>CM033121.1:3064142-4475990 GCA_019321725.1 Paulownia fortunei | reverse complement strand
AACAAAATTCACGTAAATAAAAAAATAAAAAAATCAAGCACTAAATAATTTTATAACAAGTTAGGATATATGGACCCTAATATCATACCAGTTCCTCCTGACCCCTCTTGACCTGTCATATACTCCTCCTTGGCTATCCCACCTATCACCAGAAAAGAATGAAAAAGATGATTAAGTACCTCTAACATCAGAGAAAAATATATAATATTGCACCATTGAAGTTTTTCTGCCTTGTTGCTTAAAGAAGAAAAACTTTGCTATTAAAATGATTATTTGTAGCATTTTTTACTTGGGAGGTGGATAGTTTCTTGGCAAAATCCTCCAGAAAACTGCATAGACCCATTGAGAATTCTCATGAATGCACAGGCTCCTGAGGGTGTGTTGAAGAAGATGGGTCACAGCCAGAGAGTTGAGCTGTTCTTCCATTGGTTAAGTCTTTTTTAGCTGCTTCTTTTTGCAGACTTGGTGATGATAGAGTCCCTCTCTCCTTTTTTTTTTTCTATCTTCAACCAATTTCAAAAGAAGTAAAACCCCAACATCTCTTTACTCTCTTTATATAAGGCCACCACCAATGAAATCTCTCATTTATACTTACTTCTCTCTCTCTCTCTCTCTCTCTCTCTCTCTCTCACACACACACACACACACACACACATACATATTCAATTTTCTGCTTTAAATTTTACCAAAATGATTTCTGGAGGCCCACACTTTTTCCTGTCTAGTTTTCCAACAGTCCTTTTTTTTCAAACCTCCATTCAAAACTACCCTATAGTCCTATGCTTTTCATCCTCCCCAATACTCAATTATGAGTGATCAGAAGGACCAAAAACCTTATAATTCCTCACACATAATGAGTAGATACTCTGAGGTGAGGCTCCATTTATTTGAAGACCCATATCTTTCTCCCCCAACCCCAAGACCTTTTTTTCCTACTATCCTGACACATTACCACTAATTTCAGTCCCAGGAAAAAAAAAAGATGTAATTCTGACCCCTGCCTAATCTCTCCCCCATATTGATTTACTGGAGAGTACTTAATATGCTGAGTACCTAATAATTTTCCTTACTAGACTAGTTATACTTAAAGTTAGCTAATGTCTGTACTGAAATATCACAGAAGGAACTATTTTCAGTCCAAATGGAGATTTTCCTCTGGAAATCATCTTAAACTTTCTTGGTAATCAATTTATCACTAGGGTTTTCAAGCATTAATGTTCTTGACACTCTGAAAGACAATTTAATTGCAATTAAAAAGACTAATTAATATTAATCAATCACATCTGCTTACATTGTGCCACAATTTACAACTATCTAAAGCAAAATCTACATAATTTTGCCAAAAACAAGTCAAACTCAATGTGGGTATACACTATACATACACTCATATAGCTAATCTATATGCATTATACTAGTATCTAGTATTGAATGGCTAGAGAAATTGAGCAAGAAAAATCACGTGATCTTGCCCCTTGCTCATTAAATATGTTTCTTTTGTTGACCAATCCAAGTTTCTTGACGCCTAACTCCTGATGAACACAATTTTAGTTAAAAACATAAGGGAATAAGGAAAAATAAAAGAAGCCCACAATTATTTTTTTTGTAATAAAAAATGGAAAAGAGCATGAAAAGGAAAAATGCTTGTGAATAAGTACATATGTAGAAGGATAAGTAGTCTCCTCAGTACTCTTTAACAGTTTATACATCACTCTCAATCACTGACCCATCGTGTGTACAAACATATCACAGTTTTAATGAGGAGTGGTCGAATTCCTCAGTGTACTTTTTTCTCTGTCTTGGTAACTTATTACTGTTTTTTTCCTACATACTGCTGCATGATGATAACAGCTGAGATTTTTGGATACATGCATACAAATATACATAAATATATATATATATATGTGTGTGTGTGTGTGTGTGTGTGTATCATCAACCAGAATGTGATAATAAGTATAAAAACTATTCTTTTTTCTTATAAGTCTAGTAAATATCAATGTGTGTGTGTGTGTGTGTTGCATGATGACCAAAGAAAGCTATATATGGTGTGAGTGCTTTCATATCTACCAGGCTGACAAAACAAGCAAGTTTTGACAGGCCATTAAGAAGTCTTTTTGACCATTCATCAACAAGAAAATGTACTGCTCACACAGCAGTAAAATTTTATGCAACCAGTTTCATGATATAAAAAAATAACCAGCATCATATTTATATTCTTTATTTTCTAATTTTATAGTGACACAATTTTAGCAAAGCCCTCTATTATTATCCCTCTTTGGCTTCTTCTAAGGCAACCCCTTTTTTTCACACACACACACAGAATAGGGTTCTTTAAATTCTTGAAAGTATTCTACATTCACAAAATATTGTTTAGTGCATGAATGTACGACTGCATAAGCAGTGGGAAATTGGGACAAAATCTGAGGAATTGATGTAAGCAAATGAAGTGTGTTTGGGGTTATTAGATATAAATGAGAAGTATTTTTTATATATATTTTTTAAATTGGTGGAAGGTGATGGTTCGGGTGATACTGGATTTTGTTCTTATTAATAACCTCTCTATATATATATTTTTTTATTTTTGTGTATTTTTTAGGTTGTTATATTATTTATATTTTATGATAAAATAATTATTTTTTGGGGTGGGGGGTGGGAGGGTGGGGGGGAGTGGTCTGCATAGAAGAGTGGCAGAGAAGTGTTGGCCTCTTGGGTCAAGATAACAAAGTGTGGGAATGCCCCATCCCTTTCCCCCCATTAAGGAAGTGGAATCTCTGCCCCTTCCCATCCTTTTCAATGTTCCTTGTCTCACATATTTTATTTAATATACTCATTCAACTCCAAAATATCCAATAGTTAATAATCTAGAGTCTTAAAAATCCATTGAACATAGTTTGTCTCCACAGCAGCACAAACCATTAAAATGACATTGATATTGAAGTCTTTCTTTTATGAAGATACTGTTGGTCCACATACTATTATTACTAGATAAGTGGATTCAAATTCGTAATTTATTTATAAAAAATTATAATTTAGATTAATTAAACTATCTTCTATATAGATCATTTCAAATTCTCTTTTATAATTAGTATTTCATCTCCTACTATAATAAAAATAATTTATGTAGTGTATATTAATGATATTATTTAATATACTTGATGTGTATTTATGGTATTACAATAAGCGAGAAAATACTAATTGCATTAATAGAGGATCAGGTTGTAAAGTAAGCAGGAAAATGCTTTTCACATAATAAGTTATGGCCTTAGTTTTGCTTTCACATAATTTCTTCCTTTATTTATTTTGGAAACATGATTCGTAAAATTAAATTCAAACACACAACTAATTTTCAGTTATAATTTAAAAAATAATGATAAAAGAATCTATTTATATGTATTTAAAACCATTTTATCAAACATTTTTATTTAAAGCCGACGTATGCCTATAAATTGACTAGTTTTGCTGAATAAAAATATAATCGTAATTGACATAATAACAAAATAAAGGAATAAATGACGAAAAGGGAAAACAGAAAAAAAAAAAAAAAAAACATATAGATTTTCAGATGTCATCAACAACAACATCCAGGCTACCATGTAGGAGACAAATGTTGCTCTTTTTTCCTTGATTTCCGGTAGAATTCTTCCTAAAATTAATTAATGATGCTGATCTGACATGTTGTATACTTTTCATATGTTTAAAATATGATTTAGAATGTTCTACAATAGTTTGTTTTGTTTGCCCTTTCTCATCTGACATTGGATTTTAAACAATATGAATATATATTCAATATCTTGTAAGATGATAGATCTATATTAAAATTTAAATTCTAATTTTTTCAATAACATAATTTTAACTAACTTCTTAGATCAAATAATAAAAGTAATAAGAAATTGAGTTTGTAGAACTTAAAAAATAAGAGGGGTTTTCTTGTTTTTAAAGAAGCTTATCTAATATTTTATATTTTTAGACAGCTACCTCCCCATCTTGAAAACTGTCATAGTATGTGAAGAGATTTAATTAAGTTTCAAAACATTTTATAAAAAATATAAAAGAAATTATAAGTTCAGCCAAACATTAATTTTAAAATAAAATACTATATTTTTAGTCGTTATCATTGTCGTGAAAGTGAAATGTTATATGTATTTTTTTTATTTAAAGGAAGATTTTCAACTCCCTTCTAAATGACTCAAATTCATGATCAATTAAGTTTAGGTGAAAGATGCTTACAAATAAATCATCTCGTCTCGTCTCGTGATATGTTATATATATATATATATTACATATAATACAAAGAGATTAAATTTAATGCTTTATTCCTAAATAGATCAAGTTAGTAGAGAGATGCAAAAAGTTAGATGAACTCAGTTTGAATGAGAGAAAACTATGAAAGTAGACAGTCAAAGGGAAATTAATGTTTGTTTGCTCAAAACTTGCCAATCACAATATTAGACCTTAAGAATGTACAATGTTTGTAGTAGAAAATAAGGGTATAGGAAATTGTAATGGGAAAGCAATTCATTTGTTCTCTCATTTCACCCTTGTTAGAGGATGGATTCAAAAAATAGATATTAGAAATTGAGATTAATTTTTTTAAAAAAAAGTAGATTAATAAATATTTTAATTTTTTTAAGGGAGACAAATTTCTAAAATTTAATAATTATATATATATAATTTATATTAATTTAAAAATTTTGTGAAGTTGAGGGAGTGATTCGCGGATGCCCACATCCAGCTCCGTCTCTTCTCTTACTCTTGTTACACACTTCGGCCACTCATGATATTTTTCCCTTTGCTTTTCCATGATTTGTTGATAAACATTTTACTCTATAGTTATGTGAAAATTATTTATCCAAATATTATAAGTTTCACTAAATTAATTAAAAAAATTGTAGTAAGGCCTGCTGGTTTTAAGGATTTGAGGATTTGGAAATTTTATGATATCCATTTGGGTGCTAGTCAGTGAAATTTGTGAATCATTGTAAAGTGAAATGTTAATACTATTAAATATAATCTAGCATTTCAATTTTATATATGCATGTGTATAGCATAGAACTTTCCGAATTCGAGGGCTAGAAAATGTGCTCTTAAATTAGGAATATAAAATATATGGTTTTTTCCTAATTTAAAAATATTTACTTTTGAAGTATTTTTTTCTTCTAATCTTCATCCAAACAAAATGGTAGTAGTAGTATATTCATAAACAAAACAACAACAACAATAATAAAAATAATCATAATTTGGAATAATTCTCTCGCTTTTTATTCTCTTTTTCTTTTTTAATTCTCTTATGTGGATATGTATTCCTTTTTCTCCCTATTAAATAAATTATACTGACTTCTTAGGGGGAAATCGTATTTTTGGAAATCAGAAGATATAAAAGTGAAATTTAAGGGTCTCAATTATTAGTCCAAAGAGAATATAAATTTGAATAATAGAAAAAAATAAACACTTTAATTTATTGAACTTTAGGGTTGGAAAACAAAAGTGGGACATCTTTCACCACAGATGACTTCAAATAGGTGGAAAGGGGTATGTAAAAGAAGAAATGGTTTATATAAATTTCAGTGTTTTTCTTGGGGTGATAAATTAGAATCTCCCAAAAAATCCAACCTATATCCAGATATTAAATAAATTCTACAATTTCCAATACGCCTCTATAAATTTTTTAACCTCCCAAAATCAGAAATCACCATTTCGCATTCAATCCTGCCGGTGTGGGCATTAATAAGTGTATTTCAAACACGTATAAATAAGTAGACTCGAATCAAATATATTACAATTTTAATTTATTTAAATTATTATCAAGCTTGAAATTTAATTTGCCTAGCTATTTATTTTTTTTTTTTGATATTTTGATAATGAAAAGGATGGGGGAGACAAGGCGTGACGAAAAAAGTGCCTGTGGGCTTAACAAAAAATAATTGTCCCTACATTAATTGTAGAATGTTTGATTTGTTTCATTATTAGTGCCTAGTAAGCTAAGTTGTTATTAAATCATATTAAGATGCAAACAAAAAATAAAAATGTGATTTTCAGCCTGAGTATAATTTTTTGCATAGACTCCTCCAGAATGAAAAGACGAAAAAGTATATAATATATATGCCTGTACAAGGAAAAAATGAAAAATGAAGTTTAAAGTTCATAAGAATTGAAAAGTAATTACTATATAACCCAAAAATGTCACTAACGTGTATTGATGATAAATGAAAAGAGAATATTACTTTAATTTATGATGAGAAGAATTTTGCAATGTAATTGCAAATATTGCTTGTAAATAAAGTCACCTGTCGTATATAGTATGGCTACTTATTCCTTGAAAAAGTAACCACAATCTCATTATGGGAATCAAGGTATTTGATTCCTTTCCTCAAAAGTTTAATATGTACACTTTAAATGTATTTTAGGTATGCAATTGAAGATGTTCTGAAAATTATTCTCTGCTTTATATCTTATATTTGCGACTTATACGATGAGATGTTATACACATATTGTGATATCAATATTTTATTTTATAATATTATCATATGAATATTTGGTGATTAACATAACATGCATATTATTGATATATGTAGTGTTATTAAATGTACATACCTATGAACTTCAAAATGTTTCTCTAACACAAATTCATCTCTTACAATCTAGATTTATTGTATACATGTGTTAGAACAAATTTGAAAATTTTATGACCTAAATTTTTCCAACCATATCTGGAGTCAGAGACAACATTATGGTCCTTTACATTGTTATAAATTGGCCTAGGAAAGTTGGGTTTTAACCTAAATTTAATTAATAATTTAAGTGGATTTTATTTAATAAAAATAAAAATAAATTAATTAAACATAATCTACGTCACAGCTATATAAGTTTAGTATATTTATTTTTTCAAAATTAATTTTAAATAAATGAGAAATTAAAACTTAATTATTAAATAAGAAATGTGATCAGAAAGTTCAAAATCATCATCCCACTTTAAAAAATATGGTAAACTATGACCACTTTGTTAAGTTCAAATTAGAGACTTTAATTTGGCCTTAGGTATTCCATCCTTGTAATATGGACCAAAACCCACGTGAGCGCGGCAGGCTTGGTTGGTTCTTCTTATACAAAATAAATTAATAAAATTTTTTCAAGTTTTTTAATTTTTTTGGTTCTAATTTAAAATTAAATATATTAGAAGACGTGCGAAATCAGCTGACTAGACAAATGAATGTTCATTTTGCAAAAAGATATTCAGTCAATGCCAAATAACACTTATTGGACAGTGGCATCACTAGTCAACACTGAACAAACGTGGCCATTTAGTAAACACCAAATCTCTGTCCAACCACTGTATTTTTTAAAAGTTGTAATTGTTGTCCATAATTTTTAGTAATTATAAATAGGTCTCCAATTCTGACATTTTAGTTCACTCCAATCCAATCTTCTATTGTGATCTCAAGTTTCTAAAAAATATTTCAGAAACATTTTTAATTCGTAGTTATTATGATTTATAGTGTTACTATAACAAGAAAGTAGTTCTTGTATAATGGAAGACGATTGTCAAATATTATAAGCACCGTGTGTGGGATAAATTTGTTTTAAGCACAAATAATTAAACTCTTGTCCCGATTACAAATTTTAATTATTATTCTAACCAAATTATTCCAACCATTTAATATCACACCTGCCTAATTTCCCTACATGCATTCCATAGAATTGTCCAGACATTACTTAGGTCTTTCATGAATTCCTTATATTAATCTGAATAAATATGTTATTTGTGGAGTATGTATTTGTACCAAGAGCTTAAAAAACGTAACCACCAAGGTGGCTAGTCAAGTAAGTAAATATCAGCAATTATCATTGAAATATGCAATAAATTATGTGCCACTAAAATCCCCAACTATATCACACACACACACACACACACATATATATATATATACATACATATAAGGTGTCTTGAATTTCAAAGATGCATTCTGGCAATTCTGTCATGACAAAGTCAATTAAATGATGCATAAGCTACTTACAAACTATTTGTCAAAGTTTCTTTATGGAGTGGGTGACATGACATAGTGCTGCATCTTCATTTGGATGAACCCACGAAAGTTTCCTTAGTGAAATCACAATTCGAGAGACAAAATTGAAATGTGTGTGGGGATAACATTTGAGGGAAATTGTGTGAGAAAAAATTCTTCCTGTGGTGGGTTTAATTAGAGAAGCACATGTTTTTTATCTTTAATTGTTGTAAATTTTATTTTTATTTTTATTTTAGTTGAATTACTTTTATTGTCGGTAAAGCCAATCATGTAAATTTTTACGTATTTTTTTATTTTATTGAATATTATTTCTTTGATTAATTTATTGATGTGATTTGTAAGTTAATTTCTGACCCATATGTATGTGTATGTGTGCACTCGTGTGTCATATGAACCAAGCCGTATTCACTATAATAAAAAATAATATTAGTGACAGAATGTTAAGTCATGTTATAAAAATTTTTTATTTTTATTTTATCATAATAATGATTTTGACAAATTAAATAATAATCATGATTATATTTGAATTGTCATTATTAATAATTATTGATACATGTATGAATAACTTTTGATAAAAAATTTATGTATCACTATATTACTAGTATCGACTCAAACACAACACATCTATCACTCATTCTGAATAATAATAATATAAATATTAATTTTTATTACTATTAAAATTGTGATAATCATTAACACACTTAATATATATTACTGACAACTGTCACATTGTCATATATTATTTCATCACAAATAATATTATCATTCTTTTTAGTGATTGTGGTGAAGGTTGTAAAGCACTAGTAGCATTGCAAGACATGCAAGGTGCACTGTGCCCAATGTTAGTCTTGTTTCCAATTTCTGGAGTCCATAATCTAGTAGTCAAAATCTAAATAAATTCATCTCCATTTTTTTCTAAAAGAGGCCAATATTCAACAACTCTGAAAAGAGAAAATAAAAAATTAAAAAAATAGAATAAAATTGTAGGTCAGGATATGCAATAAAGTTTGTACCACTAAGATTTAAATAGTTGGGGTTGGTGGAAGATTTGAAAGCAAGGTGTAAAATTTTTTATTTTTTATTTTTTATTTTTTGTGAAAGGAGCAAAGAAAAACTCTCAACGCCAGTGAAGAAGGAGCTGGATGCCATGCATGTCTGCCCTATCAAATCTAGCTAGCTAATCTTCACTCATTCAAAAGTTTCAAGTTATGTACCTATTGTACCTTAACAATTATTGGGGGAGAATATCAAGTGTTTGTTTGGACTTTGGAGCAGTATTTATCTTTTCTATTGTCGAATTTTGAAATTTATATATATACATAACATGTAAGAATAATATATAATACATAATTATAATAGAAGATTTTGATTTTGAAGGATGTGTTGTGTTGAAAATTCTTAAGAGTTTTTTGACTGGTAGACGTTTTTGGAAAATAAAATTGTGAATATATAATGACAAATGAAATAAATTTTGGGTGATGTTTTTTTTTAACCCTATTTTCCATTAAGAGATTATTGTTGTATTAGATTTTCATTTTTTTGAAAAAAAATCATGTTACTCGTTTTTATAGTACGTAAGTGGATTGGCAGATATCATTTAATATGATGTAATAATTCGTAACTCTACTTGAATGGAAATGAAATGGATAATTTCCCGTCTCGTCTTTTATTATGAAAAATATTATATTGCAAAAGACAGGTGATACAAAAAAAAATTAATAATAATAAAATAAAAATAAAAAAAGAAGTTTAAAACTTAGAAGTTATAGTTATTGGCCAAATTGGTAACCCTTGAGGGTAATTCAAAGAAGTTAAGGTAAAAGAAGTTGATCAAAGTGCCAAAAATTATTGCCATTTCTATGTTGGGGTGGGCAAAAGAAAAACTCAAAGCCATCACGTGAAGGCATTGCTGCTCTTTTTTTTTTTTTTTTTTTTTCTGGTCTAAAAGCATTATTGTGTTCACATACACATCGATCCAAATAAAAAAAAAGAAACAAGAAATGAAAGATGGCTACTCAACTTTTTATTTTTATTTTTTTTATTTTTTATCATTTACTTACTGGGAATGAAGACTTTCTTTTCCATTACCACTATACAAGAGAGGCAAAAATAAAAATAATAAATAAATAAATAAAAAGAGAAGAAGAAGATGCCCATATTTAGAAGCCCAAAGAAAAAGTTAACTATATGTCAACACAAATATATTATGATTACAAGAACTTAAGTTAATTAAGTACTTAGTCCAAGATTTGTTTAGGACTATCATAACAAAAGATGCCGTTTTCCCTTGTTAATTAATTTCTAATCATTGCTTCTTTATTTAAGTAGTACTCATGTTTAATGAATGTTAATCAATCGTACGGATAGGATTAGAGTTGAAAAAATGAAAGTAAAAAATAATGATTTGATTTAGCCCTTTTCTTTGCTGCACTTTAAGCCCACAAACATTCCTTAATTTTCATGATTGCTTCCTTGTAACCTTAAAAAGAACTCAAAATCTTTGTATTGATTGGAGATTAAGATTGTGATAGCTAGCTATAGCATATTCTTGAGTCTTGACCTGATTATCCTAATCTGTGATTATGAATCAAATGATTAAACCCTCAATATAATTAATTATTCATTTCCAAACAAAAGTATAGAATGTTTTAGCAATAATATGGAAAAAAGAAATGATATGATTGCATGAGTCTTGGTGGGGACTATGGATGATGCTAGCTTCTTTAGCCAACAGAGTTTTTGAAAAGGACTCACAATCATGGAGAGATGGAATAGGCATCCAAGCTTTGTGATTGAGGGCATGACTGAGATATGTGGGGTTCAAATTATAGAGACAATGGATCAGTCAGAAAGTGCCCCCTCTCTTTTTCTTGTGAAGCCAACACGTAGAGAGAGAACGAGACAACGACGATTTAAAATTACATATACTGCGATAAAGTAAAATTTAAATTTTTCAAAATACATGTATACATAATTTAAAAAAAAAAATGAAAAAAAAGAGCTTATATTAGCAAGTGAAATTTAAATACTAAATTACATAATTAAGAATATAGATTTAGAATGAAAAGAAAAAAGTTTTTTGTGATAGTAAATGAAGAAGATGTGACTTCAAATGAAAGACTCAAAAAAGGCTATATTGTTCTTCACAAGGTTCTTGTATATTCCCCCAAACTACCAACCATGACAAGTCCAAAATTTCTCATATTTTGCACACTCTTAAGATGTCCCCAACAAGGTCACTTCAATGTCAACCAGCATCATCATCTGTACTTTGGTTGTTTGAGTATCTCTTTACAGTAGAGAATGCACATGGGGGCATGGTTATAGTGTATCTAAGATGCTCTTTGTTCTCTCTTTATTTGTTTTTTTTTTTTCTTTTTAAATATATTTTTCTTTATTTGTTCTCTCTTTATTTGGTTATATTTGTCTTTTTAATTATAAACTTATGGCAACAAGAATTGAACTTGACATATAGAAATACTCGCAATAAAATTGGTGCAATGCATCATGAATTTCTCCATTTTCATGCCAAAAACACTTTTAACTTTATTTTTCTTAATCATGGATTAGGCCCAAGACATCAAATGCTCATCACACAACTTGCTAATGGTTGGTAAACTTTGTTGTTTTCATGTGGGAACATGATTATCCCTTTGCATCAACACACAGAAAACCATGATCCTTTATTACATTTTGGGATTAGATGTCACATGATTATTACACGATACCAATTGGGGCTTTAACATTTTAAGACATGACAGTTGTGGTTCAAATTTCAAATGGGGATACTTATCAAGTTAGGCCAATCCCACTTTAACTAATGGGCCATTGGGTCACAGAGCTCTGACCCCACAATCTTTGCGGCTTACTATAGCCTATAATCAAGTGGATCGGATCTTTTCAGTAGGCCTAACCTGAAAACGGGTCATGTATATGGTATGTGGATCCAATTATCAAGCTCCATGTTAATGATTTGTGATATTATTGGTAGCATAAAGTTTGTAGTAGCACCATTGTCATATACCCATTTCTATTTATTTTTTTTTTAAAGAAATCTTATACTTCTTTCTCCTGTTTTTAATAATTCATTTAATTAGTTAGTCTTTTATATTTTAATATAATGATTGACATATTATATTACTCTACGTAAAAATGTGTATCAGATAGTTAGGAGTGGATTCACAAATAAATAAAAAAAAAAACTAATTTTCGAATCATAAAAAAAAAAAAAGACAATATAACAATAGTGTATACCTTCAATTGATGTATGAACAATATCTTGTGTAAATTACACATAGTCCCATACTCTTATTTATTTATTTATTTATTTTGGTGGTCCACCTTACTAAAAATTATGATTTGGTGAGTGAAAAGAGGTATCATTGGGAGAATTGGGAAGAAAAAAGCCAGCCCCCACTGTATGAAAGAAGACTTTTTCTTTCATATTCAATTTTAAAGAATATATAAAAGTAATTCACTTAGCCGCAATTGAAGCCATAAATCTTGCTTGGATTGCTCCCAAGATTCATCGATCATACTCCTTATTTAAAAAAAAAAAAAAACAGCAAAAGGGTAGTATAGAATGAGGGCTTTTCACCAAGACAAAATTACATAGATATTCAAGTTTTTACTTTTTCAATTTTCAATTAAAACTCTATGTTAGCTTAATATGGGACAGATGGAATATTATTATTTGCATATTTAGAAGCACATAAAATGTACAATTTTTTTTAATTTTTTTTTAAAAAGTACAATTATCTATGATCTCAGTCAAAATATAGTCCCCATAATTACTATGCTTGCAGGCTAATCTTAAACCTAAGATAGCCTACATAACCACTTTGAGACCGATAATCATATGCACAAACATAATGACGGAAAATTAATTAGTGTACTAATTCTGCAGATATCCAAAAAACCTAATAAGTTGTGCACTAGTATAATATCAAAGCCTGTCCATGCCCCATGGTACGTACCCCTTTAAGGACTTTATAGTTTCTTGTTTTAATCAACTTATTTTATTTATATTCCACAACAAAAAATTTACCCATCTTATAATTAATACTCTTAAATTATAATAATCGAGTTGATAATCATTTCTTTTTTTTTTTTCTATATACACACGATTATTGGAAAAATATAAAACTAGATGCAATAACGATCAATGATATATTCTTCGAGCTTAACTAGTAACCATGATATAACTTTACAAGTTTAACAAATTAAACTTGAATCAATTAGATTTTGAGTTCTGATTGTAGGCTCCATATAGGTCTAAATATTTTTATTTTTCGAATTATACTCAGATATGGGCCACTATCACTAGCTATATGGCCCAATTATCTAAACATGATGGGCCATTAGGCTATTAACCTATTGGGCCAAATGTTTTAGGGCTAGATTCAGCCAATGAAAAAGACGGTATGATTGTTTTTTGAGCCTGAACTTACTGTGATGAATGATCATGACTCGTATACAACGTTTGGGCTTGAATCATTAGTGCCAACCTCGTTTGGGTCAACTAATTGGGCCATACTACAAAGGTTTGGGCTCGAATAAGGAGTACCCAAAAACTGACTACCACAAAATTAATTATACAGTATCAAATTTAAGGACAACAACAAAATAGGAGCACCCAATGAAAGAACTATTTGTCTACTCAAAGCATAACAGGAAGTATTACACAGAATTGGTTTATACAAAAAGTAAAAAAATAATTTTAAATGAAAAATGATTTTTTTTTTTTCGAATTACGTTTGGCGCTAATATTCGTTTCTATTTGTTATAGGAAAATATTTACTCAATTGTTTAATGTACAAAATAGGACAGTGAAGCCCTACTCGCTTTGAAGCTTATAGTATTTATTTTCAAATAAAACTCGAGTTTTGAGGGGGTAAAATGTTCGAATAAATCAAGCATTAAGTAAATTAAGTTCATATGTGCTATATTTGATATGAACTTTGTGTATTAAATAAAGCCATAGATATTGCCAATGTCCTTTTTAAAAAGTTGCCACCGACAATACCATTAGTGGCTAAGATGGACTCTCTCATATGATCAATGGAGATGATTGGTGGTTTTTAGTATGAAAGTTAGGCAATCGTGCAATAACTCTTTGGCGGTTGGAAAGAGACTTATGCTTGATTGGGAAAGAAGAGTTGAATGAGTGGAGGTGAAAATAAATTGAATATTAATACACAAAAATGATATTAAAAAATATTTATTTGGACACATCATTTAAGATTATCGAAAATTATTTAGATGAAGAGATTGAGGAGAAAACAAAATTAGACACACTCTTCAAGAAGGTAGAGTCTAAAGAAAATTCAATATATGGGTATGCAACACTTTTTGATAAGATATATTTCACATAGTTTACTTTTTTTTATTTATTTTTTAGTTTTTGCTTTAACTTTTTTTGTCTTTTTATTCCCAAAAAAATGAAAGTAATTTATAGATTTCACAAGTAACAAGAGTCTCGGCTTGTTTGTTGAGCATACCATCTATTGATTTGATTTTTATTGTGGGCATTTATAATTTCATTGATCGAATTAATCAAATTGAAATTAAAATTTTGATCTGCACCAAAGTCGAATCGAAATTAATTTTTTATTTTTTAATTTTTTATTCAATTTTTTAATTTTAATTTCGGTTAATCGAATCGAAAATTAAATTACTATTTTTATATATTTATATATAATTTTATATAAGATTTTTATACATATTATTTTTTTTATTTTTTTTACCCAAATTAAAAATAATAAATAAAAAATATATTTCTAATTCTACTTATGGCGCTGCACATTTAATAAATGATTTTAGTGTTTGAGATGACATTGACAAAAAGGCTTGTCTTTTCTGAATTTCTGATATCGTAAATGTGTTTGTATTTTTCTTATTTATTACTCCTATTATTTGATTCAGGAATGTCAAAACGAACTACAAATATTTGTAGAAAATAAGCTATTACTGTATGCTTTGGGGTAGAATCCTAGTGAGAAAATGAACAAGTTTAATCTATATATACCAATATTTGCTCCATCCTATTTTATGGATCCAATTTGATGAAATATGCATTAAAGCAAATATAGGAGTAAAATAAATAAATTGACATAAAAATACAATAATTTATTAATTAATGTAGAAGGATGAAATATTAAAAAGTTGCACTTTTTTTGCATATTAACATCTGTGTAATATAAGGTATTTTGTTATTTCATTCTTGACAAAAATATAATACAATTCTCCAATCCACTATCTCCCTCTAAAATGTAAGCATGATTTCATTAGAGATTCTTAAAATTCTAATTTTTCAAAATTCTTGTTTGATCGTTGAAAGATTTCTGTTGGAAACCTCAACCACTCTTCTTATGATTTATTGTATTTTAGGTTAAATCAACTCATTTAACTTTAACGTCAATGAATTTACCATATATACCGTATAACAAATGCCAACAACATCAATCATCGAATTTTAAATAAAAGTTAAAAAGTAATATGAATTAATAGTATTACATTGTTTTTGAGTGAGATATTACATTTAAGGAAAAATATTTCAAAAAAAATAAAATCTTATATCTAAAACACCAAAAGAACATGGAGTGGTAACTTTTTGGAATGTATGGACTAATTCTCATAATTATATGTACTACAAATATTTGATTTATATCTTTTTAACTTAAATGGAAAATATTTTATTTTTTTTTTTTCACATTTTCCTCCTCTCTTTTTATTTTTAAAATTTTTTATTTTTATGTTCTTGGGCCACCCCATGATCCTCGTTGGAGTGGCACTTGGGCACGTATTCAAATGCATGTTCCCCACAAAGTTAAAAATTCATCAAGTTGTTTGTCAATAAAATTTTAGAGACCAGGGTTTTGTTTTATTTTATTTTTTGAAAGTTGTATAAATAAAAGAAAAATACAAATTTATTTGATACGCAAAGATATGGGCAGACTATAAATTTAATATAAAATATGCACATGTTATACATGATTAATTTTATTTAAACTCAATATAAGATCATAAAACATTGTATCTGGACAATGACAAAATGACCGAAATATCAATTAATCAGTTTGAATTCACCTAACCTTCAAAAAAGTATCCACCTACTCATACATTCGTTTCTTTTTATTTTTTTAATAAATATAGGTGAATTTTTGTATGTTAGTAATAAAACAACATCATCCCAAAAATTCTTGGAAGACTCATAGAATTGTTTTCAAGTTGTTATTAAACTAAAATATAAAAAAAAAATTGATTTAATGGATTAATTAATTATATATTAAATAAGTTTGTGCTTTCTATGCTAATAGTTCAGGCGCTTCTTTAAATAATACATAAGTTTGATTCGGTTGTAATATGAAAACCTTATATTTTTTTAATTCACTCATTTGCAATATGAAAATTATGTCACTAAATAGTTTGATTATAGGTAATTAATTACATATCAAATACAATAATCATTTTTTTACTAATTCTAAAATGTATAATAATTTTTTTAATAAATATAATTAATTTATCTTGCGATTGATTTGATTTGATTGTTAATATGGCTAAAAATTATTATCAAATAAATTTATTTTTTTCCAGTGATTTACACTATGAATATGGAGTATGGCAGACGTGTTGAGGTGATTTGGGGGGTTATGATTCATTTTGCAACCTCTAAATATAAATAAAGGGAATATGTGGTTTTATTTTGATTATTTTTGAGAAAGTGTTTTGAAAGAATATTTTAAAAAATGTAATATATTTGAAAGAAAATATATTAAAAAATATGATATAAATTTAATTATATTTTGAAAAAATATAAATATAAACACTGCAATTACTTGGCCTCTTCATTTCATAAAATTGTGTTTCACATATTTTTTTTTCTTGAAAAATCGAGTTTGTTTGACATTTAAGATAAATTTTTGGAAAATCATATATCTCCACCAACCTAATTTTTCTATTTCTCCATAAAACAACAACACACCAAAATAAAATCTCATTAAAAAAAAATTACATCAAATGTTAGTATTATATTAATTTTTTCCAGAATTTCATATCAAATTCATTATTATAATTTTTTCCGATAAAACCCATCAGCTACAACTAAAAATATTTTCTTAATTTTTTCTATAAAACAAAAACTCATTTAAACACAATTTAAAATATATATATATATATATCACATCAAATGTCATTATTATATTTTTTTCTAATTAAAAACTTATCCGAATGTATATTTAATTTTATTTATCATTTCTCTCGAACTACATTTTTTAACATTTTTTGGTAAAATCAATTCTTCGCAACCAATTTGTCATTCAATAGCAGCCAAAAATTGTCAAAGTTCTTTATTGAGAGAAACATGTTATGAGCTCGCCAAGAAAAGGTTGTGCTCCACATGATGCACAAAACAATTTTCTTTTCTGAATCATTCGAACAGCCAGCCAGAATATTTTATTTTCCTTTTTGCAAGTACAAACTAGTTCATCATCCAAAATCAGAGAAGATTCACTGCCCATTAGTGGCACACCATTACCCATCTCATCAGGTGAGGGAATAAAGAAAAGAAATTCTTCAGTCATATAAAACCACACCCACACAAACACAGAGGATGCCATAGGAATCTTCCTTGAGGTCAAAATTCACACACAGTAACACACAGAATAGGAGGGATGAGTTTGAGGGGTGTGTGTTTATGGATGGAAAGCTCACTGCCCTTCATGGGCATGGTGTTGGCAGTAACATCGTTGGCCACAAATATGATTGTAAGCAAAATGGCCATGTCCAATGGCACCAGCTTCTTCATTCTATCTGTCTATTCCAATGCTTTGGCCACCCTTATTCTTTTTCCTTGTGGCTTCCTCTTCCACAGGTTGGTTCCCTTTTTGATTTTTTGGCTAAATCTTTTTTCAAATTCAGTCTTCTTGTAACCATTAATGAGAAAAATTATCTGGGATGTGGTTTTTATGATTGTATTTAAATTCTTGGCAGGTCAAAGCGCCCTCCCCTCACCTTCCCAATACTCTGCAGGATCTTCTTGCTTGCTTGCTTTGGGTCAGTAAAATCCTTCTTTGATTTCTGATTTACTTCTATCTACGTTGTTTTTACTTTTTATCTTGATTTAATATGCTTCTTTTGGATGAAAATTAATGTCTAAGTGAAAAGAATGTATGAGTAGGTGAAGGACAAAACTAGGAAGAACTTTTTTATTTTCACAGTATTTGAGTCTGAAATTTAGTACCAGTTGGACACTTATTGGTGATGAAAATACAGAAAATAGTTTAAGTCTGAACCAACAATGGATTTCTTTCCAAAGTCATATGGCTATTGCGACTGACTGAAAATAAAGTGTAGCAGCAATTTCTTCTTAGTCTGTTGATGACAAATGCTATCATACATGATTCATGATTTGTTTCGATTTAATTTGGTTGTTAATACATCTTATCAATTTTGTATCAGTTGTTTAGCAGACATTGGTAGCTATGCTGGCATAAAGAATAGCTCTCCAACACTCGGAACAGAGTTGCTAAATCTTGTTCCAGGTTTTACTTACATACTTGCCATCATTTTCAGGTTACAACCTTATTCCAAATCTTGTCATTTCTGATAGAAGGGTGGATTTGTTGATTTTATAGCTGTTGTTTTTCTTGCTAGGATGCTGGTATATAATTTATTTTGACTCGACTTGCACTTGAAACTTAAGCGCAAAAGACCAGATTTATTCCCTTTAAACCTTAACTAGTTGGCTCATTCTGAATTTGCATCACTTGTAGGAAAATGAGAGGACCTGAATGCGATTCAGTTCTCTTGATTTCACTGTAGAAGACCTGAATGCGATGACAAAATTGAAAGAACTTAAAACATAAAGTCTCATTAATATTCAAACAGTATATAGCAGAAAAATTCAGTTAAATAAAAGTGAAATCTGATATTTACTTTTCGCTGAAAGCCTGATCATATTATAATAACTAGTTATGAAATTTAAAAATCAGCATACTCTAGGAACCTAAATATGGGCACGGTTTGTTAAGAACACAGTAATGAGAAGCTGTGTGGTAGGCAACAAAGAGAATCATACTTGGTTTGCAAGCTGTGGAAATGAGAAATAGCTAAAGCAAGAGCAGAAAGGTGGAAGTTAAAAATGTCATAGAATGGTAGCTATGAAGAAGACAAAGGATACTTGAACCTTTTTGTTATATTCTTGTTACCATAATTTTACTAAGCATCACAGTCAAGATACACAGAAGTGTTAAATATGTGTATTGTCATGCTTTATGTTATTCTTCCTTTATGAACCTGTGTCGACTCACAACTGAATTTTGTGTAGGATGGAAGGATTCAATTGGAGAAGATCAAGTGACTTATCAAAGTCATTGGGAACTCTTGTTTCAATTTCTGGCGCGTCTATTGTGACTCTCTACAAGGGACCAGCAATCATAAATAAGGCACTAACTTTGGATTCTACTGCACTTCTTTCGTCATCACAACAAAATTGGATCCTTGGAGGAATTTTGCTCGCAATTGCTGCTTTCTCGACTGCAGCGTGGTCTATAGTTCAGGTTTGACTCTTTGAATAGTTAACAAAATACAGTAAGTTTTGCATCACAAAGATAAGGAAATGCAAATCAAATTATCGCTTCATCATGCAGACCTCAATTCTCAAAATATACCCCGCGGAGATGATCATAGTGGCTGTTTACTGCCTCTTTGTGACTACGCAATCTACACTGGTTGCCCTGATTGCAGAAAAAGATTTATCAGCTTGGAAACTTCAAGCAGAGATGGGTTTGGTTGCTGTATTTTATGCGGTAAGCAAATGATTACAGAGTTCACTAATAATGATATGGATCAAGTATGAGCATCTCAGATTCGTACGTATTTTGCCTGAATCAAAAGGCATAAAACTATTTTGGATTAAAAATTTTACTTGACTAATGAAATTCCTCAAATCAATTGCTATGCATAGACTGTTCTCAACTTAGATAACGATAACATCGTTTCTACAGCTTACGAGAACCACCCAATAGAAATTCAGTTAAACAAATGTAACTATTTGCTATGCAACCAAATTTATTAAAATAATAGGAAAATAAACCTTCAAATATTTTTACTGCTCTTCTTCTTGTTTGCTATATCTCCTTGGTAATATGATGTGGAATGGCATAAGTACCACCATCCCTCAGAAAATCTAGATGACATTGAGGATTACTGGACTGATGTTGTGGGTTCTCAATTGAAGCTGGCCAGATGAATTATTCATGTTCTTGTTAGCAACTTTACTCCGTAACTTAATGCAAAACTTTTCGATGCAGGGAATCATCAACATAACATTTCGACTCTACACGATGTCCTGGTGCCTTTCGAGGACAGGCCCACTTTTCGTTTCTCTATTTAATCCCTTGACAATCGTTATTTCTGTCGTCATTGGTGTCATCTTTTTCCACGAAGTCCTCTATTTTGGAAGGTATGGCCTGAATCCTTTTCTTTTATCCACATTACGAAAACATCGTTTCCTGCTTCTTGACTTTGCATGGATTATCCAATTCAATTTTCTTGTAGTGTGGCTGGTGCCGTAGTACTAGTGATCGGGTTCTATGCCGTTATTTGGGGCAAGGCAAAAGAAAGCAAGATGAAGAAGGGTACTGAAGTCTCTAATGGAGAATCAACAAGCCATGAGGTCCCTTTATTGCAAGACGGTATTGAAGAAGCCTAAGATTACTTCAGAGCATGTCCTAGAAAATGTGGCAGGTGGTGTAATTATCAAATCCAAATCATAGAACCTAAAGGTCCACATTCTAGGATTTTGCGCTAAAATGTTGCATTTTTTGGTTAATTCCCATTATGAGTGTAATTTGTGCTTTGTAACTGTGACTGATGGATACTTGTTCATATGTATCCCTTGACAAAGTTTTGTAAAAGTGTAGACGAGTCAATGTAATTTTTCTTACTTGTGTCTAAGAACAAAACTGTCATTGCCCCATAAAATGAAAATCCCAAAAATGACAGAGTAGTGGGAGAAGAATAAAAAGCTGATTGCATAAAGCTCTAACAAGTATTTTCCGGTCATTTTGCAAGTTTAAGAGTATAGTGAAATTCAATTCTTTACAATTTTACCATTTTACTAGATTTTCTTAAAATCTCTCAACTGTTTTAGCTTCTTTTGTCATTATTAAATACCAACGTTGATTTGTCGGAAGGTTGAGACACAACGCACTCTAAGATTTTTTTTTTTAATCCAAAAAATACAGTATGTACCCCTATATGGAACCCTTTAAGCCACTTCAGAAACAAAATGCACGGTACAATATGAGACAATAATTTACACTTGCCAATAATCAGTTAAATTCAATCGAATTGAGTTTATTTCTTAGAATTTCTCAAAAAATAGTAATGAATATTTGTCCACTAAATAGTAGCAGCCGCCTTATTCCTCCGTCCTCCCAATAAGTGGGAAGATTTTCATTGGATTTCCAAGACTTCTTTTTTGGATTTATTCCAAAGAAAAATCTTCCCAAATATTTAAAGGGCTCAACAAGAATCCAACCTTTTGTGGAGGGGAGTGAGCCAATGATGAAATTCTTGGAGGGGAATGGTATGAGGCAGTGGCCGTGGATTCAAAGCTCACTGCCTTTCATAGGAATGGTGACAGCGGTAGTAGCTTTAGCCACCAACGTAATAATAAGCAAAATGGCCATGTCCAAAGGCACCAGCTTTTACGTTTTGTGTGTCTATTCTAATGGTTTAGCCACTCTTATTCTTTTTCCTACTGCCTTTTGCTTCCACAGGTACCCTTTTTTCTGCTTTATTTAATTTGGGCATCTCTATAAATGGTTAAAATTTTTGTTTGGAGTTATTGGCTAATTTGATTGTTGGCAGGTCAAAGCGCCCCCCTTTATCATACCCTGTTCTCTGGAGAATTTTCTTGCTTGCTTCTTTTGGGTTAGTGAAATCCATCTTATAAGTTTAGTGCCATTTATACAATATTTAACCAAGAACGTACTGCTTTAGCATTGTGCCTACAGTTTTTGGGAAGGTATTATGTAGCGATGATCAAGAAATAAGAGCAAAATTGTCATTGCTGATAAATATCAAAAAGACAACTTGAAAAATGGTAGGAACACAATAGAGTCATATGAAAATGGTTTTGGCTAGAAATAAGAAATAAAAGAGATGGGTAATGGAGGATGTGGTTGTATTGAGATGTAGAGATCACTTCTGTTGAATTGAGATATAAGAGTCATTTCAAAAGCTCTGAATGATATCAATGACTGATTTTTCTGAGGTTTGAGAGAGACAATGTCCTAGCTGCCTTATTCTATATCCTTTGTATTTAGTATGATTGAAAATCGAACCAAGTTATTTTGAACTTGACTTGACTTGACATAGATGTTAAAAGTTTGTGTGATCTTGTTTTGTTAAACATAATAAATCAGTGTCCGGGATATTTTTGTGCAAGAGTATTGGACTTTTGAATAGAAATGATCTTCAGAGTTCTAAAAGAGATTTTTCCTTCCATAGCCGAACTACATTAAGTTTATGTATTTTTCTTGCTAGATGTTTTGCGGAGCTTGGTGGTAATGCTGGATTAAACTATAGCTCTCCAACACTTGCTACAGCCATGTCGAACATCATTCCAGCATTCACATATATCCTTGCCATAGTATTCAGGTTATACTTTTTCTTAAATTCTTTAGTTATTGAAGTTAATTAGGAAAGGATATTTTGATCTTTTATTCTTCATTGGTTAATTATCATGCTTGTCTCTCTGCTTGAGCCCTTGTGATGCAATAATGCAAAATAGTAAAAAGGAAATTTGAAGTACAAGATCAATATTAAGCAGGATAAGCAACTTCTAAATTGATAATTTGAGTGGTAAAATTTCTCACAATAGTCTCAACAGTCTAAATGAGTTCTTACTCCATAACCTTAAAGAGTTTGGACTTAACGTCATAATTTACTGAAAGCAAAAACTTTTTATTATTCTTCTTTGTGTTATGTTAAACGCCTCAATTCACTGATATGCTGGCACACTATCGTACATGATAAGAAGAGAAGATGATGTTTTCACCTGTAAAAATTTTCAAAGTTCTTGAATAATTTTGGGCGATTGATTAGAGATAGGCCAATAGTATATACAGGCTGCACCCCACATACAATTGGTTTGCCATATTATCATCCTAGTTATAAATCAGCCACCTTTTTTACAAGATTAAAGGCATCCATCCTTTTCTAGTAAACATTTTTCCAATGTGACTTTTCTTGATTAGGATGTAGGAATAAATAAGAAGAAAATAAAGTAGCAGGTTACCACTAGGATCTTTTGATATTCATTGAGTATTCAAAGTTGACTTAAAAGTAACTAACGATTTATTTTAAACTGCTCCATTTTTCTGATTGCATGCTCTTATATCTAGCACCACAGATATGGATAACATGTTGATGTTTGTTCACTTATGTTGCCTTCCTACTTGACCTGCATTTATTCAACAGTAGATTGTTTTAGGATGGAAGAACTAAATTGGAGAAGATTAAGTTCCATTTCTAAGGCTGTTGGTACTGTAGTATCTATCGTGGGGGCATTTATTGTGACTTTCTATAATGGACCGGCAATCCTGAACAAGCCATTGAATTCTGGATCTCCTGCACAACTCTACTTGTCATCACAATGGAACTGGATCTTAGGTGGATTTTTGCTTGCATTTGCCTCTTTCTTGACTGCACTATGGTGCATACTACAGGTTTGACTTCAGACTAAACTAGCTTTGCAAAAAACTGAAAAGCATCCAAACTTTGACCACTATGGAAATCTCATTTTCTTTCTTGACAATATTGCAGGCCTTCATACTGAAGATGTATCCGGCTGAGATGATCATAATTGCTTTCTACTGCCTTTTTGTAACTATCCAATCTTCCCTGGTTTCTGTGATTGCAGAAAGATATGTATCTGCTTGGAGAATTGAAACAAATATTGGATTAACTGCTGTTTTCTATTCGGTGAGCAAATCATAAGACTACATCTTCATCTCAATCGCCATTAAATGTGAGAGAGCGTGTGTGTTTATGTGTGTGTGAGAGAGACAGAGAGACAGAGACACAGAGCCAGAAAGTTTAGGCTACATCTTCAGTTCAAGTGATACATGCACTGGATTTCCAGTTAATCTGGATGACTTCTGGTTTACCCAGTGACTTCAATTTATTCATCCTACACATAATTTTTGCACATTGTGAATGCAGGCTATCATTAACATAGCATACAGGCTCTACGTGACTGCTTGGTGCCTGTCGAGGACAGGTCCCCTCTTTGTTTCCCTGTTTAAGCCATTGACAATTGTTATCGCTATTGTCATCAGTGTTATCTTTATGAAGGACGTTTTCTACGTTGGAAGGTTAGCATCCATTTCAGGCTAATAATTATCTGGAGGACTTTCTGCTAAAATTCTTAGTTATTGTCACAAAACATTTGCCAATCATTTTTAGTATTCTTGCAGTTTGGTTGGGGCATTGGTAGTGATTATTGGTTTCTATGCTGTGATGTGGGGAAAAGCTAAAGAAGGGAAGATAAACAAGGTCCCAGAATCATCCAACCATGAGGCCCTTCTGTTGCAAGAGGCTGAAGATGTATAAGTTATATGGACAACATTTTCTGTAACTAGAAATACTGTATTTAAAAAAAATAAAATGAAATAGTGTATTTTCATTCTAGTTTTAGGAAAGAGTATTTCACTCAGATGATGTGCTCCCATCTGCCTTATTGTAATAAGGTCCTGACTGCGATGTCAACTAAACGATTAAGAATACTTTTGATATTCAAGTTAGTAATAGAGTGAGAAATAATTAATAAAAAATTATAAATTATAAATGTCCAATATAAATAGTATATATCGTCAAATAACTATGAAAAAAGTATTTATAAGTATTTTATTACGAGATTTGGGTTTTATGGAATTTTTTGCATATTTTGAGTTTAGTAAATCTATTTGTAGACAAGAATTTAACGTTTACGAGCTTAATTAAATTATGATAATCATTGACTAATAATAATAAGATGACTAATATGCCATTGCGCCAATGGAAATTTGGATAGCAATATGCTATGATATGCCAATCTAACAAATTTAGATATTTAAGTACCGAATTGACATTAACAATTATTTGAGGTGCCTAATTGTATACACTTCCGTTTTAAATTATTGTTTATGTCTATTTTTTGAAACGTCATTTTATTTTTTAAAATATTTCTTTAAGACACTTTTTATTTTAATTGACTATATGATACCATAAATGGTCAACTACTATTGTTAAGGATTTTACTGTAAATATATGCTAAGTTTTTAATTTTTATTTTTTATTAAAATTTGATATCAACTTATTAGGAAAATAAGCAATGTTTAAAAGTCGAATCGGATTAGTTGGTTTGACTTGTTCGATTGACGGTAAAAAAATTAAAAATTAGATCAAAAATTAATTAGACAGATCATAATTATTTATTTATTTTTTTTATAAATTTTAAATTTGATATTTAGTTAGATTATTAATTTTAAGTTTTGTTATATGTAATTTTTAATTGATTATTTATTTTTTTATTTTATAAATAATAATTAATTTATTATATTATTATTTTACATAATATAATATAAAAAAAATAATTAATTTTTTATCTGATTGATCGGATGAAGGTAAGTTAATAATCAATTGATAATAAACGTAGAACTGACAAACATACCGCAGCCACATATATATTCGTCAAGAGGTAATTCTAACAAAAAAAACTATTACTATAATTAAATCATAAGCCACCAATTCCTCCTGACAATTAATACTACATACCAAACTTGCGTTGGTCAACAAGCAAAAGCATCCAAACTTCCAAGTTCGAAACTCTTCTGCAAATTATTCAAAGGACCCAAGATCCCTCTTTCAGCAGAGGGGAGTGGGAAATTCTGGGAAGGAGATGGCGACGAGGCAGTGGCCAGGGATTGAGAGCTCACTGCCTGTCATAGGCATGGTGTCAGCAGTTGTAGCTTTAGCCATAAACATGATTATAAGCAAAATGGCCATGTCCAAAGGCACGAGCTTTTACATTTTGTCTGTCTATTCTAATGGTTTGGCCACTCTTATTCTTTTTCCTACTGCCTTTCTCTTCCACAGGTATAGCCTTTTTTCTGCTTTATTTCATTTGGGCATCTCTAATTCTCTCTGTGGTTAAAAAGTTTGTGTGAGTTACTGGGTAATTTGATTGCTGGCAGGTCAAAGCGCCCCCCATTATCATTCCCTGTCCTCTGGAGAATTTTCTTGCTTGCTTCTTTCGGGTTAGTGAAATCAATCAAAGTTTAGTAACATTATGCGGTATTTGTTTGTGTTGATAAATTGACTCCAAGATTATAGTAGTGCTTTAGTACTGTGCCTGCAACTTTTGGAAAAAAATGTGTTTACCTATATTGTTGGGTTATGACAATGTGGACCTGGTAAATTTCAAGAAAGACCATAAAAAAATAATAGGAAAGACTAACAAAGAAGAGTATGTAACTATAGATTCTTCATGGCAGGCTTGCTTCAGTGGTGATGACTGTGGTTGATTTGTCCAGTTTTGGTTTAATTACTGGGATTGATCAGCTGTTTGAAAATGGTTTCGGGTTCAAATAAAAAATAACAGAGATAGATGATGGAGGCTGTGATTGGATGGAGATGTTAGGATCAGTCCAAAAGCTATATATAGTATACATATATGGCTGATCTTTCTGAGGTTTGAGGAACAATGTCCAGGTTGCCTTGTTCTATGTTGCATCAAATGCAATACACCTAGTCTGGTCACAATTTAATTTAGATGGAGTCTTGCATCCGCTTTAATTGGTGTGGTGTAGTGTGTAGCATAGAATGAGACAACATAGAAAATTCCATTCGCAGATTGAAATCATAAAAAGAGAAAAAAATATTGGTTGGGTCAAATTTACTACTGACTTAATGCCACCTTAATTACTGGATTAATAGCACAGAAGTCTGTCTGTAATAAAGAAAATTTTGAATCTGAATTTCATGCAGCCCAACTTAGCATCTTGCACCAAAAGGGGACAAGACAATTTTTCTTTTTTTCCCATGTGAGAAAACATTAGTGTACTTTTTGTTGAAAATGTTGCCAAATGATCTTAAAGTTTATTGCCTGTTACAAAAAGTGACTGAACTCTGCGATTAACTTTGTGAAGCAAAGGCTTCAACTCCCTATGAAAATAGATGTGGTACTGCTTTGTGCATGAGAGGTTTGACACGCTGAGTACAATAAACTTGGATTTTGCCTCTAGTGGAAGAGCAACAATGCTTATTAAGTTTATGGATTTTCTTGCTAGATGTTTTGCCGAGATTGGTAGTTATGCTGGCATAAACTATAGCTCTCCAACACTTAGTACAGCCATGTTGAATCTTGTTCCGGCATTCACGTACATCCTTGCCATTATTTTCAGGTAATATTCTTTAATTCCTTAGTCATGCCAGTCGTTGAGGAAAGATAATTTGTTATTAATTGGTTAACTTGTGCTTGTGGTGAAAAGAACTTCAAAATTCGTTAGAAAATATAACAGTCTAAGCAACTTCTAAGGTGATAATTTCATCAGCAGATTTTATCATAGTAGTCCTGATTGCCCAAGTAACTCATGCCTACAAAACCTCTAGTGGTGTATAAGTTTCCATTCATAATTAACCGATAGAAAAATAGCATGTTAAACTTTTTATACATAGATCCTTGTGTTATGTCATTCCTTAACTGCATTAGATTTCATACATGTTAACAAGAAAAGATAATCTATGTGCTTGTAAAAGTTCTTAGAGCTCGAAAATTTTTGAGTGATTGATTGAGAATAGGTCAATGATATATGCATGCTGTATCATATATAGATTTCTTTCAAATGTATCACTCCAAGCATTACATTTCTAGTCTTCTACGGGATTAAAGATATGTCCTTGTCATAGGCAATAGTATTTAAAGCCTTTTCCATGGTAACTCAATTTCTCTTGATTGTAATGCAGGGATGCATAAAAACAAACTAAAAGAAGCATGCTACCCCAAGGATGCACTGATACTCAATGAATATTCGGTATTCCGTTGAAACTAAGTCATGTCAAAATCTTCATAAAAAAATGAGAGAATGCTTTTTGTTTGTGGTTGGATGACTGATCACTGATATGGATAAGATGTAAATGTTTGTATTATGTAGTTATACACTCTATTCCTCCTTGGCCTCGATGATAACAGATATGGATAATAAATGTATGTATTACGTTGTAGCATACTTTATCCTTCCTACTTGGCCTCCATTGACTTAAATTGTTTGTCTTAGGATGGAAGAAGTAAATTTGAGAAGATTAAGTACCATTTCTAAGTCTTTGGGTACTGTAGTATCCATCTCGGGAGCATTTATTGTGACTTTCTATAAGGGACCGGCTATCCTCAATACACCATTAACTTCTGGATCTTTTATGCAACTCTACTTGCCATTGACACAAAATTGGGTCCTGGGAGGATTTTTGCTTGCTTGTGCCTCTTTTTCGACTGCATCATGGTGCATACTACAGGTTTGACTTCAGATTAAACAACTCATCTAGCATAAAAAACTACACTGAAATTGCTGATTATGTAACTGCAATTTTTTTCCCTTAACAATGCTGCAGGCCTCCATACTGAAGATGTATCCAGCTGAGATGATCATAGTCGCTTTCTACTGCTTTTTCGTAACGATCCAATCTTCATTGGTTACTCTGATTGCAGAAAGAGATTTAACTGCTTGGAGAATTGAAACAAAGATTGGATTAATAGCTGTTTTCTATTCGGTAAGCAAATGATTTGACTATATCACCATCTCAATCATCTATTAATTGCAAAATATGAGAGAGAGACAGTTTATTCTATTTTTAAGTTGAAGTGGAACTTGATTCACCCAATTTAGGCCACATTGGTTTTTGTGTGTGTGTGTGTGTGTGTGTGAGTGAGAGAGAGAGAGAGAGAGAGAGAGAGAGAGAGAGAGAGAGTTTAGGATATTTTTTAGTTGAAATGAAACTTAATTCACAAAATTTAGGCTGCATCTACATTTCTGGATGATACTTGCATTGGCTTGCCTGTTAATTCTGGATTACTCACTGAATTCAATTGATGCATCTTTAAAATAGTTTTCGCAACTTGTCACTGCAGGCTATCATTAACATAGCATACAGGCTCTATGTTACTGCTTGGTGCATTTGGAGGACTGGGCCACTCTTTGTTTCCCTGTTTAAGCCATTGACGATTGTCATTGCCATTGTCATCGGTGTCGTCTTTATGAAAGACGTTCTCTACCTTGGAAGGTATTGCTTGAAATTCTATTCTTAGCATTCACTTCATGCCAAAAATTCTTTGGAAGACTTAATTGAAAAATACTTTTAGATATTGTCATGAAATATTTTCCAATCATTTTTTTGGATATTCTTTATTTTCAGTTTGGTCGGGGCATTGGTGTTGATTATTGGTTTCTATGCGGTGATGTGGGGAAAAACTAAAGAACGGGGGATCAATATAGGAACAGAAGCATCGAACTATCAGGCTCCTCTGTTGCAAGATAATATCGAAGAAGTGTAGCTTATTTGTAAACATTTGCAACAAGTAGAAATGGTGTCATTCTTTTTATTCTCAAACTGTAAAATAAAGCAAAATTTGTGGATTGAAGATGATTGAGAATGTAAACTACAGGCATGAATGTGGTGCTCACTGGATGCCATTGAATTATTGGTCCCAGTTGTGTTATAATATATATAACGGTGGGAGGCGTATTCCTAATTATTCTTTCTTCTTGTTATAGGCTGGAAATGGGAAGAACCCCCTTATTAACTGGGGGCTGAATTGCTTGCCATAACCTGTTTGATACTCTGTAAAACTTTCTACATTTTGTGGGCTACTTTGTCTCAATTGTACAAGTAATTAAAGCAACTATGGTTCCAGGAAATAATACTTGGGGATATGAGAAAAGGAGAAAATTAACTGCAACCAGACTCATGACTCATGAGCACAATAAAGCAAAAATCTTGGAAAACATTAATTCTTGTATAAAAGATAAAGCAAAGGTGTTTCTTTGCTGGATACTCGGTTTATAATTCTGGGAATTTCCAGAGTTTGTTCTGGACACTGAACGTAAGCACTATGACATGATTATGGCTTGTGATGCCCTTCTGATCTTGATTTCTTTAAGTTAAAATTGAGGCACTTTCTCCCAGTTTGAAGACAGGATTGTCAGATTTAAGAATAAAATTTTTGTGGAGGAATTCTTAACTACTACTCTAACACAACAATTTATGTTAATCTAATATTCAAGTACACATTGTGTGCTGTATTCGATGTGATTATTACTATAACATAACGAAAGAAGCAAGTACAAAATTGTTAAATAACTGTACTATCTGCATCATATTCCTCGTCATTGCAGGCTGAGACTCGTACACAGATGTTAAATCAAAATTAAATAAACTGTTAATCAAGATTAAATACACTGAATTCTTGGATTTCTCCAAATAAAATCTTTATTTACTAAACCAAACCATGTGAAACACCTCGATAAAGGATTATATATATCAATTTTAAATATGTTGAGAAAAACAAAGAGAAATTCAAATAGTTAACATATATTCATTCTCTCTTAATTGATGTAGTATGCAATAAGGGTTAATTCAACAGGCCTCATCAGTCAAATGAGAAAATGGCGCATTCATATATTTTGTAGAAAGAGCCAATCAAAGAGTTACCTTCTAAGCATTCTACTTCATTAGTAAGAATACAAGGAATATAGTACAAAACAGACTTCTTTCTTTTCTTTTTTCTCAATTGATGATGGCCACAAATACAATTTTTTTTTTAGTGATCGTATCATCGTATGACAACTTACTCATGGCAGTTCTTCTCTCACTTTATTGTTAAATATCATATTGGACCCAATATCTTCTTCTACTTCATTTTTATTTATTAATTGGTATTTCTCAGAGGCAGGTTCACCCGTCCACTAACCACTGGAAACACCACTTCCCGGCCGGAATAATTAAGTCATAATTCATTGTTTGAGAGAGAGAGAGAGAGAGAGAGTTATGGGGATGGAGAATGCAGTTCCATATGTGGGAATGGTGATAGTGCAGTTTGCACAGGTGGGCTTAATGATAGCAGGAAAAATAGCCATGTCAAATGGAATGACTACTTTCACATTTACCTTCTATTCGAATGCACTGGCTTCACTTATTCTACTTCCAGTTTCCTTTTTCATATACAGGTAATCTCGTACTCAAAAACCTTCACAACTTTCTCATATGCCTCATCGGTTCATTCATTGAGTTCTAATAGCTGCAAATCTTAATCTTTGCTAATTTTGGTGTACTTTTATTACATGTAGATCTGCTCGTCCTCCGCTTTTCTTCACTTTCCTATGTGGGTTTTTCTTGCTTGGCTTTCTCGGGTATGAATCTTGGCCCCTACATAATGCTTCCATGCATTAAATTTTCCATGTTTTAAGAAGCTAACCATGAGTCTTACCATTTATTGGGCCAAGACTGATTTTTTTCTGATTAAATGTGGACTTTTTTTGCTTGTTTGGTACACATGATAGATGGGAATGAAAGGGAATATGACTAATTGTGCAAGTGCTATAGGTTCTTGGTGCAGATATTAGGATATACTGGAATTAAGTATGCCTCTGCATCACTCTCTACTACAATACTCAACCTCATTCCAGGTTTCACTTTCGTATTTGCTGTCATTTTCAGGTTATAATCTCCTCTCTATGTTTTCCTGATGAATAAAGAATCATTACTATTTTTGCTGTGACAGCCCCAATTTGAACATCATTACTTGTACTTTGATTGCATGCTTATTGATAATTTCTTATTATGCTTAGACAGATGATTAAGTAATGCAGAAAGTTAAATATGCACAGCAGCAGCTGACTCTGAACTAACCTGTAACTCCTGATTTCAGGATGGAAAAGTTTAATTGCAGAAGTTCAACTACGCTGGCTAAATCTATTGGAACTCTGGTATCAGTAGTCGGTGCTCTCATCGTGACTCTGTATCAGGGCCCTGCAATTTTGGGAATTTCACCACATTCAGATGCTTCTTTTCACACTCTCACAAGTTCATCTGCTTGGCTTATCGGTGGATTGCTTCTTGCAATTGACAGTGTGGTGTCTGCAATATTTATCATTGCACAGGTAGAGTATTTAACTGGAGGGGATCTTTTAGTTTATATGGTAAAAGGTGGTTGTTATAAATACATAATACAATAGTACAATTTACTAGTTTTGTTCGTTAATGATTTCAGGCATTAGTTCTCAGGAAATTCCCTGCAGAGCTCATTCTAATGTTTTTCTACAGCTGCTTCATTGCCATTTTGTCAGCAGCAGTCTCTTTCATTGTAGAAAAAGACCTTAGCTCCTGGAGTCTGAAACCTAAGATGAGATTGATCCCTGTTATCTACTCGGTAAGTAGAAAAAAAAAATAAAAAAAAAATTGGATCTTCCTTCCATTCTTACTGAATATCCTAGTCGTCTTAAATTGTTAATCAGTTGAGTAGGTGGAAAACAATTGCTACTGTTATATCGTTGTATGCAGAAGACTTATGATGTTATGGTTTCGTCTCTGTTATTCATGATCTAAGTACTATGTTCTTAAGATAAGAAATATAACAGTCCAAATGCTACTCTTTTGATTCTTTAAGCTTGTTTTTGCTGTATCTTGTGGACAACAATGCAGGCCCTTTTTGGCAATGCTTTCCAAGTATCCATTATAATGTGGTGTGTTAGAAGAAGGGGACCTCTGTTTGCATCCGTATTCCATCCTTTGGGAGTTATCTTTGCGATTGCACTTGGTATCACCATTTTGGGAGAGGCCCTCTATCTTGGAAGGTATCGCCATAAGTCGAAACAACAGATATTTCCTAAGTTTCGCTTCATCTATTTCTGTTCTTAATTTTAAATGCTTTTGACTTTATAGACAGATGAGCATTATTCAATAGTAAGGATCTACCATAATCAGCAATGTTGGAAGAATAACACTAACCATCATTCCCAATCTGTCACAGCGTACTCGGATCAATTGTTACCGCGGTTGGCTTTTACTCCGTCATGTGGGGAAAAGATAAAGAAGCAAAGATGATTGAGGACGGAGTGAAAAGCTTGGAATCAAATGGCAAGAGGATGCCTCTGTTGCAAAGCAACACTGATGATGGAGTAGTCAGTGCATAACTTCAAAAGTTGCAAGGCTTTTTGTTCAAGTCACTGAAGATTTTTGAGTCTTCATTTCCCTTTCTTTCTCTCTTTTCTATGAATGAAGAGCAAAGAAGAAATAAATCTGGTGAAAATTGCAGCTGAATCTAATGTCTGGTACAGTTATTTGGGAGTTAATATTCAGTCAGCTTGGCAACAATATTTTAAGTCCAAAACTAGTGAAAGAAGAGCTTGTGTTAATCCCTTTCCAATTATTGATATCAGCCTATGCTAATAAGTCCCTAGAACTATCTATACATGTTTGATGCAATGCATATGGAACCAGAATTCATGACCCAAAGAGATCATTTCAATGTTCAAAAGGCCTAATTTGACAAAAAAAATTAAACAGTATCCGTTTTTAATTAAAAAAAAAAAACCCACTTTTTAAAGTTATACACGACCTTGTGACTTTGTACGAACATATTAAATAATTCTCTTAACATCAAATGGAGTTCACATAATGTAACAATTATATGTTGGTCTAGACTTTTTAAAGTAAATGCTTGACAAAGGGACATGTATAATAATTTGTACTACTCTTCTTGTTTACTTTTTACATCGGTCTCTGCTCATTGAAATTTCCCTTTCCTTTAAGATTATTCTTTCATGGTAAATATTATAAAAAGGTACTCTTCACTGAATTCCTTATAAAAGTCAGATCAAATGGAGAGAAATGGTCTCAACTCTCAAAGTTTTCAAATGAATATTAGCATATCTTAAATTGAATATGTTAGTTCACACTGCTGCCAAGATGATTTGAGAAATATAATATATCAATGAAGGATAACGCAAATATATTTTCAAAAGCAATCAATAGTCAATGGAGTGTTGACATTATTATTCAAACCAGAAGTCTGAAATTAAATGAACTTTCTTAATTTCATCTAATTCTTTTGGATTATTGCAAATAGTTGTGGTTCTTTAATATACCGTCGTACATTTTACTCTTTGTGCGCCTTGATAATTTGTCTGAAGAATGCAACTAAAATTACATACAAGATCTTCTATGACATTCTCTATGGAATTGCATTAATTACTCATCGTGTGCTAATCTTGTAATACCTGCCAAAGCACAGCAGCATATATTTCTGCCTCTTTCTTGTAGAGGTCAACAATTCATATTCAGGACAGAAGTACTAAAATGTCCGACGCCTCTGTGCAGGAGGAGACACTTTTGACAGGATCTTACTATCCTGTCGCATAAACGAAGTCTGAATGGCTCCTTATGCATTATCCTTTCTTTTTTCAGTATTTTCTGCTTCAACATCTCTCTCTCTCTCTCAAACACACACACACACACACACAAGTCTATACTCATGCACGCATAATAGCAACATTTTGAAGAATATATTCATTGAATCTGATTTTTTATTTAGTCATACATAGTTTGTTTTGCTCATTATTGTGATCATTCTTGCTGAGTAGCTGAGATATGCCTGGAAGATGGAAGAAATCAAAAGGGTCATTGTGATAAGCACATTAAAGATTTGTGGACATAGGGTGTATGACCCTTGGTACTTCTGGTTTGTAGAGTTAGGGATCTTTTCTTTATTGGAAAATGTTACACCACCTAAATCTGTGAAAAAATTGCTAAGAGCTTCTTCCTCTGTTGAATTGGCATTCTTCACTTTCTTCCAGTACGATATTATCATACTCAGAGCTCATTGTTATATTGCATTTCTGCTGCACAACTCTTCTATATACTTAACACGTTTTAAATCTCCTGAATGTTTAAGTCTTGATTTTTAATTGAAATTTAAAAAAAAAAAAAATTAAGAATTTCCACATTACAATGTTTATTCAAAATATTTTTTTCCAACAGCAAAATTATATGTGATCTGTGTGGGTATTCTCCTAAACTGGTGTGGTAATTTAACTGTTTTCCTTAACTGATTATTAACTAGAGTGTTTTTGTTGCTGATTATGTTGTGATCATGAAATTGCTTGAATTGCTGGCTTGAACAACAAACCAAGAGTTGATAGTATTAAAGTCAGATCTGACTGTCCAGGTCCACTTCTTCATGATAATGCATAAAACTCTATACAGCTCAATCCAAGGTAATAATTGCCTTCAAGCCTAAAAATTTCAATTTTTAATAAAACTCTATGGTTGATTTTAATTTCAAAACTACATTGATGAATTTAAAATTTATAATAACTAAAAATTATTCAAACAAATTAAATTGATTTATAATTATGAAAATCTTCTAATTCAGCACAAGCACTTGTTCAAAATATATAGTTTGTTAACACATCCATATGCTTATTACTTTGTTATTCTTTTCATTCACAGTATATATGGGAATGCAATATTACACAGGCCCTCTCTTGGAAAAATTTCTTTATTTTTCTTCATACCAAATTATATATGCTTGAAAAAGAGATGAAATTTTCATCATAGTTTGAGTGTGTATAGACTCATACAATTTTATGTACCATACAAGAACTATCTAAACTATCTAATGCACTCGGTTCAGTATAAAATAAGAAAAAAAAAATCATTAATCAAGCCCAATATTCTAAGAATTTTAGCTATATACCTAAGTGATCAAACCACAACATTGACTCAAGAACAAGGGCTTAGATCACCAAACAAAGTTGACAAGAATCCACGTACATACATACCATAATTAATTCCAAAAGACGTGACGAATGGTTAGGTCTTTCCCGTCAAGATCCCAAGAATTAATTCTGCTGATGCAGAACAAAAAGACAATCACACAATCAACAACTAATCACACATTAATTCTAGATTAAACAACTCTTTACCAAACCTTGGAGTGCATCAAAACCACCAATCAATGGACTGAAAAATATTACGATTGCGTAATTAATTAGTGATTTACTAATCTTGTCACCTTTTCAGGCATCAGAAAGATGCATAGAGGGGGAAAAAAATCCAACTGTGGGAGCTGGAAGTTTTGTGATGTATACATAATTAGAGGGTCCCAAAATGATTAATAAACTTTTTTGGTAGGCCCTTAATTGATATCAACCACCAAGAGAAAACCAAAATTGTAACCTTAATGATTTCAGGTTATGGACCATAATACAAAAAAATTGAAATTTTTTTGTAATTAAATTTTAGTCCACAAGGGACAAACAGTATGAGAAGATGTGCACAAGTTTTTCCATAAAACAGGACTATATTTATATATAAATTTATGATATTTATGATTTATCGACTTCCCTAGGTATGCATGGGACACCACCCGAGTTGCTCATTCCCCTCAAAGTAGCTTCACATTTCCATGAAGGGTTACCCTCCATTTTTCTTCTCTCTACTCCTATTTGAAAATAGTAGGTTTTCAACATTAATAAATTGGAGAAATTGAATTGGATCATATATATATAGAGAGAAAGAATCAAGAAAAGAAGAGAGAAAGAGATCGGAGAGAGAGAGAGATGGGTGGTGGCGTCAAGGCGGCGATAGGAGAGGTGGTGCCATGCGCCACCATGGTGGTGGTGGAGGGTTGCATTATTGCATTGACCATCATGGCTAGCACCGCCATGGCTAGAGGGATGAGCCCTTTTGTGTTTGTTGTGTATACCAATGCCCTTGGATCAATCATACTACTCCCTTTTTCCTTCTTTTATGATAGGGATAGGTATGTTCAAATTCTCTAACACACATTTACATATATTTGATAGAGAACATGATTATAGTGACGACTTATACAAAATTCATTTACTCGTATAGATGCACCAAATAGTATATACATGGACGTGCTCACATTATTTTTTTATAACTCACACACTCCTAATGTGTAAATCGATCATAATCTCACACATATAAAGATGGAGGCAATACCATCAGACCAAATAGCTTGATGGTCGCTCACATTAATGGATACATGCATGTATATATACAGAGCTTGAAGCTCTAAGGATTTAATAGAACATTAATGCTATTATTTCTCAAATATTCAGATCGGAAGAGCCATTATTGACCTTACCTTTTCTCCTGCGAGTCTTCTTCCTTGGTTTGATAGGGTCAGTTCTCTCTCTCTCTCTCTACCCATTGAGGGGACACACAAATCAAGATTTAAGTAGGGTTTAATGAATTTCTTGGATCATGAATTGTACTAATTGCAGGGTAACAATAGCTCAGAATCTAGCATTTGTTGGTCTAAGCTACAGCTCTCCCATTGTTGCATGTGGCATGGCCAACCAGATTCCTGCTTTGTCTTTCATTCTGGCAGTAATCCTCAGGTTTTTCTCAATTTTCTTAAGTTCATGTTTCATCTTGTGATTCATGTAATACAAGCGCATTGATTACATTTATATTATATATATATAATAAAATATAATAAAAATTAAAATAGAGAATACGGAACAACTACAAATTTGTACCTTTTTGTTAGCACCATACTTGCACCAACAAAAGTTGAGTTAAAAAAAAAATGAATAAATTAATAACTTGTAAAAGGAGGGACAATATTGTGGTTGGTGTGATATATGGAATGTGAACTACTAAGATTAGTTAGATTTCCTCTTAAGAGTATGCTGGAGCCACAATCCAGGAATCAGATATATATGATTTCCAAGCTTGTAGCTATGTAGGGGGGGGGGGCACTTTTGGTGGAGGGAGGAAACAGTACTGGTATCTAGAGGTATCTTTGGATGGCCCCTGCTTTTTAATAATTCTTATGTGTGTGGGGCTAAACTACTGTTAGACTCATTAAAGATATCAGCTGACTTTTGATGTATGTGTTGGGACTACTCATCTTTGCAGTATCGAAAAATAACTCAGCTTTTTTTGTGACACAATCTTGAATAATTTAATATATTTTTACAATATTGTTTTACAGAAATAAACATAACGTATACTTGTATAATTTAAAGTTTCAGAACATCAAAATCATTAAAAAAATAATATAAAATTAAATAGATTGACTTTGTGATGTATTAATGAATAATTTACATTTGAATGAGTGTTACTATTTTTTTTTTTTTTAAAATCACGTCTATATTAACTAGATAGTAATTATTGTCACTTTGCTTGAAGGAAAACTCAATTAATAGAAATTTATAATTATATCCCGCGGAGAAAGGATACTAGATCTCCGAATATCTCTCAAATCTTACGGTTGTCTTTCTTTTTTTCACTTTTTTTCACATATCACATATGTTTTTTTTCCACATAAAACATAAGTTTCATAGAATTTTTGTGATGTCGACATTTGGTGGCTATTGCAGAAAGAATCATATTTGCTATATATATTTACTATGATTTGGAGGATTAGCCATGTATGGAGTAATTTTTGTAATAATCTTTTGATATAATTTCAACAACTTGTTGCACTATAAAGTTATTATTGTGATGTAGATAAGTATATATGGATATAATAAGCTACATGGAGTCAACTTTTCAGAACTTGTTTTTAAGTACCAACTCAGCTTTCTGTGGAATAATTTGGAATAAGATATTTCTCAGGTGTGTCAAACTTTGGCAATAAAATAAGGTTCTAAAATATACTACTTGTTCACATCTGAAATTTAATACTTCCAGCAGCAAAAAATTAACTATTTAGAGGGTGTTTGGCTATAATAAATACTGGATCTTGTCAGGGTGTTTTTGAATCTGATAGGACTTTAGATTTTAACAAAAAAACAAGCTATTAATTTATTTGGATAAAATAAAATTTAAAGTAAGAAATTTTTACATAACTAGTAAAGGTAATATATTCATAACTAGTGAAGGTAATATATTCATTTTGAAGTCTTAGAAATTATGTTGGGATGTCCTTGTTTATATCATGTATATTGTTTGAAATTATGAATTCGCGGTTTAAATTTTGAGCGAACATTTTAAAATATATCATAATATAAGATATATTACCAGTAAAATAAATACACTTTACCTGAAAAAGTTGGATTTTGTGTTATTTCCAATTATAAACTCAAATTAAAAGTACTCTTAATCAATTGTAAAATTTACTTAATTAAGGTATTTAGAAGTTAAAAGTAAATTATAATTCCAAGAAAGGTAGCGTTAATTCAAAATATATTACCATAAATAAGAGTATCAAATGTGAACAAATATAGTACTTTCTCACAACATTATTCTATTGTTGTTTCAGGACTACAAAGTTTGATTGGAAAAGCTCAGGTAGCCAAGCAAGATTAATAGGCACCTTGATATCTTTCATGGGAGCAATTTCACTCACTCTATACAAAGGCCCTACCATCAGAAACCACTCATCTCCCTCACTAGCCTCTCAGGCTGCCGCAGCGCCACCACCGCCGCCGCGGCTGTTAGTCTTCTCTTCAACACATGAAAATTGGGTTCTTGGCTGCATTCTATTTGCAGCTTCTTCATTTACTCTAGCCATCTGGAACGTTGTCCAGGTGCACTATTTATTTAAAACTTGTGACATTTATGTTTTCTCCTTCAATTTTCACAAAATGTTGAAACTTTTGCACAACTTTTATTGTCGCTTAATTGTTTTTGAGCCAGGTGGGAACTGTCAAAATGTGCCCACAAGTGATGAAAATACTCTCTTTTTATAGCTTATTTGGGACCATCCAATCAGCTGTACTTGCTCTATACCTAGAAAGGGATCCCAAGGCATGGAGACTGGAGCTTAACTTTGAACTCCTGGTCATCATTTTAACAGTAAGATTACAAAATTTAATAAATTACATATATGGCTTCCACGTTACCGTTAGCACCAAATGTTTTCATCAAAGCATAGAATAAAATTTGTCTTAAGGAGATTTCCTTCGTGCATACCTCACTTCGTTCCAATTTTACTTAAATCTCCTTTCGACAATTTTTTATAAATTGAAAATATGTATTCAGATGAGGCTGATAAGTGTATGCCTGTAATTGTACTAACAGGCAATTTTCAGCAGTCTGATCCGCAGCAGTGTTCAGATATGGTGCACACGATTGAAAGGGCCTTTTTTCGTGCCCATATTCAAGCCATTTGGAATTGCCTATGCCAGCACCTTCGGATGTTTGCTCTTTGCTGATACTTTCCATTATGGAAGGTAAAATTTCTCAATTCTCCTCAATCTACACTAAAATTTTTATAGTGGCAAAAGGTACATAGTTAATTAATTATGTATATACTATATTTATGCTTATGCTAAAATATAGCACGTCGCAAGGTTCAATTCTCGAAAAAATTATCATCTCATAACAATATTGATAAAAGAGTTCGCCTGATACAGTGACGGAGCTAGAGAGGGCTTGGAGTGGCAAGACAGCCGTCCCCTCTTAACTCTATAATTTTATATATAATCTTAAAAAATTATCCATCTAAAATTAAAAATAATTATTTATATATTATTTTTAAGAAAAAAATCTATCTTGCCCTTGTCACTCCGTCCCTCCTTTGACGCGTTTTTGGGCTTGAAAGTCCCCATTCACAATTTTTTTTGCTAGCAAGTGATTGAATTCATAAAGTAATCATCACCCCAAAAGATGGGGCAAATAATTGAAAAAAAGACATTTAATAAACATAATATATACTTTGTCACGTACCGTTTTATACGCTTTGAATGTACTTAGCATCTTTTAATGTTTCTATAATGTGTGTTGTCATCCAATTGAAATACCTTTGTAGCATGATGGGAGCATTTATCTGTGGAGTGGGCTACTACACCGTGCTGTGGGGACAAATCAAAGACGAAGAGATGCAAAAATTAGATGGTAGTAACAAGATTTCTTCAATGGAAGAGAAGGTCCCTCTTCTGCAAGAAGACTCTCAAGTATGAGATCACAAGGAATATAAAGCTAAATCATGATTAAGAAGTAATTTTCTTGTTTTCTTTGTGAATAAGGCTTCACAAGAAGAGTCTTTTGTATATAGGATTTTGGAAGGGTTGGTTTTTCAGGGCTCTCCAAATTAAATCAAGCTATATTTACTTTTCTTTGTGAAATAATGTACTTTCCTGTAAAATATGCATGTATAATTACTCAAAATGTGGAGTGTTAAGTTGTATATAGAAGTGGATTACTATTGTGGCTTAGTAATTGTTTTTTCTTGTTTTGTCTTAATTTGGTGTTTTACATTTATAGATGTGCCCAACAACCCCCAACCCCACCCCACCCCACCCCCCAAAAAAAAAACAAAAAAAAATGGTAAAAGGGATCTTCCTCCCTTCTTCTCCATTCACTTTTACCAGTGTACTCTGATAGCATAATATACATTGAGCCACACATGCGAATCCAATTTAGTCAATATAAGGGAGCTTTTCATATCTTGGAAACTTTAATAACTGAGCTTTATTATTTTATTAACATTTACCTAGGTCTTTTAATTTAATCTAGTGTGAAAAATCATTTTTTTTATTTTTTATTTCTTATACATATAATACGAAATACATTAGCCCATCACATGGTATACAAAAATCCACTCTTCACTTGCCTTGTTGAGTTCACAAGACATCTTAATGATATACAAAATGTTTTGAATAATAAACCATTTCACCAATTATTAACTAGTCAAAAATATATTGAAGTAAAAACTTTTTATAACGGCAAATTTTAAACTCGCTTTAGACTGTCTGCTTTTAATTTTTTTATTTTTCCCCAATTTTACAAAAAATCTCTATTTTCCTCTGTTAGTTGAATGCAAATTTAAAAAAAAATTAAAAATATTAAGAATTTTGGATGTAGAACATTTGCTTGATTCATGTATGAGAGTTATTAAAACTAAGATATGATAAGGAACGACCTTAGCATTTTTCCCAATTGCCACAAAGCCTCAAACATTTGAGAATTTAATACCAAATATTCACAAGTTAGATCTTCTACTACAATCTTGCATTACATATAATATATGCACATTATGTATATATAATTATTTTTAATTATTTATTTTAAAAATATTTTTTTATATACAATTTGTAATAGAATGTCCAAAATAAAATATTCTTGTCTTACAAAATTAAGCAAGCAAAATAGACCAATTTCCAAACACAATTAAACACCTCTTCTGTCATTTATTTCATTTGCAAAAGCATATCTTATTAACATAAGATCCAGGACCATCAACACAACCATCATAAACTTCAACTCAAACAGAATTATAAACTAAGAGCCCCTCTCCCAGAGATTAAGGGTTTTCCTTTTATTCGTACGTACGTAGATCACATGCTATACAAGCCCATCAAACACCTCCAAGAATATAAGCATCCAAATCTTGGAAATTCTTGATAGCAAAATCCCTAACCAGGTCTGGATTGGGGACTTCTTCACTTGCCTTGTCAAATTCACAGGACCATTTCACTAAACTCCCATCACCCTTGGGGATCACACTGAGGCTGGCCTTGAAGTTGTTGTAGTATTTCAGGACATCCCCATCTATCACACTATAGCTCAGGGTTTTGTTCCCTTCATCCACCAATTCAATTTTCTCTTTTGTGGGTTTTGAAATCTCCGATAATCCTGCATCAACAAAGCAAATCTTTTCATATACCAAGTTCATGGACTCTAGGTTGGGCTTCTTATGTTTAGCGAGGTATGTTAATGGGATGATATATTTTAGGCTACGAACTGTTGGCCATTCATTGTGGGCGTTACAGCATCGAGAAGAAAAAAGGACCAGAAAAGAACGCACCTCTAATGTACCAACTATCATGCCTGCGATATTCAACACATTGGATCATAAAGCTGAAATTTTTAAAAATACTCCTAAAAAAGATATATAGAATATCTTATTATATTAGAGTCAGCATAGGTGTCGGTTGAAAGAAAAAGTGGGCCCTAAGAACAACTTCCTTCGATTTGACCCATTGTTTACAGGCTTGTATAAGGGAATTTTAGCAGCATATTATACATGAGATTATACATCATGTTAGGCCCACATAAAATGAAGTCCAACCATTGGGTTTCAGATTGAACTAGCCCCTGATATTACTATTTTAAAAGATAATTATGTTGATATTACTATTTTCAAAGATAATTATGTTCCAAGTGGAAGTTTTTAGGATTCCATTTCGGACAATTTACAGTTTAATAAGTGAAGAAAATTATGCAAAGAACGCATTCAGAATGTTCATACCTCCCTCTAATTTGTTGAATGAAGATACGAAAACCATGTCTTATTGGAACAATTTTAACTCTCTTAGCTTTAGGGTTATAATTGGATCTAGAATTTTAGTGAGGAAAAGAAAAACAATAATTTTTTCACTTAATTTTGAATAAAACGTTGTAAAAATTATATGATTATGAGTTATATTTATTCACATCTAAATTTTCCATATGTTTTTTTTTTTTTTAGATTCAATTACAATAAAGAAGTATTTTTCAATTTTATACTTAGTTTTGTGTAAAAGGAATACATGGCGGAATTAATTTTTATATTTTTTCTTATTTAAATCTAATATACAAACATAGCATTAATTTCAGAATCAGTATATAAAGAATCTTTATTTATTATGCTTAATTTTGAAAACTACGAAAATGTAATCCCATTGGAAAAGCCAATTTTTTATAGGGTGTGAAAGTGTTTTGTAAGGATATGCTAGGCGTATGCATGTATGACGTTGAATGCAACTCATAAAAGAGACAAGAGATTTTTACAGGCGAATGAATGACACATACACACCTAATACGTACAAATATATGACACATGACCATTGCTCTATCATGCCATGCACATAGAAATATATGACATGTACGAGCGTAACTTAAGTATTCATTTGCTCATATTTAACACAAATATGATGCATGCAACAAACTCATCTTCTACTCTTCTAACTCATTTTCTGAACTTGGTTTTCAGTCCCACAGCTTAGGGATATTACAATTTTATTAGTATGCTTCCAAAAAAAATTTAAATTTAGTCTAATAAATTAGACTTTCGTTATAATTTTAGTTTGACTTTAAGCTTGAAATAAAATAGGCTACACGTGGACGTTTAACTCACTATAGCCCTAAGCATTTTTTATTTAATTCTCACAATATAGAGGAATAGGAATTTGCAAGTTTGGTACCAAATTTTTTGAAAATCTAATTTTAGTCTCACACTTCAGCATTCCACTACACTACAAGTTTGGTACCAACATTAATTTTTTGATGAAAAATAATACGTACAAAGCATATTGTTGTTAAATCCAAAAATTAAGAGAAAATTTTGGCATGTGAAATGCAAATACTTCACTTTTCCTCTAAAATTCAAAATATTTAGCCATGTTCTTAAAGATAAAATATATGTTGAAAATTTTAACCTTATTCCTTCAAATTTTTATTTTATCAAAAATATTTTAAATGTGAAAACAAAAATATTTTTTTATGGGAATTTGCCCATCAAGTTCCTTTGATCTTAACATTTAAGACCAACACACACATGCATATACATATTATATAATTTATCTAAAAATAAAATTTATTATGCAATATGTAAGATACAAATTGTATATAAAGTCATCAAAGTCTAAATTATGTAAGTTAAATAAATCAATAATTTTATGAATATAATTATGTAAGTTAAAATATATATAATATATTGCTAGGTAAACTTTTAGTATATATAATTTATTTTGTGTATATGCATTATGTTGTATGTAATTTTATGTATATTTATACCAAAATACATATATATGTTTAGTTTTATGTTTTATTTGTAAATAAAATGCATCAAAAAAATTCGTATATCAATTATAAAAAATACATTTAAGTATTATTCATATTTTATCTTATATTGTGTATTAATGATGTAAATTACATATATACAACACTTCTATAATATATCAATGTTGCACTTTATATATGTGGCATGTATATGCATAATTATGTTTCGTGAATTTGTATATAATAAACTCATATATATTAATATCTGTATGTGTATATGTATTATTTTATTAATATATAATATCACTTAGTTATTAGATATATATAGACATATACCTATAGAATTTATATATTGAATATGTATATGTAATATAAATTGTGCAATATATATTATATAATAATACAAACTGTTATACCTTTCGACACCTTTTAATTGTAGATTATGTAATAAATGTTTTGTATGCTTTTAATTGTAGTTATGTAATAAATATTTGTCATACAAAACGAATAACTATTTTACGCAAATGATGAACATTATTAAAAAATAAATTTGTCTCCGTTTGATAGAGACAGAAAATATTTTCCCTCTAAAGAAAATTGGCCCAAATTTCCCACCAAAATAGATGAGTTAATAGTCACATGCGTTACACATCTTCTTTTCAATTAAAATTTAAATGCAATGAACTGATACATGAGACTAAAATTAAATTTTTTGAGAAGTTAAAAAAATAATTTTTGTAGGGTAATGTTAGAACTAAATCTACAAAAAAAATAAAAATTAACATATGAAATTAAATTATTATTTTTTTTTAGAATCATGGGACCAAATTTACAACATCGCAAGATTATGGGACTGAAAAAACGTTTTTCACTCTAAACTTAGTGCAATCAACTTAAACCTTTGAATCAAAATATTATGTCAAGACACTCTACGAACATACATGTAAAGTTGTAAAAATGTACATATACATGCGTATATCCACATATATATACATATATACATATATATATATATGTGTGTGTGTGTGTGTGTGAGTGCTTCTGAGAGGAGGAGGAGGAGGGGGGGGGGGGGGGTGTTGGGTAGCTACCTGGTGAGTAGTTAACCAAACGAACAGAGCCAACGGACTTTCCATCGCCTTCAAGCACCTCAATGCTCTGGTAGTGATGAGGCAAGGCTTTGGGGAAGACAGTGGTGGATTCCCTTATGCTCTCCCAAACCTTTTCTACATTAGATTTCATCTCAGCCTCCACTTCAACCTTCGACGCCATAGAGAAGACAGCAAAATAAAAAAATGTCTACTGCGCTTGTGGTGTGAAAGTGTGTTATATGGTTTAAGGTCATAACAAAGCTTGTATATTTATAGACTTATTTTCTTGGTTTTTTACTGACAGCTAGGTGCTTCGTTTTCGCCATGTATCATGTACGTGTCAATATTTTGTTTAATCTTACTATATTTATAAAAAGTATCATCCATCGTTTATTCACACACATCCACATGTGTGGATAAAGAATGTTAAATGTAGCATCGAGAAAATTTATTTTATGATTAATTTATTGTTTATCGTATTAGAATCGTTAGTCATTCAATCATCAATACAAATCAAGTGTATATTAATAATTTTCATTTTATATAATTAATATTATTTAATAAAATTAGAATATAAAATAAAATATTATTTAAAATAAAAAAAAGAAACAATGCTTTAACAACAAGATGAATCAATGACAGATAAAGATTTCCAAACAGGCGTCAGTGTTGCTTTTTGTTATTTTCCTTTTTCCTCGCGCCTCAACTAAATCATTTTCCACATATAGCACCAATTTGATGCTTACAAAAATGGACATCAAAGAATTTTACCTTTTTTCGTGCTATCAATTTATATTTATGTATGCAATTTTCAAATTACAAAATAATAATAGGGTGTCAGGAGTGACATTGGATTCCCCATCATAACTCCTCCTATTCTTATTAGAAATTGATTTTATGGGGAAATAATTTTTAGTAATTGAAGTATAAATAAAATATGTGGGTACCTCATTGACTTATTTATATTGTAGAAAGTGAAATAGTTAATTGTATAAAACATTTAATATCAAATGTACTAGAAGATTATTTTTTAAGATTTGTATATATATAAAACTCTTCTAACATAGCCCATATCCATATTTAAGTCTAAAATGATCAAATTAGTTTAATATATTCACGATTCCTCCCAACATCACTTAACTCAATCATTTAAGACAAAATATGGTAGTATCAACGTTGATTACCATCACCCTTTCTTGATCGAATGACAATGAATAAATCAAATATGTTACATCGATCCATCCAAGAATTACACCAATTTCTCAATTTCTTCACCTCATCAATTTATTCAGATTCAAAAGTTTGATGTAAGATAGAGGTGCAATTAATTGCCTCAATTGGGCATTTAATGCAGCATATCTGCATATGCATGCAACATTAATTTATTAGATTCAAAAAGTTTGCTACAGGACAGAGGTGCAATTAATTGCCTCAATTGGGCCTTTAATGCAGTATATGCATGCAACAGGTTAAAATGCAGAAGGTAGTTAGAAATATAAATGCTCTAGAATTTTAGGGTGAATTTCACTTTTTCCACCCTCAACTTTATATTTGTATCATTTTTGCCTCCTCAAACTATGAAAATATATATTTTGTCCTCTCTAATTAAGAAAATATTTTTTTTTAATTTTATTTTGTTGTCAATAAATTTCGGATAATATTGAGGTTTAGATAATGAATTTTTGAAACTTTATTTACGCTTAATAATATAAAGCAACTATCTAAAATAAATCATTTTTGTTTAAGGAATTAATTGCATTCTTAATTATCATAAATTATCGTTAAATAAATAATACTTAAAGTAAAAGTCCAAAAATACCTTTAAATAAAAAGATATGTTTACTAAAAATCGTTAGATAGAAGATATATAAGGGTGCGTGCACCTCTCTCTAAGGAACTTGAAAATTAGTCACATAAGTTCATGAGAAAAGAAGTGCCCCTCACAAGAAGGTCGAAGTTTCAAGACTAAAGCGATTGTTTAATAAAAATACAATTTTTGCCAAAGTTCTAAAACCATGTATAAGGGTCTGGGATGTTGATACTATGCCCTATATTCTCATTTTAGAGATTTAAGATTGTTATTTTCACATTGTTTCTTAATTATCAAATCATGATTTCAGTCACACCAATCTTATGACTATTAATTACTTGATAATTATTTATGATAATTAAGAATAAAATTAATATATTAAATAAAAATATTATTTTATATATTAAAGTAGTATCAATATATCGCTTTATAATTGATTTAATTAAATAAATATAGAAAGAAGATTTTGCATAGTTATATAATTATTATTTTATATATTAAATATAATTGATGTAATCAACAGATATTTCATATTTTTCTTTGCATAGTTTTACTGATGATCATATGAGATAAATTCTTAAAATTTAGATGCATTATATTTTTTGTTTATTATTCAAATTATCCTAAATAAAATAACAAGAAAGTTTAAAAAAATTATTTTTTCACATCTTTCAAAATAATGTATACAGTGTTATTAAATATATATTCTCTATATGTATATTTAATAATATCCTTCTAATATTTACGAAAAAGTAAAAAAAATGATAAATAAAATAAAATTTATTATGCTATATGTATAAGGGTAAATTGATCATTGATAAAATTGAGTTACATGTTATTTGTCCTTTTTTTTTTAAAAATACAAAGGGATATATGTCTTTTTCCATAACATAGCGTATATACATTTTACATACGTATGTCTGTATCTATATTAAATAAACTCTGATATTTTGTACCCTATTATTGAAATTACTCATCAAATATATGTTTTGAACCCCTACTTTTTGAACCAAATATTCAGTTTCTTTCCATTGTTATTATCAAATTATAGTTGTAACTATAGTCGGAGCAAGGAGGTTAGCTTTTAGCGTGAGAGTGGGCAGGAGGTGACGTTAGTAATGGTGGTGGTGGTGCCACTTGATTAATTGAATCTGATATTTTAACAAGAATTTCAGCACAAACATGAAACAACCATAAAAAATTAAAAAATAAAAATAAAAATATGATAGAACAATAAATCCATCAAAATTCTAATATGGCCTGAATCGCCTGATGTGTAAAATCTCAAAATTACACTTCTACCCTTGGGAATATCCAAAATGCCTAAAATACCCAAAAGTCGGCATCTTTTTTCATTTTGGGGCCGACCGGACCTCCAGTTCGGGTCGACTCGAACGCTCAGTCATTGATGTGCGGGGCTGATTCAATTAATGAGCCGATGAGATTATGACACGGGAATCATAGATCGTACAATCTATGTGAATCAATGAAAATAAATTTTCAATACACAATGGTCATAATGTAACTTTTACATATTTATTTACTTCACTTAATAGTTTTTATGATTTCTTGATCTGAACTAATTAAGCATTGACTAGTCTTATCTAAAGACCTCCCATCCATCGAGTCTAACTTAAGTATATTTTAATCGAACTCGATTATAATGATTTTTCTCAAATTGTGGCCCTAATTTTTTTTATTTTATTTTAGTAAACATATGGACATCAAATGTATTACCAAATTTTCAACTTCTCAATCACATTGTCAAATTCCCTCTAGCCACTGGACATTTGGGACACTGGGAAACCTATTCTACGAGAAAAAGCCATTCTGTGCCACAGTTGGAGCACTGAGCTCTGTGAATATGGATTTAGAGATGGAAACTGATGACTCTTTTCTTGACTGAACCCAAAACTCATGGCTCAAACAGCCCACACCGACAGAGGGAAATGGAAACAATGCTAAAAGACATTGAAAAAGATATGCTTTAGCATTCTGTATATTGCTTCTGTAAAGACATCCCAGCTTGGTTTCACAGTGAGCGTATATATATTGGGCCATATCACTATTTGGCCCCGGTTGAGATTGCAGAGTTCACACTCATCTGCTTATTTTAGACAACAATTTTTATGGTCAATTAGCAAGCTTTACATATGGCGTGAAATTTTCTAGTGAAAATCAAGAATTAACAGCTCTTTATTTGGAAGATAAGATAAGTAGGAAGCCTAAACAGTGGAATCATACGACGTTTCAGATAAACTATCGATGTAAAAATCACTTCAAACATACCAAAGGCACGAAAAAACTTCCAACAGACAAAAGTCTCTTTCAAGAACAACCGCTATCGTAATTGAGACATTGGGTTGAATAAGAGGTTAAGGAGAGAATGATCCACAGAATCAATGAAAATCACCCCTCAACCACATTCTTGTCGAACAAACGAATATTTCCAGTGGGGAAAATTATGCAACAAATAGCATCAGCTTGTCTTTCCTTTTCAAACACACACATATACCCCACCAGGCCAGTACTTAAAGGTAAGCAAGTAATACCACCTTTTGTGTTCTGTAGCTTTTTCTTTAACTTCAAGTGAGAAATCCAGGTTGTTGGAACTAAGTATGCACAAAGCTAACTTCTCACTTGCTTTATACGTACTCCTATTAGGATTCTCGTACTACTTAACAAATATAATCTCATTTCCAGTTTATACACTTATACCCACCTCAAGTTTTTCCATATACTCTCTTCAGCTCAGATGTGATTTCAACCTTTGTTATACTATAACATTCGTATAATTTTCTAATTCTAGTGTGTTTTGTTGTGTGAGGGTGCTTAGCACATTCCAGCCATCAGAGTAGATTTTGACAAAACTCTGTAAGCTGTTCATAGCTTGTGATGTTTAGAGATCAACATTCTGTCTGAAATTGGCGGTCCTATGTTGTAATACAATCATTTTGGTCGCAAGAAAAGCAACAATAATGCCTTTCGGATTAGTCTCTGCCTGGAACAAACGTAGGAGAAGCAAGTCGGAGGATCAGATCAATCCTTGTATTTTCTATTTCTCATTCTGATTCTCAAACAATATGTTCATTCCAGTTCTAAGATTTTACTGCTTGAGATTTTCGTTGAAAAAAAATCTGCTTTTCAGGGATATACAAACCTGTGGAACACTGGCAAATCGAATACAGAAAACCACCAGCAAAAAGAAGAAATGCATCAGCAGTATTTACACTCAAAGAAATGGAAGAGGCAACATGTTCTTTTAGTGATGAAAATCTGCTTGGGAAGGGAGGATTTGGTCGAGTTTATAAAGGCACTCTAAAGTCTGGGGAGGTAAGTTCTAACTTTAAAACACATTTTTTCATATCCCAGATAGCACTGCCATACATGCATCTCATGAGGATTGTTTTGCTTTGTTTTTAATCTAATAAATCATGTTGTTCAGATGTTAAATTTATTTACCCCAAAAATTCCAACAATTTTGCACCAAACTTGCGTTCTGCATCCTAATGACCGCATCTCTCATCTTACGTGAAAATTAAACCAACCAAATAAATACCTGAAACCAAATCTCATAATTAACTACTTTGGGATTCACAGGTTGTAGCAATCAAGAAAATGGAGCTACCACCATTCAAAGAAGCAGAAGGGGAGAGAGAGTTTCGGGTGGAGGTTGATATCTTGAGCAGATTGGACCATCCCAATCTTGTAAACTTAATAGGATACTGTGCAGATGGGAAGCAAAGATTTTTGGTATATGAATATATGCACAAAGGGAACCTGCAAGATCACTTAAATGGTTGGTTAATTAACAGCTGATGTTTGGTCAATTCTTCCGGTTATTGCATTTGATCGCCCTGATTGTCTACTAATGATGTTTTAGGAATTGGAGAAGTAAAGATGGATTGGCCTTTGAGGCTCAAAGTGGCTCTTGGAGCAGCAAGAGGACTTGCATACCTCCATTCAAGTTCTGATGTCGGAATTCCTATTGTTCATAGAGACTTCAAATCCACCAATATTCTTCTTGATGGTAACTATGAAGCAAAAGTAAGCATAAGTGATTTATACTCCCAACATATTTTTCCTAAACACTTTTAGCACTATGCATATGAGAGCTGTTTTCATAAGCATATTAAAACTTATCATGAGAAGCTCTACAAGCAGATATCAGATTTTGGGCTAGCGAAATTAATGCCAGAAGGCCAGGAAACTTGTGTGACAGCAACAGTGCTTGGTACATTTGGCTATTTCGATCCAGAGTATACCTTGGTATGGCTCTTTCTGTGATTAAGAGATGCAGTATAATTTTCTATGTGGAAGTATATTTGACTCGTTTCTTGCTTATTTTTCGTTCACATCCACATTAAGTAGCGATTGAGAATTGAAATTTAAAGCAGAAACTTACGGGGGAGAACAGAAATAATTTCTACTTATAGGCATCATAATATAAACTAGTTCTTACATGTGCAAAGATTTTTCAAAGCAATACTGATAACATCAAAGAGAAATTGACATTATTTAAACTTAGAATATTTTGAGAAAGATATACGATAAGTGAGTACCAAGTTCGAATACAGAATCATCACATGCAAGTCTATGTGAAGCACATCTTAAGAAAGCTGTAAGGTTGCACTTTAGGAAGTCAAACAATAGAAAATCAGATAGATTTTAACTTTTTCATGCGTTGTCATGTTTTCTCCCTTGTACTACTTCCAACTAAAGAAATCAATACAGAAAGAGAGAACTATTCAGAACATTTAGTTTATTTCGTTTACTGAGAAAACAAAGGCAAAAACTGATTAATTGATTGTAGTCAAGGAATGGCCTTCCTTGACTAAAAGCAAGATACAGTTTTAAATAGGATGATGAAGTCCTCATACCCAATTGATTTCGCTCCATGTCACAGATTAACCAAGACTTGAAAATGAAGCTAGTGTACACCTAACACAATTAGAAAGCACATAACATGGGTGCCCAGAATGCCAGTATCAATGCCTAGATGAGTCTTTCGGTCTCCAAACTTTTGCATCCCTCATCAGATACAATGCATTCATATAACATATTGGGAGACAACAGACCTAGGTGGAAAACTATCTACAGACATTCTCTTTTTTCTTGCTGTTGCTTTTGTAGATATTTTCTGTAGTTTTTACATGTTCAAAAAATTACATATTTATCTTGCTTGCAAAATTCTAATTAAGCGAGAAGATGATGTAAAGATTACAAATCAGGCTCCAACTGACCTTCTCTTCACTTGAAGATTCACAAACCCTAGTTTCGTTTTATAATTAAGTATTTTGTTTACCCACACATATTGATAGATCTACTTTCTGTACATCTTACAAATAGAGTTTATTCCTTAAGTTGGATCTTATATAAAGGAATAAAGGAGGACATCTTGCTTTCTATGTTATTCTTTTCTTGAGATGGGAATTTGAAACTAAGAAACAGATGGTCCAATTCTAATTTTAATTTATCAAATGGCAAGAGGGACTGAGCAATGGATATGTCTACCTTGGCAACAGACAGGGAAACTCACTCTTCAAAGTGATGTCTATGCATTTGGAGTCGTTCTACTTGAGCTTTTGACTGGAAGAAGAGCCGTGGACCTGAACCAAGGACCAAATGATCAAAACTTAGTACTCCAGGTACTGGCAACTTATCACTGACCTAGAAAATCCTAGAATGTAACCAAATTACTGCTATGAATTACAAATATTAATGGGTGTATATGAAATTCCACAGGTTAGGCATATATTAAATGACAAGAAGAAATTGAAAAGGGTGATTGATCCTGAAATGGCACGGAGTTCGTACACAATGGAGTCAATAGCCATGTCTGCAAACCTAGCATCACGCTGCGTCCGAATAGACAGTCAAGAGAGGCCCTCAATGATAGAATGCGTGAAAGAACTCCAACTGATCCTCTACATCAATTCTAAAGGATTGGGAATGACAATGCATACACTCAGAATGATGTGAAACCACTGGGACTTATTCTGCTCAAACAGAATAAGATATGCTACAGAGTGGTAAACCACAGATTTTTCCAACTAAGGAGCTCCTGGATGTACCTAAAACTTCAAAATACAAAACTTTTCAAAGTTTGGTAAAGACTAGCACTTCAGAAACATCAGAGATGTTGATTTGTTAATAGAACCTAATAAAGGTTCGATATGGCATAGTTTTTCTGAGTAATTTAAAAATACTCAACAAACAATAATAATTCAAGCTCAAGAGTAATCCCAGAGTAGTAAATCCTCCGAGGTATCTGTTATACTCTCAGCAATTGATTCTGTTGTGTTTCGATACAGTCTTTTGGCCATTAAATTTATGTTACATAGAGCACTTAATGCTATACAGATTCTTATAATAAATCTGTCGGCATCACATGACGAGTTGAAAAGTACGACAATACAGGCTAGATAACAATCACTCGTATAATCAATTTTTTGAGGAAAGCGCGTCTATATTTCTCATAAATACAAGAGTATAATGCAAACATGGAATTTTTAACCTTTCACATAACTATCAAGACTTCCGTCATTTGGTGCAATACGCCTCAAGATAATCAAAAGGAATAATAAAAAAATATTGTTTTTCATTTTCTGGTGCAAGAGAAATTACAAAATGAGAAGCTGATAGAAATCATATGTTCTGTGGAGTTTTTAAATATTAACATATTATCCTAAGCTGAGAGAGACAAATAAATTTACACCTACGGAGTTAGTAAAGCCAAGTGTCAAGCAACCCAAATTAGAAAAAGAGATCAAAAAGGATTGAGGGATGTAAAGCCAAGTGTTCAGTAAACCATATCATGCACTAATCTGTAACTTTTACTCATTGTATAGCATCAGAAAGTATTGAGGGATGTATCAATATAGTTTCAGTCAAAGTGTTTAGAGATGAAAGAAGTGCTTCCAGAAGTTGGAGGTATTTTATCAATTCTCTCATGCTTTCAAGTAGCTTTTTTTTTCTGATAAATATTCTTTTTCTTGTGATGTAAGTGTTGGACGACAAGCAGAATAAAGGAATTTAGCAGTTTACTAGCCATGTTAAAAAAGAATGGAAAATAAGTTGATTAATGATAAAGTTGAGTAAAACGGGAAAATGAGATAAACAGATAGGCACATTAAAAGCAGCATCAGTAAAATGACAAATGATCAGCATATAAAAGCAATGAAATTGAAAGTATTCAGCAACGAATACATTAAGAGATATAGTTAAGAAAGTTGCATCCTTACTAGACTATCAGTTGACCTTCAAGCCCATACTTTGGAACATGAGATCTCACGGAAGTTAGAATGGACCAGCATAATTGGTATGTAGAAATGGCTACATATAATGTGGTAAATAAAGTGGAACCTATGTTGATTGCAGATCAGCCTTCTTCACCACTTTCTCTGATGGAATCTCACGGACAAGAGAGCACAAAGTCTTTAGAAGGTATATTCTATTTCTTGGGTCGTGTATAGTGTACAACAACAATTTTCAGCAGGTGCTTGCAAATACATAAGAAGTTGTAGTGAGAACGTTTAGACATAATCTCGTGTTCTTTACCTCAAAAAGTCATTTCTACAAATCTGCTGATCTAGTAAGCTGCTCATTAGGAATATCTAGTGCAGAAGCATTCTCAGAGACAGGAAATTCTTTGCGCATCAAGTGCCTACGCCTCTGCAATGTTAACAAGGTCAAGATGCTATCTGTCTTAACAATGCTATAACCTGCTTTTGTATACATGTTGAATGGACCTTCATCAATCATTCTGCAATGCAGATAGACCTCTCTTGAGGAACTCATTTTTGTAATAAGTTCCTCACCTGCTTTCAGTAGATGCCAGCCAATGCCTCTCCTGGAAGACATTTTTATAAGAAGTCTCAGATAATGAAGAATTGATAATCAACAGATGGTTTCACTAACATAAACACTCACAAAGTTAAGGCTTAATTTGTATCAAGATAAAATATTTCCAGCCAAAAACGTATTAAATGACCACCTCATGGTTGGTTGTTAGAGAGGAGAGCCATTTAATATTTAATAACTCTAAGACGCCCTTCACTTGCAGGAAATATTCTTTTTCTAAGCCTAGCACGTGAAACTTTTTTTTTTTTTTTTCCATAAATGGTTAGCGGTGAGATTCACTTGGATTATTTTTTCCCTTCATAAATGGGTGGCGGTGAGATTCGTCCAGGACCTGTTGTCTGGCCTGGAGAGCCACCATATTGAATGACCACCTCATCCAAAAGTTTAAAAGTTGTTGGAGAAGAGAGCCATTTATAGTTAATAACTCTAACAAAATGTATGTCATAGAACCTGTTTCATCTGAAATAGGTGTTCTCATACTCAGTTTAGGTGTTTGATTTATGATACAATATTTTGGTGGGTGGTGGGTGACAGTTGGGAAGGGTGGCAAGGCAAGTGAAGGATGGTGTCAGGTGGCGGTTAATCAAATATTCAAAATGACGGTAGGTTTGTACTTTACATCGTTATATAGCAATGCAACCAGGTGATCTAAGCACCATAACATGTAACATATCCAAATATTTTCTCAAACATTTTAGGTCTTATTTAACCTTAAGTGAGAAACTTGATGTATTGCCAAAGCCTGGCCCTCTGGATTAAAGTCATGATGGTCATAATCTGAGCTTAAACTCATTGCTGATGACCTAACTTATATTTCCTGTACAAAACAAGCATGATTGTCATGAATCCATGGTACAAGAGCTGACAACTCACCATGTAATTATTATTGCTTTAATGAGACAATGCATGGGCATTTATCACACTTCTTACCTGATACAGTGAACTTTCAACTTACAAGCAAAAAGTTTGCCAAAAGCTCACAAGCTTCAACCCTACGCATGAACTTGTATGGATGCACATTTTTATAGGCCATATAAACTCAACACCTTAGTTCTATCCCTAACAGCAAAAATCTCCAAAGAGAACAACTAAATACAGTCTCCAAGAGCAAATTACTTCCAAAAGCTCAACAGAAACCCTGAAAATTCATCTTGCTACTGCTAACAGACAGATCAAAAATAAAGAAATGAAATAAAATTCAGAAAAAAGTAAATTTAAAGAGGCAATTACATTACTAGTCAGTCCTTAAGGGACATACAATTCACGGATTGTTTTATGAGTTATGATCAAGATTTTCATTTTTAGACCAAATTAGATTTCCAGCAACATGATTGCTCCGATATGCATTGTACTCCACAAGATCAAGAAACACAAAATCTAACTATATCAAAACTAATACTTGAAAGAACAGATAAAGCAACAATACCAAATTAATGAAATCAAGACTAAATACCTTCGAAGTGGCTTCCTCACAGCCATATTACATATGTATGGTGAATTCTTGGGAGGAGTAGGCGTCGGAGGATTCGCATTAGCACCCTTTTTATCAAAAGTCAATTCCACAGTCCCTGCCAACTCAAAATCCTCCTCCCCATTTTCCCTATAAACTCCAAGAAGCATAGCACTGTGAGGCATCATTTCTCTCCTCTCAATCAGGTAATTCTTCACCAAGAACTCCAGCAATTTCACATAACCTGTCGCCATCATCATTGATTCTGCAAAAGACTCCGACAGCAAAGTCACAGTCATGTCAATTTCCTCTTCCCTCATTACACGAACCCAAAGAAGCCCAGATTCCAATTCTTGATGGTAGCTATAGCTTCCAAGAAACTCGAGCTTTTCGAGCTCTTCATTGGTTAAAAAACGCCCAGTTTGAAGTGGGTTTTGGAGTGATGATGTGGAAGATGAAGATGAAGAGTGGGAGGCTGACAGGGAGAGGGAAAGATTGTAACGGTTGCGTTTGGGGAATCTGAGAAAAGGGTGGCGCTGTTTTGCGGCGGAGAGGTGGGGGAGGTGGTGGTGGTGGGACTGGCAGTTTAGGGAGATGGAGACAGACACTTCTCTTGCCATTGGGTAATGAAAGCGTTAAAGAAAAGATGTAGTGATGAACAGAAGTGGAAATGTTTTTCTTTCCAAGATATTGTGGATGGATGGATGGACGGACAATTGTCAAGTCTTGATCTCATTCATCAGTTAATTTTGTACTATATTTTGGGGGCCATGCTTCCAAGTTTTTACATTTGCTAGTTCATAAACTACTTTCTATGGAAGTATAATGATTTTTACACAATAAAAAGGGCAAAAAAAGTTTGGATATATTTTGTCAGAATATTTTTCTTTCTTCAAAATAAAATGTGTTTTGTTTGCATATTTATAAGAAATGTTAACTCCAAGCATTTAAAAAAATAAAAAATTTCTATTTTTAAATTCTACACCTTAATTTGAATTGTATTTTCAAAGCCTACACTATTTTTCAAAATCCTACAACCCATTTTTAAAAAAATATGTATTTATTTTATATTTGAAAATAAATAGAAAAAATATTTTCTTAAAATAAAATATCAAATCAAGGTATCTACTCAATTGATCAACTTTGTAATTCATTCATAAATATATTTTCATTTATAGGTGCTTGATAAAAAAAATTCAAAATATTTTCATAAAATATTTCTCTAAATGATAATAAATATGACTCCAAACAGAGCCTAGTGTGTTTTAGCATAATTTAAGATAAGTGAAAAATGTTGCTTTTAAGAACATTAAATATTTTGATGTTGTACTTTAATCAATAAATTATAATTTTGGGACATATAGAGCATATTACTTTTGAATCTTAATTGAAAAGGGCATAGATGCTAATGAAATTCTTCCACTTAACAAGGGATAAAAAATTAAAAACCCACCAGCCCACTAATGTGTCTTAACTAACTTCATGTATAAGTCTAATCTCGCACTTTACCTCCAACATTTCCATCCCAAAAACGTTAGACAAATTATAAGAACGACAACAAAGATTTATTAGAGTGAAAAAAGAAAGAAAATCAATTGCAGAGAGCCACCACAGCGGAGCTACAGCAATGGAGGCTCAGGCACAGGGTGAAGAATTTGCTGTGGGCTGCATACTATCAATCAAAACCACCCTCGGTGAAGAATTCCAAGCCCAAGTTATCGCCTTTGACCGCCCATCCAACCTCCTCATCCTTCATATCCTTCCAAAAATCCATCGTTATTTTCATTATATTCACAATACTAACTATAGACTAATATGCATGCATAAAGATTCAATCTTTTTGTTGTGATTTGTCTGGGTTTTTAGAATTTAATCCTCCTTTGGCAAATTCTTTAACTTAGCTTGGAAAATTACAAGAGGGAATGAAATCTGGTGCAGGGCCAAAGAGGAACATCAGACTACTCAAGGCTAATTACATCAAAGAATTCACCTTTTTAGGTCAAGGTGAAGACCCACTTGATGTCAAGAAGTGTTTTCTTGATCTCAGCACTCTTCAGGCCAGGGAAGAGTCTGCTATTAGGTAAAGTCTCAAATTTAGCGCCTGCCCACTTCGAATTTTTATGAATTTTTTTAATTCATGGATATTAGTGTGATTTGTTTGTCGTTTTTAAATTATTTGCTTTGTTTATTGAGTTTTTGAAGTTAATTGTTTGGTTATGTTTTTGTTGAGTTGTAATTGCAGACAAGCTGAGACCGATGCTGAGAGGATTGGAGTGGGTGTTACTGCCGAGGCGCAGAGTATTTTTGATGCTTTATCTAGGACGTAATGTGCCCTTTTTGCTTTTATTAAATCGTTTTGTTGTTTCTCAATTCTTGAAGACAATTCGTTCGTGTATTTCTGTATGCGGAATACTCTTACTTGGTAAAAGTTGCGTTTTACATAGGTAGTATCTGCTTTGCATAAATTTGATTTGGCACACTTATATCATTCTCATATCCTTTTATTCTGACATTAGTAACCTATTAACAGAGATTGCTTAATGTGATATCCAAAAAGGATTTGGAAAAATAGATCTTTCAGTTCGCAGTCAAGAAAGAAAAAGCGGCTGCAACTTTACCCTTGTGAACAAATCAAAATAGGTTTATTCATTGCTGAATGGTACTGCTGTATTTGGTCTTTCTAATGATCAATAGAAATAGTACTGGGCGAATGATTTGAACTTCATCTTACATTGTTGTTCGGCTGTCCAAGCCTGTCCTCTTGTCTCTAGGGTTCAGCTTGATCTAGTTATGTTTTGATCTTAATTTCCATGTTTTAAGATTTTCACGTTGTTACACCTTGCTCTTTGTCAAGTGGCTATCACATTGTTCGCTTTGATGTGGTTTATTTTGGGAGAATGTATTTTGGTAATGGGATTGGAAATATGTGGAGAATGAAAATATGTTTGCATGTTTTGATAGGAAAAATGATGTGTACAACTGTAAATGTCATGTCAATATTTATTTGTTGTGATTAGTAGGATATGTTTTCAACTATAAATGTCTTGTCAATGTTATTTTGTTGTAGTTATTGGGGTATAGTATGATATATGATTATTTAAATATTATAAGGATTGATTGGTATTTTGGGGAATGAAAATACTATTTTCATCTCCGGAGAAGGAAAATGCAACTTGGAAAATAAAACCAAGCATAGCTTCATTTTTTATGGATTTTGTTATTTCTTTTCCTATCAATGTATCTTTACTTCTGTGATGTATGTTTGTTTTACATCTTTTGCATCTTAGAAATAGCAAACTGGATTATGCAATGCTTCTTCATTCTAGAACAGATATTTTATATCATTAAATGTGGCATAGATCTACTTCTCAGCTTTCTCTATGTATTCTTTATGCAACCATAGAGAATTGGAGAAGTTATTCAGTCTGAACATGTAGGAAAATGTCTAGCAATACTTGGTGGGACTAAATTGACTGATGCATGTGTATCGCCAATTTCCTGAAATTGTTAGTCAATACTGTAAAGAGTTACTTAAATTAATGGTCAAACCTCTTTACTCATAGTTAAGACTTGTACTGTAAATGATTAGATTGGTCTTGACTAAATTGACTGATGCATGTGTATCGCCAATTTCCTGAAATTGTTAGTCAATACTGTAAAGAGTTACTTAAATTAATGGTCAAACCTCTTTACTCATAGTTAAGACTTGTACTGTAAATGATTAGATTGGTCTTGACCGAAGAAATTAGCCTTTAGGTCTGCTAATCATTGATTAGCATTTGTCTACTGGCTGAAGGTGATTCCAAAAATGACGCTAATATGCTCTTGCTTATATAGACAATATCCATTTTAATGTGTGAGGCAAGAAACTTAATATGCATGAAGATGAAGAAAAAGTAGGGGAATTGGTTGAAGTTAGCCTCTTTAACTCATTACCTTACTTAACCCAGCTCATGGTTACTTGAGGAGGAGGATTGGATAATCAAAATTGACTAGTTCTGGATGCTGAATTGTATACCATAGATAATTGTGAAACTGGTTGCAGCAGTTGCCGATTGCTTTGGTTTTGTATAATTTTGAGTCTTACAGCCTGAAAATTGATGGGTTTCTTGTCTTAGTTCTATACTTGCTCCTTAGTCCATAAATCTAATGCAATTCATTCTCAACCATATATTACTCTCGTTCTCCTCATTGAAACAATCTTAATAGAGTATGCATTTTGCTCAATTTTTCTCCAAGTCTAATTATACAGGGACATGCTGGAGGACTGTATTTCTTATTCGACTTTACTCATCTTGATAGCCTCATTATTTGTATGGCTATCAATAGTTTTGAACTGTTACAATATTTTTACCTGCAAATCCACCTCATGATCTTGGTTTCTTATATGCTGTTGATGAACTGTCTCCAATGTTGATGCCAATGGTAATGTAACCAGGCTTCCTGTTCGCTGGGACAAGACCACCATAGTTGTGATGAATGAAGTGCGTGTTAGCAGCCCGTATCTCCCTGAATCGGTTAGTGGAGGAACTCCTGCTGCCAATGATCGGGTGCGGAAAGTGGTATGATACCTGAGGAACCTTAATATTTTCAGTTTTGCTGAAAGCTTTTTGCGTGAGATTCTTTGTTACGTTCATCTCTCATCTTATATATTCCGTTATTTTGTTCAGCTTGAATTTGAGAAAAAGAGGTTGCAGTCTCGGAATCCTGGTCAATGATGTTTTCAGCTTCACCTCATTCAGGCAAATGCAATGATTTTGCTTTTGAACCCCTGAGACTGCTGAAGAGAAGAGTGTCGGATTGTGGGCAGAGGTGGCCTTTGAATTGTGGCAGACCTCGCTGGACGGGTAGTTCTATCAATTTGTGAGATGCGAGGCATTTTGACTTTCATAAACTTATGGAAATTTCTTCTTTGTGAGTGTTCCATAAAATAAACGAACTAATATTAGCATTAAACCAAGTTAAACATGAATAGCGTGAAATCTGCAATAGCTGATGCTGTTCTTTATGTCATGAGAACTAAGAAACTTCTCCTTGCTTAAATTACCGATGTCGAATCACAGATTCTTTTCATGTTTGAGGCGTTAATTTTGACTATCGAATGCTAATATTGGTTATCTCAAAGTTTCTTGCAGTCATTTGCGCGCACAATATGTCTGGCCTTGGTGCTTGTCTTCTGTCATCTTCTCCTTATGTTAACATTGTATGTTGGGTTATTTTTGCATTTCCAAACAAACAGCAAGTTCAAATATAGGATTACAATTTGAGCAGTTCAAATTCGGATCCGTTCCAAATTTACTTCTTCGGGGTGGGTTTTAATACATAAATGGGGGTGTCTTGGTCTTTTTCTTCAAACATGACTTGATGTGTTCCATTTTTTTTTTTAAATCTATTAGATGGATATACATTTATTTAATATTATTTTTTTAAAATATTTTGTTTTTTTTTTTTTGAAAATTTTAGTAGGATTATGTTGAAAAATATATTTTGTAATATTTTTTTAATTATAAAGCGTGTTAACAATTCATCAGATCAGGATAAGAGATTCAACAATATTAACCGACAAGTCTCGACTTTACCATCTTAGCGGACAGGTCTTGAGTTTTGGTAAAGTTGTCTCTTTGCCAGCTCTTATCAAACATGTCCAAAATGAGGTGAGATTTTTGAATGAAATGGTTGCAATGTAAAATGTGACAAATAGCAACTTTCAGTCCAAGAAAAATTATTGTCGATGTGGATGAGGGAATGAGCATCCATCATTAGAAACAAATTGCAGAATGCAGCTTTCAAGACTGTGTTACAGGGAAATGGGAGTATAAGCTAATGCAAGCATATAACCAACTTGAATATACGATTTACATGGATTAAGAGTCGTTGGATTGTATTTGACGATATAAATATTTGATGATTATGAAGTGATACAGAAGAACCCAACTTGAATGAAGTAGCTTTTAAAGCTGCCAACACACAGGATGCTACTTGTACTGTTGGCAAAAGCTTTAAATGTCAGATCCTAGCTTTACAGCATTTATGTTTTGGGACTTTTATAGTTGGATTTATTTATTTTATTTATTTTATTTAAGGGAAAGTAAGATTTGAAGCTACTTTATATACCAAATGCTGCTGCATAAAACAAATGTTTGTGATATTTGAGTTTTTTTACAAATACTTCCCCCGAAAAATAAAAAATTTCTAAAAAAAACTTGTATTGTAAGACTAAACAACCACTAGCCTAATATATACGAAAGTAAAGTTAATTGAGAATTATTTTTTAAATAACAAATACAAAAAAAAATAAGAAATCAAAATTTAGAGTTTGGAATTTTCTTCAATTATACACAAAATATCTTAATTTAACATTTGATAGAAGTTTTAAAAATAAATGAGAGATCAGGTTTATAGTCAACAATATAAATAATATTGAATCTTTTATGAAAACTCAGTTTTAAAAATTAGAGTTTTCTAAGTGAATATTATGAAATAAAAGCAAGATCAAAATAAATTGTACCCTCTTCAAGTACTAAAGAAAACACTAATTTTCATATGACAAAACAATGGATAATAAATGAAAAAAGTTTAGTTTTTGAAATACATAAATTTTAAAAATAAGTAAAAATATCACAATTACACTTTAAACCATATTCCACTAAGACGAAGAGTATAAATTAATATTTGTGTGTACAAAAAAATTACATAATTTTGAGAATATTAAACAATATCAATTTTTAAATACAAAATTCTGAGGAAAAAAATGTGAAAACAAAATCTAAATTGTGAAGTTTAATAATAAATAAAATATATATTGTTATTTTGTTATGATAAAGTAATGCACTTTAAAATAAATCCTTCTGATATATATTTTTTTTTGTTGTATCATTAAAAAATTAATTATTAAATTTAAGTCTCTAATTTTATTTTGAAGGAGTGATGGTTGAAAATCACCCATAATAGACCCGGGTGTATTACCCCCACACTGTAACCGCACTGTAGAATGACAACTTTTTCTACCGTGACTTCACAGTACAAGAGAGTGGGCCAGTTATAGTCCGACACGTGTCTACATGTCTTGTGCTTTGTCAGTATACTTTTGAAGTCATCAGTGGGCTGAGAACCTAATTCCTGCCTAGGAAATGGATTTGATATGTTTGGGTTCTGGTTCTTCATTTGCTTGGACTTTTTAATATTCTGAGTTGAGTATTTTTCACATAAGCTACCACCTTATAAATCTAGTTTGTAACATATTGAATTTCCATGTCTACTCACAACTATTGTTCCCTATGATTTTATCTATTACTTTTAAAAGCAGTTCTTTTTTTTATTTATGTAGGGCGAAAAAAAAAGTTCAAATTCAAGAAGAGAATGAATTTGAATCTTTAACTTCTCCTAAAATATACGAGGATAGATACAACACGTTATAAAAGGTGATGATTAAAAATCAAGTTTTGTTGACATTGCTTCTATTAGACTATATCCCAAAGAATTGAAATTTATGTTCCCCATGCTTTTTATATCCATGAATGTTATCTTATCAAGATGATTGCCTCAAAATTTCAGTTCATATATGTTGGTATACACTAATTTCTCTTGCTGGAATATCAACACAGTACTCAAAACATTACATCGCATATGCATGTTCTTAAACAAATTCAATGATGAAGTGAAATTGATCCAACAATCATGAAAATACTAATGGCACTTGATCTTAATGTACACTTCGAATCATCTGTATCATAAGTATTTAATATTTTTTTATTACACACAACAATGCATAACATATATATACATATATAAAATGAAAAAAAAATTGATATTGAGATAACACTGAAAATACCAATGTGTATGTGCATGCAAAATTGACAGCTTAGTCCGAACTCCTAACCTTCAACTATATTGTAATAACATCATAACAAAATTACTAAATAAAAAAAAAAGAAAAATTACTAAATAAATATATGCAGCAGGCATATTGTTTTTACAGGGACATTTCCCCTCCTGTGTATACATCCAATGATGCATAACTATGTACAAATTCTAAAACATGCCAATAAAAATTCCATTGACTGAAAATTTTGCACTTATTCACCGACAAGGAGGAGGGAGGGGGGGCGGGGGCGATGTTGTTTGCAAAAATGATTGTTCCTGTTAAGAAGAGAAAGCTGTAATGATTCAGAAACTACAGTTTTTTGCTGGTCTGAATATATTAGCTTAAAGAGGCGGCATATATAGTCATATACTTGCTACAAAAATATATAAAAATGTACGTCTTTTTGTAGTATAATGGATTAATAATGTATAACTAATGTGACTAAGAAAGGTGGCAGATGCTTATCACCTTTATCTTTTGCGTGAGAGAAGAACAAAGGAAAGTGCTTAAGACTGAAAATGCAAAGTTGATAACCCCTAAAGAAAAAAAAACTTCCAGTTGAATTCTTTTTTTTTTTTCAAATGCATGAGACAGATTCCCTTGGAAGGTGTTGCAGAGAGGCATTTTGGTTTCTCTCTCTCCTTTGGTTGCATTTTTTTTGCTTTTTCTCTTTACTCACTCTTTCTTTTTCCCTCTTTCTTCTCAGCTCAGCTTGGTTTAGGCCCATATTCACATTTGCTTTATGTTATTCTTGAATTTCTTGAAGAGGGTTTTAGGCCTTTTTGGCTGTAACACACTAGCTACTTGTGAAGTACTCTTCACTTTTTTTTCCTCACTGATAGTAGAAAATATTAGTATTATTTCCTTACTACAGTAGCTTTGCATGGTTTCTTTTTATTGATCTTTGATACTGTCAAAAGGATTGCCTATTTTGCATTTTCATTTTTCATTTTCTATTAGGTGGCCAAAGTTCTTGAGTAACTAAGTTTTAGTAAAGTTAATTATGTTGGGGGTGATAATTAGTGTTCTTGGGGATAGAGAATTCTAACATTTAGAGAATCTTGGAACTATTGTTCTTTATAATTCTGTTTTGAGGTGTTGTAATAATTGGGATTTGGCATTTGTGGAAATTTGGTAAAAATAGGTTGGTGGGTGCTTTAGTTTTACAGTGAGTAAAAAGAGCAGAGGAAGCAGAAATCATGGCAGGAGGAGGAGCAGCTGCACCACCACCAAAACAGGATGAATTACTGCCACATCCAGTCAAAGATCAGCTCCCTGGAGTTTCTTATTGCATTACTAGCCCACCTCCATGGCGTGAGTCTTCTTTTTCTTGCATGTTCTTGCATATTTGTTGTCTTTATGTGTTTTCTTGATACTTAAAAATGCTTCGAACGGTTGTGCTTTTAATTACCTCAATTATGTTGCATCCCAATGATCTTTTTTTACTTTTTTTTCTTTTTACTTTTTGGTGGTGGTGGGTGTTGGGTGGGGGGCGGGAATGGTTTAGCAAATGTTAGTCTTGTGATGCTCTGTTGATTCTGCTTTCTGAAGAATGAGATAATTAGCTTGTTGCTTTTTATGTGTTTCTGGGTTGCAATGGCCTTGATAGGCCACTTCTAAAATGTTATTTCTGCTGAATGAAATTTAAAAAGAAAAATGATTTAACTCCAGTACTTATGTTCAAATTCTGTGTTAATGTTTCTCAATGAAGCTGAGGCCGTACTGCTTGGGTTCCAGCACTACCTCGTGATGCTTGGTACAACTGTTCTCATACCCTCCTTTTTGGTTCCCCAAATGGGAGGAGGAAAAGTAAGGATCTAACAAAGAGAAGTATTTCGTGATAGTTTTGAATAAACGTGTTTCCAAATTATATGAGAACTTCTTGATTTTAATTAAGCAAAAATGATTGCCCCTGTTAGGAAGAGAAGGCTCTAATGATTCAGACACTACAGTTTGTTGCTGGTTTGAATACATTAGCTCAGACATTGTTCGGGACTCGACTGCCTGCTGTGATCGGAGGTTCTTATACCTATGTGCCCGCAACTTTGTCAATTGTCTTGGCTGGTCGATATAGCGGCATTTTGGATCCTCAGGAGGTAATTAATGAGTCCTCACAATCTTTTCACCCCTCTCAAAAGCCTAATAGTTAACTTGATACCTGCATTTCTATTGTGCACAGAAATTCAGGAAGATTATGAGAGGAATTCAGGGAGCTATGATTGTAGCTTCCACTCTTCAGATTGTCATTGGCTTCAGTGGCCTATGGCGGAATGTAACCAGGTGAATTATCTCATGCATAGACTGCAGAAAATTTATGAAATCAAGAAATTGTAATGGAAAAAGGGAAAAAAAGAATAAGGAATTAGCGGAAGTACATGATACCAGATGCACATTTGTCTCTAAGACTTAAATTTACCAATGTTGTTCCATTTTCATTCTAAATTTCAGGTTCCTGAGCCCTCTTTCCACAGTTCCATTGGTAGCTCTCACGGGATTTGGGCTATATGAATTAGGCTTTCCTCTGGTAACATTTATGTGGATCTTCTTGAAAAGGGAAAACAAGTGTCTAGAGGTCATATTTTCCCAAAATTTCCACTGAATGCTTTTCTAACATGAACTATACTGTAATCTATGTTTCCAGCTTACAAAATGCGTGGAGATTGGACTACCTCAGCTTATCTTACTTGTGATCTTTTCACAGGTGATATCTAATCACATATCTTTCTCATGCTTCATGTTCTAAATTATAGCGATGAGCTTTTTCCATAGAACACTATACTTGAGGCATTAAAAGAAAATTCGTCTTCATTTTTTGATTTAACTACTATCCTAACATTAATTTGTAAATGCCCTTTGCAGTACTTACCACATCTCATGAAAGGCGGAAGACATGTCTTTGATCGCTTTGCTGTATTGTTCTCTGTGGTCATTGTTTGGGTATATGCTCACTTACTCACTGTTGGCGGAGCATACAAGAACGTGGCACCAGCAACTCAACTAAGCTGCAGAACTGACCGTGCTGGGATCATAAGTTTTGCACCTTGGTAAGGACAATCATTTAAATTGAAGATCCATACTTTTACACAATCCTACGTTACTTTTGCAATAGACTACAAAAGGCAATGGCTATCAACCAAGATATGTTATCTCTACTTGCCACTTGTAGTAATATATTCAGACATTACAGCTAGCACTTGAAACATTTTTTGTGAATGCAATGAAATGTGAGGTCTGTCTATATGTTGGATAGGAAGATGTTGATAGCAGTTAACTGGAATGTCATCCTTCTAAATCAATCCTTTTACAGGATCAGAGTCCCATACCCATTTCAATGGGGTGCTCCTACTTTCGATGCTGGAGAATCATTCGCCATGATGGCAACTTCTTTTGTTGCTCTTGTTGAGGTACATCTAATATGTCTCAACTTCTTGAACTAAATAATGAAATGCATTGTTGAAAGTTTTTCTGGGACTGTGTATCAGTTTCCAGTTTTTCACCTTCAACATTAGAGCATTAACCCTTCTAGTGATGTCCATTCTTTACAGTAAAATCATTCTTGACATTTCTTTTCCTCACTCTGTCGGCAGTCCACTGGTGCTTTCATTGCTGTGTCGAGGTATGCCAGTGCAACTCCTTTGCCACATTCTGTTCTTAGCCGTGGTGTTGGCTGGCAGGTAAAGGGACTTATTCGTTGCTCTTTTCGTTCTTTAACTCATTATCCACCTACACCTTCCAAAAAAGCGAAGATTTTGACAAGTTCTTCAGCCTAATTTGAAAATAGAACTTCTATGCCACTCTACAACTTTCTTCTGCCCTAACTTACAGATTTAAAGTTTCATTCAACAATATATACATAGATAAATATCACACTGTAGAGATGGTTATGTAAATTGGAATATCCATGTTATTTAAGCTTTTGTGGTTTAATTAATTATTTTTTTGTTACCGTTCTTTCAAGGGTGTGGGCATACTGTTTGCTGGAATTTTTGGAACTGGAAATGGATCATCAGTGTCTGTGTAAGATTCTTCTTTATGCTCTTCTCATAACAGAACTACACTTATTTTTTATATAAAAAACATCTCTACTGGCAGAAACTCTGACTCTCTCTTCGAACAGTGAAAATGCTGGTTTGCTTGGGTTGACACGCGTTGGAAGCCGCAGAGTGATACAAATATCTGCTGTTTTTATGATCTTCTTCTCAATACTTGGCAAGTAGCCGGATTAGTTTTCAGTTTTTCATTGCCAAGTAACAACACGAATGACTCGCTTACCATTATTACACCTCAGGAAAATTTGGAGCTGTCTTCGCTTCAATCCCTGCACCGATCATTGCTGCTTTGTATTGCCTTCTGTTTGCCTATGTTGGTCTGTATTATTATCATCACATTATGCTCCAGATTCTACACCAATTATCCCATTGAAATTCATTTGTCGATTTATCCATAAATGAGCAGGTGTTGGTGGTCTTGGTTTCCTGCAGTTCTGCAACCTGAATAGCTTTAGGACAAAGTTCGTTCTTGCATTCTCAATCTTCATGGGCTTATCTATACCACAGTATTTCAACGAGTACCAATCAGTGAAAGGTTTCGGCCCTGTTCACACTAGTGCAAGATGGGTAAGCAGCCATTCCTTCTCCTTCCCCACATGAATTGCAATCTCAACTCTAAGCATCATCCCTTCACCTTTTGAAATGTTTCGTGCTTTTTGGCAGTTCAATGACATGATCAACATTCCTTTCTCGTCTGAACCATTCGTTGCTGGAGTGTTGGCTCTGGTTTTGGATGTGACACTGCCTCCCAAAGACAATACGACGAGGAAAGATAGAGGCATGCATTGGTGGGACAAGTTCCGGTCTTATAAGACCGATACAAGGAGTGAAGAGTTCTATTCTCTGCCTCTCAATCTCAACAAGTTCTTCCCATCTGTGTAGTTCAAATAGATAGAATGGTGAAAACTATGGGATCAAGTGTGTGTTTTTGTTTAAAGTTTGTTCCCAAGTGGCTCATTGTGGCTTCCAAACACAATTTTTTCCACTTCATATCACTTAATACTTTTCTCTAATAGCTCCTATTTTGAAATGTTTTGAGAAAAAGTTCGTTTTTCATGTCTGTTTTTTTGACTTGCTATATAATGAAGGCTTTGATCTTAAAAGAATAGAATGTATAGGGAGAATTGAATTGGAAAGAATTAAGACTAAAGGAGTTATAATTTTGTTTTATATGTATACTATTGTATCAAATTTTCAGTTATTTTTATGAAATTTTAACTTCATAAAATTTCTCCATAGTAATACAAATAACATGAACGGGAGAGAGATAGAGAGGGAGCAAAATTAATTTATTAGGGAGACGGAATAAAAAATTGGGGTTTAACTTTAAATGTTGGAAAATAATACTCAAAATACTTGGGTTGATTTTCATTGGAGGGAAAAGATTTCTCCCTTTTCTTCAATCTATCCCTAGTTGATTTAGTCTAAGATTTGCTTCTTTGCAACTTCTAGTCCCATGTACCCCCACAAAGATCAACTCCACCTAGAAAATTTGACAAAAGTCAAAAATTATAAAAACAAAAAAAAGGTAAATAATTCTTTGATGGTTAGAAAAAATGCATGATGTTTTTCAAGATTTTAAGGTATCAATAGGATTGTCTATTCCGTATTATCGTGTCGAATCAAGCTAAATACTGAATTAAATTGATTGGATCGGATCGTTCATAATTGCTGAAACCCTTTTCCGGTTTGGCATTTCGGTAACCAAATCTTTTATAAAAAATTAAATATTAAAATTATAATTATATTTTTCTATTTTTTATTTTTTTTATTTTTTGGCAAGTAAGAAAAATAAAAATAGTATAAAAACAAATAATAGATATAAAAATAATCTTTAAAAATATATAAAAATAATAATTCGATATTCGGTACGATTCATAAATCTAAACCAAAAATCAAAATCGAATCAAATATTAAATTTTTATAAAAATAAATAAATAAATATCAAATCAAAATTTTTAATACATATTAAATTTTCAATTTCAATTCAATTCGATTATTTTACCAAATTATGTACATTCCTACTATCAATTTAAAGAGTGCTACAAGTTGTTGCACAATTTGTTTCTAGTAATGTTCTCTAAAAATCCAATTGAAACTTGCTAACTAACTGGCCCGTCAAAAATAGGCCAATCTAAGGAAAGTTTAAGTAATGGATCAAGCCCAACTATTGTAAAGTTGAAGATTCGTCCCTTGAGCAACCTCTCTGAAGTAGAGAATAGAGGCTCATTAACAACTAATGCCCAACTTGAGGCCTAAAATGAGCTCTAGCCCAAAAAGATGAAGGTCCAGTTGCGAAACTTGTTGAATGCTATGCCGATCCTCCTCCTCCAATGTAATGACCCTTTGGGACTAAATTCTCTACTCTAATCAGTTTTATCCCAATGTTTCTCATATTAAGGGTAATGGGTTATGGGCTGCAACAAAATGTCTAGGCCTGTGATCCCGACTCAAGTTAACTCATCTGTAATAAATTTTTATTTTTCACTTTCTTCAAAACGTACATACGAAAAATTGAAAATACTATTATTAGCTATGAGTTCTTCTGTATAAAAGGGAGATCGGGAAACAATAAAAGAGGGACGAGTTCTTGACTAAATCATAACACAATTTACCATTTCATCTAACGGTACGTGCAATCACTTGTTACTAAAATTGAGTGAATTGATAAGAGATATAGGGATTGTGTTATAAAAAAAGAAGAAGAAGAAGAAGAAGAAGAAGAAGAATAATGTGTGTACTATTATCATTTATGCATAGACATAGGAGAGACTTTTGAGTAATGTGTGGTACTAGTACACTTGCAATAGGTACAACTCATGGGGACATCTAGAAACATTTGTGAAAAATAGAATGCTTTATGATGCATCCATGCAATGAGTTTGCCTAACATTTTTCCCTAAATGGCTTGTCTGTCATTGACTCATTGCCTTCTTGGAGTTATGCCCCTTTAGTAATTCTACACATTTAAAGCATAGAAATTTCTTGCACCATTTGCCTTTTACTGCCCAAAACAAAAGATTGAAAAAAAAAAAGAAAAAAGAAAAGAAAATTGAACCAACTTAATTTTGGGCCTATGAACTTTGCAATTATGCAAACAATAATGTCAAGATATTATAGATTGTGGATGATATAATTAAGAATTTCAAAATTCTTTCAATATTAAGTAATGGAAAAGTCACTATAACAAGTAAGATTCTTGCAATCATACAAACAATAATGTCATGATTTTTAACTTTTGTTGTGAAACTTGTAGCATCCCATAAAATAATAAATCTAAGTGCCCAATAAAAAAAGTGTACATGCTTAATTGTGTCTCCAAGTGGCCCAAAAATAGTTGAAGCATGCCAATAATAATCACAAAATTTCAGCAAATTGTTTTGTTTTGTAGTGAAAAATATGGATTATTATGCCTAACAAAGAAAATGGAATCCAAATTTACCACATGGACCCAAGTCTAATAAAAAGAAAAAAAAAATACCTACTTTTTTCTTTTCAGATAAAACAAAGTCTTGTTTAATAAATTCAAAATAAGGTATAGTTCATTTGCCAGTATCATTTTTTGTCATTAGGCCAAAAAAACAAATTTCACAAGGACAAGGGGTCGAAATAATATATAGTAGAAAGATAAAGAGTACAAAATTTTGGTCTGATAAAGGCAAATTACATGGCCAACCACCATTTTCTTGAAATGACACTAATGGCCACAGTTTTCTTTCAAGGCAAACAAACTACCCCAATTATCATGCTTTAGTGTCTGCAAATGTTATGGCAACCATGCAAATATGCATGAAATCATCCTCATTATTTAGGAGGCAAGAAGACCACCTCCAATTACGTGTCACCTTCCGATTGGTCCGCCTCGTCGACATGTTCCTGCCAAACCAATAATTTTGATCCAAGATTCCCCAAAAAAAAATTATTTTATTTTATTTTCCCCTAACATGCAATTGGAATATCACTATCATAGAATGGAAAGTGAAAAAAATAAAGAAAAAAAGTGGAGGGCTTTTTTGATCATTCATGCATTTTTCCTTCGTGCAAATTGTAAGAAAAAGTTAATTAACTGTCAATGATGTTGATAAGTTGGACGACATTGTTTGAGTGGGTAAGTAGGATAAAGGGTTCGAAAAGGTGGTCGAATTGTCCTATATTTCATCTTTTTTATTTGTGTATATATGTTATTAATGATCAAATGTTTTTTTATTATTTATTGTTGCCATAAGAGGTTTTTCCATTCAAAGTTTTTGCTAGAATAATAGATTAATATGAGTTTATGTAAATAAGAATCAAACTTGAATCAATTTCTCTAAGTTAACTAAAAAATGCTTGTGCTAAAGTTAACTTAAATTTGTTTGGCAGTCAACATGAATTCAAACTGCCAGAATAATGATGCCACAAAATAGTTATTAACTTTAATGATAAATAAATTAAAATCATAATTCTACATTTTTTAGATATGAAAACGAGTAAATCAGCATTTGTAATGGCAATTAGGTCTTAATCCATACCGAAACTAATCAATAAGTCCTCTCGTTTAGCTATAAATGATTTCTAGATATAAAACATTCTAAAAAAAAAAAAAACCTTTTATTTGTCTCAAAGGATAATCTCCATCTATTTGTTTTCAAGGTTTAAGTCAGAAATTAGGAAATTAATACAGTATATTTCACATTATTTTGTTACTCTTGCAATCTTTAAAATTCATAAATGACAGTTATTCTTAGTAGATTTGGAGACGTAGACATTCACATAATCGTACACGTGATGGATGGAATTGATGGGAGGTCCGTCGCATATAAATAATTAATATTATTTTGGACAATCAGGTGTCGGGACTTCCAAATAATTACACACCATTTGTGTGGATATGCTAATAAGTTGCAAACATCCAAACCTTATAGGTCAGGACCAAAGCCCAATTCCTTCATATTTCCACACCTGACAAATATTGTAGACACCAAAACTAATATAAATAGTCAAAAACAAAGAATACTTAGCCAAATAACTATTACTTATTATTCTTCTGCATCTCTATCATAAAATATTAATCTCTTTTACCTATGAATAATAGGAAAATTGTATTGACCTCCCCTCAACTATGGACAATTGCCATCTACCCTCTTAAAGTTTGGCTTTTTGGCATGCATCTCCCCTTTGTCACGTCGTTTATTAACAAACAGTTTGTGCAAAAGACTAGAACGCCCATCACTTTTTAGCGTAAAGAACCAAAATGCCCCTAAGTTGCTGTTGGTCAATAGAATGCCATAAGCAATGTTTAGTTGGATGGAAATTTACGAAAATGCCATTATGTCTTGTTATTAAATAAAAACACACCCTGTTATTACATTGATGTCCCAGTTTTATTTACCAGCTTGCATGATATTTTTCACTTTTTTCACAGTCTTATTTCACAATTATTATGTAAAAAATATCAACTGCTAAACACTTTTTGAAAATCCAAAAAGAAATAATCAGTCCTAAATTGGAAAGTAATAAATTTCAAGATTAGACAAAAAAATTAGAAGATTATTTAAAACCCAAAAGAATTTCAAATATCTCATAAATTTGTAATCAACCTTGAAATTCGAATTGATAAAATTCCCCAAGAACTAATAATCAATTCCACAATAAAAACTTACTCAATATTCAGTAATATAAAGAAACCTTAAAAATATAAAGAAAAATCTGTATATATAACGATAAGAAACATTTTACAACCTCAATCCTACTAAAACTTGCTAACTACAACGTGTTAATTAAACTAGAGCAACTTAAACCCCAATTTAATAATGAACCTTAAAAATATAAAAAAAAACTAAACTTAAAGCATTAAAAAACCTGTAACCTTAATTATTATAACCTCAAACCACCTTATTAAAATTTGCTAATTAAAACCTGTTAATTAAACGAGAACAACCTAAAACCTAAATTAACAATAAACCTTTTATCTTATGACCTCAAACCCCAAATATTAAAAAAAAAAAAATTATGACCTCAGACCCCTAGAATGAAATGTACTAAATTTATATTTTTTCAAAATTTTTAATGAGAAAATAAAAAAACTTAGTATAATCCCCCATTTTTGAAAGGGTTAAGGAACGAATCTCAACCTAAAAACACTAACTAAATAATTTAAAATAAAATTTGGAAAGAAAACTTTGAAACAAGCTAAACTCTAATTTATTAATGAACCTTTTAACCCCAAATTCCCTTAAGAATAATTATAAGCCCCTTTAAAAAAAATGGTGCTAATTTTAGTATAATTCCAGACTTTTTTCTTCAAAAGCATAAATATTAAACTATGAACCCCTAAAGCTTAAAAAAGAACTAAAGCATTTATACCCTAAAATTGAAAAACTTACACAACCTAAACCTTATCTTAGTAATGAATCTTTTATAAACCCAAATTTCCTTTGTTAGATTTTAATCCAATTCTAAACTTTTTTAGAATAATGCTAATTTTGGCAAATTTCTATCTTCCTTCAAAAGCAAAAAATAAGGGCATCAAATCCCCTAAAGCTTTAAAAGAAAAAAACTAAAACTTTAAACCCTAAAATTAAAAGCTGAAACAACCCAACTCAAAAAGTGATTTTTTTTTTAAAGAAAAAAGAATCATACAGCCATAAAACCTAACTTTAAATCCTGTTGAATACTTGAATTGCACCCAAATCAAAACCTTATTTAAAGAAATAAAGAAAACAAAAGAATTATCGAAACAAGAATGCAAAGAAATTATAATTTTTTTCGAGACAATTATTAAAAAATGGGTGTTCTGGGAAAAGTCAATTCTATTTGAAAGCTACTGGTGTTACGTGGCCTCATTGGTTGCCACAACACATCAATTTTATATTTCTTTTTATTAATCAATGTAGAAAAGCACCCCTCGTACTGACGAAAACTTACAGTCAAAGAGTCCAAGGGAGGTCTATGCCGACGTCTGAAATATTTGGGGGCTACTTGAAAATATTCATAGTTCAGGGGAGGTCAGTACAATTTTCCCTATAAATAATTGATAACATGGGCATTCACAATCTTCAGAGAATCTTTTTTCTCGAGCTGTTCGCCTCCAAGTTGACCAATGCATAGTGCCTCCAAAGTTCACAAAGTAATCACACATAATTATTTAAATCAAAAAATAACCATACCCCCCCCCCCCCCCCCCCCCCCGCGGGGGTAGGGGTATGATTGGGGAACACCTTAATAAACTGATAAAAGTGGGATTTTAATTGGAATTGCTTTAAAAGAGCTTAATTAGTCCCTTTTATTAATCTTCAATTACCAAAATGTGTGTGGTCTTCCATTCTTATCCAACTTCCCATCACATTAATTATTAAAAGATAGATTCGTTTTAGGTTAGTTTAAATATTAATGTTTTTTTCTTTTTCCTACAAAGGAATATGCTGCATTATCTTGTTAAGAATTATTTATAGGTCATAATGTTCCTTTAGATAGCCAAGAATTTTGCATTATCCTTAATGATGTGTTCTTTAAGTCTTTTTCATCAAAAAAATAAATAAAAATGAAGTACTTTAAGTTGAGCTATTAATTATAATTAACAACCAACAAATCAATTGAAATATTTGAACAAATTTACATCATACACTCGATTTTTTTCGACTATATAACTCTCCATTATGGAACTAGATGAGTAGATTGGATAGCATAAAATAGTACAAGTTATTTGTTACGGTACGATAATTTAAGATTTATTAAGTAAATACAAACAAATACATGAACACATACACCTAAACGGGCATAGCCACAATAAATTAAGGGAAATCCTAATACTTAGAGGGGATTTGAACTCGTTCGATTCTCTTGTAAGTCTTCTTTTCGTGGATTCTCAATTTTCTTTTTTCATAGATGCAGGGGCGGATCCAGAAATTATGGTTCGGGGGAAGGGGGGTGAGATTAAATTATTAAAAATTTAAATATTTATTATTTATTTTTCATAGACAATTTTTTTTGTTGCAATACATATTTTCCCCTATGTCACCTAATTAGTAAAGAACAAATACAACTGTAAGTATAATACATGATATTGACAAATAAATATATTAAATTTGTAGATTTATATAGTATTCGAACAAAAATTAATTTTTAAATTAAAACGAGGAATAATTCTAATTCAGCATAACTTAAAAAATAAAAATTAACTAATAAAATTTAAAAAGTATGACCAATTTGAGTTCTTAAAATTTTATCGCAATATTACGGGTCATTTAAAGTGTTTAAAGAAAAAAAAAACATTCTTCAAATAAAAATAGAATATGCATCTTATGTGGAAGATTATCTGAAAAAAAAAATCTAATTTTTGAAACCTATTTTTTTAAAAAAAGGTACTGTATTCTAATTGTGTTGTTGTAAAATTATATATGTTCATAAGGTGACAAAAATAAAAATGATAAAATATGTCTAAATAAAATAAAAAATAAATTATGCAAAGTATTGGAGAAAGGAAAGTCAATAAAGAAAAATAAAACAAATTGAACACATGATGAAAAATATTTTTAAAAACTAATGAAGTTCTTAGTTATTTTTATTGTGATGAAAACTCATTATTAAAAAAAATCTTTACATTAATAAAAATAGTAGTCGTCATCATGTCAAAAAAAATTCAATCAATTTGCTTTCAAAAACTAAGTGTAAGAATTTGAGCATTTTTTATAATCATAATCAATAGTAAAATAGATATTTTACTTTAAATAAAAGATAATTGAATCAATTAAAAGGGAATAAAAATTATAATTTTTTTTTTTTTTATAAAAAAATGTGATTGGAGGGCGGTTCTTATTTAATTATATGGTGTAATAATACCACACAACAATTAGGGTTCCAACATCTCTTAATTACTAATATACACGTTTAATTTACCTATAACTTTCAGTTTATTCTTACTTTACGAATTTACATCAAATATTAAGTATATATTGTGTTTATCTACCACGTGAACGCTAATTTGAAATAAAAATAATTATTATGTCTTCTACTTTCTACTATGTTAACAACATACATATCCAAGTGACATCCAAACTTCTTGTCTTCTATTGTCTTTATGAACTTAAAAAACACTTGAATTTATTATAATCCTCCTTCCTTTGGACATTCTTTAAGATACACTGAACTAAATATTGCTCATGTTTCCTATCATTGAGAAAAGAATGTAAAGAAAGCTACTTTGAAAACCCATCAACCTCCATTTATTAGGTTTCATTTGTGTGTAAACTAAGCAGGAACAAACACAACAATATTGTTGCCCCCACATCGTACAAAAACCCATAAAACAAACAAGAATCTCAAATTCCCCAAATTAAAAGCTGCCCCCAACAGTAGAAAAATGGGGCTCTCAGCATTAATTAATACACACATATATTAATTAATTGGGGTGGCCATAAGAAGTTCAGAATATATTTTTTTTCATTTAATAATTAATGTTTGTAGTCCCCAACTTAGGTCATGTTTGAACAGGAAATTGTCCATTCCATCATTTAATGTTTTTGGAACTGAGATCCCAAACACCTCACATGGCTTACATACACACACTGCAATTTTATCATAATTTTTTTTGGAATTGTGAGAGTATTCAGATGTAGTTGGAGAAATCTTCAAACTTAGGGTTTCCAATAGTTTAATGTAAATCTGATTTACAAAAGTCAAAGATCTTCAACAAGATTTAGGGTTTTCTGCACGCATTAATAAATCAAAACCCTAATTCATCTTACAGAGGATAAAAGTCTTTGCACAAAACACAAGAACTATAATAAATTGATTCTGTTTGAATTTGCTTTGATTTTAAGTTCTCTTAAAATTTGGAATTAGTATTTATCAAAAAAAAAAAAAAAATACAAAAGAAAGAAAGAGAAGTGGAGATCAGTTGGCACCGGCAGCCGCCTTTAGAGATTATTCTCAATATCAAATTATAATTAAATTACTTAACTAAGATTAATTTTTAATTAATAATTAATCCACTTCACTTCCCCATACTCTGCACATAAAAAAAGAGTTTTAATGGAGCATGTTAATAAAGTGAAGCTTCTTAATTATGTTTTGCTTACTATTTTATTTGAGCATCTTCACAGATATCTATATACTGATATTATGCCACTTTAATGTTTATTATATTGTCATGTTGGAGCATTTACAGAGCTAAAATTAAAAATCAAAAGAAGGGAAAAAAGTTCTTGATGCTTTGATTTATGAAGATATTTGGTTGCTTTATAGGTTAAAATAGATCAAAAAATTAAGCAGTGGATATACCACTAGATGTTGTTTGGCCTACATTTGAAAATAATTTACATGCACATTAAAGTTCCAAAATATGTGTCAATAATACTCCAAATTTCAGCTTGGTGTTCTGAGATACTCCCTATGTCCCAAATTTTGTATCTTTTATTTCTTTTTTGAAATGTCCCACAATAAAATTTTATTTTATAAAATAGAAAGTTTTTTCCTATAAATACCCTGTTACTTAAATCAGGGATAGAATAAGGGGGCGGTCTATCTCCAACTCCATAAAATTTTAAATTAATATAAACTATATATATAAAATTATTGAATTTTAAAGTTTGTCCACCCCCCAAAAAATTAAAGTACATATTTATGTACTGTTTTTTTATAAAAAAAAATAAATTTTGCCCTGTTGGTATTTGTTTTTTGGTTTCGTTCCTACTTAAAATAATAATCAATGTGACGCAACTAATTATCATCTACTATTTTGTGAATAATTTGACTAAAAAAAAAATTATTTTTTCACCTTTCATCTAAAGTTCTGTTCCAACTAAAGACATCAAATTAGTATGAAGGCAGTATAATACATATAATATAAATATATATAGCCGGCTGGTCAGATAAAAAAAAATTAATGAATTCACTAATAACTCGCATTTGATCAAGAATTGATTTTTTGAAGACTATGTAAAGTAATAAATTAAAAGAAAGGGCAAAGTGATAGTTATACCTAAAAGTTTGACTTGAAAATTTTAATTTAAGGGATAAGCCTAAAACTAGCAATTCTTTTATGGGAACTCCAAAACAAAGCAATATTTTGATAAGTAGAAAATGTCGTCGACAACCCAAATATTTGGCCGGTTGTAAACATATGTGAAATATTTTGATAAGTAGAAGATGTCGACAATCCATGCTTCTGTAGTATGGATACATTTAAACTTGACTTTATCATGTTTCAAATAATATTTTTATAATCGTATGATTAAATTAATTTTATTAATACTTACTGATTCAATTAATCGAATCGTTTCAATCGCCGAAAGGACCAGTTTAATAAAAATTAATTATATTTTATTATTTTATTATATAAAATGATAATATAATTAATTAATTGTTATGTAATATATTTTAAATATAAAATAAATAAATAATTATAAAAATATATATATAATAAAACAGAAAATCCAAATAATCACATAAATATAATAAAATATTAAATTTAAACGTTTTAAAAAATTAAAAATTAAAAAGATTGAAACCGATCAAAAGATTTAATGGGTCTAATCAGATCGAACCGACCTCTGATTTTCAATTAAATCGATTGAATCAGTCGATTCGCTCTGATTTTGAAAATATTTATTTCAGGTATATAATTTTTTATTTTAGTTTTTCCTACAATTTTGCAAATGCTCGCAAGAGATAAAGAAATATGGATAGGGTTAAAAATAAGACAAGTGGTTAGAAACGTAGATAAGAGCTTAGGGGCGTGGTATTGACTATTGAGACCACCACACACCTTGATTTGATTTCTTTGACTGCTAGTATTATTATTATTGTTTTTTTCGCTTGCTCTGGAATTTTGGTTATAAAAAATTAGCCCCATAAAAGGTTGTACAAAAATCAATTTTTTTGAAGGGTTTCTTTTTTTTTTTTTTCTTTTTTAACAGACTAATGTAAAAAACTAATGTCAGATTAAATTAATCCAAAAAGCAAGGACTTTGTTTGGTTATATTTCACTGTAACATTTTTCTTTTCTCAAAAGGAAAACGTATTTGGAGATTGCTATTTTGAAAAAATATATTTTAATACTTATTAATTATTATTTTAATTAAATAAATATATATTATATTATATCATCACTGAATATAATAAAATAATATTATCAAAACATTCATAACAAAAATTATCTCATGCGTCGTAAATAAATCATTTATAATTAAAAATATTTTATAAAATAAATTATAATAATTTTTTTCAACAAAATATTTAAACGCATTATAATTCTTCAAATATATCAATTTCACTTTTTAAAATATATTCTCTCCTAATATTTTTTTTTTCTCAAAATATCAAAAATAATACCAAAAAAAAACCTTCAGGATTGAAACTTCAATTTAATCGAAACTAAGATTTAATAGTCTATCATCTTAAAATCGAACCTCAAAGCAATGATTGTACATGATTTATGACAAAGCCATCATTAGCTTTAATCCAAATCTTGACCGCGTCGACACACCCCTCCCAAGATCACCACCTTTGATGGCTCGCCACATGGCACTTTCATATCAATCTAAGCAAAAACCACTGCCGGCCCCCATTGGCCGTCACGCCCAATTCATAAACAAAAATATCACACGTACCAATTTATGATTTACATATATTAATTGTACATAAGCGTTTACTAATAGTACGAAGACCATTACTATATGCTCCCTCCAACTCAATATTACTCCTCTCTCTCACAGTACAAAATTAAATTATTTTATTTTAATAAACTTTTAACAATTAAGTATTACTAAAAATATTAGCTACATTGAATTAAATTTGAAAAGTATTAGCTACATTGTTTGTTATCTCCTGGAAAAATATTGTGAAGTTGGCTTGTCAGCATCACCGACTTATCGACAGAAAAGAGAGTATGAAATTGTAACTATAATCAATATCATATTCAATAATACAAAAGTAAAATAGAATTTGGTGTAAAATGCGTCATCCAGTATTGCAGTAATTATAGTCACACCAATTTAAATCATAAAAGCTAGTTGTGAAGGAGGAGAGGCTACACTTGGACCTATTTTAACCATGGGGGTGGTGCATGCTGGTGGGTACTCTCCTTAGAAAAGGGACCATTAATGGTCACCCCACCTCCTTCCTAGTTTCTTCCCTTATCTCATCTCACTAATTCCTTCATCTTCTTCACAAACATTCTTAACAGAAAAGCACAACAAAGTTTTTTTTTTATTTGTTTTCAATTTTTTTCTTGAGAGAGAGAAAGTGAGATTGTTTTCAGAGAGAGAGAGAGATATGGGGAATTGCCAGGCAGTGGATGCAGCAGCACTGGTGATACAACATCCATGTGGGAAGCTGGAGAGGATGTATTGGCCCGTCACAGCCAGTGAAGTGATGAAAAACAACCCGGGCCACTATGTTTCTCTTATAATTCCATTGCCAGTTTCTGGCGGTGGTGGTGGCGGCGGCGGCGGCGGCCAACAAAATTCAGATGACAACAAGACTGTGCGGTTTACTCGTGTTAAGCTTCTCCGGCCAACGGATACTTTGGTTCTTGGCCGGGCCTATCGGCTTGTCACCACTCAAGGTCAGTTTTTGCACGTTCATACGTATCAACCTCCTCTTTTTATCAAGAGTAGGATGAGTGCTTTGTGGGTTATGGGTGGTGGTGTTTTTTGAATTTCTTTGTGGTAATTTGATTGAAAGTTTTGATTTTTTTTTTCAGATGTTATGAAAGTGCTTAGAGCAAAGAAGCATGCAAAGATGAAGAAGAACCTGTCAGAATCAGGACATTTGCAAATGGATTCAGAAAAGCAGAGTGCGAGTTCTGAGTCTGAGGAAGGAAAGCCTGAGCCAGAGAAGAATGATCAGGTAATCTTATGCCGCTAAATTGCATATAAGTTTGATTGATATTCGAGTCGAACAAATAGATGATGGTGAATAAATTGTAGTGACTGCTCAGAAAGTAGGGAAGTAATAAAGAATGGGAAGTACTAAGATTCTTCATTACTATATATCTCAACAAATATCATAGGAGAAAAGAATAGAAAATTTATTCATTTCTTGGAACTAAATTCACAGCAAGAATGCACATCAGTAAATCACAAAATCAGTCTTATTTTTCAAGAAATTCATTGCTACTGGCAATAAAATTCACAACTGGAGTTCAATAAGTTAAAGATCATCTTCTTTTCAAGGGTAATAATGAAAGAATTAACAATTTTCAGGCCATAAGATCTGACAGACATCGGCAGAGATCAGGATCGACGAATTTAGCTGCAGGAAAGCCCAAATCGTGGCGGCCATCTTTGCAAAGCATATCCGAGGCTGGAAGCTGATGGTGGTCCATGAAAGATAGTCACAACATCTCTGGCAACACCATGAATTACAAATTCTTGAACTTGAAAAAAAGTTGAGCAATAAGTCCTTTGTATAGCTAGTAGAATAGACTAGCAAAATAGACTCTTTCTTGACTAATACAGTTATTACACAGTGAAATATCAGTATCCCAACATGCTTTCCTTTTGCTGATTGAACCATGAAGATAATTGGATTTGAATTTTCACAATCCTGATAGACATAATTTTTAGCCCACAACAACGATGCTGGAGCACTAGCAGCCAAGGGCACTCCAGGCAGATTTTTCTCCTCGAGTACCACCATTTAATACATCTCAATCAATAATGTTACAGGCCCTCCATAATCTTTATGCAAGAAATCACCGCATACCTGATGTTATTATTGAATTTCAGATGATCAATGGTAAGTTCAAATATTTTTCTGTCAATTTAAAAACACTAGAATAGATATGCCCTTTTCCAGCAGAAACGCCAGCAGAGGAAAGATCAGACACAAGAAGCTGTTTCAATACTTATCTGTCTGTCTGCATGTTGTAAGAAGAGGTATTTCTTTTCTGGGCCGATCAAAAAGAACTGTTTTCTGTTTAGAAAAACTCAAAAGGTAGAAACTAACTTTTTACTGTCTCAGACAATCTGTGGAGTACAAGAAAACGAAACATGATAACTAGGCCAAGAATGTTTAGAAGAGAAGACCAGGATACATGTGAGTGTGTTTTGTACGTGTGATAACACTTGTGCATAACAGCACAGCCTTCTTCTGTATGAGGGACCTTAGAGGATGACAGCCAGAACTTTCCAACGGTCCGGGGAGATGAAGTAATCCTTAATCAAGTATAATCAATCACATATAGTTTTGGCTTTGGATCTATGTACCTCCATAAGCTTTCTTGGAAACCAGATTATCTTTTGCATATACAACCAAAGCCTAGGAAAAGATATGCAGGTGAGGTTATCTAGCTTCATGTGACATTGGAGCATATCCTTATAACATTTGAAATTCCAGTCCACTACGGTACAGTTTGCGAAAAATCGTGCTTTTGTAAAAATGATGAATTTTGAAAAAAGTTAGCGAACTAGTAAAAAGTAAAAAGTAGGGAATATTTGGAAAAAGGTGCTGAAAAGTGAAAATAACTAAATAAGTTAAAAAAATGAACGTTTGTTAGAAAAATTATAATGTTAGTTTTTTTCTGGCTTTTTAATATCAAAAGTCCAGAATGCCCCTCAGGTCACAAAATGTGTTTGACTTACATCTCATTTTTCAAAAAATAATTGACTTAAAACAACTTTGAAGTATTTACCTAAACGCAAATAAAAACTAAAAGCAAAATTACAATTACAAGTCCAGTTAGAGGCCAAAAATCACATTTTTTTTTTTCTAATTTTTTTCAAACAATCCCTTTATCACTGGTTTCGTGTGGAAGTCAGAAAATTTGTACAATTCTGATTTCTTTCTCTTCTTTTGGCCAAGTCATCAAAAATGAACATCCTTTGGAATGCTAATATTATATTTAATCCTATATTTATTCATCTCTAGTAAGATGTTAGAATTTGAAAAGGGTAAAATCTTGAGGTCCATCTTAAATCTAAAGCAAAAAAACAGGGAGACTTCATAGAAAATCACTTCTTGCCAGAGACTTATATTGTTAATCTGTTAGAGAAGTTATTTCAGCATGTCTAAACTTATGATAAATTAACCATGGTCATTGACCAAACCATAGTCCAAGGTAAATGTTTTCTAGTATTATATTATGTTTAAGATAATTCAAATAAACAACTTTTGGCCATTTAGTTCCTTTTTTTTTTTTTTTCATTTTCACAGTATTGCCCTTTAGGCTTCAGTAAAAGAATTTGGTGCATTTATTCATGAAAGAATAATGCTTTCATCTATTTCTGATTAATTAATAAAAATTGACCTTTTGGTGCTTACATGTAATGGCCCTATCTACGACAACTACTACATCAGTTGACTTTTGTCTAAAGACATTGGAATAATAGATAATTGAAATCCATATATTAACTAAGATTTAATCTCTTAAACTAACTGCATTGAAATGAAAGTTGCGTATCCCATCTATTTGAGGATATTAGTTTTTTTTTACATGTATGATTTAATTTAGAGTTATTAATAATATTTAATGAACCTTTTATATTTTAATATAAAGAATGATATAACTGCGTTGAAGACTTCTATAATTCCAATTTTAAACCAGGCAAATAATTGCCAAATGTAAAAACATGTTTTCAGACACTACAGTGTTTGATTGAGCATAAAAAAATTATATGAAATAAACCCCCAAGTCCCTAAATTTAAGGGTTTATTGTATAAAATACATTTTTTTTTGTATTCAGGAAAAATACAAAACCCACATAAAAAAAATCTAAAACCCTTCTTATTAATACAAAAGCAAAAAAAAAATCCCATCCCATCAAACTTAACAAGAAATGTGAAACACGCATAGATGTGTTTTGGTGGTAGTGAATAATTCCAAGTGAATAGACCAATATGCCCTTTATTAAATATATATATATATATATATGTGCATGTTTCAGTTCTTCAAAAATTTTATTTGAATAGTATTTCTCACCCTTCAAACTTATTTCATTGTTAATTAAAAAATAAATAGTGGAATTTGATATTTTATTTAATTATATTATTTTTAATAAATATAGAGTTTTAGATACGAAACCTGAAAAAACTTAAGAAAACATACATCCATTGATATTCTCTTAACTTTACAGAAAATTTATTACTATTACATTAAAATTATAAATAAAATCAGAAACAAATACAGAAAAATACAATAAAATTATGGAAAAAATGCAAAAAATTGCAGAAAATTCATCAATATTCCATTAAAATTACAAATAAAATCACAAAAATTACCAAAAAAACTATAGAGAATTAAAGAAAATTACCAAAAAAACTATAGAGAATTAAAGAAAATTACAAAAACAATACTGAAAAATTGCAAAAACAGTTACAGAAATTTCATTAATATTCCATTAAGATTACAAATAAAATCCCAAAAATACAGAAAATGACAGAAAAATTATAAAAAATAACAGAAAATGGCAAGAAACTTCCTAAAAATTACAAGAAAGAATAAATACAAAAAAACTAAATAACAAATGCAAGTAAATTACTGAAAAATAATGTTCAACATAACAATATAAATGTTCAAGACAACAACATAAATGATCAACCATAATCCCAATCCTCAGCCAACATCACAATCATCAACATCCAACATAAAAATATTGTTCACACCACCAACAGAAAAACAAATAACTAAACAATAAAATGCAGAATATTATTTGCATAATAGAAATCACAAACTTTTTTATCCTCATTTATCATCAGATATAGAGGGTAAAGGTGGGGAATGTGGGGTCAACATCTATATTAATACTCAAAAAATTATAAAATAAATAACATATTCATGTTAAATTAAATAAATATAAACCTACTCAAGATCTTCATTCCAAAATTCATCATAAGCAACGAATAATTAAAATTTTGATTCCGGTGAACCTCAGACTGGGAAAGAAGCATAGAGAATATTGTATAGCATGCACAAATATTGTATAACCTCTCCTCTATCTGTTTAAGTATTAATACTCAAAAAAATATAAAATAAATAACATATTCATGTTAAATTAAATAAATATAAACACACTCAAGATCTTCATTCCAAAATTCACAATAAGCAACGAATAATTAAAAGTTTGATTCTGGTGAGGACTGGAAAGAATATTGTATAGCATGCACAAATATTGTATAACCTCTCCTCCATCTGTTTAAGTACGATATCCAACCTTTCCACTCAGCATATGTTTTAACCATCTTCTCCCAAAAATATTCTTATTGTTCAGTCTTTTTATGCAGTTGAATCATTTTGGCTTTAACGAGTTAGTCAAGGAATAAACTTTCATCTTCGTAAGTCTATTGTGCCCATCTTCTTCCTAAAAAACAGAACAACAGAATGAATTTTAGAATTTTAAAAATTTCAGAATTAACTTTCAGAATTTCATAATCTATATTAGGATAAACTTTCACAAACAAAATAACAGAATAATTAATTGTACCAACCAAAGAATAAACATTAAGTATCAATTTCATAATTTCACAATCAACTCTGAATCAATTTCAAAAATTCGTAATCAATTCAAAATCAATTTGTCCTAATTTCAGAATCAATTTCATAATTTCTTAAACATTCAGAATCAATTTCAAAAAAAATCATTGCCCTAATTCCATAATTTGAGAACTCTCCATACATCTTAATATACACAATATAATAAAAAAAAATAGAAATCTCTGATAGTGGCAACTAGAAAAAAAGATGACAATTTCTAAAATTTCAAACTTACACCACACTCAAACTCCATCCGTCAATTTATAAAGAGCCATTTTCATGTAAACCCCGGCATCACTTCAATTCCTAAACCTTGAAACTGCCGCGTCTCTTCTTTTCCTTCGTGTCGATTTGACAAAGAGGTTTTTGAATTTTCTCCCTCCCCACCCCCCACCGCCCTAAGTTGAAGAAGGGCGTCTCCTCGATTCTTCAACCAAAATGGCTGCGCCTCTTCTTATTCTCCTTCGCATTGGCGTGTTTCTACCCTTAGGTTTTCAAGAGGTTGAAGAACTGAGCTGAAGAATGGAAAGGAACACAGTTGAGGATATACTATTTTCTTAAAATGGGTTTTAGGGATTCAAATTTTGGAAGTTTTGGAAAACGTAAGATTTATCATATGCGACTATGAGAATTTCTTTATGACAATTTAAATTTTTTTAAATCAATTTAAATTGATTTACATTTGGACAGTTTGAAAAAATAAAAATCTTGGCAAGTTATGGAGCTATTAGATTTTTCCATAAATGTCAAAAAATCAATATTCACAATATTCACTTTTCAAATTAGGTTAATAAAAAAATCTGAATTGCTAGCGGCGAATTCCTATCCTTGCTCAACTTGTAGTTTTCTGTACAAAGAAATTGCTTGAATTGCTAGCGGCGGAGTTCGAATTCCTATCCTTGCTCAACTTGTAGTTTTCTTTACAAAGAAAATGCTTGAATCCATATGAACCAAAATTCTTGAAGAAGTCAACAATCAATTGTTTTAAACCCTACAATAAACGAGTGCATAAAGGTATAAATCAATATTTTAATTTATTTTTAAACTGAATATCATATTAAATCTGAGTTATTATTTATAACTGTTATATTTAAATTTTATTTTTTCGCTACGCATATTTCGGGTTCATGAACCCAATAGTTAATTTTCAATAACCCTCAAGAGAGTGTGCAAAAATTTGTATTAACACTAAGGGATTTTAGGCTATTTTCTTTAAACGGGTTTTAGGTATTCAAATTTGGTAAGTTTTGGAAAACTTAAGATTTATCATATGCTACTATGAGAATTTCTTTATGACAATTTAAATTTTTTAAATCAATTTGAATTGATTTACATTTGGACAGTTGAAAAAAATAAAAATCTTGCCAAGTTATGGAGCTATTAGATTTTCCCATAAATATCAAGAATCAATATAGATTTTCTAATAAAATTAAAATGATTATGCTCTTGATCAAAGTCATTCAATTGCAGTCAAAGACGGATTTACTATATAACACAGTATTGATTCGTTTAGACATTTTCAGAACACAGATGATCAAGCCCTGCAATTAGGGATGATATTTAATTGGTATTCGGAGAAAGCAAAATGGACCGAACATCCAGAAATTGAGCCCAAATCCATTACAGCATTGGGCTGGGTCTGACCATCTCGAGTCCTTTCGAATTTAATGTCCAACAGATTTGCAGCAGAAACCATTACAGCTTTGGGCTGGGCTCACAGTTAAAGTCCAAATGCCTTGAGTCCTTGAACTTTGTTTTGGATCAAAGCCTAATCAAAATCCGATTTGCAGCCCAAATACAATAATATGAGGGTAAAAACTAGTTTCAACTTTGGGTTTAGCCAATTTTTTAATCACCACCCATTACATTTGAAAAGTATTTATTTCAAAAGACCAACAGACTAATTCTAATTTAAAATATCTCAGACACAGAATTTGCTATTTGGATACAGAAAAAAAAAATGGTAAGTAATACTTTTATCGATGGAAAATATGCTTGAAATACAGTCTATAAGGGTATTTCTTGTTCTATTTAAATATGAGTGCAGTAATGCGAAAATCAATATTGATTATTTAATTGAGAAAAAAAAAATATTGATTGACATTGCCCTTTAAGTATTGGTTTCCTTAACAACATTGTTTTAAACGTGTACTAAAATTTCAGTGTGAAACTATGAATTATAATTTAAAAAAACGAAAAGTGGTCTAATTTAGTTGCTAAATTAGCATGTGTGGTCCTAGCTAGTAAAAATGTGCAGTAAAGTGCACCACAAAAAAGTTAATTAATCGCTTAATTGACTGGAAAAAGTTGTGTGACCAATTCCAATTTAAGAAGCAAGTGCATTGCAAATTGCCATTAAAAGAAAAAGTGTGAACAGGCTTGTGTTAGAGATTATTTAATTGTATTTTCCGTATTAACAACGTTATTAGAAGAGAGAGAGAGAGAGAGAGAGAGAGAGAGAGAGAGAGAGAGAGAGAGAGAGAGAGAAGAGAGAGAGAGAGAGAGAGAGAGAGAGAGTGATTAAGTTAATAAATGGGACAATTAGCAATAATTGTGAAGTATTGTCATCAATTTATTTCAATGCTACAAACAAGCATGCAAATTTTCTGGTCCACTGTCCCAGCAAAAAACCAAGAAGGAAAATTAAAAATTAAAAAAGAAAAAGAAAATTGCATTAGGGTTCTTTAATATACATTTTTTACATGCATAGCATAAAGACATACATTTATGTGCCTTGTTTTAAACAGTGGGCTGTTGAGGTGTCTTGCACTATACATGGATTTCTCTTAACTTTTCATTACATTTAGACACCACCTATAAATGTGCTTCTTTATGTAATGCTCATATATACATATATGTAAGGTCCAGAGGGCGCATCAGATGGGCAAACAACAAATTTTCTTGAACTCTAATTTGAAAATACTTGATCCCATCTTAGTCTTATTTGGCTTAAAGGGATACCTTTACCATTACCTTTTTGGGTTTTATAAGATTATTAATGTGAGTGTATGTATGTATGTATATACATATATATGTATATATCTTGCTCTTGATCAAGATTGAGACAGATTGGTGAAGAGAATATAGATATGAAAGGGGTATCAATTTGTTTTATGTAAAGTTTTATGGGATGCTTTCCAACTTAAGATATCACCTCGCTGCCAAAACCCTTGATCTCATGTGAATTTGAATTTCTTCAAAGAATTGTAGGTATTATACCCTACTTGAATGTTGGAGGATGTTGACTAAATTCAAACACGTTGAACGAGACTTTTGTAAGAAGAAAATAAATACGAGAACAAAAATTTTAATGAAAAAAATAAATTTTTTTCTCGAAGATATGTATATAATAGATGCATATTCTTTTTAAAACACGTTTTGCTTTTGGATATGAATAACTAAACAAATCCGTCTACTTTCCTAATCCTTTTTGCCCTTTATTGATAAACTAAAATCCTACTAATGTGATCAATTCCCCAAGCTTTCGGCAAAATAGCAATATCTTGTGCCACCAATTCTTACTTTCATATTTCCCCCCATTACTAGATTAGGACAGGTAAGAATTCAGATATCCATCTTTGTCCAAAAGCAATTATACTTAAAAACCCTTTGATCTATTCAAACTATTAAGCCACTTTTGTCAATCGGCTAAGCCCCATATCTACAACAATCATAACATAAAATCTCACAAACTGCCAATTTTTAGATATAAATCAGCACCCCACCCCCACCCCCACCCCAAGTTTCCCTATTTGCTTTTTTTCTGATTATGACAAGGAAAAATGACACAATGATAAAAATAGAAAATAAAAAATAAAAAATTTGGGGTATATGATTTTATTTTGATGATTATAGAGATGACTCTTTTGTCTCCACTCTTTGGAAAATGGAGGTCCATGCACTATCACAAAGCAATAAAGAAGAAAAAATAAACTTGGACATTTCTTAGACGCTCCACCCCATATACCTATTGCCCTTGCCTAGTGTCTTTTTTCAGCCACTTTTGAGGCTTGGCAATTGGGATCCAAAGATAAATTTTGTGAGTTGGAAAGAGGGGGGAAATAGAAATTGGTCTCCCTCTTTCTGATGAAAAAAAAAAAACACGTCTTTTAACACCCCTTCCATCCATTTTCAAACTCACATTTTATAAAGTTTCACGTGTAATCCTGTTTTTTGTTAGAAATCTTTATGAAAAGCCAAATTTTTGCTCATCTTTCCAGAAATCAAACTTGTTATTTCCAAGGAAAAACGAAAAAAATTATACTTATTCCGTCGCAAAATTAAGACTCTTTTGATCATTATGAGATTTTTAAATAAGAGTTTTTTTGGGAAAAAAAAAAGAGTAATTTCATGATATTATCCTTAAAAATAATGATTGAGAGTCAATAGTATCGTATAGATAATTTTATATGAAAAAAATTCACTTTTGATATTTTCTGGGGACATTTTAAAATGAAATAGAAATAATAAATTTAAAATATAAGATAAAATTAGTTAAATGTGTGGGTGATGACTTTTCATTGATAAGACTAGCAAATTAATATTTGATACTATTAATTTCCCATTAATCGTAGAACACGGAATACAAAAAGCTACTTTGATAACAAGATCACCCGTATTAACTTCCACAACAAAATCATTACACTTAGGGGAGTCGATGAGCAATCAAGCACAACACGTTTATTACATCTACTTGTCTACATAAGCACCATCGACTTATTCTATTTTTATATGATTATGTCTTAATTTTCTAGTAACTTGGAAAATCAATTCTTATTTAAAAAACACTTGAATCGTGAAATTTTTATGAAAAAAAATATACTTAGCGACATCCTTTCTTTCGACACGTTTTTGACTGGAAACAATTGTTTTAGTAAGACAAAAAATCTTGTGCCAGAAAGACAAAAAATGAATATATATTCTCTTAGATCATCGTATAAACGAAAAAAAGGTTATTTTGTATTTCTATATATTCAATATTTTCCTCTAAATTTCAACTAGAAATGGGGTCACCAAAGTGCCCTAAGTGATGCTGTCTAGCATTCAGCATAAAATCTCAGCTATATCTGCGAAAAACACTGTGAGAATCATTCCAACTTTTGAATTCATGGTCCAATCTAGTCTTTTTACAGGAAACCCCACGAAGCACGTAATGGTTTTACATCACAAAATCAAAAGCTGAATTTTAGGGTCCTCTCTTATCTTTGTCATATGCATAAAATAAAGTTCGAATTTTATTTTTTTATTTTTTTATTTTTCTGTTAAAAGAGATAGAGAGAGTGACTGAAGAACGCTCCTCTATACCCCTCCAGCACCTACATTTCATGGGGAGAGAATAAAGTTTTTTTTGGCTTTTAGGGGGATAGTACTTGGGATTCCCTTTAAAGATCATCACCATTTTATTACTTGAGTTTTCTTTTTTTTTTAAAAAAAAAAAAAAAGAATGTGGGATTTTTTTCTTGTTCTTATGTACAAAAATCTTTGCCATTTGTCAATTGACATGCTTCTTTCATTTTTTTTTTTTTTTTTTTCATGTTACAAGAATCTTTATATATATATATATATATTTTGAGGAATCCGAAAATATTGATACTCACAAAGACAAAATTGAAGTGCATTTAATTTTTATAGAGCTTTTTAGGATCAATTTTGGGAGATTTTAATCAATCTCACTTGAGGGTGTCTATGATTTGTCGAAACTTATTGGTTTGGACCTTATTTTGTTGTAGCACGTTTATCTATTTATTTCACATATTTGAATTACCTTATATTTTATTAAAAAAAATAAAACAATTGAGTTTAAACCTAAGATATTTTTCACCACTAGCTAGGCAAGTTTAAGTATATATAGCTATTATGATAGAATTATGGGAAGCTGGAAATATATAGTGATTAAACTTTTCGTATGTCACTATAAATAAAGGGGGCATCTTAGTGGAAATCTCTATCGCTGGAAAAAAAAAATCCCAAATAATAAAAAAATCCCAAATAATTATCTACTTTACCTAGTTTATATTTTATGAGAACTGCATCACGTCATTTATGACCCCATCCTCAGCCATACTCACCTTCTCAATTTTCCAAAAGGTCCCATATTCTTCGTTTTAACGCCTAATTTTAATTTTTTTTTATAAACATAATTACCAAAATTAAAATTAACAATTTCATATAAGTGTAGATTAAGGTGTGCTAATTACTTCGAACCAAAATTAAATTTTTACTCAAATACCAATTTTACCCCTCGCAATCTGTTCTTTATCAAGAAAAGAAAAAAAAAGGCTATTTTTTAATTTTTCAATTTTTGATCATTAATTATTAAGGATATTTAAAGTCATGGTCGTCGCCTTCCACTCTTGTCCTATTTATTATCCCTTTCCAATTATTTTTTTTGTAACACATAAAGCTTTTTCTGTTTGATGTAAGTTAAAGTCGTGGCCTGGTGATGGCTGGCTGCTATTGTAATAATTAAATGTAATTGGCTGTTAATCACCTAACAAACCCACATAATCCATTTAATGTAACCTTTCTAATGGGGACGATTATATTTCAATTTTTGATTGTTGAAATGGTCCAACTCTCCAAATTCATCTCTAATCTAATTGGCATTTGCCACATCTCACACTTAGTAGAAAAGATATTAATAGCTATTTCTAGCTTTAGGATCCATTATTTTTAAATTAGCTAGAGGATTATTGCGACATTTGGTATTGTGGGAACCACTTGGGTAGAAACAAATTCCTAAAAGGGCTTTTGCCTAAAGTTGTGCAATTTCAAAAAGCCTTGTCTATATCAATGTCGATTTCCTAAATCTCCTAAGTTTTATTTGTGTTAATTTCAGTCACATGGTCCCCAAGATTTGCTACACTTTTTTCTTTCAAAAAAATTTCTTTGTGGGATATTGAGAGTGCTCAATTCGAACACTACAATATGGTTACTGAGTATTTTTTGACCAGAACCCATTGTATATAATTCTGGATTTAAGAATAATTCATTCGAATAATTTGAAAAAAAATAAATAAAATCTCATTACATAATTAAATTTGTCTTTAAAACTTTTTGAACCAACTTTATGCTCTTATGAGCATAAACCTGAGTTATAAAGAGCCTCAATCTTCATAGTCCAAGGTTTTTTTTTTCTTAACTAAATGTAGATGCCAGTCCAAGGAGGTAATCTATAGTCTGTACTAAAGAAAATTTGTCACAGCCTGGTTATTTTTTTTTTTTTTCTAAATGTGGACCAGCCAACCAGCTGTTTGATGTGCAAGATAGTGAAGATGATTGAGAAATTCCCCATTGTTTCGTACTTGGTATTTAGTACCACCCACCCCACCCCCCAACCCCCAACCCCTGTTTGTTAGGATACGTTTAAATAGAATTTGATTATGAAAGTACTCTCTGAAATATATCCCAGATTACCTTTTACAGACCATATTATATGGCCACGAGCCATGTTTTTTTAACTAAAATCGACAAATTGTATGTCGGGGATATAGGGGATAGCGACAACTTCCTTTGCTGGCCTTAATCTAATTATGCTGACATGATTTCCGTTTTATTATTGGAAGATGGGCTTTAATAATAAATCAACTTATTGAATTTCAATTAGTAAAAAGTTTATTTGAATCCTATAATTATAATAAATTAAATTTAAACACTATTTTGTATTCTTTAAATTTACAACTAGTTTGCACTAACTCAATTAATTAAAAAATAATAAAAAATATATACGTAAAATTATTAAGTTATTACTGGAGCTCGACTTTTTAAATAATCAAACTAAATGCAATTACAATTTTAAGCTCCATATAAATTTTAAAGCCAAACTCAATCAACGTTTGGTTTATCTATACTCAATCCCTTTATACCCTTGGATGCTCTATATCATAATTGTAAAAGGGAAGATAAGTGCTTTCAATATAAGTACATATTGAAGGGTCATCCTGTTAATTATATTATAAGACGTTTTTAAACAGTGAGTGACTCAAAATAAACACAATTACAAGCTTGATAAAATATTTAAATTAAACTCAAATAATACATTATTTTATCTAACTCAATTAGTTTACACTTGTAAATGTTTTATATCATATTTGTAAAAAGGAAGGTAAGTGCTTTCAATATAAATACATATTGAAGTGTTATCCTGTTAATTATTGATACTGTTAAACTTGTTTCACGTAGTCAAAATTTAATAGTAGTTTGTAGTTCTATTGAATGAAAGAGAATTAGAGAGTGAAAATTATGAGACTCATATTATCCAACAATTAACAGTGGACCAAATGTAGAAAATAATGGGGGCTAAAAAATATTAGGTTTTGGAGGGTAGGGGCGGTGGGGGTGGGGGAAGGGGTAGGGATGGAGAGGCATAGGTGTCTGAAATCTAGAGGAGACGAGACAGCAAAATGGGCCAGGTCACGAGAAGGGGGGGTTAAGGAGTCATATTCATTTGATTGAATGAGTCTTTTATTGCTTGAGGGACCAACTCCCAGTCCCTTCAACCCACTGCTTCACAAATATTTCCTACTTCTTAAAAGTTTTTATATTTGGTGATAAAACAAATGGCAAGGCTACAAAATCTTCATTGTCAATCACATGCATTGCACAGACCCCGGATAAATGGGTGGGGGTCGAGGGGGGTGGGGGAGGAGAATAAGAAATTTCAGTATAAATAATGAGTTTTATTTTTATTACATCCAAATACAACACCCAAGAGAAAAAAATCCAAAAAAAAAGGCCCCAAAGACCTTTGTATGGTTAGGCCACCTTTTGGCCATACAAGAAAGAGTTTCTCTCCTTCAAAAAAAAAAAACATAAATAAAAATGAATTCGACGTGTGTATATCCCATATACGCACGTGCGATCAACACTCAGTGAAAAGAAAAAATTAAAGTCCAGTATATGGTTAGGACAAGAAAAATAAAAGGGACATTTCCCGCCAAAAAAGCACACATGCACATGTGTAGAACACACTATACGTGTGTGTACACATCACTCAAAAATCCAAAAAAAAAAAATATATATATATATATATATATATCATGGAGCCTTATTTTGGTCCTCCTTTTTCTTCCTCCCACTGTCTCTTTTCTTCACTTCTCTACTTGTGAAATAGGAGCTTGTAGTGCAATGATAGTAGCCTATATAAGGAGCTTGACTTGAATTGCAAAAAAAGCTCAAACTTCAAAGTTCCAATACCATATATTTGCCAACCCTTTTGATTTTCACTACCCATTTATGTCCCACCAAACCCATCCATCCCTTCATTCAATAATCAATTCAACCTTTGAATTCAATCACACTTCCCATTTCATTCATACTCCATGACTCCACTAGGTACTAAACTATTTTTTTTCTCACTTTCTCACACCAAAATAATACTATGTACCAAATGCCCTTCTCTTGGGAATCTGCAAAGCCTCATGGATAGCACTGCCCAACCCAAAAAGGGTCATAATAAAATCTCCCAAACTGTCCAAACTCTTGTACATACATTATATCTACTACTTATCTACATCACTCATGTCAATTTTTATCTCATTACCCTCTGAGAAAAAATATTGAGGATTCTAGACAAACTTTGGACCACCATTTTCTTTTTAGTTGTTTTTTTCTTCTTATTTTTTGACCTCCTTAATCAGAGCTTCTCTTGTCATTATCCGCCCACGAGTTGTTATTTAATTTCCTCCTTTTATAAGATGATGAGGATGACGAGGAGGATGATGAATCACTCGAGGTAATACTCGCCCGAGTCATGACTCGGAGCTGTGGTAGAACCTTTGGTTGCTTCTTTGGCTTATTTTGTAACGCAATTTGTCGAATCAATTGGTAGCAACTCATAATATTATCCTGCAAAAGAGTGGATTTGGTATCCAAAGTTGGAAAACTGTTCTGGTTAAACATAGGCATAACCTCAAGTACGCACTATCATATTTTCTTACTTTGTGAAGTCCATCACTCCATGACTCGGCATGTTGAGCAGTAATGAAAGAGAAATTTGGCAGATCATTTGCTGCACAAAGTATGGATGCAGCAGCAACACATGATGGCCTATACTCAAGGAAGCTGGTCTCTGTTGAAATAAAGAATAAGTATTTCAAGTCAATATTTAATTTTTCAACTTTTTTTGTTTGATTACTTAAATAATTGATGTAAGCCACACACACACACACACACACACACATATATATATATATGCGCATGCATCATGCATGCATGCACATGTACATAAATATACATAGATAAATAAATTAGAATGATAGATAGTATACGTTTCATTTATAATACCTTGAATAGTTGAGAGAATAATTTCTTTTGCCCTCGATGAAAGGAACCCAGTATAAGTCCCAGTTGGATCAACTTTGACTGCGAAAAACCTAAGATAGCAAAATGGAGAAATAGATCGAAGTCTCCAATCCAAGACCCTTAGCACAAGAAGCTCCATTCTTTGGATATTTTTTGGTTCAAAAATAAATTTTGGACCTTCAACCTAATAATGAACAAATATAATTAGAAAAAAATGATGATTTTCAAGTAAACCCATTTTGTGAAAACAACATTAAATTATCAAATTAGAAAATTAATTACCTGAAGATCCAAAAGAGAAGGAACCAGAGGTTCCTCCATCTTAGCAGCTAATGACAAGCATGACACGGACAATAGTTGCAATGGCCATCCATTCATTTTCTGCAATTATTGTAACAAGTGTGGGTAAAAGAATATTGATTAGCATGCACAATGATAACAAAACAACAAAAGATTAGTTATAATCAATATTAACAAAAACAAATACAATAAAAAAATGATGGCCATTGGATATACATTCCGAGGTTGTTAAAAGACCCAAAGAGACAAATGGACCTTCCTAATATATACTTTTGGAGAAGATAATTTTGCTTATAAATTATAATTAACAAGCATGCTTAAAATTAAGTCATCATTCACATACTTCATATTTCAAGTCACTAAATTAATCATGGATTACTATTAGTATTATGTATTAGGAAAAGGATACCATAAACCATGTCATTAATAATTTTGATTAGTGGTAAGTTTAGGTACGATTGATGTTATTTGAAGCTTGATTGGACAACAGCCGCAACTAATTGCCTTTAATTCACGGAAACAGCCTTTATTACAATGTAGTCCAGACGTGTGACACTTTTTCTTCGCAACACCAAACATTACAATATTTAATTAATGGACATTGAGTGGGTAGACAAATAATATATGTATGCACATAGAATTGAACACAAAGACAGAGATGATATAAAGTATGTACTTGATAATACTATCACTGTTTATTGTATTACCAATCAAAGCGCAATTTCATAAATTATATTAATTAATGTAGTTTGCTCTTTTAAATCTACCCAAATTTAACAACTTTAGAGTTATATCTTAATTAATCACAAGTTAAAAGATCCACTAGTTAAAGGTCTTATTTTTTATTTTAATTATCGTTTTCTAATTTGATGTTTTCACAAATTTTCTACACTTATATATTTGTGATAAAAAATATGAAATAATACATCAAATTAAAATAAAAAATTCAAACTTTTTTTTCAATTCGTATTAAAAGTCAATATTTATATTCAAGAAAATGATTTTGAAATGACCAAAGGGGTAAAAAAATGACCAAAGGCGTACAGCGGATTAGAATCTCTGGAAGATACTTTACTTTACTTATCCAACTTAAATAGCTTGATCTGAAACTAATTAAATGGTAATAACAAAATCGTATTGTAGTGATTTAAAAAAAAATCAATTTTTTTACTTAAAATTAGTAATTAAAAAATAATATCGATGATATTAAACTGTGTACGTGACGGTAACGGAAGTCTTACCGGCAAGTGGTGGGAGTAAAGAAAACGATCAAAGTAGTTAACGGAGAGATACGCCGTTAATGGCTGAAAACCGTAATAACGTTGCACCTGCACCAAAACAAAAAATTTCAGTCAACCCTCCGTAAACTGCGCCGTCAAGTCTACAGTATGCCTCTAGCCACTGTTTCATCGCGTTCTCGAATACTGCCGAGTCTTCCTCACCAGCCGGCCCATACTAGCACAGCCAATCATGATAAAGCTAAAGTGTCCCGCCAGTATTATCAATGCATAAACGACGAGAACTATAATAACTTCACATACAGAACAATCGGTGATGCAGAGCACTACCAGTCTATTATAGCTTAATTAATCCTAATTTGCGCGGGCGCATCATTTAGGTAATTAGAATAGCTTATTTATGTTAGAGTTCGCCACCTGCGCATGATGGAGAAGAACAGTGAACCAGAACCGGAATCTGGGAAAAGGAATATACCTTGAGAATCCACTCAACAGATTCCGCTCTAGCAGAAGCATCAATCGATTGATGAGAGGGACTATAATTAATCCCGGCGAGATCTCTCTCGTCTTCTAAGAGTCCAGCAATGGATTCCTCGACTTCATGCGGACGAGATTCGAGGTCCGATGAATATTCCGGCAAGTCATCTCCGCCGCCGGATAAAATAATATTCGAGTCCTCGCCGCAGAGAAGGTCAGAGAAGCAGTCGGAGCAAGACAGCGACATGGCGAATGCGACCTGCGATGATAGGTCGTCACTCTCTTCTGATCATTTCAAATGGAATTGGCTTCGATTATTGCCGGAGATTCATCGGGATATGCGCCGGAAAATGTGGGCGGTGAAGAGTGTGTGCGAGGGTGGGGACTGTAGGTTTTGTTGTGTGTTTTGGTTTAGATTCTCTCCTGTTTGCGTTGGATATATAGATAGATATGGCTATTTTTGTTTTTTCATTTATTTGTGGATTTCTATTTTTTTTTCATTTTTATTTTTGTGCAATAAATACTATTAATATGGTTATTTCGGTTTTTTTATTGATGTTTTTTCTATGTTTTCTAATTTTTTATTTTTGGGCAATACAATAATTAAAACTTCGAACTTTCTTTACTATAATATTTTTTAAGAAATTCTTTTTTCGTGTTTTATCTTTTGTGTTTGTTGCAAAATGAAGTTGAAAAAATTGAAATGTATCAAGAATTTTGATCCTAAAAGTTATTATGTACAAATTACTGCAATGTCAAAATAATCAATATATATATATATATGATCAAATTTTTTTACAAAACTTATATTTTGTAACTACATCAAATAATACTATCTCAATTATTGAAGTTGTACTTTAATTTGAGAATAATGAATAGGTGGAACTTCTTATTTAGGCACGTACAATTTTTTTCTCAAAAGTAGTGATTAATGAAAACTATTTCTAAATTATATGTTTATACATGACTAGAACACTTAAAGCTTAACTTATATGTTCATTTCCTCATACTAACTCTTTCATAAATCAAGATGTCTGCAAGTGCAATGATCTAATTTCTTAATTTGTTAATGGTCTTATGATATAAGTTAATTGTATGACAAATTTGGATCTGATAGATCTAATAATTTAGTTCCAACATATATAAAATACGTGGAATGATGGTACAATTATATGGTTCAATGTATTTATAAGTTTATTATACATCAAATTGTGGGTAATGTTTTAAATGATTCAGTCAGTTGAACCGGTCCAATCGCGAACTAGTAATTAGTTCGATTCGTTTGAATGCAAAAAATTAAAAATTCAATTAAATCAATCAAAATCAATCAAAACTAATTGAATCAGTCAAACATACCAAAAAATAAGTTAAATCGGTTAAAAAAGACCAAATGGGCCAGCAATTCTTTTTTTATTTTTTAATTTTTTTAAAAAGCTTCAATTTGGTATTATGGTTATATGTATGTAATTATTTAGTTATTGAACTTTTTTAAATATATTATTTATTTATTTATCTTTTTTGCTTTAAACATAAAAATTAATCATTATTTTATCATTTTCTATAACATAACAAAAATATATAGTCAATTTTTATTAGGTTGATCGATCCGACAATTAAAGCGATCTAACAAAAGCAATATCAATATCACCAGTCTAATTATAAACACACTGATTGTGGGCATTTATTTCTAACATTGGTTGAGTTAGCTCAATTCAAAATGAGCTATCATACACACTAGATGGGGCAAGATTTAACCTTATTTTGTTTCATTGCTTCTCTTGATGTGCCATGTCCTTGTAAACTTTTGGACCACATAGAATGTGAAGTAATTAACTTGATTGTTGACTATTTTTGTACACTAAAGGTGCATGTACAATGCAAGGGGTATTTGAAAAAGTGTACAAGTTATTAGTCTCGCTATTTCTATTGGTTATTCTATTTAATTTTGAAATGTGTTTTGATTTAGGTACTAGGAAAAGTTGTTTAATTGAAATTTTTGGACAGCCAAAATTCGTCCCACTAGTACGTGTTACCTTTTTTTTTTTTTTTTTTTTTTAATTTTAAAATTAAGATGCCCTAACCAATGGAGGCCCAATCCAATAAGATGGCTTATGTTGGATTGTCATACATATCTAGTTTTGCTATTTTCTCTAATAAAAATTTAATCCTTTCACTGAAAACTATATATGCAGGAGGATTATTTTATTTTATTACTACATCACACGATTAGTAAATTGAGAAATAAAAAATAAAAAATAAAAAATAAAAAGACGATGTTTATGGGGTGTCAAATGGGCTAAAAATTATAAAACTACTTATTTATTTTATAATATGTTATTATTCTTTAATATCCACTATTACTACAAATGACAAGAAGTTATGCAAATTTAACATCATTAATAGTGTTTGTTGCCCAAATAAAATGTAACAAAATTGATCTCAATTTCGTACTTAATTATGTAATTTTTTTTTTGGGTATGGATGCGTACACACAATTCTTAAATTATTAGGCTATAGATTATAAAATTAAATGATATTTCTTGAATGAATAGACTATAGATTATAAGAATAAATGAGAAATTAACCATGATTTATATATAGTATAGACGTAGAAGGGTTCAAGTTCCAAATTTATATACTTCGTATTTGGGCGACGCTCAAATTACAAAATGTTTATTATACAATAAAGAAGTATTCTTTAAAAAAGTAATTGATATTGTTTTGATAACATTAAAATTGCCAACTAATAATAAAAAAGAGTTGGTCAAGGGAATAATTTTTTTGTTTCCTATTATAGCAAATATAATATTTATTTTGAGATTGAAAGAGTAATATATTAAATGTAGCACTTATAAGTACCGTATTGAACATATTACAAATATAAGTGTGTATGTTAAATATTCTACACAAAAATTGAGATATTGATATGTACTATTAGGTCCTTAAAGTTCCAAATTATATACTCCACTTATTGCATCAACAAAGATAATATTGCACGTTGCTTTTTAATCCAAACAACCAAAAATAACATATTTCATTATGAAATTTATTCAGAAGCAATATCTATTTCAATCCCAAAAATAATATCATGAGATATTTGGATAATAAAATTTAAATATTAGTTATCTTGATTAATGAATATATCCACATTAAAACTTGACTTAATATGATTTATGAACCAAGTGCACCATAGTACTTGTGATGTGACTATAAATTGATCAATATTTTCAATGGGTTCATTATAATTCATCCCAACAAGAATCTTTTTTGCAAATGCGTCCTCAACATATAAATTTCAGAACTTACAAATCAAAAAGTGAGATGACAAGAATTATTGATTGTATTAATGCAATTCTCATATTTTATAGTACAATTTTGTTCGGTGTTCAATAAAAGTATTTTGTCGTTTATTTTATTTTTCATTGATTTAACAGGTGAAGATATAATTTATCGTATAGATTGCATATAATGAGTTGTATAAAGAATTTAATTCAATTACAAAATATCGACTCACGATTTAAATGAAAAAAAAAATAGATCTACAACAAATACTACTGCATTTTTGGATCTCAACAACTTATATAAATATAAAATAATATTAATTTTTTTTTTAATGGTGCGAATGCATGAAATTATTTAAAAAGAGAAAGAAAATTATAGTGATGACAAAAGGAAAACAACTTTAATTATTTTAACATCCTTACAATATTGGGGCCGGACAGAACATAAAATAGGAATATGATTTGTGAATTGACGCAAACAAAACCATATTGTTTTCAGGTTGTGGTGGGATTGTGGGCATGATTTGACTCATTGAACTCATGGAAACAAGTTGTAAAATAGTTTGGTGGAAAGACAGTAATAATAATAATCAACCTTTTTGAGATAATCAAATACATAATCCTTACCATTTCCAACACATAGATATATGAGCGTTCACAGTTGAATATGTAGGAATGAAATTGAAAATTCTAGAAAAATTTAGTTTGATATTTAATTTATTATTTTCAGATAATTAGGTATTCGGTTTAAATTTGATATTTGATTTTAATTGATCGAATGAAACCCAATACTACATTATAGTTTTTGTATTTAATTTTTATATACATACTTTTATATATATATATATTGTTTATTATAGTACTATTTTTTTTAATTTTTTACCTACCACAAAATAATAAATAATAAAACTACAATTACGGCTTTAATTTTCAAATTTTTTAACTACTTTCTTTGAAAAAATTCAATTATTCGAACTACCGAATGAAAATATTAAAAATCGAACTGAATCGATTTAATCCAATTCCATATTTATTATGACTTGTTGGCATACTAAATTTTCGATTTAGCAAAATTTTAATTCAATTTTACAGGATGAACACCTTAGGTAAAGGGAGGCCACTTTTGCATTTTATATAATTACAACTACCAGTTAACTTGTAATCTAGATCCTTAATTTTAATTTTAATTTTAATTTTTTCTTTTAATGATGATATGACAAAGTGTTGTCCAAATCCATTGTTGGAATAAATGCTAGTAATTATAAGCTTGTAATTGCATTACAATGTTAACTTTCATTAAACCATAAAGTTTGGACAAGTTGGATGAGTTTGGTAAAATCTTTGCAAATATTTGTTTTTAGTTAAATAATGTGTACTTAGGAAATAGACTTTGGGATAATTATTTATGCCACAAATAGTTGTGTGATTAAATTCATCTTTCAGAATCATATTTAAAATTTTAAAATATGAAAATAGAAAATATCTTGTTAGACTAAAAGTAGTCCCCCATTGGAATTTTGTTAAATATTCTTGAAAAATTGTGTGGTCTCCAGTTTCCACTTTTCAAACTTTCTGCCAAACTATTCATTCAATATTTAGTATGTACACTTTCCCTTCTCTTGTACCATTTTGAAAATTGAGATTTCAAAATTTATTTATTTTAATAAATATTTTTATATGTTTTAATTTTCTTACCTAATGAACTTTGTATGTGATCGTTTCTTTGATGAAAAAAAACTAGCCTATTTTCCTCTTTTCTCTTAATTAAATTTCTGAATTATATTGCTCGTTTCTTTGAAAAGAAGAACAAAAGAAGGCTATTTTCCTTTGTTTTCTTAATTAAATTCCTGAAAAAAAATATTGTTATGGTGCCCTTCCCACCAACACCAAAGAAATAATATCTTCAACAAAGTTATTATGGAAAACTGCCCCAAAATGTAGGGACATCAATAGGAAATTTCAACAGTACTGTTTTTCCTGTAGCCATTGAATTAATTGTTATGGCATATGTCAACTGTAGTTAACCTACCAGGCACATTCTATGTCATGCCAATTAATTGCCAATCAATCTTCTCATTCTTGAATTTCAATAACAAAACTGAGAATTTGAAATTAAGAATATAGCCTTGCTTAACCCTTTTTTTTGAAAGATAATTAACAAAAAATATATTCTCAAGTATTTCTGAACACTCTTAATTATAGTTGCGTAAAATATGAACATGAATTTTGGAAAATGATATATTGCCATTATATTTTCATTGCAAGCTTAAAAGTAGATTAAAGATTTTCCTTAAATTATTTCTTCAACTACAAAGGAAAGCTGATGAATGCTACACTCTATAATTAATATATTGGGTGTGTCTCATTTCTTACAAAATAAATAGTGACGTAGCTTTGTTTGAATTTTACCCGAGCTCCACGACAGATCAGGTTCGAGTAACAAGAGCTTGTATTAACCTGCACCCAAATATGTCAGGCTTGTTAGGGTGGATAGAGTTCAAGAAATGATAAAAAACTTGATACAATAAGTGAAATATTAAAAGTGATATTATTTGCTTACTATAACAATTGGAGAGTATTTATAAGTTTTGATTATATGTAGGGGACGTGAGCCATAGACATTTAACAACATTTCAATCATTCATTATTAAACACGTGTAACATAATTAAATATGAATGATCGAATTAATTTGAATTTTGAGATTAAATCAGATCATGACCCTAATAAAAATATTTAGATATTGTACTTTTGTATAAATAAGATTACGTACCAAGAGTGAAATGGTAAAACTTGATCTCTATACATCCAATATTTATTCATTATTTAAATATCGATAAACAATATAGCATAATATTAATGTTATATTCATTGTTTCCCTTATGTGGGCAATAAATGCACTTGGTTAATGCTTGACTTATATGCAAATAACTGGATTTATATCTTGCTCTTTTAGTCTTAAAACACTGCAAAAAATGTCTAAAAGTTAACCAATATCAGCCCTCACTGATTTGTCACATTTATTTCCTAATCCCTACAAAGCCAAATGCATATAAAGGGCTTTTACCCGCCTTTCTTTTTTCATCATTATACTTTCCATCAGCATGGTAACAAACAGTCTTTTAGTGGTCATGTTAGAACCAAAGCACACTAGTTAAAAATATTAGCAAAAATTAAATAAGTTGTTCCTTATATATGAGGTGCTCAATGCTTGCATTAATTCATCAATTCTTTTTGTGACACAAGGTAATTGTATCTAATTAATCTAAAATTCAACTGTAGCTAGCCAAGGGTGTTTACTGCTATTGATTGAAATTGTACTTTTATCATTACTTACAGTTATTATTTATAGTTATTATCTTCCACAACTATACAAATAATAATTTTAAACTTTAAAAAGTTTATTTTTATTTTTTTTAAAAAAACCTTTAAACTTCTATTGCAGGGATTATTGTTATACACAAAAATAACATATTATTGTCAAGATTAAAGGACAAGAGCCCCCAAGTACAATATACCTTGTAGTAGTAATTAAACCCATTGCTCAATATCTAATTTAAAGTTCAAAATTTTAGAAAATTCCATAAATTTAATGATTGTTTAAGGAAAATAAGCATACATAGTCAACATCCCATGAATAAAGCAATGTTGCCCATGTCCTGAGGATGAGATATGGGGTTGTGCTGGATGTGGGATATGCTTCTCTATATATAGTATTCTGTTTCTTGGGCTCTCTTGCACATATTCACAGGTCCATAATTATATGTTTTGTCACATATATAACATGCCCATTTTATTGTTTATACAGTGCAAAGTGGAGACATCATTTTCATCACTGCTAACACTCTCTTTGATTAATGTTAGTTCTTTTCTATTTTTCAACATTTCATTATTATAATTTGACAAACTCTGTATGGTGACTATTTGTTTTGCCTTGTGCATTTTTCTTTCTTGTAATTACTCCATTTTTTTTTTCCTTTATAGGCAAAAAAAATAGTAATTAACTTTATTTTTTTCGTGTAGCATATATAAAATCGAACTGTCTTAATCATGCATAAAAGTGAGTAATTGTATGCCATATATGCAACCAAAAGGTCACTCAGTTTCTCAAGATTTGTTGTAAAGTAGTTTTTGGAGTTAATTAGTGGTAGTTTGAATTATTTCCACATTTTAATTCAAACCCTAAACCACATAGCAAGAGTATAGGCTATTGATTTGGGTCGAAAGTTTATGGAGCTTGGGCTTCTAAATCCTTTGAATGGATTGACTTGCACTTAAATAATTCATTATGTTCGTTGTGGTGGGCCTCAATCAAAATCTTTCGATAGCTAAATTAGGTAAAAGAATAAAAAGAATAGTAATATCATTTAGAATACGTAAAAGAATAAGTCAAATCACTAAAAATACCTTTTAATTGTATTGGGACATGATATTTATAAAATAAAATTAACGTGAGTAGCATGTGTCATTTGTTAAATGTCTATTCTAATTAAGGATCATATTATAGCAGCGCATCAATTGTAGATTGATCGAGTCTGACCCGACCACAATTCAAATCAGTTTTTAATGTGCATAAAAAAATAAATCTTAATCTGTTTTAGATTATTGTTATTTGGTAGGGGATACTATTGTTTTTTCAGCTTTCATTCAAAGCCACTTTTGTACATTAATGTGGGTAAATAAGTTCACTTTAATCTTATTCATTCCTTTGTTGACATTCTATGGTCTACTATAAGCCACTTCAGATTTATTCACATTCAACAAATACAATTGAGAGGTAAGTGCATTAATTATCTTCCCAATTTCCTCATTATTATAAAATATAGTCACACATTTGAACCTTAGTCAACAACTAATCCATTCTAAATACATGCATCATTGTCTTTTTAAGTTAAAATTAGAGTACAAGAAAGATACAAAAAATAAAATCATGATTGTAATTTGAAAAAAAAAAAATCCATTATCTTTACAATCGATGGCTGCTAAATATAAAACATTGAAATTGAGCAAGGATGATGCTAGTGAAGTGGCAGCTTGTCATTTGATCCACGATTAGTATTACTAATTATTAATTAATCAATAAAATTGTCTGATTATGTATCTGCCAAAGGCACACAGACAATACGGAACTTTTTAAGAGAAGCTAAAAAATCATGTCTTTTTCTGGAAGAGAATATAAGAGGTCTATGTTTTAATGTTAGTTTTGTGTGTACATATATATGACCCAAAAGACCTAAAGATTATAACAAAGTCTGCTGGACTATTAGGCCACCAACCAAACATTAATTCAAAGTATTCAAATGATAATCACAAATTTGTTGATGTTTAAATCTTTGTGTTTGGGCACAACCTTGTCTTAACTCTCAACCTTTTATGGAAAGTGTCAATTTTATTTCATATATTGTATGCATATCGTGTGTATTTAATTTTAAGTATGTATAATATTTTATACACATGACGTGTATATATTATATGAAATATAAAATACAATTCAAACTGATAGTCCATGATCGTTTTTTCTTATAATTTTGTGGGTAGAGGCAAATGTAACTATTTTTTTTTCCCCTTCCAATTCAATTTCTACTAATTCTTATAATTGATTATTATTATTGTTTTAAGAACATACAAGAGTATCAAAACATTTCATATAAACTTTAGATCAATCAAGACTGGAGGATAGATTAATAGTAAACAATACTACTCTACATTAATTAATATATTCAAACATGAATAGTGACAATCATGTTAGATATGACATTATATGCAAATGTAGAAAACGACATTTATTAAAAAAGTCAAGTTGATTGAGTCAGGCTTTAGGCTAAGCCGAATTAATCAATAGTAGATGTAACAAGACTTGGAAGAATTTCTTTTGGACCAAACTTTCAAATCTAATTAAATAAAAAACAAAACACTTTAAAATTTTAGTTTTAATGAACTATTATTTTCTGTGGAGTTGCTTCATCGGAATGACAGCAGCCCAACAAAGGGACCATTTCTTTTCTTTTTTCTTTTTGTTCATTGATTGTGAATTGTAATTATTTGATCAAAGTAGTCTAAGTCAATGCAAAATGAAATATGGACATTGAAATTTTATAATTTTGGAATCACGATTTTTTTTAGGAATATGGCTGAATATGTTTAAATTTTAAACTCATTAAATACTAGCAATTACATTATTCATAACATATATTAAATATTAATAATAAATATTATATAACTAGATTAACATTAATAAGACTTGAACAAAATATCAATTCTTCGGCAATTTTAATATTTTAAAATTTTTTGCGTTAATGAAATATAATACTTACATTGAAAAATATAAATTAGTTACTCTTATTACATTAAAAAGAGTAATTAAGTCAATTGATTAACAACTTAAAAAAACTATTAATTTGGGACAGAGGGAATATATATATATATATATATTTTTGTGTGTGTGTGTGTGAACCATCAAAATTTAGTAAAAAAAATCAAATAAACTACCTTCTATCCCAGTTGGGCCTCCAAAATCAAAATCCGACGGGCTTTTATTGAACCATTATTGTCTGAGTTGGGCCTTATATGAGCCTTCAATTATAGTATGCAATTGGGCCTGCAAAACCGCATCATTCGGCTCCTCAGTTCTTTGTTTTCAATTGGGCCTATGTTCATCACTCCCTTCCATTGTCCACTTTAGCGCCAATCAAATGTTGCCCTCTGAGAAGAACGCTTCCTTTTTTGCCCAACTCCCCTTCTCTTATCTAAAAATTCAATCTTTTACAACTTTCAAACTTCTTCACCCATAGAACCAGTTGATATCCCAGAATCAGACTCTGTTTAATTGCTCTGAATAATCGAGAAAACGAAAATGCTGAGCCTTGGAAAATTTCCTACACAGGTACAGTACAACACTCTTCTTCACAACCCCATCTCACAGTATCTTCAATTCCCCTCCAAACCCCACTTCTCATTTTCCGCTCGCCTCAATTTCCATGCTGTTCTTGGAAAAATGCAAAATGGATTGTGCTGTCACGCCTTGAAAACTAAGGAAAAAGGCGAGTTTAGTTTGGCAGAAATGGATGGTCCTGATGAATTTGAGGATGAGTTTGATGACGAGTTTTTAGATGTAGAAGATGATGGTGAATTTGAGGGGGACGACGATGATGATGAGGTTGTTATTCCTTTAAAGAATATGAAGAAGTGGCTTGAGAATAGGCCGCGTGGGTTTGGTGAAGGCCAAGTGTATGATACTTCAATTGAGGATAAGTTGATGGAAGAAATAGAGCAGAGTAGACAAGCCCAGCTTGCCAACGTGAATAAGCTTAAGAATAGTCCTGTAAAACCCGGTTCCAAGAAAGAAACGAGCGAGCAAGACAAAGGTTGGCCATTTCTTGATTTGATTTTTTAAACTTTGCTGGATTGCACATTCATGTTTATAATTTAGGCTTCTTTGTTCTTTGATTGTATGGTACAATTTGTTGCGCCTTAAAATATAATGTGCCTCGAACATGAATTTCTGTAAAGTTTGATTCATAGACTTGTCTTGAATATTAGTAACTAAGTTTAAAGTTGTTTTCTTTCGGAACTGTAAAATCCTTAGGATGGAAAGGTTTAGTTTCTTTATTACGAGGTCATGAGGAAGAAATTTCACTCAGTAGACTAGGACTGGGCCATGACCACCTGTGTGTAGAATTGTCACGTTATTCTCTCTGTGGAGTTACTCTTTAGTGAGATATTTCATTATATAGTTCGCTAACATACTATTTTTGTCAACAATCTAAGCTTCTTTTATGTCTTGAGTTTGTAGCAAAGAAGTTGAGAGCAAAGCAATTATTGCACGAGAATTCTATGCTGTGTTAGACACTTGGTACAGTTTTTTTTTGTGTTTTTTTTGTGATTTGTTATCTTAGTGCTAGTGGAGGGCAAATGACATTCTTGAAATGCGTTGTCAATTTCTTTAACTGTTTATACCCATTCAAGTTTGAAATTAACTGTTGTTGCTACTTCTTCACACTGTCTGAGGTACACAACCTGCCTAGCACATAGGATAAATATGAACAGCACCAAGTGAGTCATATTTTGTGCCACATTAGTACTCAAGTGTTATTTAAACTTCCTAGCAGAGTTGGGTCCATTTTTCAGCTGTTAGAAATAGCTTTCGATATTTCAAACAAGCTTCCTTAGCTGCCTGAAGGAATTGGATCACGGGCTATGTTTTACAAGGCCTTTGATGCCCTTGGCAGTACAGGCCCCAATTTGGAGTGGTGCCCCCAGCCTTGGGTCAAGGCCTTTTTTGCGGGGTTGGGGGTTGGTACAAGGCCCTAGCCCTGGGGATGGAGGCCCCCAACCTTGGGTGGGAACCTTAGGGTCAAGGCCCCTTAGGGGGTGCCCTATAACTCTGGGAGTGGAGGCCCCCTGGGAGTATGAGCCCCCAAACTGGGGGTAGAGGCCCTTTGCAGTTGGAGGCCTTCGGGGGGTGGGGGGTGGTATGGGATGGTGACCCTATGAGGCTAGGGACCTCCAGCAGGTGGTGCCGGCCCTAACCCTAGGGAGTGGAGGCCCCCTCAGGGGTAAGGGCCTCATCTGTTGGGTGGAGGTTCCTAGGGTGTATATGTTAGTGTTTTCTTACATGCTAAGAAACTGATGAAGAGGGGGAAACAGTCATTTGAAAACTTCCTGATGTCCCATTCTTCATTTGGTTCTTGGGTGAAATTTATCAGATTCCTAAGAGCTGGCTGACATATGGCCCAATGTCTGCATTTAACTGAGAAAGGTAGAGTTCTGGTCAACAATGAAAGAAAATTATCTTATTTCGTTCTTTTGACAATGATGAAAGCCAGATTGGACTCTAAAGTGAAGCCTTCACTTATTTGTTTGAGCTCTTGAATATATGCTACTTAAATATTTGGTATTAAAAAGTAACTATCTCCTTGTAATTTACTATAGTTAGAATCTGTTGCACAGCATCTTGCTTATATCCCTCTGCTTCCATACACATGAATGCATCGCAGTTTGAGTCAGATATAACAATTCATGCTGGAGTTTTGCAGGCTCTACACATATTGTGGATGGATTTCGGGTGCGTTTGGTCAATCTTCCCAAGAAAAAAAACATTCAGAGGGATTTACAACTAGCTTTTAAAGGAGTTCCTGGAATAATAAATATAGTCCCAATTGTTTCTGGAAATGAAAAAACTAGGGATCCAGTTTGCAAAGGACTTGCTTTCATTGACTTCAAGTACCAGGATGAGGCACAGAGGTATATGTACTTGATGTACATTATGAGATTGCACTTTTATTGAGTGTTCATTATGAAATATTATCATTTCCTTTTTTATCTTTATGATAATTATGCAACTTTGGTATCTTTTCTCTATGGAGTGTGATAGGGGTTATGGTGTTTTTGCACTTCAGAGCTTCTAAATTAGTAAATGCCCAGAAGAAGAATGATAAGATACCAGAAAGCTCTCTTTATCTGTCATTGTTCTTCCAGCAACTAGTCAGACTAAGCTGTATTTTTATGCTTTGAAAGTTTTTGATGTATTATGGTCTTTTATAAATCGTTTTTGGAGAAACAGTAGTATAAGTTAGCATTTACAGTGCATGTTTTTAGATCATATGTGTTGACATTTAAGTCGATGAAATATTCAGGTTGCTAAAAATGAGTTGGACTTCTTGTGTCTTGGTAGGTTTGTGCAGAACTTTTCAGGAAAAAACATAAGCTTCGGCAAGGTTCAAAAGCAGATAAAATGTGAAATGATGAATGCCAAGTTGCTGAAGCCTGCATGTGATCAATCAGTTGAGAGTAATTCAACTCCTCAACAAGCCGTACTCAATGTGGATGAAGACCTGGATGCTGGTGTTGAAACCGATGTTTCACTGTCAGATTCATGGGAGGAAAGTGTTCCTATTGAACTTGATGATGCAGATGAGACACATGTATCTGAACAATGGGAAGATGATGGAGAGATCAATGGATCTTCAACTACCTCAGACTCTATTTTAGCTGAAGAACTGGAAGTAGGAGAAGAGTCTGCGATCAATTCATCCTCCCCAAAGCAGATAAGAAAACTCAAAATGAATGAGAAAAAGGTAGCATCTAAAAAAAGGAAAGACAGGATTCCAAAATTCAACATCCCAGGAGCTGCCAATAGGTAACCTTTGCAATGATGTTACTCTTTGATACTGTTGTTGTTCTAATTAGGTGTCATAAGTAGCTAAAATTCCCGTTTCCTTATAAACACCTATTTCTTCATTATGCAGGTTAAAGATGAGAGAGAAGGCCGTGCTTACAGGCGTATTCTCCAAATACGGGGCAAATTCTACTTTAACTGTAAAAGAACAGAGTAGATAAGGGATGGCTTCTTAGTAGAGCTAAGATCTTTTTTGCCGAAAATGTATTATTTGTTCAAGCATGTCAAGTAAAGTTCTCGTTTTCTTTTTTGGTATTATTTTTCACCATCCACAAATGGTTTGTAGCTTCAGGCTTCTATTGAAGAACTCTGTAATTGGTGAAGTCACTTGAAGCTCATTATTGTTTGCTGAAATTAAAGTTGTCTTGAGTCAATTTCCAACTTAGATTGATCCACATGATTGAGCTGCAAGTCTCTAAAAAGTTGTTTTCCTATTTGTAGAATGACAGGAACTAAGTAGGGAAGATGTAGATTGTGTGAATACGAAGGGTCTTTGTTATCTAGCTCCCTTATTTTTAGACTGCAAAAATATGTTAGGTTATTTAGTTGGAAGTCGCTCAAAGCACGCTCATATGACCTTTCTGATACACCAAAACTGGTCAATTATTTACCTAAAGATATAAAAGAGCCTTAGATACTTTTTAGCAATTCATATGCCATTTCTCACATTAGGAAGACGAGTTCATGCTACATTCAAATTTACATACTTTTTCCCAAAATAAAAATTTAAACAAGAAGAAGAAGAAAAGTTGAGAGTTCTTATCATTGTGCCATTTTTGAAAAGGGATATGAATGATCATCATCCTTAAATTGGAATAAGATGCTACGGTTATTTAAGAAAAAATATATAAGTACTAGGGGTGTCAACGAATTGAATAAATATTATTTAAATTTAGTTTGAATTTCACGTTGAATTTGAAATTATATTTAAATTTAATTTAATTATTAAATTTTAGAGCAATCTTGAGAAAAATAAAAAAAGATGAATGCATATTATTGGTGGAAATTATTACTTATTTGGACTATGACAAACTGTTAACTATTGTTAATTGTTAAGCACTCCAATTATTGGCAAAATTAAGACGAAAAAGATGGAAAAATTAAGGAAAGAAACTAATAGTGAGCATGAACCGGACCGGAGGGTAAATTCGTAAAAACAAAACATTTGTACAGGTTTCATTTAACTCGCACCTAAAACCCAACTCCTACCCACCCTACGCGCACCACCCACCTAACCCACCCACCCCCAACCCCACCCCACCCCACCCCGTTCCCTAAACACTGCTGAGAAGCGCTTTCGCTCCCCCGCCCCCCCCTTCTCATACCAAAGCAAACACTAACAGTACGGGTTACTGCAATTTTTGCAGCATTAATTTTGCCGGTATGTTTACATTCATTATACTTGCAATTTAATTTTGTACAGTTGATCACTTATTTGTTTCCTATAATTTGAGTTGGGCCTTTTATTACTTGCTCTCTGAGCTAATATTTTTGTTTCTGGGTTTTGTGCTGAATGCTTAGGGGTTTTCTCTTATTCTGTATGTTTCAGTTGATGGGATGCTCTAATTTCCGTCAGAAGTTATGGAGAGGTTTGCTTCTTGGATTAGAAGATATGAAAATTAAAGAATAGATTAATGTCATCTTTTATGTTCCTGGGTGCTGAAAGAGCCTTTTATGCTTCTTTTTTAGCCGTCTTTTTGTTTTTTGTTTTTTTCTGAAACTGATAGAGCAGTAAAAGAAGAAAGTTCAGATAGTCTATAAAGGTTGGAACTTGGTGGTTGAAACAAATAAACCCGGTTAATGAGATCAGAAGGTTCAATCTTTAAGCCTAATTTAATTCTTCTGTTTACATTCTGAATGAATTGAGACATTCAGCTAATAAAATGGTGAAATGGACCAATAGAACTACAGCTTATTGTAGGATCATGTCTCTTTTTTCTTTGTTTTTGGTTCATTGTATGGGTTTCTTGATGACAACAATGCAATTCTCATTTCAGGAAATCTGGGGAATAGGAGGGAGAGAACTTGGAATGATCGGTTTGTTTCGTGCATGTTGTTCATCTACATTATCAAGGACTAGCCTTTTTGTTACAAAGAGCCCATCTTGCAAATATTTTTTGCCTTCTTGTGAAACAAGCTTCCAGCATTTGGGTGCTAGAACAGTAAATTTGGATTTGTTGTTGACGAGATTTCAGTTTCAGTGCTATTCATCAAAAAAGTCTAGTGGAGGTAGTTCTCGTAAGCGAAAGCTTGATCCTAAACCACTAATGAAGGACGACAAGGAAGCATTTTTTGTTGTTCGCAAGGGTGATCTTGTGGGTGTTTACAAAAGCTTAAGTGATTGTCAAGCTCAAGTTGGAACCTCGGTAATCACTAGTTCTCTAAATTTTGATGTGAATTTCCTGTGTTCTTTTTTTATGCGACGGACATTCTTGTGGCGATACATAATCTTTGTGAGCTCCTCACATCTGATTTTTCTATGTGTGATTGTTCTCAAACTTTTTCTTCATTTCCTATTAAGGATGCTTCAACGATAATGGCTGCTAGCCCATGATAAAAATTTCCCCCTAAATTACCTCCATCTAATCGGTAAAACATGGAATGTAATTTTAAAATCCTACCATTTCTGTCTTGCTTGGTAAACCATCTCTAGTAAATATGATACTCCACACGTACCTGAATGATATAATCAAACACCAAAACTTTGCATAATGAACTTTTGGTTTATTTTTGGTGCTAATTATCCCCAGTTGATGTTAGAAACTTACACTTTGTTTGGTTTCATTTTGTGAAACCATTTTTGTGTTTTTGATTCAGAAACTTGTTTAGTTTACTCATTTTCTGAAATTGTTTTCTGAAGATATTTGCCAGATACAATTCTATTTTCAAAGTTTATTCTATTTTTCAACCCTATTTTCAAACCTTCATTCTATTTTTCAAAAGCATATACCTCATTTTCAGAAAATAAAGTTTCATTTCCAGAAAACACTCTTCATTTTATTGAAAGCAAGTAAACAAATATGGTTTCTTAAAAATGAAATGTCAAGTCAACTCAATTGGTTAAATTTTTTCACTTACTAATCCAAATTCATTTTCACATTCTCCAAGGGAATCTTCTCAAAATATTAGATAATATTTTAAAAAAATGAATCCAAACATTGGGTTATTGGAAGAATGAGTGGTTGAAAATGGAAAGTCAGGTAGAAAAAGCTACCTTTCAACGAGCTCTTAAAAAAGCCCGAGTCAAACTCAGTCAATCGTATAAAAAGGTGAATAGGAGGGAGTGCATAAAGATTAATTATCCGTCCAATTTTTATTTAACTCCTTTTCTCTTTGGTTGGGCTTTTTATGTTGTAATTTGACATGCACATTGGCTGAAACTAGAGCCAATTTGTTATTTTTTCCTAATGAGGAATTAATTGACTAAATCATTTTGCGACCAACATCAGGGGCCTACTCCTTCAAGAAAATACATAGATAGTAAATTAATCTGCAATACTTAAATAATAGTCCCCAGTCCGTGAGCTCTATGATCAAACATCTAAGCAAACATTTCCTTTTAGTTTATACTATCTCCGGGACATTTTAGACTTTTGATAATGGGGTTGGTCAATGATTTTGATTTGCTTTGGAAGACTTTAAATTCCTGTATCTCCAGACATATACTATGGCTGCTAGTCTTAGCTTCCAGATCCTATTGGTAATTCTTCGTGAATATATAAAACCACAAGATCTCAAGTTTCCAATGTACTTTCCTTTAATGAAGTTCGAACACTTAGATAATGTCATGATGAACCAGTGAAAAGGGAAATAGAATAATAGATATCGTGTAGTTGCCACATCAAAGTCTCACAAACACAAGATCAACATTCAATCCCCATCTGAAGACTTGACCATTTGTTGCCCATCTCTTTTCTTACATAACCATAGAACAAAAGACAGTTCAGGATTTTTTTGATACTGTGCAAGGTTAAACTGGTGCATTTGGTCATAGAAGTTCTGAGACCTTGCTATGAACTCTTAATACAGGACATCCTGCAGTTAGAAGGTCATGGAGAACAAAATGTTCTTCCATAACATTTTGTAACAGAGTAGATGGTACAGAGGCAACCAAGTGTATAAAGGCCATTTCCACTTGCCATATTTAATGATATTACATATTTTCCTCATTCTTACCTAAAGAGAACACTGTCCTTTCTGTGCATTAAGACATAATGGGTGTATGGAATGCCGGTTTAAACTATAAGATGATTGCATATTATTGCCATTTTGGATTAAAGGCCAGGCAATTTCTGTAATATTTGGAGAGATCTAGTATTGTGGGGCTTTCAGGGTCCAGAAACATTTCCCTTCGAGTGTTATTTTGTGAACCCATGAATTTTCCTTCTAGACCGAGCTGTCATTTTATCAGTTGCAGGGAGGGCATGGATGGATTGTCGATCATTAGCCATTGTAGCATGCATGTTAAAACTAATAAAGAGTAGTGTCACCTGCTTTCAGTTTAATTTCTACAATCTCTCGATGTTTTTATTATGTTTCTGTGGTTCCTGCATCACAACATTTTTTGAGGATGATACAATGTTTAGCTACTTGACAATAATACATATTTACATCTTCCCGATTTCTTCTTCTTCTTCTGTTATTTTTTGGTTTTTCTGTATTGTGAGTTTTCTAGTTGTGCTTTTTTCTTAAATTCATCTGTAAATTTCTAATAATATTTTTCTATGAGTAGGCTCTCTCTCTCTCTCTCTCTCGTATATGTATACACACACACACACACACACACATACATGTATGTGTGTGTATATATTTCCTTGACCTATCAAAGAGCTATTATCTTTGAAAACCTGTTGCCTTGTTATTATTTGTTAGCCATTATTGTCTTGATTGACATATCAAAAGGTGGTTCATCTGATCTTATTTGTCTCTTGTAAACATAGTGGTAATTGCTATGCAATAATCAAATTACTTGCCGTGTCTCTTTATTTCCTGGCAGATATGCGACCCTCCTGTCAGTGTGTACAAAGGTTACTCCATGCCCAAGGACACAGAGAAGTATCTTATATCTTGTGGGCTTAAGAATGCTCTTTACTCCATCAGAGCTTCTGATCTTACTGAAGAACTTTTTGGCACACTTGTGTCGTGCCCTTTCCAGGTTAGGTGATCTGTACAAATTTGTGATATATTTTTTTTCTGAAATTATATTATGTGGTGATATACAGTTTCCCATCAATTAAAGATGTGTGATAAAATGGTTGTAGCATTCTGCAGTATGATTATTTCCATTTTCTTGATCTTATATGGAGGTTTTTGTGGTGCATATTGTGCTTCGATTTTGTTTCCTTTAACTCATTCTTGACAGTGTGCTTGTAGCTGTTCTATCCGAAAGTTTGTTGGTGAAGAGTATAATATTCTATATTGGAGAAAAATAGATATCCCTTGTTTTATGATTGATTGCCAGATATGCATTGCACTTTTTTGTTCATTCACTTATTTAGATCCCTGGGTCTTCTGTAAAAGAATCTCTTTTACTTATACCAATAGTAGATTTAATTAAGTCATGGAATTTAAATGCAACAAACTCAATGCTAGTTAAAATTCTCTGTTGTGGGGGAAGCCAACGAAGTTAGATGGAAAACATAATCTTATTGAATTCTATTGGTGTTTTTCATTTGCTGACTAATAAAATATTTCATGATTTACGAGCATCTCATTTTTCATACTGCAGCCTTCGTCTTCTAGAGGTGAAACATCTAGCGAGCCCGTGACCAAGAAGAGGTCACAGGAAGCTCTGTGGTCAGATTATGGGGTAAGTGAGATCATTGTCTGATCTCTGATTCATTTTCAGTCAGTTAATTGAACTTTTCTGCAACATAGTTTCTAAGATACTTCACAATGAAGTCTGCAGTGCCATGAGGTGCATGAAAAATGAAGATAAAAACTTCCTCCTCAACATGTATGAGCAGAAAATATAATCATAAAAATGATATTGATAATATATCTTTTCCAGATGCCTCTCATGGAGTATGTCAGGCTGAAGATGTTCAAGTATACATACAATCTTGTAAATTAGTACCTCCACCACATCCCAACCCCATTGAAGGAAAAAGAGAAAATGAGTTAGCTTGAGAAACTGAGTTTAGGACTTAATGTCGTGTAGAACTTTACATGTGAAAGAAGTTATGCTGCATGAGTTTATGTTTTGTTATTAATCAAGTGTTCAATTGACTATAAATAGTCTGTAGAGGTCACAGAAGTCAACACAAACTTACTACAATTCCCGCTGTTTTCAATCATTTACCCAGGAGGATGTGTTTGGATAAATTAATTGGACACTGTTGGTTTATCTACACTTTATACTTTGCAGGAGGCTGTTGGACCTATGTTGACTTCAAATGATGCCTTAACAAAGCATTTCAAGTTAGACCCACATAGAGTTGACCAGAATCAATCAGTTTGTGTGAGTGGTCCATGGTTGGGCATTTCATAACAAAATGCTTTCCTCTTTTATTTGTTAAGGAGCAAAAGTCTCTTTAGCTAAGAGCCCCATTAAATGTCACTCAATTCATGGTAAAAAATAAACTTAACAATATCTTGTACGGTTCAGGCAATAAATATCTAAAAGTGATGAATTCAACTTTCTTTGCTAAAAGGGTGATCCTTGTAATCCTTAACAGCGATCTTGTACTCTTGAGTTTGACGGTGCTTCAAAAGGAAATCCTGGACAAGCTGGGGCTGGAGCTATACTACGATCTGATGACGGAAGTTTGGTAAGTAAAATGCTTCTTTGAGAGGTTGTATATCTTTTTTGCTCTGGTCATAACATATAAAATCTGACATTTTTCGCATGTTAGATTTGTAGGCTGCGTGAAGGCTTAGGTATTGCCACCAATAATGTTGCTGAATATCGTGGCTTTATATTAGGGTTGAAATATGCACTTGGAAAAGGTTTTACAAGTGTTCGAGTTCGAGGTGACTCCAAACTTGTTTGCATGCAGGTATATGTCCCCTTTAGCATGTGTGAGTTTTTCCGTGTGCGAGCAGGTGTGCTGGATAATATGGTCATGCAGATCTTTGTTTCAATTCCATGCACTCATGATAACTACAGTTGCTCTTTGATTAGGTTGATACTTCACTTTTGTTCTGTTCCTTTTCCTTTTCTTTTTTGTATTTTTTAAATCGTATTACACAAAGGACTTTTAAGATGGAAACTCATCACGCCTATTGCCAATTGTTGCACAGCGAAATTGCTGTGAAGGCTGAACTATCTTTGCAACCTTTAAACCTTTGTATATCTGAATCTTAATAGTACTCTGCTCTGGTCACCAAATGCTCCTAGAATTCTGTCATTGTTGTTTCACTTTGGCTTTGTCGAGGGAAAGAAAAAAAAACCCACCGCATTTGGTTTGGGGTTTGCCATAGGACCCCTTACTGGTTTATTTCATATTATATAATTGCACAGGATCATACTATAGATGAATAGCATATGATAGTTACAAAGGCTTACAAAAATTCAAGGGGCGAAAAATCTAAATAACGGAACATACACCTTACCTCCCTTTCACAAGTAACGAGAGATAAATAATCACTCCCAAAGTTTAGCTAAATGAACTTAAGGAAAATTTTCAAAGGTTCCAGATGAAGCAAAAGACAATATTGAGCTGGAGCTCCTTTCAAAAAACAATACATTTGAATCTGAACTTAACATGAGAGTGGATGGATTGTCACATTACCCTCTTCGGAGACATGTTGAGCACTCTTTATTAAGGATGGCAAGGGGTCCGGGTTTGACCCGGACCCATCCCACTTGGGGTGGGTTTTGAAACCACAAATGGCTCTTGGGTTTTAGTTTTTGGACCCGGACATGACCTGTTAAAATATTTCATATAATTTTCTTTTTTATTACGTATGTATTTATTGAATATATATTTATATGTATATATGGAAAAATATATATATACTATGTATATACTCACATATAAAAACATAAATATAATATTCTAGTAAATTAAAATAATAATGTAAAATAAATAAGTAGTTTATGTTTTCAATATATATAAAAGTAACAAATATGTTTAAAAATTTTCATTTTTCAAAAACTAAAACTTGAAGATATAAATCTGTAAATAATTAGTTGTTTATTAATAACATTATTTTCTATTATTTAGAAAGTTATGGTGATACTATTTCTTGAAACCCTATATTTTTAATATTTTAAAATTATAACTGTTGGGTCTTGTGTTCAGGGCAGGCGGGTCCATAAAAACCTTGATGGTTCGGGTCCGGGTTTTGGAACACCCACCCCCTGCCATCCCTATTCCTTTATGACTTATGATTCCTTGATATATAACAGAATTTTGTTGTATTCCAATGAAACTCTAACTTGCATGTTGTTGACTATTACATGAACATGTTCTCAGTGAAGGGAGGCATTTGTGAGTAACTAAAGCTATTAAATTTATAATACTTCTGAGTCAAAAGAAGAACTTGTACACATGAGTTTCCTGATGAATCCTGCAAATATTAAATGCTGAAAGGGCAGTAAACATTCTATATAAATCATGATGCAAACTAGGCAGAGATTGCCCCAAGTTAATCATTGGGTAAAAGTCTTGGTTTGCACCATTTGATGGTAATTGAACACACAGAAAATGTACTTACAATCTTGGCCTGAATATTTATGCCATTCTGATGATTCATTTGTTTCATGACTGAGGAGTTAAAACTATAGTATAGATTTGAGATAATCCATGTGTGTTTTGAGTCTTGGTTCTAAGCAAACAAATATGTTGAAAGCTCATATAATCTTTCGAAAGTCTTGGCAATTTGCTTTTAAATTCTTTAACATCTTTGAGAAATTTTATGCTAGTATTTACTTTTCAAATTCTGGGAAGACCAATGAATTTGATGGAACTGAAACCAAGATATTCTCATTACATTTCATGTAAAGATCAAAAATATTCTTTGTGAATATTGTCTGTACTTATTTTTATGACTTTACTGTAAAATTATTTCACCACATAATGTTTTGGCCTCTTCACCTTATCCAGAAAGGGCAAACTTTGCAACTTCTTGTAGAAATTTCTTCGAGTTTTTGGCAATGTTCTACCTTGTCTAATTTTCTGCTAGCAAATGGGTTTGAGGGAAATGAGGAAAGTTTGATGTTAGCTTACAAATTTGCTATGCCAGTGGTGTATCTTTGTGTGGGTTAGTTGTGAGATGTAGAATGTTGAAGCTGAAGTCTATTCTTTTATCTGGTGGAAATCAGTTGATGTGTACGCTATGGAAATTACCGGATGATTTATTGATATGGTGGCCCTGTGCTAATGACACAGCTCTGTGAGTTGTTAGTTGTTAGGAGTGCTTGTGTCACTTGTGTTTGTAGTTTATGACTTGGGAAGCTATCATTGTTACTGTACTTTGTGTTCGTTGGGTAATAATATTCTTACCTTACCCAAAAAAATGTCAAATATGCTGATAAATTGCCTGAATGATATTTATCAGAAAAGTAAAGAATTTTCCTTTTTTGATGATTCCATAGTGGCATAACTACAATAAGTGTTGATCAATTTTTCAGAACCTCAGTTTTCGTTGTTTCCCAGTTCCCTTTTATTCCTGCCAAGTTTGCCTGATATGATAAACTTCTTTCGCTTATCATAACTACTTGTGTTGGTTACTGATGCATGTTCTTAAAATATTTTCTATCATCAAATTGGCTCCCTAACACTTATTATATTGTGGTGAGTATAAATATACTCTAATGTTAAATATGTTATCAATTTTTTTGTGTGTACAAATATTCCAATATCAGTGGCCTTTTAGGCTTTAAATTGTGACAATTCTGTAGCTCAATGTGCATCAGTTGCAACATCATTGTTCCAGGCTTCCAGCTTTGCTGTTCTGAATGACGAATTTAGCACAGGAAAAGTTTATTTAAGAAAGGATTTATCATATTGTTCATATTTTTATCTTAGCCGGATACGACTTATCATTGCTTCCTCAACTCATACTTTGAACCCTTTTCTAAGTGTGTCTTGTATTTATCAATTTTACCAGTCTTTTACAGATTTTGTCTGGTTAATGTAATGGTTTTTTCTCTTCATAAATGTTGCCTCTAAGCAGTGACTTCATGGACAGATTCAGGGATTATGGAAGGTTAAAAACCAAAATATCTCCAGCTTGTATGACGAGGCAAAGAAATTGAAGGATAGGTTTCTTTCCTTCCAAATTATTCACATTCTAAGGGTAAGGTTAGAAGCAAGACGTTCTGTCTGCTCAATGTAACTCTAGATATTATATTGTCTTGGTTAATCCACCATAAAACCTCTCTGGTCTTATTAGCGCCATTTCCTCTTGCTTCATTATTCTTATGTGAATTTCTCATAACATTTTGTTCACCAATTGCATATATCATACATGTTACTAGTCTTTTGAAATTAACATGTTATTTTTTTTTCTTATGGAAGGACTTAAATTCTGAGGCCGATGCTCTGGCTAACTTGGCCGTTGATCTTGCTGGTAAAAGTTTCCTCTCTTACTGTAATTCTTATTTAGTTACTAAAGCTATATCTATTGATTCATTTGGATCTCTATGTGACTGCAGAGGGACAGGTTCAGGAGGAGATTGATAAATAGCTTTCGAGTGGAGGCAGATGGCTGTCAAGACACTGCAGTATATACAGCATCGTAATCAAGAATCTGTGTGGCTCTTCTTCTCCGAGGTCTTTAATTTTAGGTGTTGATTAGACTCCTCGGATCGTAATTCAACATCTACTAACGCCAGTGCACAAAAAGATTTTTTGTGAAGTTTCATGTTTTGTATTTTGATTTATTCGCTGGTTCCAGCCACTTAATATGCGGTTGTCGACGTCGTTGATACTATTGCAATTTTGAACAGTTAATTTGTTCAAGTGGGCTGTAAAGTAGCACAGGCTGTCGCCTCTTAGTTCTCGTTAACGTGCAAGATCTCAAAGTATCTAGATCAATACAAAGTAGGTTTGATGAGGGGAATAGTCGAATGAATGCATGTCGTATTTTTCTTGAGTTATGTAATGGAAGAATGGTGGTCAGATTTACCATGCCGCTGCGATTGAAGTTTCTCTTTCAAATTTGTGTTGCTCATCATACGTTGTAGCATAGTCTGCATAGAGGGCAAAAATGTAGAAACCTGATTAGAAAAGCACCATTTCTATACATTCTGTAAGTAAAACCATTCGTTGTCCAGAATCATTATCATTAACTATTCGAGAGAATTGAGAAATTTCATACCACTTATTTTGGTAATACTAAAATGGTATTATTAGCTGATTCATATGTATATATGATGATATTATTGTGTAGAGTTAATTACAAAAGTTATCCGGGTTTGGTCTATTTACAGAAATTATTATTTTAAAGTTATAAATTATAATTTTATTTTATATTTTTGTCTTTATTTTACAAAATTATAATATTTGTAAAATAAAAATAAATTTTAATAGAATTTGTAATACTTTAAAAAGGTATTTATAATTTATAAATTTAGAGGGATGGTTTATGTAAATAAATTAAACTATAAGGGCTATAATTCTACTCGATTATTATGCATTTAAGTGGCATGGAATAAGATCCAAGAATACTTGGATATTTGCTTGGCAGACCTCTTTTTATCATATCTCTATAGTTAAGAACCCAAATTCTTGGTCATCCCTTTTGGCTGAACATATTTCTGCCTACGCCGTTTTTGTGCATCTCTAAAGTACCTCGTATGACATTCTTGTTTTGCCACCCAATCTACAAAAAAAAAAAAAAAGAATTAAAGTTCATTAATCTCATTTCCTTTGTATTACTCAAGTGAAAGTGTATCATATAAAATTCAGACATTATTATATAAATGGTTTATAGTTTCACTTGAAATATCTAACTGTGTGGGCTGAATTTCTTAAAAAATGATATATTTCATGTCATCCAGTTAAATATTACAAAATAAGATTGTAGTACAATAAATTATACATGACGACGTCACTATTTCACTTTGTGATATTATTATAAACAAAATTCAATAGGTTGCAGACCTATTAAGACAAATATCCAAATTAATAACATAAAATTCTTTAAGAAATAGCTCATTTCATATCACTTACTTGGATAATATTCCATTGTTTTTTGCCAATCATGTGATATAATATCTGTTTTTATCAAAACTCTTATCAATTTTCTATGTACTGTGATTGTTTTATGTATTTTATTTAAAAAATTTTATGGTTAAACTTAATATTATCAGATTCAAGCATTCATAAAAGTGAGTGATTTACACTTATCATATTATCATATTTCAAGTGAATTGTTTCACACTTCCAAAAAAAAAAAAAAAAAATTACAAGGCAAATGGAATCAATTATTTGAGCAAAAACGTACATATTATGCATTAATTTTCTTGCCTTATGATATGAAATATGCAAAGGAACAATGTGTATTTCAAATTTATTCTAAATTTTTCACTCGATACAACTTGGTATGTAACGTTGTAACCTTAGCCCAACCCATTAGGACCCTTCCTCTATAGAAAGAATAGTTTGCCATGGGTTTACTCTTACTTCTTCAGAAACAAACAGCCCAAGACTAAAAACTTCAAAACTTAAAGGTTTCTAAGGTTGGATGGAGAGTAACAAGTTTGGGACTCGAGAATTACTAGTTAACTTTTAAAATTCATAATTTAGATATTATTCAGAATAAATAAAAAAAATATTTAGGATAAATAGAAAATGGACAAAACTCGTCTACAAAATAAATTCATCATTGAACTTCATAATTGACTTGAAAGAATTTCCATACAAAATTCTTAATTATTTTACAAAAATAATGTATTTATATATGAAAATTATTAATAAATTTTATTAATAAAAAATATATTATATAGTTAAATTATATATACGTATTGAAAAATAAAAAAAAATTAGTCTAATGTAATCTTATTAAAATAAGAATAAAATTCTTAAATAAGTTGCTATATAAATGAAAAAATTGAGAAATTTTATCACATTATTACTTATGAAAGATATATATGGGATTCCAACATTCTTTAAAAATATTAGGTTTTATTTAAATTATTTTAAAAAATTCAAAGAATTTTGTTACTATTCTTAAATATGGATGTATTGTAAAATGAAATACTGGAATCGTTATTATAATTTTAACAACTTACAATCTTTGTTAAAATAGTACTTAAATAGATAACATCTAACAATCCCAACTCTAAATGCACTAAACCCCACACAAATAATAACACAACAATAAAGTTTTTTAAATTAATTTCTATTTTTTTTAATCAAAATAAGCATTTCAAAAATTAATCAAACAACTAATTGAATTGCCCGCGGGACACAACTTAATTGGCGGAACAATTGAGTTGGACTTGATTCCAATAGTAGGGTGGGGATTCGAATTCTAGTGGGAACTTGCGGATGCATTTTAGTATGAAACAATCATTGGGCTGTCAGTGGGATCTTACGATTGAGGTGTTTCGAGCGATCACTATGGGTTGGGTTTCTTATGCGCAGAAGTGTACAATTTTTTTTAAAAACTTGGATATTGGTTGACACATATCCCGCGATTTACCCCTCTTAAGTGTTAGGGACAAGTATTTAGGATGTCCACAATTAATTTGACGCAAGTTAAGAATTTGAATTAAAAAAAAAAAAAATTTAATTGAATTAACAAAATAAAAAGAAGTACTCTTTCAGATTTAATCATATAAGAAGTCTAGCCCAGCCCATTAGGGCAAGACTCTTACACAGCAGTTATATGGGCTGCTGCTCCCTCTCAGTCCACACTCCAAGAAACAAAAGCTCGGCTTAATTTTTCTCCAAAAGCTTAAACCTATAAAACCCTGTGCTGCTTTGCGCCGCTACAGCATTCCCTTATTACGCCGCCAGTGCCACCTTCCGACACCGGGCTGCTGGAGGCACCAGCTTTCTTCAGCTATTTCGTTGGGTAAGGGCCTTTTGCTTCCGTTTTTTATTGTAGCCGTTTTCTGTTTTGTCTCTCCTTTTCTTTGTTGGAGTTTTGTATTTGCCTGATTTGTTCAAAGTATAGCCATTTTCACCGAACAATTGCGTGTTATTTGGTGTCTCTGTGCTTTATTGAGTTTGGTAATTTATTAGCTTGCTGTAATTTCTTTTATGCTTTCTTGTTGTTTTAAGAGTGTTTATCCATAGTAATATTACCAAATTGGGGTTGTGGAACAGGAACTGCAGGCCTTTCTATAGAACTTGAAATTCGTTTTCTACTAGTCGTGGTGATAGTAATCTGTCTGCTGTGGTTGATCTTTGCTTGCTTTCATTTTTCATTATTATTTGTTGTTTAAAGCTGTGTTTGTATGTATTCAGTAAGGTATTTAGAACAGGAACTGGAAACAATTCTGTTTTACTTTGTATTCATTTCTGTGAGTTGCAGTGTCAAAGAATTGAATTTAATGTAAGAATTGTCGGCTCAAGTTATGATGATTGATCTTGTTTTAATTAATATGCAAAATGTTTTTTTTGTTTTTGTATTTATCCATTGTGTGATGTATGATTGTTCGATCTATATGTATATCACATTGTTTTTTTTTTTGTTTTTTCATGAGGATGTGGTCATTGCTAAAAATTTTGGTTTGCAAGTGTACTCATTTCTTATTATTTCCTGCTATGCTATTTCCTTTTTTTATTTTTATTTTTCTGTTCGCTTCTGTGTATTTCCAGGCTATATTTGGATGCTAGTTCTTTTTCTGATGATTTGAGTTCTTTTTTTATGCAATGCAGAAGAAGAGTAAGACATGGTGCAATACAATTTCAAGAAGATTACTGTTGTGCCCACGGGGAAGGAGTTTATTGACATCATTCTTTCTCGTACACAACGCCGAACACCTACACAAGTGCACAAGGGATATGCTATTTCACGGCTTCGGCAGTTTTATATGCGCAAAGTGAAGTTTACACAGCAGAATTTTCATGAGAAGCTTTCTACCATTATCGAAGAGTTTCCCAGGCTTGATGATATCCATCCTTTCTATGGTGACTTGCTCCATGTTCTCTACAACAAAGACCATTACAAGCTTGCTCTGGGCCAAATTAATACTGCGAGGAATCTGATTGGCAAAATTGCTAAGGACTATGTCAAATTATTGAAGTATGGAGATTCTCTTTATCGCTGCAAATCACTGAAAGTTGCTGCTCTTGGCCGTATGTGTACTGTAATGAAACGAATTAGCCCAAGTTTGGCTTATCTTGAACAGATAAGACAACACATGGCGAGGTTACCTTCGATTGATCCAAATACTCGAACTATATTGATCTGTGGGTACCCTAATGTTGGCAAGAGCTCATTCATTAACAAAATTACTAGGGCTGATGTTGATGTACAACCATATGCTTTCACCACAAAGTCATTGTTTGTTGGTCATACTGACTATAAGTATCTGAGATATCAAGTGATTGACACTCCAGGTATTTTGGATAGGCCATTTGAGGATCGTAATATCATTGAGATGTGCAGCATTACAGCTCTTGCCCATTTGAGAGCTGCTGTGTTGTTTTTCCTTGATATCTCTGGTTCTTGTGGATATAGCATTGCGCAGCAGGCAGCTCTTTTCCACAGCATCAAGTCACTATTTATGAACAAACCACTGATCATTGTCTGTAATAAGACTGACTTGCAGCCATTGGAAGGGATACCAGAAGATGATAAGAAATTGGTCATGGAGATGAAGGCAGAAGCTATGAAAACTGTAATAGGTCAAGGGGGTGAACCAACAGATGATGATGGTGTTCTGTTGACAATGAGCACTTTGACCGAGGAGGGTGTAATTGCTGTAAAGAATGCAGCTTGTGAAAGATTGTTGGATCAGAGGGTGGAATTGAAAATGAAGTCAAAAAAGTTAAATGACTGTCTGAACCGCTTCCATGTTGCCATGCCTAAGCCACGTGATCAGAAAGAAAGGCCAGCTTGTATACCTCAGGCTGTTTTGGAAGCCAAAGCTAAGAAAGCAGAGGAAACTGCAGAGAAACAGAAGAGGATGCTGGAGAAAGATCTAGAAAATGAGAATGGAGGTGCTGGTGTATACTCTGCTAGCTTGAAGAAGCACTATATCTTAGCAAATGATGAATGGAAAGAAGATGTCATGCCTGAAATTCTTGATGGACACAATGTATATGACTTCATTGACCCTGATATATTAATGAGGCTTGAGGAGTTGGAAAGACAAGAAGGTGTTCTCCAGGGTCTGGAGGCAGATGATGATTTTGAGATGGATGGGGCTGAGCTGTCTCCTGAAGAACAAGCAGCACTTGCAGAGATCAGGAAGAAGAAAAGTTTGCTTATTCAACAGCATAGAATGAAGAAGAGCACTGCTGAGAGCCGGCCAACTGTGCCTAGGAAATTTGACAAAGACAAACAATTTACATCAGATAGAATGGGGAGGCAGTTATCGTCTTTGGGACTTGATCCTACCATGGCCATTAACCGTGCTCGAAGCAAATCTAGGGGTCGTAAGAGGGAGAGATCCCGAGACAGGGGTGAAAATGATGGAGTTGAGTCCATGGAAGTGGACGGTGACCAACCAAATAAGAAGCTGCGGCTGAGGTCGAGGTCAGTCTCCAGATCAAGGTCAAGACCACCTGGTGAAGTTGTCCCAGGAGAGGGCTTCAAGGACACTGCTCAGAAAAAGAAGGCTATCAAAATGGCTAAAAGTTCTAGCAAGAAGAGGAACAAGGATGCTCGCAGAGGAGAGGCTGACAGAGTCATTCCTACTCTCAAACCGAAACACTTGTTCTCTGGCAAGCGCTCAATTGGGAAAACACAGAGACGTTAGTGAAATCAAGGTAATATTGACGCAAGACCTTTGATTTTGTTTCCTTGCATTGTCTACCATGCACTTAATTTTATATTGTGCTAAAATATTTTGCTACCCCTACCCAGTCTTCCTTCTTCGTGCCTCTTCTGCTGCAGTTCTCTTTCTGTTTTCCTTATAAGGGAACATAGAGAAAGATTGACTAGTTATAATGTTAATATGTTATAGTTTGTGGGCCAGGAGGGGATATGTCAATTAGCCATGCAAACTTGGATTCTGACTTTGCTATTCTTATTTATTAACAGATGCTTCTGCTTACCAACTTTTTGTGGTTTTTTGATGAAAACTTATCACTGGTGCACTTTGTATCATTAAGAGTCAAATCTCTATTGTTATTTCTCGAAAAATTGTGCCAGGATATTCTCATATTCTGTGAATTCTTTGTATGTTATGCTTGTCGAAAAATGCATCACTAAGCATACCTGAACTCTCTTTAAACTGACAAAGATACGTGTCTTTCGTATGCTCTTTCATTTTCTAAAATCTGATATCATTTTCTGATTTGCTTGCTGCAGAGGAAGTTCATCTATAATAATACTAGAGCTTGTGGAATACCATATGCTGGAAGCCGTGTCAGATGTGTCTTGCAACTGGAGTTTTTATGGTTAATTTGATCGTTTGTTGATTAGATCTTTTTATGTTAATGCAATTTTGTCCCTTAAAATGGTTTGGCTTGTTTTTTTTTTTTTAACTCAAATTTTTGAGGATTCTTAATTATGGTTTTGGCCGAGTTTAATTCTTATTAATTACAGATTGATATGGAACTTGTTCTAATGAAAACATCAGCAGCAGCAAAAGGGCAGCTCAACGAGCTTGTTTGTTAACCGGTTTTGAAATATTTTATTTGATGGTAATAGAAGCCTGTAGATGTGTTTAAAGGCCATTTATGCTACAATGCAATGCAGCTGGCCGAGCTGATTGGCTCAAATATTGCCTCTCAGTAAGTTGAAACAGCTGCATACATCGAATTTAGATGGTACAAAACCAGCTCTTGCCTGCTTGAGTTTTAGGGGCAAGATAGAGAGTGCCATACATGATACATCCATCCATTTGGACAATTTTAGCTGAATTTGGGTGGATCTTCAAAAAAAAAATTCTTATTGGTAGTGATATCGTTGGTTTTGAATTATAATGAGTTCTTTTCTGAAGATTGAGGTAACTGGGCTTGTATAAGCAAATGCCAAAAGAATTTACGAAACAAGAAAGAAAATGTAACTAATGAACCTATGGTGTCTAGCATTTAGATTCAGTTCACTAATAAAATTATGAAAATCAATTATTGGAGTGTAGTAACAAATTCTAGAATTTATAAGTTCTATTTCCAGTTGTTATATGGGATAATTTTAATAAAATGTGGACAAATTTGGTAAATTTGTCATTAATTTTCCATTTAATTTAGATATATATTGATAGAAAATTTAGTTATTTTTTAAATATATTTCTTTTATGTGTGAAGATTGTACCTAAAAAATGTCATTGTAAACTCATATGTTTGTATTAAAAGAATGCGAATCATAAAGATATAATATAATCTTAGCAAAATAGGAATAAAACTTGTAAATAAATTGTTGTATTAGTCAAAATTTAGGAGATTTTGTCACATGAAAACATATAAGATTAGATTTCAACTTGTTACGAAAATATTGTGTCTCATTCAAATTATTTTTAAATTTTGGGAGAGTAGCTTTTTATGGTCAAGATAGGAATTATGGAGCAATTACAAAATCAGGCAATACAAGCTAAATAAAGCTAACTGAAAGGTTCAAACTTCAAACATATCCCTCAGAATTTTACAGCAAAAATGTCAAAAAAGAAACTATATATATAATTTCACATAAAAAAATGTCAAAAGAAATTGTATATATAATTTCACATTAAAAGAATGTCAAAAGGAGGGTATGTATTATATATATAATTTCACATAAGAAGATAGTCAAAATAGGGTAAATCTTATTTTATCGCATTTTTTAATTTTGTTGACTATCACTTTATCCCTTTATATTCTCAATTGTCTCACTTTCTCCTATTGTATTTTTATTTTATCTCACTTTATTTCTTTTATACTCTCATTGTCTCATTTTACGTTCCGTACTGTAAAAAAAATTAATTAAATTATCCATACATATTATTTATAGTAAAAAATATTTTAAAATGTTCTAAAATTAATAGATTTATATTTATGTTCTAATAATTTTTTCATTTTGATTAATTAATACTTGACATTAAATTTATTTAAAATTTTATTGTATATAAATTTTAATAGTTAATTTTTAATTTAACATAGTTCCTATCAAATTAATATATAGTAAAAAATATTTTATTAACTAATACACTTTACTTATGAATTTTCTACTCAATTCAAATTCAAAAAATAGAGAAAATATTTTTAAATAATATCTTCCTAAATACATAAAATATTAGTAACAATTTTTTTATTATTAATAGAATTATTATAAGTGTATAGAAAGTATGTTAAATTCAAAAACAATCATTATAATCAAGTAATAGTAATAAAATTAATTAGTAAAATGACTATGATTTTTTTTAAATAGAATATAGTATCTATTAATTACGATAATTCGGTTATTTATAATTTATTTAATTAATAATTTTATTAATAATGAGAATTTTATTATTAGATTTTATGTATTTAACAAAATACTTTTTAGAAATATGTTATATATTTTTTATATTTATGATAAGTAGAAAATTTATAAGTAAAATATATTAGCTAATAAAAAATTTCATACGATATAAAAATTTAATTGAAACTATATTTATATAAAAATAATTATTAAACTTTAAAAATAATAAAATTAAAATAAATTTAATGTTAAATATTATTAATTAAGTTAATAAAATATTAAAATATAAATATAAATCTATTAATTTTATATTTTTTTAAAGTAATTTTAGGCGAAGGTAATTTGATTAATTTTTTTTAAAGTATAAGGGGTGAAGTAAAATAATAAAAATATAAAAAAGTAAAATGAGATAAAAAATGGGAATATAAAATAATAAAGTAAAATAATTAAAAATATAAAAAATAAATTAATATTCAAGACAAGTGGAAGGTGTAATGTGATATTTGGCATCTATATTCTATTCCCCTTCACTTGGTCATCTTCGGATCCGGACCCAGTGCCGCGTATAAAAATAAGTGTAACCGACTTGGAACAAAAGAAAACATAGAAATGACGAGAACTTCCTAAAATCCAAAATTCATCAATAGAGAAATGACGACGGCGCTGAGTCGAGGGGTAGGGACCGCACTGACGGCGTTGTGGAATAGGAATACGAGTTGGAATGCATTTTCGAAGCCTTTGATTCCTTGTCGCTATTCCTCGTCTGCTCCAACGCCGTTGTCGCAAAAATGCGCGTCGGCGGCGGATCAGGTGCTGCTTGACGACGCGGCTGATTCAGCCGCGCCGCCTGAGGTTCAGATGGTACCCACTGTGCTTCAGCCACGCGTCGTCGTGTACGACGGCGTTTGCCATCTCTGCCACGCCGGTAGTTTATCCCTCTCTCTCTCTCTTTTTTTAATGTGGGTGTACTTATGTCGTCTGTGATCTCATTGCGTTGGTGTGCTTATCTCTATATTCTGTTACCAATTTTTATTATTAGCAAAAAAAAAAAATATTCCGAATCTATCATCCAAAACGAAACACTTGGGGAGGATGAAGTAATAAATAAATGAGAAATAAGGACCCTATAATGGGAAGAAAAACAGCAAAATAGTAAAAACATGACTCCTGAGACCTAGATGAATATATAATTTAATTGCATGCTGGCATTGTGAATTTCTTTTGGGCTAGGTGAGATCATGAAATGAGTTTAATTTTGCGAAAGTGTGATCACTGTTTTAAGTTTTTGGTATTATGAAGGGTGAGTTTTGCTCATGCAATATCTTTAAAGTGGGGTGTTAAAGTTCAGTTCCTGGTAGTTTAGATTGTGCTTTTCTGATCACCCACAACTGGCAGAAGCCACCTTTTGTAGAAAGATACTTAGATTGGCTTATTTGTTGTAGTGTTGCTTCATGGAAATCCTGTGATCGATCACACGTATCTACTGCTTTCTTCATGCTGCTGATATGTTATTTTTTTTTATATCGTTTTCTTGTACTTGAGATTATTGCATGTTGAGAAATTTTTAAGATTTGATCCACATCGAAATTTATCCTCATACATTGCTTGAAAAATGTGGAGAAACAGAAATTTCCAAGATAAAAACGTTTTACTACTGCTACTATGTTACTATGTGTTTACCCATATTGTGCCACCTCCAAGCAAAGCCTAGCTAGTTATGTGTTATTGTTGCTTTTATTTTGCTTGAGTATATCAGATTAGAACGCTTAAGGTTTTTGTGAACTCTTTCAATATGTAGGAGTGAAGTGGGTCATTGGGGCCGACAAAGATAAGAAAATCAAATTCTGCTGTCTGCAATCAAAAGCTGCTGAGCCTTACATGAGGGCTTCTGGACTAGACCGAGAAGATGTTCTTCGTCACTTCCTGTTTGTTGAGGGCCCTGGTTTATACCACCAAGGCTCTGCTGGTAATTCCATTCTCTTATTCTTATTTGCCTTTAGTTAATCGTGCAAGAGATGCTACCACAAAAAAATTTGGGCTGATGATGGTTCTTTTTATCTGACTTTTCTGCAGCTGGTTTGAGGGTTTTATCGTATTTGCCCCTGCCTTATTCTGCATTGAGTGCTCTGATGATTGTTCCAACTCCTCTGAGGGATGCCGTTTATGATTATGTGGCAAAACGACGCTATGACTGGTTTGGAAAAGATGATGATTGCTTAGTCCTGAAGGAAACGGAGTTGCTTGAGCGCTTCATTGATTGGGAAGAACTACTAGAGCGCAGTCGCTCACAACAGCTATGAGAACTCCTCTGACTAATGTGCAAGTACAAATGGTTTCAGATCTGTCTGACTAGAGGATTCTTCTAGCTTGAAGAGTGTAGATACCAAGCTTCTTCACTAGACCATTTCATAGCCATATGTAGGGAGACTGTGACTAGATTTACTACTACTAGCAATTAACATTTTGATATGGAAATTGCATATTTAGAAGGCGATTGAAATTATAGGGTGGTTCTGACATATGCTGTTAATTTGATTCCAGTGCTTCTTCTCTTTGGTCCAATTTATTGGATTACTACTGTTCTTGATGCATTCTATTGCTTTGTGAAGTTGAGATTGTTATTTTTCATAGCTGCTCCGTGTTTTTTTGTTTACATTTAGTTAAATTTTAAAAGCTCTCAGTCACAATCAACTTTATTTTTCATAGCTGCTCCGTATTTTATAGAAGTCAATCCAGGGTGTAATGGATGCTTTTATAGTACATATCGTGAAATGATATGTAAATGTGCAAGTATTATGGTTCCTAACTATTCTCATTTACTTCATCCTAATTGCTCTGGAGGCACTTCATAAAATGTCCTGGAGCTCAGAACTAAACACTCTCCAGTTAAAATTCTTAAATCTAGATTTCCTCATTCTGAAAGAGGGTCTCTTCTGGAACTTGGAAGGAAACAAACCCATGAGAGTGCAACATACCAGCCACGGATAGGATGTTTAGGGATAACACACTTCATGCTACACGTGCAAGGAGGACAATTTGACGCAACTCTTGGATTTAGAAAAAATAATAATAATCCATAGCCAAAGAATTAGGAGAGTTGCATCTCTTCGAGAACCAATTTTACTTTTGACATTGAGAACAAAGGTGCTGACCATCACCAAATAATTCCAAGAACATTTTTGCCTACAATATTTGCCAAACTAATATTATTGTCTCTCAACTTCAACAAAATTCCAGACTGCTAGGTAAGATTTTTGAGCTTCCTACCAAACTTACACACACATCCTATTAATTCTAGCTGCTAGTCCACTCTTTCCAATCCTTGTCCACATGAGCTTGAGCCCATTTAACAGCTGCTCGGGCAGCCTGAGGTCCTCCAGGTAAGCCTCTCTCATTTAAGGTATCAGCCATATCAATGAAAGGAATGACCAATAGTGTTCCTGGACCACCATACTCCGTATGCAAGAATTCATTGAAGATCTGTTACAAGTAGAACATTTACAGTAAAAAATTCAGCAGCTGTATGAACAATATTGAAGCTACATCACACAACATATTGAAAAGATCTCTGAGGAACACAAGGGAAGAGAGATATGCTAAATGAATGTCTTTCAATACACACAAACATAAACGTAGACTTTCCGAATATGCATTTCCAATATTATTGTATATCTGATGTTCCGCAACATAATAATGCATCATAATTTTAATTTGAATAAGTTAAGGTTTTCCAACCCTTCAAGATTGCAAATGGTTATCCATATGGCAGTTGCAGACATGACTGATATCTAATATTTCTTAGAAAATAAAAGGAAGGTGTTTGATAGCTCTCTTGGTTTACAACCCTACATTTTCAACTTCAGCAAATCACCAATTCCTGTCCAACATCCATCGTGCCAACAACTGTTTTCTATTTGATTTTTTTCCGTATCTATATTATATATATTTTAGTTCATATTCATCCTGCAAAATTTCAAGTAGAAAGAAAATAATTGCTTCAAATAATACAAAATGCAATGAGGAATATGGAAAAGAATCAATTACTTGAAAGTCTTTCATTTCTAGATATTTCCCAATCCCAAAAGTTCTCAAAAGGAATAAGTACATCTTAATATATAATCTTTGTGAAAGTTACTCACATACTAAGATCTTCGATTCCACAATGAGGAAATCTATTATCAGATCTATGGCTTATATTCTACTTCTTTGATTTTCATTCTTAATTCATGACTAGATAAATATTATAGAACTAATTTAAGTTGAAGTTTCAAGATTATTTGACGCTGAAACTGCATTCTTATCATGTCTTAACACTCGACAAAAGCAACTAGCAAGATGTTATTGTCGTTAACTGCATTCCAAAGAACTCTAAAGCTTATACAAGCATGTAAAATATACAAGTAAATGCACACCAGCTCCAACAGTAATGCTTCTTATCAGCCCAAATTCTACAAATGTACATTACAATCGCAAGCAAGACTAACAACAATCATTATGAAGCGAGGCTGCAGATTCCAACAATTTGAATTTCACCTTTCACTATTCATTCAAATTTTGTTCTTTGACAAAAATAACTGAAAAACAATCTACATTATAGCATTCAAAATCTGCATTCAATATCTCGTCTATCCTATGGAAAATTTTATCTTAGAAGTCTATTGATAGAAAACAAAAAAATGTGGAGAACCAACAAAAAGAAGAGAGGCGGAGGAAGTACTTGAGTACAGATTCCAACAACTTCATCTATACAATCTCCAAACATATCTTTCTTGGACAACTTCTTAAATAAATGGGTTTTAAACTTTTCAGTCTCCTGGACACAAACAAACAAAATTCATTATCAAACAACTGAAAATTGAAGAATTTAGGAAGACCAAATTCATTATTAAACAACTAAATAAAAAAAAAAAGCTCTTTATACTAAAAATACTCACAGAATCAGCAAATTCAGGAATTGGGTCAGGGAATTTGTACTCTTTCTCAGCCTTGCAAATGAAGTTAGGATTTCTTTTCTTAAAAATCAGTGAAGAACGAGCATGAAAAGCAGGGGTTTTAGCTTCACTTCTACATGAGGGAACTTGAGTTGAGTTACAGAAATTAATGGAAAATAAGAGTTTTGAAGATGAGCAAGAAGAAGAGTCAAGAAGTGAGGGTGCTGCGGATACAGCCCAAGCCATTCTATTATCTACTTCTATTCCACACTCAAATCAGTCTCCGAGTATGTTGAAGGGTTTATCCCTCTTCTTCTGTTTTTCTTTTTTTCCAAGTTTTTCTCTTTTTCTTTTATATATTTATGGCAGGTCAAATTAGTCATTTTATACAAATATTTATTAGTTTTTCATTTTGTTATCTATTTGTTTCCAGACTTTCAGGAAAGATCCGCTTATATATTTGGACGGGCGTTGATTTTGAAGTCGTGTTATTAAATTGAATTGGATTAGTTCAGAAATGATGGCAAGTTCAATACGACTAATTTTAATTAATTAAAAATTTAATTAAATTGATTAAATTGATCATTAAATGACCATGAACAGATCAAAATTATTTTTTTTAGAAAATTCAAACTTGATATTTTACTATAATTATTTTATTTTTAAAATTTTAAATTTTGTTATATGTATTTTTTAATTAATTAACTTTTTTTTTTAAATTTAATACATAACAATTAATTTATTATATTATTATTTTATATAATATAATAAAAATATAATTAATTTTTATTTGAAATATCGGACCAACGATTTAGTTGATCAATTCGACTTATGAAAGTTTTGATCAACAGTAAAATTAATATGATCGTCTATACGAATAAATGACATTATGAATAAGCAAATTCCTAGTTGTCCTTTTTTTATAAAAAAAAAAATACTACAAAATTAATTTTATATATGGCGTCTCACAGTTAAAAGTAAATCATTTTCCCTTATAAAGATTAATTTTTGTTTCAAAAGGTCTATATACAAGAATGCAAGTAACCTGGGCAACACATGCAAATCTTAGGAAATACTAAAAACACCCATGGAAAACAAAAGATATATACATAAATATGTATGCAAAAAGAGTTAGGTTAGATGGTTCTCCACACTCAACCATGTAAGCTGATCAAAAATACATTCTTTAAATTCTTGATACAGTTTAATTGGTAAATCAATCAACATGTTATTCGTTTTTAACGGTAGGATGGGGGTTCGAATTCTAATGGAAAATACAAAAAGATCCTGTAGTCGAAATTTGGTACGAGTAAGTGAAAAAATTGAGTATAAAAAAAAAAAATACATTCTTTAAGTAAAATAATGCATTTTCGGTTTGGATAATTTTCTTGGTACTATTTAAATAGGTGACTCTGATAACTTATTGAATTTTATATAATAATATTATTGTTTTATTTTATAATATTATTATATACTTATTAGATAGTTACATATCCACTTAAATACTAATAAAATAGATTATATGAAATTTCTCAAAACATAACATGCCACCTATTAAAGTACTAATCCAAGTGCGTATCCATATGACTTTTATTTTTATGATTAGACTCAATTTTGTTAAAATCAAACCTTCGTAAAGTGAGTGATTTTATCATACTTTAAAAAATAATAATAATAATAATCAAATAATTACAGGGCAAATGCAATCATTTCTTTGAGCAAAATGTACATAGGATTAATTGTCTCGCCAAATGACATGAGACAAGTAATGGAGCATTGAATTGCCTCATAAACGATTCTTCATGGTGAAAAGTATTTTTAGAATTCTCATAGTCTTCAATGCATTAAAATCAACTTTATAGCCTAATTATATTTCACACTTCTTCTAAATACCGTTACTCTATAGAAATAATCGTTTGCTAAGGCTTATTAAGGATGTTTATTCGATAAAATTGAATCAAAAATTCAATAAATTAAAATATCATACCAAATATTGAATTGATTTTGATTCAGTAATTTAATTATTATAATAATGATTGTATTTTTTATTTTTTATTTTTTAAATTTGGGAAGCAAATAATAAATTATAATACAAAAATAAATAATGTATAAAATATGTATATACAAATATTAATATGATACTGGGGAAATCGAAAGCAAAATCAAAATTGAATCAAATTTCAAATTGAATTTTTTTATTTAATTTTAGCATTTATCAAATTTTTAATTTAATTTAATTTAATTAATTTACCAAAACAATACTAGGATTTACTCCATCACAAACTATAGCCTAAGACTAAAATTTATATATGTATAAATGCTTAAGAATTTGAGTATCATGAATTTGTAAAATCGATTTGTGTATGTATGTAAAGTGAAATATTAAAATTCATATTATAATTAACCACGTACGGCATCACTTAAAATAATATTTAAGTGGATAGTATCTAATAAGCCCAAATGCACTGATCACAAACAAAATAATAACACAAATATTTCTGAAAATAACCAAACATCTCATTATATTAATGAAATAACTAATGTACTCTTTCAGATTTAACGAAAAAAGTATAGCCCAGCCCAGCCCAGCCCATTAGGGCATGACTCTTTTTTGCTTTCTTGTTGTTCAAGAGTGTTTGTCCATACTAATATTATCAAATTGGGGTTGTGGAACAACAACCGCGGGCATTTTTGTAGAACTTGAAATTTGTTTTCTAGTAGTCGAGGTGATAATTTATCTGTTTGCTGAAATTGATCTTTTGCTTACTTTTCATTTTGTACTATTATTTGTTGTTTAAGGCTGTCTATGTATGTATTTAAGTAGGTATTCAGACCAGGAACTAGAAACAATTCTGTTTTACAAAAGTCTTGAAGAATTGAATATAATATCAAGGATTTTGGCCTCAAGTTATGTTGATTGATCTAAATTTAATTAATTTGCAAAAAGTTTTTTGTTTTTGTATTTATTCATTGTATGTGTACTATTATTTATGCGAATATCACATCATATATTTTCATTAGTGGTAATTGCTAATTTTTTTGTTGTTGTAGGTGTAGTCATGTTATTTTATTTTCTAACGAGATAAGATTGCGTTTTGGTAAGCACCTTATATTTACGATCCAGTAACAGTAATGGGTTCGAGTCTCTCCACCGAACAAATAAATATCTTCCTTAATTTAAGAACAAATAAATAAAAAAAAGAATTTCTTCTTGTTTCCTGCAATGTTACATACTTCTATTTCTGTTTGATTCTGTTTGTATTTCCTGGCTATATTTGGATGCTATTTCTTTGTTTGATGATTTGAATTCTGTTGTTATGCAGTGAACACAAAGAGTAAGACATGGTGCAATACAATTTCAAGAAGATTACAGTTGTGCCAACCGGGAAGGAGTTTATTGACATCATTCTTTCTCGTACGCAACGACGAACACCTACCCAAGTGCACAAGGGATATGCTATTTCACGGCTACGGTAGTTCTATATGCACAATTCTATATGCGCAAAGTGAAGTTTACACAGCAGAATTTTCATGAGAAGCTTTCTACCATTGTCGAAGAGTTCCCCAGGCTTGATGATATCCATCCTTTCTATGGTGACCTGGTCCATGTTCCCTACAACAAAGACCATTACAAGCTTGCTCTGGGCCAAGTTAATACTGCAAGGAACCTGATTGGCAAGATTGCTAAGGACTTTGTCAAATTATTGAAGTATGGAGATTCTCTTTATCGATGCAAGTCACTGAAGGTTGCTGCTCTTGGTCGTATGTGTACTGTAATTAAAGGAATTAGCACCAGTTTGGCTTATCGTGAACAGATAAGACAACACATGGCAAGGTTACCTTCGATTGATCCAAACGCTCGAACTATCTTGATCTGTGGGTACCCTAATGTGGGCAAGAGCTCATTCATTAACAAAATTACGAGGGCTGATGTCGATGTACAACCATATGCTTCCACCACAAAGTCATTGTTTCTTGGTCATACTGACTATAAATATCTGAGGTATCAAGTGATTGACACTCCGGGGATTTTGGATAGGCCATTTGAGGATCGTAATATCTTTGAGATGTGCAGCATAACAGCGCTTGCCCATTTGAGAGCTGCTGTGTTGTTTTTCCTTGATATCTCTGGTTCTTGTGGATATAGCATTGCGCAGCAGGCAGCTCTTTTCCACAGCATTAAGTCACTATTTATGAACAAACCATTGATAATTGTCTGTAATAAGACTGACTTGCAGCCATTGGAAGGGATCCCAGAAGATGATATGAAATTGATCATGGAGATGAAGGCAGAAGCTATGAAAACTGTAATAGGTCAAGGGGGTGAACCAACAGATGATGATGGTGTTCTGTTGGCAATGAGCACTTTGACCGAGGAGGGTGTAATTGGTGTAAAGGATGCTGCTTGTGAGAGATTGTTGAATCAGAGGGTAGAATTGAAAATGGAGTCGAAAAAGCTTAATGACTGTCTGAACCGTTTCCATGTTGCAATGCCTAAGCCGCGTGATCAGAAGGAAAGGCCACCTTGTATGCCTCAGGCTGTTTTGGAAGCCAAAGCTAAAAATGCTGAGGCGTCATGCCAGAAATTCCAGAAATTCTTGATGGACACAATGTCTCTGACTTCATTAACCCTGATATATCAATGAAGCGTGAGGAGTTGGAGCGAGAAGAAGGTGTTCTCCGGGGTCTGGAGGCAGATGATGATTTCGAGATGGATGGGGCTGAGCTGTCCCCTGAAGAACAAGCAGCACTTGCAGAGATCAGGAAGAAGAAAAGTTTGCTTATTCAACAGCATAGAATGAAAAAGACCATTGCTGAGAGCCGGCCAACTGTGCCTAGAAAACATGATAAAGACAGACAATTCACATCAGAGAGAATGGGGAGACAGTTATCTTCTTTGGGACTTGATCCAACCATGGCCATTAACCGTGCTCGTAGCAAATCTAGGGGTCGTAAGAGGGAGAGATCCCTTGACGGGGGTGAAAATTATGGAGTTGAGTCCATGCAAGCGGACGGTGCACAACCAAATAAGAAGCTGCGGTTGAGGTCGAGATCAGTCTCTAGATCAAGGTCGAGACCACCAAGTGAAGTTGTCCCAGGAGAGGGCTTCAAAGGCACTGCTCAGAGAAATAAGGCTATCAAAATGGCTAAAAGTTCTAGCAAGAAGAGGAACAAGGATGCTCGCAGAGGAGAGGCAGACAGAGTCATTCCTTCCCTCAAACCAAAACACTTGTTCTCTGGCAAGCGCTCAATTGGGAAAACACAGTCCTTGCATCAATTAGTCATGCCAACTTGGATTCTTACTTTGCTAATTTATTATTTATTATCAGATGCTTCTATGTGCCAACTTTTTGTGGTCTTAAGATGAAAACTTATTGACTTGTGCAGTTTTCTACTGTTATTTTTCGAAAAATTATGCAATAGGGATTTCTTTTATCTTGGATTTATTTGTCTTTACGTTTGTTTGTTGGAAAATGCAATCACTAAGCATACTCTAGGAACTCTTTTAAAACAGAGAAACAAACAGAGAATCTGGAGGGGCATGCCCTAGTCTTGCATATGCTCTTTCATTTTGTAAAATCTGATATCATTTACTTATTTGCTTGTTGCAGAGGAAGTCCATCTTTAATAATACTAGAGCCTGTGGAGTACCATGTACTGGGAGGTGTTTCAGATGTGTCGTGCAACTGGAGTTTTTATGGTTAATTTGATCGTTTGTTGATTAGTTCCTTTTTCTGTTCTTAATGATATTCTGTCCCTTCAAATGGATTGGTTTGTTTTATTTTACTCTTAACATTTTTGAGGATGCTTTATTATGGTTTTGGCTGAGTTCAATTCTTATTAAGATCAGATATTGATATGGAACTTGTTATCACGAAAGCAGCAGCAGCAAAAGGCCAGCCCAAACGAGCTTGTCAAGACGCCTTTCAACTCTATATTGTTGTTTGTTAATGGGCCTTGGTATAAAATATATTCATTTCATTGCCTGTTGACCCATCGGTGTAGATATTTTGTTGGGTTTGGAATTAATAGATTTGGAATTTTGGTTATGTGCAAACCCCCAACGAACAATAACCTTCATTTCCATTTCCGTTCGTGCTGTAAATTTTGGATGACTACAAGAAGTTTTTAATATACTTGAGTTAGTATATATATTCTTTCTGACATCTATTTGTGTGGGTGCTCACTTCTTGTGAAACTTGATTAACTTAAATTTGCATTTAACCTATGCCGCGTCCCAAAACACCACCATAATCGATGAAAGTGCCAACATACCACCAATAAGTATGATTCAAACTACGATGGATGGATATTCATTACAAGAATTAAAAAAGTCAATTTAAAATATGAAAATATGGGAGATATAGGTTACATTAAAAAGTTAAATAAAATTATTTTAAAAATAAATTTGAAGTCATAAAAGGCATTGCTCACATGAGAACACTAGCATTCAACTGCTACAAGAGAATTCATGATATTGGTTGACTTAATAAAATACTAAACTCCTTTTTGAATTTTTTTAAAATATTTATATTATTTTATTCCCACAAGGATGCATGTTTTGTGTCTGTGTCCATGCCTCTTTCTTTATTAATCTTCTAATGTATGATATATGAGAGAGTTTGAAATTTTCCATCTAGAGATGCAAGAATCAAGAGCTGACATTTTTTAGGGAAAATGAAACTAGGGATGAAAAAAAAAAAAGGAATGGCTCCATCCAAATATATCGTACAAGAAAGCAAGTGGGGGTCCTCCATAAGAGAAAAAAATGTGTAAGAAGATATTCCAGCGATGCAACTGAGATGTGGTTCACGGTTCTATTTCGGGTTTTTGGCTATTATGACTATGAATGTGAAGCTTAACCGAAATAGAAAGACTCTTCTCTCAAACCATTTCTAAACCCAGAAAACTGAGACGGATAGCAGAAAATTGACCAAGTTACCTGGAAACACATGCAAATCTTAGTAAATGCTAAAAACACCAATAGAAAACAAAAGTTCTATTTACATAAATATGCATGCAAAAGAGTTAGCTTACATGGCTTACATAAATATTTACAAGTTGTGTACATTTTGCATGCTCCCCTAGCGAACAGAAAAACATACACCAGTACATATTCTCTACCATCAACCATGCTATTACTCTGGTATCCTGCAGTAAATATATGAGTGAGATTAATCGGTTGGTAATGACCATAATCAAGTGGCAGAAGCATAGTCTTGAGTCATTATGGTCCAAAATTAGGCTAGCATTACCTTATGACTCACAAATTCCTTTCATTAGGCTCGAGCCATGGGAATCCAAGGAAATCAAACACCTCTTTTTCAGTTCCAAACTTCAAACTCGCACTGCCTTTGCTTCCCTGCAGTGGATAGTAATATCAGAACAATGTAGATAAGCATACCAGAACAAATCATGATGGAGAGCTTTGCAGCAGCAGCAACTAGAAACTGAGGGTAAGCCAACTCATACCCGTTTGCCACCTGACCCATGAGTGGCAGGAAACAGTCCTGTGTCGTCAAGTCTGAATCCCTTTGATTCTGCTAATAATCTCAGCCTGAAGAAAAGACCAAAGAATTCAAAACCAAGAAATGAAAAATGAAAGAGGAGAATTTGACCAGATATTGGCCCAGGAAAATGGTCTTGCAGAGCGGAACTAGGCGGGGTTGCAAGCGCCAGGGCCCGCCCTCAGCTTGGCCCAAGTATATTTGTATGTTTGTATGTATATTTATATATATATATATATGTTTTATGTATACCTAGTGTATAATTACTATACGTCGTTCTTTATCTTACCAATTAATTCATTCATGCTCAATATATATAATTTAAAGCTGCATAAAAATAACTTTAGCTATAAAACTATACAGAACCAACAAGATTAGGAAGAGAAAAAATGCCAACACGTGTCACTTCAAGAAGAGGGGATAATATACAAATAGTTTCTTCAAACATAATTTGATGAGTCGGAAAAAATAAAAAAGTTGTTTTCATGTTGTATTTTTTCTGAAATCCGGATTTTTTTCCAAAATTTTGATATTAATGTAAGTCAACAATATTGTAGCTGTCAATCATTCACATAATTTGTAGCTATAAATTTAAAAAATTCTATTCACAGAACTTCTACTGAAATTTTTGTCAATTGCTATCTCATATTTATATAATATTAACACAATTTACTTTTAGTTCTGCATTGTATGTACCATTTTATTTTCATGTTTCTGTTAACCACACTTAAATTCAAGTGATATTATTTTATACTTCTTCTAGAATCATAACTCATAGACTAATATTAATTTAATTTATTAGATTTATTATTAAAACTTTGACAATTTAGTTCCCCTAATGATAAACTCCTGGTTCCACCACTGAATGCTGGCATAGTCGAGTGTAGAATGGGCATACCTCCTGTTTAGTACATCATTCCCTGTCCATGCTATTAATCCAAATGCATAAATATCCCTTGGATAAACCTACAGAAAACGATAAGAGTAAATTAAGGCAAGCTCTCCATGACTACTGGATGTTTTTTAGTAATGCAACATAAGTATGACAGATATTGCATTTCAAATGCATTGATATCCTCATTTTCGTAAGCCTAGAAATCCAATAATTCACTAGCATGATGTTGAAGAAGACAAAACATTTCTGAACTAAATATTCTCATGATAGGGTCGAACCAATCAGAGCCAATCCATGGAGAAATTTTGATAAATTAACCAGCCTCAAGGTCCACACAATGTGGATACTTAATACATCTACACTTCACACCTTCCTCTTTATTTATCCAAATTCCCATACATTGGAACAAGGCATCATCACTCATCCATGACACTTAACATCAAATGAAAACTTCACAGGCACGGGGACTTCTTTAAAGAAAACCTAAATAAACAAACCAGTCAAACCCGAAATGTAACATTTGGGAGACACGTCAATTAACAACAACAATGAAACAATACAATATTTTTTTAATTTAGCAAAAAACAATTTTTTATGTTAATCCTTGTTCATGATGCCCTTCAATCTTTTATATCAGCGCCACAAGTGTGGCAATATTTGTTGGGCGGATAATACAAATAACACACCTTGAAATCAATGCGATGTCGTAACTCTTGACCAGGATAGGTGCAAAGACCAAAATATGTATCCACTCCAGAGTCAGTACCCTGTGCACACATAGCACAAGACATGAAGTCAAATGAGTAAACAAATTTAGCAACAAAAGGTACTGTGTGAAATGAGAAGTACTACTATTGTTTTTTGCTCCACAAAAGACCACCTTATGCACAGAGAAATGCTTGAATAGGCCAGTCGAGCAGACATAACAACAGTATACATAATCAGCCAACCAAAGCAAAAGCACAACCACATATGAGAATTTGATCTCAAAGAACAACTTTTTGATCAAATAATGGATCTTTATCTGCAAGTACTACTATTGACTATATAGAAGTCCCAATCTTATTTTTCTGCAATCTATTCTGAAAATATGCATTCACTTTCATTTACTCCTTATAGTGGCAAACATTCTTCAATGTTGTACAAGCACCCTACATTCAATTTGATACAGCAATCGCTGCTTCACAATTCGCAAAAGCAAATCAAGTTTAACCAAAAGGAAGTCTATATACAGTAATATAAACAATCTTTCAGATTTTATAGCATTCAACTGCAGGCGCTTTTAGAACAACTGAAACATATTTTTAGTTTCGCATGTGATGTTGAGACAAAATGACATATGAGCTCTACATGAGACAGTGTGAATAGTACCAGATCTGCTTAGTTCAGAACAAATATTTGCAGAGCTTATAGCATTCCAACTGCAGATGGCTTATAGAACCAACGAAACATATTTTTAGTTCCTTTAACTTTGAGACAAAATTAAACCATGTTCTACATGTATATATCCACAGAACATGAACTCCACATGAGACACTATGAACAGTACCAGATCCACTTAGTTCACATGTATCATATTCATGCCACATAAAGTAGAGAATATAGACGTGTTCTTCCTCATAAAAGAGAAACAGAACAAGCTTTGGTCTTATTAGGTAAATACCTAAAATTTAAAAACTACAAGCAGTGAATAATAGAAAAAATAATTACCTCCTCACTGTGAACACTAAAAACCAGATCCTCTCTCAAGAAGTTTATATCCTTAAGGCGCTTCACCAACTTTGGGAGAAATCCAATATGACTGGATATATGAAAAAGCAAGTCAGCTTTCCAGAGAAAAGCTTACCAGAGTACATGATAGCATATTAAGAATCATTTTCACTTGAGGCCTTCTTTCTCATGTGGAGAAGTTAACACAAACCAGTAAAGCAAGATAGTACTGATGGAGATAATCAAATCAAAATTTCCCCTTGTTTTTCATTTTTCCTATTTTTTTATGAAAGGACATAGATCAAGGGACCCAAAGCATTTATATGCAACATTATGTGATCGGAGACAAACATTTTACCAGGGCAACATAAATGAGAATAAAGAATAGATGAATGTCAGAATGTGAGGCATATAAACATATTGTTAAAAAAGGGTAATCCCATAGAAAAACGAAAATGAATAGAAATAAAAGAAATGTCATGAGGAAAACCATAGCAGGAAAGAGTTTTTGTTTGATATATGTGTAACCGTGAAAACAACTGTGAATCAATGTCTGCTGTGTTCTGTCACGAGCACCATGTTACAGGCAAGTGAACTGAAAGCAAGTATATATATTTTAAATGCAGTATGCCATGTTTTAACAGTACAGCAATTGAAAAAGAGAAAATAGTTGCTTTATCCAAGAATCTAAAAATAGTCAACTTTCGAAAGTCTGGTACCACCAGGAAAATGAGAATGTACTAGCAGCCGTTTAGATAAAGCAACAATGTTGGCGGAAGATGGAAAACTGTGCAAGTAGGTGCATTGAAATTGTACAAAAAGAAATTGAAAATCTTTGAACCAGTTGAGCAAGATTACAGCTGAATACCACACCTTTTTCCATCAGGGTGTGTGATCACAATGTCCAAATCCCCACAAGAAGCCTTTCCACGTCTATATGATCCTCCACAAACAATTACTACCTGCAGCAATATATCATCAGAAAAAAGATGAGAAAGAGGTATCAACATGCATTGAATCCTACACTTCTTCCAGGAGTAACCAGTGTCAGTATGAAAGTAAATTAAACTTAATGATTGGTGATACATCAAATGGATTTGATTTTGAAAGATCTGCTATACCTCAACTTAGGAACAACAAATTGTTCAACAAAATTATGAAATGATTGCATGTAGGAGCAGATGCTTTTAAGTTGAAAAAGAAGTGCATCCTCAAGCAGATCTCAGTCTACTGTCTCATTACATAAATCAACCAACTTGGTTACAACGATGATAAAACAATATCTCATTGGCGTTCCTTCCTACTGCATCAAGCAATCCCCAGTTAGCAGACTCTTCTGCATGGACAGTAGCAGCTCTGGTCCATTTACAAAGTTGTCATTTGAAGCCCTATCGCTACAGTCATATTAACCGTTGAATGCAGCCTACCCTAAACCTTTCAAATATTGCTCTGTATTGAGGAGAATTGACTTCGAATGATAATTAACCAATCCAGCAGAAACAACTGACAACCAAAATTAACTTAGAGCTGCAAATTAAAAGGAAGTAAATTCATAATTTAAGCTTGTCAAATCAAAACAGCAGCTGAGATTCTCACCCCAGGAAAATTCTCTTCTCCAACTTTCTGTATAAGACTTTCCATTTCTTGAACCTATAATTTTTTGAAGCAAATGATGAACAAAAAAATCATATTACACATTTTAATGTACATGCTGCAGAACCTAATTTACAAGCATAATGGCTGACCTCATGGCGTGGAATTCTCGTCTTGATGTCATCAAAGTATTTTAAGCCTAACCTCTGGGAATTTGTTAATGATTCCTCATTTTTCAAATCATCCAGGCTCCTGTGTCCTTTCTCGTAAAGTTTCATCGCAGTGGCAGGTCCAATGCCCCATACTTCTCCAAATAAACTGATCGTGCGTACCTGAGAAATGACAGAATATTCAACAGAATAAATAATACCCTTTTGTTTAAGGACATAAGCAGAAACCTCCAACCTGTGTTGATTATATCCTAAAGGACAAAAATGTAATCCTCACTTATTACAAGTATTAAGTGAGACCACAACAACCAGTTGCCTAGGAAACATTGCAATACTCAATAATTCACCTAGCTTCATATAGAAGATCATGATTCCAATGTTATATGGAAGGCAAATGTTACAGGCTCCCTGATCCTCAACTACATAACATGAAGCTGTTATTGAGGCTTTAGATGAATGATTGTTGAGTATCCTCATAGACAAACATCTGTATGACAGGCTGGAGAAAGAAATGCCCACAGGACTGGACGGTAAAAGCACAGAATGCACAAACAATATGAATCCTGATAGAGATACCAAGAAAAGAGGTGACTACGCTCATAGAATCATGAAACTACTTCAGTTTTTCTAAAATAACTTATTTCATCTTGCTATTTGAAATGATTGATATGTCTAAATGGCAAGAGAAAAGATTCCACGTCTACCTGATTACCTTTCTCAGTACTAAAATGAAAATCAAATATCTATAAGCGCAAAATTGTTTACACTATGCAATGCAGCCAAGATGCAGCAAAACAGCACATCTAATTAACAGACTAGCTTTGAAACCTATATGCCACCAAATTCAAAGGAAAAAAAAACTGTTGGTTTCAGGAACATATACAACACCTTTTCATCCTTCTCAAAGTGCTCCAACTTGGAAAGCTTTCCAGTATTCACTATTTCCTGAATCTGTAATTACACCTTTGAGTATCACCAAAGAAGGGTATACACAAGAAATAAACCAGCAATGTTCTTTAAAAGGTCAGATACAGATGGCTGAAGAATCAGGCAGTAAACTGAAGGCAATGAAAACCTGATGACACAAGTACTTGCTTACATGATCCTGCAATGACTTTCCGATCCCAGGTAGATGTTTGACCTGGTCCGCACTTTCAATTCTAAAAGGCAATTTTTCAATAACTGGGATAGCCTTATAATAGCTAAAAGACCTCCGGTCATCACCCAGGGCTGTCATAAAAAATAGGTAATAAAGTCAACTTCTAAATACACAATTTCCAAGTACTAAAAGCAAAGACGGTATGCTGAATAAGTTTAACCTCTGTAAATGTCGATAAGCTTTCTAAATATCTCAGTTATATTCCTGTTCAGATCAGGAGGGTTATAAAGCAATGATGTATCAGATGAGGAGACCTGTTTAACATTGAGCCAAAGTAGTCATTTTACAACAGACTAAATATTATAGACTACAGTGAAACGATATCTTACATGTTGTAATGGAATCATAATTCCAATGTGTCTCTCCCCATTTTTATGTGAAAGAAAACCTAAGATTCCACATATTTTGTACAAATCCGTAGGAGAAAATGGCATGAACTTACAGCTCTATTTTGACCATCCAAAATCGGACTTGTGACCTCTGGGCTTAAAGAGCGCGAAGTGTGAGATGAGCCGCTAGCAGTATCCGATTTTGAGGAATAATCAGGGGCATCGACTGAAATTTTATCCCTTTCTTCTGATCCAACAGTTTTGGATTCCTCAGGACAGGTTTTAATCCTCTTTGCTGGGTATGGATCTTCAATACTCAAATGATTTGCATTGGTTTGTTTCAGAAGGTTATCCTCAGTAACTTTGCTTCTAGAATTTCCCCCAGTGTCCACTGATAGAATGTATGAATCTTCAGATGTTTTCTCTCCTATTCTTAAGCTATCCTCTAGCCACTGATAGTTGAGAACTTTCTGTCACAAGTTTACATTCAATCAACTTAGTCAATTAAACCTCTAAATCCAGAAACAAAACTATACGATACTTTAGTCAGCTTAACTGCTCCACATTTTCAACTATTTACACCATCTCAAAGTAGCAAACAATAATAAAGCAGTACAAAACAATAATAGTATATGGAAAGTTTGCAAGCAATGTTATAACCAACGAAGGACGTGTTACTCTACTAAGCAGCGCCCTTTTGCCAGACAAATGCAACACTACTCACTTTGAACCATGCAACAACCTAAATTAAGCAAACATATGCCCAATTAAAAAAACCCACTGCCACCCACCCAAACACCATACGGGTGAAATCTTGCCATTTTGCAGCCTCATAAATCACCAGTACATGTTACAATCAAGTAACCTACATCAAAATAAACATTTTTACATTCAAGTAGCCTACAATATAATCAAAAAACCATAATGTATAAGTTACCATTCAAACTACACCATTGTATTCTAAATTACAACACCTAAAGCATAATCAATGTCTAAACAATATTAACCAAATTATTACACCGCATAGTTTCGAAATATCATCAATAATAACTTACTTACTCCTTTGAATCGCTTCAGGCTTTCGCCTTCCATTTTTTGAATAAGCGAATTTAAATCCGCGGCAAAAATGTGGGTAACCCTTTTGGAAAAACTATCCTCAATTTTAGCCCCCATTTGCACCAGTTTTTGCTTCCAAATCTAAAATTAACAAGGGAAAAAATTAGTTTTATCTTTTCATTGCAGATTCAGTAAGTACAATTATTTTTTCACGAGTAAAATTTACGGAACAAAAAGAAAACGGAAAACCTGGAGCCGACGAGCTTGAACGGCGGTTTCGATCAAGAAGACGGCCATTCCAGAGAACATTCCATTAGGATCGGACGGTGGAGATTTGTTCTTAGCCTTTGGCGCCATTTTTCGGTTGCATTTTCACTCTGCTAGAAGAATGTGGAGAAGTTCAGCTTGTAATATACGGAAAACACAGAGGGGTAGAAAAGTCAACACATAAATCCAGTGAATGAAAATACACAGTCCATAGAATACAAAAAGATTATGAGGGGTATCATATTATTATCATATAGTATTTTTTAATGACATAGTAATTAGTTATAATCATAACTCCTAAACATATTATTTTTTTGAGTTGTGAGATATTCTTTTTTTTACATATGACTGGAAAAATAAATTAATGTTAACTTTTTAATTTTACAGAAATCCGTTTATTAAGATTTCGAAGTTATTTTAACAATAATTCTTATTAAAGAAATAAGACTATGTTATGGTATTAACTGATTTTAGTGAGTTTTATATCAAATTGGACATAATCTCAAAAAATGTTCCATGCTTTGTAATACTCGCGATCTCATATTTTGGCTCTAAAAATATCTAAATTTCTGCATTAAATAGTTAATCAATATTTTTTATAATTGAACTAATGATAAAATTGATTTTATTATTGTTCAATTATTTAATTGGTCGGACTAGTTCAACCGCTGATCTGATCGATCTAATAAAAATTAATTATATATATTTTTATTATATAAAATCATAATATTATAAATTAATTATTTTGTATTGAGTTAAAAAGACAAATATTTAACAAAAAATTAACAAAATTCAAAAATTGAATAATCACATATATATATAACAAAAATATCAATTTTAAACTTTCTTAAATAAAATAAAAAATTAAAATTAAAATTAAAGAAAAATTTTTGATCGATCGATTTTGACCGACTTGATCGAATTTTTATTTTTTTATATTCAAATAAATCGGATCAACACCAGTTCACAGGTTCAGCTTGTCAAACGGACCAATCTTATCCCATTTTTTAAATATTGGTGCCAACAAAGTTTTTATTTAACCATTGATTTATCACCTTATTTACTTAAAAGCAATTTATGGAAATTAAGAGTGGGGGGGGGACAAGAAGCTTGAAAATATTATAGCGGAAGGTCCATTCTTAATATATATATATATATATATATAATTGAATTGGCATGCTACATTGTTTGACAAATAGTTTGCCTCTCACCTGCCTTCTTATATAGTTAGGATTGAATTTAAAATGTGTTCATAAAAATTTGAGATTCAATCATTATAATTTTTATATATGCGACTCGACTCATTTTAAATTTAAAATCCAACAGATTGAACTTATTAACCAATCAATAATATTATGTCATCTAAATTTATTTATTTTCTCTATCTTACTAATTGTTTTTTTAATTAGATTTTTTTTCCCTTCGAAACACCATATTTATAAACATCACTAGTAAATGTTTGATAACATTATTGATATGAACATCTTTCTATTTGTGTTTACGAGTTTCTTTTGTAAATCTATTAGTCTATCACCAATTACATACGTATGTATGTATGTACATGCATAAAAAAAAATATATATGGTAAAAGAGCAGGAGCTCAAAGTTAAAAAGCCTTGAAATACTAGACGCATGTCCAATTACAATTTCAAGCCCAGTGAGCTAAGTTACAAACTAAAAGAACTTTTAATTTCAACGCTTCCAGAAAAGAAGAAGAAATAAAAGGCAAAAATCTAAAAAGACAAAAACCCAACAAAACCCATCGTCCATTTCACATTTCAAGCCCAGTGGGCTTAGTTACAAACTAAAAGAATTTTTAATTTCAACCCTTCCAAAAAAAGAAAAAGAAAATAAAAGGCAAAAATCTAAAAAGACAAAAACCCAGCAAAAACCATCGTCCATTTTCCCAGGGGAGAAAATGCTTGTGCAGCGTTCAATTTCAATGCTAAATACCTGCAAAACTCCGTTATATTATCCCAAGATTCTATCACTTTTTGCAGGCAACCACTCCTTAATATCTCTCTCAACAATATCTTTCTCCACTCTCTACAATTCTCGCCCACTCAAGACCCATAAAATCCGAGCCTTTGGAACAACAGCCGCCGCCGCCGGGAATGGAAGCGACACCGATACGTTCTTGGCAGAAGAAAGCGTTTCGTGGGTTTCTCTTGGGGTTTCGGATTCTATCTCACGGGCCCTCTGTAATGTTGGGCTGCATAGACCCTCTCTAGTCCAGGTTCCCCAGCTTTTTAATTTTTTTTTTTTTTTTTTTCTTCAAATGGTTATTTTTGTCATTTTTGTTTGTGGGGTGTGTAAAGTTGTGGTTTCTATTTGGTAGGAGTTGGAAATGAATGATGTGTTGGTTATGGAGATTGAAATTTTTGTTATAACTCAGAAGTTCTGGGACTGACTTGTTAGAATTCGCTCTGATTTTGAACTTAACTCCATTCATTTATGGTGATAAAGTGAGAACAATTTTTTGGCTAAGGTAACAAAAGTGTACTGTTTATATCGCTATTTTCCAGTGAATGCAATGCATGGACATTTAAGACTTATAGGTTTGATTCCTTCATGTTAGTAGTTTGTTCAGATCCTCTGTTATGGTCATATGCGTTCAGATGAATAAGAAAAGTAAACTTTTTTTCTCTATTTGGTGACATGGGAAAATTAAAACTGGAATTGCGAGCATAATCATGGGGAAAGTTTGGAGCTTATTTTTCTTGGCACTTCATGTTAATAGAGCTAATAATGGGAAACTCATAAATCTGTTATATCTCACTTCTTCCGTATTGTGGCTGCTTTAAACTTCTGTAATTGAGTCTAATGATGAAACTCAGATATAGAATTTCCATGAAGTTTCATAGAATACGGTGCTCTTCCATATTCTCTATAGTTAATACTAAGAGGCAATAGTTCATTATAGTGCAAACTTACATATGAATCACAATTCAGGCTGCCTGTATACCAGCCATTCTTGCAGGAGCTGATGTCGTGGTTGCAGCAGAGACAGGAAGTGGTAAAACTCATGGATACTTAGTTCCTCTCATTCATAGGTTATGCAGCACGCTGGATGTGTCAGAAAGTGCTTTGGATGATGATCTGAAACTGAAGAAGCATCACCATGTTTCTGTTGTTCTCTGCCCTAATGTAATGCTGTGTGAACAAGTGGTTCGCATGGCTAACTCCCTTTGTGATGGTGCTGGTGAGCCACTTCTCAGAACTGCTGCCATTTGTGGTCGTCAGGTATGTAATAGGCTTATTTTATCCTGGTGGTTGCTGCAAACAGTTTCTCTTATGTACCACTAGAAGTTTTGAGTGTCAAACTTCTCATGGATCACCATGTTGACTGCAGGGATTGTCAGTTAAAGAACCGGATATAATAGTATCGACGCCAGTTGCACTTCTAAACTACTTTTATGCAATCGACCCAGATGAACGTAAACGTAGTGATTTTATACGTGGTGTCAAATATGTGGTAATTTTTTATTCATGTGACTTTGTACTGCTATTTGGCTTTGTCAATTTATCCCAATTCACTGATTTAGTTTTTTAGGTTTTTGACGAAGCAGACCTACTGCTCTGTGGGAGTTTTCAGAACCAAGTAATTCGCCTTATTAATATGCTCCGTTTTGATGAGAAGCAGTTGTCTAGATTGCAAAGTGCAGATGTTGGGACACAGGTTGCTTCTTCTTTCTCCATGAAAGCTTCTGATACAGAAGAGGATTTAGAAGCAGAATTCAATGTCGAGGAGGTTGAAGATACTGATGACAGATCTGTTGAGGACTCTGAGACTGAATCTGAGGTTAGAAACAGAAAAGACTGGAGGAGGGTGAGAAAAATATATGATCGAAGCAAGCAGTACATTTTTGTTGCAGCCACCCTTCCTCTGAATGGAAAGAGAACTGCTGGAGGAATTTTGAAAAGGATGTTTCCAGATGCCAATTGGGTTAGTGGGAATTATCTTCATCGCCAAAATCCAAGGTTCCGTTATTCATATATTGTTACTCGTAGTTAGTCAATTCGGTCCGTATTTTGTTGATGCTTAGTTAACTCTGTAATTATAGGACTCTTGACACTTTAATCAATGATTGTTCTCATGACTAATTAAATCACTTGCTTATTTTGTGAATCGTAATCATAAAAAATGCTGTTAGTCTTCATTGCTCAATTTCTTACACCATGTCTTACTATTTTAGAGCTATGATTAATGTTTACAATTGCATATACGTTTATCAATGACATAATTGATTACCTATCCCCAACATTGGTTTATTTTTCTGATTTTGGATGCTTAAAGAAAGAACTAGTTTTGATTACGGTGGAAACAAAGTGTAGAACATCATTGTATATTTCCATGAAAACTGAATTGCTTTGTTTGTAGACTCAGCAAACTATACTATTGTGTAGTATACAAGTGCTTCCTGTAAACCTACTTCCTTTAGAATTATAGTGTGTCAAGTTGAACTCTACTGTGAATAACGTGATGTAACTTGCTCATTTTATTATTTTAACTGTATAAAAGTTGTTCTTTTATTTAGATTTTTTACTTTTCGCATTGAACACTGCACAAGAAGCCTATCAAAATGCTTTCGGTTATTCTGAGTTTTGTGAAGTACAGATTCTAGGATCATTCACTTCTGCTTGCTTGTTTGCCTGATAGTTTTGATTTTCATTTTGGTCTCTGTACTGTATGTGATTTTCATTTTGGTCTCTGTACTGTATGTGATTTTCATTTTGGTCTCTGTACTGTATGTGATTTTCATTTTGGTCTCTGTACTGTATGTGCTTCAGGTTGAAGCAGAAGTGGGTTGAAGTTACAACTGATACGCAGGTGGATGCACTTATAAATGCTGTCAATAATGGACTTAAAACCAATGCGGAATCTGCTTCTGGAGTAGTTCGGACTATAGTGTTTGCGAACACTGTTGAAGCTGCTGAAGCTGTTGCTAAGATTTTAATGGGAGCTGATATCAGATGTGTGCGGTACCATAGCGATATCTCTCTGGAAGAGCGGACAGAGAATCTAGTTGATTTCCGGCAGAAAGGTGGTGTTTTTGTGTGTACTGATGCTGCTGCCCGTGGAATTGACATACCGAATGTTTCACATGTTATTCAGGTACATCTTTTAAAAGTTCAATTGTTATGTATTAAGTCTTATATTTCTATTACAGAGTAGGTGCATGTGCAATTCTAGTCACCTGGCGTACATTGTGCCCTGTGAATTAGAGTCTCGTGGGAGTCTAGATGAGAAAGATAAATAAATGTATCAAAAATCTACCCATTGTATCACCTGCATAGGAAACAAGGAAAGTCAACAAACCCACTCAGCAGAGCACTGGGGTGGGATTGAAAGATAAAATGGGAAGAAAGGAGAAGAATTTGTTAACTAGTTGGCGGAAAATCCCCAAATGCGGCTATAAGTTTCTCTTCAGCATTTTGTAAAAGAAAACTGAAAAAATTACTGTTCATCATAATTCACTCATTCCATTCCTTTACAGAAAGGAGAAATGTATACACTTCTGTACATTGAGAGAAGTGTGAAGAATTGTTATGCTTGTCTGTCACTTTACACTTTGATGATTCTATATTGTTCTTTGGAATCTATATATCCACTGTTCTCAGCAGAATAATAGTTTCACTATCCCAAATATACATGCTTCATATGCCACATTGATTAATCTGTGTCACCACCCAGCCCACATGATTTATCATCATCTCTTCTCCAGTCTCTTCTTCCAACATCATTGAGATTGCACCTGCTATTGGTAGTATTAACTTGTTGGTTAAGATGAGCATTCAATGCATATTTTCTGATTTTCACAATTTTTTCTGGTCAGTCATAGGATAAAACTATACTCAGTTTATTGAGGTCGCTTGGCCCTTATTGCTGCAAATGATTGAGCATGTTTCTAGTTGCTCCTCAAATGTAGCTCATACACTGTCCACGCATGTTTGTGTGTGGTGTTAACTGGTTGATAGCTTAATAGTTTTGCTTCCTTTTCTTCCTTCTTATTAAGCTAACCAAATATTTGTATTTCCATTCTATCTCCTTTAAATGATTTTTTCTTTATAATCAGTTCACTGTTTCAAATCATATATAGGAATAACCTGCTGTTAGGCTTACTCTTGCCATCAGCTTGTATCTTTTATGTTTTCAGTAGACCTGATCTGCAATCTGTGTTTCCTCTTTCTTTTATATATATATATAAATGCTACCTTTGTTTCCTGCTAGGCGGAATTTGCTAGTTCTGCTGTAGATTTTTTGCACAGAGTTGGTCGAACAGCCAGAGCTGGTCAACATGGCCTTGTTACAAGCCTTTTTACACAATCAAACCGGGATCTTGTTGCTGCAGTTCGCCAAGCTGAAGAACTGGGTCTGCCTGTGGTAATTTTTCAAATTTGTTATAGTGGATGTGATAAGAAAATGTTATCTGGTCCATTTGAAAACCATGCCCTTGTGGTTATTAACCTAGATATCTGTTAAGTTCTACCACACTTCGTTTCTTCTTTATGTTTTTTGGTACAGGATGCATAAATAAGTTCTAGTGCAGTCTTTCCCTTCCTGATAAACAATTAGTACTTCGCTTAATTAAAATTTATCATGAAGGACTAGATGTGACATCTTCCTAACCCATGTTCATATGGTTGCAGGAAAAGGCATTTAGTAGAAAGAGAAGTTTCCGAAACAAACTTAAGAAGAGAGGTAAATTTGCTATTTTTACTCTTGTGGATCACTACTGCAACAAAGTGAGGGGGAAATAATACAATAACTTGTGTTGGAGAAGTTTTTGCCGCATCCCTGTATTAACTCCTAACACAAATTTGCACAGGAAATGATTAGTTAGTAGTTTGAACATATTAGGATGTGGCCCATTATAATTATGTTCCTTCTCATGTTAGGTTTCAGTCGACGAGATGGTGCATCATTGGATCAACTGCCAATTCCAGCATAGCTACTTTGGTGTCTACGAAGCTGTTCGAAGCCATCTGCAGTTTCAAACTCTAATGTCATCAAGAGTTTGTAAAATCAATACCTCAGGTTCTTGCTAATGCCTATGTTGGAAAACGGGCTAGATTATTCTCTTACCCTATGTAAGCTTGTAGTCTTTCTCTGTACCTCTCTATTGCTCTTAATTCTCTCTTTTTTGCCCACACTCCCCACCCCCTTGCTTGCGTGAATTCTTTTGCGAGAGGTGGGAGGTGGTGGTGAGTTTGGGGGGTAGATGCTATTATCAGTTGTGCAACATGTTTATGCAACACGATCGTGGTGGATCTAAACGCTCGCCAATGGATCATAGCATTCTTACTGTTGGTGAAAATTTCCAATCCTGTCCGTTTGTGTATAATAAAATTAGAAGACTGCTGAGTAGAACCATGTTAAAGGAATATTATGTACTAGTACTTCCGAGTAATGTCAAAATAGAGCCTATTACATTTCATCTGTTTACATTATATTGCAGTGCCACGCTCTCGTAAACTCTCTCTTTTCCATTCTTTTTTCTGCTAAGCTTTTGGCAGTTGACTCCCGCTTCAAATTACCAGATAAATGTCAACAGCATTTACTATTAAATTATTTGAGAAGATGTGTCGACTCCACAGATCTTATATATGCGAACCAATTTATCGATTAGGTTCCGACTATCTGCAGGAGATTTTTCTTGAAAATCTTCACTAAGATGGCAAGTGATCAAATTTCCAGATGCAATTCACCAGTAAAAGAAGTCACTGTTGCTTTTAACAAAAAGAAACCAAACTTAAAAAGAGCAAAATAATCAAAAAGGCAGATATTATTATCTATAAATGATGAAATAAATGAAGCACATACAGTAATCATAATCATATGCTTCTTTTTCCTTTTCTTTCCTATTCTGGTAGGCTAACGAAGAATTCTTTCATGGCCCTTGCTCTCTTTTACCCTTGGCACTTATCAATTGCTTTACAAATTCATCAATTGACTTGTCTGAGCTGCCCCCTTCATCAGTTGCTTTCTTAGCCAACTCTCTCCATTTTCTGACATTGCTCCTCATCTCCTTACTCCTGGTCCCTTCCATCACTTCTTTCAAGCAAAACAAAACCTCCTCTCTCCTTGCAATTCCAAACTCATCCTCCCTGGCCCTTACTCCCACTTCCCATATCTCCTCTATGAACTTTGCGTCCGTCATTTGGTCGGCCCACTGTGGTATTGCCACCATGGGCACACCTAGGGACAACCCTTCAAGCGTCGAGTTCCACCCACAATGCGTAACAAAGCAACCGATGGCTGGATGAGCCAGCATCTCCAGCTGATTGCACCACGACACGATCAGACCTTTTCCTTTAATGGATTCCATGAATCCAGCAGGAAGTTTGTCGTGTTCGGTTTCCCTCACAACCCACAGGAAGTATGAGTTGCTGCACATTAGTGCCCATGCCATCTCTTCCATCTGTTTAGAGGTCAATGAGACCATGCTGCCGAATGAGATGTAAACCACAGATTCTTGTGGCTTGGTTTTGAGCCAGGCCATGCATTGCTCACTTAGTGGCTTCCATAAACTGGCTCCATACCCCTTGTCTCCTTCAATTCTTCCATCCAAGTATGCTGATGGTACCATTGGCCCTATCAGTTTTGCAGGCCATGACTTTGCCACACTTTTTGCCTCCTTTATTTTCAAATACAAAAGCACCAAATTAGCTCTAATAACATGGCAGGAAAGACATGTCCATGCACTGAAACAGCTCATCTATTGAAAACACAAACACTTACCTGGCCTTCTAGTTCTTGGAAGGTGTTATCGAACACGAAATCAGCCCTTTCCAGGTTTGAGAACTGACTCAATTTCATAGTCAAGTAAGCAGGGTAGCTTTCGGGTACCCTGATGAAGCCTGGCACATCACAAGAGTTCAATGGTGGCAAACCAGGCAACACCAAAGGCTTGTCTTTCACGTTCACCGGCAACCTCAGCGTGCCGCCGTGTATGTGGCTGAAGATTGCAGACACCGCGGCGGAGTTGGTGAAAAATGATGCCCCAAATATGCCATGTTGCTTGGCAACATCAAGAGCCCATGGTAAAAATGAGTCGTAGATTATGCAAGTTACCGGAAAGCTAGTGTTTTGGTACTTCTTGATGAGTTGTGACAGGGATTTGGACCCATTCTCTTTGAATGACTTGAGGTAGGTATGTCCATTTTGTGCTTCAGCAAAGCCGCCGTGGTCGAACCCATCGGAGACGGGATCCACCGCGACACCGGCGGCTTGAATGGACTTAACGGTGTAGTGGGTGGTGGCTAATGTGGCTTTGACACCCTTGGAGGCGAGGCGTTTGGCGAATTGGAGGAGAGGGTTTATGTGGCCTTGGCTTGGGTATGGAAGGACGATAACATGGGGAATTCCCACACAGAGTTCATGCACTTCCTCCATTTCTTGATTCTGCCTAACTTTTTGGTTGCAGTTTCTGGAAAGAGGAATATTAATTTATTGAACTGTTTAATGTTTGTAGTTTGGCTCCAATCTAACTTTAAGGGGGGATCTCAATTTATAGGCAACATCAGCTGTAATTTTAAATAATTTTTAATGAAAATTTGAGGATTCTTCTGCGCCTAAGTTAGTACTTTTGTTTGATAACTGGAACACGTTGCCCAAGCAGACATGCGGTTTCAATTGGGGGGTGTGTTCAATTGAAAATCTGACACACTTTCCTTATGACATGTTTTCGAAGGACGGTAGAGGCGGGGTTTGACCAAATTTGACATATGATCGGCTAAGAATTTTTAAGATTTGGATTTGAATTTAAATTCAGTGAATTAGATTTGTTTAATTTATTTTATTATTTTTTAAAAATAATATAATAATTTTTTAAAATATATATATTAATATCATATAATTATATATATAATAAATATTTTTTAAAAAATTAAATAAGAATGAGCGTGTTTGAAAATAAAAATTTAAAATCGCTTCGAATCTATGTAATAGTAAAAATTCATCTAAAGTGGTCGAGGTTTGGAATAAGTTTAAGTTTGGCCTGTTGGACATTTCTTTGAAATTATTGGATGCACTATATATATCATTTTTAGTCAAGACCCTTTAATTTGAAGAACAAGTGATAAAAAATATACAGTCTGTCTCATTCATTTCCAAACAATGTCTTTTAAAATTTGAAACTTTAAAATGCATATGTTTTACATATTTTCATAAAAAATATTCTTATTTTTATTTTCATTAATTTTTGATCAAAGTTAAAATTGAAAATACACTTTTCAAACAACGCCTGCGAAAATTTTCACAGCTTTTCATACCCAAAATTTCAGAAACCAAATACATTTTTTTCTTTCCAAATCTATTTATGAGAGGGTGAGTTTGCAGAATTTTCATTAACACAAAGGCTTTTTAAACTATTTTCTTAATACAGGGATTTTTTAGCAATTTAACTAAAATATAGGATTATTTTTTGGGGGCATTTATCCCCATTATTGATTTTTCAAGGGCCTAATAAAATCAAGGAATAATTGCATAAAACCTAATGTATTTTACGGAACCTGTAAAAAAGCCTGTGCCAAAAACTACCTTATTGCCCCCTTGTGTTTAAGAAAATTTTGCAAAAAAGCCCCCCAACTCCATCAAAGTTAATGAATGTGTTGTCCACACTTGAAATGAGAAGGTAATTCAGTTCAATGATTCATTTAACCCTTCATTTAACTGAATTTTTCACTGAAAAATGACTATTGTGCCCTTAATTATCCATATACATAATATTAGTAATTAAAAACATAATATATATTGAAATATTGCAAAAACATTTATATATATATATATATTAAAAACAAATCTACATAGTCAATAGATTTATTGAATTACTTTAGCTAAAAAGGCTTTTGATTCATTCATAGCAATGAATGAAATACCAAATTTCGGAAATATTATTTAGTATGAAAACCTTAATTTGTGAAAAATGAAATAATATAATTGTCAATTTTTATATCTAATTCAAAAATAATATTTTTAATTTTAAGTTATCTCAATAAAAACCATTAATTTATTAATAATATATTTAACGATTAATCTGTCTAATTTACTTGAAAGGTAGTGTGTGTAACTATTCAAAAATTGTATTGCTCATTAAAAAAAGTTAATATACACTATGATTATATTTGTTACTTTATTTCAATAAATAATACTTTTAACTTTAATTTGTACCGATTTAAAAAATCTATAAAGTATGCATTATATCTTCTATATTTTGTAATTATTTTTTTAATTCTACTATAATTTTTTTTGCTCCATTTCCAAAAATTAAAAAAAAATATTCTTAGTTATTATCAGAAGTTTATTTTCTCTTTCTCGTATTTTTTTCTTCCTTAATTACAAATATTTCAAAAAAGCTATAAATTCTCATAAGCATTCATTCAATTAAAAAAAAAAATTCATAAAAATTACATAAAATTACAGCAAAATTTTCAGATGAGGCTTTTATATAATTATCCCTAAAATCAACCAAGCAAATTCAATTGGGGTTGAAAAAGGTAGCTATAAGTGTTAAATAGTTTGGTACGAATTAAATGAAGGTCTGGTACAAATTAAATGCAGATCACTATCTCCCCCACGGCCCACCAACGGAAAGCATTTGCCTTTCATTTTTTCCCCTTTTCTTTCACATGTTTTTTTAATGAAATAATTGCGTCCATTAATGCACTGTATTTCGATATCAATAATTATATTAAACACAATTACTAATTAAACAAGAAATATAATTATGAAATTGAATTAATAAGAGTACCAAAAAAATTCTCGTAAAATTTGAACTCATAAATTTAAAAATGTAAAATGATAATGACACATGACTTAATTCAATCAATTGAAAACTAGAGTTAAATCAACTTGCTGGAGATCTAGTTAGGTGAAATATTAATCTCAACATATATGTTTTAATAATTTAAAATTTAAGTGAGTTATATTTATTATTAATGTTATATTCTTAATTATTAAGTATTTTTAAATTTAAAGAAAAAGAAGAGAGAGAGAGAGAGAGAGAAGATGATAAGTGTATTAGACGATATTTATGTTTTTTAACTTGAAAATTTGGGAATTGTTTAGACACCACACAACAAAGTATGTCATCATCAAATGCGCAAGGGGTGCTGACGACAGCACCATTACGTCATCCGTTACGCATCGGAAGTGAGGCAAAACTTTACTCCTCGTGCCAATATGATACTCTTATTAATTAATTAATTAATTTATTAATTCAAATATTGGAATTATCGACCTCTGAAACAGGTAATAGTAAATTTGTTTTTTTAAATATTAATTATTAATTATAATATTTAAATAATTATATATCTTACTTTATTCTCATAACAAAATTAACAAGATATTTATAATTAAAAATATTTCTCACTAACATCCAAATATCACAATCAAATATTTATAATTTGAAATACATTATATTATTTTTTTCAACAAAATATTTATAATTCCTTGATCAAAACATATTTTCTCAAAATATTCTCGTTCGAATGATTGGAAATGAATCAAACATAGCTGTAGGCTTTCTTTTTGAGTTGTTCGAGAGTGTCATGAAGAAAATATTTTGAGAAAAAATTATTGAAAATTTGTGAAGTATATTTAATTTTATTTTACAACTGGAACACATTATGGAAGCAGACATGTGGTTCCAAAGGAATAGTCAAACAATTGATTATGCAGTAATGAGATCATCTTCCCCACCAACAGAAAACATTTGCATTAATTTTTTTTTTCCTTTTCTTTCATAAGTACACAGATATTTTTTATGAAATAACTCAGTGCATTAGTACGTCATATTTCGATATCAATTATTATTTTAAACACAATTACTAAATATATAAAGAAAATCTACATATGAAATTTAAATTAATAAGAGTACGTACCAAAATTTCTCTTAAAATTTGATCCCACTTAATTCAATCAATTGAAAAGTGGAATTTAATTCAATTGAAAAGGAGATCTAATCCAATTCCGGTGACAAGAAATTATGGTAAGATCATACAATGAAAAATTATCACTTCAACCCTCGTGAACATTTTATGTTTAAAAATATATATTAATGTTATAAATGAAACAATAATATTAATATATGTGTTTTAGTGGTATACAAATTTATTTTAATCTTAATTATAGATATTTTATTTATAATCATTTCATATAAGATATTTTCTCAATTATTAATTAGACTATATGTACAATTTGAAAAATTGAAATTATCATTCAGACGAGACACAAACATACTGTGTCATCATCAATGGACAATAGCACGATTTTGTTACGAAAGCCACATGGAAGTGTCATTGTTATGTAAGGGGAGTGACGATAACAGTATTGGCGTCATCCATTACGCATGCAAAATGATGTCAAACTTTACTACTCTTATGAATCTGATATTCTGTCAATTATGTGATTTTGAAGAAGTGTAAGCTCCGTTTCGTGTTGTTTGAGAGTGTTTGGGGAAAAATATTTTCAGAAATATATTAACAAAAATATGATGTATGATTGTTTTCTTTTTAAATGATTAATGTGGTGTATTTGTGAAGAAAGTATCGATTTATTTCGTTTTTAAGAATGATATGTTTTATTATAAACTTTAGATATTTCTTTATTTTGTTATTGGTGTCCTATTAAATTTTTATATTATTATATGTCATTATTATATGAATATAATAATTAAAAAATATATATTTATATTAATATAATGATCGGAATATATATATGTTTATGTAGCTATTAATGTTTACTTTCATTTTTCATTCCCCAATAGAACATTAAATAAAAGGAAATTTGCACAACAGAAAAAAAAGAAATAAACCAAATAATTTTTTTTTTCATCTCATTTCAAATAAAATACAACGACAAATTTTTATTTTGTGTAATTTGGGAAGTTGCATTTTCCACTTAAAATAGCTAATTTGCAGCATGCATCGATCATAACATTATATTTTTATAGAAGTAATTCCAACGTTTTATTTTTTTTTTTCTTGACGAAATATGTGTGTAAATTAAATAGGTGAAAGAATAATGATTGAGATATTTCTAGGTTGCTTTATGAGAATAGATCTATTAGGTTGGTGATAGCTATCAATACATGCAGACAAACAATCATGAACCACATCGTACATGAATCGTGTACTATCATTCGCATATGGTTTTTTTATTATAAAATTATATTTACCTATTTTTATATTTATCAATTTTTTATATAATTTACGAGATATTTGATATCGAACATAGAAAATTAAAATAATTTATATAATTAAATTAATATGCCGTAAGTACCCTTATTGTACGGCAATCTATGCTTGCAACTTATAAAAGACAAGAAAAAAGTCGAATTTGAATTTAGATAAGCATCTTTGGTTTTGAAGAGATTTAGTTCTTTTGACTATGATGAATTTGCATGCTTTTGTAAAGTATTGCTGAAATGTTTGACTTCACAGTACATTGATTTTTCCGAATTGCAAAAAAATCAAAGTTGAAATTGATCACGGCACAATCACATCATCAACCAACAAAAGAAATAAATAAAATTTCAAAATATGATTAATTATGTTTACCTCCCATAAAATTTATCTAAATTGCTGATTATACACGACAATGTTTCATAATTAACAACACCTCTTCAAGTTCAGCAACCTTTTCAATCTCGTCGTCATGACATTAGTTACATATTTTTCACTTAGTATTACAAAAATTAAGACGTGGTATTTTCATTAATGTGTAAATTTTCTTAATTTTCTTATATTATTTAAATTCTCTTCCTTTTTAATATTTCTGAAAATTAAAAAAAAATGTGATTTGCTATTTTTTTTAAAATATTTTTCAGTTTGTATTTGGAGTCTGTTTTGGTTGTGAGAGTTGGGCCTACCAGAAGACGTTTTGAAAAGTATCGAAGCCCAGTAGTTCAATTAATGGGCTTAGCTTCGTTCCCATTGTGATTATGAGCAACTCCAAGTTATGGGCCAAGTGCTAACCCATATGAACTTTTACTAGCTTTTATGAGTTGTAGGTATCATGCTCCATAAATATTTAAAGAAATTGCAGAAGATGCATGTGTAGGGGGTGGCCCATTAAAAATGATTAAGTCTAATATTTATCAAAAAATTTGATCTAAAAACTTAAAATTATTAAGTCTTTGTCTATTTTAATATATTAATATTCGATTAATCAAAATTATATCTACGATATAGATTATTATTTGGATAACAGTAGCGAATACGAAATAGCCTTTTTGATCGGTGACTTCTGTAAGAATATAAGCTCAATTTATCTACATTGTTATTTGTTGTCATTTTTCTTGATTCTTTTCATCAAAATAATACTAAAATTAAGGTTAGTTATAATATGGTTTCCTTTTGTATTTCGCTTTTTTTATAGTAATTTTCAAAAATTTCATATATGATTTTACTAAAGAACAATTTCATTTTGGAAATTTTAAACAAAGGTGTAATTTGACATCGTTTTAAGATAATTCGCTCTAATAAATTTACGAATTTTGTTATCACATATTCATTTATAAAAAAACAGCCTTAAAATTTGCATCATATAAAATTATTGAAAGAAATGTAATTAATATTTTTATTTTTCACAAAGAATTATATTTTGAGTGAAGTGAAGTGTTTTCAACTCATAAAGAAATACTTGCATAATATTTTGTCTATCTTATTACATGAATATTTTCAAAGCATGATAACAATGTCTATCTTTATTGCATCAATACATAAATATTTTTATTGATTGATTTTCTTTATATTGCGAAAATGTATTTGTATATATCATAAAACTACAAGAAAAAAGAGAACACTGGAAATTAAACATGAAAAAAAAAGTTGGGAAAACTACATATACTAACATTTCTTACACTTTTAATTATATACCTGCCCTTTGCTCAAAACTTGAGATGAATAAAAAGCAAAAAAAAATCTATTATAGAAAAGTTGGTAGACACATTAAGAATAAACTATTAAATTAAAGTTAAACAAGAGTTAACTATAAAAATTAAAATTAAATATTAAATATCAGTAAATTTGAATATATATATATATATATATATATATAAATGTAGATAGGATGATACAATTTTTTTGAACATCAAACGACTGCCAAATTATATAAAAATAAATTAGAACACACATGGTATAATATAAGCAAATAAATTAACAAAAAGCCAGGGCCAACAATCTCAGAATGGAACTAATATGAACCAACAATTTAAAACAAAAGGAAAAAACAGAAAAAGGAAAAACCAACAAGTTTAAACTTTTCCATAGAATATATTAAGAGACAGTGAGATGGAAGCAAAGTAAAACAAAATTCAAAACTCAAACTTTAGCCAAACAGAGCTTGGAAACAGGACTCTGTACACCCCCACATTCAAAACCAGACAAAGATGAAGTGGCACTCTCACCCCCAAAGTGAAAAGGATTACACATGATTACCCAGGTTTAGGGGGGTGTAATTTGTAATTAACATAACTAATCACAACTTAAGGACACTTAGTCTTGTTTCCATGGGTGGTCATGTCAGTATAGCAAGTCCCACACATTTCCCTGTTGCCAGAAGTCCCTGGAGGCACACATTTGCACCTCACACAGCAGGTTCCACAGGCCCTGCTGCACAAGTTTGGCCTCGAGTGTAAGCTGCACCTCACCTTGCAAAGTTCTCCACAATCTGCACACACAAATCATAGAAAAAAATAAATCTTTAAATTAGAAATACTCAAAGAAATTAATTATATTAATTACTTTGATTTGTAAATGTCTAAAATGCATTAAAAAATCTTTATAGTGGAGGCAAAAAATGGCATACCCACAAATGGTAAGAGCCTTCTATTAGTACCTCTCACCACCTAAATATTGAAAGGAAAATAGTTAGAACAGTATAATGTGCTGATTAAACTTCTTTTTTTTTTTCTTTTTTTTTTTTTTGAATTGCATGCAGAAGTACAAGAAATAGCAAAATACAAGAGGGAAATTAAAAGAAATTAAGAAAAATAATTAACCAGTGCTACTTCATCTCCAGCTTCAATGTCAGATGACACCTGCAATGCATGATTAAGAAGAATCAAACAGTGCCCAGAATGCTTAAAAAAAAATAAAAAAAATCAAGAAATGATAAATGAGAAGAAAATGTATCTAAAATTACCTGAGCAAGGCAGAAGAGTAGAAGAGCAGATAAAAGAAGCAGACGAGAAGCCATTTTAATTTACTTTTTGCAAAGTGAGCTCTATGGGGCGTTGTGATGCAAGATATGTAGTGAGTTTTGTGTGTAGTCTTTTCTCATCAGTGCTTGCAATTTATAGGTGGCTTTGTGGAGTTAAAAAAAAAAAACTATTTTTTTTTAAGTCAAAAAAACTATTTAGAGTTACTAACAATTAGTACTGTTTGTTCCCCCTGCCTTTTTTAAAAAATAAACATAAAAAAGCCCATCATCACTCTTCGATTTAAATTTATTGTTTTTTTGTTTTTAAAGGAATATTGTAGAACAAAATTTTATTTTTTTAATTTTTTAATTTTTAATCAAAATAATTTTGTAATACTACTAATTCTCAACAATAAGTTTTGAGAATAAAAATATAAAAATATATAAAATCCCAACTATTACAACCTCAATTAAAATATTTACACTAAATTCAATGAGAATTTTAATTTAGTAAAAGTTATATTAGGAATATGGAGGTTTTTTTTTTTTTTTTGGGCACAGTGAATGAGGTATTGTGCTTCCTTGTCCATATTTGTGTCAGCTTGGGCCTCCACTTCTGACCATTGGTCACTGCAGTCAAGCCCATCATCCTATGTTCTTTAAGGGCATGTTTGGTGTATTAAAAGATAAATGTTGCTTGCTTTTGTTTTTAATGTTAATTTTAATAATAATTTTTAATGTAATAGTTTTGCTAAAGCTGGTTTCTGCTTCACATGTTTTCAGAGAACTAATTAATTATAAATCAAAACATGCATTTAAATCAAACAATTTGTTAAAGTAGATAATACTTACACACATGTGAGATTCTAATCCAGAATCTCTTACAATAAAATTTGGAGATTTTACTATTTAAAAAACCATACCTCAAAATTTGAGGTTGTGCAAATTTGAATTCTAATGTTGAAACTTGAACTTGTCCTACCATTCTAATTACTAATTAACCTAAAGTGAAAAAAATTACTCATATTTGACTCCTTTAATTTACACACACACCATTTTAGCAACTCACAAACTACAACTTTGAATGACAAGAATGCCAAACAAAGCATCAATTAAGTCTTGTTCAAGTGGTTATAGTCCAGATTTCAAGACTATTTAAATATAAGATATTAATTTCATGTCCCAGATATGAATGTGTATTTATTATGAACTTGTTATATCATATTTTATATATACCATTAAGTAAATATAATATTAATATTAAAAATATTGTAAATATAAAAATGAGATTGGAAACAGGAAACTCTTAATTTGAAAGTGGGTGTAGAAAGTAGGTAAATGCAGCACGACAAGAAGCCTCTGCGTCCATAATGTACTGATAAATCGTACGTATACTGACAGACAGGGTCTGAGGAATCCAGCCATATTCCAGTTGGATGGATTAATCCAATCGGGATATATTTTTCACAACTCAATATTTCATTCAGTGGGGTGCTGCAAAACTATTATTTTATCCTACCTGCTTCAGCTTCTTGTTGAAGTGGACCATGGAATATATATGGCACAGCTGTGCTCACTCATTTTGAGCTGGATTCTACTATTTCTGAATCATATGCAATCCACTGTTTTTCTTTCTTGGGAATCTCAATCCATCATTTATGATAAATTTTATTCAATTTAATTCCATACGAAGTTTTGCATAAGAATTAAAAACAAAATAAAAGTATATTGAAAAACATAATTTTGAATTTTTTTTCATAGTAATAATTTGGAAAAAAAAAAAAAAAAGAAGTCATTTAGTTAGAGCTATAACTAATACTAAATGGATGAGATTGTTATTTTCAAGAACATTTCATCCTGGATGATTAGGTGTCCTTTGTGGAGGTATGGATCAATCCAATGGTATGCATTTTTATTTTTTTTTAATTTATCTCTGAATGATCAATAATGCCAGGTCCGTGAATATTGAATTGGAAAATGTAATTTTAGGATTAAAATAAAAGGTTCCATCAACACGTTTATTTATCATTATGTACAATTATTCCCCCCAGATTCATGAACAACGTGCTTTCGGTTATCTCGGCCCATACAATCCTAGCGCTTTTAGTGATCAAGATAGTAATTATTGATTATTAGTTAATTACATTTATCTCCTCTCCAAAATAAGTAAATTAATATTTCCTCCCCTGTATTGTGTGTATATATCAAATGCATTGCATTTCGGACTGACTGTTTTGCATCAAAAATAAAAATAAAAAGAATTTAGAACAAACCATTTTCGACATCAAAATCAAACTTAATTCAAGATCATAATTTGAAAGCTTGCACAGTGAACAGCTGGAGTGAAAAGGGCTTTTAGGTCTGAAAAATATCAATAGTATGCATTGAATGGATAAGTTATGATTATGGGGTGCATGAATTTGGACATGCAAATTTGATACAAAGTTGTTTCCCCTATTCCCACACCTACATGGATGGAGATGGCCGATTTTGACCTCCTGCCAAACTCATGGGACCATTTTCACTATCAGAAAAGGCCAAAAAAAAAAAAAAAAAGAAGCATTCCTACACTAATTAATCTTCTTATTTAAGGTAATTCCCTGTGCCTATATTAATTTTCCATTGTAATTTGAAAACAAGCACGACATTTTAAATCTCTTCCCTCGATTCTGAAAGTAAGCACCATACAATTTTTTGAATTGAGAGCTTACCTATTAAAAATAAAAATTTTAAAAATTACACTTAAGAAACAAAACAGTGCTTATGGATAGAGATCAATTCATTTGGAGTTAGAGGTAGTATTTCTCAGCATACAAAACGCGCGAGCTAATAATAACAAGGCTTCTTTGGCTTTTATTATTATTATTATTTTTTACTTCATTATCCATTGCTTTTTCTCAAACGATTAGGCTACCAAGGCAATTTTTGGTTTAAAGAATTATAAATTAAATAAGAAAACTGATATAGCCTAAAAAGACGGATATTCACAGATAATATTATGCCACAATCAATGTATTGTCCACCGAGTGGTTGAATGATGAACAAATATTCACACAATCAATATATTGTCCACCAAATTCAGTATCTTAAAACTCCAAGATTCACACCATATTCAGTAATCCACTCCATTCCATTTTCCAGTGTAAATCCAGTGACATGTACTGAAGTGAAAAACAATTAACAAGTGGCATAGGCACCAATTCCAGTTGCCTATAAGCTGGTTATGTATACGGTAATGTGTAGCAATAGAGCTTCATGCATTCCACCGTCCAGACTTCTGTGCACTTTACATGCACACAGCCACAAACATTAGACAGTCTAATTATCTAAAACTTTTACACATTCAATAGCCAAACCTAATGTCTTACCTAATTATTGATGTTCTGCTCATGCACGACGCATAAAATTAGACAAAAATAACCCTACTACATTCATGATCAACAAAGTTAAAATGATCTCTTGATGTCAAAATTTCTGGTGTTCCCTCCGTTGAATTAGTCTCAGTTGGATATCTGGAAAGGGAACTATGGATTAACTCTCGTAACTCACTAGTGGGAAGGAAGACCACCAAATGGGAAATTGCTGCTATATATTAACCCCAAAACGAAAAAATATTATATTCCTCTTGTGAAAAGATCTCATCTAGAAGACAATAGTAAGCTCCTTATCATTCATCTCGTATACATGGTCGCTTGCATCTGTGATAGCACTCTGCATGTTTTTCAGGTTTAATTTAAGCTATATAATATGATAGCAAAGGATAGGAGAAAAGAACAGGAAAAGTGAATAACCTGTCCCAATTTGGTAAGAAAGTTGTTCATAAGATTTAACGATGTGAGCCGGACATCTTCGTTAGCCTTGAGTGCTTGAGCGATAGCAAAAGCCCCTTCATCCTGCATAACAGAAGCTAATGCTATAAAATGATGACAGAAGCAAATATTATGGTGACATCTTCCAGATATATTACATACTCTTATTTCATTGAACCCAAGATTGAGTGATGTCAAAGCCTCATTAACCACCTTCAAGCTTCGAGCAAGGCAGATTGCGCCCTACAAAAGATGGGTATGAGGGACAAACATGAATCATATTGAGCAATAAATGTCCTGAAAGTGCACCTGAAAGACTATTCAAATAAGACAAACCTCATCTCTTAGTCCATTGGCTCGCAGATCTAGGTTTGATATGGTGCTATTGTATTTCAGCATATCTGCAATATATTCAGCACCGCTGGCTCCTATCTGCAGAAGTTGTGCATGTAGAAGGTCAAACAAGACATCTAGGTAAAGGTAGAAAGACTTGTATTTAATTTCTTACCTGACACCAACCAAGCATGAGATCTTTTATGTTCCCATGAAATTTAAGAACTTCTGCTAAAGCCTTTGCACCATCAGGCCCAATGGGATTATAACCAAGTTCTAACTGGGAAAGAGAGAGAGATTCATGGCTCGAATAAAATACAAAATCTACAAAATTCAGAGAAGCAACATGTGGGCACGCACAGCAGTAATGACAGAATTATCTTTCAGAACTTGTGCTATTTCGCTGATCCCTTTGGCGTGGATGTCATTTCCTCCCTGCAAATATATTTGCCATTGTTACTGAAGTATCACAGTAAGTCTATAACACCTTTAAATACCAAACTGACACCAAGTATCTAGATGACATCTTCAAAAGTCCAACTGACTCCAGATTAAGACCATTTTAAGTTCCTTTACTTACCAGATCAACATTTGTAACTGAGCGATTCTGCTTCAAAGCCTCTGCTATTCTTTCAGCTCCCTGAGACAAATATAAATATTGGAAGAGGTCAGTGCATATTAATATCTTGGCAAGAGGTGCATTAATCTTCATTCATGGCAAGGCATGGGTTGAAAAGAATGAAGTACTAAATGCAACATTTTTTTGGTTCTTTATTTACCTCATCTCCAATATCATTCATGTAAAGACTAATCCACAACAAGCTCTTGCTTTTTTTGATATATTCAGCAACATGAAAAGTTCCTCTCGCGCTAATTGAATTGTTTGCAAGATCCAAGGCCGTGAGCTTCCCTACATGGAAGTGTGATTTTCAGATCTGCTGCAGTATGCTTAAGGAAAGATAATGCAACAAGTTCCAAAGCAAAATAAACCTTTATGAGAAGACAAGCCAGACATCAGAGCACGGACTCCTTCATCTCCGATAGAGTTCCCTTGCAAATACAGTTCCTAGATATATTATGATCATACACTGCATTCAGTCATAAATCTAAAAAAGTCGAATTCAAAAAGCATAATTATAAAATGCTGTTGCGTATTTACAGCGAGTACACTATGGAATCATCACTCTATTTCAGTCCCTGTTATTGAATAGTAAGACAGATAATGCTCTTCTTCTTTCTTTTATTGGAATCAGAGCAATAAAAAAGCATCTGAACTTCTTTTTCCAGGATATCTCCATGAAGCGAACATGTATCAACATGTGATTTAGACAAAGTTTATCTCCGAGAACAGAATCATACATATTGTTGCAGGAATCTTGGTGTTCCTAGGTCATAGCAGGACTGACATGATTGTCATCGCACAAACGACGCACAATATAAATTGTCCAAGTAATGATAATATTTAAAACAAGTCTGTAAGTCAAACAAAAGGAAAAGAATAGAAAAGAGTCGGAAAGATACCCTCAAGGACTTGTTTCCCTCCAGCCCTTTTGCCAGCGCAGCTGCACCAAGGGGACCACCATAATTGCCACTGGAATAGCAACATGCACACAAATTTACCGGGATGAAGAAAAGGCTAATGCTCTAAAACCAGTAACTGCATATAGAAAAACTATACCAAGAGAAGATGGTAAGTAATCAAGACAAGAACAGTTCTTTTATTTTTATGTGTTGGATTCAAATATAAATAGCGTTCATTTATGTTACAAGATCTTTACTTGAGGTATATCGACAGTATACTTTTATTCTCAAGTATTGCTCCAGCAAGGCCTGAAAATCCCTACCTCCATTTCCAAAATTAACAATAAAACAGAATTAGTGGTCAAATAAAATGTATTTACACAATCTAAGATAACAAAAAGCACAGCAAAATAAAATATAATTTCATACAGAGTAGTCAATCAAATTGTTATTAAGTTCAATGACTCGCAAGGTTGAATTTTTCTTCAACATCTCAGCAATAGCTTTTGCACCCTGCATAATGAGAAATGAGAAGGGCAAATTAGGTGCGCTTTATCAAGGACTTCTTAGCAGACATGCATATGATTGACCAAGTCCCCAATCTTGGTAAACCATTTCAATGCCAAAAGTAAGCTAACCTCGTCCCCAAATGCACTACTACTAAGCTGTAGCTTCTGAATACCAGAATTATTCACCAGAATGTCACATAAACACTGCAAAGAATTAAAGTTTGAACGATGTAAGAGTTACACTAAAAATATCTGAAAAATTGATTCAAACCAAACAACAGTAAAAAACAATAAAGTAAGTAGAACAACATTCAATTAATATATAATTTCATTAGTATGAAAATTAAGCTAGTGTAGAAAGTAAAACTTCCAGAGTCACTAAAAGAAGTCTAACGAATAAAATAAAGCATGAAAGGATCATGTATTCTAATATGGTCTGTCATAGCAAACTTATATTTGAAAACACTACTTCAAACAAATGTGTAGATGAACAAAGACATATTTCACCAGGAATTTATGCATATAGTGACCTTAGATGGAACAAAATGAAAAGTAATCAACCTAAAGCCCCATATTAAAGAGATTACATCTTTCCTGACGAATCAGAAAGCAAAAATGTATTTCAGAAGACAGATTAATTTCAAAAGAAACTTCAAGTATCAATCACATACCTCCATAAGCTACAACACATGGCAATAACATCCTAGAAGATGCACCTAACAATATCTTAGTTAAGTCTTACCTTGACTCCTTCATCACCAATAGAATTTCCTGACAAGTTAAGAGATTTTAGTGCAATATTTGATTGCAAAATCCCATCGAACGCCTTTATTCCATCAGCAGTAATCCCGTTAGCAGCAAAACTCACTTCTTCAGCAGTCTGAAAATGACGCAAGGAAGTAGGAAGTAATGGATAGTGATACTCAAAGTTAGCGAGCAAGAGTTCTAAGCTCAAAAAGATAAAGTTAAAATAAACTCTCACCTGATTATATGCTAAGCTCTCAGCTAAGAAGAATAGCCCTTCATCTCCAAAGTTGCGACCTAACAACACCTTATATGGTTAGACCAATCCTCTATCAGAGGTTCAATGGCCTTCTGCATAATGATGCACAACACAACACAAAAAGAAAAGAAAAGACAAGGTTGTATTGAAGGTTGTCTTCACAGGAGGAAAAATATATACTTGGGCTGTTTGGTGACTGGAGAAGGAAACAAGGGGAACACCATATATATAAAGTGAATTTTATTTTAAACACGGAATAAAAAATCTGAATAAGCAACAAACTTTTCAATTACCTGACATGTCAACACTTTTGAATGACCTAAGCTCTTTGGCAAAATCATTTAGCCTCAGTTTGGATTCCCTTTCAATCTTCGCCCCAAAGGACGACAACAAATTCGTCCTGGGGGCAAAGGACCACTTCACTCCTTGAGCAGGTTTATTCTCTTCAGCTACAGACTTAGACGGTTTTGGTAGAAGGATTTTCTCCACCAATTTCCATAAAACTGTCAGCTGGAAGGTGTAGATTAGTTACCAATTGAGAATTTACTTCTTCAGAGAAATTATTTTATGGCAAAACCAATGGTGCTACAGTGATGTTTTAATGTCATGGAAATAGCATAGCAGCATAGCTTGTCCTCTTAACTTTAGCCCACCCAGTCTCTCAAAATGAAACAGAAAATATCGAAAAAGAAAGCAGTCAAAAGAAACAAGTTTACATGGTTAATGCATTCTTTTCAATCCCTGTGCTGCAATACATGCCAGAAGGGCCAGAACAGAATTAAACTATAAGAGACCTGAACGTTCATCAGAACCACCATTGCACTATAAAAAGATTCATAGAAAAATTTTCTTTAGTAAACAACAAAAAGGCATCATGTGGGTCAAGGATTTAGGTGAAGAAAAGGAAAGAGAAGAAAAGGAATTTTTTTTTCTCATCTTTGGATCGTAGGAAGGACAAGTTAGAGTCTAATGATAATTCAGGGAGAAAATTTGAAAAATCAATCCTTATATTCCTTTACCCAATCATACATTCTACTACATATGAAAATAATTCTAAAATTTGTGTTTGCTTTAAATAAAAGACAAAAGGAGATGGAATAACTTTAAAAATTCCATGATCAAAATAAAGCTCAAGTGACATGATTTACTTGTCTTAAAGTTGACCCCAACAATTCCCAAAGATAAGTTGGAAGGAATTCTATGAATTTAGAAAAGAAAAAACAAATACCAGCAAAATAACTAAGCCAATGGCTTGACACTTCAACCAGCCAGTAATTATAAATATTGCATATAATAATCAAACAACCACATTTAGATTGCGTGCTATCATCTTCAATAGTAGGCAGAAAGCTGCACATCCTCCTCCTATCCTTTAATTAATTGACAGAAAATAACTAACAACATTATGAATTCTTTCATAAAGTTAACATGGAACTACAATATGAAAGTAGCAGTGATTATATATCAACTAATCGGCGCAAAAGCTCTGAACAAGTTTTTAACTTTGATTAACCTGAAGCAGCACATAACTCAAGTCATACTTAAACTACACATACCACTTTGACTGAAACCATTCCACCCCAAAACAGAAGATACAAGCAATTGCTAACAAAACACTAAAAAACCTAAACTTTGCATTATTCCATATCCGGCAGGAAACTGAATATTCATTCCTAGCAATCAAATAATCCAAGAAGCAAGCCAATCAGGGGATCCATTACTATAAACAAGCCACGTTATCCATGACAACACCACCTAAAGGACTACACAAAGAGAACATATATAATTGGGAAAATGCATACCGAAAGTTACAACAACAAATGCGCCGGCAGGGAGAACAAAGGAAGCAATTTCTTTGACTGGAGCAACGGGAGCTTGCGCTTGAGACTGCTGGTAAACTCTGCGAGAACTAGTACCACGCCTCGAATTGCTACCGCCAGAACCAGACGCCGCTGCTTTGATGCTGAACTTTTTCCAATGCAAGGGTCTCGAAGTGATGCTAATTAGAGTAAAAGGGGAGACTACACCTGGCGAATTGTGGTGCCATAAACTGCTTTTCGTGGAGCTTATGGTCCACAGTTCGGTTCTGTGTGTGTTTTGAAACCCGAAATTAATCTGAGATAGGAGAAAACAAAAGATTTAATAGAAATAAAAAAAAAATGAATAAAGATTGAGTATTCAGATATTTGCGCACCTTTGGATGAGAACACAGAGAAAGCGTAGAAGTAGACACCATTTATATGGGTGTATGTATAGTTGTATCTATATATCAGGCGGGTTTTGGGGTTTCCGGGGGGTGGGGGTTGATGGGGGATGGATAGATTGGAGGAGGTGTGTACTGTTGCTGAGCGAAAGGGGATAGAATAGAACAGAACGGCGATTCACGAAGATGATGGCTTGGAGACTGTTTAACAGTGTTTGCTTTGATTAACTTTTTGGGCTTCGCTAAAGCAAATATTAAATGGGCTATTCCTGGTTGCCCATTTATTCAGGGCCTATCATGCTGCTTGGTAGAATGTTTAGAACGGGCTTTAAAACTTAGAAAGACCATTTTAGAAATGGACTTCATTTCTTGAAGCCCATTTGAAATGGTGATTGATAATAGCCCAAAGAAGTGGTTTTGAGTTGCGAATTTTGTTTACTGTTTAATACCAGTATTTTGGGACTAAAAAAAACCTGATTTGAAAATTAGTTTAGGGATTTAAGTCGACTAGTCATTATAATTTGGTTTATTTAATTGTCATTAGGGCTAAAAACTCATTTTAGTTGCGTTGCTTGCAGATTAATTAGTTCGGCCTTCTTAATTTGTCATTCATGTTTTTCAAATAACTCTCTATACTTGTATCCCACCCTTCTTATTTTTAGGCTATTAGTACATAGAATATCTGTTAGCAGACAAAGCATAACATTTGCTACTATTATTAGTTGATTAATCCAAATTGAGTTCCTTACTCCAAAAAATAAATAAATAATCCAAGATCGACCAAATGAAACTAATCACTAAGCAAGTTAATCACAGTATATAAGCACACATTAAAGGGAAGAAAAATATGTCTTAAAATCAGTCTTGGATGTGTTTTTCACAAGCAATAGAAACAAAAATACAATGAAAATTGAAAAATGAAGAAAAATTAGGGTTTGATCTTTCAAAAAAATTATTTGTGTTGAAAAATGATATCGGACTCTTGTTTCTGCCCGAATTTATACCATCACCAACTTTGCACCAATTTGGTGCAACTCTTGTTTGGTCTATAAAACCAAATTGATGCAATGTTTCGTCTCCAATGGAGGCGCCAACACCAAATTGATGCGACAATTTTTCTCCAAGGGAAGCGCCAAAACTAGCGCTAAAATGAAGGAGTACATTGCAAAGATCACGGAGAACATGACCTATGAATTCACATCACTTAAATTATAAAAAATATTAATATTAATATAAAATAGAACATAAACTAAACCAATATTTTTAATATACGGTCAGATTAGTTTTGGATTCTCCAATATCTGGAAAATATTGTCCAAACTTATTAAAGGTACTATCAAATCCCAAGTGTTGCTTAATTACATTATATGAATTACATATATTATTTTAATTAATTAAATATAAAAGTACAAATTGAATATGTAATTATATTCATATGTTAACAAAATTATAAGTAGATAATTAATGAAATGAAATAATTATTGTAAATAAAATAATGAAAAATATATTTTAGAGTAATTTCCTTGTAGGCGGACTTAGGATCCCTCTAATTAAGATTCCTCTATACTAATATCCCACCAGCCTTATATTAGTCTATAGTACATAGAATCTCTGTTAGCAGATAAAATAAAAGACATGGATTTTGAGGAGGAATTTAAAAAAAAAAATAGTATATAAAAGGTATTTTTAAATTTTTAGAGGATAAAACTTAACAATTATATATATATATATATATATATAATTTGTATTAATTTAAAAAAAATTATAGAAGTGTAGGAGGACGGCCGGCTTCGGCACCTTCTCTACTTGCTCTTATGCTATTAATTAATCTCCGTTGACACGAGAGGGAAAAAGTCTTCATTTTTTTAGAGTATAATTAATCCAAGTTGAGTTTCTTGCTCCAAAAAAAATAAATAAAATAATTCAATATTGACTAAGTAAAACAAATCATTAACCAAGCTAATCACAGTATATACAGCACACATACCACCAAGGAAAGTAAACCAATTTTCATTGAAGATATGAGAAACCATGGGTTGTTTGTGCAGTTTTCTCCGACAAATCCTCTGTTGCTTTTGCTGCATGCTTTGCGGTGGAGATCCTGGTGCCGCCGCCTAGCCACCAGGCGGAGAGCCACTGCCCCGCCAATGCATTGCTTGGCCTTGTGTCTTCGTCCTGCATGCTTTGATTGAAAATCTTTCATGCATTTTATAATAAAAAGTAATGGGGAGTGAATTCCGTGTTCTATAGTCTCTTTATTTTTGTACTGTATTTTTATTTTAAAAATTCTGTTATTTTTCTTGTATTGTCAGTGATCAACATGGGTGTGATTTGTAATCGCAAATTTTATATTTATATTTTGAGTGTGACGAGCAAGATTGTAGCATGCTAATGTTACATTTATGCTTAACCGATTGATAATGTTTGGACACATTACTGTTCTTGGGCGCCTCAACAATAAGAATAAGGTATCAAATGCGACGTTAATCTGAAAAGGATTAAACAGAAATGAACTAATAATCAATTAAAACTGAACATTTCATTTTGTCTCTTTGGTTTAGATTATTTCTACTTTGAAAAACTAATTATAAAATAATCAATTTGCAATAAATTAATTTTATAAACTGGTGTTTGGTTATACATTTACATAGATGACGTTTCATCTATATATAATTAGTTCAAAATAACAAAACAATAACAAAATTTTCATAAGTTCATCACATTTTTGCAATTACCAAAAGACATTAGAGATTATAATCTCCGGAGAAAAAAGTATGGACACCTCGATTTTTTTTTTTTAATTCTTAACAAATTCTTGTAGTTGACTATGTTAAATTATAGAATTATCATAATTATTATCTTATAAATTTTAAAATTTTAGTTTTCGGGACACTTTAAAAAGCTTATTATAAAAAATGATATAAATACCTTAAATTGCTCTAAAAACATCTTATTACATGTAGAAAGTTATAAAATGCTTGAACAATTTTTTTTCAAACAACTTCTAAATCTTGCTCACTTATATGGTAAGATTGAATAAACTCTAGCTCAAAAGGGCTTTTTTTTTTTTTTTTTTCCATATCTCAACTGATTAAACTAAAAAATAAAAAATAAAAGAAAAAAAATGTAAACCGGCCAAATTGAATTCGATTCGCAAGCAAGCGAGCAAAAAGCAAATGAAAATTCCAACAAGAAACAATAGGCTGACGCTTTACACTTTACTGAAGCTATATGACCCCGTTTTTTCAGTTAAGATCATTTATTCTAATTTTATATTTTATTTCATATTTTATTTTATATATACACACATCACGTATATATAATTCTCAATAAATATATATTTTAAAAAATATTTTATATATTTAATATATATCTATAACAAAAATATATAAAATAAAACATCAAATAAAAAAGATGATTCAAATTATGCTTATAAAGCCAAAAGCGCCAACTTGGTTGGCAGTTGAGTGCTAAATTGACACAAAATATAAATTTCATTGAAAGACAATTAACTAAAATACTTGCTGCTACAAGTAGCTAAATTCTTTATTGTCGAATAAAAATATGCAATTTAACTGAGTAAATTATTCATCATCCAATATTAATAACAATCCTATTGCCTCGTTGCAACCACCACTTGTCTTATAAGGATTCTTGACCCTTTATGTGCTTTACATTTCTGAGACGGTTCTTGAATTATTAATGTGTTTTTATCTTGATATGGCTCAAACTTTTAATTACAAGAGGAACAACAGAAGAATCATTACTCATTGTAGAGTTTTTCTTGTAGGCATTCTAAAATTTATTGCATTTTTCATTCTTCGTTATTGCCATGAATTTGCTTTATCTTTTTTAATATTTGTAGGGACAATTATTTTTTTGTCACATTCAATCAGAGTGTGAGTTTGTGGTTCCGACCTTGACCAGCCCACTATAAATTTAGTCACAAAATTCAGAGCTACAAATCATTAGAATTTTATAGTTCCCATACCACAGTCTTTAAGATGAGGGTCAAATCTCTCATTTGTTCACCACCTAAATACATAGGTTTTATTTTCCTGCAATTAAACAACAATAGAAAAAAGCAGTGAAAGGGGTACCAACAACATTGACCGATATACCCTCATCTTGCTGCCACACACGCTACACCAGCTCATGTCCATCCACCTTGTAGGATGAGTAACGAGACGAGTTCAAATTTAAACTCGCCTTGTTTAGAGTTGGTGTGATAGATCTTAATTTTTTTAAAAAAACTCATACTGTTTATTTTTTTTATTTTAAATTCATTATATATAAAATATTTTTTAAAAAATATATTTTTCATAAAAAATAATAGTATTATTTTAAAAAATATATTTTTAATATTTTTAAAATTATAAAATGTTGATCTAGTGATTGAATTCAAGGTCAGTCCATATCCTAAAATATCTTGACGGGGTAAATTTCGAGTTTTAACAACAATCTTGTCATTACCATCTCTACACCCTTGCAATACGCACATATACAAAGGAAATATTGCCACAATAATGGCCAAAAGAAAAGAAAAGAAAAGAAAAGAAGAGTAATAGCTCCCAACGGCCGCCGTGAGAATGCCATTGTCGATACCATAATTCGCACCACCATTACACCTGGCTCGTAGTTTTTAAGATCTGCATCATATATTGTAGAATTTTATTTTTCGCCACTTGAATTAGGCCCATCAATTAAATATACACTTAACATTCTTAAACCATAAATCTATAGTTTGAATGACTCATATTACGAGAATAATGAGTATATTCCTTACATATATGCTAACATAAATAATTTGGTAGTGACAATGAGTCTTTTAAAACTAATTTATTTGCAATCTCCAGTTGTGAATGTGGAAAGGGGGTCCGATCATTCAAAATGACCATCATTTACCCAATAGGGGATATTTATATTATGAATACGACAAGTTTTTACGCGTTAATGTGTACTGCAAATTGTCATATATTCTATCACCCTAGTTAAAAACAAAATTCCTTGTCCAAAATCATTCACCTTTCATTTAATTCCCCCAATATTCACGCGACAGCAACGTAAAGCAAACGCCAGATTCAAACATTAAATCCTCCAAAAATCCTATATATAGGCATCTCAGGTTGGCAATGAACTGACAACTAAGCTGCAAAATAGAAACATAAGAATTAATTTAGAAAACGTCGAATAGTAATTATTCGACATCATGTCCCGAAAATCGAAGAAGCGTCTCAAGTATATTTCACGACATGTGTTGAGAATCACGTTTCTCGTGGTTTCCTGCGTTTTCTTTGGCGATGTTAATTAGCATCTTCCTCATCTGAATTCCGATGCTGATATTATTATTATCATGCATGCATGGCGGGTACGTGCATGAACGCTGTATATGGCCGACCGGCCGGGTGTGGCGGTCTGGTTTTTTCTTTTTTGGATTTCCACTCTATGATTGAAAGTATGGATTGTAACTTTATGTACAGTTGTGTGTGTAAATTTCATGTGTTGAGTGAGAATAACAATTGTATCCAGTGTTTGGTTATGAAGCTGATTGCCAAGAAAGAGTAGTTTCATGTGATGATGAATAGAATTTCCATTAATTTCAAGTGATTATAATCTTCAAACAAGTGTACGTCTTGATTGATCTTGTAGGAGTTGAACGAGCAAGCTACATATGCATGAAATTCTTCTTCTGCGTTTCAGAGCAAAGACAATTGAGTCTACCACGTTGGACTCGTTTCCAGACATGAAAATTGTTTGTTAGAAGGGTTTTTTGACAATTTTCTTTTTATTTTCAGTATATATATTTTTTAATTATGCATGATATTTATATTCTATTTTCTTAGACTTTTTATGGAAACACTATAAGAAAAAGACAATATTCCTGATAATATCAAGATTGTCACTAAGTATATTTATTAAATTGTCACAAATATTCCTTTTCCTTTCGTATTGAGAGATTCTCTATTTTTTTTTTAAATTTTTGTATTTCTAAGACTTTCGACAAATATTTTTTAGATCTATAACTAAAATAGAGTTCTTACAAACAAAAAAGAAGCACAGATAGCAGAATTCAGGCGGGTGTGGCAAATGAATTTGGCCCTGTCTGTCAAATATGGATGTTTGCTACGCAGCAATAGAAGGGGAACACATCTGTGTTTACTTATTGAGGAGAGGATTTTCCTTCCTTCTTGAGAATGGGATGAGGGAAGACTATTATTATTCGCGTGGATGTTAGGCGGAATTTTGGGGCAAAATTGTAATATGTGGTTTAAAATTATAGTTATTGTGATCAAAATATAATTTAAATATTTTATGGAGAAAGTGTGATTATTTCATCCCAATTTGCATCTAGGAGATGGAATGGGGATGGATCATCTAGTTAGAATAATTAATTAAATCGGGCATTAATTTTTATCATGAATCATCATCACTAAAATAAATATTTGATTAAATTGAATATTTTAGTACATCCAATCTAATTAAATTAAATAAACAAACTCTATAAAGGAAATATTAATGATAAAATTTTAAATGACAATATAAAAATTATTATTTATTATTTACAGCAGCCAGAGACTAGCTAGATGCATCAAATATGACATTGGTGATGGGTCGACTAAAGATAATTATAACACCAAGACTTCCAAAATCTTTTTAATAGAAAAAATCGCCAAAATTGAGGATATTCATGAGGTTTCGACAGGGAAACTATCGAAGCAAGCAGTGAAGGCAACTTTGCTCTTTGGCATTTCATCTACAAATCTTAACGAAAGGACAATTACTACCTGATAATTTACTTTCTTTTAAAAAAGTGAATAGAATTGGTACCATTTGATGAAACATTTACTTTGTATTAATCGCCAAACATTTCAGGCCAAAAAAAATAAATAATAATTTTGGACCATAAGAAGGAAAAATAATATATAGAGCTTATCATCTATATATAGGTATGTTCAGAATGGGTGCAAGAGAAAGAGAAGAGAAAATTTAATTATAAGGAGCCGAAGGATATAACAACAAATAATCCATCATGTCAACTGTAGAGACGAAACCAAAGAAATCTGGTCTCAAGTCCACTTTCTGCTGGTTGTTCCGAGCAGCGTTTATCGTGCTTTGGTGTGCTTCCACTGGCGACGCCACCGCTGGCGGCTGCTGCTTCTGATTGGCGGCCACTGCTGGCGGCTGCTGTGTGTATGTGTGTGTTTTGAATTATAGAAGATGCGTTTCTGTTTGATTTCCATGTTTGGTCAGTGAAATTTTCATCTTGTGAATGTTATTACTCTTTGTATTGTATTATTAATTATCGTTGTATGTATATTTTAATAAAATATTGCACGTGATGAATAATCAACAATATGTGAGTGTATGATGGAATTAGATTTGTATTCGTGGAAGCTAATTGTGATATGGATGTGGAAGTATCAACTCAAAATCTAAAGCAATGAGGGAAGTAGTTTCAAACATCTTTGGAAGTCTTCAACCATTTATTTTATTTAGTACATTGAACATCACTAAGTAAAAAAAAAAGTATTAATAATAATGTTAAGCTCTCATAATTATATATATATATATTAAGTAATAAAAATTATTATTTCAATGAAATAATAATTTTACAAATTTAATTATAACAAAAAAAAATCATGTATTTGATAATTATTTATACAAGAATTGTATAACAATTGTTGAAATTGACAACTAGTAACATGTGTAAAGTAATAATTTTGGAACAAAAGAAGTTGGTGTATGTGATTATATCTATTTTGTAACTAAACTATTATTTAATACATATGTCACTAATTGTTAATAATAATGATTTAAAATAATTTTTATCAATATTAAATTTATAAAAACTATTATTATTAATATAAAACAAAAAATATGTGACTACTAATAAGTTTGACATAATTATTCTCTTAATGCATTTTTTCTTATTGTGCATGACAAGTAACCTATAATAATACTTACTTTCATGCATAAGGTTGGGGGAAAACCGGATGGAGGTTAAAGATTTGACTTTAAAATCATTAATAATATTTACAATTATAGAAAATAATTGACATTCGTATCTAATGCAAAGTCTTCTTTAAAAAAAGAAAAGAAAAGAAAAGAAAGAATAATATACACAAATAAGGAAAAATAAAATAAAAAGTAAAACAGACTTAACTGGAAACAGCATGGGGCCTGGACCACGATGACACGAATCAATGTTAGATTAAATGTGTACCTAGTCTATATTTAAATTAATCATTATAACTTTAATTTAAAATATGTGTACATATATACTTTTAATTATATGTATTGCATTAGCTATGTATCATATTATTTGCAGTCACGTCAATTGTCTCCAAGCACGATCACAGTCCAGGGACTATACCTCTTCTCATTGTAAAAAAGTCAACTCGAATTTTTCCTGCCTTTCATGATTCCTAGCACATACTATCGAACTGCAAACTTAAATAAAAAAAAATAATACGAAAAATAAAGGAAGAAAAAGAAGAATTTTCTTGATAAATTAAGTTTGGCCATACCACCCGATCAAAATAATTATATTTATCTTGTATCAGTTTTTTTCGTTATTTTTTGAACACTCTGATTAATTTCGTGATCTCGTGTAAAAAAATCTCTAATTATCTCCTTACACAAAAAAATTAAGAATGTGATTTGGGTTGGGGTTGGAATTTTATATTAAAAGGAAGAATTAATTAAATCTCAACTTGAATCTAAAATAAAAAAACACTATCAAGATTATTTAAAATTAATGATTATGGCAAGTTAAAGTATCAACACTTGAGAGTAAATATTTATATGATTATTATCATGTGTTATGCGTTCAATAAAAGATGTCAACAGGTCTGCTCAAATTCAAATCTACTCCAAGTAGATTCCAACTTAAAGTAAAAGTACATTCCTCTTGTTTTATTTGAAAAAAAAAATTATTTTGAAGGCAAAATGTGAGAATGAGGTTAAAATCCCCATTAGAAGGAAATACATACCATAAGTAGGGGAGATCGATTGGTATTCTCAAAATTTTTAAGGAAATGAAATTACCATCTACAAACCATATTATTTTATTTCATTGATCACTAATAAGTACAATATTCTATATAGTATTTAAAAATTAAATCAACCATCATAATGACAGTACAACTTCACATTGGCTCGTACAACTACAGCCAAGTCAAATATAGTAAGTACAAATCTAGCAAATTCTTTTACTATAAATAGGCATGATGATATGGCCATGAAATAATTTGCCTAAGCCATCAAGAAGTGAAATTAAGTCCATAAAAAAATTATTGCATTTTGAGGATGGCAGTTCGGTTCACTGCATTTTTGGCTTGCCTTGTGGTGATGGTTGCGGTGGTTGTGGCCCATGAGGGCCATGACCACCACAACATGGCTCCTGGGCCGTCGCCAGTGCCACCACCACCGCCCTCAACTGCCTTCAGTTCTTCTCCATCAGCGGTGGTTGGATTCTTGGCCTTGACTGTTTCTTTCATCGGCGTAACTGGGAAAAGGATTTGAGATTAATTTCCTCTTCAAGTGCTCTTTTCATTTATATATATGCTTGTGTTTTTTGCTTGGATGATTTTTTTCTTTTATTCTTTTTTTTTTACCATTGATTTTCCTCAATTCTCCTAGCATCAATTTTATGTATTTTCTTTCACCATATGGTTGATGTACTCAATAGTAATTTCTGAAGCTGATGATGAGCTAATGTACCTCTGCGTTCTTCCAAGTTCCAATTATTAAATTACTCTTTAGTAATTATGTAGTTCTACATAATTTGGCTGCTGTTTTAACAACATATGTTGGATTTGATCCTGATTTACAGTCTCAACTATGCATAGCTCGTCTTGTTAAGCGAGCTAAATTACTTAATCCTCATAAAATTTACTCATAGCTAGGAGGCCGAAGTGTTATTTATCCTTAATTTTGCTCCGTCACCACTAAGGAACAACTTATTTAAACAAATAACAAGAAAAGATCTATGAATTATACCCCTTGACAAGAAAAAAAAAATTATGAAGATTGACAAAACACTGCCCTGATGTGAGTAATGGAAAACAAAAATGCAATAAAGATTAGCTCAAATTTCAACAGCAGCCTATGGTTTCAGAAAAGTCTGATCATGTTGCACTAGCAGCCTCTGAACTTGACAGCATCAGTTCTTGTTCCGTGCAGCTCAAACCACTACATCAATGCGGTCAAATTCAATCAAAGACAAGTTGTTATTCTCTTCCACAGAGAAACTGGCAGGGTCACCAACTTCAACACGGCCGGCTCGGTCCACTGCAAGCCTCATCGATCCCTTGAACATGTCAATTTTTGCATTTGAGAGGGTGAGCGTGTTACCCTCTTTTGCCAGATGCACTAATAAACACAAACCAATTTGTCAATAAAAGTAAGAGAAATTCATCGGCATTCATAAGCAAAAACCTAATTATTGTAATTCTTCCACGTCGATCAAACATTCTAATGATACCGCGATAAGAAAAATAGAAACAACCATTGGAGGGAGGATTTCAACAGCAAATAGAGAATAATGCAACAGAAGCCAAATATCCTCTTATGCCAGTAGACAAAATTCATTTGCTAGAATAACAAAGACACCACAGAATACAAGCTGGTTTCTGAACAAAATGGCCAAGCATCCACTTATCATCTCTAAAATGTCACAACAGTCGACCAACTTTGAGGACACATAGACTATGCCTATTCCACTACACATCAGCGACTCAGCGTATTAAGAAAATAGCAAGCCTGCTGCTACCATCAGTTGGTCATTCTTTATGAAAATAAACTACAAGCTTTAATTGACTTCTCAAATGGAAGGAAGCCTGTTATATCTATTAAAATATCAGGAGGCCTTTCCAAGTGTTACCCTAATTGACTAAATGATAGAGTAGTTATTCTCTTTGAGAATTTGTGCAAAGTTTCTGAACTGACCATTAGCTAGTTCTTTCGCTCATATATATACGTACACACACACACAGACAAAATTAGAAGGTGTTACTTTCTAATGTCATCTACATGGACCATAATACTTTAAGAAGGAAAAGGATTCGCAGCTGTTTGAGAGGGAAAAAATCATATTGAACTAGATGCAACAGTAGTACAACAACAGTACACCACCTCTTTACCCTTCAATCAATATACATAAACATTCTTGTTACACCACAATAATCAACCTTAGAAATTTGTGTTACCATGAAACTAGTAACACCCTCATTTGAATTTTGCTAAAAACTCTCCAATTGTACTTGTTTAAAGACATTACCTCTTACTTGCAAGCACTACTACTTCCAGCTGGTCCTGGAAGGTGTTCAACAACTTTTACTAGATACGAAATTTGATAGCTCATGTAGCTTATCACATCTAGGGGATATCATGAGAAATTTTGAGTATTTAAATCTCAGCGAGAAGTTCTATGCTCTAATAATTGAAACGTACTCTACATACATTTCAATTTCATCTATATCATATTGAGATTACTGAGAAATCATTGTAGGTTGAATTTATTTCAACGACATTATTTTTTTAGTTAAAAGAGGATTTACAACTTACTATGACTGATTTCAAGTATACATACAATTTAATCCGACTAAAGATCAAAACAAAGAGCTGATAACTTGATACAATAAAATCCACAAGTGTGAAAGTGGTATAGCATGAATTATGCAATCTAACTAAGAAATATACTTTAAGCACAAAAAATGCTTTTATATTCAGAACTCAAACAATTCAACCACAAAGCCAACATGACATCCAATGACCTGATATGTGTACTTTCCATCTTTGAGAAGCTGATATTTAAGGTGTGAAGAAATATGTTATCCAAGAACTAAGAACTAAAGACGGCTAAGATCTAAAATTTAAAAAAAGTTGCCAGCACCAAGTAATTGCAATGCTGGTGAAATCCACACATAAAACATATGCAGTTAAGCACCATTTATCAGACCCACTGAAAAGGAAGCTTCCTGCTTATGCTATTCAGGTTCAACACTTTTAGCCAAATGCCAGCCAAAAAAGGCACAATACAACAGCACTAACATTGAGAAAGATAATTGAATAGCTGTCCAACCAGTTGAAATGATTCTTTTGCAGCAGTCAAACAAAGAAATTATATAAATGAGGAAGATGAACATTCTGAAACCCGAACCCTCCATCTCTCTGTGGCAACTGTTCATAGGATATTGACATCACAGAAAAGAATGATGTCCAGAACGAGGAATTCACTTTGCAAACTAAATGAATCATACTTGATATACTTCAGATTCAGATGTTGAATGAGTTCATCAAATCGAAGGACTAACAGTCTAACTCATTTTAAGATCTCCAAAAAATAAGATAGGTGTACCATGAAGATTTAGAGAAAGAAAAGCTTAGCACAAGATATGCACAACTCATGAGTAAGTAGTAACCAAAAAAATCTAATTTAATGGCCTTTGTAATACAAGTATACTATAGCAACTACATGTGTGTACTGAAAGATCAATAACTCCAGATTTTGGAGAGGAAAAGGTACATACCTTGGTCGTTTCTAGCCGCAAAAATAATCATTCCTGTCTCATCTCCCACTAAGCATTCAGCAAACCGTCCTTGTGTGCGACCTCTCTGCACTACTGTCTTTGCATTGATCACCTTTACAGTTAAATTAAGCCCAGTATCCAACGGGCGCAGCTGGTTTACCTTAGTGAACTGCTTTTTTATCTGGTCAGCCATTTCGTATTTCTTTTGTTTCCCCAAAATGTATCTTGTTATCTGAGACTCTGCAAAGTATTCAACGAATTTCAAAATGAAGTGTGCTATCTTATAAAGTACTCCTACTTAACAGAATATCCAAAGTTGCACAGGAGATATGATTGCATGGAGAACAGATTTCAGAATAAAAATTGCAAAAATGAACTAGGAGAAAATATGTGTCCAGCTCAATCTGGACAAAATTAAATTGTTCTGCTTACAGGTAAGATCTTTACTGTCAATCTGATAATATTTCAACTTAATATAAATTCCAATTAAGCAAGATTTGTGTATTTAACGATTCCTAATTTCTGTCAGTTTCTTCAACTTGAATCAGACCGTAATTCGTGCAAACCAAGAATTCAGCAGACACCTAAAATGCTATAACGAAAAAGAATAAATTAAGTAAATCAAAGATTAATGCTTTCACCAATAAATAAATAAAATACAGACAGAATCCATAAAGGGCCTGCACAAAATCCAATCCTTTTCAAATAAAAATAGGAATGATACAACAATTTGGAGCAGATCAACTTATGCCCCATTCATGCAGATCAAGAAATTACAAAAAAATTAAAAAAAATAACCAAAAAACAAAGGAATAAACAGGAATCTCTTCTAATTAAAAGTGCGTGAAGTCAGCCCACCTGAATTTCAGCAGAGAAAATCACGAGATGTAGTTAGCTAAATAAACAGAGTTTTCTATGGAGATTTAAAAGAATTAGAGTTGTGCATAGTTAAGGTCTTTAGAGTCGGTAGCTTGTGAAGGTGCACCGTGAATGCAAACGAGTCTTCACACCCAAATATTTCTCCTTTTATATTTTCAACCCTATTGTTTTTTTTTTTTAACATTATCTTTTTATGCCAAGCAATGGTTTTTTCTTCTTCTTTCCTACTAGTGACATCATTTTAAAGCTATTTCAGGGATTTAGTGGCAAAATTACTTTTAAAAATGTTACTCGAATATAGGTTGAAAATCAGAATTTAATAAAAAAATATTAATAAACCAGAAACTTTTAGCATATTCATAAATTATTTCATTTTTTTTTTTTTTGTTAAAACTGCAAATTGAGATTACCAAATTGATCGGATCAGATCCATATTAGGGCAGAGATACTAACTGGTTAAATGTGGGCAAATATAGATCAATCGGACCTAAACCAGCCCAACCCAACTTAAATTAATATTTTTTAAAAATTAAAATATCTACAACGTTTTATTATCCAACTTTAACCTTTTATGAAAAATCAACAGCTATTGAAATACACCATTTTTCTATTATTTCAATTGAATCAATTTTTGTTTATCCAGTTAAACAACTAAAAAAAAAAACATCAATATGTAATGGACAAGCCCATGGGCTGGTCCATTAAGCCCGGACGCTGTTTGAACAAAATAAATGTAGTTTAAATACAGGCTCACAATTGGGCTCTAATTAATAGTTATCCCTAGATAACATACTGGGCCTTCATCGATTGACCCAAACTCTCTCTCTCTCTATGCGGGGCATTCGGCAAGAAGAGCTTCCATGCACTAAAGAAAAGAACAGAAGTAACTGATTCTGGAATAATATGAATTGACAGTTTGATTTATGAACTGCACATCGTAGATATTACATACTCACTCAATAAATGAACTAGATTTAGTGGTAATTCAAACAATAACCATTGGAAAATATTGATTATGGTTCTGAAATATTTATAAAATCATCGTAAATTAAGGATATATTATACAAGATATCTAGATGTATTATATAGTGACGAGAATGGTGTATTATACACAAAAGACTCTAAGTCACTAGCAGTTATGTTTTTATAATTGATGGTGCAACCATGTCATGAAATTCTTAAAATAAACTTACATGACTCGATCCAAAATGAAATAAGAATTCATAGCTTTAATTAAAATTGAAGCAGCAGCACAATAGCTTCATAATTTATTAAATGATATATTTTATTGGCTTAAACAGATGCATGTAATACAATATATTATGATAGTCAATCGGAAGGGCACAAAATAGTATTTATGATAGTAAGTCTCTACAAATACAAAATAGTATTTATGATAGTAAGTCTCTACAAATAGTTGCAAACGTAATACCATAAGATAATTGAACTATAATTGAATTATCTCGATCGGTAATGTGAATTGAAAAAGAATCTTATGAATTTGTAGACTAAATGACAACTTGAAGGTCAAGTATAATGATTATCAAGGAAAATAAACTTAAAAACCTACAAATTTACAAATCGTTACGAACACAATCTTACTCATTTGAGATCACAATATATTCGTTCAATGGGATAATTAAGTTATGAAAAATCAAAAAAACACTTGGGAGTTAACTCCTGCTCATTTCTGCGTGTTGTATATAGTGTGGTTATGTTATACTTTTAGTAATTTATATATTGCCAAGTGGAATATAATATCATAATTTTGATAGATATCAATAAACAATTATGTATGTGGCTGCTTCTCAAGTTAACACTTTTGAATCCAAGAAGTTGTTTAGGGTCAAAATGAACACAATCATGAGAACTAAAGATATTAGAAAAATTACTGTAAAAATAATATCGTGTAGGTTTATATTAACGATTGAACAATTTAAAACATTGCGTTCACAATTTGCTAAGTGAATTCAATGTATTCTATAAAAAAGATTCAAAGTCATAAACTACTTTTCTCGATCCAATAACTTTTCCCTTAAACTCTCTTCGATATTTGCATAGTTCATACGCATCAATTCATTCATATGTGGAGATTGTTGGAAGTGATTTTAATATTTGGTTTTGTTTATTTAAGTGGGTCTCATTTGTTGATTATAAGAATTCTTTGGCTTAACTTAATCTACTCCACAATTAGATTAGTAATGATCTCAAAATCAATTTTGGCTAAATGATAAATTAAACCCAAAATTGAATTTGAGTCTTTTGAAATAGTATAAATTTTTGAGTTGAAAAATAGAAAAAAAATGAATAGTCATTCGACTAGCATTGGAAATTAAAAAGACCTTAGATCACTTTATATGGTTCAAGGTTGATACAAGTTTTGGGTCCAAGAGGCCACCAATGGTTTTTGGAAGGAAAAGAACTTGCATGTTAGTACGTTTAAACCAAAGCCATTATGCACGAGCATTCGGTTGGTTCCGCCTAGCTCTGGCTTGGGTTTAAGAACATTGTCTAGTCAAATCTATTTTTTCAATAGTTGTTTTTATGGGTCGTGACTTTTTGAAAATTATAAATAAATTCTTTTCATTTGTAAATTTCAATTTTTCTCAACCCTACACCTCTCTTCTCATTCCAATATTCTAATAGAGTTCAAGATATTTTATTAATTTGATATTTTTAAAATTTGTAATAATGTCATTATTTAAAAAACGATCGTTGTATCTTAAAAGATAATTGCTGGAATTACGAAAGCACCAGAGTGAGGCAATTTTGTTTTAAAAAGAAAGAGTCAAACTCTTAACTTGACCAATATTTTGCAAATATTCTAAACCATCTAAAATCACACTTAATTTTCCCAACAAACTGATCATATGAAGGTATAAACTCATTTGCCGTGTAATTGAGCATTAAAGGCAAGCTTGGTCTTTTATCACTTTAATTCCATAGTTATTCTTGCTTTTGTTACTTATGATCACACATGCCAATGACAGTTAAAATTAGGAACGAGAGAGAGAGAGGGTATTGAAGCATTAATGTGTACAAAGCTCAAAATCTGAAGAACACCTCACCATAATAATTGGCACTGATCACTAAGATTCAGCAGATAAGAAAATGCAAATATGGCATGGATTGTTGCTCCAATAGGAAGCACATCCTCATCAATTGTATAGTAAGGACTGTGAGGGGGGTATACAGATCCAACCTTCTCATTCCTTACTCCCAAGAGCAAGAAGGATCCTGGTACCCTTTCTAAGTAAACTGCAAAATCTTCACTCCCCATGAAAGTAGGAGCTAATATTGTGTTTTCTTCTCCAACAATCATCTTTGACACTTGTTGTACATGTTCATATATTCTCTCATCATTTATGGTTGGTGGAAGCGTTGGATGCTCTTTTCCATCAAATTCAACGTAGGCCGAGCAGCGATGTACAGCCACCTGGCTTTTTATAACCTGGGAAGCACAAGGCAAAACATCCTCAGATAATAATTAACCCATCATGAAGTTTTCCTTGCTAGTAAGCAAATAGAAAAAGGAAATTGTGATGCATAATTTGAATACTTGAAGAAGTTATTCATCCCCTTATAAGGTCTTTTCGTGCATCAGAGACAATTATTTCACGGTGCATTTATCATAATTTTATGTTGGACTCACAAAACATTAAATTAGGAGACTTGTAAATGCATTTACATATGTGAAAGTATTTTGATTACCTCTTCTATTCTTTTCCTTAGTGCATAGAAGCTCTTTCTGCCAAATGCCCTGAAAGTACCAGCAATAGTGGCTGATTCCGGAATGACATTAAATGCGCTCCTCCTTGCATCATAGTCACAGAAACTACCTGGAAAATCTTCAATTCTTGTTATCCCCCAAAAATATGAAATGTAGTTTCAAGAACTTGTGAAGACTTAAAACTACCTGAGAATCTAAAGGGTCTGTCTCCCTGGAAACAATATTCTGTAAGCTAATAACAGAAGTTGAAGCAGCCAAAACGGGATCAACGGAATCCTGTGGAGCAGATGCGTGCCCTCCCTTTCCCCTGATCACTGCTTTAAAGCTCCCACAACCAGCCAAAAATTTTCCAGGGCGTGATGCAACCGTTCCTCCTGGATACCTGTGGACTGTATGCAATCCAAATATCGCGCTAACATTTTCAAGCACTCCCTCTCTTACCATCTCTTTCGCACCTTCACCGTTTTCCTCAGCTGGTTGAAATATTAGAATAACCGTTCCCTACAGCAAATTGATGAATGATCTTGTCAGAAATTTGTGAATGTTCATGTCTGGATAGTATGATTTCGTGCTATAACAACAGATGATTGTCTAAGTTCTCACCAGCAAATTGTTTCGGAGTTGTTGCAATAATCTTGCAGCACCTAGAAGCATTGCTATGTGTGCATCATGTCCACAGGCGTGCATTTTGCCATCTACTTGGCTCTTGTGCTCCCATTCCCTCAACTCCTACATGGTGATATTACAGTTTCTCAAAAATTGAAGTTTGAAATATTACTGAAATTTTGCAGCAATTTGAGTATTTTCTGAAAGGAAATTTTGGACAGCATCTTTGCATCAAATTAACTGTCTTGAATGATCATGCTAAGTATCTGGGAGCAGCAAAAGTCATGACAGTATCGGTTTCTACCTTAACCAGCAATTTGTTAAGATAAATTATTCTGGATGAACACTTTGGAACAATCATAAAATGGGCACACTTTCAGAGTTGATTATGACTCACTTTTTTGGTGGAAGTGGGAATATTTCCACAAATAGAAATCTTATCATGATAAGTTTACTCCATGTTACAGTTAGTCTCTGTGGTCCAAATGACAGTACCACCTTAAATAATGAAAAAGTCTAATTAACAACCAGTAATTGCATTTTGTCTCTGCATAATAAAAGGGGTTTGTCCTATTTACTTCTAAGAAAACTAGGGCCACCTGAAGTTCATCAAGAGAAAATGATACTTCTAACATTAATAAAAAAAAAAGGAATTAAGCATTAAATTCCCATTTTCTGAGAGAAACAAATAAAATCAATAGTGCAACTGACCTGAATAGGCAGAGCATCCATATCTGCCCTAAGAGCCACAAATGGAGGAGAACCAGAACCAATGGTGGCCACTACACCAGTACGTGCTACCGGCCAACGATATTCAATTCCCATTTTCTCCAATTCAAGCCTGATAAGAGAGCTTGTGTTAAATTCTTGAAAAGCAAGTTCAGGGTTCTTGTGAATTTCTCTTCTTATCTTCACCATCCAGTTCACCGTCTCCGGCTCATTGGCCAACTCTTTTACATGCTCTGTCAAAGAAGAATTATGTTCATGCAGAAAAGGGTTCAAACAAAGATCACCAGAAGCAAGCTGCATACATGGAAAGAGTGATACAACAGTGAGGATTATCAGGATTTGCAGTTCTTGGACTACTTCCATTTGTTAGATGAACTGGAAAAAAGAAAAATAAATAAAGGAATCAAAGATTGTGCCAGCTAGTTTCTTTTATGCCATTTGTGATGTGGAATTCTTCAAGGTTTTTTTCACTATGGAATTATGGGAAGGTACACAAAAGATAAGAAAATGATGGACCACACGCAGCAGCTGGACAGGCCAAAAAGAAGACTTCTCAGCTTTCTTGCACAACTAACACATTAAATCTATGGAGGGAAGTGAGACAGCAAAGTTGAGAGGATATTTTTATAGTGCACATTTAAAGCAGAAAAAATTAAAAAAAAAATAAAAAAGTAACTCAGGAGAAAAACGTGCAGAATAAATATTCTTTGTATTCTTGTGAAAACAAATGCTCCCACTATCAAATATTTTTTTTATGAACTTGCTAGTCAAGAGAATTCTGGAAGTAAATATTTCTGCCCAGATATCGATGTCACATGATACCATTCCTTCATATAGCCACACTAGAATTTGTTATGTAGCAGGCAGAGTTTTTAACTTTTTTTCTGGCCCGTGACTGGGGTAAGAAATTGAATATTCATAAAAGACTTCACCGAAAATACATCTTGAAAAATCAGATTGATAAGAGTGATGACTGGCTGAAAATGAAATGCTGCTCACAAGCAATTTGGCTTGCCTGGTAAATGTTTTAGTTCTCACCAAAGTCAATTCTTCCACGCATTTAACATAACTGACTTATGTCACTCGCATTAATAAAAAGGTAATACTTTTGGTGTAACTTATGATTAAAATATAAGTTTGAGCAATTTTTATTTCAATTTGGATTTAAAATCACAGCTTTAGTCTACAGCATATGCATCCCTCATATCACAAAACGACGAATATACAAGATTCCAATTGTAAATAAAATCTCAGCAGGTCATAGTTTAATTCCGCTAATAATAACTAATACTCCCTTTATTCCAAATTTATCTCGAATTTTTCCTCAATTGCTATTAGTCTCGAGTCTTATCTAAGTGTATTAGGGCCACTAGCCCACTCACCCCCTCTTTCCTTTTCCATGCTAGTCTAGTCTAGAACTACGCGCTTCGCCTTCCTATTCCATTTCCTAGTTTGGACATTAGTTTAATATTTACCTAATATCATTTTCTTTGTCCGGATAGAAATTTAGAATTCTTTGCAATTTTTTATTCTGATAACATCTTAAAACAAAATTTTATTTCGTAGAATAAAAATCTTTCAAAGTACCATATTACTTAAAATAATAATACAATACTATTAACTTTCAAATATTTTTTTAAAGCAATAACCCACCAACTTCCACTTTTATTTTTTTTATTCTTTTAAATATATTCCATAAAAATGAAAGCAACAATGAATAGAAAAACCTAAGTATAGTTTATTGTACTAAGTTACGTATCAAGTTGCTGGCTAGAGGTCTACGAAGGCAATGATTTTTTATTTTTTTTCATAACCCAAATTTTCGAGTTTGTCGGATTAATTTTGAACTTTTTAAACACCTGCTCCTATCAGTTAAAATGAGTAAATTGTAGGATATGTCTCAACCAACACTAGATTTTTAACAAGAACTGTACACTTCTACATATAAGAGATCCAATCCACAGTGATCGCTCGATACACCTTAGTCGTAAGATTTCACTGGTAACATAATAATTGTTCTATACTAATAGGGACACTGAAAAAAGTGGCCCCTTGACTTTGTGGTGGGAAGCCACTAAACAATGAAGGGAAATTCTAATAGGCCATGTGGGCATTTCAATCAATTAATTTATGACTTTCTTGAAAAATGGGAAAGGACATTCATTTCAGCTAGCATTTCTTGATTTTTGCCCTTGATTCATTGAAAAGTTGCTGCTCAATTATGGAGCTTTGTGGTCAAGACTTTTATGGGATTGGGATAAGCCATTGAATATAGGAAATTCAAATGTATGTGCGAACCATAAGATAATGGATTTAGCCTGAATTGATAATGGATTTATCCTGAATTGACATGCTTGTTTTACTCGATTCGATTAAAAATTATGAATTTATTTTAATCCGATATAGAATTTTAGATGAAAATTTAAATATATATTTTTTATATTTTTATATTATTATTTTTAAAAAAATATTTTTTAAATTAAAATAATAATATGACATTAGTAACTCTAAATTTTTATTTTTATGTATAGAAAAATATAAAAGTGATAAATTTGGAATAAAGAATATTTTTTTTATCTTGTCTTGTGCTTATTTGGATATTTTGATAACAATGATTCAAAAGGCAATTGCAAGCTGAATTTGGGACAATGCTGATCATCTAAGTTTATGATAAATAATTATTTAAATTCAATTTTAATAAATAAAGATGAAATCAATTAGTGAATAATTAAAAAAGAAATTCTCTTCAAATTTCTTGCTTATGTTCTTCTCCAAAATTATTAAGTTTTTTTTTTTTCATAACTAGTTTCAAGCTTTCTGTTGATTTTAGAAAAAGATTGTTCTCTTTTAGGCTAGTTATATATCGTTTTTATATTTGTCTTATCATTTTTTAACTTGTATTGTCAAGTTTTTATTTTGTTTGAAAATTAATAAAAAGATCGAATTTCTTTTTTTATAATTCTTTCAAATTAAATTTATTTATCTCATGATTTTGATATTATTAAGAAAATATATATTGTTTTATTATCTCAAGAGCTATCAATTTGTTTCTTCTTATTCATAGTATGATATGCCTTTTACCCCTGAATTTGTTTAACATTTTTTTCCTACTAGATTTTTAATACATTTAATTATTTTTCAAAATTCTTCACATTAGTTTTAATTTTTAAAAATTCTAAATACAAGAATTCACAGGGCATACGATCCACGCCTCAGGACTTGTGCTTTGTCCCACGACATGTGAACATCCCCGCCCAATACCTTACGCCTCGTAAAACTGTATAATCTAAAGTTAGTATTATTTGTGATTATGTGATTCACTACATATATTTATAGAAGACAAAGTCATTTTACTTAATTAATGACATTAAAAAACTAAACTTTTTGCATCTCTGATAAAAAATAAATGACAAGTTGATACGGCATTTACAATATATATATATATATATATATATATAAAAGCGTGTGTTTACATAAGAAATGAAAGATAAGCAAAAAAACAGATTAGAAGAACTTTTTTGATATAATTACGTAAATCAAGATTAATAAGATGCAATGGCTAATGACATGATTTGTATCTTTTCAATACTATAATTACAAAGAAAAATCGAGGAGAAATTTTTTTAAAAATATATTAATAAAGATGACAAGTTTTACACACGGGAATAGTGTGAAAATACTAATCTTTAAAATACTTGGAATAGTGAGAAATTTTTTATGAGGTTTTAATAAAAAAAATCAGCATGTTGTTCATATGATTTTAAAAATCACGTGAGGAAAAATTACTATAAGAGACGATCAAATTATTAATAATTAGTTTTTTTTCATATTAGCAATTGATGATTAGACATAATCCAATAATACAAGTTTCAAAAAATAACTTTTAAAGATCCGATAAAATAGATCATTTCAAATGGCTCGTAAGACTTAATGATTCATATATCATCCAAACACAAGATAACAATCCTCCTTCATAATACTATAAATATTTTATTTTTTCTAAGATACATAATTCATTTTGAATTCTTACAACTTTCAATCATTTACTCTCAAACTATTCATTCATCTAATTTTGATTTAAGCTTGTTGAAACAACCCACATTCTTAAGGATTTATTGTTACACGTACAATAGCCTATTCCACAAAATACATCTAATTTAAAATTTTAAAATTCGACATGATATCTCATCTGAAGTCTAGAACTATATATAAAGAGGAAGTTTACGTCAGGGTGACAGCGTTATGACTTATGAGCAAGTCGAGAAGTTTAAGTTAAACCAAGTATAATCAAGACTTAAGCTTTATTTTTAAAGAAAAATAAAAGATTACTATACAACGCCATGTGGGCTTAGAGTTGACACCCAAAATTGACAACTTAACTAATTCACTTGGAAAAATTCAGATATTATGATGTGTCGATCTATATATGTTTGTCCAAAAAGTATGATAATTATTATCAAAATTATTAAGTGGCAATAATTACGCATATCTGTATTTAACCATTTAAATAAATATGAAAGAATAATTGGGATAACAGTTGAATGGATTTAACAAAATAATATTTTTTTGAATTAAACCAACCTGAAAAAATGTGAAAATTAATCGTTATTTATATTTTGGAAAATTTGAATAGAACGTTAAAAATTGAGGTGAAAGGGAGAGAAACTCGGGCGGCCAATAATCCGATGCACCGGTAATTCACAGTTTGTTTCATGGAAAGGGATAATATTTCCTTCCCCTTTAATCTCTCACTTCCATTGTTTTCCTCTCAAATTTGCCACAGAAAAGACCCTTAAAAAGAAACAGCATTTTTGTAACTTTCTCTTTCTCGTCCTCCGCCACCACCACCACCTCCGCCGCACAAAATGACAATGGCGTCGACGCTTCTGCTTCCGCTCATCTTGCTTTTCCCATTACTTCATCCGGCAGAATCAAAGCTCTCCCTTGACTACTACAAGAAAACTTGTCCCAATTTCGCCGATATTGTCCAAGAAGTGGTGACGGACAAGCAGCTGGCCGTTCCCACCACCGCAGCCGGCGCCATCCGCGTCTTCTTCCACGACTGCATCGTTGGCGGCTGCGACGCCTCCCTCCTCATCTCCTCCAACTCATTCAACACCGCGGAGCGCGACAGCGACATAAACCAAGCCCTCCCCGGCGACGCCTTCGAAGTCATAATCCGCGCCAAGACAAAGCTCGAGCTCGAGTGCCCCGGCATCGTCTCGTGCTCCGACATCCTCGCCGAGGCAACGCGCGACCTCGTATCCATGGTCGGCGGTCCTTACTACCCAGTTCGCCTCGGCCGGAAAGACAGCACCGAGTCACGAGCCATCGACGTCGAAGGCCACATCGCGCGCCCCAACATGACGCTGTCACAGATCATCGACATCTTTGCAGTTAAAGGCTTCAGCATTCAAGAAATGGTGGCTCTCACCGGCGCCCACACCGTCGGATTCTCCCACTGCTCAGAGTTCGCCAACAGAATCTTTAATTACAGTCCCACTTCAGAACAGGACCCCACGATGAACCCCGACTACGCACAGGGCTTGCGGAAGCTCTGCGCCAACTACAAGAAAGACTCGACCATAGCGGCGTTTAACGATCCCATGACCCCTGGAAAATTCGACAACATGTACTTCTTGAACCTGCAAAAGGGAGTGGGCTTGTTGGCCAGCGACCAGATCATGGCTCTTGATCCAAGAACCAAGCCTTACGTAGACTTGTATGCGGCGAACCAGTCGGCGTTTTTCCAGGCATTTTCTCACGCCATGGAGAAGGTAAGTGTTCATAACGTGAAGACTGGAAGAAAGGGAGAGGTGCGGAGGAGGTGCGACACTCCAAATACACTGCAAACAAATTAAAAAATTTAAACATGAAATTAGAGTTCCCATGGTGTGATGATTAAGTTTTTAAGCAAAAATGGTTATATATATGAAGATAATTTGTGATGAAAACAATTTATTTTGTTTTTATGAGTTTATGTTACGATGCATGCATGGTAATTAGTAGTTATGTGGAATTCTATCATTTTTTGGGGTTTCTTTTTGGTTGTTTCTTTTGGTTTTTTGAGATGTATAACGTGGTGGGACGTTTAATTAGGTGCTTTTATATACAATACTTTTCATTGTAATTTTTTCGGTGGATTTTTTAGTTTTGTATGTAAGTGAAAAAAAAAATATACATATATATTAGCGTGAGAGGGTTAGACGGTGGATTTAGAGGAACTTTTTCAAGTTTTGATAATTACTTGAAATCCACAAAAAAAATATACTCCATCCATCTCATTTTTATTTATTCATTTTGATTCGACACGAAACTTTAGATGAAAGTTTTGCGAATATAATAATTTTTTGTATATGTTTATATTTTTGCCCATCATTGATTTAGGTGAAATGATATTTTTGATTAAAAAAAATTCATTTTAACAAATGATTGTATCTTAATTTCAAGAAATGATTTCACTTTGCAACATAAAAATAAATAAATAAATTTAGGACAGAAGGAATAGTATTTGGCTCTTTGTGATACATATTCTCCCGAGAATTTTATCCAGTGTGAGTGGCAAAACTCTTCTGGGTACAATAGTATACATAGGTTTATATGTATTAAGAAATTATAGAGCATTTAAAATTGCACAGGCTTTTTCATCCATCTTTGTATTTTACGACTACAATTTTGAATTGATCGGCACTCGTTTATTCTACTCCTGCGTGTGAACCGAAAACATGTAATAAAACGAAGTGGAGTTATATATACTAAACAGCATGTCTTTTTCCCAATCCTATACATGTACGTTATGTTTTAATTTTAGATTTTGATGAAAAAATAAATAAAAGAAGAGAAAAAATATTAAAAAGTAGAACAAGTGTACGATCATTTGAGAGAATTTTTTTTTGTGTTTTTCTCAATGAAATCCGAAAAGTAGACATAACGTTAACATTTGGCTTCAGTAATCAAATAAATACCTTTATATGTTGGGTTATATAACTCGGATTTTTAACTTAAATTGCGATTGTAATTTAATCTATTAATAAGCTCCTCAAATTTAGTTATTTAAAAATAAAAATGTCCACGCTTCATGCCCCTAGTAAGAACTGCGATAATTTAAATGTGATTGACCAATATCATAGTTAAAATTTCAGTAAGACTTCAAATTGATATAGGATTTGAGGGTGCATATTATAATTTTATTTACTTAAATCTAAAAATTTGATGGAGAAAATTGTTAAGAATGGGTTCTACAATTCCACAAAGGAAATTGAAAAGAAAGAAACATAAAAAAAGGAAAAGTTAATTTCACTGGCATTTTGTTTTTATTTAAAATAAGTAATAATTTCAAGATTTTATATGTTAACGAATAGCATAAAATAGAGATGAAGACATGATTATGTTATGGTATTTTGTGCATAATTTTGGAGGCAAAATGAGAAAACAAAGTGAGATTTTAGAGGAAAAGTATGATTGACTGAATATTATTTGATGATATTACACAAATTTTTACACTTAAGATGCTGGACACGTAAAGGGATCCTCCGCCCATACAGTCTAATGAGGGAAAGTGATGATATGCAAATACTTTAATAAAAGATTGTACCAATTATTAATTTAGGTGGCAAAGTGAAAAAACACAATAAATAGAAAAAATATAATTTTTCTTCGAAAGAAAAAATGAAAAATCTCGAACTCAATACTGACGACGTAGTTTTCTTTAGACATTAAATGATTTTATCCCACATTTTAGCAACATAAATGACAAACATGGAGCTCTCAGTTGCTCCCATATAAAGCAAGTAACAAGCAACCTACCTGCTGAGGCATTCGTTTAAACCAACTTGGTGGAAACTGGAAAGCACATCATGAAAAGATTTTCTTCATACTTCACCATGACGACACTTTCCAACATATTAACTGTGGGAAATTAACAACTGCTACATAATTGCATCGACTTCTGTCTGGATTGGTAGATACCAACCGTAAATACTAAAAAGTTCAAAGGACTTCAAAGGCATAAAAGATACACCGACCAGGCTATAGCGATAGCCACCAGTACCTCTAATCTATCTTCTCCAGTTCCACTTTTGGCCGGCTTCAGAGCAGCCAGAGTTGATAAAAAATTCCAATGAATGAGATGTTCAATTTACAAAACACGAGAATCCTTAGAAGGGCAGAGCATACAAAAAAGATGGGTAAAGAAGAAGCAATATTACAGTACAGGTGGACAGCCATACTCAGTCCATTCCGCAAGGCTTCCTTTTGTCCACCTTCAAGTGAAGATTGAACCATTTTTTCTTCTTTGACCTGTCCCTAGAGTGCTTTTTGTCCCTCCCCAGACCATCTTCACTTTCCTTGAATGTGGACTTGTTCTTGCTTCGACTACTACTGCTACGCTTTATTTGTGGAGCAGTTGTATAAGAAGCATGTATATCATTCCTCTGTTTAAGAAGCTCATCGATCTGTACACCACAATTTTCAGATAGTTCAAAGATAAAAACCCGTTCTGATGCAGGCTCCCTAGCTAAGGATTACTAATAATTTTCTAACGCAGTACTTACAGCTTGCATTTCTTGTGCATATCTACTTGTCATCTCGGTAAATTGAGCAAGAACCTGTTAATAATCCATCCAAAATAAGCAAAACATGCACCTTCACATAAAGGACAGATACTAATTTATGCTAGATCACAGACCTCTCTATATTCAGTTTCAAATTTAGAAAGTTCAACCCTTTTTGACAAAATTTGAGCTTCCACGGATCTAAGATCCTCCTTCTCTTCTGTAAAAGGTGCTGCAGAAACAACTTCTATGGTGTAGCTTGCGCTTTTGAAAAAATTATCACCTGAGGAAACGTGAGTAGTCCAACCAAAAAGGGCAGCCAGAGTTAGCCTCTTGCACAGTTCAAATATATGCAGACTAATTACTAAGAAATGTGGGTACCATAAACTGCAAAGTAATGGGTGCCAGCTTTCAATTCGGTCATTTCACATGGCTGAAATCCATCCAGCTTTTTGAAGAAAGCAGCATCTGGATCTTTTACAGCTGCCATCTGAATCAGGTTTAACAAGAAATTGAAACCCAAATCACATGGATAGATGAATCTGGAATAGGAAGGGGGAGAGGGGGGAATGGGAGCAGTACATTTACTTACAGAGTTATGGGCTGGGTCCATCCGATAAACAGGGAACCCAAGAAAATACATCCCAGCAGATGTAACCTTCCCTGTTTTTGAACTATCCTCCTACAAACGAAAAAGTATCATAATTTACTAGCAATAAATAAGGTGATACCAAACAACACATCCTATATGGACAAAAGCAACACGCTTTGTGCCATGTAAAGGAATGTATAATGCAAAATATTATTTAAGAGCCAACATAGTCCCAAAATATGGGGTTTTACTCTGAACAATTTTCCAGGAGAGGGAATAGAAAAGTATTGATAACAGCATACAAAAGTAATAAGAAGTAATCACAAGGATTCACTGCTGATAATTCTTCATCAGATTAATTAGTCATCTTAATAAAAATAGTACTCAATGACAGTGTTTATCTTCCAAGAAGATAGGGAGAGAGAGGCAAGTTTTTTCATGTTATATAATGTGTCAGAAAGAAATTAGGAAATGAACTGATTTTATCAATAATTTAATCAATGAATCCCCATGTGGAAGTGTATGGTGCCAGTTCCATTGATTTATAGTGTCTGCAAAAAGAAAGCCAGAAACAAGAAATAGGAGTGTCAACCTGTAAAGCAAGGCTTAGTCCGCCATTATCTTCCTGATCAAAGTACAATAGCTGCACAAACCCAAAAGTTTTAATTAAACCAGTAGGAAGCATATCATAATACAAAAATAGAATTCAAAAATTAAATAGTGATAGAAAATTCAGCACATCGATTTAGAAAGAGTGTTCATGGATTATATTATCTAATGCACAGATAGGGGCATATGTACATTTATAAACCAATATAATCTTTTCAAATAACCTAACTCCAACATGTTAGCAACGCAACAGCTGGTACATTTCCAATTATAACGCCCAATACATTAAAGAAAATATGGGATGAAAGGTTAATCCATCACTTAGAAATCACAGAAATTGTCCTATAGTTGGAAAACTACCTTAACATTACATTATGTATTTTGGTTCTATATATTTGTAACATATTTGAGATTAAGGGAGAATGAAAAGATTGTCAAAGCCAAAGTATTGTGGAGGCTCACATGTGAGACACCAAAAGAAGAAGCAGAAGAAAGTCATAAATTTAAGCAAATTCATTCTTAAAAAGTAAAATGCTATCTAATGCTTGAGAAGAAGAAGAAGAAGAAGATAGCAACACAATTGCTGGTACTCCTCCAACTATAAAGCCCAAAACATTATAGAAAAAATAGCCCCCAGCATATATAGCCCTCTCTAGCATATGAAAGATTAATCCATCACTTGGAAATCACAAAAATTGTCCTACAGTCAGAAAACTAGCTACATTACATTATGTATGTTGGTTCTATATATTTGTAACATATTTGAGATTAAGGGAGAATGAAAAGATTGTCAAAATCAAAGTATTGTGGAGGTTCACATGGGAGACACCAAAAGAATTTTTTATGCCATGATAAATATTGAATATAACTACGTTTGATAAAAATTTTAATGCATTCTTATTCATGAAATATAAGGTTTCAAATAAGGAAACTAACATTCCAATACCAAACCAATTTGATTAGCGTGATTAAATTCCTGTCATTAAATCCCACACTTTCAAGCTTTGAATCTTCTCAATCTTAACAGTAACTACTCCAGGATGGAACGGATTGATCAGATAAGAATGGGATTATCAACTAAAGAGGACATGTCAAGCCCCATCGTTTGGAAGAAATAGAGAAAGAAGGCAACTCCAAGAGCTGGCCCCATAAATAGTGTTCAGTAATTCGAGAAAGTCTGAACAAAGAAAAATCCTAATCCTCTCAGATTTTCATTCTCCCGACTTTGTCAAATGATTAAATTCCCTTTACACAACCAGCACTAGGATTAAGTTTTTTTCTCAAATCCTTCCAAGGTTTGAGGGTTGAATTTATCATTTCCTCATCTGTTGATGATGCCATGTTCAAGATCAAGTGATAAGGTTCCAAGCCTGGGACTCATGTGATTTAGCCATTGCTTTACTTGTTAGTAAATTATGAAATTCCCTTGCTCTTGAATCCCCACGTATCATAGCCAATAAGATGACATAATTTTTTCATGTCAGTAGTTTCCTTCCAGAAAATCAGCAACATGACATCAAATAGAACTCAGATAAATAGGATATATTAACTATCACTCTCCACTGAATTATTCAACCATAGGCAGAATGCCGACTAAAAGGAAAATCTCATAGTTCAATTCTGGATTTTATTGTTAACAGAATAAAAATATGAAGACTCAGCACCATTAATCAAAAGGAAACAGAAACCATTCGTGTATGCTTTCCACAAAGTTGTAAAACCCACTAGAATTTATGTACCTTAAACTTGCTTTTGTCTGATGAATAAACTCTGCAAACAAATCCTGCCTGTGCTTCCTCTTCTGTTATGGTAACCGAATAAAAATGAGCACATTGCTTCTCAACCTGTTAAAAAAAGGAAGAAATTAGTCTGAACAAGCCATATGTAAGACTATTGCACACTAAAAACATAGGCTCACAATTGTACCTTCCTACAAAAAGGTTGCCCAAGTGGGAGTGGACGAATTGTTACCACACCATTCAATGCTTCCTCCAAAACAGTGGCTGATACTGTAGTTTTGATAGGAACTCCAAGCTTACTGATTGCAGAAACATACTAAAATTATTTTATGGTGCATGAAGTATATAATACTGCAGCATGACCATGTGTAAGATGGAAAATAAGAAAAGGTATTGACAACTGATACCAACCAACCTAAAAATTGCAGCAAACATAGTATTGACAGTTCCTAAACTTGAAAGATCCAGTTCCAGTTCCTGGCTTTCTGATTCAACAGCCTGACAGAAGGTATGCATTCAAGTTGGAAACTATACACATAATAATCTGAAGTCAATTCAGTCATAAAACTAAATTCTTAAACAAGGCTGATTTTCAGAAACATTGACCTCAAAACCGGCCGTGTCATATTGCCGCCTTTTATCTGGATCAGACAAAATGTTATACGAGAATGTGACCTCTTTGAACATATCTGCGGCTTTAGTGTCATTTGCATTTTTGTCCGGATGGTACCTACAATTTTGAAAAACAAGCATAAACAACCAACAATTCTTCTCACTCAGAAAGCAATTGACCAGACACATGTATACTCATACAACACAGAGAAATGGACCCACGTAAAGTTGTCAAGCACAAGATCATATCAAGATAAGCAAGGTATCGGTGACTAGTGGGAGACTACAGTAGTTTATCATTTTCATTGTTGAAAAAAGGACTCTTCAAATAGACTAAAACTTTCAATTTAATTGTTGGTTTTATGGTTTGATAGTGAAAAAGCAAGCTGGCTTGCTTACTCTCCTAGTAGCGTACTGTGCGGCAAAGTCAAATCATGATCTTATTAGTGAAGCAAATTCAATAAAACAACAATTGGTACCATAGAGAAGCGGCCATAAACTTGAGAGTTTTGACCAGGATTTTTTTTCCTTTAAAATCAGCTAAGCATTTTATTTATATTTACTCTTGGTTCCCATCCCACTGTCCAACTATACAACATCATAGAATAAAATCTTTAAAAGTGAATCCTGATTCTAGCAAGTCTTTTGCACGAACTTGTACTTTTAAGATTTCCCAGATCTTTTTCCCCTTTTCAAATTAAAGCAGAAAATGAGAACTTCAGCAATTTACAATTAGTACATTTTGGGAGAAAAAACAGTGACCATCAAATTAGACCTAGTACAACAGCATCTTGGTTAAGTCAATCTACTTGGTCAATCCCGTTTGAGCATAATACATATTACCGAATGTAAATAAGAAACAAATCTTCTCAAATCACATTTACATGTTACAGTTAAAAGTTCGCTAATGCAGATATACAATAATGCAATATGACAACGAACATAGCTAAATTAACTCATAGTGCGGTCTATAACTCACAAAAAAATATAAAAACTAACTCGAAAAATTAAACTTAGACTTAAACATTATGACGATAATAAAAACTAAATTTACATACTTAAGAGCCAACTTCCGATAGGCGCTCTTAATTTCCTGATCAGTAGAATTTCTGTTGACTCCCAAAACCTCGTAAGGGTCTCTCCGCAGCTGCTTCTCCGCATCGCCTTTCTCTGCTTTAGATTTATGCCCCGGCATTTTCTTTATTTACAAATTTCACCCACACAAAAGAAATTCAAATAACAGGAACAAAACTCAACCAAAGGTCGAATCTTGAAGCAAATTCACAGATTCCCTCATTTTGCTCAGAAATGTGAGACAAATTTCATGACTTCAGATAGAGATTTGGGACTAAAATGGAAATATCGGGAAACCTAACAAATTAGTGGCAGAAATTTTTCAAAATAACGAATGTTTTTTAAGGAATTGGGACAAAAATTATGAATTTTTTCGGAGGAATATTGGAGAAGAAATTTTTTGGAAAACCCTAAGAAAAAAGAAGATTACAAAGCTGGAGAAAATGGAGGGGAAATTAGGTGGCATTTTCTGTTTTTTCCTTCTTGTATTTTATGTTTATATATGTGGTAGCTGTTTAAAAATTCAAATTTATTGATAGCGCTTGCTAGCATGCGCCGTGGCTAAGCTTGTGCGGCTTCACAGTTCACAGTATCAGTGAGGGAAAACTTGAAGCACGTGCAGAACGCGTGCGAGGAATATTAGCCGCAGCCTGGATGAGGTGTCGTGCGCACCCGGCGCATACAAAGCGAGGTCGCTTTTCATTACCTTATTCTTTTTTTTTTTTTTTAAGTATGTGAAATTAATTAACTAATTACTGATTAATTAATTATTAGGTAACATATAGAGGGTGAGCTGAACTAGATGAGATTCAGAGGCATAATTGATTCGAAAAAGGTGAGACATTGAAATCGCAATCAAGTGGTGGGGTGAGAGTGACTATGAAATTTGACCTCTTAATACTCAGGTGATTATGATGGCTAATTGTCTCATAATAATGCTACGAATCATTATTTTATTTTAGTCTTTAATTGTATGATTTTATGTAACGCAAAATTATATTATTTAAAATACGTTGTTGAATTCCGTAGATAATATGATGTGAATCAAATCACACCAAATTTGTGATTGTCAATCCATTGATTGTAGATATTAGCAGCTTACCTTATTTACCAATTTTTTTTAGTTATAATTCGGAAATATTTCTGCTTTAGCCGCAGTTAATATAGTTGTTCAAGGTATTTTTGTGTTAATTATTTTATTAGTTAAAAATAGGAATGAGACAATTTAAAAAAAAAAAATACTTGCTAGTTCCCTAATTGCATTTCAGTGATTCAACTAAATAAAAAAGAAAATAATAACATGAACAATAGCAAATATCAATATTTTTATGATTCAATTGATTAATTAATAATCATGGTTTATTTCCGTTCTTAATTGTCTAGGTTTAGTGAGAAGGGTCAAACCAAGGCATGAACCTAACTGTGGATATCGTTTAGGTTTTAAATAAAAAAAATATAGAATGCCATTCCACCAAAGCCTAAAGCTAAAAGATTAGGGCTTATTATATCAAATAATTTAAAATTAGAATTTGGGGCAAAAGAGGGAAGAACTGTTGAAGCTCTTTGGTATAAAAGAAACATTAGGAGTAACAACACAATCAACAAATCAAATCTTTACATATTTTCACTTCTAAGTATATTGTTTGATTTTTCATTCATTTTCGAATTCAAAAAATTTTAATTTGGAACTGTGCTTTGTATCATCATTGCTTTGTGAGTATCCTTTGAGTGAGATATTATAATTCGAATTAGTGTATATACAATTGAAAACTCTATGTATGTTACTTTCGACAATCAAGTAACTAGGCACATATCAATTTCTAGCCAAACAAATGTTATGTTTTTCTTCTTTCTTGTAATTTTTGACCACTATGAAAACATGGAAAACATTTGAAGTTCTAGTGCTACAGTGTTAGTCCCTTGGAGAATCTGCCAGAGGAGGCAATGGGTGTTGGCATAGTATAATATTAAAATCATTAAATATTGGTATCATGATACAATTTGTTCGACAATATATGATATGATGGTATAAGATATATTTGGGATGTAAAATTTTTAAATATGGGTTGAATAGTGATTGTGCATCGAGTTGTTAGGTGATATTTATAGTACACGAGCAACAAGCAGCAAATTAGAATATAAATATCGTGTTCCGTCAGTTGGTAAAAAATACAAAATAAATTTAGATTTAAAAATCAAACTACATATCACAAGAATTACATAATAATAGGATGACATAATAATAATAATAATAATAATAATAATAATAATAATAAATGAGAAGTTAGTAAGATGTCTTACATGTTTGAGGTGGTACTATTCTTTAGCTTTTCAATGTTAGACTATTGTGGTAATTTATTTATTTTAGTATTATAAGGGGATAAGGGTACTTGGAGGCCTAACTTGTCCGAGTCATGACTTGACAAAGCCAGAGGTATACACCATGGCCTAGCTTTGGAGCAGTCACTATTAATTTAAAAGAAACGATGTTATATTTTTCTTTAAAAAAAAAAGCTATTAAATTAAGTACAACAAAATTGCAAATGAGTTTACTGTTAATTAATTATGTTAGAAAATTTATAGAATATAAATACAAATTTATTAATTTTAAAATATAATTAAAATATTAATATAAAGTTAATTAGATACTTAGTATAATGAGTAAGGACAATTCAATTATTTAAAATAAATTACAACATTTTTAAAATACATGATAAGGGGAGAAGTGATACTAAGTAATAGTATAAAGAGGTAAAATGATGTAAATAAAAATAAAAAAATAAAGTAATACAATTGAAAGTATAAAATAATAAAATAATATGAATAAAAGGAGTTTAAAATGAAATTAATCCAAAATTTTAACCATTTAACCCTTTAATATTTTATTATATTCTTGAGGGGCTAATTTCCTAAATTACTCCTATTGTTGATTTTATGCCAATCAGTCATGTTGGAATCTTCCAAGTAAATGAAATTAAAAAATAAAATTCTATATTCATGATATGCCGACATGAAAGTTGATTAAATTTATTAAAACCTTTCCCTTTGAGGGGGTCGATCTGAAAATTTTGTAAGATCCACTTTAAATGCTTTTACTCACTTTAACGTAATTAACTTAATTAGTTCAGTTGTCATATCAACCTAATTAGTTCAGTTGTTATATCACAATATAAGGCAGAGAATAAAAATTGATACAAGCAATTTTTTATGTGTTTCGAATATTAAATTTGTATTATGTCAAACCTAATATTGAATAGTTCATCAATTTAACAACTTAAAAATTAAAAGACTCTATTGTAATTAAGGTCGTTATTAAATTTGATTAATTAGACAAACTTATTCAACAAGATTCACTTACCTAGTCACACTTGTTTACCAAAATTCCCACATAAAATTTGTATTGTTAAACTCTTTTTCAATGATTTTTTCTTAAAAAATTAATGATTTTATCTCGAATTTCTTAATATAAATATCGTGAATTCCTTTGAAGCAATGCTTCTCACATTATTTACCTTGAGACTTCATTTAAAACATAATTGTGAAAATCTCAAAATCTGAAATTTGTTTAATCTCCTAGATTGGCTACGTATATTGCAAGATCTTTCCCTTTATCTAGTGGGTGTTTTTTTTCCTTATTCATAAGATTCTATCCTTATTTTATTCACTAGATATTAGACTTTGATCCTCTCAATATATTTGAATATCTCATTACCAAAATCACACACTATATACTTTTATGATTATCTCATTCAAAAAACATGTTAAATATGTATAAAATCAAAATAATTTACCAATCAAAATTAATAAATATCAAAAGTTGTAATATTGCCAGTTTCCATATTGCAATATATCAAACTGTTCATGAAATTTTCATCTAACATGGTGGAAATGCCAACCATAGACTTAATAAAATTGTTAGATTCAAATGAGGCGTATTAAACTCGGAAATGTTGGAGAAGAAAACATTCAAGCAATTAGTTGTATATATTATTCTCAAGTTGATTATTGTATCTCATAGTTAGGCTTATTTAGAATTTTTTCGTAAAGGTTTTTTAAATGACGTGGAATCGCAACCATTGTCCGAAGGTATGCAATAAATAAATTTTATTTTTGTAAAATAATTCGCAAATCACATTAAACAACCCGATGCGACGGACAAAAATTCAATAATACATAAAATTCAAATTTAAAATTTTAAATCTCAAATTTTTATCTAACACCATTCAATCATCCTAGGAGTGACTATTTTTATGTAAAGTTGAGCATATAATGTTCCGCTTTTGTGATAGAATAAGTTTGTGATTTTGCTCAAGGAAGTCAGACATGTAGAGATCTCAATCAATTTTAAGATAAACTTACTTCTATTCATATTAAATTTAAATTAGTACACATTTTCCCTTTTATTTTATGCTTAGTTAGAATAATAATTACAAACTTCGCGTCGAGTTTAAGCCGCATTGAACTTTGTTTTCTAATTAATACATATTTTTTATATGACCAATGAAATATATTCGAAGGGCCAAATATCCCAAAAAGAATTAGTAATATGAGATACAAGATAAATTTACTGGGGTTAGGTTTGAAATTTTAGGAAAGCTCAACCTAAACCCGAATTCAAAATCCAACTCAACAAATTTAATTTAATTTGAAATTGTATTAAAGCTCAACTTAAAAATAATTAAATTAGATTAATTATGTTATCTCGAGCCTAGTGATAGTCATAGGCACGTGTAAGTATTGATAGTCGGGCCACTCTTCTCTTCATGGCAATTTTAATTAGACATGTGAACTTGACTAATGACTCGTTGAGGCCCAAGACTACAGAAGATTTTGTGAGAAGCAGTTATTTGAGGCCCACTAAATAAATGATAAATTAAAGCTTGGCCCAGTCCACAAATTTGAGATCTTTAGTCAAAGTTCAGTTCAGCCTATTAGTAATTCTCTATGGTGGAACTTGGAAGGCTTTACATTAATTAAATAGAATTTAGGGTTCCCAATATTATTTAATTAAGAAAATACTATAATCGAGAAAAGTCCCACCAAGAAATTAAGATTATTCTTAGGTAAGAAAGCAAGAGAAGAAAAGGATAGAAAAAATAAAAAAATATTTTTGTAGTATGACATAAATATCCAATTCTTTTTAAGGGCACAATTTTGATTTTATTTTTTACTTTTTTTCAATCCAATAACTACTATGTTTTTATCTTCACTAGTAGTTAATAGCTTTTCATACGAATTACTTTTAAATATTTATATGTTTCATGTACTCTTAATTAAGGACCAATGGCATAAAAATTAGCAACTTCTCATCTTTGAAAGGCAAATGCTATTTTTTTCCTCTCTTTTTGCTTAATGCTTTTTGACTTTAATGAGTATTTCTGTAGAGCTATAAAGTTAATATATTACTAGCTACGTGTAATATAATTTTGCTTCCTTTGCTGCTAGCTATTAAATTGTATCAAAATCTATAGGAATTAATAATTTTATTTTTAACTCATAAAACTGTATTTTGGTGTCACTTTGTGTGGTATGTATGCAAACACCAGAAAAGCTACCCTTAATAGTATATTTGAATGGAAGGGTTTAAAAATTAAAGATTTCAAATTTCTAATAAATTACTTAATTACATTTGATTAGATATGACCAACAACACAACCTATAACTCAAAGAGGTCCAACTAGTTCATTTCAATGAGCCCATAAAGCTTATATAGTCATTGCATTACCCAACATCAGATAATGAGTTTTTTACAAAAAATTATAAACACTCTATCTATTACTTTTTTACACAAAATTATTTTGCACTCTTATAATTTTTAGTCATTTACTTTCAAATATTTTGATTTGATTAGTGTTGGAGGCTTTCGTCCATATAAATCTGACACCCCTAATGACTTGTCGGATAATTTTTATCAAAATAATCGTGACGTCTTAACGATTTATTGTAATGCAAACAGTAACCCACGTGATAAGAAACATTCAAATTGAAATGAAAGTGACACCATATCAACATTTATTTGGATTAACGGTAATTTCATATTCTTAGTAATAAATTTGAGCTACGGTTTTTTTTTTTAATTAGAAATCACCCCAAACTATAGTTACTTAAGATCCTTAAATTCAAATTATTCCAGCATAAGTACATCTAAATCTTACAATCCTAATACAAACTTAATTTCCCCTCTTCTATTTGGAGTCCATTGACTTCATTTTATTTTTTCCTATTTATCTTCATTCTATCCAATTATGTCGTGAATTTTAATAATTTCATAACCTACTCTTTGCCAGGAATAGAACAAAATTACGGATTATATTAACCAGTATGAAAGGAGAATATATTAATCAAAGTGACTTCATCTATCTTATGGGCATTGTTAAACTACCACCAAGTTTTCCTTTCTTAATTTTAAACAACTAACATATAGTTGAATTGTTTTAAATCTATGACCTCCTAGGACAAGTCATTGCCGATTAGCCTTCTCCATATTAATTAACAGAAATTGTAACAAACATTCTTTACTGAATTAATAATTAAATTGAATTTTTCCTGTCATATAAAAAAAATGCATCCACATTTCTCAATTCACTCCGACCGAAATAAAAAAGGGTTAATTTTTTTTTTTTTAAAAAGGCTTTGCTTCAATGGTAGAAATTGAAAAAAAAAAAAACAAAAAACCTTGAGATATGATCATCATATCAATGATAGTAAAAATTAAATATTTTATAAATTAAATTCTGTATTCCTTTTATTATCCTCTGGAACAATTGCAGTATCTTAAGGTTGCCAAAATAACCATTGCCTTTCACCTATCTAGCTATGTCCATACTCTAAACTGATCAACAAGATTGTGAATCTTTTTCATCATAAGCATAAATAGAATCATGCTCCTCAAACAAAAAAAAAGCTACATATTGTGGTTGCAAACCCTATATGAAAAACAACAGTTGGGCTTTGAGTCCCTATATATATGGGAACAAGAACAACTGTATCGTATATATGTTGTATTTGAGATTCAAATGGTGGAATGTAAACTCAACCCTAATTTAAGATCTATTTTATTTTTCCTATTACAAGTTTTCTTTGAATTAGGCAAGGAAGAAGGAGGCCTCGACTTGTCTCTCGACCTATCCCCATGTGTCAGACTAAATGTTCGCGTTTCTTGTTCAAACGGGACATGATCGGTTAGACCAGCGTACCATCTTGAAATTTCGGGACAACTCATATCTCGATCTGAACCATAGGGACCAAAACTGATCTGTGATTCCTCGTAGATCGAGGATTCAGGAAGATGGCAAGATGGATCATAGAACCATGCAGGATTAGAGGGATAAGAGTCGACAGAATGCTTATTCCCATGTTGACTATTATTGTAGTGAAAGGGCTGAATGTAACAATTGATGCTGGCCTTTCTTGCTTGAAGCTGCAGCCTCTTTTTCCTCATTCTTTCCTTCTTGTGTGCGTTTTGGTGGCCCCCTAAAGCCTGTGAGTTAGCAAACACCTTGAAACAGTATTGGCACTCGAATTTCTTTTCCTCCGCCTCACCACCGCCGGTCGAGCCTGGTTTCTCCGTCACGGTGGAAGATGCCGACGAGTTCACGCTCTCATCCCCTTCCGGGAACCCTTTATCCTTATCCGTCTCGTGAGACGGCTCGAGCTCGACTCCGAATAGTTTAACCTTGGAACAGGATTTTGCGGTGTATTCTTGGGAACAAGAAACACTATTTCTTTCCATCACTCTTAAATTGAAAATAGTATTAGAGGAGAATATGAAATTCTTTTTTTTTTTTTTTTTAAGTGATGCACAAATAATGCTGTGCCCCTTCTTATATAGCAAAGCAAAAATACTATTGGTTATTGAGTATGCATTGCATCCCGAAAACAAGAATAGTTTTATAATCTTCAGCAGCAAAAAACGTAGCAAAGGTCAACAAAAAAGGATAAAAAAGGAATAGTCAGATTAGGGAAGTTTGTCTGATGCAATACTGCTTTATATTTAATGTAGTAGATACACCATAAACTTTTGTTTCCCACCAAAAGAGGATTCAGTTTGTATTTTTAAGCAAGAAATCCATGGTCTGTAACCACCTTAAAATCAGATAAAAAAATTGTGCAACTATAGTACAACTTGAGAAAAAAATAAAATATTCCATGCTTAGAGAGGAGGAAAAATGGGGTATATTTTTATATATTAAATGGCAATTAAAAAAAAGTCAAAAAGAAAGATGGGGATGCAATCACCTGGAAGGATGGCGATCTAGCTTTGCAACAAATCTACCGCACTGTACTTAAAAATGCATTAAAAAAAGATTTCCTTGATTGACCAACTAATTGGTGGATTCATGTATCATTATTCTCTAACCAAAGCTTATAATAAACTACAAAGGAATCAATAGGTTAATTATAAAAATATATATCTTCAGGTGTCAAGTCCCATCTTCTACAGTTTCATACAATCTTTATTAATTAACTTAATCCTGTAGATTTCTGATTATTCAGCACTTAATCGAAGGTTCGTCGTAATTATCCACACTCAAAGTATAATTAATTGGACAACATGATACATAATACTTGTTCTAATCTTGACCATATTAAAATAACAAAAAGAGATGATTAGGGGAAGAGTTGTTTGCTAAACAAAGGAATATTAAGGAAGTGGGCAATGATGTAAGCAAATATACTAATCATCAGGGTCTTCAACCAAATCTGTGCATATCTTCTTAGAGCAGGCAAAACCCTATATTTTATACCCCCAAAAGCATATGTTTAAGGTGAATCCAGTCATCATCTAGTATTAATCAAATGCTGTATATTTGTGCTGGACATTTGTTGAAATTTGGTCCCACTGAGGTTTGGCTTTGGGGACATCTATGAAACTATATTAGATTGTGTTGTTATTCCATTGTCTCTAACTATATCTTCAATTGGTGGACTTATCTTCCACCAATAAAATCTTGTTCATTCTCATCTATTCAATTCCCACCCTTTATTTTAATTTTTTAATTAATTAATTTTTTCATCTTCTTTCTAGTCTATTCCCAGTTTGCTTTTCTTGCTTTGGAGAAGAATTCCAAATAGGCATGCTATTTTTAATTAATATTTTATTATTTTATATTTGAAAAAGTGATAATTATATCTTTATATAATGAATAAATTAACAACCTTATACAAATGAGATAAATATTCAAAATATCTAGTGAATATTTTATTTAAAATTCAAGATTTCATGCTTGAAGAATTTTAAAAAGCTCAATATCTTTTTTAACATGTGGAATTTTTTGCTGAGGGCAAAGTAGGGAGGGATTGGGTTATGGTGGGTGGGTGGCTTGATTGAGTTCTTCTCATTTCTTTTCATCTATACTTTGATAGATAAGAGGATGAAGAGGTGGGCCATTAGTCATTCACCTCACCCAGAAGTCAAGAACCCCATTCTCATTCAGTGTATTTTACCCTCTTTGGACAAAAAATACAATAAACATGAGTAATAGAAAGATAAGAGTGTTTTGATTGATATTATGCTTTTGGAGAAAAAAAATTAAGATCTTGATTTGACATGAAGTAGATTTGATTGGTTAGTTCATATATAGTTGATTGTTGATTGATAATAGTTGTTAGTAATTAATTTTTTATCATCTGATATATGTAAGTGTTTCAATAAAAAAAAATCATGAAATTATCATTTTAGAAAACCCTAATATTTGGTGTTACCAAAACTCTCTCATTCAGTTTTGAGAACAAACTCTAAACTTTCTTTAGAATATTATATCATGTTACTCGTCAACCAGACAAACTTATTGATGAATTTTATAAGGTGGTGTTCAATTCAATCCAACAAATTACAAGTACGAAATTTCAAAAACCTCAAATTCATATTCCGAAACTAACTTCATTTTTAATCACTTTTAGAAATGCTAACCAGACAAGGCTAGATTTTAAAATGAAAGCCAAAATTGACCCTTAACTACACAACATAAAATAACATTTACATGTGATTTGTAGAGAATCTTTTAGAATAGAGAATTAGGGAAAAAAGCATTTGAGATGTGGATGTTTAAAATAAAGTAGTAATTCATATGGCTCATCAACTGTTTGAGATTTTGTCCTATCCAGAGATAATTCAAATTTTCAAAACACATCTTGAAAATTCCTTCCCCGTTGCCTGTGCCAAGACTCGAGGCTTTTTGGCAAGCTGTGAATAGTATTGCTGCCCCTTTTATTAACACAATTACACAAGTAGCTAACTAGTCTCTCTCTCTCTCTAGAAGTGAAAATGTCAATTAATTGAAAGGTTCAAAAATGACCAAGTTCATGTCTTTTTATCTATTGTTATTTCTTTCACATGCCATAAATGTGGTCCTTTTTGTTCAGCAAGCCCATCAACAAAATTAATTGAATTGGGATGATACTAACTGCATTGCTACAGGTCCAAAGATATTGATATGAACTGTGGCATCATTGAAATAAAAACACTTTGAAAGATCAGAAGATATGTTAATGTTCCTACTAATGTAATTCCTAGTACTTGTCAACAAATCTGTAAGAAAACATAGCTCTTTTATTGTGGAATGAGACCTAACTATAAGTCAGCTTCGAAAGCTATGAAACATGTTTTCCAAGTTAGAAAATAAACAGATTAGCAATGGCAAAATAGCAGCTGTGATGCTATTTCTCTGGATTCTTTTGCTCATCAGAGCTTATCACAATCCACAGCAGTGCTTTAGGCAATGATTGATTTTATTTTGGATGTTTTGGAGAAGCTATTTTGAAAATAAAAATAATATTTAATTTTATTTTTTTAGTTAATGGTGTCATATTAATCTTTTTTTAATATTATATATTGTATTTTTTAATATGAAAAAAAGATAACATATATTTACAATAATATAATAAAATACTGAACAAAATAAACGCTTTATTTTGGGAGAAAAAAATTTAAAAGAAAACAAACATAGCATTACATTTTTATTCCAATCCTTCACTATTTGAGGTCTGATCTAATAACAATACCCCAAGTGGTAAAAGATTAGATAGATGATTTTTGGTGAACATGAAAGGAGAAAGAGAAAGAAGAGAAATTCTTGTAGAATCTACCCTTTTGATGGGACAGAAAGTCCCAAACCTGAACAAAACTGGTATCCTCAAACAGTTACTAATCAATGATGTTACCATGGTTCAATATTGGTTTTGTCTCTCTTTTCTCCCATTGGCTACAAGTACTCTTTTCTTATTTTCCATTTTTCTCCCTATTTAGCTTCCACTTACAATAACTATAACTATCAAAAGTTTTTCATCTTACATACTTTGCTATTTTTTTCTCCTGGTACGTGATTGTTGTGTGTGTGTGTGTGTGTGTGTGTGTGTGTAATTGGATTATGAAAATGTGCAAAGAACAGTTTCTAGAAAGAGTGCAAATCTATCCATTCTCCACTTGAGTTAATCAACATGAGACCATGTAGCCACAGCTATCAGTGGACAAGATCATATTCAACATCTCTAAATCTGTATAGAAGCATTATACTTATCATCAAATTTGAAAAAATGGCTCAAACCGATTTTTATTGTTTTTTTTTTCTTTTTATATTTAAAACGTGGTTTAAAAATTCAATGAGAACATCTCATTTTATGGGGGTTGACGATAGTATAAAATATACAAACAAATCAAACTCTTTTAATTGTTAAAATTTTGATTTTAATTATAATAGTCATTTTCTATGAAGGTCGATTATTTTTAAGTATATGGAAACTATTTAATTGTTAGAAATTTAAGTTTAATTTTAGAAGTCATTTTCTATGAAGGTGTAAAACTTTAAAGCCATTTCTTGGGAAGGATTCTCATTGTTTCTAGGAATAACCATAGAATGCTTTTTTCTTGAGGTTGTTAGTGGCAATTGAATACAAAATCTTGTACACTAAAGTTATCAATTGTTTTCCTTTTAATTCAATATATGCAATACTTGTAATTGTACTATGGAGTAATATATGTATAAAATAAAACTTCCTTTGTTTATTGAAGTTAACCCTCAAAATCGCACCTTTGATTACGTTATAGAATAGCAATTTAAATTTGCAATAATTCAACTTAAAATAATTAATATATATAAAGAGACCATGATCAACCATAAGGTAGCACACCATTAAGAGAGGATTTGGGTAGACCCCCATTTATTTGCTAGGAAAGAGTGGGAAAATCATTTCAAGCAAGAAGAACCAAACATGGAATATATGCCGTAAAATGATTTTATTGATAACCAAACATGCACAGGAAAACCACTTTCTTTTCCTTTCCCTTTACGTTCCCGTGAATCATCCTGGTAACCACCAAACGATGCACAGTGAAAACATGCATGAATCTCCAAACGCCAAAGTCTACTTTGGCTAATTACCAAATATATGAGAACTGCTTAAATAATTCAAATCATACTTCTGATTGACTAAACTGTGGAGTAGACCCACAACTTTTTCAAATGTTCAAAGAAATGAAAGAAGTCCTCATTATTTCATTCTCATCTCACTTTCCAGCAACATACAGTAAGCAACAGTTTAATCATAAGGTGAAATCATGTCCACTTGATCATTATCAAGAATTTTTAAAATATTGCAACCAGATAAGACACTCAGAGGTTAGAAGGTAAAATGGTAAATGAAGAGAATAATGATGATTCTTTATCTTTGGTTGATTAAGATTAAGATTAAGATATAAAGAGTCAACTCCATACTCTTTTTATGAAGAGAAATAGCACATTCACAAGGATGAGAATATTTTACAACAGCAACAGTTTATGTAACAGCTAAAGGAGCTTAAAAAGTAAGTTACTTTCACTTACCTTCATATTCCTTCCCTCGTCATCTGCCCCACCCATCCACACCCTCTTTATCAGTCTCCCCTAAAGCTCTAACCCCTACCATTTCTTCAGAAGTATTCGATGTTTCATGCAAGTCTACAACCTATCATTTCTTCAGAAGTAATCAAAGTTTCATGAACAAGATTTATTGCTCAATGTTCCCGTATGCAAGTGCACTATTAAAGTAGCCGATGCAAAGTACACTATATAGCTAAATGTTCTTGTATGCAAGTGCAGTATTAAAGTAGCCGACGCTGCAAAGTACACTATATAGCATGCCCTTCAAGGTAAAGGGCGTATAAGCATAACCATTTTTCATGATGCAGAGACAAATTGTTAAAATATTGCCGTGGAAACCCTTAAATGCTGCCTCGCTGCCACAGTGCTAATTGCTGGAAGTAAAACTGTATAGTTTCCTCCCCAGATATACCAGTCAACCATAAGTTACGACAACAAAAGAAAATCATGTTGGACTGTCTCAGGAAATATACTACAAACGCATCAGTGGAAATAGTGGAAATAGTGGAAATACTGTGAATTAATTAAAGTACTAACGCAAAAACTCAAGCATCAGTTCCTTTCGGCTGGCAACAACTGAACAAGGTAGGCCCCTATAATATGCTCATTTTAGCATTGTGTTTGCATAGTTTTAAATGCTAAAGGAATATGCCTCCAAGCAGAGTCTACACCAAGATACCATAAAACATAATCAACGAAGAAAAAAAATTCTGTTACATCAGAAAGGATATCAACAAAAAGAACTGGTAATTCGTTTGCTAAAACCACAATAATAGCAAAAATGCTCCAAGTAAATCTCATATGCGTAAAGTATAACCATCATGCTTGTTGTTTCGGACGAGGTTGCAACGAGAGTAGGATTTTCTTCCTTGGTCCCTGCACGTAACGATAGTTTACAATTAGAGTCAATGACGGACATCTTATCCATAGGGCATGCTAGGGAGTTTTTTTTTTTTTTTTTAAGCCCAATTACAGCATCAACATGTCATTCTGAGAAACCTGGATGCCACAATGGGCAAAAGAATGTCCAATTTTACCTTAATGGCAACAGCCCCACACAGCCAGTTGAGGTTAACCAAGCACAGTCAGTTCTCTAGATAATCATGGATTATCTAGAACCTTTAGAACAATGCAACCGGTCTAGCAGATTGTTAGAATCACATGTCTAACTACATTTCTATAGCATAGTCAAAAGAAGAGCGCAAAACAACTATAATTAGAGGTTTTTGACAATGTTTATACATAACATCTTAGAAACTTATTTTGAAAATAAGCTCTTAGTTTGTCTTGATAGAGGAGTTCCAGGAGCTTATAAGATATTTGCAAATAGTAATGGCAATCTTTTAATTACATACCAAAAATAAGAGGTGTGACAATTTAAAAAATAAGTTAGGAGTACCTTTTTATGTGTTGTTTCATCTTGATTATTTATTTACCTTTTTTTTTTTTTGGTTTTGAAGAGCTTACAAGCTCCTACCATCTTATTTCAAAAATAGCACCCATCTTAAAATTTTCCAAAACATTCTAAACACATCTCATAAGCTCAGCCAGACACCCTCTTAATGAACTCTTGATAGTTCATAGAAAGCAACATAAGCTATGCAACTCCACTTCTATATTTCATGATCAGAGTTGTTCTACATAGAAAGTACTTCAGACTCTACGCATTAATAAGACAATAAAAAAAAAGTTGATTAGAGGTACTACCATAGGTATTCCCAACTCTTTAAGGTCTCTCTCAGCCATGCGCTTTAAAGAATACATATCCACCTGCAGAATGGATTAAACTCAATTAATTGAGTGGAACATCATGCTTCCGGATTTGCTTAAGAAAATGTTTCTTCACAGCTGTAGCTGCAAACAACAGGCCAAAGAAGGAAGAAACAAAACAAGAATTTTTAAAAGATGGAATGCCATATGATGCACCAACTGAACAAGTGCATTATAGACTCAATAGTTCACATGAATCACTTCAGCCTAAAATTAATAATTCGCATCAATTTTCGACAAGTTCAATAGAAACTCTCTTTTGTTTATGCATTCTTTTACATAAAAAAATCTTTCTTTCTTCAGATCTCTTTTGTTTTTTTTCAGTTTCTTAAGGATAGACTACTGGGCCATGAACCTGGACTATGCAACAGAGAAAAAGTTTGAAAGTCCAGACAGTCAAAAATATCACCAAAGATCACGTACTTCTTCAGCCTTAAAGAGAATAGCATATTTTTCAAGACCCAATGAGCGCAAAAAGCTGTCAACAGTAACTTGATCATCCACCTGCAAGCATAATATCCAAACTGTGAATAAATATGAAGGCCCTTGAAAATAAAACCACAAAAGTTCAAAAACAATTTTTTTGGTCTTTTTTTAAAACTGCATGAATTCCATAGTTTCAGATTGACATATTAATATATCAACACTAGCAAAAAGAAAAAAAATCTGACATGTTGAGATATTAAAGAATAATGATAGGACTTTAACAAAGTTGTTGGGTGAGGAAATGCTACACCTTCGATTGCTGGCAGAAACAGTCATCATAGCAACTGAAGACAAATAAATGACACAAATTTAATAAAAAAGTTTTCCAGAGGCCCATCTGAAAGTCGCAAACTATTTTGGGGCCAAAATAGGGAGCATCCCAATAAACTAGGTGCCCTGAAACAATCTCATTACTGGCCAAGAAAGTACAGTGATCATTCTCATCATGTTCAAAGGCGTAAACCTCACATACATAATACAACTTATGTCTAGATAGGTAGAAGAGCAGGTAGATTGTGAAGACCTATCTTTTCATTTAGACAGCAATATTGAACTACATTACAATAGCACTATGTCAAGATATAGAAACACTTAAATTCTCGTCATCATTTATCTCTTGTACATTCTTGCTGCCTTACAGTCTAAGTAAGCTAGCAGTTCTAAACTTATTGTGTGTAGGCAAGACAGAGAATTCACATAAACTATCAAGGTAAATGTGCAGCAACAACAAAAAGAAAGTAATTCACATGAGAAAAAGGAAAAAAAAGTTTAGTAGACTGACCATATATGAACTTTTTTGCGCGAGACTCCCAGGCAGAGGAAGTGGGGAGGCCACTGGTGCCATGGTCTTCATCTGTCCAACAGGTGGAACCATTTTAGCCAAGTGCGATGAACTCATGGGCCTTGAAATCTCAAAAGCATCTTTACTCATATATGTGCTTGTCCTAGCATCATCATATGTCCTAACTGGAAATCTTCTCTGCAATATTTCATCTCTCTTTGGTGCTCCGGGACCTCTAGAAGTTGCCAAAGATTCATCCGGCGATCTTTGCCTTAAACGATCCAATGTCCAGGGAGAATAAGAATTGATCCCCGACTCCATTCTGGTCACAACATTTGAAGCTCTTGGCTCGGGCATACGATGCCTAACATCTTTTGCCTCGAGAATGCTTTGTCCACCTTCCCTGGCTTCCAGAATGTGCTGTTTCCTAGGATCAGGTGCATGCTCAACCCTGAATTCAGGTATGTGCTGACTAGAATTTCTGGTCACAGGCAGTAAATGTCTACCATCTCTCGTCTCTGTAAAATGCTGTCTGCCATCTGTTGGTTCCAAATAACGTAGTCTTGTATCCTTTGGCTCAGGCATCCTGTCCCGTGTAGGTATGCTATTCGTAGAAGATTGAGCAGGCCTTGACAGGATGTTGCGAAGATCCACTCCATTCTGCTGGCTGTTTTGACTTTGCTTCAGTATATTTTTTTGCATGATTTTGTACCGGAGATCATCTTTACTAAGATGAATGTCTTTTATTCAATTGAAATCACCAAAATTTAAATATTATTTAGCAACCATAACTCAAAAGAATAATAAAGAATTTTCAAACTCAAGAATTAAATCAGTTACCATCAACAGCATTGGCAGTTCTACCATCTCTGCGCAGTCTGCAAAACATAATTATACAAATTACAGGTATTTGACCAACAAACAACATCTTACTATTATACGTGCTCTTTTTTAATGTGTATAATTCATTTGTGTTTTATGCAAACAAGTAATAATGTCAGGTTTCTGGAAAGTCAGAGTAGCTTAAGCACCATTTTATTTAGGTAACCAAAAAAGGTTATAAGTAAAACCAAAGGTTACCATACTTATGCATACCAGCACCTAAACCAATATAAAAGGTAAACTTGTTACTAAGAAAGAGCAGTAGTCATTTTCAGAAATTAGAACACTAAATCATAATCATAAATGATTCAAGGAACAAAAGAAACAAACCTCTTATTATTGACTTGGGCAGATGAATCAACATTATTTCCAAGTCTTTCTCGAACCGACCTTTTGCTTCCTACAACTGGATGCGAATCAGTAAAAGAACTATCCAATGCACTTCCAGCCCTTTTGACCACCTACAAATAATATGCAATTTAATAACATCAAATAGCATGGTAATTTAAAAAAAAAAAAGCATGCAAAATGCATGTAGATACTGAACTTTTTTTCAAAATGTAAACTAAGTTTCAGTCACCCATTTTTGCACAATCAAATTGTCCCACCGCACACATATACAACCATACACAAAGATCAAAATTTATGCCGTCTCGTAATCAGAAAATCACAAACCAATGACAGCACAATTTCTCGTATCAATCAGCATATGCAGAATACCATAAAAAACTAGCAAGTCCAACAAACAAACTAGTCATCAATTATACATTTTTCCTACGCTATTAGCTCAAAATATACAAACAACACCTTCACAAAAACAACAAGATGCTCAAAAACGACATCTCCGCAGCCCCAATTCATTACCCAATCGATAAATTCCAAAACTCTAGAATCAAAATACTAGAATTAAGCTAAGAACCCTTAAATAACAAAATCACCTGCCCAGTGCGTCCGAGGGTAATGGTTACTCGAGACCTTGAAGTCTCTGACATTTAATCTTCCGAAATCTACTAAATTAAACAAAGAGTAACAGAAATCTAACTCAAAACCAAACAAAACCTTCACGTAAATATAAAATCCAGAAATTAGGGTTCCGCCCTCTCTGTGCGAGAGAGAGAGAGAGAGAGAGAGAGAGAGACTTGTGTTCTGCTGGAAACTGGAAATGTAAAGGTGTACGAAGCGCGTGGAAGATTCGGCGCGTGTGATAAACTTTTGGAGCTCTTCATAGTCGCGTTGCAGAGAACGGTTGACATAAATGCGATATATGATATTAATGAAAAACAACAAAACTGTTAAATGGGTCAATCCAAAATAACTTAGTTTGGGCCTACAAACAAAACTCTTAAATGGATTAATCCAAAATAACTTAGTTTGGGCCTACAAAAAAAGCTGTTAAATGGGTCGATCCAAAATACTTAGTTTGGGTCTAACAAACTTCAGACATAGGCTAACCACCTGCAATAGCATATGGGCTTGAAATCACTCATTACAATAGTTTCATTTGTTGTTGGGTATTTCTTATCGAGATTTCTTTAATAAATGAATTTTCAATTTGAATAATAATGTTTATTATTATTTAAGCACACGCATGGAGTGTGCTGGAATATTAATCGGAAGGGAAGCTCAACTCTATCTTCTGGTGGTGCGAGGGGACGATTTTAGTACTATTTTAATTCTTTGTTTTATTGAAATGTCCATTATAATTATTTCATAAAGTGACAATGATTTTTCATTTGAGGATGTTAGAGTAATTTTAAAATTATAGCTAACTAGAAAGCTATAAATTAATATAAGCTTCGGTTGCTTTTCATTTCTTTTCACCCTCCAGTCATTATTTTCATAATCGTAGCGATGATCAAACCAATATTATTATTAACTAGCAGTTCAACTGATCGAACCGGTTCAACCGTCGATCAGATCGATTTAATTAAAATTAATTATATATTGTAAAATAATAATATAATATATTAATTATCATGTAATACATTTTAAATATAAAAAAAATAAATAACTACCTAAAAATATTTAACAAACACACAAAATTTAAATAACTATATAAATATAACAAAATGTCAAATTTAAACTTTAAAAAATTAAAAAAAATATAAAAAATATAAAAAAATAAAAAAATAAAAAAATGAAAACCAGTCAAATCGATAGTCTGATTTTATATGACTAATCGGACCAAATCGATCTTCAATTTTCGATTAAACTAGTTGAATTGAATGATTGGATCTGATTTTAAAAACATAACACACAACTACATCAAATAAAAAGCTATGAAAACGTGTTAAAGAAAGTAACACCATTGACCCAGGCTTTAATGAAAACATTTTTAGTATGTCCCATAGTAGGTTTTATTGATCATTACCAAAAGTAACATCCATTTATACACAAAAATTAAGGCAGAAAAAGAACCCTCTTGAAAATAGACCAAAATCCACGTGATTGTAATTTAAATAGTTAAATTGGTAAATGTTCATGTTTTAGAAGCATTACTTACTTACATCCCAAATTCTCGTATTTTTAAATCCTAAAAGAAGAGAGATTTAAATCTCTTTCACATCTTGACAAAATTCCTGCCTATTATCTGAAAATATAAAATCCGCAACCTTTAATGGCTCAAAAAGCTCCGCTAGTAAGAATGTTAGTTACAGAGTGTTTAGCTAAACTTAATTAAAAAAAATTATATATTTTTAGAGTTTATAAGTCATATTTTCAAAATCAGATCGGATCGAATCGGTCGGTTCAACTGATCCAACTAGGAACTAGAGATCGGTTTGGTTCGGTTAGGCCCACAAACCGTTTGACCGATTTTCATCGTTTTTTTTTATTTTTTATTTTTAATTTTTTAAAAAGTTTAAATTTGATATTTTGTTATATTTATGTAATTATTTGATTTTTTTATTTTGTTATATATTTTTTTAGATAGTTATTTTTTTTTTACATTTAAAATGTATTACACAATAATTAATATATTATATTATCATTTTACATAATAAAATAAGAAAATATAATCAATTTTTATTAAACCAGTGCGACTGTCAGTTGAACCACTAATTGTTAACAAAACCGATTTGATAATTGGTCTGATTATGAAAATACTGTTATAAATTGATATAACTTATTTCAAAAATAAATTCTTAAAGTATTTAAATAAAATAAAATCATAGAACTTATAAAATATTAGTAATGATAATTTTATAATTAGTAGGTTAAAACTAAAAAAATTGTTAATAGCCGTTTTCAATCATATATTGTTGACATAATGCAATTTACCATTGTGTGATTTGTTTCTCTCATTTTTCATTTTTGTTTGTGTATTGGTTGTGAGACCTATTAACTTTTGAACTCGTTATAGTTCAACTGTGGCATGCCTTCATTGTATACATTGTCTTAGGTTATGTTTGGTTAGCATCCAGATGTAGAACATAAAATTTAAAGCCATTTTCCCAATATAATTATTCTTCTCCCAAAAAAAGAGACCCACTTTAAAACAACATCATTATATTTTTTAATTTTATATTATTATAAATATATATATATCTTTTTTTATATTAAAAAATACAATATTAACGTTAAAAAATTTAATATGACATCACTAACTAACGAAATCTTAAAAAAAAAAAAAATATTCAATAGAATTAGTCTCCTTAAAAACAAATCAAATAGAATTTGTCTACTTGTTTAGTTTGATTGATACACATTTTTGGTGCAGTGGCATTGCACTTGCTTGTGGTTGGTTGGGTTATAACGACCTGAATTTGGGCATTTTTCTGAAGAGAATCAAAAGTAGTCTGACCCACCCCACGTTTCTTTTATGAATATTGGTTCAATCAATAAATTTACAGTTGACTCCACAACTTAAATCAGTGGGGTAAATTAAGGCTACAACTCACAACAAACTCACTTCTAAAAGTTCAATCTCATGGAGATAGGACAGGCAATCTGAGGTTTGTTTGTTTGTTTTGTTTTATTTTTGTTTTATTTTTTATTTTATTTTTTTAAATTTTAGTAGCTAATTTTCAATTTTTTCTTTGTGAATCGAACTCATAATTAATGAGCTCGTAGATACAAGTGTTTATCAGTAAACTATCTTAACTCGTCAATACAAATAATGAGGTTGTAGAATACACTTTTAAAGAGGCAATAATCTCGTGACTGCAAAAATATAAAAATATTTGTGTATGATTTATTTTCCCTTTTTTTTTTGAGATCGTTCCTGTTTTTCAGCTCAAGTTGTAAATTAACCTTCAATCTACGAGCCAAAAACAATTATAGAAGGTATTCGTAATACATTTTTTGTAAACACTCTAGTAGTTCATTCAACCACAATTCAATGGCAATAAATAATATCATCTCAATTGTAGTTTGTTTTTTGTAGGACGTTTATTATTGAATTCATCAAATTAATTGCATGCAAGGGCTTCTATTTTTACCCGTTGGAAGGAGATTTATTTCTATTTTATTTTTTATTTTGTTTCGTAAAAAGTTGGTTCAAACTCAGTCATACCAAAAATTTATTGAATTATTTTGGTTGCAAGATTAACTTAATATCCTGCTTTTAATTCTGCATGTCAATGACATAAATAACAAGCCCAAACTAAGTCATAAAAGAAATCCCAAACTAACCGTTTATTAAATGATAATAATTATATTTGTATACTTCCGTTACGCTTATTTTCCATAATTAACAAACAATTAAAACAAAAATTCAAGAAAAAATGGAAATATTTATTGGGGTACATTATCTTAATATAAGAGTCGATGGAATATATTTTTCAGCGTCATATATATAAGTATGTTGCTAAGAAAATAATTACGTTTAATGCGAGTTGCACGTCGTTAATTATGAGTTGGTTAGTTGGGATTTTTGTCTAATCTCAGCTGTGCAGTCTGTGAAAATAAGCAGCACTTGTGAGATTAGTAGTGTGAGGGATTAAATAAACATGTGATTGCCCCTGATTAATGAGTAGTACCTTATGAATAACTACAAATAATTCACTCATCAGCAGGCACAATCATTTCTTGGCAGAAATCAAGACCATGTAAGGCAAAAATTAGTGACCCCTAAAACAGTATCCATAAAGGGGACGACAACATAATTAATTTTTTGAACTTATTGTTAACGATAATTCTTCTGGAAGACCATATAATAAATGATAAAGAAGCTAACTAAAAGAGGAAAAAAATGAAAAAAATAAATTAATTTTGACCTTTGCAAGTTGCATCTTTCATAATATTCATCTAAATCCTATGCTAAGTAGAGGAGAAAATATAGGACATGGGATAAAGAGTGTGGTCGAAAATTAATAATGTTTTGGAATGATGAATATGTGTTAATCAAAGTTTTATTGTAACATTTTTTTGTCTGAAAATGCAAATGAAACAACAATTACTGAAATGTAAAAACTTTGGTATGTGAAAAAGAAAGCCTTATTTGTCGAAGTATAACAAAAGGATGAACTGTGTGCAGAGATTAAACAAAAGCTATAGGGATTATCTTGCTATTAGACTTCTTTGAGCTAGGAGCAAGAACAAAGTTTTGAAGATTAGTTTGATTTCTAGGATGACAGCATATGAAAATCTCAAAGAAAAATCAACCCTAGCTAGATTCAGACAAGTCAATATATATATATACACACACACACACACACACAAATCTATATTGCAAACAATCAATGCACATATCAATTAATCCAAACAGAAATATTTGTCACAAATCTTGTCTACCCCACAAGATGAATATTCATTTCATTACATGATTTTAGAAAATCAAATTCTTTACGGTTTCACAAACTAGCTACAAACATAGTAATGGAAGAGAGAGAAAGAAAGAGATCCAGAGAGAGATAGAGCAAACCCCCAACAAGACTATTTTTGATTTTTTCGTAAAACACTTCCATTTTCTTCAATCACCTTAACCAAATCCAGACCTATAACTACTTAGAAACTCAAAAGTACAGCAAAAACAAGGATAACATAACCCTCACACGCACACACAGAAGGAGGGGGTGAAAACTCATGAACTTTGTGGATAGATTTGCTTTGATGTAGCGAACAATCGGACCATTACGCTTCAATTCCCCGGGAGAGAAAACAGAAGAAGGAAAACCGTTAATCCAGCCATGCTCAAAGAAGATGATCATCAGGAATAGAAAAACTAGGGTTTTATTCTTCTTCTTCTTCAAAGAAAGCCATCATAAGCCATGTTTATTCTTCATTTTCCATTCTTTTTTTCTTCTCTCTCTCTTTTTCTTCCTTTTTGGGGGTCTGATCTTTGAGCTTGGAGAAGGGGGTGGTTGAACTGGAAGAGGGAAAAAGAGGGTCATGTGGTGATGATGAAAGTTAGGGACGAATGATGAAATGCTGAGTTTTGAGGACACCATTATTAGTGCTGCTGCTGCAGGTTGCAAGTAAGGGACTAAATGTATAAGTGCAAAGCATATATATATATATATATATATAGGGCTAAGTAATAATCAACACGAAATTATTGTGTTGGCTTCTCCAGGTGGAACATGTTCCTCACTCTTACCCTCTAAGAAAAATGCTTTTGAATCTTCTTATCTTTTCCCCATTCTTAATTTTTGGCTGTATATATATATATATATATACTGAGGTAATTAAATGATAATTCAATTTGTTACAATTTAAACCATTACTATAATTTTTTTCCTTTATATTAATATCTTTGCTTGTTATATAGTCATTTTTCTTGAAGAAATTAAAAATAGTCAAACTAAGAAAAAGAAAATACTATGACTTCAAATAGTATTTGGGCCTACTAGTGTATGGACTATAATTATTTGTATAGGGAACCTTACTTTTTTTAATTCTGTACCTTAATTTTAATTTGAAATTTGAATATAATAAATTAAGCATAGAAGATGTTTTTAGTTGTGTTTGGTTGAGCTAAATGGTGGCCATTTCCTTATGCATTCGTGTGATCATTGCACCATACGCACACAAGAGGATGAAAACAATAACTGTTCTAAGAGAAATTAACAAACAATAATTTAATTAATTACTTCCTCTATCTATATTTGAATATCGAGTTAACTATAATTTTCTCATGATTAGCTTATTATACTATCTTTTCGACAATATTAATTTCATAAAATTTCAAATGATCACAGTATTTGTCATATTGTTTATTATTATTACGAAAATATTTTTTTTAAGAATCAATTAAAATCTTTCAATATTATATTTATATGACAACTGGTAAATTGCTGGACGGAAGTTATATATAAGTTGAGCTCTTGAAATTAAGAAATGCACTAATTTTAGGAAATAAAGAAAAAAAATATCCTAACTCATTGACTATCTTTTACCAATAATCTTTTTACTAATCAGTAGCAAAAATAAATTTGATACCTCTCTTGTTAACAATACAAACAAAAGTTCTAGCAAGACCAATGGTAAGCATAACTACTGCACCTAAACTTTTTTTTTTATCAAATTATGCCTCCTATTGTTTCAATTTTCAAAAATTGGCTCTTGATCAGGTCATAAATATAGAAATCTGCTTAATGGGCCAAAAAATAGGAAAATTGTATAATATATATATATATATATATATATATAGCCCTAAATCAAAAAATTTGCATGAATTAAGGATTTTTGGATTAAAAAAAATTATAACTCCTGGTTGGTTTAAATAATATAAGCATTAGGTAAGTTTTTTTTGTTGATGTGTGGAATTTTCTTCCAAATAGCCAAAATGATTAGAGAAGTGTGGAATAAAATACACACACAAACACACATTTTCTGGGGTTAGGACTTAGGACCATGGAAAACTGACGACAGTAGAAAATTAATACTGCTAAATTATTGGATAATGAATTAATTTTTCTTCATAAGAACTATATTGTCAAAATTCCTGGAAAACTTCTTTGACTTTATGATTAATCCAAGAAAATTACCATTATTTCCCTTTTTCCTCCTTTATCTTTGACTCTCTAAAAGTTACCACTTCCAATTGTTTGCCATCACCCCCACATAATTATCTTTCCCTTTCTGCTTCCTATTTCAACTTTATCATGTTAATCTTAGTCAGCGCTTAATTATCGCGTTCATAAAGTCATAATTCATCTATATTTTTAATTAAAAGAATCTGGGGAGAGTGCATGAAAATGAAAAGAAAAATTAACACCTTAATTAAACTCATCGGTATGAGTAAGACATATAAATTTATTAAAATTCATACTTTTGTCCCTAAATAAAAAAAATTATAAAAATATCTCTCTAATTTATTATTTTTTTTAAAAAAAATCAATCTCACCCCCAAAAATTAAATATTCTTGACTCCATCCTGTTTTAAATACTTTGCCTTTTCACCAAGCTCTAGTGCCAAACCTAACTTTGCAGCAATAGTACTATTATAAGTGATGTTACATATTGATAGTCCTAATTCGACATCATAAAAGAATACTTACAAAGTGGACAAATATTATGTGAGTTTGGTAAGTTATATTTTCCATGATTATTATTGTTATGGTAAAAAACATGTGTAGGGGCAATGTTTTAAGGCTGATTAATGAAAATGTTGAGTCTCAATGGGATTTGAGAGTACTTAATTTAGAAAGGATTATTTAGAAGAGGGTCCCCATTTAGATAATTGGTGAACGATCAATAGAAAGTTTGGTGTGGTGGTGGTGTCAACTCATTCTCATTGCCATCATTATGTTATATAATCTTGTATTGGAGGCAACCCCTTTTCATGTTTTGAATGTAATACTCCTACAATTTTTTTTCTTCTTTCTTTGAAGTCTTTTTTCTCTCTTATTTTCTTTTCTTTTAATTTTTGTTCTTTATCTGTGGGAACAAGAAAAAAAAAAAGACTATTCTCTTTTCTCTTTAGGGTGTGTACAAGAATTTTTATTGCGAATTATTATTTATTACATTACATCAACTATCATCATATGTAATATATTTTATATTTAAAGAATATTCAATGTAATGTAATAATAAATATTTAAAATTTAAAATAGAAGATCAAAAGACACAAGATCCAAGTGGTCATACTCTGAGCCCAAATGCGCATGATGCATAATTATTTTGGTATAGAACGAGTCATTGTTGATCTACTTGCTTTGGCTAAATATTTTATGTACCGTTAATTGCATAACTTAAGCCGACATATTCCCATAATGAATATAGGACTTTTTCTTGAATCCGAATGACTGCCGAATTGCCCACTCTGTATTCAGCAATACAAGATGAGCCATTATAATATTTTTTAACTTCTCCAAAAGGAAAATTCCGTGAATTGAATTTTATTTGATTGTCTATTTAATTTTTCTAACACTAAAAAATAGTACATGACAGACTCCATTCTGGAGTGTAAGATTGCTTGTTTCCTCTAACTTGTTGACATCTCAAAGTAAGGTAAGCTTGATGATTGAGCCAATTTAACCTCAATTATAATTACCTTCCCAAGAGATGGTGTTAAGGGATCAAAGTATAATACTATACATTTTTTAAATTCATCCATGGCAAAATAAATTCTCATTTCATTAATCAAATAATCAATCACTAATGTAAAGTAGTATGTAGTTCAATTTGTTGGTAAATATATATAACAATACAAAACTTAAGGTACTAAGATCCGGCCCTAATTTTGTCTTTAAAAACAACCCATTTATTGGGCTTATTTTGCAGCTGAAAATTAGCTCATTTGTATGATTTATTGGGCTCGTTCCTATAAATAAATTCTTGGGCTTGTTTTGGAGCTTAAAAAAAAAAATCAAGAAAATGCTGATTTTCTGCCATTAAAAAACTATAAATGGCAATAGTAGTACCCAAGAAGGAAAGTAGAAGAAACTGCCCCCCATTACAAATCATGGGCACTTTCCTTTTTTCAGCTGTCCACCATGCGCAAATGCTCGTGCCCTCTGACATCGCAGGTTCAAGTCAGTTTCTTTTTGAACTACGTACCTCTTAATATTCTCAACTGCTTTCGGATAAATTAATAATTTTAGATGGTAATTAGGATGATGTTTCGAGTTGAATGGTTTGTTTTTCAATTTTTTGTTTTGTTTGTTCTTTTTTGCTGTAACTTTGTAAGTTGATGAAAGAAATTGCGCTGGTGATTTTTGGTATTTCATTTTAATTTTTTATTTTTTTTAAATATCTTGTTTGATAAGTGTGGAGTTCGCCTTTTTTTTTTTTTTTTTTTTGAAGAGGGACTGTAAGGAATCATGAATGGAGAGGAGTAGGGGGACTAATAATGTGGATTAGAATGGTGATATATCCCCCTCTAGCAATATATTACAAGGTATGGCCACATTTTTCGACTTTTTTAATTTTTAATTTTGTGTTTTTCATAAATAAACGCACATTCTAAAATTTTATTAAAACACTAAAATCTGGTGCGACTCAAATTGAGACCTCCAAAAGTTAAGTCTTACCACTTAAGCCAAGCGTTATTATCTGTTAATTTATATATACAAATTAAAACAGAATCTACAACTTATATAGTTAAGTTTATTGGTGCACTCAAATTAACATTACCCTCGACTCGTGTGACTTATTCATTAATGTCGTTTTACAATTTCTTGCTTTTTATAAAAAATAATTCAACCTAGAACTTAGGTAAAGTCCAGGTTCCAGTGTATATTAGACAGTTTTTCATGTAAAAATCCCACTTTTCAGTCAGAGCACAATTTATTATTACCTTCCTTAAAGCCAGTAAAAAATAGGATTAATCAAAACTTGGCACACTTCAACTGCAGTTAATGTAGCAGGAATGAAAAATTCCCATTTTAATTCGAAAAAAAAACATCTTTTGAGAAAGACCCGACAAGTCCAAGAATTTAAGGGCTGATTGCTATATGCAAATTTATGTGACAATAATTTTTGTTTCCTTGCGTATTTTCTTTATCCAAGTTGGCCAAAAAAGGACCAATATTTTGGCTAGAAATTTCTGTGTCTGCCTGTTTCATTTGTACGTGTTAAGGTGCGACAAATTAGTGCGAACACCACCTGACTATCTTATATAAATTTCTAGTTATAGTTTAGAGAAATTAGTTCACATTATTCTAAATGTGTGTGTGTTGTGCTATTACTGCTGTAGGCCTAATAACTAATGTTTGGGCCATCCAATTATGCACTTGTCTTATGAATTCACAACAAAAGGGGTCAAGCATTTAATTAGGCCGACAACCATTAAATCATTAAAATAATCTTTGTACTGATGGCGAATTTTATTTTGTCGGATCAAAATTAAACACAATTCACGTATAAAAATTTAAAAAAAATTATCATAATTCGAATTTTTCTTTGTCATAATTGAATTACATTTGTTCTCTTCCACTAATTACATTTGGTCAGCTCTCATGCACAATCTAAAACTTAATTTCTAACAATGTGAGCTAAAAAATTATAAACTACTGGAAAGTTTATATCTATTATCACTTATCAAGATCGTTTTTGTGTTATTTTATTTTTTTTCGATTGCTTCCATTTTTGCTCTATTGTTCTCCTATTTTAGTTTCCTTTTATGATTATAATTCTGGCACTTGGGTTAGCCCAATTATTGCAATTGCTAAGATAATAATTCAGTACTAATTGAATAAGTAATATACATCAATTTTCAAGATCAAGACATTTTGGCCTCATCTTTTATATCTAATAGTCTTACAAGCAGACTGAAAAATAGCACTGCGACACGTTCACTTCCCATGACGACGTTCATAACTTATTTACCCAAAGCTTTATGACTTTCCTAGAGATAATTTAGGTGGCCAGACATTTTCATGATTTTTTTAAAATTAATCCTGGTGCACTTGTTCCTATCTCATGAAAGTTACTAAAATATAATCCTATACTAATTTCCACTTAAAAACGCCCATAATCAAGGTGACATCCATTCTTTTATGGATGAAAATATCCAAAGTCCAAATTGATGATGCAATTTGAAAGCCTTCGAGAAATAAATAATTAAACTTAATTAGGCGTCTTGTGATCTTGTGTTAACACGGTGTTGTACATCGAACGTGCATCCTACCACTAATATTTGTAAATTCGGATCGAATATTAAATCAATTAATTAATTGGGTCACTAGATTATTGATACGATCAGTTGAACATTATAAAAGAATCGATCAATCCATATATATATATATATATATAAATACATACACACTCATTTTCTTCTCATATAAAATATTATTCTCACATGCAATGTTTTTTAATCATATTCGTAATTTCCATCAAAACCATAAGAAAATTATCAAGATAATATACCAACCAAATTTAAAAAAAAAAAAAAAACTAAATAACTTATAATTAATCAAGTAAAGAAAATTAAAGAAATTAAATAATTAAAACCAAGAATATTTTTAAATAATGATAATTTCAAAGTTGAGAAACTTATATGCACATATATAGTCCAAATCATTTTTAAATATTTCTAAAATTTATTCTAAGGCCCGGGCCTTTTCCCGTTATTCATCAAGTGTGTTAGTGGCTAGGGCTCTAAGTTTACTATCAAATTCATAGCACATTTGTACACCCCCTCCCAGCCTACCCCTCTGTAATTTGTAAAGTGTAACTATGTGAACCACTCACACAAACACACACAAATTGTTCTTCCACGCACAACACAACGGCAGACCCTCTACACCTTCCACATGACAAATCAACCGTGCAGCCACGCCGCGAACTTGGCCAAAAAAGAGAAGAACGAGAGGATAGAAGTTGGGGTTGGCCGGTTCGTCCGATCTCCTGATTTTTTTTTCGGTTCTTTCAGTTTTCAGCGGTTCGCCACGGGTCCAAAACCAACCCGTTTTAGAGTGTTATCGGACCGGCCTTCTGGCCGGTCGGCGGTTTGCCCGGCTAGAATGTCCGATCCAATTCGAATTTGAAACCATTCCTCACCACATATACACATATAAATATACATACACGTGTACACTCATATAAATTAACGATGTAACATCTAATGATAGTGTTAACACTAATCCAAGCCCTTAAGTCAGGTTTATAATAATCGACTTTTCACTAGCACTTTTTTTAACGTGGTATAATTAGCAGCCCAACACGAAAACCAAGGGGGTAGGAAAAGTAGGTTAATATTCTAGAACAACTATGACAAATTTAGGTATGATTTAGAGACACTACTCAACTTTATTAATTAAATTTAAATATTTGTTTGATTAAATTTTGTTCCCCTGTCTCCAAAATCTCCACAATCTCTTTCTGAAAAAATGATTTTTTTTTTTTAAATTTAGGTTTGATATAAAAGTTGAGGGAGGAGAATGAGACTTTTAGCCTAACTCCAACCCACTTGAATTAATTTAGTGGCATTAGTACAATAAAAGATATTAACTCCAACCCACTTTAATTAATTTGAATTATTTTGAGAGGAAAGGACAAAAAAAATAAAAAAAATCACCTTATCTTGGTAGAGGGTGCATTTGGTCCAAAGCAGAACTAGTAAGATTTTTCAACTTTGAGTTAATTTTATAAAATTCAAGCTGATATAGATCTCGATTCACAAATTGATTGGGCCATTAAAATGTTTAAACTCGAACTTAGATATTATTTAGTTCGATTTCGAATATAAGAAAAGGGAGTTTGTTTGTTTTGAGCTTATTCAATTCGATTAATTGTTGTAATTATATTTATTTATTATTTTGCTGATAGGTAGTATATAAAATATTTATTTAAATATACATTTAATATTAATTATATATACTTAGTATATATTTATAAAATAAAATATAAGGTGAAATATTAAATTGAACAGAAGAACAGAAGTGGTTTCATCATACTTCTTTCAATTGTGATGTAAATCAAGATTATTTCATACTGGAAATTTTAAATAATTAATTTAAAAACATATTTGAATAATTTTGAATAACCTATTACACATTATAATTTGAAAGTTTTAATTGACAAATAATATTAATATTCTATGGTAGTAAAGTTACAAAAAATTAATTGCGCTCTGTAACAGAGAAAAAAATTGATTTGAGATAATAAATGCAATTATATTAGCTAATAACAAGAGTGCCTCTTTTTTCGTCTATACATTCTGTTTTTCAACGCTGTTTGGTATACAATCATAATCAAGAAACCTTAATCTTTCAGATTATTACAAGCTACCATTGAAAAACTATCATTATACATATGACTTTAATTTTACATGGAAAGGAAACAAGGGAACGGATTGCTAAACAAATCAGAGGAAATGAATACCGGGGAAAATCAAAGTTAAAATGGAGAAAATCTATGGCTCAACCCTTGACAATTCAGGTTAGGATCCATGATTACATGGCTCAAACCTTGAAAATTTAAGAATCAACAGGAGAATTAGTTGATTTCTAGCCAATATTTCCATAAATTTAAAGAGGGATTCTCTATTCAAACTTTTCATCCAATGTGCTTTAATAGCAAGTTGGGCAATGCAATCATTACGAATTTCTATTAGCTCCACAAAATATATTCCATTCTTCCATAGTAAAACATATCGCTTAACAATTAATGAAATGACTTGTCATTCTTGATTTGATGTTGTCTTATCAATGTTTTATGGGGTATAATATTTTATATTATTTTTTCTAAAGTTATTATGATGTAATAGTTATTTTGTAGGGAGTATTCGATGAAACTAGTTATAATTGATAAATTGTATTTCTATATAATTAAAGGCAATGATAATAATGAGACATCAACATAATATATTATTATTTAATTAGAAAACATCCACTTTTAAGTAATAATTTTTGCACTCAAACAGTATACACACTAAATACACTAGTTTGAAAAAAGATATACACAAAATTGAACCTTGCAAGAAGAACCTACAGAAAATATCCTAGGAACTTTAGGGAATGGAAACTCTAGATGAAATTTACTCTTACTATGTAAAAGTTTGTCCCGAAATGTCTATCTAGATAAAGGGTACCCAGGCAAGAAAACATCTATGTAAAGGGGACCTGAATTTTCCAAACCTTAATCTCAAAATCCAAACTGCCGCTGTAAACCAGATAGGAATTGCCAGAATCATTTGTGATTTCAGCATGATTACTATCTAGAGCTGCTGTCAAGCACTTGACAGGATTTCTGTGCCCTTCAAACACTGCCAAACAGGAATAACTCTGTCCACTCCCTCTCCTCCAAACTCTCACTGTTCTGTCAGCTGATCCACTGCACAACAAATCCGACACAACAGCTAAACACAAAATAGCCTTTGTATGCCCCCTCAGCGCCCCAGCCACCGCCATATGGGTGGCGCTGCCGTCCTTTTCCCACACAATTATTGACCTGTCGCAGGCGCCAGAGTACAAAACAGAACCATCAGTGCTTAAAGCCAATGCATTCACTGCAGATTTATGCTTTTCCAGTGTGGAAACAAGTGAGTGTTTTTTCTCTCCATCGTTCTTTTTCCAAACCTTGATTCTTTTATCTGCTGAGCCAGTATAAACAAGCCCGTCGTTGGACAATACGACGGCGTTTATCGCGTCGTCGTGGGCATTCTGCACTGATTCCAGGCACTTGAAATCTGAAGTTCGCCACACTTTGAAGGTTCTATCCCATGAAACAGAATATAGCGAAGAGCCATCTCTTGTTATAGCTAGTGCTGATACTGCGTCTACGTGATGAACCCACGTGCATTTCTTGTGCCTGCGCACTTTAACATAGTTTTTGGCAGAGAAAAGACGCATACAGCGGTCGCTCATAGTTGGTAAAATCGTAATCAGATTGTACTTTTGGTAGGCTGTGGAGTTGTCAATTTTCCATACGCGGATCTTGTGACCGTGGTGCGCGGTGAAGATCTTGTCTCCTAAGACTACGATGGATTTCACAGCACTGCAGCCCTCTGCCACTGTGTAATTGTGGGGTGAAATGTATGAAGAGGGGTTACGATCCCATACGCGGATTTCTCCGTCAGAATCGCCGCAGTAGAGGTGTTTTCCGGCTAGCGCAAGGGAGAATATGTTGGAAGAGTGGCCTTTAAGAGTGGCTAAGCATTGGTGGTAAGCGGAGGCGCCGGCGGTGTTGGTGGGGTGTTCGAGGGGTGGTGTTAGTGAAGGAACTGATGGGAGACTTGATTGTGAAGCGAGGGATGAGTTTGAAGATGAATCTGAATGGAGGTTGAATTGTGATTTATCAGAATCTTGGGGTTTGTCGGAACGGAAAAGCAAAGGGTATGGGAGAAATCTGCCCATATTTTATTTCTTGAGAGGAAAACGAATGGTGTTTTATTTTGATCATGAGAGCTGAAAAATACGAGTTGCTTATAAAGACCCAAACATCTAGGGGTGGGCGAGTAGGGCGGCGCATTTTAGCGTGGCGGCGCATCTTAGCAAAACATGAAGGATTATGTGGTTGTGAAAAATCAATTCCTATGATTATGAATAATTGTCGCATCAAATTTGTTGCATGTAACATCATATAGTCAATTTCAATTAATGTTCCAATTTTAAATTATAATTGTTATTTTTTCATTACAAAGAGCAATTACCAACTACAAATCATAATTTGTAGTAAAATCGACAAATCTTATGAGAATTGATTTCAAAGTTGAATTTTGTTAGATGGTCTGACATTATTACATCCTCTCCATCCTCTAGTGTTTGTTTCTGATATAATAAAAAAAAATTAATTATCATATTTTCTCAATAAATTTTAAATCGTAAAAATATATCATTGGGTGAAGAATGAGAAACTTTTGCGGCCCACATGTAAAGCCTAACTTTTCATGTGCAACCCCAAAAACTGCATAATTTTTCTAATTTATTATTTATAGTATTATTTTGGGGTGGGCGTACATTAGCACAAACGCTCACATTAGGGGAAAAGTGCGTTAAGAGAGTGGATAGATATGGTCAATGGGACCAAGTGGACTGTTGAATATGAGGAAGAGTGGAGCCACATCGGATAGAATGGCTGCATCACTTTGGATGGGCAAGAATTCAAATTTGCATCAGTCACATTTATCTACATAAATCTTTTTGCGCAATTTGCAGTCTTTTTAAGGACCACACTTGGAGCCAGGTTGGGATGAAACCAGATAGTTTCCATGGATGGGCTGGATGCAATTGAAGCTAAATTTAAAAAGCTGCCTTGTTTGGTTTGGTGTGAGTGAATGTTCACATCAAAGGGCAATGAACTTTGGTTTGTCACAATTGTCTGTTATTATGGCACAGGTTTCATGACCCTACCACTTAAGGTTGATATTTTTTGCCAGTTAAATTACTCATTTGATTCTAATGTTTTCCTAAGGAGGATTGTTTGTGAGGCTTGAGATTACAATTCTAGATGAATTAAAGGTAATATCAAAGTGGTGTTGTTATGATTGAAATATAATGCCAGTATAATGCTGATTATTTATCAGTTGTCAATCATGTAATTCATGTTATATTATTTTTTATAAAAAAAAAATAACAATGTATTCATATGACATAATATTTTTTTACCTAAAATGGATTTTTTTTATGATTTTTCTTTCATATTTGAGATTTTGGGATGTCGTATTTCCTTCCATTCTCTATTGGAATTTGATCTGGGCAAAGACTCGATTTCGATGACCTAATCGAACTCACATCTCACATAAATTATTGAATATTATCCTATTTCGTCTTCTTGAACTCGGTATCTTAAGTTACCTACAAGAAAAGATCATTAGATTCGTTGGGTGTCGTTCAACTATAATCTTTTGATATCAAAATCAAATTCAATGAACGAAGTAAGTTAAAGGGATTCCAAAATATGAACTAACTGGAGTATTAAATGTGTACTTGAAATGAAACGATTGAATGTGTTATTTATAGTGTTAGATTAATATACATAGTAACATTGCATTCAAACATAATGTACACGTTACATGAATTAGGTTGAGTTGGAATTGAATCCATATTATAGATAATAACGTGGATCTTGTTCTGTTTTGAGATTAATCCTCATTCTTGTGGGCAATTTAATCTTTTGATCGTGGATATTTATTAGCCACATTAGAATTATCCCACAGGAATTAAGGTGAAAACAGGAAAAAGAAAAATGTATCCATAATAGGACATATAAAAAAGTAATCTCCAAATTGCATGGCTGGTTGTAGTCCTGAAAATCCAGGTAGCCAATGAGTCCCACTAAAAATCTCACACGTCTTTTCATATATCGGATCACATAATTAAGAACAAGAAAACCTAGATCTATGGTTCACAGATTTTTTAAAACCCACCGCCGAAGATGATTTGTTGGAACCAGATAAGATCATGATATTAGAAAATACGTAGGTCGACGTCACCCTAATATTTATTATTTAACGTGTACGGATTTATTGTAACTTTTTTTTTTTTCAAAACTATTGTAAAAAAATCGGCTCAGTAATATTGAAACGCACAAGGTAGGGATTTAAGAGATGTATGTGTAAGATATAGAAGAATGGTTCGAGAACAAAATTATAATTTATTTTAAAATTATTTTATTTGTATTCCATTTAAAATATTTTAAAGTTACACAAATAACCATTTAATAATAACTGATATTTTTTTATAAATTATTATGATTTTTTATCTTTTATTTGTATAATATTAAAATAATACTCATAATTAATTATGATACAATTTTGAGGTTTTAAAAATATTTTAAATATTTATTAAAATAGAGTATTATTCAAGAAATACGTATAATATATAATTCAAAGGTATCAATATTGTTTATTAAGTTTAGAATGACTACGAAAAATAAAAATATTTTTTAATTATTTTTCATAAATATATTATATAATATAATATACATTTTTACAGATGTCACAAACAAATTTTCCTCATACTAAAATTATACAATTATTGAATTATTTTTGTTTATTATAATATTTTTAGGTGCTTGTGCATGGACCCCGTAAGAAAGTACATAGCCTTTTTCGTCTGGAACACACGGAATGCCAAATCTTTCCAGTCCAATTTGCGCGTATGAGGTTCTTCCGATTCTTGGTCCTGGTCCCTGCCCTGGACCCTCCTTCGCCCATTCACTTTATTCCAATTTCCAGATCCATTTTGAGTGTGACCAGGACCAGAATTTTATTTTTCTGGAATTTTATGTTTATATATATATATATATATATATTGTTTAAGTATTAGTTTTTGGGTCAACGGAGCCTAGAAGAGTTCTCATAATTCCTATTAGGGTTTAGACCTCACAAATTCAACCATAATTACACCTTTTGTAAATGTTGTTTTGATCCTATTTTAAATATCTCAATCTCAACCAATTAGAATGGATTGAAGATCTTTATGAATTTCATTAAATCTTGATTACTAAGCATAAATATCTAGATTATTAAGTTAAGTGGAATGACTCCAACAATAAACTTCTCATGCATAAGTTAAAATGAAAAGACCAATAATCAAATAGAGTTAGACTCGCTCGAATGACCCCCATCAACAACCTCCTAATGCATAGATTAGAATGAAAAGATCAAATGAGATTAAACACGTTAGATAGAAATTTAAGGTGGTATTAATTGTGTACTTTTAATGTTTCAACTTATTCTTATTTGTAGTGTTTTGATCTTACATATGACTTTTTCATGATCATGCATAATGAGCACTTTATGTATATAAAAATATGAATCATGAGATGGGTTAATTTCAAGTTGGGTCGAACTCACAAATAATTATGCGGATCATGTCTGTAACGTACGTTTTAATCCTTTTAACCAATGCATTTATTACCTATATCAGATTGTATACTTTTTTTTGTTAGCAAAATTAAGGTCCATTGATTGGTATTTCAGCATAGAAAATAAATTAGAGAGAAACTTGTCATTGTAGTTACATATTAATTTAAAACTAGATACAAACTATCAATATTTGCAATATAAAATCACATGTTGATTTTAAAATAAGCGCTTTTTGCAATAAATCAAAGTCACCTGTGTTAATATAAACATGAAGAAAAAAATGTAGACAGCAAAGCAAACACTTTAGGACATTGTTATAAGCCCTGAAAATCTTACAAAATATTTTAAAAAACTTATAAGCTCATGTAAACATCTTGTATTAATTCATTTCATGCCAACGCTATCATATATTTTGAAATATTTAAATTAACTTACAAGTCAAATAGATCTATTGTATTAAAATGTATTGATAATTTACCTCCTCTTGATAATCTAGATGAACCAGCTCATTAAATAATCCAAATAATTGATGATATTTCAAATCAATAAATTACTTGAACCAGACAAAAGAGTGTGCGTGGTAAAGATTATTGTGGGCTGACAGTGTGCAAGTTGGAAACAACTTTGCATCTGCTTTACGAAATTTCTTCACCAAATGGGCCAACAGCATTGGGCTCTACTCTTTCTCGTTTCCACGAAATTTTGCTCGATCCAATTTAGGGAAAGAAAGCATCATTTCACCAAGATATTAATTGACAACCATGACAAGTTCATGATTAATACAGCTTGAGAGGTGTATTAGGGTTCCTAGTTTCCGTACCAGTCCATGATCACATATTCAAGTTGGAGCATTGCCTTTTTATCCACTCGCTTGCTCTTGAGAATGACTGTTGGGCAAATTTTCTTGTTTGAATATGATATTGTCGATATGTTTGTCATCGAGGATTTTGTACCCATCGATTATAGACATTTTATATCTTGATAATTTTTGTTAACAACTTTGTTTACTATTGCGGACGTTTTAGTCACATTTTGCTGACACGCTTGCCCTAGTAATGAGAATTTTATTGTTCATACTCGTGATTGGTACACTTCGTTTTCAACATATTTACTCGCATAATGACGTACTCATTATTGATACACTTAATTTTCATTTGATTGATTTGGTTAACCGTTTTGTGACTCATAACTCAAAACATCAAGCACCCCACCCCCCACCCCTTCTCTTCTCTTCTCTTCTCTTCTCTCAAAGCACCATAGGTCTTATCTCACATAAAGAAAACCTAAGCCAATGCAGAGAGGACAGCATTGCCATATTACTAAGGCTAAAATTTCATTAATTTTAAGTGAAATTTTTTCACATTTTAATGAATCTGAGTGGAGCCATTTCATGGATCAAATTGAATAACATTGACAAAAAAGGGCCAGTGGAGAGTAAGTGAATGAAACCCATCATTTTCACTTAATTTAAGTTCAAAGTATCACCCAAAAGAAAACTCATGATATGGCTAGCTGTTACAACTTAGGCCTCATAACAAAAATAAATAAATAAATATTTACTTTCATTTTTTTCTCTAGTGATTGCCCATAAGATATTCAATCAATTGTTTCAATGACATACAGTAAACTAGTAATTGGTCAAGAATAAGGATTACTAAGGAGTATTTTGAAGTTTAAAAAATATTGGCTCGTTTATGTCAATAATATGCTCAAGGTATGGATAATGGACATAATCTTTACTCATTTGCAAGAAATTTTATGAACCACTTCTCCAAGCGTAACGGACATCTGCTATTGGCAATTTATATTATTTTTGGACATGATTCAATATAAGTTTGCAAACTAATAATCATACTAAAGTTTATGGGGGTGGGACAGATAGATTACCAATATTAAGAATCTATACTCTTGAGTAGAACTTAGAATCAATAAAGAGTTTAGAGTAAATTACAGAAATTAATTTTGAAATTTGGTCGAAAAATTTCATTATAGTTTTTAAATTATAAATGCTACCTTGAGACGTAACAAATACATTTTTTAAGTTTGTTTTTATTTTATAAATACCCACTCGATAGATATATTATAAAATAAAAATAAACATCAAAAGGATGTTTATAATTTTTAAAATTAATTAAATTTTTTTATAATTTATTTAAAATTTAAGAATAGTTTTTATAATTTACCAAAAGAGTTTAAGAACATGGCTTATCAGCCTGAAGTTGTGCGACTATGGTCATCATTTCGGAATTTCTGATGGGGCAGCATGTCGGCTGCTACAATGGTCCAGTCCCTATTCAGCTTTGGGTCTAGGTAATCCAATGGGCCATTATACTTAAAATTTTCTGAATTCATGGCTTGAAAGTTGTGTCAGCCCAAACAACAGGTTTAAACCCATTAGTTAATTAGGCCTCGGCTTGCCTTTTGAGGCAGACAAATGGTGAAATAAACTACCCATTATTTCACTGGGCCTATGATGACCTTTTTAAATGGCAAAACAAAACAAACAATGGCCGATATCTGTTTGGGCCTCTGTTATGACTTTTACACCTTCAGTATGACAAGTTTTGTCCATTCCGAAACTCAAGAAATTAATTAAATTAATAGATATAATTATCAAAATAGGGATTTGGTTAGGCAATATGAAGTCAGAACTTAAAGTTCTACTCCAAACTGTAGATGAAAAATGAAAAAGTAAAGTAAAATTTACTGGTAATTAAGAATTCATTATCAACAGATTTCACAATCAACAATTATCCAACAAAATTTCTGCAATTTTTAATTTTGGTGGAATTCAAGCCCAATTTCCTAATCTTGGAACTAAGCTTCAACACTAGAATGGACTTCATAGTTAGTATTTTTTGTTTATTGTTATAAAATAATCTTGAAAAATAACATTACATTTTTAATATATTGAACCTTATTTTAATATATTAATTTTGACACCAAAAAATGACAACAGTTATTTTCTTTTTCTTTTCCTGCGACTGAGAAGAGCTTATGTCTAATACTTAGAACCCTCAACCTAATAAAAAACTTAAAAATAAGAAGTTGAAAACTCAAGTGCGAAAATAATTAAATACACTAAAAAAAATTCATATATTTACGTCTATTATGGAACATAATATCTGCCACAATCAAAAAATAATAATATAAAAGTAAAAATATTAATAAATTCTAAACAAATAATAATGAGAATAATCCGACAACGAACAGGACTCGACACCTCCACGAATAGTCCACACGAGGAGCCCCACTCATATCACTCTCATCTCTCGGACTCAAAGTCGGATTCGACCCGTTGTAGTTTGGGTTAGACCCATAAAGTTCCTGGACGCCCATGATATCGTCAGTGGCGAGCTCCACTTTCCGTGTACCAGACGAAATAGTCGGGTACATAATCGCATCCTCAACTGAACTATGACCCAACCCGAGTAAATGCCCGATTTCATGAACCGCAACCGACTCCAAATCCACAGCCGACATCGGAGACGAATTGAGAAAGTCACCGTCAATAACCCAGTTCTCGTCACCGTCCAAGTGAAACCTGCCAGCCGGCGGCGAAAAAGCGTGCGCCAACGTTCCCAATACGCCGTCAAACGGCTCACCGTCGCCGTGGTCCCCTCTAAAAAACCCGATCTTAAGATCCGCCCCGTAGAACGACGTCGTCTGGGTGAACGTCAGCGGCGTCACCTCCGACCACCGCTCGAACGCGCGTGAGAACACACTCTTCACTACATCCGACAGCTCGTTCTCCGGCAAGAAGGCGTACGTGAGCTGAGTTCTGCCCAGCGGCCAACGCGGCCTGTTGGGGAAGAACGTATAATGTGCCACCGTATGAATTGTGGAGTTTGCACTGTAGGGCGGTTTGCCTGAACGAAGCATAGTCGAAGTGCCGTTTACGATGTCGGGGTTGCCGCATCGGGGTAGTACGATGTGCTTCAACGTCGGCGCGTCGAGTTCCCCGGTGGCATTGAGGTTGAAGTTGAGCTGGTAGCTCTTGACGGCGTATTCGAGGTAGTCGTCGAAATCGTCGGAGAAATTATCGTATGAATTGTTGAGGTAGCCGAAAAGCTGGAAGTATTTCTTGAGTTTGGCTAAGCCTTGGGCCTTCACGCCTTTCTGGCAGCCGACGAAGCCGTTGAAAGCGTCCCAGATTGTAGTATTTGGGATCAAAGAAGGTGGGATGGATGTAATATTTGGGAAGAAATGAGCAGAAGCTGGAGTGGGATCAATGGAAACGATGAGTAACAATAAAGTTACGGGGACTGTACAAAATGTGCGTTTCATTGTCTATGTGCGTCTGTCTGTAAGAGAGAGAAAGACAGGGCGAGGAGATGAATGAATGAAAATTTAGATTACTGGATCCAAGGTTGCTGGTGATCCCAGGTTTCTTGAAACATTGTACAAAAACAGGGCTGGTTTTAACGTGAGAGAGAGAGAGAGAGAGAGAGAGAGAGCCTGGTCGCAACTCAAGACTCAGTCAACTTAAAATATATGGTATGTTTAAGAAATCTGAGGCCATGCCCAAATTTCTTGCAAGTTCTTCAACATATTGTTCTCATGGAAAATTAAAAATATTTTTTTTCTCTCCTTTTCACTTTAATTATATTCAATTACAAATGTGACTTTTAAATTAAATGTAGGACCTATGATAGGGCGGGCTAGATGGATGGTTGAGATGAATCGGAATAAATAAGTTTCACTTGTAGTTGAATGTTGCAATATTTTAAAAAGACTGATGATACAATTAAATTTTTATATATTTTTGGAATCAAATAATGATATTATTACCGTACTTTAAGAAATTAAATTACTACAATGTTAATAAAATGAAATATCAAATGCGTGCATGCTAAAAATAAAAGGGAGTCACTCATTTTGTGAATTGATAAAGTAATTAATTTCTTGTAATTAGTTTTTTTAACTAAACTTGGCGTAATGATGTTTGCTTCTCTTCTTGTTCTTCTTTCATTAGTGTTTGTGTTTGAATGAGGTTTTGATGGTGTGAGCGCTGAGGTCAGGTGTCAATTTAAGGAGGGTGAAGTATAGAACAATAATTAGTTTATAAGAATTAACAATTGTATAAAAAGATATGTGCTTGGAAATGGAAGAAAAGTAGGCTACGTGAAACGTTTGTTAACCAGTTTTTTTCATAATGTTTTGACATTTTAGTTTTAATAAAGGTCAAGGTTTGTGGGTTGAGCTACTTTAGCCCTTTGTATTCACTTTGCCAAGTGGCACAAGTGGATGGATTTAGAGATGTTTGGCGTGATTTTATAAATATTCGAGATTCTCTTCGTTAAAGTTTTAAAAATTAGAATTCAGACTCTGAACTCATCAGATTCTAATTAAATTCGTTTGAATTATTTATAAATATAATTTTTTTAAATTAATTTTACTAAAAAAATTTAAAAAATATATTTTTTAAAAAATAATATTACATAAATAAATATATATATTAAATAAAAAATAAATAAAATGGACAGATTTATAATGAAACAAGTTTAAAAATAAAAAATAAAATTTATTTTGAATTCATTTATAACTTCATAAATTTGTCCCAAATATGGTGGATCGATTTTAAACATTCTCCATTTTCATCCCTAGATAAATTTTATTGGTTTTATGGTCAACTATTATGAGATTGTATTTTCTTGGTCTAAAAAATGAACAATTTTAACAAATAAAAACAATTTAATTCATTGCATCGATTCTTTACAAATAATTATTAAATCTTAGGAGTTCTGTTGAAGAATTCTTAACATATAGTGCAAAAATGTCTCTTAAAGTATTTTTTTCAGAAGACAGCTTTTAAAAACAATAAAGAAATTAGAATGATTGGAGGTATTAGAATATTGGATCATCGGCAGGACAACTCAGCGCATGTGAACAGAGACTAATAGATTGATTTCACACTAATGATGAAGATTCTATACTTTTTTTTTTTAACAGGAAAGGTTCTAAATGTTATTTGAGATAAATATACTATCATATTGGATCTAATTTAATTAATTAGACACTACAGTATTTGGTGTGACCCCCAAAATCCACACTTGTTCTTAATTAAACATAATATTAGTCATAATAACAATAAGATTAAAGTATTTTTCTCAAAAAAAAAATAAAAATAGTATTGTTATAAACCTTTGGTAGAACTTAATCTCAAAATATAACTATTAAAAGGAGGAGGGTGCCCAAAGATTTATAAACTTCACACCGAAAATTCATATTTTCGATTTGGGACAAATCTCATATCTTATAAATGGAATCATATCAATCCATCATACTTCACTGTTCTCGCGCCCACGACAGCAGGCTGTGCAATAACTCCTTTTACTAATCCCGAACAAACACTACAATATCGGCTTCACATTTGTCGTCGTTCGATTACAATTCGAGCACGTGGTGTATGGTTTTGATACAATTTGTTATAAACCTTTGGTAGAACTCACCCTCAAAAATTAGTTATTAAGGGAGAGTGCCCAAAGGGTTATAAACCCCATACCGAAAATCGAGTTTTAAATTTTAATTCGCCAATACACTATGTATAATAATGAGGCAGGTCCGAGTTCTCTATTTGGAACGGATTTTAATAATATAAACGAGTTTGGGTCGGGTCATGATTATTTTACTTTCAAACTCGGACCGACCCGATTAAACTCAACCCGTTTATTTATTTATTTATTTTTTTAAATCTATTATATATATTTATATGATATTTTTTAAAAAATAGAATTTTTAAAAAAATTAATAATATTATTTTTAAAAAATATATAATTTTTAGTATTTTCTAATTATAAAATTGGTTTAACAAATTTATCAATCGAGTGGTGCTCAACCTTCAACCTATCAATTGTTGATTTTTGTGTGTGAGAGTTGGGGGATACATTTAATTATCTCATATGCTGATTGCAATTTTCAGACAAAGACGAGTACGCACACCACGAGGGACTCTCATAAGCATCTGTAACAACTCACACACACAAAAAAAAAAAAAAAGGTTGAAAATGAAAAAAAAAGATCCTTAGAATTTCCGGCCTTCTGCGTCGATTCTTGGGAAGACTTTTATACCTGACTTAACCCACATCTTTCTCATAATTGTTGGCAATCCAAATAATCATCTAGATGTATCGAGAAGCATCTACAGAGAAGAGAGCATAAATAATTAACTCTTTAGCATCTAAACCAATTTGCGGAGGATAATTATTGCTTTGAACTTCGGCTATTAAGCATTTGATATGAAAATTTTCTAACACCTTATTATTCTAATAAAGTGTTAATTATAATTTGTCATCCCCAAAATAAAAAAATAACAAAAAAAAAATTCTAAAGAGAAAAACAAAAGCCAAATAATTTTGTCTTCACTCCGTGCCATATTATATAAACATATACATATATTTTTTATATTTATTAAATGTGAACTGTTGATCTTATCAAGCAAATCGTGGACCGTTGTTTTTTATAAAATAAAATATAAGTCGTTACTGTCTATCAAATAAAATCAAATTATTTTCCCATATAAAGTGATGTAATTAATAACATTTGGGATATTAATGAAAGATCGATAGTTGGATTCCTCCTGTAGGTTTAATAAAACTGCATGAAAAGAAAATTCATGTGTGTTGTTGCTTCAAATACAAAATTAACAAATTAAATTATCGACTTAGGTGTGTACATGTTGTTGTGCCCGGATTAATTCAATGGGTGAAATAGGGGAAGCCCACCCACTCCTAATATTTATCAGGACGAAATCCCTTATCAAAAAAAAAAAAAAATCCAACTGTTTATTATATATAGGAGTATAAATAACTTTTTACGGGAAAAGAAAAAAACTAACAAATTTTGCTACCAAACTTCTTGTGAAGTTCAGGGTAAGGCCTAATGGTTTATTTTCACCCCTTTTGAAAGGCATAAACAAGCTGTTTTTTAACTTTTAAAAAAAAAAAAATCAGGAAATTCTTTTTTGTTATTTTTCTATCTCATAGGAGGATAAATGTCAATTAACCCTTCTAACAAATGAGAATTTTGATCATGTTTATCAAAAGTCTGACTCTTGGTTGCCTCGTATCCATATATGACGCCACACGCTCATATTTTTTTCGTCTTTTTTTATTCCCCCTCTATTATTAAAGGAGCCCCGGTTTGACCAGAAGCAAGAGCGTTTGAAAAATCCAAAGAAATCAGATAAAGTTGGTCCATTCTTGCTTCTATTTGACAATTTGCCTCCGCGTACATTAAAATTCTTTGATTTTTCTCAAATTAAATATTTTTTGAATTAAAATAAAAAAAGAAATAATCAGTGTGAAACTTACACCACCTTCAGAGTACCTAACCATTATCAAATGTTTGAATTAAATCAATATTATTATCCAAAAACGTGATTCATTATCATAGACCTACAACAAATATATTAAAGTTCATCCATTAAGAAATAATTAATTTATGAATTACTATCTAAGCAGGGTTATATCCCTTGATTTTCTTATAAGAAATAATAATAAAATGACTAGTTAATTATGTAGCACAAATTTGAAAAACAAAAATAACATGACTAATATGGTCACCATGCTAAAATGAAAGACGATATATTTTTTATTTTTTATTTAAATTTATATTTCAACTTATATTTTAATTCAAATAAATGCAATCCACACTCCATTTCCTCGAACCCGCTGTAGTCAATGGCATCGCTACGCGCATGCCCGCTTTCTTCCTTCTGGAAACTAGGCCAGCGCCACCCATCACCATAATATAAAAACGTGAATCCCCTTCATATTCTCTTCTCAAAGTCGTGGAACTTAAATCTCTCTCTCTTTAATCTCTTATTATTCTCACTTTTCGGTTAATTGCATATGGCATCAAACAGCTCGTACGAGACCTCATGGGCTGATCAATGGGATCCTCAGCCCGTCTACAGCTACCCCGCCCATACCAATTCTGACAATTCATCTTCCAAATTCTCCGGCAAATTTTCCGACAAGCTGGACAAGACGAAGACGGCGGCGTCCACCGGCGTGAAGAAGGTGAAGGCGGGAGCCACCGCCGGAATCCACTGGATCAAACATAAGTACCAAAAGACAACACAGAAGCACTAGATACAGGAAAAAATGTTATATTTGCAGGAGATTAGTATTGCTTTAATTAATCAATTTAGACGTAGCAAATAGTCGTTTTCATAGTCTATATCTTATTGATTGCAGTATTCTACTCTGCATTTTCATTTCTATTTTTTTTTTCTTTTTATGTGTAGGGATAATATCATTGATTTTATTGTTTTGTACATGAAAAGATTAATAGTAGTAATAAGGTTATGATTTGTAATTTTTTATTTTTTTTTTGGAGTAATTGTTTGACCTATTGGTCTTGTTTTTGGAATGAAGCAAAGCCATCTCATAGCGTTAACTAAAGTTGAATTACCTTATATTAATATAAAAGGCAATTAGTCATATTAGTTCTCACAAATAGTCTAAAACAAGTAAATTATGAAAGATATTCCCAATTTTTTTCTTTCCTTTACAGTTGTTATCTCTAAAAAGGTTTCAACTTTCAATTTTCAACTAACACAAACTGAAAAAGCTCTGTAGAAATCTATTTTTGATGAAAAGCTCGGGCCTCCTTTGTTTTTCATGTCGTTTTTTTTTTTTTTTACTTTTTACTAGTATAAATTATATTTATTTTATTCAATCACATTAAAATTAACTCATTTTAAGCATGACATTTTTATAATAAAAATTTATTATAAAAATAAATTTTTTATTAAGTATCTTGAAAAGTCTTTTTTATTATTAATATATATTTGATGAAATTCATTTTAAAAAAATACTTTAGAACTAGAAAAATCCATATTTCACATGCAACTATGTTTGGTATAGTTGAAAAAAATATATTTAACAATATTGTCTCTACTTATATTAAAAATTTGTTAAGTGACATGTATTCTCAAATTGCTACATATTCTTTTTTAGTAATATTTTAACAAATTATAATGTTATATTTTTCGTTAATTATTAATTTTAATATTTTTTTTGGAACTATTCAAAGAAATACTTAAATCAAATTAATGAAAAAACAACTAACTCATAGTTTCCCTTATCCAAAAAATACTCACTCATTGTTTTATATTCTCTTTCAGTGTTGCCGCTTCAATATTCTAATCTCATTCTTTCATAATATAATATATATATATATAATATATATATATATTATCAAATTAAAAAAATACTGCTCATAGAAAAATAGAGCATGAAAGACGGATTGTTTAATGAAATGAGTTTTTCAATTTAATTATATAATAAAATGAGTTTGTAAAATTATTTAACTAAAAATCATCTCAATTTCAATTAATTGATCATATCAATAAATTAATAAAAGTAAAAAAAAAAGTTGAACAATTAAGATTTTTTATCTGTACTTTTAAAAATTTTTAGAAGGATAAAAATAGTTCTAAAAAACTTTCAATATAAAAAGGTATTAAGATGAAATTAATATAAATAATTTAGATAGAAAGAGAGGAATAAAATGTGAAAGTATCAACTTTTCAATAACCTTCAAATAAAAGTGCGTAAAATGAATTTTGAAAATTCCTCTTTATTTTTTTATTTTTCAACTCAAAATACTTTTCAACCCTATTACTTTAATTTTATAGCTTGTTCTTGCAAATGTCAGTGAATATTTTTTTTTAATCAACTCATGTCTATCAAACCCTATGCATTAGGAACCTACAATTATTCACTTACTCTAACTAATATATTTTTGGGTTAAATTTATTTTGTCCCTTACTAATAATTTGGTATGGGTACTCATATGTAAATTAAATTTTCATTTAGCCTCTGCCCACAAAAAAAATAAGTTGAATGGACAAAAATGTTGTTGTGATTTTTTGAAAAAACAAATTCACTTAACATGCTATTATATTCTATATAGCATTTTCTTTCGTTTCAATCAAAATATAAATCAATTTGATTTGAAACTTTAGTCAACATTAAAAAATAATTAAATGATGTTTTATTTTGTTTTATAAAGTCTTAAATAAATATTTCAAGTGTTATTTTGTGTCATACTTAGAATACAAATAAATATAATTATTCGTATTAAAAATAAATATGAAATAATAATTAAGAATAAAAATCTCAAACAAAGGAAAACATTAAAAAATAAATATTTAGGGAAAAAGACATCATCTACAATCAAATGTATCACTAAATTAACTCCAAACTTTATTCTACATGATTTGTTTTATATAAGTTTAAATAAGCACAAAAATATTAATTACATTTCATGCTAACAAATTATAGTAAAATATGATACTAACAATTATAATAAATATATTATTTATATTAAATAAACATAAAAAAATGGAAAATTTAATAAATAATGAAAATATTTTAGGAATGAAATGTTAAAAAAAACTCTATACAATCAAATATATCAACTAGTTTGAACTTAAATTTTCTTACATATAAAAATTCTAATTGAATAATGTGTCATTTTTCATCTTTTATATATTTTTATTCAATTATGTTTAACAAAATTAACTTCTATTTTTATGTTTTATTTAAATATGGTTTATTAAATTTATATAAAGAAAATTGACACCTTATTCAATTAATTTCATGTTTAATTAAATTAAGTGGATATATTTAATTGCTAAGAGGTCTTTTTTTAATAGTTAATATCTTTAATATTTTTTTTGCTTTATGAGTTCATAATTTAAAGTGTTTTTTCTTTATGTTTATTTAATATAAATAATATATTTATTTAATTTGTTAGTATGATACTTTACTAATATTTTTGTGTTTGTTTAAACTTATGCAACGCAAAAGATATCTTATTCATTTTTTATTTTTTTGTAGAATAAACTTTGGAGTAAAATTTATTGACATATTTGATTGTAGAGGATGTTTTTCTCTAAACTTCATGTGTATGTTTTTTTGTGTTTAAGACTTTTGTGTTTTGAAATACTTTTTATATTTATTTTTAATATGAATAATTATATTCATTTTATTTTTTTAGTAAGGTATCTTACTAATAATTAAAATATTTATTTAAAACTATATAAAACAAAAATAAAAAATATCATTTAATTAATTTTTTATGATGAATAAAGTTTAGGGTCAAATTGATTAGTATTTTGATATAAATGATATAAAATGTTACATAGAATACAATAGTTAGTAAAGTAAATTTGTTCTTTTATAAGTCACATTGATATTTTTATCCATTCAACTTATTTTTTTAAGATTAGGGCAATAATTAAAGATTTAATTTATACAAGGAGTATTTCATATAAAATCAAGGGGCAAAATTTATTTAACCCTACATTTTTATTGCCATCCAAATCATTAATATTTCCCACAACTATCAACTAAGTTTTATCAATATTTTTTTATTACCATTTACCAGTAACTCTTATTAATATACATTTATTATCAACTATATCATTAACATAAAATCCACTATCAGTACTTTATTCTACTGAAATGTCTAAACTCATAAAATTTAATTATGAACCCCACAAATATCAAATCACTTAGAATTATATAAATATATTTTAAATTTGATTTTTTAAAACTAATAAATCAAATCAAATTTCATTATCAACCAGATAAATTTTTTATTTGAAAATAATTATTCAGATATATTTTTAATTCAACATGAAAATTAATAAAAGTCTCAACGTTGGAAATGAAAATTTTGAATGAAAAGAAAACCAATCGTTGACCTCAATTTTCATGTTAGTACTCATCACTTTAATTGAGCTTAGTCGTCTAATTAATTATTGTATTAAGTTAGTTATTAATATTTAAAACTTCGATCCTAATGCATATATTCACCCCCAAAAAAAGAAAATAAACTTTAGTGTCAAATGAATCGAATCTTGGAAGATTCTAAAAATTTAAAATTTAGAATTTAGATTGTGATGCCCTAATACATGATCAGTAGTCAAAAATATTAATTGATCGGTTGTTGACTGTTTATTAATTTTGATAATTAAAATTTATAACGTGAAATTATACCTGGTCAATTCACTAAAAAAAACATAAAATAAAAAATTTGAACGCGAAACATATAATAATCATTTGTTGTATAACACCGACATGACAACATATAATTATTAAATTATACAGTAGTTGATAATTTTTTTTAGATTATAAGTCAATTACTTAACAAATATAATGACTTATGGGCTTAACAAATATAAATACAGTTACGCAATAAGTAACTTATGAACAATCAAGACATATCTAAACCAAGATTTTCGTAATTTCCTATGCAGCTCCTAGAAGGACGCGAACCCTATGCCTAAAACACGGAAGGCATATTTTTCAAGTCTATATTCACACCTCGAAAGAATATTAGACACAACGTAGTTGAGGTGCGCACGGACAAAAACACTTCGTGCCATTGCCTTCCAACTCTCCGTATAAAAACCCGACAAAAATCTATTGGCATAAATCACATAGCAATAATCTAAAGTCAAAACCCAAATCCTAAAGGAAAGTATCAATGGCGTCCAACGAGAATCCATGGGGAGGAAGCACCGCCGCCGATAAGCCGGCCCGGCTCGGTGGATCAGCCCCCAAGCTGTCGGAGAAAGTCAGCGAGAAGTTCGGCCGAACTAAGGAGGTGGCTTCCGCCGGCGTCGAGAAAACTAAGGTGGTGGCTTCTGTCGGCTTCGAGAAAACCAAGGTGGCGGCGAAGAAAGTCAAGGACGGCGCATCCGTCGGCGTCAACTGGATTAAAGTCAAGTACAACAAAAGCAAGCTCTTCCAGAAGAAGTAAATAAAACCAAAAAATAGAGGGAAAAAAAAATAGCATATTGTGAAAGGAGGTTTATTATTTATGATTAATTAGGGCTATTAGTTGTTGCTTAATATTTTTCATAACCTTTTGTATTTGCATTGATTGATATGCAAATTCTTCTTTTTTTGCCTTTTCTTCCCCTTGATTTTTAAGCTGACGTTTTCTTAATTTGTGTAGTAATTCTGTTTTGGAATTTGACATTGTTTCAGGATTTACTTGAAATTTTCATCTGGTATGGAGTACAGATCTAAGATTCTTCCTCTTTGTTCTTTTTGTTTTCCAAATTTTTGAGGAAGGGATTAAATATATATTATTTTCTGCTTTCAACTTATTTAGGTAACGTGGACTCGCTGTTATATAATTTGATTGGCTCTGTGAATATTCTTGTAGAGTAGGAAAAGCTGACATCTTTGTTTTAGAGATTAACCTTGATTCTTGTTCATGTAATACATACTATGATCAAATTGATCTCCAGAAAAAAAAGAAAAAGAAAAAGAGCATGGTGAGTTTAGAAACACCAAAGAGAAAGGATTAACTGTGTCATTTGTTATATCAAGTTCAAATACTAATTATCATTCAGTCACAACTAAAACGACGTTTAATATTTACTAAATATTGTTGATTTTTGTTCTTTTCTTCTTTTACCGGTCTCTCCCTCTCTGTTTTTTGTGTGTGCGTGTTTTTGGATCGGCAAATTACTTCCAGTATATAACCAACAACGTTAAATACAAGTTTGGCCAGTAGGTCCGAGGAGAAAATTAAACAAAATGGATGGAATACAACTCAAATGATTTAGAGGACCGTTGTGGTTGGAATGAAAGCCCAGTTGTCCAGGGTACTTGATGTGCGGTGGAGTTTTTGCCTGTCTAATGCTTATACGTTCCAATTTTGGCCACAGAGACAGGATGGATTATTCATGTTTAAGGTCAGCCCTTGTGGACAATTTCCCCGTTCCAATAGGATTGAGCATTCGTGTTATATGGTTCTCAACTTTAATCAGCTTTCTCCATCAAAGAATCCATCCACAAATGTACAGACCATCGAACGATGAAAAATAATTAATAAAAAATTGTCCACGTGTTCCAACCTGAAAAGCAATAGAAGGTATAATATAATAATCAAAACCAGGGTGAAAGGGAAACAGATCGACTGACACCCAAAACTTATCCCATGGGTTCCAGGTTCAATATGCCGGAAATCAATCTGAAATCAGGCACTGGAAAAATGCCTGTTCTGGGATTTGGAACATCATCCGACCCCCCTGTGGATTCAGAAACCACTAAAAGGGTTGTGTTAGAAGCAATTCAAGTGGGTTACCGGCATTTCGACACAGCTGCTTTGTATAGTTCAGAGCAGCCTCTAGGTGAAGCCATAGCCGAAGCAATAAAGAGCGGTATGATTAATTCCCGGGATGAGTTATTTATCACTTCTAAGCTCTGGTGTAGTGATGCTCATGGCCACCTTGTTGTTCCAGCCCTCAAGAGAACTCTCAAGTAATTTTTTTCTCAAAACTTTTTTTTCAAATTTTCAGTTATCTTTATTGGATTTAAACTTCAATTAAATGCTTATGAATGTGTTACAATTGTGCAGAAATCTTGATATTGCATACATTGATTTGTATCTGATACATTGGCCACTGAGTGCTAAGCCAGGAAAAGTTGAGTACCCCATTAAGGCAGAGGACTTTCTTCCTATGGAATTTGAGTCAGTTTGGGCAGCCATGGAAGAGTGCCAGAGAATTGGACTCACAAAAGCAATTGGAGTCAGCAACTTTTCTTGCAAGAAGCTCCAAAAAATCCTAGCCACTGCAAAAATTCAACCTTCTGTGAATCAAGTGAGTACCCTAGACAACCTCAATTTAAAGTAAGAGTTGAAACGTTAAGAAGATGAAAAAATAAAAATTCATCATCTGTTGAATTTGAAAGGTGGAGGTAAATCCATGTTGGCAACAAAAGAAGCTGAGGGAATTCTGCAGGGACAAAGGAATTCTTGTGGTTGCTTATTCTCCCTTGGGGGCAGTAGGGACATCGCATGGCACCGATAGAGTTGTGGAATCTGAAGTGCTAAACAAATATCCAAAGACAAAGGAAAAACTGTTGCTCAGGTAAAATTGCCAAACCAAATTCCTCCCATCAATCCCACTTTTTACCTTTTTATTTTTCCTTTTTGGGATTCTTTATTCGCTTACTTTTAATATAAAGAAAACAAAGAAAAGTTCATTAAGGGATGAAAAATGCAGGTGTCCCTGAGATGGGCTTTTGAACAAGGGGTTGGAATCGTGGTCAAGAGTTATAACAAAGAAAGGATGAAGCAGAACATTGATATATTTGATTGGTCACTGAGCAGGGAAGAAGTTGATAAGATAAGTGAAATTCCACAGGGCAGAGCATTTCCTGGAATGAGTTTCACATCAGTCTACGGCCCTTACAAGACAATTGAAGAACTTTGGGATGGAGAAATTTGATTTGAACAGAAGAATTATCTAGATATACTCTTTTTTTTTTTTTTAAATTTGTATTATGAGCAATAAAATTAAGTTACACAAAATCTTGAAGTATTTCAACATTTATGGTTATGGCAGATCAGCCTCCTGCGGCCTCAACAGTTGCCTTTTTATTTGCTCAGTGGAGAAAACTTGAGAAGCAAAGACTAACAAAAATAAGCTTCAGTAATCAATTTAAAAAATAAATAATTCAAGAAGAAGAACATTTGCCTTTCCACCCCATGCTTATTACGTTAATTAAATTGCAATTATGGAGCAAAAGAACAATTAAGAAGATTGGCAAGCTGCTCTGAACTTGATGAGATATTAGAGTTTGTGTATACTAAAAGTATTCAAAAAAATTTATAATTTTATGGGCATGCAAAACATTTAATGTCAAAGGAAGGTGTGATTTACTCCTTGATGTTCTTTAAATTAATCCAGTTACTGCTTTACATTTTAAAAGCTAGGGTTTTGTAATGAAAAAACAAAAGAAAATTGAAGATGGAATAAGCAACTAAAGGTTAATCATATGCATAATTTTATCATGTGTAATCTTCAATTGTAAAATTAGTTTTCGTAGAATTTTTGATTTGTTCAGTGTTATTACTAGTGTTATGGAATAATACATTTTGCAACAATATATTTTGGTAATAGGATTAGAGAATGCATTGAGAAGAAGATGTGTTTGAGTGATTTGTTGGAAAATAATGATGTGATTTATTTTAGTAGACATTTTCAAATGTAAATGTCATGTAAATATTATTTTTGTTATGTTTAATATTTTATCAATTTTATTTTGTTGTAATTAATGGAGGTATAATAGTTGTTAGGATTATTTAATTAAAGAAAGACTAATAAATATTTTGGGAGAAGGAAAATTTTATTTAAGAAAAAGGATATCATCAACTATGTTTTTATTTTGGCAGAAGAAAATTGGGTTCTCGAAAACAAAATTAAACAGAGCCTTATTAAAATTTTCCATTTTCTCTATAACGTTGTTGGGCAATCAAAGAATCCCTTTTATCGTTTCTTTTTTTTTTTATTTCTTAAAAAAGAGTTTTTTTTTTCAGAAAAAAATGTGCAGAATAATTATTCCTCAGTAACTGTATATTCTTTATATTATGTTGTCTGATCAACTTGGGCCAATCCGTTTTCCCGTACAGCCCAATTCAGCACCAGACAACCTGAACTTTAGACCCAATCAACGGTCAAATTTGAGTTTGAATAATATGGGCTCCACTCATCGTACATTAATAATTAGTATACAATATACTTCAATTCTAACATAGATAATATAATTAGGAGAAGATATTGGGAAAGTTTATTTCTTTCTTTTGGTACAATGACTTATATTTTTTGCTTTTTTTTTTTTTTCTTTTTAAATAAAATTTGAAAAGGACTAGAGAGATTAGGGCAGAGACGTGAACCAGTTTTCTTCCAATGGGACTTCAAAATTGGGGCCCGACGTCCCATGTCAAATCCCATCTTTCTTCTCACACTACTACGTGTGCATACCATTTTTATGAAAGTTAAGATTATTGTGTTTGGATTTGAATATTTTGGTAATTTTTAAATAAATTTTATTAACATTAAGTACATGTAAACTGAGTTTAATAGATTTTATTTAAAAAATGAACTCTTGTAATTTGTGAATAAAATAAATTCATGAATTTTATAAAATATTAGTAACAATAATATAATAATTAATATGGTCAGAACAAAAAAATTTAATTAAAATTTTAAAAATAAGTTACGCAAACTTTTTATATTTTTTTAAAAAGGTGTGTAGTCTATAAGATGCATATATTAATTTGGATGGCTTATATATATATATTGAGATATAAGTTTTTAAATTTTTTATACAATATCTTATTAAACTTATAAGCCCACCCAAATGACCTTTTAATATGTTTTGCATTTAACTTTATTTGTAATATATACACGTTTTTAATAGTAAATGTTCAGTCTAACTTAATTTTGTTTATGGATGTGTTAAAAATATTGTGCAGAAATCTTGATATGGGTTACATTGATTTGTATCTGATACATTGGCCTGGAAAAGTTGAGCATACTATTAAGGCAGAGGACTTTCTTGCCATGGAATTTGAGTCAGTTTGGGCAGCCACGGAAGAGTGACACAGAATTGGCCTCAATAAAGCAATTGGGGTCGGCAACTTTTGTTGCAAAGAAATTAAATGCCAAACAACTTTTATTAACAAAAACAGAAATCAGCAATACGCCAATCGTAGACCACATATGAAATGGGAAATACATGAAACTTTGTTTTAGCCATTCTTAGGCCTAAACAATATTGCAACCCGAAGTCCTGCAAAAAGGCAATACATGAATTAGCTTAGGTTGAAATTTGGGTAGCTGTCACTTTTTGGGATATTATTTAGTTCCTAATATAATTTAGAACGAAAACATTCATTTACAAGAAAAAAAAAAGTAATAATTTGTGTAATAAGTGTTGTGAAACTTATATGATAATATTATTACAAAAAAAAATGCACTGTAACGTGTAAAGGGGAATATGATATTTTTAAATTTTGTTATGCTTTTTAGTTCTGTTTCTGCTAGTAAGTTTATGTTTTTTAAATGCTTTGATGACTGACTCGGTACTTAGAGATTTTTTTTGGTTTTCAGTCTTATATCATCAGTCGGACAAACTTGATAAGATTGACTATCAAAATAAATATAAAAGAAATGCTTGTAGAAAATACAACATGGGAAACATTTACTAATCTCTTCATCTATCTTAATTCATATTTTTTTTAATTATCAACTCAAATAAATTATATATATATATATGTGTGTGTGTGTGTGAAGAAGGACAATTTGATAAAATTTGCATTTCAACTCTTAGGTATTTTCTTTATACTTTTTTCTACCTAGATCAAAACAGAAATTTTATAGGTAGGCGTGATTATAAATTCGCCCACCCTTAAAAATATTCTCAATCTCAAAGGGTCCGAATTTATCACCATATCTTTACTAGAATAATAAATATGTTAGATATTATATAATTTGTTAAATATTTTACAGAATATTTTAACGAGCCAATAGTAAGCAATTTTAAGACAGCACTATAAAAAAAAATTCAAACATAAGTAAAGTTGAAAAGGAAATGCCAAACAACTTTATTATCAATACGCTAGACCACATATGCAAGTGGGAAACTGATGGCCATCATCTTCATACTTTTTCCATTGATTTAGTCATTCTTAGGCCTAAACAACTTTGGGAAGCAACTCCCAGTCCTGCAAAAATGCAACATATGAATTAGCTTAGGTTGAGAGACTTAGGTAGCTGACACTTTTTGGGACATTATTTAATTCCTAATATATTTTCGAACAGAAACATTCATTTACAAGAAAAAAAGTAATAATTTGTGTAATTAATGTTATGAAACTTATATGAATAATATTATTACAGAAATAAATGCACTGTAAAATAGAAAAGGAGAATATAATTTTTTTTTTTTATACTTGTTATCCCTTTTGTTTTGTTTCCATTGATATACTCTTTGGTTCTCATAATTAGATCATCAATTGGACAAATTTTGATAGCATTGACTATATATCAAAAGAAATATAAAAGCAATGCGTGTATAAAATATAACGTGGTAAGTATTACTATATATATATATATATATATATGTCCACAAGGAATTATGATCAGGTTTTAATGAAAGAGGAGTAGTAAATAACAACTCCACGAGCGTGACCATAAAAGTCGCTCATCGCTGAATTGTAACCACATTAAAACACTAAATATGTTAAGTGTTATTAGTGTTACTACCTTTTAGAAGAAGTTGGATTCTCCAGATTTTCTCCATTGGCCTTTGATAGAGTTACGGGTATGTATTGGATGACTTCCTCACAATCATCACATTTTTCTTTTTTCTTTTCAGGGTTTTCAAGCGCACACTTTTCATGTAATAGACTTAATGTGGATGTGCATCTGCATTCTGAGCTGAGCACACTGATGATATCTTCATTGAGCAAAGTATAGCAGATTTTGCAAACTGCTTCCATTTGAGGTATGTTGCCAATGATTTCACCTGAAACAAAAATATAAAGCGTATAGTATAATTCAAATGACTAAATTCAAATTATTCAAATAATTCGATGAAGCTCGAAATTAGAATATAATGATGAACTACTCCTAAATCTTTCGTTGCACGAGCGCTCTTACATTTCATTTCGTAAGATAAAATATAATAAAGTGGGTAACATAACCGAAGGATTATGTACCATTACCATTTTCTGCTTTAACTCTCACAATGAAAAATTCCACATTCTCCTACAAAATTGTGGTAGAATACGATGTTAGTATATAATTCACTGAGGGCATAAACCTGAATTATTTTTTATATTATTATTTTTCATTTTCATATGATAAATTATCAACGAGCATTTCTGTTGGAAGAAAATGATTTAAAAATTAGGAATAAAGCAGAAATAATTGTGGATTTATGGCCATTTGACCCAAATACAGAAATTGTGCACAAAGATCTCTGAAATGTCCAAATACAGAAATTGAACACAGAGATCTCTGAAATGTCCATTTTCATTACAATACAACTTCCTATATATACATAAGAAAAAATAGAGATCAAAGTGTTGTACCTGCCAATGATTATCCCAATCTTGCACGGGCGCACTCTGGCCACAAATTATCAACAAAAATTTGTTAAATGTCCATTTTTCATTTCAATATAGATTTTTTATATATGGTTAATAATCAAATAAATAAAAGTTCTCTACAAGTAGGGATGAACATAAAAATTTAAAAATTCGACAATACACCGCACCAAACTATTTTTATTAAATTACATAAATCATAATTTTAAAATTTAATTAAAACTACAACGTCTTATATGATTTAGTGACGATTTGAAGTTTGAATAAATCGAATCGCAGCGCCTATATATGTATATTAAATTTATTAATAATTAATACTAATTTTAGTTTTGATAATTAACTTGTAATTGTAATATTTATTTAAATCTCACCAAATTAACTATTTACGTGCTCATCAACTTCTCATAATTTTTTTTTATTTTTTATTTATATCAAGTTGTAATGTAAGAAAAATTTATGTTTAATTTCAATTTTAAAAAGTTTAGCATTTTTTTTTCTTTTTATAAGTGTTAGTTTATTTATTTTTTTTAATATTTTTTTTCTACTTATTTTTCAATTGTTTACCTTTTCATTATAATTTTATGACATATGAATGAGTTAATTTTTCTTTCTAAGAAATAAAAAATCAAGAAAATAAATATTTTTTTTGTGTACATACTCAATTTTTTGTGTTTATGATGTTTGTTTATTCAAATAATTTTTTTTTATTTGCATTTTAAAATATGAAAATTTTTATGCTATTTTCTCTATCATACATATTATAGTTTATATAATATAAATAAAATTAAATAAGTAAGTAAAACAAATTAAATAAGTTGAAATTATTATATAACGATTTAACTGTTTGTTAGTACTAAATAGGCTATGTCAATACTCTCACATTGAGACTATGTTATTATTTGAAGTAATTTTTTTATTAATATTTTTATTTTTATTATTTTACTTAATCAAAAACTATCAAACGGCTCAAATCGTTTAAAATTATATTTTTTTATTTTAATTGATAAAATCGTAATTTAAAATTAAATTATAATCAAACCATACATAAAAATGGAATGCCATAAGGTCTTCATTTTCGGGATCCTAACAAAAAAACATATAGAAAAGAAATCAATCAATTATGAACATGAATTCATTTTCCTAGAAATTAAGTAGATAGATGTTGATGAGGACTTACTTCCGTGGCATCAACGCTGTCTTGAGGTAGGGGATGAAGCTCAGGACTTACTTCCGTGACACCAACGCTGTCTTGAGGTAGGGGATGAAGCTCTGTATTTGCTTCTGCTTCCATATTCTGGTTGATTGATTGTTTTTCCTATGGCTTTTGGGATGACTAAACTAGATCTTTATATAGTCGCAAAGAATGGAAATACGTCGTCGTGATTGCGTAAGCGTGATGTCATTGTGATTGGACCTCACTAGGTTTTGTTTCTTAGCACAAATGAGAGAGTGATTTTACAGATGAATCCTATCAAATGTCTGGATATAATATAAAAAAAATACCAAAATCAAAATTAATAAAATGTTTATAAAAAATGAAGAATGATTTATATATTTATAGTTGAACGATGTTGTAATAGAAAATTTATATCATCTTTACAAAGAGCGTGAAAGGTGTGAGGTTTTTTGTAGTGTTCATGTCTAATTTGAATAGAGTTTGGAGCTTTTGAGTAATATTTTTTCTTGTGTTTGTCCTTTTTGCTCCTTTTGTCTTTATTTTATTAATTTTGTATTCAAAATTACCATCATACCCCTACCACTAATATCAGTAACGTCGTACTTAACAAGCCATGCGAATTTCTCTAGTATAAATTAACCTATTGATTATCCATAATTTCACACTTACAAAGGAAAAATGGCGTACAAAATTTTATAACATCTGAAAAGCTTTTTGTCAATGAAATCTTGATCCCCCATGTTAATTTCTAATGAAGTTTACTACTATTAATTTGACATAATTTAATTTTACAAGTGATTAACACCTTTGGAATCTCAATTAATCATATGTACCCTTATGAAGTTTACTATTATTTTGGAAATAATTAGTGCTCACACAATCTTGTAATAATCCAATTCAATGTACCCTTCTTTAAGCATATTAGTGCAAAGTGCAAACATTCAGGCGACAAAAGCCGAGGCAACTTTTCTTTGCGCGTGCCACTCGGGAGTGGGGTTGGAGGAGTACTACTTGTTTTGATTGATAAACTGATAAGTTTGTCGGTGGCTTAATTTAGGTCTTTTTATCCCAACAAAATTTATAAACTTAAAAAATTTTATTTTGTATATAATAATCATTGTATAATATTATTTATAATATTATAAATTATTTTTTAAAATTTAAAATTATTTTATTATTATTTAATAATTATTTAAATAAATTAATTATTATCTATTTAAAGAATATAATTATTAACTAAATTATTATCAATCAATCATTGATAATTAATTATTTAAAAATTAATTATTACAATATAGCATAAAGTTATTAATTTATGTAGCAACTTTACTTAATTTTTTATTACAATTTATGGTATTCATGTAATTTTTTTAAAAAATTACAATATACAATTAAAAAAGCCTGAATTAGATATGTCAATAAATAAAAAAGAAAGAAAATAACTTCAAACAATTAATAAGATAAATATTATTATATTCTCGCAATTATATCAAAAAGTCAACTTTTAATTCTTAATATTAACAATTTTATTGTTTATATTCTTTGCATCACAAATTTAATTCGTTTTAATATACAGCAAAAATCTAATTAAAATGGAGAAAACGATGCTCGAGTACATAAATAAAAATATATAAAATAAAATTCATCCATTTAAAATTAAAAAAGAATAAAAAAAAGAAAGAAAAGAAAATGAAAAAAACAAAAAATTGCTAAATCTGCTGCAGTGCGAAGCTAGCAAAAATCAGTAAAGTCACGGGAGTGAGGTACCGTCCCCACCACTTGGGTTTATTTTTTGATCAATAAACCTCTTTTGCGTCACCAGGTAAGAACCCGAATGACAACACAGGTTAAAAAAAAAAATACAATGCATTATTTGTTTGTCTTTTCAAACACATCCTTTTCAATTTATACTGTACAAAATACTATGACCTTTTTATCAAAATATTCTGAATTAATTAAAAAAATTTGAAATATCATTAGAATAATTTTTTTAAATAAATATTATAAAGCATTACTAACCATAATATTTTTTTATTTTTTATTTTTTTTATTTAAGTAAATAAACGTTACGCCTTCTTGAAAAACGTTACCCAACGTAACTCATCTTGACTAATACCCTCCATAAGTTTTCATATATTTTTTTATTTTTTAAATATTTATAATTTTAAGTATTTTTTAATAATACAAATATTAAATTTTAAAATTTTCTATTTAAAATTTTTTAATTTAGAAATTTCATATTTTATGTGGAAAAAACTTGTATATATATATATATATATGATTTTTCTAATATTTTAATCTTTATTTATAAAATTAATAAGGTGCTATTTTTTATATTTTACTTCAATTCATTTAACTTCTGTGTACATATTTTGAACTTTGCATTATTACCATAATCAAACTAATAAAAGATTGCACAAATCTAATAAGATATGTAAATGAATATATAATTCAAAATATTTCATTATACAAAGTAGAAAATAATTACTTTAAAGGTAAAATATATAATAGTATTTATATTTATAAAATATAAATAATATTTCTATAAAATATTTATAAATATTTAATCATTTTTCATTAAAGAATTAATAAATAAAAATGATTAAGGTGCTATTTTTTCTATATTTTGCTTCAACTCATTTAAGTTCTTTGTACATTTCTTTGAACTATACATAAGCTAATAAAACTTCACACAAATCTAATAAGATATGTAAATGAATATGTAATACAAAATATTTTATTATATAAAGTAAAAACTAATTAATTTGAAGATATCATACACAAAAAAAATATATAAATACTATTTTTATAAAAATATTTATAAATATCTTTATTGTTCTATTTATAAAATGATTAAGGTACTATATTTTCCATATTCAGCTTGATTTTATTTAAGTTCATGTATATTTATTTGAACTATTACGATACATAAGTTAATAAAAATTATACAAAATCTAATAAGATGTGTGAATGAATATGTAATAAAAATATTTTATAAAAAAACAATTACTTTAGAGATATTATATATAAAGAATTTAATATTTTAATTTTTAAAAATATTAATTAATCTTAAAAAAATAATTAAATCTTGTGGAAAGAAGTAATATGCATGCTGCATTAGGTGTATGGATAAAAGTCAAGTGTCTTATTTTATAAAAAATATAATAATTGTATGATGGATATATACCAAATATATATATAACCACCAAAGTTATAAACCTTCAATTTTTTTTAATAGTCTTTCACTTTCATATTATACACTATTGACAAGCATTATTTCTGTTTGAAGAAAATGATTTAGAAAAATCGAATCATGCAAACATAACTGAGCACAAAAATCTTTTAAATGTTCATTTTCATTTTAATTAATTAACAGAAATCAAAGTGTTGTACCTGTGGAATATCGTCCCAATCTTGTGAGCGCGCACTTTGCAACTACAAACTGACGACATACATCTTTTAAATGTCCAATTTTCATTTCAATTCAGCTTCTTTTATATATCAGTTAATAATTAATAGAAATCAAAGTCTTGCTCGGGAGCCTAACAAAATATATAGAAAAGAAATCAGTTAACTATCAACATGAATCGAGCCTAGTTGTGGAACTATACTCAGGAATTGAAACAAATCTATTCTCTGTTCTCGTGGTAGAACTTTCCTTTAGTGGGTTTCTGGTGCACTTTCACCTTCTCCGAATTTATTCCTTTCATGGGGCCTTTTTCATGGTTCCTTTACAGCAAGGTCAATGGTTCTCTCTTCTTTATCCTCTTTTAGTCTTTTTTTTTTTTTTTTTTTTTTTTCTGGCACTTATCTTAGATCCTAACTCCATTGTTAACCCACCCTGTTACTGCCATCTCTGCTCAATCTATCCCCTCATTTATTATGGATCCCCTAAACTCCATTAATGCCCTTATTACTAAGACTAGCCTTCTTGAAGTTTCAGATGACCAAAATCCCTCAGTGGTTGAAGACCCTAATCATAAATCTTCAAAAATAATTATTACCAAAGTGTTACCAGAAAGACCCCTAAACTTGAGAGCCATTAAATCCACCTTACTGAGAGCCTGGGAAAACCCCCAATTAATAGTTGTTAACACTTCAGAACAAAATACCCTTGCATTTGTGTTTAAAAAAGAGGATGATTGCAAGCGGGTATTGAGCCAATCCCCATGGTGTTTCAGAGGTAATCTAGTTATCCTACAACCATGACCACCGAAAAAAGCCCTCTGACAAGAGTTATGGTTGCAAGCTATAGGGATTCCTGTTATGTTTATCAACGTGGAAAATGCAAAATAAAAATAAAAATTGGGAATGCCATTGGTAAATTCATCAGAACTGATTTGGCATCTGAGAGCCAAAAATGGAAACACGCTCTCTGTATACAAGTTGATATTTTGGTTCACCAACCATTGCAAGATATATACAAGCTTGAAGGCCCAAATAATTCAATGATTATAGTTGAAATCAGGTATGAAAGGCTTGGAGACTTTTGTTAAACTTGTGGGATCTTGGAACACAAAGTCAGTTCTTGTCCATCAAACACTCATCTCATATCTGATAGGAATATCGAGTTAACCTTTGCCCATGGCTAAAAGCTGAGAACACCATCATCCCTAACCTAAATGTCCAAAAGACCAAAAACCTACTCCCTGATGCCCAAAAAAACTATGAATCCAAGCATAGTCCTTTGTCCACAGCTGATCATCTACCGACATACACCCAACTATCTGAACCAAAAAACTCTAAAACCCAAAGCCACATGTCAAAAAGTAATTTCTCTACTTTTAATGAAAGGGATTCTCCTGCCCATACATTAGGCTCTTTGGAATCTGCTCATCATGCCCATGTTGTCTTCCCCAACAAAGCATGATAACTTGTTCCAATTATGGGCTACCATCAGATAGGGCGTTAATCCACTCAAATTCTGCTTTTGCTCTATCCTAGTCAAATATTGACTCCTTTTTATCAGCCCTAGGCCATCCTTCTCCTTAGGACTTGCAACTTAAATTCTCTAGCCTAATTTCTATACAGCTCAAAGACATCTCTGGAAGTAGTGGCCTTGAAAGCATACATATTCCTGGTATTTCCTTAAACCCATCAACTTCCAAGAGAAGTCTTGATCAAACCTTGACAGTGGATCCATCAAAAAGAGTTAAATTAAATCTAACCCAGACCATTAATCCTGATATGATGAAAACCACCAAGGCCAAGACCCAATTTCCTAATAAATGAATACCCACTTATGAGTCCTTATGCATTATCCCACTACATAACAAAGTTGCTCTGAGTAATTCCTCACAAGTCCTTGAAGAAGACACTGTGATCAAAACAGAAAGGAGACTAATCAAAGTCAAAAGAATGGCCAGGACTATTCACAGTAAAATAAAAAATCATGGCAGATTATGGACTCCAGCTCGTATCCATTTTAGTCCAAATCAACTCTTGTTTCGTCATTAAAAAAAAACATATCCAAATTCTGTCGAGGGCCTAAAGGGGCAACGGGAGTAGTCAATGAAGATCATCTTTTGGAACTGTCTGAGGGTTGGCCCGGACCAAGGCACACAGAGCACTACGGGCCATGCTTTTAGAGTTCAAACATTATATTGTGTTTTTGTGTGAAATTAAAATCCCCAACATAACCAAAATTGTACATACTCTCCGATCTTCCAACCTTCCCCAATTTGACTGTGTTCCACAAATTGGCTTTGCTGGGAGATTATACTTACTTGGTCTTGTAGCTTAAGCATCCAAGTTAATGTCAAAACTAATTGGTTCATTAATGCCCTGATTACCCCTAGTCCTGATACTTATCCTTGGTAGTTAACAAGGGTCTACTGCCCATGTATTCCATCTCTCAAACCTCTTTTTTGGGTCTTCATTTGCTGAGCTCACATCATTTAGTGGCCCTTGTCTTGTAATGGGAGCTTTTAACGCAATTCTGTCCAGGAGGAGAAATTAGGAGGTACCCATTTGCATGCTCTTCTAAATTCTCATTCCGTGAAGAAATTGATACTCTTGGTATTTGTGATTCTGGTTTTGTTGGTCACCCGTATACCTGGTCAAATAAGTTTTTTGGTCTTGCCAACATCCAACTTCGCCTTGATATGTTTCTAGCTAACTCTAACTTGCGTCTTTTGTTCCCTAGAGCATGTGTGAGTCATCTCCCATCAATTGCATCTGATCACTCCCCACTTTTGTTACTTACCCACACTGACCTTGATGTCGGTCTTAAACCTTTCCATTTTGAAGAAATGTGGCTAAGAGATGAATCTTGTGAGGAGATAGTGTCTAGTTCATGGAAAGTGTCAATTTCAGGTTCTTTTCTCTTTCGACTCCATTCTTTTATTAAAAGGCTTAAAGAAAATCTGAAGAAGTAGAATAGAAGTCATTTTGGTTATTGTCACCAAGTCATTGATCATATCCGTAAACTTATTAGTGAGATTCGGATTTTAGTTCAAAGCCCAAAAAATTGTGCAATTGAGGAAACGCTACAAGTTGAGTGGGATGAAAAATACAAAAGAATGGAGATCTTATGGAGACAAAAGGCTAAGCAAAGATGGCTACAAGATGGTGACGCCAACACCAATTTCTTCCATCTCACTACCATTTTCCAGTTCTGAGCTAATAGAATTCATTGTTTAAAGTTGAATGATGGCTCCATGGTCTCTAAATGGCATGATATAGGAAATAAATTCCTTACTTTCTACTAAGACCTGTTCTCAGCTTTTTCACCAAGTCAAGTTCATTTTCCTCGTGATCTTGAGTTTCTCTTTCCCAGAATTATAACCGATGAGGATAACAGAGTGTTTTGCGAAATCCCTTCGTTCTAGGAAATTAAAGGTACAGTGTTTTCCATGGCTACTTTTAAAAGTCCTAGACCAGATGGATTTCCCCCTGCATTCTTCAAATCTTTTTGGCATATTATGGGTAAAGATTTAGTGTTGGCAGTGCAACATTTTTCCCTTTCTGGTTTCCTGTTGAAAGCCATGAATCACACTTTCGTTTCTCTCATCCCAAAAAATAATAAGGCTAATAGTGTGGAACATTTTAGGCCAATTAGTCTTTACAATGTCACTTACAAAACAATCTCCAAAATACTAGCCAACAGACTAAAGCCCCTTCTAGATAGAATTATCTCACCCAATCAGATGGCTTTTGTCCAAGGTAGGAACATAAATGAAAACTCGATCATCTTTTATGAAATCATGCACTATCTTTATAAGAAAAAAAAAGGATAAAAGGTTTTATGGTTGTCAAGATTGACCTTTTTAAGGGATATGATCGAGTTGACACGAAAATTTTGGGTTTTAATGATGTTTTCACTAATTGGATTTTCCAATGTGTTTCAACTACAAGTTTTTCCTTCTTGATTAACAACTCAATTTTTGGTTCCTTTTGTCCAACACGCGGTATCAGACAAGGTGATCCACTTTCCCTCTATCTATTTATTATTTACTCAGAGCTATTGTCTAGACTAATCATTAGAGAAGAAAATTCAGGTAATCTCAAAGGTATCAAAATTTGTAGAAAGTCACCAACTATTTCTCATCTTTTTAATGCTAACGATCTCATTATCTTTTGCAGGGCCAATCCAAATGATGCTCAAGTGATCTCAGATTGCTTAGATAAATATGCTTGTTGGTCCAGCCAGCTAATATGCACAAATCTTTTGTTCATTTCAGTCGCAATGTGACTATTGGTAATAAGAGACAAATTTATGGCATTCTTGGTATGACAGAATGCTTCCATAAGGCTAAGCATCTGGGCCTCCTATTTTGTAAGCCCATCTCTTAGGTAAAGGTCTTCAATGAGGTCATTACTCTAAAATAAATTGGCAATATGGAGAGCACATAATCTGTCTCAAGTGGGAAGAACAATCCTCATTAAATCTATTGCCCAGGCCATTCCAATTTATCATATGTCTACATTTCTCTTTTCTAAATCTTTGTGTGATAAAATAGATTCCTTAATGCATAAATTTTGGTGGGATACAAGTCTAAATAACAGATTCATTGCATTGAAATATTGGGACGATATCTGTAAAACAAAGAACTTGGGGGATTGGACTTAAGGAAAATGTGGGATTTCAACAGGGCACTAATTGCCAAGCTTGTGTGGCAACTATGTAATCCCGAAGAAAAGCTTTGGTCAAAAATTATTTCTGCTAAATATCTTAGAGATAAAAATTTGCTTCATAACAGGTTTCTAATCCATCTTGGATTTGGAAGATGTTCAGAAATATAGGGAGATCATTCGTAAAGGTGCTTGCTACAAAATATCAACATCCTCAAAGGTTAAGGTTTGGGAGGATCCTTGGATCCCAACTATTGAAAATTTCATTCCCTCAAAAGACCTTTTCATGTAAGTCCAAATTTCACTGCTCACACCTTCTTAGTTCGGCACCTTATGAATGAAAGTGGTACGGATTGGAATTTTGAGATCTTGAATAATTTTTTTCCCTACTAATGTGGCGAATGAATAAAAAAAATTCACATTCCACGAGGTGTGGAAACCAAAAATTTTTTTTGGCCTCCCTCTAAGTCGGGAGTCTTCTCTACTAAAAATGTTTTTAGATTGTTGTCTTTTGATGTGTGTTTTTCTACAAAAGAAACTCAAAAAACATTGGGAAGAAAATTTGGGGTCTCAAAATCCACAACTGATTCAAGCTTTTCATTTGGAAAGTGCTCTTGAACGTGCTCCTACAAAAGGAAGATTGAGCCAAATATTTCATGTGCAAGAAATCAACTGTCCTCTCTGCCATGATCAAATTGAGAACTCCCATCATATTTTTCTTGGATGCCCTTTTTGCTGAAAGAACCTGGTTTTGCTCTCATTGGAATTTAAGAATCTCATCTTTTCGCCATCTCACTTTGGAGTAATGGTTCTCACTCATCGTGGATAATAGAGATTCATTTTTACCAACAGAAGAATTTAAAGAGGAATTTATCAACTTTTGGGTGATTGTTTTCTATATTATCTGGAAAGTCAGAAATGAAGCAGTACATGGTGGTACTCGTATGCAAGAGATCGACGTGGCAAGACTTGCACTAAAAATGTCCGAAGAACACTGGGCTATTCAAAAAGAGAAGAGGCACTCATTTCCTCAAGCTAATGAATGGAAAACACTCCTTCCTGGCTGGTTGAAAGTCAACACTGATATTGCATTCCATGATGGAGGAGTTGTTTGAGCTATGATCGTTAGAAACCATAATGGTTCCATTCTCTTGGCAAAAACTAAGAAAATGCATGCGCATGATGTTTCGGCTGGTGAGATGTTGGCGATTCAAGATGCCTTTGAGGTTATTGACAAAGCTAAGGTTGATAAAGTTATTTTTGAAAGTGACTCATTACTTGTTGTTTCATGGATCAATGGCGTAACTAATGAGATCTACTGGTCTGTTATGGAAATGGTTGAGAACGCAAGGAGATAGTGGAATAAATGACCTCTGTGGAAAGTCAGAAAAATTCCTAGAGCTTGTAATGATGCTGTCCATTTTCTGAAAAAATGGGCAGAGACAACTTTTTGGTTTGATTTTGTACAAAATCATAATTTCCCCCAAGAAGCCCTTTGTGATGGGGGTGTTCCCCTTTTTCCTTGTCATCCAAATTTCTCTTTTATCCAATGAATTTAAACTTATCAAAAAAAATAAACTATCAACATGAATTAATTCCAAGAATTAAGTAGATAGATGTTGATGATGACTTATTTCGATGACATCAATGCTCTATTTGGTTTTATAGATGTTACATTTGTGTTGTTTACTAGACATTCATCTTATCTTATATTTATATTTAATCAAATACACGTACATATGAATATATGTAATTGTATGATGAAATACATATCCGAGTTTAGTTTGGAATGACTTGATTATTGTATAATTTTGACATATAATTAAGCAAAGCAAATGGTTCCATATAAGATATACAGATTGTTAGACTCCAAGTCAATGCCCAAACCTAACTAGGTTTTGTCTCTTACCACTTCTACTTTCTTCAGTCCTTTTCATTACATAAATGATGCCTCTTAGAATACCATGTTAGCATTATTGCAAATAATTCGTTGAGGCATAAACCTGCATTTTTTTTCTTTACTGTTATTTTTTTCTTTATTGTTTTTCACTTTCATATTGTAAATTATGGATTTAGAAAATATGAATCAAGCAGAAAATAATTGTGGATTCGCCTTGTATTTTAACCCAAATACAGAAATTGAGCACAAAGATCTTTGAAATGTGTATTTTCATTTCAATACAGCTTATGGTTAATCAATAGAAATCAAAGTGTTGTACCAGACAGATACAGGCCATACAACAGAAAATGTAAAGGTCTTCTAAAGGTGGCCCCTGATCAGAAATTAAGATATTAATTAACTATAGACATTAATTAATTCGAGAAATTAAGTAGAAATATGTTGATGAGGACTTACTTCGACGACAGCAACGCTGTCTTGAGGTAGGGGATGAAGGTTTGTATTTGATTTTGCTTCCATTTTCTGATTGAATGATTGTTTTTCCTAGCTTTGGGATGACTGATTTTGCTTCCATTTTCTGATTGATTGATTGTTTTTCCTAGCTTTGGGATGACTCGATTATCGCATAAATTAGAGCTATAGGGTCACTGTGATCGCATATTACATATTGGGTCAATTAATCATTTGTTCCTTTCTTGTACCATATTAGTGTGAACGGTTCACGCCTTTGGAATCTCACTTAGTCATTTGTACCATCACACCGTTTATTGCTGTTGTCGGGAAATTTCCTCAAATGACACAAGAAAAAAAAAATCTGAAACTCTACAAGTTTCTTCCAAGTAATATTATGATAGAGAAAATGATTTTGGAAAAAATAATTACAACAGATATTTGATTTTATTTTAAAAAATAAAAAATATTTTGAGAAAAATATTATACGTTAACTCTATTTTGCTTAGGTTGAGGGTAATATGACCTTTTGAAATTTTATTTTGTTGCATGATTCTTTGTCCTTCCGCCTACCTTTTCAAAAAATTGAGTTGAGGTCAGCCTATTTCTAGATTGCTAATGCCTGCTTTGTCAAAAAAAAAAAAAAAAAATTCCTAATTGTTCCATGGTATAAGCCCAACATCAAACCTATTCAATGGACTGTATCCTAAGAATAGATACGGCAATCACCCTTATACGGAACATAAGATTTTTATCTGTTGCCTCAGTTTCTGTACATTATTTGAAAGAGAGGGCATAAGGTATGATTTTTTATGTTTTCTGTCTCATGGTTTTTACACAGAAGTCAGAAAGAAAATTTTCTGCATCTATTTTCAACGGTATTACAGTTAATAAAAGTAGCAATTAGACAGTAACTCTTCAAAGAGCCACACTTGCTAGAAGTTCAATGACAGTTAGGAGTACTAAACAAAAATACTTGCCAATTTAAAATTTTGTATTACTATTATTTATAGATTTTTTGTCAATCCCCTGCCATTTTCAAAATACACAAGAATAAAAGACAAGCTCAAATGATTTTAATCAAAATATTGTGTAATCTATAGGTGGAGTACCCTTGAACCTATCGATTGAACTAAATATATCCGTTCGTTGACGAAGAGGACAAATCTTGATCTCGTTAAAGAATTGTATGTCTTTTGTTCCACTATATTTGGTAATGGTGCTACAAAAGCCACACAATTAAGGTCATGGGCAAACCTGTTGTCTTCCTCAATTTGAAGACAAATAATCAAATCCTCTGTTGTCACATATTTGTGTTTATTTTTGAGATATTTTTTTAAAATTTTATCATAGTGGAGGCAACTTCTACATAAGAGTAACAATCTAACATTATGCAGAATGATCTGAAACTCATGGACTTGGTTCATTATTTCTTGGAATCAACCATCTTGATCTTGAAGTGTAGAAATTTGTTGCTTATGAATTTCTTCAAGTCAACATCCTAATTTATGTACCTCTTTTTCAAGCAATTCCAGCAGGGCCTTCACTGTTTTGACCGATTAATGCACATTATGTATTGTATTATCCAATTCATTGAGGATGTGATTCTTGTATAGAAAGTTGCTATGACTCCATGCATCGAAAGCATTTCTCTTCTAGAGATCTATTTATTCCTTCAAAAGGATCATATTCTGTCGAAACCTGACAATGTTCATTGTGGTGAGATAGAACAGCTTTTTTTGCTGTCATATCTTGAAATCAACTCTAAAAAATTTATCTGGTTTCTCATGTTGGGACTAATTGGAGCTAGCAGTTGCTCAATTCCCTATTCCGGTTGGCATATCCATAGTTGTCATATAACCGTCTTAAGATTGCTGGAGTATATAGTGTTGAAAGGAAATTTAATATATCCAGAAAGATGTGAGGTGTGCACTAAGAAAATTAAAACAAATTTTGTTCTCTACACTAATACTGTAGAAACTTGAACGTTTATCTTCCAAAATATAATATTTCTACAAAAATTTAGTATAACATAATACTAATTTTGTTTGACTAATCAAAACTTGATCGCACTCTTAATTTAAGAAGAACAAAGAACTTCAAAATAATTAAGGAATATTTGAATAGAAGAAGAGAGAGATAAACAATTAATATGAATTGTTGGAATGGAAAAAATGAAATGAAAGAGGACCCTTTTATAGGCCTCTACGTGTCCAACTATGAATGATCATATCATTTCATTCGAGTCAATCTGGATTATTGGATCGCATCTCTTGTGATTTAATTATAATCTAATGGTTCAGATCGTATCAGTCTATGAAGGTCCATAATCTTATCATGGATATCTGCCAATCGGAGGGGTATGTCCACTCACTCATGCCTTGTCAGTGATTAGGATGAATCACAATCCTTTGATTGAGCCTCGTTAGCACCTACATGTACGGTCACATCCACATGGCACTCAACTGCACAATATCATGCCATGTGGACACTACATGAACGAATCCACCATTTCACCACCACGTCATTAAGCTATAGCCGAGCAATTGAACTAAACCATGGTTTTGAAACTCATACCGGATCAGTCGGCCGGATTGGTTTAATCGGAAACCGATCATGGTACCGGTCCGGTCTTGTATTTAAAATGGGTGGCAAGAAATCTGTTGCCATCTAGTGAAAATCGGTTGACTTGTTAACCCATTGTGATTCGGTTCAATTATTTTCTTTCTTTTTTTTAAAATTTACAAAAGGAAAAAAGAACGTAAAAGTGAGGTACAAGATAAATATATGTGAATATTTTCGATTTATTTTGGATTTATATGAATATTTATTTTATTAATTTAATTTTTTATTTTTATTTATATTTGTAAGTTATTTATCTTAGTACTTGTGTTTAACTTATATACATACATATATATATATATATAATCATTGGTTTTTCACAATGGTTCAGCCCGTTGGACTATTAACCTAATTACCAAATTAATTATCCAATTCAATATCCAATTCAGGTTTAAAAACATTGAACTGAACCCCAATTCCATTTTCAAAATTTTAAGACTCCTCAAAAGAACACTCTTTTAAAGCTTGGAGGCTTATTCATTTACTCACAAGCTTTCAATATGGGATACTCTATTATTCCAACAAACATGATATTAATCACGGTGGTGAAATTACACCTTATATCAATGTGAAGAACAATCAACAATATAATGCAATAAAATACAAAGAATGCTTTTAAAAAAATGTAATTAAGTTATAAAACATAAGTTTTTTAATCCTAGGAAAGTTCTCTTGAAGCCCAAGAGCAAAAGGTTGCTTAATTTGTGATATAAACTGATAAACAATGTTACATTCTTAAAATGACATAATTACTTTAATTATTTTCCAATGTTGCTGTACATATGGGTTATTGGTAAATTTTGTTCTTGGTTAAATTAGTCAATGGAATTCAGGGTATGTTCTCAGTCATCAGCCTAGGTGCTGCAGAAATGTTCAGGATCTGCTATCAAGAGAAACGAGACCTACAGCTCAGCAAACTGTTCAACATCTTTGTTGAATTCATTTACCTATTTCATGTTGGAAGTTATACGATTCAACATTGAATTCCAACTTTAAGTGCAGGCAACTTACGGGAAAATTGCGAAATTGATCTGGTAAGTTGGCCTACACAAATATTTTTAGGCAATTACCAATTTTAGAAAAATATGCTTTTAAAAATTGATAATTTTGGTTCATTTTATCGCCCGGTAATTATTGACATGATGATGAATAGATTTTATATCTATAAATTGAATATCATTTGCTTCGAATTTAGTTAATTTTTGAGATGTTTTGCAGTTGTATCGTGTGCTTTTGTGTTTATTTTGAAGATATGAACTCAATAAGCAAGAAAATTCGAATTTGGAATAAGAAAGAGATTTTCGATGCCATATTGGTATAGTCCTACAATCACTTCTGTATTTTGGATGTACTTTTATGCTTAGAAGTCCTGTAGACTTGCTTCTTGATTCATTAGAAAGCTAAAATAAAGGACTACAACTTTCATGTTGATCAATAAATTCAACTCAATTGACTTCAAATGAGGAAAATTATATTAAAAAGTCAACAATGGACTGAAAATTTCAAGTGTGTTGTATTTTAGGTATAACTTTTTGTCCAAGTTTGATATAAGTTGATTCAAGTGGCATTACAAAATCCATTGATAAGGTTTAAATTCTTATGCAGACGGCAAAAATCAGAAAAAAAGCTGTGTTAATTGAATTGGAAATTTTTTTATTTGATTTTTTCTTTTTAAGAATTAAGTGACATAATTAATTATAATTGTGTTTCAGAGAGAATGACACGTCAATCACACATTGATATGTCAACAATATATGTAGAAATCCAAATACTGGTGATTAAGATCCAATTAAAATTAATGGTATTAGAACATTCCTGGTACTCATCTGTGCCTTCTATTCATCCTATGGTATTGTTCTTTTCAGTGCAATTGGTTATGTTGCCTTGTTAAAGTCATCATCAGTTATTAATTTTAACTGGACTTTTGGAAAAACCAAAAAAAAAGGAGTAGGGTGAAATAATTAGAAACACAAAAGAAAAAGGATTAATTGTATCATTTATTACATCAAGATCATTTACTAATGAAATTCTTAATCATTCACTCACAACCAAAAAGACGAAAACTCTACTTCATTGTTTAATAATTACAATTAATGCCTATAGACAGGATGGATTATGCATGTTTAAAGTACAGTATCCTGGTTCCAATAGGATTCAGCATTCGTGTTATATGGTTCAACTTTAAGCAACTTTCTCCATCAAAGAATCCAACCACAAATGTACAGTTCAACGTATGACTTAAAAAAAACATTAATAAAAATCTGCCCACGTGCTCCAACCTGAGAAGCAAGTAACAAAAGGTAGAATAATCAAAACCAGGCTGAAAAAGTAACAGATCGACTGACACTCGAAACTTATCCCATGGGTTCCAGGTTCAATATGCCGGAAATCAATCTGAAATCAGGCACTGGAAAAATGCCTGTTCTGGGATTTGGAACATCATCCAACCCCCCTGCGGATTCAGAAACCACTAAAAGGGTTGTGTTAGAAGCAATTCAAATCGGTTACCGACATTTCGACACAGCTGCTTTGTATAGTTCAGAGCAGCCTCTAGGCGAAGCCATAGCCGAAGCAATAAATAGCGGGATGATTAAGTCCCGGGATGAGTTATTTATCACTTCCAAGCTCTGGTGCAGTGATGCTCATGGCCCCCATGTTCTTCCAGCCCTGAAGAGAACCCTCAAGTAATTTTTTCTCGAAACTGATCAGTTCTTGATTAGGAAAGGAGTTTTTGTCCTTTTTTTTTTTTTAATTTTCAGCTATCTTTATTGGATTTAAACTTCAATGAAATGCTTATGGTTGTGTTACAATTGTGCAGAAATCTTGATACTGCTTATATTGATTTGTATCTGATACATTGGCCACTGAGTTCTAAGCATGGAAAACTTGAGTACCCCATTAAGGCAGAGGACTTTCTTCCTATGGATTTTGAGTCAGTTTGGGCAGCCATGGAAGAGTGCCAGAGAATTGGACTCACAAAAGCAATTGGAGTCAGCAACTTTTCTTGCACTAACCTCCAAAAAATCCTGGCCACTGCAAAAATTCAGCCTGCTGTCAATCAAGTGAGCTCCAACCATACGCTTAATTTGTAGGGATGCTTGTTTAATTCTAGAAAGTTATATTATCGAAATGAAACGACAACAAAATAAGGATTTCATCTGTTGAATTTGAAAGGTAGAGGTAAATCCATGTTGGCAACAAAAGAAGCTGAGGGAATTCTGCAAGGACAAAGGAATTCTTGTGGTTGCTTATTCTCCCTTGGGAGCAGTACGGACTTCTTATGGCACCAATAGAGTTATGGAATCTGAAGTGCTGAAGCAAATATCCAAAGACAAGGGAAAAACTGTTGCTCAGGTAAAATTCCCAAACCAAATCCCCCCATCAATCATTCAGTCAATCCCACATCTTTTATTTTTCTTTTCTTGGGATTCCTTATTTTGCTCACTTTTAATGTAATGAAAACATGAAAAGTTTATTAAGGAATGAAAATTGCAGGTGTCCCTGAGATGGGCTTATCAGCAAGGGATTGGAGTGGTGGTCAAGAGTTATAACATGGAAAGGATGAAACAGAACATTGATATATTTGATTGGTCATTGAGCAGTGCAGAAGTTGACAAGATAAGTGAAATTCCACAGGGCAGAGTATTTCTTGGAACGGATTTCACCTCAGTGCACGGCCCTTACAAGACAACTGAAGAAATTTGGGATGGAGAAAGTTGATTTGAACACGAGAGTTATCTATCTATAGATAATCTTGTATCTCCTACTTAATATGTATTATGAACAATAAAATGAAGTTACCCAAAATAAAATTTTATTAGTATTTCAACATTTATGGTTATGGCAGATCAGCCTCCTGCGGCGTCACCAGTCGCCTTATTATTTTGTGACCCAGTGGAGAAAACTTGTGAAGCAAAACCTAACAATTATGTTGTATAACCTCTTTGCCTTTCTACCCATATATATATATATATATATATATTATCTTAATTAAATTGTTACTGTGGAGCAAAACAGCAGTTAAAGAAGATTGACGAGTTTCTCCGAACTTGATGAGATATGAGATATTACACCTGGTGAAGAATTTTATTAGGCATGCAAAACTTCTAATATCAAAGTAAGTGTTGATTCTCTCCTTCATGTTTTTTAAATTAATCAAGGTAGTGTTTTACATTTTAAGATTTAGGATTTCGTTAAGAAAAAAAAAAAACAAAAAACAAAAGAAAATTGAAGACGAAACAAACAACTTCAGTGATTATTTAATTTGCTCCATTCATCTACATAATTTTATCATGTTTAAATCTTCAAAAGGAAAAATAATTTTCATATTATTTTAAGTTTTCGATATTAAGGAATACTTGTTTTATGTGATGTCAATATTATGTTTTATAATTATTCAGTTTTTTGTAAATTTCTGTAGTTGTTGCTTGATCCATCCAACTGCCTATTTATTTACTATTTTATTTATGGTGGGTTAAAATCGTTGTCGTTTGAATGACGACTTTTATGTAAAGCCAGCTGATCAATTTGGAAAACCTATTAAATAATATGCATGTCATAGTAACTTTCATCAAACAAGGATACGAAAAGAAAAAAGAAATACAAATAGTGTCTTGGGTTGATTGTTAGGGGTTGGTTGGGGAAATCGGTCCTTCTACTTCTAAAACTTTTATATTTAGTATAAATTATATATAAAAATTTATTAATTTTAAAATTTTATTCTCATAAAAAATTTTAAAATATTTCTTTATCTATCAAATTAAAAAATAATAATCTCCCCCCTTAATTTAAATATTCTAACTCCATCTCTAAATTAGATTCTTACCAAATTTTAGTAAAAATAATTAGAGCTGAATTGCCTACATTAATTTATGAAGTGTCATATCATTACTCAATATAAAAAAACTGCCCATTTGTCGTAACCTGAAAAACAAGCAAGAGAAGGCTGAGAAAGAAAGAGAATTCACCAAAACTTATCCGATGGATTCCAGGTTCAGCATCCCGGAAATCAATCTGAAATCAGGCACCGCAAAAATGCCTGTTTTGGGATTTGGAACAGCTGCGGATCCTCCTGTGGATTCAGAAACCATTAAACGGGCTGTGTTACAAGCAATTGAACTCGGTTACAGGCATTTTGACACAGCTGCTTTGTATAATTCAGAGCAGCCTCTCGGTGAAGCCATAATCGAAGCGATCAATCGCGGTCTGATTAAGTCCCGAGACGAGTTGTTTATCACTTCTAAGCTCTGGTGCAGTGATGCTCATGGTCAACATGTTGTTCCTGCCCTCAAGAGAACCCTCAAGTAATTTGGAATTTTTTTTCATGGTTTGGATATTGACACTTGTTTCAAAATTTCAGTTCTATTTTGTTTATGGATGTGTTAAAAGTTTCTGCAGAAATCTTGATATGGGTTACATTGATTTGTATCTGATACATTGGCCGGTGAGTGCTAGGCCTGGAAAAGTTGAGTACCCCATTAAGGCAGAGGACTTTCTTGCCATGGAATTTGAGTCAGTTTGGGCAGCCATGGAAGATTGCCACAGAATTGGGCTCACTAAAGCAATTGGAGTCAGCAACTTTTCTTGCAAGAAGCTCCAACAAATCCTGGCCACTGCAAAAATTCAGCCTGCTGTCAATCAAGTGAGCTCCAACTATACCCTTAGTTTGTAGGGATGCTTGATTAATTCTAGAAATTTGGTTTTTGATTGGAAAAGAAAATTATTGAAATAAGGACTCAATCTGTTGAATTTGAAAGGTAGAGATCAATCCATGTTGGCAACAAAAGAAGTTGATACAATTCTGCAAAGACAAAGGAATTGTTGTGGTTGCTTATTCTCCTTTAGGGGCAGTAGGGACATTTTACGGCTCCAACAGAGTGATGGAATCAGAAGTGCTAAAGCAAATATCCAAGGCCAAGGGGAAAACTGTTGCTCAGGTATTCAGTCAACCCCTCTTCCTTACATTTTTTCTTTTCTTGGGATTCCTCATTTGCTTACTTTTCATGTAAAGAAAACATGAGAAGTTATTTATGGGGGTGCAAAATGCAGGTGGCTTTGAGATGGGGTTATGAGAAAGGGATTGGAGTGGCGGTCAAGAGTTTTAACAAAGAGAGGATGAAACAGAACATTGACATATTTGATTGGTCATTAAGCAGTGAAGAAGTTGACAAGATTAGTGAAATTCCACAAGGAAGAGCATGTCTTGGAATGGATTACACCTCAGTCTATGGCCCTTACAAGACAATTGAAGAGCTTTGGGATGGAGAAATTTGATTTGACTCAATATTCATTTTCTTCTTTTTCTTTTTTCTTTTTATTTTTTGTGGTTATGATGCAATGTAACTTAACGGTTACACAAATTCTTGCAGTATTTCAACATCTTTGGTTATGGCAAATCAGTCTCTGGCAGCGGCCCCAATGCCCTGACTCTACAAAAATCAATTATCAAACAAAGAAATAGACAAATAATCACACTTTTGATGGAACTCGAACCCACCTTTCAAACTCTTGGCCTCAGCTTTCCAAAAGCCTTTTTTGCTAGAAATGATAATGTTGAAGATAAATGAAAAAACTTTATGCAAATTTAAGATAAAATTGTATAAGTGATGTTACTTGTTTAATTAATTTTCAGAAAACCACGATAATTAAACTTTTCAGAAATTCCCTCTCGTGGATTATTGCTATTGCTTACTGAGGAAACTGGTGAGGCAAAAAAAAAAGGGAAATAAGCTTCAGCAAAGAATTTAAAAAAATAAATAAATAAAAGGAAAAAGAACATTTGGATGTAAATAACTGGCTCGCTGTTTTTTTCTTTTTATTTTTCAATTTTTTTTTCGTTTTAGAGTCAGCTATGAGGACATTTTCATTGCTAGGAAAAAGGAAGATTATAATCATGGAGTGTTTCTCTCTTCCTTTTTTTCTTTTTCCATTTTCTCTCTTTATGGGCTTTCTATCGTCCTCCCCATTTAGGGTCCCTATTGGCCATACTCCATGGAGTCTTGCCTTTTTCCTCGTCTGTAAAAGATTCCATGATTTTTGGAAGGCAGAGTAAACGTGAGTTTGTAGCTAGCCATTTGTTCTTCAATTAAATAAAAATAATAATAATTGTCATTTTCAGCTAATATTGTTATATCATAAATATTTTAAGAAACTCCAAGATAATTCACACCTTAAACATGAAACCATAAAGTAAATAATATTGCTCTTTTGGACATGTAACAGCAAACTGATTGGTTGCCTAATTACCACCCACCTTGTTTAGATACAGAAAGTTGCTAATACAAAAAGAAACCCAAAAAAGAAAAAAAAAAATGGTACTGGCTGACGTTTCTTGATCAAGAAATCTTGGGTACGAATCTTAGAAATTTGAGTGTTAGTTTATTTATACAATAATTTTTCGATAATATTGATTCACTCACCAAAAGTTTCTATTAAAATTTCAGTTTTCATTATTGAATTGAATGTAGATTTTATGCCCTGTAATTGGTCAAACAAATGATGCTGGTTGATGCCTTGTCGGCCGCCTCCATTATTTAGCAAGCCTTGTTGACACCAAATTGATAATCCACTTGACACTGGAACCACATCCAAGAACATCCCTATATATAGCTTTGAATTACAATGGAAATAACCAATTCGTGATCAAATTCAACAACAAACGTACCTATTCCATACCACTTAAGAAACCCTTTTATCTCCAACTCCCAAATGGCATTTGGTACCCCAGAAATTCAGCTGAACTCAGGCAGCAAAATGCCTGTAATAGGGCTTGGCACAGCAACATTTTCTTCAGTGAAAGCTGATGATAAACAAGCTGTGCTCCAAGCAATTGAGCGTGGCTACAGGCATTTTGACACTGCTGCTCATTATGGAAGTGAGGAAGCTGTGGGTGAAGCCATTAACCGCGGCTTAACCCGATCCCGACAAGAACTCTTCATCACTTCCAAGTTATGGTGCAGCGATGCTCATGCTGAACGTGTTCTCCCAGCCCTCCAGAAAACTTTAGAGTAATTATAAATCTTTGCTTGTGTTTAACAACTTACCTCAGGTCATTTTTTATCTTGTATTCATTCTTGTTATGATGTTAAGTCATTTGATTTGGTGTACATAGGAATCTTAAGCTGGAGTATCTTGATCTTTATCTGATTCACTGGCCTATAAGCGCGAAGCCGGGATATTATGAGTATCCTATGAAGAAAGAAAATGTTCTTCCATTTGATTGCAAGTCTGTCTGGACTGCCATGGAAGAGTGCCAGGATTAGGCCTTGTGAAATCCATTGGAATCAGTAATTTCACTAGCAAGAAAATTGACGACATGTTGGCATTCTCAAGGATCCCTCCTGCTGTCAATCAAGTAAGAATTATTCTACGACAATTAAATTAGTTGATGAGGTGGGACCCAGTAATCCCTACGAATCACGCATGAAGTAATTGTTTTGCATCATTTAGATGGATAGATTCAATCCATATAGTTCGTCTTCATGGGCCTTTCTTGAAACATGTTTACTGCTTGATACAATGAATGTAAAAACTAATTTAAAATTTTCATGTTTATGGTGTTCAAAGGTGGAACTGAATCCATGCTGGCAACAGAAGAAGTTGATTGATCTCTGTAAGGCCAAGGGAATTGTTGTGACCAGTTTTTCTCCCTTGGGAGCAGTGGGAACAGCTTGGGGTTCTAATAGAGTGGTGGACAATGAGGTGCTAAAGGAAATTGCAAAAGCCAAAGGAAAGAGTGTCCCACAGGTGCTTGTGCCTTTATTAGCTTCAAAAAAGACTGACTTTGCTAAAATTTACTCTAAATGCATCATAAACTTCAAGCTACAAATATTTTTTACCTTCCAGGTTTGCCTTTGATGGGCTTATCAACAAGGAGTTGCTATAGTGGTGAAGAGCTACAAGCCAGAGAGAATGCAAGAAAACCGCGATATCTTCGAAAGGGAACTAAATGATGAAGAGTGTAAGAAGATCAGTGAGATCCCACAGAGCAGAGGACATAGAGGAGAGGAGTTCGTATCCGACGATGGTCCCATCAAGTCCATTGAGGAGCTTTGGGATGGAGAGCTTTGATTTCTTGAATAAGTGTGCTTGTTTTGAGGTTCAAATAAATGTTACAGAAATAATCAGGCTTAATTCCTTGTAATATGGCATCTTGGCTTTTCTTCTCTTCACCAAATTTGGGAATTTGGCATCACCCGTAACCTTTATATTTCAATTCAATTATCTGAATCATAAGATGAGAACTGCATAGACATTGATTATCTGGAAAGTGGAGCACGTAGATAATTGGAGGAGATTATGTCGGATGCATTATTCGAATCCTTTTCATACTGTAATACGATGAAATTTATTTCATAGTATTATAATCTCTCTTACTTTCTCAATGAAAATATTAAAATAAATGCCCCCGAAAACATTGAAGTTCAGATCATCAAATGTTTATTTTTCTACAACACACTAGTGAATAAGACTGACTGCACAGACTGCACAAACTATGAAGCACAGTGACACTCTTGCAGTAAGAATATCCATGTCACATGCTGGACAGTCCAGACTCCAGGACACGCATCCAAACTGCAGGGACATGCTGGCAAAAGATGTCTGTTATTTTTCTAATTTGAACAGGCTATGGACCTGTAAAGGAAAAGCTCATATCTAATGATAATTTCGTTGTCAACATGAAATTAAGATTCAAAAATGGGTTAAACTATGGCTGGGAATACTTTTAGGATCAAAGGAATACATAATAAAGTCGATTGTCTTTTAACCTGTCATTAATTTGATTTAACTTTATTCGTTGGTCAATTATCATTGCACAATTTTGTATCTTGTTTATATATCTGTCTCGTATTCCATGTCCGTGTCTATCCTTCTAGGCATAGACTAGAGTTCTTTTCCTAACAGCTATAGTTTTAGTTATTCGGGATAAGTATGATTGAAATGTAAATAAAAGTGCAGGAGAAATTACAGTGAAGTGAACTCTAATTCTCGCAGCAACCTGAAAATTCAAAAGAAGATCAAATTCCTACAATCAGGTTGTAGGTTTCTGTTTGTCTTAAATTCCAACTACAACTAAACCGTCCAGGTCAGGAGCTCCAAGGAGAAAGAAAGAGGATTTGGATGAAGAATAAGAAAGAGAGAACAATGTCAAGGCTGAAGTCGAAGTTCAAGCTAAAGAGGGAAAGAAGCAAAAGCACAAATGCAAGTCAGAAGACAGCCAGCTGAAGAAGCAACAATTTGTCATGTGACAGAAATTCAGTGGCCTAGGACCTCGACTGATAAAAGTGAAACACCAGTGACAGAAACATAAACTGGAAAGCCAGTCTATGTCATGTGCATTGCGTCCCAAAAACACAAATCATAAGATCTCTGCTACCCTATGTTACAGAAAAAGATTGACGAATGTTAAAATCAACTGATCCTTGAATCTTAAAAGCAAACAGAAGAGAAAAAAAAAATAAGGGATTCTATGCAGCAATAACCTTTATATGTGTGACGAAGTTAAATTTCATCATTCAAAATCAACTCTTTTTCTTTAACACAACGAAAGGTCCCAAAAAGTTCCAATGCGCTGGCTCTTTCGCACAACAAACTCCAGTGTGAGACGAGGTCATAGTTGATTCCCATGGAGATCAAATTCTAAGCAAACTCCGGTGCAAGTCAAGCTCTAAAGTTTCCATAATCATGTTAAAAAGAGAAAAATTAAAGAACTAGACAAGCTCAAAGTGTTCTTATAAAAGCCGGACAAAGCACATTAGCTCTCTCTATGGTACTAGCACCATGATCAACTCAATTGCATAATTATAACCTGAGTTGTAGAAACACTTGGGCGTACAACAAAAGAATAAGGAAAGAAATTTGCAGCACAAATTTCACTTCAAAATGCAACTACAAGAACAAGATACCTAGGTAATGTATCCGCAAAAATGCCTGTTTTGGGATTTGGAACAGCTGCGGATCCCCCTGTGGATTCAGAAACTATTAAAAGGGCTGTGTTACATGCAATTGAACTCGGTTACAGGCATTTTGACACAGCTGCTTTGTTTAACTTAGAGCAGCCTCTCGGCGAAGCCATAATCGAAGGGATAAATCGAGGTCTGATAAAGTCCAGGGACGAGTTATTTATCACTTCTAAGCTCTGCTGCAGTGATGCTCATGGCCAACAAATTGTTCTAGCCCTCAAGAGAACTGATTTAGCAAGTGCTGAGGTATTGTCCGCTTTGTTGAAAGTTCACGATTTGGCGCCGTCTAGGGCTTCCATGCTAACTCCCCAAACGTCCGTATACATAGTGCACCCATCTATTGGGCTCATGTTGGGAAGTAATTCATTCATGTGTGAATGATCTGTTATTTATTAATGAAGGACCAGTCCCTCTATCAAGAGGCACCTCATTTCTCTACCAAGAGTATCTCTTTCAAGAGATGCACAAGTAGTATTTTTTTCATGAACTGAAAATTTACACTTTTTTCAAAATAATTTATTATCAACTAATAGTTACTATAAAAAGTTACAAATGATGAGAAATGATAATGTTGAGAATAGTCATATGAGAAAATCACAAATATAAGCCGTAAAGTTGGAAAAAAAAATTATAATTTATTCCCATTTAGGTCCGATTGAACCTTCTAGAGGCTTGTCTTTTTTTAAAAGATCGGTGATTGTTGAAAGACAAAGTACTAGTGACTATGTGTAGGGGTGATCATGGTGCAGTTTTATGATTTTTTTCATTAATTTCAAACCGAATTATCATATGTGGTTTTGTTGGAAAATAATTTCAAATTGCGATTTTATAAAATAAAACGAAAGTACGGTTTTAAGTGGTTGCGGACGGTTTGACGGTTTTTTACCAATAAAAAAATTATTAATCTCCAAAAAATTAAGATATTAATACAAAAATTATTTGAACATGAAAATAACACCATAATTTTTTTACTCTTAAAGGCTTTTGAATTGTTAAAAATCAGATGGGAGATGCCCTAAAAAGTGTAAAATGATGATATTGCCCTTATTTATCCACCCGGTAGCGCCCATTCTATCAAGGTAGCGCCTAGGCGCTACAAGACAACGCCGAAGATATGATTCTGCAGTGCTAATGGCCTTTTTCAACTGATTTTTCACCATGTTCAAAACCAAACTGGCTTTTAGTGTTTTCATATGAATTGTAGCCATATTTTTTATTTTTCTATATCTTCATTCATAAGCTCAATATGACATTTGTGGAGTGAGTTATGCTTAACATACTAAGATGTATTATACCATAAATTTTCAGTCAAATGCAGCCTATTTAATCCAATTTTTTTCTCATTGAAATAAAAATAATTGGATTTTATGATAAACATAAAAATTCTATATCTAGCTCTTCGTTTTCCAATGGTTGAAGAAACAAGTCAAAATAATTTTAAAACAAAAAGTTATTATTAAAATACGAACACTACCCTTAATTGCACCAAACAGTGGATTATTCAAAATTTTAACCAAAATTTATGTTTCTTTTCATTTCCTTCTCATTTTATTATTACCTACAATATTTCAAATTAAATGTATCAAATATAATATAAACATTCAAAAATTAATCAAAAAGTTAAGCAAATGATACTCAATTAATAAATATAAAATTCACTCATCAATGGTTGTTGTTCTTGTTTTTTATCTTTTAAGTCTTAAGATTGAAATATATGAGTAGGAAGAAAGAATAATTAGCTTAATTATTAAGATTTTGTATAATAAGTTAATTACAAAATTATTCTTTTAAGGTATAAATAGGCGGTTCGATTTTTTATGATTTTTTTATCTTTCAAATCGCCACCGCACCTCTAAAACGGTGCGGTTTTTGTTTCATATTTAAATCGTAGCTTTTATAATAAATCAATATTAAAAGTGCGATACGAGACGATTCAAATAATTTTTTAAAAATTATGATTATCCCTAACTACGTGATTTTTAAAAATTATGATCATTCCTAAACCCTACAAGTTCTCAAATTTCTTTCCGGTTTTAGAGTTCTCAACATGAGTTTGTAGTTAGCCATAAAAGACAATTAAATAGGTTTAAATTCTTATCTGATATAAATGCCTTACATGTATTATGGATTTTAAAGTATAAATAAGTTTACATTGAGTATTAAATTTTTATTTTCAAACTTTAGTTTGATTCCCAATTCATTATTTTTTTTATCTTTTTATATTTTATTATATATATTTATATCATGTCATTTTTTAAAAATATACACCTTAAAAAAGTTTTAATAATAGTATTTTATATATTTTTAATATTATTATAAAATAAGTAACTCTCTTTTTCGGATATGGGTATTTAATAATTTTAGTATAAATGGGTCTCACTTGATAAACCCTACCCAGACCCATTACTAATCCTAGCTAGCCACTTGTTCTCCAACTACGAAAAAAAAAAAATTGTCATTTTCAGCTATTTTTAAGAAACTCCAAGATAATTTACACAGCAAACTGATTGGCTGCCTTTTTACCACTACAGACAGAAAGTTGCTAATAAAACAAGAAGGAAAAAAAAAGGTCTTCATCATGGTTGAGATATCCTAAATTTCGAATCTCATTGATATGGATTTTAGTTTACTAGTTTAGTAATATTTAATCTCTTAATATTATAAATAATATAATTATTTATATATAATAATATTATTTATATATAACAAATTTGAAATTTAAATATTATAATAATATTCTTCTTAGATTACGTGTATCTTTCATTAAATATTTAAATGAAGGATAAATAATTTGCATATCAGGATCATTCTTGAATTTCAAACAAATAAAGTTACATTTTACATTATTGAATTTAGATTATGCCTTGCAATTGATCAAACAAATTATGATGATTGATTCCTTGTCGGCAGCCTCCATTATTAAGGATGGTAATACAACGAAAATTCATAATTCATTTTGTGTAAATTTGTTTTATTTTAAAATTATTAAAAAAATATTTTTTAAAAATAATATAGTAAATTTATTTAAAAAATATATTTATAAAAAATATCACATAAATATATATATATATATATATATTAAATTTAAAATAATTAATTAATTAAATAGTGGTCACGAATTTAAAAGTAAAAATTTAAAATTTATTCTAAATTTATGTATAATAGTAAAAATACGTGTAAGACAAATTGAAATAAGTTGAACCCGGCCATCATGATACCTAATATTGACCCAAATTGACCATCCACTTGTCACGGGAACCACAATCCAAGACATCCTTTTATATTGCAGAATTATGGTATAAATAATCAATTCGTGATCAAATTCAACAACTAAACTGAGTACATACCACAAAGAAACCCTTTCAACTCCAACTCCCAAATGGCTTTGTTCAGTATCCCAGAACTTCAGCTGAACTCAGGCAGCAAAATGCCTGTACTGGGGCTTGGCACAGCAACATTTTCTTCAGTGAAAGCTGATGATAAACAAGCTGTGCTCCAAGCAATTGAGCGTGGCTACAGGCATTTTGACACTGCTGCTCAGTACGGAAGTGAGGAAGCTGTGGGTGAAGCCATTGCAGAAGCCCTTAACCGCGGCTTAATCCAATCCCGACAAGAACTCTTCATCACTTCCAAGTTATGGTGCAGTGATGCTCACGCTGAACGTGTTCTCCCAGCCCTCCAGAAATCTTTGGAGTAATTATAAATATTTGCTCGTGTTTAACAACATACCTTTGTTCATTTTTTTCTTGTTCATTCTTGTTATGGTGTTGACTCATTTAATTTCGTGTATACAGGAATCTTAAGCTGGAATATCTTGATCTTTATCTGATTCACTGGCCTGTAAGCGCGAAGCCTGGATATTATGAGTATCCTACGAAGAAAGAAAATGTTCTTCCATTTGATTGCAAGTCTGTCTGGACTGCCATGGAAGAGTGCCATGGACTTGGCCTTGTGAAATCCATTGGAGTCAGTAATTTCACTTGCAAGAAAATTGATGGCATTCTCAAGGATTCCTCCTGCTGTTAATGAAGTAAGAATTTTTCGAGGACAATCACCTACGAATCACGCATGTTTTGCATCATTTAGATGGATAGATTCAATCCATATAATTCCTCTTCATGGGCCTTTCTTGTTTATGGTGTTCAAATTTCAAAGGTGGAACTGAATCCATGCCGGCAACAGAAGAAGATGATTGATCTCTGTAAGGCCAAGGGAATTGTTGTGACCAGTTTTTCTCCCTTGGGAGCAGTAGGAACAGCTTGGGGTTCTAATAGAGTGGTGGACAATGAGGTGCTAAAGGAAATTGCAAAAGCCAAAGGAAAGAGTGTCCCACAGGTGCTTGTGCCTTTGTTAGCTTCAAAAAAGTCTTACTTCGCTAAAACTTACTCTAAATGCATCATAAACTTCAAAGATACAATTATTTTTTACTTTTCAGGTTTGCCTTAGATGGGCTTATCAACAAGGAGCTGCTATAGTGGTGAAGAGCTACAAGCCAGAGAGAATGCAAGAAAACCGCGATATCTTCGACTGGGAACTAAGTGATGAAGAGTGTAAGAAGATCAGTGAGATCCCACAGAGCAGAGGACATAGAGGAGAGGAGTTCGTATCCGACGACGGTCCCATCAAGTCCATTGAGGAGCTTTGGGATGGAGAGCTTTGATTTCTTGTATAAGTGTGCTTGTTTGAGGTTCAAATAAATGTTACTGAAATAATCAGGCTTAATTCCTTGTAATATCGATCTTGGCTTTTCTTCTCTTCACCAAATTTGGGAATTTGGCAAGAGAAAACGAAGAATGATCACAGCCTTGTAAATGGGAATTGCTTGTATGTACTAATGGAATTGCTACATATTTATGCTTGTAATGAAGGGGTTTTTCTTAGGTGTGATGACCTATAAGCTCTTCTTATAAATGACTCTCATGATTCTAAGATAAATCTTGTCTAAACATCACCTGTAACCTGTATATTGCAATTAAATTATCTGAATCTGAGAACTGTCGTAGACATTGATTAATTGGAACAGTGGGGCATGCGTGCATGTCTCTTAAGCCAAGTAGATAATTGGAGGAGATTATGTCCGAGCTGGTCCGTTGCTAGTATGTGCAGGATTTGTAAATGATGTGTCCATTGGTTTGCATCGAATTGCATTTAACCATACATATACACACATTCACACACATATATAAAGGTATGTGTAGATTGTATGATAAGATACACTGCATTGTTTGGCCTATTTATCTTATGTTTGATTTAATTTCATGTAGTGACTTGGTTTTCAAATATCTTGATGTAATAAATAACAAATCCAATCCACCAAATAAATAGCCTTTGTACATAGTACAATTGCAAGGTTGAACTGCATGCACCACAAAATCTCCAATAGTCTGGTTGAAATTGAGACGATAAGGATGTTCGGATGTTGTGTTTTAGGTAGACAAGGAAAAGGAAAATACTATGAAAGTAAAACACAAATTTGTATCATTCAAAATGAGAAAACTTATTTAATATTTTTTTCTTGTTAAAATTCGAAGTACGAATTCAAAATGCAACTTGTACAGACTATTTTTAACCTGTTTAGACTCTCATCAAATGCAACATAATCCACTTGGTTTGCCTGATTAGGGATACGAACAGGGAGTTGCCTATAGTGTTGAAGAGCTTCAACCCACAAAGAATGCAAGAATATCACAAAAATAACTTTATTGCAATAACCAACTAGTTTTCTTGTTCATATTTAAGCCTGTAATTATCAGGTCATATTCTCTTTACATCTTCGAACTCTCTTCACTGGAATATGAGATTTCCACGAGGGAAACAATGCCACAGCCTTTGTTGCCGCAGAATATGGTAAAGTTAAAAAAAATTCAGTACTGTTAATGCAGAGTATAAAGTAACTAAGGCTAAACAAATCCAGAACAATCTATATAATTCACATTTTGAGTCTACCGTATCACCGAGTCCCCAGAATTCGTTTTTCAGGCCAAAATAGAAGGGATTGAACTCATTTATTCCACCCACTGGATGTTCACAAGGAACCACAAGCTAGATATATGTACAATTTGATTAAATGGAAACAGGAGAAGAGCACGCATAACATGTCTCTTAAGCCAAGACAACAATACATTACAAGCTTGGGCTGCAGAACAAAAAGCATTTTCGAGGAAATATTCATACACATAAATAGTAGGTGTCAAAGTACTCAGCAACGAACAGGCCTCTCATAAGTTGGAGGTAAAGAAGGACAATTCTCATTCATATTGGTGTATGGCTCTAAAGTGTTGTAATATGGCAATTCCATTCTATACTCGCCCAAGATCTGGCAGAATGGGAGCTGATCATCTCCATTATTACACCAATTTGGCAAGTGTGTCCTATTATTCTCAAATATTTTAAGCATGTAGGCATCCCTGATCTGCAAGTAGCAAAGAAGGCACTGTAAGCAGATGTTAGAAGATAAAAAGTCCATCTGTAAAGCCCAAAGCATAGCTACTCACCGTAAACTCAGTTACTTGAATGGAATTGGAGATTGGACCGAATACTCCAGCTGCTTTATACATTGACAGAATAAAGGCGACACATGTCGTAGACTTACCATCACTGTAGACCCATTCATCTTGTTCGGGAATAGTGAGTAATTGATCAAAAGTTATACCTCGCCTTTCAGTCTCAGCTAGAATTCCATGCAAGTCCAGATCCTACCAGAAAACAAACAAGATTAGATATCCATCAACCTCTAAACTTGAAGTTCATATCTGAATCTCTAGTTGTTCCAACAAGTTTAACTACATTAAAGAGTTGCATAACAGAAGCAAAGACAATGCCATTTTTTAGTGTTGCTGAACCCGAATATTTTAACCGCAATTTCTGGTCCAGTAACAGCATATTCATTTTATAATGAGTACTGAATTCAATTTTTACACAATTTATCTATCATAATAATGAAGTTACTCCGCACACTCTACTTTAACGTGTACTATCTCTTTGAGGGAATATGTAAGACCATAGAGGGCAGCTATTACCACATCAAGCAATCAGAAGAATCATTAATTACACACTATCGGAAACACCAGTAGAGATAGTGATCAAAGGTTAAAGTAAGAAGTTCAGTAACAAGAAATCATGACACCTCAGTCCCAAGCCGCATATTAAGAGCTTCATTCCACATGTTTGCAGCATATGCTGGCTGCATTCTGGTCCACATAGACATGACAGAAATGACCTGCAGACTGTCTGGTGTCAGTAAAAAATGAAATGGATCACATGATTATCACACATATAGGGAGAGAGAAGCACACAAACACACATATTTTGCATCTATCATCTACACGAAATTATCCATTCACACTTAATTCACGCATGACTCAAACAAATCTTCATGCAAGTGCATAAGCACATCCATTGCTCTTCCATGGTGATCTAGGACAAAGCTGAAGGTTTTGGAAGAAAGGCACACAATAGATAATCATGTACTGAACCAACATTACAATAACATATGACTAATGGGAGAGGATAGAGTACAAAAAAATTTCCGCAAACAATGTGCACGCGTACCAAGTGAGCATCTAGAGGCGGGGGATAATTGTCAGCTACAGTGTCGATCCAACTAAAAATCATGTTGTGATAACCATATGGCTTGCCTGCCATCTGTCTAGCATACTCCCAGGCTGCTGTTGTATTAAACCTAGCACGTATTTCTGGATGTAAGGGCAGTAAAGCTATATGTGGATTAGAACTATCCTTGAGTGCCAGTTCCCACCATTCATCCCAAGGAATGACAGCGATAATTTCTTCACCCTGTAGCAGCAGCAAGGAGACAAGTTAGCATGCAAACATCAACATGCCTATGCAATGACTTTAAAGCATCATAATAATTTAAAACAAGGAACCCCTTATAAAATTCTCTCAGAGCCCAAGGGCTCAAGTTAAAACCCTTCTTAAGACAATTAAAATGCGATATATTCTCAAATATTGTGACCTATAACCAAAGATGAAAAACCATTCTAAATTGCTCAATCAGAGAACTTGATCCATAGGCATACTTAACCTGACAAAAATTATAAAGGTAAGGTCCCAAGTCTTGCAATTTCAGCTTTACAAAATTACCAGTACACTGAAAATATTCCTGTTTGTTGAAAGATAATAATATAATGGGCCCCACTTATACATGTCTTTCTGGTTCATCTACAATCAAAATGTAAAGTTTTGAGAGCTAAATGATAATTCATCAAAAGGAGCATATGAACGTCATTCACATGCTGGCCGACTAAAAATGAGACAATGCATTTAACAAGTCATTTATAGTTCCCTTTTTTTTGAAGTTTTGATGTTTGGTGGGGAAATTTAATAGCTAAGTAAAATGTTTAAAAAAAAACCTACATGAAAATCAAGAGGATAAGAAATAATTAAATCAGATGTACTCTACATGAAAATCAAGAGGGAAAGAAATAATTTAAAACCAACTCGTATTCTTCATTATTAAGATACTATAACAAAGTGTCAACCAATAGAAAGAAATAGGAGACGACAAGAATGTAATCTACATATAAAGTAGTATATAGAATTTATACCACATACCTTTTCATTTTCATGTCCAGATTCACCAACCCAAAGATTACCCGATTCATCCTTCAAGCATACGGCCGTATGTCCAGCAAATGCACCAGTGACCCACTTCTCCAGTGTCTCAAATCCACCCCAGCGTCCACGGATCTTTGAAACAGCTAAAAAGTCACCTGAATGCACATCTTCTGGATTGATGGTAGCACGCCATGGTTCATGACGTTTTTCAAATGATGCACCCATGTGTTTCTCCAAAAAAGCTAGATTAGCACTCTGACCCCAAGCAGTATTAGAGAACAAAGGCAAGACATCAACCAAGGAAAGAAATGTTCCAAGCATTCCTGATGGCATAAGAAAAACTGAGATCCCATGCTGCTTTACCTGCTCAGGTGTTCCAAATGTTTCTACTTGTTAAAGTCACCATCTATTATAATCAAAAATTTGAAAAAAACCTGTGCTTACATATTCTAATTCAGCAGATTCCTCCCATGACTCAATTTGCAATGTATGGTCTCGAGCCGAAAAATAGTAGTCCCAGGTGACCCTATAAGGAGTGGCAAATACATATAAATCCATACATGTCCAGCTGTGGGCAGCTGCAGTCTGAAAAGAAATGGTAGATGGTTTAAAAGGTGGCAGAACACATAGGCATTCGTATGAAAAGACAAATTCAGAGTACTTTTCTGATGGATAAAATACGAAGTTCAAATAAACATAAGCACATCTAGAAATTTATCAGAACGAAACTAACACTTACAACAGATGGCAAGTGCAAGTACTAATTGCTCCTCTTAACAACAGATATAATCAACTAACATCTGCATTTAACAAAATACTTCTTCCCATATTCTGCAACTTTGTGCATGAACAATTCAAAAAAAAAAAAATGCATCAGATATCTATAAATAGGAGCCATTGTGCCCAAAAAATCTTCCTTGCTTCACTTCCAGCCGCCTCCCCAATTACATAAAAAATAAAGGTTACTATACTCCATTCTCTACATATAACAGTCGTCACATCTGTCATTCAAGGTTATCAATTGGTGAACCTCAAAAGGGCACCTCACTTTCTCCAAAATTTATCATTCACATTTCATTACATCCAGCTGGCAAGAATCAAGAGTTACCAATACATATGTAAACCTCGATTCCACAAATATATATATATATATAGAGAGAGAGAGAGAGAGAGATAAAACACAATCTTAAAATAACTTTTTTCTGGAACAAACCTTATTATTACCAAAAAACCAACAAATGGGCAACAGCTATTTCTTTTCTCCATTTTTTTCACTTTTTAGCTTTTTCATCTTCATTTTCATTGATTCATTCCTCCAGAAAGTAACATTCAACAAAATATAACACATCAACGCATATTTCAGTCCTCTTACCTATTCAATCAGTCAGTAAACTCAGACCATTATTAATTCCATTTACTTATTACCAAATTGGACGTGTTTCCATTTAGTTACTAAAATATTACTCCTAATATTCACAAAAACCAAAAACCGTAACCCAACTCCCAACACAAACACAAAAGAATCTCCACCCACAGCTACGCACACGAAAACACGCCTACAAACACATATACACGTAGAATCAAGATCACAGACCGAAAGATGAATGATGCCACCCCCGATTCCCCTATCACCGTCACCAGTGAACTCGATCTTCGCCTCGTTATCGAAAAAGCACGCGCCTTTCCACTTAATCGTCCCATTATTCGGCGCCAGTGACCCAATATACTGCGGCATCAAATCAACCGCACTGTGAATATTGTTCAGCACAGGCCACGATATCTGACGTGGCAACACCGGAAGCACGTCCTTCACTCTGAACGGCACTTTCAATGCATCCCCAAATTCAAACCCTAACCCTAACCCCAGAAAAATTACGAGCCTCAGCAACCCCAGCTTTCTCCGAGTAGATAGCATTGTTTGTGGGATGGAACGAGTTTAACCCGAATTTCAGGGTTGCGCCTTTAATTTCATCAATTATAAGATTAAGGAAAGGGTTTGATTTGATGGAATTTAGGGTTAGAGACTTTTTTCCTCGTGAAATTTAGAGTATTTGTATGGGAAATTGATGGCTTGACTTTCGAGTACAGGTGTCCAATTTGATTGGGGGATTGATTGTCAAGGACGAAGATGAAGATTGACTTTTACTCGAAGGTGAAAAGAGAGTGGAAAAAAGATGGTGAATACGTCAATACGTTAAAAGTTTTGACTTTTACAGCAGTGAAGGAAAATGTGGGTGGACAGATATTTCAACTTCTTGTAAATGTTTGGAACCAAAAAAAATTTATTATCCATTATATAAAAGATATTGAAAATTATTTAAATATAAATAATAATTTTAAATCAAAACATATAACTAAAGTAAACAAACTATTATCAAAACATATTACCTGAAATTCGAACCCAGAATATGAGTTACATTGTTAAATAAAAGGTGAAGAATATGAGTTACATTGTTAAATAAAAAAATGCATTTTTTTAATCTTTTTTAAAATGATACTAAAAAATTAATTGTATCACATTATTGTTTTCCATAAAAAAATACTTTCGGAAATAGATTTTATTGTAGAAAATAAAATGTTAATTGTGGATGCTAAAAAAGAAAATAAAAACATTTAATTTTAAAATACAAAGATAATTTTCAATTGGTAATAGTTTTTCATTTCTGATATAAGAATTTATGTCAGTTGCAACACTTTGAAATAATAATTTATTGTTTTCCCCATTGGTCAAAATTCAGATTGAGTTCAGACAAATTGTTGATTACTTTTCTTTGTCTAGGCACTTTACAAGTTTCATTAATCTTTTTTAAAGTTTTATTTATATAGTCACGAAATCATAAAAAATACTACTCTACCTATATTATTTGATTAATTACAGACATCAAGGTTTGAGTCCCAATAATAAATCTTGGTAATAGGGACAATAAAAAATTAAAATGTAAAACCAGAAAAATAATTAGGTCAAACAGTGTTTTTTGGTTTATCAAGTTTTACTGTTCTGCAACATCATAAAAGTATGAATTAGACACGTTGGTAGTCTCCACTTTATGATATATCCCTATCTTAAAAACATAATATCTTTGATATTAGAGACAAAGTGTGAATGTACCCAAACAATTGACTGCCACTTGATTTATCAAATTTAAACTGGCTGGAAATAAGGAACAACAAATATCATTACCACAGCCAATAAGTCTGATTCAAAGTAAGCTGAGACACCAAGATTCGAGGTTTTGGAATCAGGTCCTAGTATAAGTTTCGATATTAGTCTAATTTCATCTGTAAACTTTCCTTTGGAGTAGCCATTCGAGGGCATTGAAAATCTATACAGCCCTTCAATCTTACGACTCTAAATTCGCAAAAGATGATAAACCAATATCATCCCAGTCATCCCAGCAACTCAAGAGCCATATCACCTTCATTCGAACATCTCATTGCACGAGTGGATGACCTCTGTTGGCATAAAACTTCACAACCCAAAGAGAAAGCAATTAGAAAAGCAAGGGAGATACAGAGCAGTTTCTTCCACGCAAAGAGGCTGCCTGAACGGATTTATCTGAATCTGCAGAAGAGGTTAAAACATCTCCAATTTATATGAAAGTTAAAAGATTGCAGCAATACAGCATAAAATAGAGATAGACACACTTCAATTTTGGGAGCACTGCCTGTTGCAGAGCTTATACAACAAACTGCCAGATGAGAAGCTTCTTCACAATAATCAGAAAAAACAGCTGGAGCCTTGATCTCCTTCAGTAGTTCCTATGGTGAAATTTGACGAGGCGAGAACACAGACATAAGCATCTTTATACACAGAAATGTTTAGCCATCACACCACACACACATAACCCTCAGGGTTCAAAAACTCACAAGAGTTGGTAACCAGCTCTGGTAGGCAGCAATACCAGCATTTGGGGCTATGATTATATGAGGAAAAGAATCCTGCAGATCAAACAAATCTCATGAGAAATGAGTAAACTCATGAATGCATGGTAAGTTATCTCAATGCTTGTGACAACCTTCAGTAACTCTCTGTAACAGTCATGATAACAACCTGCATGAAGCTGTACTGTGATTGCACACGAATGGCAAGTCATTATCCTTTCTCTTTGATTCTCAACAGAATATTTACATTGACAGTCCATCTCATTACATTGAGCATAGGTATACAGATCAACTTTTTCACCATCCCTGGATACAAATGTGAAATGATTCAAACAATTAACATATATAATCAATAAAGTAAGCACAATATAAGAGACAATCCAAAACATTAAGTATTTCAAAACTTGATGCGAGTAAAATCACCATCACCAGGAATTTTCATGGCTACAACATGCTGATAGGAAATCAGAAGACAATTTGTTCCACAGTGGAAGATGTGTAGACCAAGGAATAACAGTGCCATTAAATGTTCAAGAATTGTACATTATGCGAAGGCACTTTGGGAGAGACTTTTGAGTTATTAAAAAGATATGGCTGAAGAAACTAAGATAAATGAGATCTTCTTGATGTTGTAAGGGTCCGAGGAAGCAAAAAAACTAAGATACTGTAGAAATCAGCTGTTTTTGCTATAACTTGGTGTATCTGGGTAGAAAGGAATGCACCTATCCTTAGAGACTAGTACTCGATTAATAGTTGCATTTGGCAGAAAGTTACACACCTTGCCTCTTTGGTGCAAAGTGTTAGGCCTGTTTGGGGTCTACCTTTGGGGGACTTGCAGAGAGATTGGAATCAATTTTCATGTAATTTATTCATGTGTTTTTGAGGACTTCTTGTCCTCTTCCTTGTAGTCTCTCTTTCTTTCTCAATAATATATATTTTTAATATTAAAAAAAAAAAAACATTTTCCCCAAAAACATTTAGATCATCCAATTTATTTTTCAACAACACACTTGTGAATAAGACGACCGCACAGAATAGGAAGCACAGTCACACTCTTGTGGTAAGAATATTCATGTCACATGTCTGACACTCCAGAGACACTCAGACATGCTAGCAAAAAATCTGTTATTTTCTAATTTGGACAGGCTATGGACCTGGAAAGGAAAAAGCTCCGATGTATTGATAGTTTTGGTGTCAACATGAATTTACGATTGAAAAATGGGTTAGACTATGGCTTGGAATACTTTTAGGTTCAAAGGAATACAAAATTGAAAAATGGTTATATTATCATTTCAACAATCTGCAATTCTTCATTTCCAATTTTATCAGTTTAGCCAGATAAAGAAATCGCATGATACATAATAAAGTCAATTTTCCTTTAACATGTCCTTACTTTGATGTAATTTTCCTCGTTGGTCAATGACGTTCCACATGTTTGTATCGTGTTTATATGTCTGTCTTGTACTCCACGTCCATGTCTATCCTTATAGGCATAGACCAGAGTTATTTTCCTAACAGCTATTGTTTTAGTGATCTTGGATAAGTATAATTGAAGTATAAACTAAATTGCAGGAGAAATTACGGTAAAGTGAACTCTAATACTCACAACAAATTGAAAAAACAAAAGAAGATCAAATTCAAGTCAGGATGCATGTTTCTGTTTGTCTTAAATTCCAAGGAACACCAAGGAGGAAGAAAGAGGATTTAGATGAAGCATTACAAAGACAGAATGATGCCAAGGCTGAAGTCGAAGTTCAAACTAAAGAGGGTAAGTAGAGAAGTCTACACATGAACTGTACTCAAAGGAAATGCAACTCAGAAGCAAATGCACCATATGCCTAACCTGAGATGTGGAATTGCAGGTCCAACAAGGTCTATGTGCACCTGTACTCCGGGAAAAAGTGCATGCAGTTCTCCGAAGACTGCCAGCTGAAGAAGTTCTTTTTCTGGTCCTTCAAGAATTTAGTACATGAGGCAAAACTTAAATTACCAGAAGCATATGTGGTCATGGATAAGGTAATCACATAAATATCAGAGAGAAAACAGCTAACTACGCATGAGAAAGTGCAAATGTGAGAATTAGAGAATCATACATGTTAAAAATCTATGCCAAACCATTAGGACTTACAATTTTCGAATATGAAGGAGGATGTCTAGAGTATCATGCTGAATATAACATATATGATATATCATGAGTTTATCTTGCCTTGTAAGAGTGTATATTTTGAAAGTGAGTTCAAATCATATTATTTAGTGATTTCCAAGTCTCATTTTTATTGCAGAAATCTCAAAATTATCAATTAGTTTATTCAAGAATAACATTAACTAAAAACAGGGTTACATGAAGCAAAAATCTAATTACCCTTCTGGTGAATGTTAATAATTGTAAAAAAGCACCAATTTGGGTTTAGTAATTTTACTGCAAATAGATATATGTCAGTGGCCTAGGACCTCAATTAATAGAAGTGAAACACCAATGAAAACTGCAAAGCTAATCTATATCATGTGTATTGCGTCCCAAAAGAACAGGTCATAAGATGTCTGCAAGCTTTCAACCTAGATTTGTTACAGAAAAATATTGAAGAAAGTTAAAATCAACTGACATTGAATCTTTAAAACAAACAGAAGAAAGAAAAACAAAAATAAGGGATTCCATGCAGCAACTTTACTTGTATTAGTCAAATTTCAGCATTCAAAAGCAACTCATTTTCTTCAATTCAGCAAAGGTTCCAACAAGTTCCAAAACTGGCCCTTTCGGACAACAAACTCCAGTGTGAGTTGAGGTCAAAGCTGATTCCCATTCAGATCAAACTCTAAGCAAACTCCAATGCAAGTCAAGCTCAAAAGTTTCCATAATCGTGTCAAAAAGAGAAAAATTATCGTGAAAAACTGAAGTAACATTGACAAATTTATTGAACTAAACAAGCTCAAAATGTTTTAATAAAATCTGGACAGCATATCAGCTATATCTATGATAGTAGGACCATAATTAACTCGATTGCATAATTATATCCTGAATCTGTAGAACACTTAGGAGTTCAACAAAAGAAAAAGGAAAGAAATTTGCAGCACAAATTTCACTTCAAATGCAACTAAAAAGACAAGATACCTAGGTAATGTATCCGCAGTTCGTTACTGATTTCAGGAAGCAAGCTTTCAACAGTTGCAAGCTGAATAGCCCAATATATAGTCAGTGGCTGCAACAAAGATAGTTACTGTATTCACTATTCAGAGCCCATAATCACTTCTACACGGTAATAGTTACACTCACAATTCAAAGACATACATAAATGGAGTGTGTGTGTGTGTGTTGTACAAATTAAGGAATAATAGAATACATTGATGTTTATACACCATCTCTCATACAGGCATATACGCACACATGAACAAATAACATACCCAATGAAGAAGTAAAGCAGCAGGACTATAAAGAGGGATGCACCTCCATTCATAGTAATCCTTCCAAGTAGTTAGACGTTCGGGTATTGGAGAGGAAGGTCCTGGATAATTACATGCATCCATTGCTTTTAAGTATCATACATTAAGCATAACAAAGTCATTTACAAGCAAAACTAAATACCTTTACAAGGACATAACTCAGTTGGAAGATTCCAAAAATTGTTTAACCTACAAAACATTGTAGGAGCAAAGCTGCCAATAATTAGTCAGCTTAAAATAATATAGTCAAGTCAGCAACATCAGCTGAACTTTTATTTTCTAATTGATCCCGCACCATAAAAATTGTTTGCATGTTATAAAAACCCAATATTAGGGAAACAGCACTCCATTTCCATCCGGAATGCAATACTACAACATGACTCAAACAAAAACAGCACACACTTGGAAAAGGTGAAGTACCTTGAATTATCAAAACTAATAGCTGACACTCCACAACTACATTCACACGTCCACATTCCTAGACGGTGAATTCCATGCCCTGTTAAAAACGAACACCTTGTCTCCTACAATCAACACTAATTTCTTTTAAAACCCAACAATTACGTTAAATTATTCAATTGAAAAGAAACTGAAATCCAAACAAATGACCGAACAATAACAACCTGAATTTGAGTAGCTTCTTGAGTAAAGGTGAAAGGGAAATCATTCAAAATATCAGCGCGCTTCATTTGCTGTTCTAACCTCTCACACTCTCTTTTATGCACACTTCGGTGTGAAACCTTTAAATTGTGAAGCAAAAATTAAGCAAGAGCTTGAAAATATACCACAGAATATGAGAATTCTTCACACAAACCCGCATAAATGAAAAGGGCAAAAAACCTGGTGAGAGAGGGAGCAGTAGGCGACGGCTCGGCAGCGATGGCAGCGCCTGGTGGGTGGGCCGCAGCATCGGGTTCGGCTTCCCTTTCCGGCGCACTCCATTTTTTTCCGATGAAGAAAGATGAATCCGTCTCTTCCGCTTTCAAGATTTCTAATAGAATCGCAGCTGAAGGGCGACTTTTCATTATTATGCGATTTTGATTTTTTGTTTTGGTGATTAAGGTGTGTTTGGGCCAAAGCTTTTGAAAAGTTGATTTTAAAAGAACAAATTTTAAGAAATTTGATTTCAGAAGAGTGCAAAGATTCCGATTGGGCAAAAAAAATTCTTTCAAAATGACAAAAAACCACAAATAGCATTGCATTTTTATATATTTTTCTAATTGCAACCGCAAAATACTATTTATAAATTAAAAACACTAACTTCATTGAAAGTGAGAACGTACAATTCCAATTGAACCCTGCCTGTAAGGGGTAGAGGTAGTGTTTCAAAAAACGACAATTTTGAAAATATAATAAAAGTGTTTGTTTGATTTATGACGTAAACATGACATAATCAAATTCTACAAGAGAATGAAAATGATTTATATTTGATTTGGAATTCGAGTTTAAGCGGTGTATGAAGTAATATGATTCGAGTTCAGAAAAATTTACAAAATAAGTACATGTAAGATTAATTGGGTCGTCCCTAGCTAAAATTATCTAAAATTTAAGTCATATTAAAATTTATATATCATAAAAATCTGATAAGTAAATTAAAAAATATACCAATAAATTACATTATGAATAATAATTGGGAATTAATTATGCGTGTGAATATTATCATTGGAATATGTATTTTTATTTCTGATTGAGTTCAACTCGATCCGTACATTATTTTTTTATATGGAGCGTGTCTTTTATTGATTTTCCTAAGGATAATATAGTTGTTTAAATTTATTCATATCAATATCTTTTTTATCATAATCAAACCATTCATTTTAATGAACTTACGAAACTATTTGAAATAGCTTATAGGTCACTTCAAAACGAGTTATAGTATAAATTTTAAAATACTTAAAAATCCTTTCTCTCTAATAAATAGATAACAATATTTTAGAATTTCCAAGTTTTATGCTTATAAGTATAATGATCTTAACTCAAACTTCAATAAACAAAAATTAGAATACATTTCGGATTAGCAATTGCAAATCTAAAATGATGTAACTTGATAGGACTAATGCCTAAAAAATATTATAAGTAGGCTGCCAAACACAATAAAACAAGGATCTGAATTTGGGATATTTTGTTGTGTGGACTTAAATGAAGTGCACATGGCACAATTTTTTTGTATTTTTCACCAATCCAGAAATTTCAATTATATGGATTATTATGTAGAAAAACTCTAATTATTGCAAATAATCCAATGTAGTGATGAGGTCGAACATGGTCCGTGTCTCTAACTAAAGGTCTGGTCGTGCAAAACTCTTTGAGCTCTTACTTGACATCCTAAAAATGACGATAATAAATGTGATTATCATGACGAATCCAACGAAAACAATTTGATATTTAGATTAAAATTTTATTGTTACAAAATGAAAATTCGAGAAAAACTATGAGAAATGAAAAGTTAGGAATATAACTATATCAGTACTACAAACATTCTTAAGGAATGAGAACCGAAAAGATTATTGAAATTAAATTTTTGAAACTCAAGATATCATAATTATTCATATGGTGGAATTTATGTAAAGACCATTATATATGGATTATATGGATGGTTATGATTATGAACTATAAATTTCAAAATTTTCTAAAATTACTCAAATTTTAGTCCTCGAATCTAATTCGATAGATTTTGTATTTTATTATTTATTCAAAGATGGTATTTCAAAAACTAGAAATCTATTTTCCATATTAGCAAAGGAACTAATAGTTTAATTTTGAACATATGGTCCCTTTATTCCATATGTTACACATCAAAAGAAAAAATCTTTTCTCTCGAAGGATAAAAAAATGGTTCGAATTTTTGGAAATAATTTGAAAGATCCAAAATAAAAAATAATGATATTTTGCTAACAACAACATAAGAGGCTGTCAACCAATATATATTGATTCAAAATCTTATTCAATTTTAGTATAGTACTTACGGACACATAAGAAATGTATTGAATCCATTTTTTTAATGAATAAATCCTATCGCAATTTCAAATATTAAATTTAAAGAGATCAAATAGAAAAAATATTTTAAAACTATAGAACAATGATCAAACAACATTTAACGAATTTAAAAAAGAGCAATAATAAATGGTTTGATGCTGATTTCTCGAACCGATTATATTCACAATTAGGATCCTAATGCATATAGATGCAAATAATCCAATAGGAGCAAGAATTTTTGCAAATATTTTGGTACATATTATTTCTAAGCAGAAGAATCGTTTTTAAAAAAAAGTATTTGATGAATTACATATTAATTAATGTTCGTTTGATTAATATGATATTATCAAATAAAAATATTTGTATAAGTTATTTCATTTCTTTTTATCAAAACTACAAACTAACATTTTTTCCCCTAAAATAAGTAGCTTGAATAGTAATTCTAAATATTTTCACTTCTTTTATTACACTAGTCAAGTTTAATAGGATTTTTTAGCCCAGGTGCAAGTAGTCCGCATATTACATGTCTATTTCACCTAACTTCTATACGAGAGATAGTGCTCAAATCGTTAATCTTTTCGTACGGATCGAAACTTTTCCGATAAGAAATTTCGCTAGCTTAGAATCGTTATAGTTACGGCTGCCGTTCACCTGGGTTTTGATCGTCGACTCCCCTATCATCAGGTCACCAATTTATTTGACCTCTCGGTATTTGGCAGGCATCATCCCCATACAGTCTAACGAATAATTTTTAGTGTTGTATTAATTTTTATTATTTATTTTAGTAATTTATTTTGGACCACAACCGGCTGCCGCCTCTTCATTTATTAGGACCATTTCTCTCATTAAATCATACTCTTTCCGCCCTATCTTTATGGCTCCGTATGAACATGTATAATGTCTTAAATTATATATTTTGAATAAAAATTTAAAAATATCAGTATCTTATATTGTTAAATTATGATTGAAATAGCAAATTATTTAAAAGATAGTAAGAAAAAATAAAATTCAGAAATCTAAGATAATTAGATTAATAAAGTTGAAAAAGTTAAAGAAACGCAAAAATTGGTGTATATAATTAGTTGTGTCTAGCATAGCAACACAATTGAAATACATGAATTATTCGTTAACTCTTAAAAATCGTAATTCGGATATTATTCGGAATAAATTAAAAAAAAATTAATAAAATATCGTCTACATAATAAAATTTATCATTAAAATTCACGATTAATTCAAAAATATATCGATACACAATCTTTAATTATTTTATAAAATAATGCATTTATGTGTGAAAATTTGTCAATAAAAATGATGTTGTCCAGTAAATTTGTATTTATATATTGAAAATATAATAAAAATAACTTAGTTTAATATAGTATTTTCATAATCGAACAGGTGATCAGTTTGGTCTTACTATCGATTAGCGGTTCAATCGGTCGGATCGATTCAACCGACAATTTAATCAATTTAATGAAAATTGACTATATTTTTGTATTATATTATGTAAAATGATAATATAAATAGATTAATTGTTATGTAATAATTTTTTTAAAAAAATAAATAATCAATTAAAAACACATTTAACAAAATTAAAAATTTAAATAACCACATATATATAATTAAATATCAAATTTAAATTTGAACTTCCTCAAAAAATATAAAAAGTACAATAAAAATAACAAAATCAGTTATGACCGATTATTGATCAATTTTTTGACAGATTCTTGATCAATTTTGATTGATTTTAATCGATTTAGTTTTATTTTTAATTTTTATTAGGTAATCGGATCGAAATAATCACTGATTTCCAATCTAACCGACCAATCCAATTCAATTCTAAAAACACTGGTAGAATATAATCTTATTAGAATAGTAATAAAATTAAAAAATAAATTATTATATTAATAATAAAAATTAAAAACAAATTATTACATTACTATTTATGAAAAATATAACGGGATTTCAACATTATATCAAAAATTTCGTATTTTTTTAAAATATTTTTTAAAATTCATAAAATTTTGTTACGAGTGGTGTCTGGGAAGGCAAAATAGTGGGTAAAAAATTGGTTTTGGTGGAAAAAATAAATGAATGTGACGATATGATATATTGATTATGTATTTATCAGGAGATGTTGAGTTCACAGCAAAAGTCCAACCTAAAAAAAAAGGAGTATGTTGGTGGGGCCCACCAAAAGATTTGCTTGGGAGACCCAGATCTTCTTCTCTTTCTCTATCTGGGCCTGTCCTGTTTCTTGTTTTTTCTCAATTAAGATCTTCTACTATTTATTCTAATATTAATAATAATTTGAAAATGTAAAAAAAAAATGTTAATTTACCTTTTTGAACTTATCAAAAATAAATAAAAAATTACCGTTTGGAATTTGGGGATTGTGGTGCCTTTATGCGACGTAGTAAACAAGATGCGCGCCATTTCCCGGTCACACCTGCCTACTTGGTTCTTGTGGTCATTTGTTTTGAATTTCGAACCCTCAAATTTTTGATTGAAATTTTGGGTTTTTAAAAAATTCATATGTTATTAAAATATTTTTTATTTTCAATCATATGTAATACATGATAATAAATTTAATAATAAAATAATACTTACAATTATTAAATAATACATATGAAAATATTTTATATTTAGATCATATATATAATACATGATAATGAATTTAATAATAAAGTAATACTTAAAATTATGAAATAATAATTAACTAAATATAATAATTTTGAATCAATAGTATTAGTACAAGATCGAGCTCAATTGCTTATAGATTAAGTTTAGATCCTTATATGAATTCAATTGTATACTCATTGAATATGATACCACATCAATTATATACACGTTATTGTCTAGATGTTTATATTATTACTCGTCTTGGGTATATTATGTCTATTGGAGTTCAATGTATTACTAATACGTGTCTTTTTATTTTTAGTGATATCAACATGTAATATCAATATTTAATTAATAATTTATATTTATAATATGATGAAGTATATATTAGGGAGAGATCATTAATGTTGATTTTGATATTCTTAGAAACTCCATGTAATTGTGAATTGTGAATTTTATCAATACTACATGTGTTTTGTTTTAATGAGATTTAAGCATCACTTTATTACCAATTTATAGTTATTTTTACTGTTTTAAATATGCCACAATTTTAATCATGCCAATTAACAAAACTCATTATATCTATATCATATATGTAAATTTTTTAGTTTAAATATGTATAACTGTATAATTTTATTTTTTTTCAATTATTTATATGAATTTTCATGATTTATTTTTTAAATCTATCAAAATTTTAATCAATTTTTTGATATAGCTTTAAAATATTCAATGATAATGATACTTAATACCTTACTTGTGGTTTATTTTTGTTGTTGTTGTGTAGGTAGTGATTTTTTTGGAAGAACTTAATATTAAATTAGACAAATAGTTATATATAAGTGCGACTTTTCAGTAAGTCATGTTCTAATTGTCGAGTTTGATTTCTAATTTTTTTGAAAAATGATGAATTGAATTCGAGTCTCACCAAATGTATAGGTATTTATCTTATTTATGAGCTTGTTATTTTTTATTCATTATAATTTTTTTATTATTGAAAGATGTATTGAATTAATTATTAGTGAAAAATAAAATTACCCATTAATACAATGATTTAAGGGTTGGTGAGGGGTATAGAGCTTCTGCTCACCTTCTACCTCCATTAAATTTGATATTATACAATTTGTTTTCTTATTTATTAGTTTATTACTAATCAAGCTTAAGTTGAGTTTCTTGAATAATAAAAATATATTTAAATTTAATTTATTATATTTGATGAGATTAAGCTTTAACAAATTTTTCATAATTAATTTTGAATTAAATATCAAATAATTTTATTTATTTTTTCAACTCTACAATTTCTTATAACTTTTGGCCATGGGTGTTCATTTTTCACATTTAAGCTGTCCAACATTTTTAGTGCCAAGTACAACTATTTATTACCACGATGACCGGCTAATTCCGGTCCATCTACCTTTAATTCGTCAACGGCGTCCGTTTAAAATCCCCACCCTTTTTAATTTTGACGGCTCTATTACAAAATTCACCACTGTCAACACCCCTTTGCCTTATTTTACTCAAAATCCCGCGAAAAATTACACTAAAGACTTAGAAAACCTCAAAATCTCTCGTGGATATGGAAAATCAGATCACCACCAAAGTGGATTTCAGAATCTCAGCCGTATGCTTTTCATATATTAAAAAAGTAGATTTCACCAGATATGATTTTGAAGACTCAGTTTTTTTCTTATATTATATATGTACATATATAAGTGGAACGCAAGAAAAAGACGTGTGGTATCATATATATCTTGATACAGACAGATTGACCATTATATGTGCATTTTTCAAAACATATTTCCCTGTCTGTTCCTTTTTTTCTCTGCCATTTATATAGAGGTGTAATGTGTGTGTGAGCTTTTGAGCTGAAGATTCCCTGTGAAGTAGTTTATAAAATCTTGATCTTTTTCTTTCATCTGGGCTGTTGAGATTTTCTCGAAAAATGGCAAAAAATGGGGTGTTTTCTAGATTAAGGAGATTGGAGAAGGGTGAAGGGGTGGATTTGTCAGCATGTAGTGATTCTCATGAGGTTCATGTTCTTGCCGTGGATGATAGTCTTGTTGATAGGAAAGTCATTGAGAGATTGCTCAAAATCACTTCTTGCAAAGGTAAGAATGGCTTTTCATGAATTTTGTTGCAGGATGTGAAAGAAATTGGGGTGTCTTTTCTTTGCCCTTATGTCTTTTTAAAATTTTGTGAAATGTTGACAATTTGGGTATGTTGCAGTGACAGCAGTGGATAGTGGGAGGAGGGCTTTGCAGTTTTTAGGATTGGATGAGGAGGAGAGCTCTGTTGGTTTTGATGTAAGTGAGGAAAATATCTGATAATCAATGTGTTTTTGTGTTTCCCTTTTTTTTTTTGGGTCAAGGATTTCCTGGTGTTGATTATTATGTTGATGGATAGTTGATTTGGTTTTCTTCAGGGTTTAAAGGTAGATCTGATCATTACAGATTATTGCATGCCTGGAATGACAGGCTATGAGTTGCTGAAAAAGATCAAGGTTAATTGTCTAGATTTTGCTCCCTGCAGTTGTAAATGATTGAAGAAAGGTGATTTAAAGATTGCATGAACTGAAATTTTTCTTATTTGTGTTGTTTGAACAGGGTTCATCCACTTTTAGAGAAATACCAGTTGTGATCATGTCATCTGAAAACATTTTGGCTAGGATTGACAGGTAATCTCATTTATCCTGATTTTTTTGGGGAGTTGTCATATATATTGATTGCCTATGCCTTTTTTCCTCTAATTTTTAGTGTATGGCTCCTGCTAGATTGAAGTTTAATTTGGATGCTGAGACTTAATACATATAGCAAATGCTTTTTAATCTTCGTTAGAAACATAATAAATCAAATTAATTAAGAGAGTGTGAAGTTATATTACTAAAATAAGAATATTATCTCTGCTTCTATGTGCTTTGAGTACTGTTTCTGTTGTTTAATAGTATTGTGGTTTATGATAATTTAGTGAAGTAGGACGGTCCACCTGCATTCTTGATCATAGTTTATGTGCAACTAGCTTTCCCAAATGACTACAATCAATGAATCGAATCAACAACCAACACTTATATCTAAGACCAATAGGGAAGAAGTTAACCTAATTTAGCCCGCAATATTAAAGCTTATCCAGGCCAAAAGATTTAACAATTCCGAGAGACAAACTCTAATGTGCCAAGTACAAAAAATTGCATTGGATCCCTTGTAAAAAGTAGTTGGAGCAACCATAGTTCATAAATTTGTGGGAACAACTTTCCTATAGCCTGTGCTTTAGATTGTTTAATTTTTTGTCCCCCTTTTCCAGCTTGAGTCTAAAAAGGCAGAGTAATTCTTTAAGTAATATTAAAGGAGAAATCATCTAAAACTGTTTCTGCACAGAGGAAAGATAAACTAGAACTTGTAAAGTTATATGGCCGGATATCCTTCTCTTGAAATTCCTTCTCAACTTATTCTGGTAAAAGTAGTCAACTACCCGATTATCTGTCCATTTTTTTAAAATTGCTTTGCCATTGTATTTTCCTCTGATGAGTTGCAATTCAATATCAGATGTTTGGAAGAAGGTGCTGAAGATTTCATAGTAAAGCCAGTAAAATTGTCAGATGTCAAACGATTGAAGAGCTGTATGTTTGGGGAAGGTCAGATTCAGAGACAAGATAGAGGTTTTAACAAGAGAAAATTACAAGAAAACTCTGAGGTTCCACTCTCGTCATCTCCGTCATCCTCGCCATCTCTAGACGACGCCTCATCAAGTCCATCGCCTCCGTCAACTTCTTCACCATGTTCGCCCCGATCATTTTCATCTTTGCCTTCCAGTCCTCGTTCACCTACACCTCCAGATTCTCCCGCGAGGCGGTTCAAAATGAGCAACGACGATTGAATTGTGCCTAAAGAATAGGATTTTCTTGTCCCCTGTTTCCATGAGACGAGCCAATTGCCCCCATCGATCTACGGTTTTTCTGTTGGCTTGTCCATTTTTTTTTTTGGGCCTATTGATTATGTTCCAACCACATCATCAAGTCCTAGAGAGAATGTCAATACAAAGTTAAAAACTCATTAACTTCATCTTCTCAAGAACATTACTTCTTGACTTTGTCATAATGATTTTTGTTTGGAGGAAGAAAATGGTTGAGATATGCTTATTATGCAAATCTCTCATGACAGATCCATTGTGGTTGGAATTGAATATATGAGGATTTAGATTGATTTGATTCGGATACGGGTTTTATTTAATGTCAATTCTTGTCTGCTAAAAAGGAATATTGGATTCGGATTTGAACTAGACATCTTGATGTGTTCCCTTTTGGGTTTTTTGGTATTATTGAGGAGGGGGGGCTCATGTTCAGCTGCTGTGTCTGTACAGTTGCTGCCATTTCATGTGTTGCATACCAAAATTTGCCTTGCTGTCAGCCCAGCACAATGGACACTTAAACAAAGCATCTTTTTGTACAGCTGCCCCGGCAAGATCATTCAAAACAGCTCCTCCCATTATTAATGGGATTGATTATATCACATTTGTCTAGCCATTTTCACTGTTGCATACAATGATTGAATGTGTATAACTATGTGTCTGTCTTTCTCACACGACGACGCAAGTGGTCTCTCGTTCTTAGAGAAAGTTGAGACATTTCTAGAGCCACAGCATTTTTGGTTTCATTTTCAAACAGCATTTTTTTCAATTTTTATTATTTAAATTTTCAAAAATGCATTTATTTTCATTAAAAAACACAATTTATTTTCAATTCTAAATATTTTTGGTTAGAATTAGAAATAAAAATACATGTGTCAAAGACATTTTGAAGTCAATTAATATTTTATATTTTTGTCCTACAGAAAAGTCAAGTCAACGTAGAAATATAGTTTGGAACTCAGTACCACAAGTGTGAAAAATAATAAGTAGAATATGTCGTTGAGATTCCATATTTGTGAAATTGGAACTTTTAGCATAATTTTGAGTGACAATAACTTGGATGTAACATTATATTGTCGACCAATTTGATGGACTTGATTGAAATAAGTTGTATTCCAGTCAATAGAGGTAAAAAAAAATTAGTTATTTAAGTTTCATAGATGGGAATTGGGGATAGGGTAACAAAAATTAAATGAGACAGAATATTAAGACATTGGGGACCCAACCGACCACAAATGGTGCAAGGGGCAAAATGCAAATAAATGGGGAAATTGACAGGGCATGGGTTCATGCTTAACACAACCATCGGGTCCAGGGGCTCAACCCTCCCTGCCACTCGGGGATGCTATGACCTAGTCGTGCCGCCGTTCAATGAGCAATTAATGTTTGGAGATGTGTGTGTTGTGTAGTGGTTGACAAATTCTTTATTTTTATTCTTTTATGAGAAACGGTCAAATATATTATTATTATTATTATTATTAATGAATTGTGATAATATTATATACAAAGCACATATTGGGTCAAAAATAACAAAAAAAAACAATATAAATAATATATATTCAAAAACATTTAGTGAGACTTGAACTTATACTTTATTTCTGTGAAATTTAAGCTTGGGACTTTGTAATTTAAACTAAGTCCCTTTGATGGAATAGGCCCATATTTGCCTCGTTTCAATCTCAAGGATAAATTACTCATTTAAGAAAAAGAAGAAAGAAAGAAAGAGAAAATAAAAATAAAGCAAAAATACAGGAATAGAAGATCCAAATTATAGATTCAAACCAATTAACCATTAATATTTAAAGAATGAGTATAATCATAATCATTACATGACTATAAATTATAGTAAAAATACTAAAATAATAGGATTAAAATAAAAATAAAATGAATATACTTATAATATATATATAATGAATTAAAAATTAATCAAAATCGTTTAAGTTATAAATAAGAGTTCTTAGGCTTCAAACTTTGCCTCTTGAGCCAAAACATGGTTTATAATCTCTACCTATTTCTTGGTCTATATTACAAAGACCATTCATTGGCCGGCAACCGATCATGAGAATGCTGCTCAATTCACTCATAATCACTCGGAAAATCCAAACTTTTGTATGTTTTAACCCCCTTTTTTTCCTATATATTTGTCGTCAATTAGTTTGTCTTGAAAGATGATATATATTCTCTCTTATTCTGAGCACATTCGAAGATATTAAGAATGAAACTGATGCTTTTGTCCTCAGCTGAGAACTGACTTTAATCTCTTTCTCACTATATGTCTTTCATAACTTGCTACTAGAAACTGCATTTTCCATTGCGATATTATAATTCTGGCTGGATTTGGTTATGTTCCTTTTTTGGCTCGTCATTTTTACTTTTTTTTTTTTTTTGAGTAAAATGATTAATACATTATTACATCCACAATCAACTAATACTTATATATTTGGTGGATTCAAACTCGAGATTTCAGAGTTTTGAGACATCAATTTTGTGATTTGAACTAGATTTCGATGGCCAATCTTATATTTCTCTTCTTGTGCATTTGCTTATCACTAGAATTTACATAGGAGATAGATCGAAAGAGGTTTCTGAAAAATTCCCTTCTAGATTTTTTTTTTAATAATAATTTTCTTAGAAAATCTTGCATGCGAAGGCCTTATGAAAGACTAGTGTAAATATGAAAGTGTTATTTACTACTATTTTCTTACATTAGTATGGACACAAGCAGATTTTCACATCTCCTTGTGCTAAAAAGAAATAACTGATTAAATGTAATTTGATGTTTTCAGTGTAATAGATTTCCCGTAGAGATTTACTATAATATAAATAATGATAAATAAGCGATACAAAAATAATGACCTATAAAATTTTTCTATTATTAATTCGTGGTTAGGATATTATTTGTGGTAGCGTTGGACATATTGTTCACACACAACTAACAATTTTTCCTTCAAATAAAGGACCACTAAATTCTATCGAGTTAGGCTGCCCATTTTTTAGATCTCCGTCTGGGCATCAGAGCATACAGCCTCTCTAAGAGAGCCCAAATATAAATCCCCTCTTTGCTCACTATTTTTGTATAAAATTGGAAATCTCCTTCGTATGGCCAAGTTTGGAATATGACTTTGATAATATTGTTGTGAGTCAATAAATACTACATATCTCTACATGTGTATTATATTGTCCATTTTAAATTTAAGTATTCATAATTTTATTTTTGAATTTCATCAAAAAATACATCGTACATATATATAGATATTGTCCATAAATCCATATTTATTCTTATTTCTAACAAACATCATTCGCACACGTAACATTTACACCCCAAATATCAAATTAGATCGTGCAATATGATAGGTAAATGCCAACTCATAGTAAGATTCAGGTCATTTTTAACCTTTAAGACGGACGTAGATAAATGCCAGACCAAAATTTTGACCATAGTATCATTTTTTTAATTCTCATCCATTGCAATAAATGAAGGGAAAAATTAATAGGACTTCTTTTTGACCTTTTTTTATGTGGAGATCAGTAATTTTTCTGAATTTTTGCATGTAGAAAATTATTTACCGAACAACCCAAAACTGTACCATTCAATGTGACCAACCAAAATTATGAAAAATAAATTGCCAACAATCAATGCCAAAGTTTGAATATGAAATCAAGAACACTATTGAATCTGCCCCTCAAAAGTCAAATAAATCAGGAAAGGCACTAAAGAATAAAGTTTGATATTCCAATTTTAGAGTATTAGTTTGGTTGACTTTAACTCTACATATAGACTTCTAATACTTATAAAAAAAAATAAAAATTTTAATGCTTGATTTAGCTGTATTATCTTTTCAACCACTTCATAATGCAATTTGTAGTAATGCAAAAAGGCTAAATTAACCTTTCTTTTTCCTACAACCACTTCATTATTTTGGATTTTAACCGTACATTGCGTACATCTTTGTTTCAAGCAATATTTTATATTATTTTTACTTTATTTTTTTTTTAGAAGAACTAAATAATCCGTGATACTCAAAAATTGTTCTAGACCGTATTTTCTTAAATTCTTCACCATTTACAATTTTTAAAGGATTAGCAAAAAATTTAGGCGAACAACCCTCATCTGTTGGAATGAGAAAATATTCTTACTTTTTCCACTACATTCTAATTATGATTACAAGACAATTATGTTCAAATTCTTTAATGCCCTTCATCTAATCTAATGAATAAATCTTGTTTGTCCCCTTTTAAGAGATTAATCATTTTCCTTGCATCTTCCATTTCATAACCATACAAACAAAATAAATAAATAAATGAAATAGACTTTTTCTTGTAGACTACAAACGACTCTTTCCATGGCTTATGACCTAAAATTGATGAAATATGGCTTTTTGATGGAGTCTTCCCTCTGACTTTCTCGTGTTATTACGTGTGAGACATCGCTATCATTTTCTTAATCCTCCATTAATAATATAATCCTATGTTTGGATTATTATTAACGAGACGATTTGGTGTAAGATTACACTCTTAGACAAGACATATATATACCAATTCAACAAAATTTAGCTATTGGAAACTTTAACTGAAGATGAAATCATGGAAAGGATGAAGAACATTTCCACAGCACCAAATCACCGAGTATTAAGTATAAATTAACCCTAATAACAACCCTAATTACAATCATTTTCGTAGTCGGTACTTTGTAATATAAAATCGACAGAAGGGTATTTTAGTCATTTTGCTCAAAGAAGCCCGGGAAGGCTTAAATATACCAAAACGACAGCCAACTGCTCTCCTTTGACACTTTCAGCAACCAAACCAAACAAAAAGAAGAAAGAAAAGAAAAAGCACTATCCCCACAACAAGATCATTAAGCAATGATCAAAATACATCACAAAATTGGTTCAACTTCAGACACTCTTCAATTCTTTGCAAGCTGTGATCATGGCTGCAAGTTTCCAGCCAACCACATTTCTCTGTCTGTTCATCCTTCTCATCATTTCGGATATTCCTCAATCTTTTTCTCAATCAAGTTCTCCACAAAACATTCAGACTTTCTATCCATCTTCTCCACCTCCTCCAGTTATTCTTCCACCACCTGCTCCTGTCAATGATCCGTCTAATATCCCTCCACCAACCACCCCAACTCCACCATTACAGCCATCTTCTCCACCACGTAGATCATCAAGGGCGGCGGTGGGAAAAGCCATTGGTGTGACAGCTGCTAGCACCGTGGTCTTATCAGGACTTCTTTTCTTTTTGCTCCTAAGGCGCTCGGGTCGAAAGAGGGAGGAAGATAGTGCTGCTGCTGCTACACATGGAAGGACTAATCCTGTGGTGCCTCAAAACGATAACTTTAAGCGGTTCAATGGTAATCTTAAGGGGGTGATTGTTGATGAGAATGGTTTGGATGTGCTGTATTGGAGGAACTTACAAGAGGGAGAAAACCGGAGTAGTTTTAAGAAACAGTATTATAAGAACTTGAAAGATGAGCAAGAAGAAGAAGGGAAAAGAATGGTTAGTGACAGAGACAGGAGGTCTAAGCCACCAGTGCAAGAAGTTCCTTTGCTTAGGGGGAAGTCTTCAACTTCTCAAAGTCCTATTTGGGGAGAAAAAGATCAGATAATGAAAAAAGCACCTTCACTTTCAACTGGGATGGCTTTTAAGGTTGAGGAGAGGCAAGATTCACCAGTTCAACTTATGAAACATGCAACGCCACCTCCACCACCAGGAGCACCGCCAAAGCCATCATTAGTTTCTGCAGCAGTTTCACAAGGAAAAATGCCTGCACCACAACCCCCATCCTTGCCACCAGCTCCACCACCACCACAGCCGCAACTGGCTGTTGGGGCAGTTCCGGAAGCAAAAACGGCTGCACCACCTCCTCCTCCACCTATCCCATCAAATAAGGGTCCTGCTCCACCTCCACCTAGTGCGGGTGCATCAGCTTCATCACAGAAGCCCCCTGCACCCAAGGGAGCGCCTAGTAAGCGTTCGTCTTCACTTGGAGAAGGCACATCGAGCAATGGGAATGGACAGGTGAAACTCAAGCCCTTGCACTGGGATAAGGTGAATCCAAATGTTGAGCATTCCATGGTGTGGGACAAAATTGATAAGGGTTCTTTCAAGTAATGACCCTCCACTACTAGCCTTTTCAGCTTTTTTCTATTATATTCTTTCTTATATGAGGTCTAATTTACCTTTTGTTTTTTATGTGAATGCAGGTTTGATGGTGATCTTATGGAAGCACTCTTTGGATATGTTGCCACAAACAGAAAATCTCCTCAAAGAGACGGTAGATCAGCAAGTCCAAGAGGCGATAAATCAGGTCCTCCCTCCCAGATATTCATCCTCGACACCCGTAAATCTCAAAACATAGCAATTGTGCTAAAGTCTCTTGGCATCGCACGCAAAGAAATTATTGATGCACTCATTGAGGGACAGGGCCTAAATGCTGATACAGTAGAAAAGCTCACAAGAATAGCACCAACTAATGAAGAAGCATCTGAAATCATTGCTTTTGATGGAGATCCTACAAGACTTGCTGACGCCGAATCCTTCCTCTACCACCTCCTCAAAGCTGTTCCATCTGCCTTCACTCGCTTCAACGCCATGCTCTTTAGATCAAACTATGACTTGGAGGTTTCATCCATCAAGGAATCCTTACAGTCACTTGAATCAGCCTGCACGGAACTCAGAACTCGAGGGCTCTTTTTGAAACTTCTGGAAGCGGTACTTAAGGCTGGGAATCGGTTGAATGCAGGGACATCAAGAGGAAATGCACAAGCTTTCAACCTCACGGCTCTGAGAAAATTATCTGATGTTAAAAGCTCTGATGGGAAAACAACTCTGCTTCAATTTGTTGTCCAAGAAGTAGTCCGGGCAGAAGGGAAACGATGTGTGCTCAACAAAAACCGTAGTTTGAGCAGGACAAGCAGTCAGAGCAGCACTGCTGGGAGCCAAAGCTCTGAGAACTCTGTGTCAAAAGATGATAGAGAAAGGGAATACATGATGCTCGGTTTGCCAGTGATCGGTGGCCTAAGTGCTGAATTCTCAAATGTGAAAAAGGCAGCCACATTAGACTATGATCTTCTTGTCAAAACAAGCTCAGCATTAGCAGCACAAGTGGTGGAAATACGAAAAGTATTGGCGCAATGTGGACCTGATGGAGGATTTGCACGAGAGATGAATGGTTTTCTTGATACAGCTGAATTAGAGATAAAAGTACTGAAGGAAGAGCAAACAAGAGTAATGGATCTTGTGAAGAAAACAACAGACTACTATCAAGCAGGTTCTTCAAAAGATAAAGGGGCAAATCCCCTTCAACTCTTTGTCATAGTTAGAGATTTCCTGGGAATGGTTGATCAGGTTTGTATAGACATTGCAAGAAATGTGCAGAAGAGAAAATCCGCATCATATGTTACTGGATCGTCATCACCAGGATCTCCTAGGGTCTTTAGATTCCCAAAACTGCCAGCAAATTTCATGTCAGACAATTCCAAGAGCAGTTCCAGTGACTCAGACGACGATTCAGAGGTAAGATAATTAAAGTGACAGGAATCCGAGTTTTGTACAGACAAAAAGGAAGAGAAAATTGACACAACAAATGCTTTTGTTATTTGATTTTTCAAGTGTAAAATTCTTTTCCATTGTTATTAGATTGCATACAAAGGAAAGGAGTTCAATTTTTTTCTTTTTAATCAGTATTCACTTTCTTTTTCTTCTCTTAATCCTGGAATATGACCATTTTCCAGTCCAAAATCTAGATGCAAGAACCAAATGTGATAAGATTGACGCTTTCAACAGCTGCACAGATAATTCATATCAGAATATCTCAAGTGATTTTTCATAATCTAGTTACACAGGTAAGGTTTGCAGGGCTTTAGTATCATAAACCTCACCTTTTGGCTATATGGTTACTCCCATAGAGCAATAAACAGCTGTACTGAATGCAATGCGTGTTCAAGACTTCAAGTGATTTACTAAATTTTAACTTTGCACTGATGATTAACAATGTTATTTATACAATACAATCAGCACAAAAGAAAAGGAGAAAAACTCTAAAACAGTTGAGAAAAAACATGGTAAATTTATCTATCTTACCAAACAATACCACCTCTTGTGTTGTTCCCTTATGGACATCTTTTTTCAGGTGGTAATAAATGGAAAAAGGAAAGTTGAGAGAGAGAGAAGGACCTAATATAAACTCTCTCCTTTTGATCATTGCATAAAACTATTTACATTTAAATATGGTAATTGATTGTGGTCCTCATAACATTAATAATATCATATACTCTACTGCATCTATTTCTTCATCTTGGAATTTTGCTCATACTGAATTTTTTATTTTTTACTTTGGCTTACAATTACAGGGAATTTCATGACAAGAACTGATTTATTTTGAAATATGCAATTGAAATCGGTATCTTAAGGATCTTTTTTTTGAGATTTTTTTGTGAAAACTATGTATAATGCTCAGAGGTGAACAATCTTACATAACAATGACACTGCCCCTTTAACTGCAGCCATATTTTTTTATGAATGTCAACAATCAAATAATTCATTATCATTCCTGAGTTTTGTTTTTCAAATAAAAAGATACCCCCCAACAAAATTACCAACAGCCACACAAATTACCAGATTATATATTAGAAACACAAAATGTTACAAATATACTTCTATGCAATCAACTGACATCAAATGAAACACTAGTATTATAATATATAATACAACGGTCCATAACCCCACTTGACTAGTCGGAGGAGTTGGTATCTCATAAACCCTGGAAGAGAAAATCGGTCCATAACCCCACTTGACCGGTACCCAGGAGTTGGCATCTTATACACCCTGGAAGAGAGTCGAAAATGTTCACTGACTTTTTCTTTTTATAATCCAGACATGGAATGAGCGCACAAATGCAAGTTCTTTTTGAGTTTTCTCATACTAAAAGATTGATTCCAAGTTCTAATTGAAGTTGATGTTTAAGATACATCAGCTCTCTCAACATCTCATACTACGTTTTCAATACCAGATTCCATCGTTTTCTTAATGTTTGTCGCATACTGACTAATAACAGTCTTCAAGAGTATAGACAAGCAAACATTTCTTCAGCACTTACGTTCTGCATCATGAGTCAAGTACCAGACACAACAAGAATTCTAACCGAGTGGTAGGCTTTTCTACAGTGGACCGGGTGACCACCTGGTCCACTGACAACCGTATGGTTTTTCATCACCCAATCTCCTTTCATCCAACGGTCTTGAATGGTGGGTCAAGAAAGGAATCTTTTCACAAAATTCCTCAACAGCAGTCACCACTGGTCTCTCCAGCCTGATGATGTCTGCAACTGTGAGTTAAAATCAAATATGCTTGGAAAAAATTCTGTTAGGAATCAAAATTTTAAAGCTAGGAGTTCAGAATGTGCTATTAATACACATTATAGTGCCTCCTTTGAATAAGAAAACTATTTAGTGATACATAAACAAATGTAACCTTCTATATACAAATGATCTTCCAAGTATAAGATAAACTTGAGTTTCTCTACGCGGTATATAAAAACTAGTACATCCTAAGCTGTTTTGATCTCGTAGGCAAGATATATGAGTATGACCTCAGCAGCAAGAGGGATATGAAATCTTCCTTTACCTACTGCAAAAAATGCTGCTGCTCACTAGCAAGTCTTGCTGCAGTAAAGAAGCCAGTTCTTGTCATGCGCTCGACTTTCCAGCATATGCCAGCAATCGTCCGCAAACTGGAAATCTGAAAAAGCAATATTCACCGACTCAATGTAGGCCGTTGATGGATTTCATTCTCAACACCCACCTGCAAATTCAATTAAGAGAGAAAAATCAATCTGTGATTTTACGGTACAATAGTAGTTGAAACAGAACAATGCAAACATAGAAAAATACTAAGCTTAAGAAAGGAAATCAAGCGCTTGAACATTCAATAGGGGCCTTGGGAGGAATGCTAGCTTTTTTGGCATGTGAGGGCAAAGGTGTTAATGTGGCGGCCCTAGATAATAGTAATAATCAGCCACAAGAATTGAATATAATATACATGGCAAGAAAAGGAAAGTAGTGGCAAACACAGACAAACCATATGCATGCCAAAGGCAAATGGAGCGATAAAAATGGGATGTGGGGAGCATCAAATTTCATCTTTAAAAGCTTTGCCTTATATTATGGTGTTTTTATTTATCTGGGTAACAGCCAAGTTAATTAACATGCAACGACATTGAGCAATGAATGAATAACATGTAACGACATTGGGCAATGTTTTATTCATTCACTGTATATTCATTGCGTCAAATTTTAAGTATCAACATGCACTGAAGTCCATCATTGCCTTCAAAGTATGTTCTTTGGTTTAATAATACCATGTACTAATGTCCATTTCCTTCAATGTATGTTCTTTGGGTTTAATTTTTTATAAGAACTGTGTCCATTGCCTTTCCATATCGATATTTATATCCTAATTGAATTGAAGTTATCCATCTTAGTTGGGATCCATTCTTCTTTATTTACCTAAAACAAGATCAAGCAATTTATAGTCTGGATTTTGAGCACAATGTCTCCTCATTTATGCTTCCACCACCAAGGAAACTCCAAAGAAATTCACATATGACTTAAAGAGCCCAATGGTCCGAGCTAACATGGCAATTCACTTCAAGTGCATATTCATGCAAATGAGAATCATCAATGAATAAAAGAAGGCTTAATATCGTTTAAAATTGGAAATTAAACTATTTTTGTTGGTGCTGTTGAGGGCATTGCATTCGGTCGCATTCATAAAGAAAACAACAGCTTCAACTCATCAGCAAAACAAGGCACAACACAACTACCCACCATATGCAATAGCTTAATCCAATGCTTTCAATGGGTACTTCTGAAAATGTTCCACTAATTCCAATGCTGGCAAGAAGTTTCCAGCAAAACCTAAAGAATAATTGAGAAGTGACTTGTTACATAATAGGCCCACAATTCGGTATAGAAACTACCAGAGAGACTAGGGCGGTCTATGCATATCTTTGCAAATTATGTCTCAAAAATAGATTTCTGTGTCACAGCTCCTCAGAAAAACCAACCTATTCAAGATCTAAATGATTTTAGTAAATATCATCACAGACCAACATTTCCCCTCCTTTCTATTCCTTCCCCCAATTATTTTACCATTCCTCCTTTAATCTGTCCTTTGGATCTGTTAAACACATGTGGCTATGACATGAAAATAATTAGAAAATCAGAGTAGGAAAAAAGAAGAGTTCTAAAAGGTGAATAAGTATAGAGGCACATCAAAAGGTTATTTGTAAGTACACGATTACATATTGTCAATTAAAGCAAGGATAAGTGAAATAAGAAGTTACATATAATTTTATGTCAAGAGGAGTATAAATTATGTCTTAGAGCTTGATCTTTCGAAACACTATTAAAACCAAAGAGATAGTGTGAGGCGAGGGATCATGTATCTTTGCTAAATGACTTTTTATTGACCCTGATAAAAAAGACAACAAAGGTTTGGCCTTTGTCTCAGTATTTTAATCTCAACCATTTCCTCCTAGATATGTGCCTTGTTGAGTTATGCTTCGTGTGTAGATAAAGCAAATCATGTTTAAAGGTCAAGTAAATCACGATGGAGAATTCTTCTTGATCTTTCACACAAATAAAAGCATACCTTTGATTTTGCACCAAGCTGAGCATTTGCTGCCTCTCTGGCGATTGACTTTGCCTCCAATTTTTTTAAAAACTGCTTCAAGTTTGTTTAGTTACATAATTAAGTCAAAAGGGTACCAGATTTACATGCAGAAGCCACAAGAAGAAGGGTACGGTTGTTGGAAATACCTCTTTCCGCTTTTCAGATTTTTCATCACTTCTCAAGCCAGTAGTGGGTGAGAAAGCCAATGTATTTTTCCTATCCAGTGCAGAAATTTTATGTGATCTGTTATTAACTTAAAAAGCTCAGAATCCAACTAAAGAAATCCAAATAAGGAAAAACTCCACCAACAATAAATATTCTATTGAGAACGAGAAAATCATAATATACTTAATTTTCCTTCCAAATTACAACTTTGAAGTGTGAAGATCATGAATATAAAATCTTATTCTGAGACACAACTGGAAGAAAATAAAGGAAGGATTGAGTGTAAACGAAATGACGAGGCTGCTCCATGCTGTTGCCAAGGACAGCCAACTCCTTGGAGACAATATTTTCACAAATTAGCCAGTTCAAGTAACTCCTCCCCCACCCCACCAACCCCCAAACCATTGAAATGGATCAAAATTTATATATCGCTACTGTCTACTAGTATTAGCTGCATTCTTAAGCAAACTAATTGCAGCATGTCTTATAGAAAAATTTACTTAAAAGTCATAGAGTTAGAAAAACCAAGTTCTTTTTTTTTTTCTTTCTCTACTAAGCATAATTGACAGTTTCAGAATCAGGGGTCAACGACTTACCCAATTTACACAATATCATTGCCAATTCAAAACATTTTAATAACAATTTTATAAGTACTGAGGAAACAGATTCTACATGTAAAAGTAGATTTTATAACTGTAAAAGAGATTTTTTAGTACATGCAGTACAACTGTAATCACATCAAGCATCTTTCTCATTGATGATTACTAGTAGCATTTCAATCTTAAGACACAACTTTTATTGTGAAATTTTAAAGGACATTAATTGTCACAAGAACAAAATTTACAGTAAAAAGAACAAAGTTAGCAAGAGCTATGTCTACTGACCCAACAATAATAAAGAAATCAAATTTTTGCATGATTATTGGTTAGACAAGAGATCGCAAAATCTCACCCTGAGGGCAGAGGATTTGATCTAGTTCCTGATTGACTCCTTTGAGTAGCCGTCTTTTCAATATCCTTCCTCAGTCTACAGTTCAAATAATTAATCAATTACATATTCGAAGTAAAGATTGTGAACCAATGGAAAGGGAAAACCAAATGATTTGATCATAGGATTCACAGTCAACAGTTAGAATTCATAAATCAGCATGTGTATCAGAAATATAGATTTATTATTTGTTTTTAAAAATGGATTCTTCTAAGTAATTAAACAACAAAACCTCACCAGCAGAGAACGAGGTCCAATTATCCGAGATTTTCAAACAGCAATTATATACCAAGAAGAACTTAGGCGAGCAAATAAAAAGAATCTTCTATCATAATATATTTTTAAACGCATCAAATGAACCAAAAAAATTAGAAGATCAGAAAGCTTAAGGAGACTGTACTCAGAATTATAATAGTGATTGTATGCATGGGTGAGTTCCTTGTTACCCTGATGATTGATCTAACCTCACAATATGTTAAAATGGACTTATCATTGAAATGACAAAACTTGTCGTGTAGAATTGTACTTCTATCCTTCTCAGTCTGAATCTAGAAAATCACTAGTCTGTATCCATAGTCTTTTGACAAACGAGAAAAACTTGTCGTGTAGAATTGCATTTCTATCCTTTTCAGTCTGAATCTAGTAAATCACTAGTCTGTATCCATAGCCTTTTGACAAATGAGAATAAGGATTACCCTTTATTCCCCTTCATTGGAGTGTGAGAAGTGGAGATCTTTGGCTCGAATGCAGTAGATGACACCTGCCAGGGTATACTAATAAAATATCAAAACTTGCCATATGCACCTTAGGGCAGACAAAATATAATAGCATAAAAAAAAAGTTCAATATCAAATTACGTACATGCTTTACTGTACTTGGTTTTTCATCAGAGGTAGATCCATTACTACGATTTTGGAAAGTCTTGAAAGCTCGCTTAACAATATCCTTATCCCCCATTTTTTCCATTATCAAAGACTTCCGCGTCATAGAGAGAGCAGCCAAGGAATTTGCCGGACTCAAACTAAAAGACATGTGCAAGGATGTAGGAGCTGCTCTCTTGCTTTCTCGGACCAGAGAATTCTTACTTTTCGGCGGTGATGACCCATTCACCTTCTTTTTCAAGGACTGAGAGGCAGGTATGGATGTGGACATTGATGTCGGCTTTGAATATCTAGGAGTGGATGCTTGCAATGATTTGGCTGCAGCTGATACAACTTTCTTCTTCGTCCCAGCCAAATTTCTCTCTGTTTTAGTTGGAGTTACCTAGACACCAGAAACCAATAATTCAATTCACAAAACCAACTAAAATAATTCAATATATATTGACCTTGAATTACTCTAACCAAAAGGAGCCAATAAGTTCCATTTTACCTTTTGAGCTATATTCCGTGCATTCAACTTAGAATTTTCCTTTTTCATTGCACTTGTTTGTTCTCTGCCATTTTTCCTTTCTGGAGGTTTTTTCACGATATGTTGAGAGTCCTTTTGAGGAGTCTCTAACCCAACCAACACAGAGTCTTCTCTGACATTTAATTCAGGGTCATCTACATTAAGATTCACCTGATCCTTAGCTTCCTCGATTGCAGAGCTTCCACAGTTCACAGCAGCAGCAGCCTCCTCTTTTTCCTCTTCTGAAGTGATCGCATCCATCAAACCATTCATACAGGCTCCCTGCTCATCCCCTTCAGAAGATCTAGCATCTTTTGCCTCATTAGAAATGGCTACATTTGTCAAAACAGTCATGCAGTCTTCCTGTGCAACTTCCTCAACTAATCTCTCCCCATTGGACAAACCAAATTTAGTATCGTTCTCAGAAGAATTTGCAAGACAATCTTCCTTGCTTGACACATCTGAGCTTGGAATAACAGGGTCCATTGACTTTTCCTGTTCCAATTCCTCAGCTTTCCTAGCTGCAATCTTCTTGTAGTGCGCTTCAAAATATGCCTTCTTCTGGGCTACTGATCCAGGCGTTGATAAATTTCCAACTTCCTCCAAATACTTATTTGGTGAGAATGATGACCACTTCTCCCAAGAAAGTGCATCATTCTCAAACCTACCGAATGAAACCGACACTTCCAGTCTAGAACCAGATTGCACAGAGTCATCCATCTGTTTGACAACAGAACTTTAATTGATAAAGATTCACAACTCACAATACAGATTAGGCAAGCTCGGGAATCTTGCAACTATGATAACATATATAAAGATTCACAACTCACTACTTTAATTAATTCATATCTCCAGTAACTATGATGACATATATAAAAGGAACAAACAGTTGGGAGCAAAAACTTAATCAAATGGGCCTCTCATAATCACTCAAAGGACATAGATGGAGTACCTTCTTTTCTACGAGAGATGTATAAACTAAAGATTCATCCCTTGATTTTCCGATATGCGTGAGGATTAATCAGAAATCTACCACAAAGTTGAAACAATGGGCTGAGGCAAGTATGGGCAAATCATCAACACACAGAACCGATCAAGAAAAAGAATGATGTCCTAATGAAGACAAAAAGAAGACAAGGAAAATGCAGGTACATAAAACAAATCCATGTGCTGAGTTTTTCTACCGCAACAATCATCCATAACATTACAGCTTTTTAACAGTGACAAAAATAATTGTCTGTTTCTGGTTCTTCTGGAAAGTCCTAAACAGATAACCTTAATCATCGGCACAATAACAAGGGCACCAGGAATATAAAAAAACAAACATAGTAAAAAGTTGCACATAATGCTCAGATCAGTAAGTACACAGATGTGCTTTTTGCCTTTGATCTTTTTCTCAGAGCCAATCCAGTTCCTAGAGTGAGCAAAAGTTGAAAAGTGCAATCTTTGACACGAATATTAAAAGAATGAACAAAACATAGATGGGTTTGGTGTAAAAGCCTAAAAAACTAACAAAAAATGCCACATTTCACCTAAAAACTAAAGGGTTAATGCACAAACTAAAACATAAAGTGGACGAAATCGAGAAGAAAATATAAAAAATGGGTTAGTTGAATTGAGTCTTTACCTAAAGATTTTCTAAAGAAACACTTGAAAGAGAGAGTCAAGATTGAAGATAATGATGATGCTGGGTAGATACAGATGGTTTTTTGAAGGCCCACCAAAAGAAGAGTGAAGTGCAGTGCCAGTCAGCGAAACAGAGAGATGGGGGTGGTACGTGCGAGATCTTTTGGATCAATAATGGAGGTGGAGCTGGGGCACGTGTGGGCCTTTGATTTAATTGGACAAACTAATTCAAGAAAATTTGTCTAGTAGGCTAGATTATGGAATGGTAAAAAGAGTTGATGATGAGTAATTTAAAAACAAAAACAAAAAATACTTAATTTTCAGATTAGTAATAATATATAATTATTAGACAATTCAAATTATGAAGTAAATATTGTTAGATATATATAAGAAATTACGATTGTATAAACAATTAGTTGATTTTTTGGAAGTAAATTTTTATATATAGAGTATGTTATAAAGTCCCTTATATTTGATCTAAAATTTCCATGAAAATTTATTAATTTTCACAAGTTTTTCACCTACATCTAGATAATGTCATTTGATTATATTTATTTATTTGTTACATTTGAACACGAGTATTATTTTTTTCAACTTACAATAATATAATATTATAACTCAAATGTTTTTTCATAGTGATAATTCGTAAAAACCCCATAAATTACGCTTATAATTATTAATTTTTTATTAAATTTAATAGAATAGAAGGTTTAACTTTATAAGTTTCGAAATCCAACAAAGGATCACGAGGATTCCATATAATGATTTATTAGGTGGTAGTACTTGTTGCTGCAAAAAAGGTGATTCTATATAATGCTACAATTTGAGCAATTAAAATTTGTTTGGATTGATGGATTGAATTAAAAAAATTAAATTCTTAGTAATAAATTTATTTAAATAATTTTATATTATAATAAATTTTAAATAATTTAAACTTTCATTCTAATTTTTTTTCAGTCATGTGGATTTAATAAGAATTGATTTGAAATCATTTCTTCAAATATAAATTGGCTTATCCAACACAACCTTAAAAAAGAGAGTTGGGTTTTATCCATCTATGAATGACTTTAAGGGAAAGAAAAAATCAAAAAGTGAGAAAAATTTGTTCTCAAATATTTACTAAAAAAAAAAAAACAGTGCATTTTTTACTTTCAATTTGAAAGAAACTTAGTTATCAAATTTAACTAAACAAAAACTTGAATACCTATTCTTATTCCAACTTCCAAAAAGGAAATAAATAAATAAGCCCCATATGCTAAAACATAAAGCAAACTGAATATATTACCCATATGATTCACAAAATTATTGCATATTAGTAATTTCTTTTCTTTTTAATAATTTCAAGCATGCCAATTGTAATATTTATATCACATTCTCACATAAATAGTAAATGCCTAAAAAAGAGGCATGGCTTCATACAACAATATTAAATCATAATTTATCAGTAGAATATAAGAATCATTTTTTTGTTTTATTAAGGTTAGATTTTAGGATTGACTATTGAGAATGATTTATTGGTTCATTGCACTTTGTCTCTTTCATGATGATTTTAGTTGAAGGGTCCAATTCATATGATGTTCATTCACAGATTTATTAAAAAAAAAAAAACTCACCTACTTTTCAACTCTTCAACATTTTTTTATTTTTTTGTTATTGGTCTTAGCTAATTTCTAAAGATGGCTCAAGATTAACTTTGAAGACCAGGTAAGAATAGGATAACCAATGGGCCATAGCCCAATAACCTTTTTATAGAGTGACAATTAAGTGAACCTTTTTTGGGCAAATAACCAAATTATTTTTGAAATATCACCCTATCTTATTGACCCCTAAAATAATTAAATCTCATTTTCACTTGTGTTTTTGGTCAATTTCAAACCACAACAAGGACTTGCCTTCTTTTCTCCTCCTACAATGCTCTAAAGTTACTCAAGCACTCCCAAGTGGATACACAACCAATAGCTGTCACCAAAAATGTGACTTTGTTTTTGCTAGTATATAAGGTTTAACTTACTTTGATTATGTTTGTCCCAAAAACAAGAATTGTCTTATTTCCTCATATTAAGGTCTATAAATCCATCATGGAAATCAACTATGTATTGTTGCTCCAACTCCTTTTGGGCCTATTTTCTTTCTTGGGCTTCGGCAAATCCGACCCAGAACCGCTCCAAGATTACTGTATTGCGGACACAGAAACCCCTCGCAAATTCTTCTCAAATGGTGTACCATGCATCAACCCGGATCACACATTGGCTTCCCATTTTGCTACATCTGCATTATCCAAACCCGGTGATATAAACCAATTTAAATTCAACGTTACTCTTACCAACATCAACAACCTACCCGGGATCAACACCCTTGGCCTAGTCATGGCACGGGTCGACATCGCGGTTAACGGTCTCGTGCCGCCCCATTCTCACCCTAGGGCATCGGAAGTGACCATTTTGCTAGAGGGTTCCCTCTTAGTCGGCTTTGTAGACACCTCCAATCGTCTATACACGCAACGATTACGTCCAGGTGATTGTTTCGTGTTTCCAAAGGGTTTGATTCATTTCTTGTACAATACCGACTTGACGAACCCGGCATTCGCCGTGTCGGGGCTGAGCAGCCAGAACCCCGGCGCGCAAATTTCATCGCTCGCCACATTCACATCAAATCCTCCCATGCCTGATGAAGTTTTGAAGAAGGGGTTCAAGGTAACTGGTCAAGATGTCATTAGAATTAGAAGGAACCTAGGAGAATAAACACTTGAGAGTGCACATATTTTATTTTATTAATAATTAATTAATTAATTGCAATGAGTAATTTATTGTTCTGGAAAATCAAGTTTGGTAGTTCAATGTGCATTGAGTAGGAAGGATATAAAGGTATGCACATAAATGGACATGCCAACGGCAGTATTTTGTTTGAATTTCTTTACCCACACCACTCCATACATGGCGGCTGCTATGACTATTGATTTGAATTATGATTTCTACACTTTGACATTTTTTTAAATAACGTCAAATATTAAAATATTTTTTATTTGCATCCATTAATTTGCATAAGATCGAAATACGAATTATTGTAGTAACTGGTTATTGTATATTTTTCATATGATATAATTTTTTCAAGTATCACTCAAAATTTATGAATTTATACTTTTCTAAAGTCTAATTAATTAAACTATGCTAAGCAACAAGAAGAGAACGTCATATATATTCTTATATGAGAGAGATTTTCAATTTTTAATTCCTAATTCCTTATATATCAACCATAGTTGTTTAATCTAGTATCGACAGTAGAGCATCTAACTCAAACCTGTACTCAACGGTAATTTCTATTATTGTAGTTTATGAAGTCCCTAATTTTTCTTTTAATGGTACACTTGATATAAGCGTTGATGATCTCCATAGGGACACAATACTACTAATAGTAGAATAATACTTGGTTTGCTATACAAAGCAATGAATATTTTCTTCTTCAAGCAAAAAATGTATTCCAAAATTAAAAGCATAGGTACCACCTAAAATTAAAGCTACTCGTGTTACATGTAATAACATTTTATCATTTCTTTCATTGTTTTATTTTATTTTTTTATAATATTGGGTAATCACTGATCTTGTACATGTTGTATTCGTTGATGTGTGTACCGAATATTTATAAATATATGTCTCAATATATATTTATACATATATATATATATGTGAATAAATACAAATATATAATAAGATGTACATTAATTTATATTATTAGGTGTAGTATTTATAATTCAATATTGTTTAAAATCTTTATACTGAGATTAGATTTTGGAGAACACATCTTCAACACTTTGATTTCCCCAATAAGAAAAGTAGATAGATGTATGAATGTGGCAAAGGGACTTGGTCCTTTCTTCAAGATAAATTCAGCCTATTCAGGTCCCTTAATATGCTTTGCTTAACCACAACCCCCTCCCCATACCCACCCACCCAACCTCATCTCCCTTCACAAATCCAGCACTCCAAGTTTTCATGATGCCATATTAATAACTGCATTAATCATAACACTCCAATCAGATTCTCTGAATTATTAGCATATTAAACAGTTTATTTATTTATTTTAAGCTTTAATTATTTGGGGAAGGCATGTGATGTGAAACGTCAAATGAGGAATTCAAAGCAAAAATAAAAAAAATTCCTCCAAATGCATTCCCATAAATATTAAGGAAATTGACCACTTGCCCAATTGAATAAAGCAAAAAGACAGGTTGTGGCATGTGACATTTTTTCTATTTTTTCTCATTTATATTTAAAATAATAGTATTAGTTGTCTCAAGTTGGAATTGGTCTTTTGTTAAATCGAGTTAAGTCATTAATCTTTACCTCTTAGATCACCTAAATGATTGAACGCTATATCATTGAGCATAATAATCCATATATCTCAACGTTTAAATTCTTATTTTTCAATAATTTCTCTCATTTTTATGTGATTATGTTCGTCATATTGTTATTACTTCAAAATAAAATAAATACGCATAGAAATGAATCATCAGTTTGCCTTTTAAAAAAAGAAATTAATGTTCTATGCTGGACTATTTGAATTTTCATACTTCTAAATAATCAAAATCCTTAAAAAAGATTTACTAAAGATTTTGTAACCTAATTTCATCTTTTTTTTTTTTAATTCTAAATACTCTACCTACTTCATTCATTCGTCCTACCCAATGTTTTTGGAATCGAACTGTACTAGCTGGTTTAATTATGAGTTGACGGTCGATTCGATTCGATTAATTTTAAATATTTATTTTTGCAGTTCAATTGATAAAAAATTAATCAAACTTATTTTTATTTTTTATTTATTTTTTGAAAAAGTTTAAAAATTTAAACTTAATATTTTCTTATATGTATGTGAATATTTAATAGATATTTTTAATTAATTTTTATTTTTTTATCTTTAAAATATATTATATAATAATTAATTTATTATATTATTATTTTATATAATATTATAAAAAAATATAATTAATTTTTATTGCAGGTGAATCCAATTATTAATGTTCCCATCCCCACCCCCACTCCCGGGCCACATGTTGAATGACCACACCTACGGTGGCTAAGAATAATTCCTATTAGAATATCCTTTCTACCAAATCATAAACAAAGTTGGATTGATTTTTCCAGTTTGCGAACAAATTTTTGAAGTCATTGTCAGTAGTATTATAAGAAAACAAAACTCTTATTTTGTTTCAAGAAATTTCCATGCATTGAATATTTGTAATGATATTTTCTGAAGAATGATGCAAGCACGTAAGATGCTTCTAAAAGGTGATTTAATACAACTTCAAAGCCAAGGGATTGGTAGAAACTTGATGAGCTGTGAGTGGTTTATTAGTAAGTTCTAACATTGCCCCCCTTTTTTTATTTGTTATTTGTTGTCTTAGCCTTAAATCATTGTCAACTACACAATCATTCCATGATTAAGTGCTCAACCACTGTTTTTCTATTTAATTTAACCTTATTAATGATAATCCGACACGTCGTAAAATGTAATTGACCTTTTAAAATTCTTGTCAAAGTCACACAAACTATAGTTTCTAAAAATTAAAAAAATAATGAACACCATGTTATTTGTTATTCATAATCTCTCCAAGTACAATAAGAATGTAAAACCCAAAAATTGGTTCCTCTTAGTAAAGGAAGCCAAAACTCTATCAATCAAATGACATGTTGTTACATTAATTTTTATTTTTTTTTTGAAAAAAAAAAAGAATAATAAAACTATGACCTGGGTCCCACCACCTCTTTGTTTTCCACCCTCTTTCTGTACACAAAAGAATCAACTAACAAAAAAAAAAAAAAGAATTTAAAAGAAATAACTGGAATATCCAACCAAATTACTAGACAAGAGCGAGTGCTGTTCCTGACGCTGATGATGTTGTACCTTCCCTCTCCCCTTGTACAAATCGTAAGGCTCCCAAAGATAATCCAATGGACAAGGTCTCCTCTCATCAAGCCTCACCCAAGGCTTCCCCTTGCCACTCCAGTGCAGCAGGCTCACTGGACCAGGATGCAACGCCCTACAGGATCCCGCCACGTTATCCCCACCCAACCCATGTTGATTCCACCTATGATCAATAGGCTCCACATTCCCACCAAAAACCAGCAAGAACGGAGGCAATGAGCCCAACTCATATATCCGTTTCTTTCTCTGCAGTTCCATCCAATTCTCAATTTTCTTCCTGAAATGCCCCTCCCTCCATTTCTGTAAATCCATCACCATAACCCCCGTGTTGAAGTAGCAGGGGTTCCTAGACTCGAATGCCCGGTTCAAAACCGGGTCGGACCAGAAATTATTCGTGAAATATTTCGTGAAATTCGCGTGGCAATACTCCGGGGCCCCGATTATTTTCCCCTCGGATATTTTCACTTCCCAGAGCTTCAAAATGTCGTCGACTAATACAAGATCGGAGTCGAGATAAATGACCCGGTTCACACACGGGTCGAGGATATCGCCCAAATAATTTCGGGCGTAGTTTAATGGGTTCTCTAAAGCCGAGCGAATAGATGAAGATATGAGATTGATGACTGTGTCCTCCCGAAAAATGTAGAGTTTGAAGTTGAGGGAAGGGAATATGGACCTGACGAGGCGGGTCAGGACCCGAGGACTTGCCGAGTCGAATTCGGTGGCGATGAAATGCAAGAAGATTTGTTCCGGGCAGGAAGCGTGGCGGAGGACTGAGTGCACCGCCGCCATTGAACCCCTGAGGTATTCGGAGTCGAGGGTCATCGCCACGTGGACCAGCGACGGGTTGCATGACGTCGCGGCGTCGCAGGATGATGACGTCATCAACGGGCATTCAACGCCGTTGCGGTAGTCCGGCGCCTCGGAGAATCCGAAGTGACCGTTGAAGGCAGAATACGTTAACCCACCATTGTTGGGAAAGGAACGGATTCCAAGACACATCAAAGGTGAGTGAAGGATGAGGAGAAAGAAAGCAACGGCAGAGATTAGCCCTGAAAAAAATCTTGAAAGACCCATCTCTTTTTCTTGAGAAAAAATTTGGTTCTTGAGAAGAAAAAAAGAAATGGGCCTTTCTGTGTATGTCTATATATGGCAAGATTGCACTACTGCTAGTGCATTTTCTTGAAAAGAATGGTTCTTGATAAGGAGAAAAGGATAGGGGATTGGGTCACTGTGTATATATTGCACTAATGGAAATGCATTTTTGGAGGAGGAGGTGGTGGGAAATCAAGGGGAGGGTTCTGGAGCAGGAAATGCTAGCAAGGAATGTTTAGTCAATGACTCAAACGTTGATATAGACATACACAGTTACTATATATATATATATGTACATCGATGATTTGTTTAATGGGGTACAGAGTTAATTTCAACGCAGTTGCATTTCTACATAGCGCATAGGCACCGCAGCGATGGTAATGGGTCGGTATAAATTTAGGTTTTGAGACGGTTAAAACAATATAAATGGGTTGAGTTTTTAATTTTTAATTTTTAAATTTAATTTAAATTTGATTGTTTAATTTTTTTTTTTTTTTATTTATTTATTTATTTATTTGTTTTACAAAAATAATACTTTTTTAGAAAATTTTAGTATTATTTTTAAAACGTATAAATTTTAATATTTTTTAAATTATAAAAAAGATAAAAAAAAAAAAAGGGCACAAAATTATTTTTGTTATGCTAAAAATCAGTCGACAAAAAATTATTCGAGTATGTTTTTTAATAATTATGGTATTTGAATTGGAAAATGATATATACTACTGATTTTTCATCATTGATATATCATTCCTCTTAATTATAGTAACAATGTCTTTGCTATGGTAAGGATTCCATGTTGAATTTTTTGAAAATATTATTCAATAATATTTGCTGTATCTTTCATTTATTTTTGCCCTCTTTTAGTATGAATTTTTTAAGGGAGAAAAGTGATAAAGGAGGATTTTTTATATAAGCGGAAACTTAGGGGTAAGAGTACAGAAACTGCTAATGCAAGAAAAGAACAACAGCAGAGTGCGGTGGGTAGTTCTGTTTTTTTCACGCGACATGGTGGCGCGTGCTCGGTGAGTTTGACCGGGGATTAGGAAATTGGGGTTGGGGATTGAGTCTTACGCGCTAACTAATTACATGGAGATTATGGGGGAGAAATGTTGTTATGTCTTTTTAGCAATTATAGTAGTTGTAGTAGTTGGTAATTGCTGTTTTGTTGTGGGGATAAGGAAATAAAATATTGAGTTTGGGGCAGTCATTATATACGTGAAGGATCTTTACAATAAAAGGACATGATTTTCGGTTATATAGTTGGTAAATTAGGAAAGGGTATGGCCTAACTTGGTGTTATTTTAGAAAAATATTTTCCTTATTTTGAAATAAAAAATGTATTTGAATTAATATTTTGTAAAATTATTTTTTTATTTTTCCAAAACATTTATTATTTATTATTTATAATTTATAATTAAATAATAATATATTATATTATACCCCATTAATTGTAATAAAATATTGATAATGTATTTATAGTTAAAATTAAAAATATTTTCCACTAACCATAGCAAATTGAAAATATCTTTCATAGAATATCATATCAATTTTTTTATCCACCTAAAATACATTCTTTTACAATAATTTTATTAAGATATAAAAAATATTACCAAACAATTCTTTTTCTTATTGGGTGCGGTGTTGGGTGGGGGGGGGGGGGGGGGGGGGAGTTGGGTTTGGGATATTATAAAAAGTTTGTGTTTTGGACATTAATGGAGGGGAAAGAATATTATTTGCTTTGTAAACAAGGGTGCAAGCTTGCACTTACCTTATTTTGTAGCCTAGTGCATGTGTAATGTTCAATCACCTTAACTACTTTTTTTGAAAAGGAATAGTAAAAATTTATTTATTTTATTAAAAAAATATATGAATAATATAAATATTCATAATGAATACTCTCTCTATTTTGAAATTATTGTTCCGATTTCTTTCTACAAATGTTCTAAAATATTATTTCATTTACAAAAATAGAAATTTCTTAAAAAAAATGTATCTATTATTTTAAATAATAATGTGACATCGTTATTCTTCAATCATTTTTTAAAAAATAATAGTATAAATACATTTAAATTTTTTATATTTTTTTAAATTTTATCTAAAATCTCATATTAAATCAAAAGAGCCACATAAAAATATATAGAGTGGAGTTGTAAGACAAATATGAGAACATGAAAATTGCCAATGAAGGAATATAATAATTTAATAAAAAATGCAATTGAATGAGATACAGTAGCAAAGGGGACAGAAATCCTAGTATATTTCCTTGTTTGTAATATTTGATTGGTTACAGTGATAAAAATGGGGTGTGTTGCCAGCTGGAAATTAATGATGAAAAGTAGGATGCCAGCTAGAAATCATAAGCATCGAAGTGTTTTAAGTTGATGTTGACGGCTGCCAATCAGTCTGTAGTCTGCTGGCGCACAACACTGCTGCCACGTGATCACATGCCCCCTTTTCTTCCAACACCCCCATGCAACAACATTTTACCATTTTAGACACTTTCTATTCTTTTTCCGTTAATTTTTTGAATAAATCAAATATAGGTGTATTTACAATTCTCTAAATAGATTCAATCGAATCGGAATTGAAACTAAAATTCAAATTCAAATTGAAAATTCGATAATTTGATATTAGATTTAGTTTCAATTTATCAAACCATATTAATTACCAACTTTTTATTTTTATATTTAATTTTTATGTATGTATTTTATTATAATATATTCCATGTGATTTTAATTTTTTTACCTAAAAATAAAAATAAAAACTAAAAAATATAATTACGGTTTTAATATTTAGTTTTTTAAAACATTTAAAAAAAATATTGGATTATTAAAATACAGAACTGTAATATTGAAAAAAAAATAATAGTATTTGAATATAACCAATTAATTCGATTTGATATTTCAAATTTCAATCTGGGATATCGAAATTTTGTTATATCAAAATTTTGATTTAAATCAAATCCAATATATTTGATTCATTTGTAATTATTTGAGAAGTTATTAGTGGATTGAGGTATTGTACCCAATTTATTACGATATTATTATAAATTATCTAACATTTTATGAAAAAAAGTGATATAGAAAGTATTATTTTCCAACAATCTAAAACTAAAATAGTTGACTCTGTTAAGCATTAAATTTCATATTAATGTTAAAAAGACATTATATACAAAATAGCACAATATACATCAATTTTCACTTATACTATGTTTACATTTTAAAATTTTATGAAAAGAAATATTAAGAAAAATAAAATATCTTACTTCAAATTATGTAACTTTATAATATTTTATGTTTTAGATATTTATATTTTCCATTAAATTTTATGCACCAAAATGCAAGGTTAAACTTAGCCTTAAACTTTCCTTTATTGGTACCCGAGTTTTGTCAAATGTTATTTTGATATTTGAATGTTCACAAATAATTTAATTAGTTTTTTCATAATTGTCAAAGTGATGCCTTTTGGATGATATTCATTCATTTCTCAATATATTTTTTATGTAAATACTATTGCACCCCTATATTTTATTATAAAACTAATAAACTTTTACGGAAACCTACCTCTGCATGATGCTAATTAAATAATTCAATTTATTTTTTAAAACTTTTGCATAAACTGCGAAGTTTATAAAATGACAAAATCCCAAATAAATATATCTTTTATGATTTTTTGTGGAATAAAAATTATCTGAATTTTTCATTAATGCATAATTCTCAAAATCTATTCAATTATGCATGAAATCAAGAAAATTGGAGAGTAGTATTACACAGCAACTTATTTATTTTTATAATTACGCATAAACATTTTTGCATCATTTTTTAATAAATAACATGTAAAATTAGGAGTGCAAGATTTTTCATGAGAAAAAACAATAAGAGTGATATACATTTTTCTTAAAATTGTATGGTCTCATTTAATTTTGTTTTTTAAGTTTTACATGAGATCTGATAAAATAAAATAAACAAAACATTAATCAAAAATTCATTTTCAATTCAAACATATTTAAAATATAAAACAAATATTTATATCTTAAAATCTGCTCATTTGCATATCTACATGTAAAAATAAATATACTACTTAATAAAAAAGTAATTATTAATAATGTATTACACTGAATCAAGATAACAAGTTAGTGTATAGTTTTTATCTTCCAATGTCTTGATTTTATTTGCATTTGAATTAATTTTCTAAGTCAATCTTGCTATGAGAGATTTAGAAACATGTTATCATACAAAAAATCATAAAAGAAATAATCGAAATTTTGTGATCTTACAAAAATATCAAATTCTATTTGTGTGCTTAAAAATAAAAGTTTTTTTTACTATGGAGTACGTACAAGTTTTGAATTTTGATTGTATTTAGTAGTTTTCATAATATTATCTACAGATATAATAGTTTTTATATAAAAATAAAACGTAGAAATGGATGAAAATAATCTAAAATGTACTTTTTTGAAAATTGTGGTAAAATCCAATTACCAATCAAATTATTGTAAACACTCGTGCATCAAAATGACATAAGCGAAACTTGGGTATTAATTATTAATATATGTTTTACCCTTTTTTTAATTTATCACAAAAAAAAGAGTGGCCCTTTTTATTTATTTTTGGTCATAATAATTAATACAAAATTATGGGAACGTGGTATGGAGAAAAATGAAGTGATTGGAAGTTTTGAAGTTATTTATTTGCTTAATTAAGATTCTGGTGATCAAGTTGTCAATTAATTTAAAATACATAATGTATTTCCATGTTTCGTTTTCTAAACAAGTAACAAATGATAAGGAAATATGATTTTTTTAATTATTATTTTATTGTGTATTGATTTTTATTTTTTTTAACTTTAATTTATTTTCTTACCTGGTTAGATACTGGTTTGGTAGATAATCGTAGCATTTAGTATTTTATCTAAGGCCACACGACGTATTTTCTTTTCTTTTTTTTTTCTTAATCAAGTTGGTCGGTTTCCCTTGCTATGACGCGGGCCTTGGTGTCACAACTCTAGATTTTTGTCAATGGAACGAGTTTGTCAAAATCTAAAATTTAAAATTCATCTTATCAAGATTTTTGAAGATTCGAACTTGCCCTATCCCAAATCCGTCGGATCTGTTTTATAATTTTAAAAATATTAAAAAATATATTTTTAAAAATAATATCATTAAATTTTTTAAAATATATATATATTAAAATACAATATAATATAAATATATATATTAAAATAAAAAATAAATAAAAAAATTAAATGAGATGAGTTTGAAAATTAAAAATTAAGACTTATCATGTACCCGTTTATATTTTCTCAAATCCGCCCCAAACGAGGCGGGTGTGGGGCAGATCAAATCCAACTTGAACCTATTGACATCATTATAAAGCGCTCTCTTGCTCGCACCATGTTCTTCTCCTTCTTCATATTCCTAAATAATCTTTGTAACTAAATTTTCAGCGACTACATATAATTTTTGAATTCTGATAATTAAGATCAACGACAATTTGTTGATATTTATTATTTATTTTTAAAAAGTTATTTGGAGTACATAAGTCCTATATGTACTATGCACGCATGGAATCAACTACGAGATTATGATTTTTGATAAATCACAATGTTGATTTTGATAAAAAGGCCTAATTTAATTGATAAAGATTGAGGTTTTGAAATTTCAAATTATAAGTTCTTGAATTTTAAATATAAGTTTATTGTGTTGGTTTTGAGAGATGATTGTTATGGTATGGAGTTTTTGGTAAAAATTGAAAATGTAAATTTTTTGTATATATATTTATATTGTTGATCTTAAAAGTAGTAATTCAAAATTAGTAGTGTCACATCTATTTTAATTGAGATAATAATTTTAAAAAATATTTAAATTTTTTTTTCTGAAATATTAAAAAATAAATTATAAATTTAAGACAGAGGAAATAATTTGATGCAATGATGCATGGCATTTAATTGTGTTACTAAAAGATTAGGGACATATTTCCAATTGCCCCAAGAATTTTCAAATGCATTTGACTATAATTTTCTCTGGCAATTTCATTGATTTTGTAATTTTTGCTTCTTATTCAGAATTTCAGAGTCATGTGTGTGTGTGTGTGTGTGTGTGTGTGTATTTGCTTTTCTTTTGAACGAAATGATTAATCACATCAAGTGGGATTAGGGGCTATTATCAAGTGAGATTATAAAGAGTGAGATGAATACATGTATTACTATATTTTACATTCAAGACCTCACACTTGCAGATTATTTCATTAGAAACCACATATTTAACTTTTTCTGGTTCTCCGGAATTAGGGACTATAACATGACACGTGGCATTTTATTTTTTATTTTATTTTATAAAAAGTGATTAATTATATTTTTATATCAAAATATTAATAATTAATTAGTTATAATGAATAAAGAGATAATAATACTCGCATCAGTATAAAATGATCTGATAAGACTGAAGTCTTAAATTTTCAAAGTCAACCATTTAAAGAAGACTTTTTCAAGTTATATGTGCTATTGTGGCATATGTTAATTGGAACATAGCTGTGGGCTGGAAGTGAGCCAAACAGTATCATAGCTGATGTTGGGTTACTGGTGTACGCCTTGAATTTTGAAGGAACGCGACAAAGACCACATGTTTAATATTATAAAAATATTTAAGGTGATTTATAAGTGATTATAATAAATTTTTTAATAATTTTAATTAATTATTTTTACAAAACGAGGATGTAATGTAACCTGAATGTTTGGATCTTGCTTCTTGCATTCACATTGTGAAAACGGAAACGGGAAACGTGACAAATGGTATCACCTCAATATTGAATTTGCTCTCTAATTCTTGATATGCTTTATTGCTTGTAAAGTTTCAATAATTCAACTTTGCTATGTTGATGTTTGAGTGCTCTAACACTATTAGAGATTTTTGAGTCCTAAAGCTTAATAAACACAAAAGCAAATAAATCAAAAGATTGAGGTCAAGTCATGTACCTTAAAACCAAAAGCAACCAACCAAAATAAACTACCCTTTTACCCAATGATTAAAAAAAAAAAAAACCCATTAACAATAAGCTAATAAACTACCTTATTCATTCCTACGATATCATTGAAACAAACACTATGCCCTAACCTCACCTAAACTACCAAAAAGGATAAAATTAAGCAACTACCAGAAGGTCAATGATGTTCATATACAATAATTTAAATAATTTAAAGAAATTAATTGAACCATCACGCAAGAAATCAAGTAGCTACACTTGCTCCGATTTAGTATATGTTAATTTCCACCAAAAATAAGTCGAAGTTGTTGAAAAATGTTCGAAATTTTTTATTAGGCGATTGATAATAAATGATAAACTTGTCGCAGGTAATCCCCACTATATTTGAATATTCAAAGTTCCCATTTTAAGAGATTTTTTATTTTCTAATAAATGATTCCAAGTACATCAAATTTTAGTACGAGTATCAGAAAATTTCCATACATGTAAAATTTGACAAACTAAATGTTCAATCTCACAAATTAACAAGCTTCTTAAGAAAATAGAAAATGAAATACTTTCTGGGGATATGGGTGAGAATATTAATTGTAAATAAGTGATGGTAAGAAATTGGGAAGAGCAAAATGCATTTAAGTGATCGTGCAGTGCCTAGGATTCCCTGAATATATATATATATATTGGCACCAGAATTTTTGCAATATATTAATAAGGCCCACGGGTTTTAATGAACTGCCATTGGCCCCATCCTACTGATCCATTGGAGGAACCTGTCAGACGGTGTCGTTTGTCCGCACACGGGTTTTCCGATGCACTGCCCAGAAAAGGGAATGAAGGTGGCAAAAGTGCCCTGTTCAGTCATTGTTTTTGCTTTCCTTAATTTTTTTTTTTTGGGTTGAATAATTATTATAGTTTATCTAAGTTTTAAAATTTCCTGACTTTTGGATTTTCTTTCCCATAATTGTTTTTTTTTTTCTTCTTTTGTCAATATGTTTGAAATTTCTATTCATGTCATTCACCAAGCTTGAGGGTTCCATTAATAGGTAGTTCTGGCCCAAATGTGCCTGAAACATTTTCAGGTTCTTGAGATTGTTTTGGCATTGATTCGAAATTTATAGCATTTTATGCTAGCTGCAGTTTTAATATGTACTAAAAATGAAGAGACAAGGAGATTCCTAAGTCATGAGTAACAAAATAATTGATACAAAATTCAATTCTGAACTAAGTCTAGTCACGTGTAAAACCATCCGTATCTCGTTAGTCTAGTCACACTTAAACCATCCACCCTAAATAGTTGGCCTTGGAATTTTTTCCATTTGAACGATAAAATCCTCGCCCTTCCAATTCAAGGACCAGCGGTGGATCAGAAACAACACATCCAATTCATTATAAAATCACCCAAACATACCATAAGATACATATACTACCACATTTTTACTGAATTTGACCAAACTAGGATAAGAATTTTCCATTAGTGGAATGTAAATGATAAATTTAATATCGACTGGTGGCAATGAAGTGATCGTAGAAGTACAACCGGAGCAACAACAAATTGCCCTTGTAGTTCAAGTTGCATTGGCAAGACAGCCAATGAAAGCTCTTTCGACAATTCGGTAAAATGCAAAGTGTTAACAAGATGTAACGCCCGGGGCAGAAATCACCAACATGCATAATAAATTGCAGATGGGATGACAAGAAATAATACAAGCAAAAGGTGACTGCTAAAGCAAGCCTCTTAACGATAACAAAAGGACCTCAAGAAAGTGAGGGAAAAGGTAAAGTAAAATCAAAACTGATCTGAAGTTACTCTTTGGTTTACTGCCTGTTAGTCCATGGATAGGGGCTGGCACTTGGAAGGTTTCTTGATGTTTTACCTCAGGGAATGGAAGCACAGCTCTCAATTCTTTTCTCTATGCTCCAAATGCCTGCATCAATACGTACTTCAGTCAATTTACCCGCCGTGTTATCTTGATATCTGGATATTATACCAGGAGCTGAATAATTCTTGATTTCTTTCTTCAGCAATTACTTTTACATCATATTACAGTTTCATATAATAAGTATTCACATATCATATCTCCAGATAAAAGTTATCATATGATAACAGATAGTCCCTCTGATGCAATACCATCAGCAGATTATTGAAATACAAAGACCATATATTTGAAATATAAACAGCTCCATCTTAACTCGGAAACATTAATTATAAGGAAAATTTTCAAAATATATTATACAAAGAGAAACAAGAGACGATTAAAATGCATAGAGTAAGCAGGAAAAGGGCGGAGATGTCAGAGGAGGCTGGTTTTATTTAATCCTACATCACAGGTCCTGTTACATCAGAACCAGCAAAGATCATCAGACTAAGAAATGAAATAGATGAGCTGGCAGAGACACTTCCCAACCACATGAACTTCAAACTTCCTTCAATGTTTCTTACTGAACAAACCAAAATTTTAGACTTGGCTAGTGTTTGGCAAACTCTTGTCATGGATACCGCGAGAAGAGCTATATCCAGTTTCTCTGATCCTAGTTTGGTGATATATTGAAGGAATCAAATCCAAATCTGTATGCTTCAATTCTGGCCTTCATCTAGATTTAGTTCATTCCCACATGAGCTGGAACTAACAAAAAGATGTTTCATTATGCCAAAAAACCATTGTTGAATGTTTTTTAAGAAGTTACATGATTAAACACCTTTTTTCATTGTTGTGAACAATGGCAAAGTAGCTTAAAGCTCTTTTCATAATTAAACTAGCTAATCCGTTCAACTTAGGTTTGTAGAAATCTAGTTCAAGGAGACTCTTGTTTAGTTAAAACAGATCATGGAAAATATGATCAATGGGGTCTCGGCCTGATCCTGTTTTAGAGTTCCCATTGAGACCCTTGGAAGAATATATCAATCGTCCCAGTGACAAATGCATATAAAGATTGCTTTTGATAAATTTACAGCATATAAAAGATAAAAATAAATACTATAGATGTACTTTAAGAGAGCTTGCTGATTAAGACATTCCCTACCACATTTGTTTCACTTACTACCTATCTCCTGAACAGTTAACTCAGTGTATGCAGTTGAGAAGATCCCAACTCCTTTGGATCCCAAATCTACCTTCAGGTAAATTAATGATATTGATTCGATTTTTTAATACCATCAGTGGAATCGGAACAAAAGCCAAAATATTTAGACCTTTAACGTCGGGTAAAAAAATATTCATCTTTTTACTGTCTACCTCACTCCATTACCATATGTTATTTGTAACTCAATCCTACACAGCATACCAACAGGTTAAAGCAATAAAAACGATGGAGGACTTAGCCCAATGCCAGCCCTTGATGTGTTTGACCAAACAAATATCATGCAATCAATCAAATAAGTTCCTCTGCTCTTAACTTGATATTAGCAACTCCAACAGAAGAATCTAGGTGTCAGCAACAATAATAGTCGCTACTTGTATTTTGTCAAAAACAACTACGAATTGAAAATACTAGCAAGATCCTTGATGCATCACAAATACAGTTAGATAGGCCAACTGTGACAAAAGGCAAAGGTTTGAGACCTCCAGGATGGAAAGAAAAGTAACATCACACTTGTCCTATGTTAAAACTTAAACTAATCAAATGAAAGAGCTGGTGAACTAGTTTCTAGATGATAGACAATTGGCACCGCTTAAAGTTAGGACTCAGTGTCTCCCGAGAAATAAATGAATACAACAAAACAACAATGGTACCACTCCAAAGCCTTTGACATATACATTAGTAAAAAGCTGAGAAGGATCAGAAAGGGGACTCTCCTGCAAAACCAGATAGTTATACGTCGTGATACAAACCAAAGTTCAAAAAATGTTCATCGAAGATCCATTTCAAATAAACATGAAAAATGCCACCACTTCTAACCTTAGCTTTTGCAGTTGCTTCATCTACCTCCTTTTTTACTTCTTTTTCAGTGTCCTGAGACACAGAACAAAAACAGCAGATAATCTAAATGTGATCATTCTTTAGCAGAAAAGCTTTCGCTAGACAATCATTCAGTTCAGGAAAGATCCATTACTTCAAGCAAATGAAAATGTACTAAGAGAAACTAAAAGAGAGACTTGATACCAGGAAAATAGGATCCTCCAGTAACTGAAGATAAAAACAGATATTACTGTGTTACCTTGAGTTGCTTTTCCATGGCTAGATCGTGAGATAGTATAAGCTTTCTGATTCTTTCAATTGATCATGCTCCACCAGGAAAGAGTACTGAATGTACACATAACATGAGGATTTAAGTATTTAATCATCAAGAGAGAATATTCACATTATATCCACCTGTTTAACTCTCACCATGTGTCTGACATGTACTCCCAGGATCAGACAGGGAGTGTCCGTGATATCGGCAGGTGTCCATTCGAGGATCTGTACATATCAAGGGGGATAAATTACACTTATTCCAGTGAGGATAAATTAGTCTTATTCCAGTGTAAAATGGAAAATCAAAACAGAGTTCGTGTCTGTAAGTATCAAAGAAACATAGCGCTCCAGCACATGATAAATGAGAAAGGCCATTAAATCTACAGAACACAGTGCAGGAGATTCCAGCGACAAATTTACTGCACAATAAAGGATCTCCATATAACTTCCAAAATGAAATGGACATGCATTGGCAAAAAGATATTCCTCTGCAACGTATCCTTGGCTTTCCACTTTCACTTGTTTACTAATGAAAAAAGACAGGGGAAGGAGGGTCTTTCTTTGAAGAAGAGTAGAAAAGAAAGAAAGAGTAGTTAAAATCAAGAATATTAAATCCATGTTGATTCAATCACTATTACTGACAGACAAAAAATATCACAATCTACTATAGTAAAATGAATCTCTAGACATTTAGGCTTCTTTATTTAGCAATTTAATAACTAGAAAATTAAAACACGTGTTGCAAGTTAATGACGTGTCAATATAGAAATTATATACATAAATTCATGACAGAAAACCTTTATGTGCATAAATAGCATGTGTAATAAATAGAAAATAGTTATGCCTAATCTTTATATAATGTAACCAAATGGCTGAAGATAGAATCCGAAATTAAAGCTTAATCAATTGCTCAGCTTCTCTTTTTCTTGACATTATATTATGACAGCTTTATTATTTTAATATCTATTGTTCACAATATTTACTCTTGTTTACTTTTTGTTATTCAGTATGAAAAAGAACACTCTGTTTATATGATTGTTTGTCGTTGTTGGCTTCTATTATATAAAGGTATACATACTTTTCAACTATCAATTTTCAATTTTGTAGGCACCGGTTTGAAAAGGCTTAATATTGTACCAATATTTTTTTTATTCTATAAAAGTCTGATTATTACAAATAAGACATTCATATGGATCGCCTTGGTCTTTTATACCTTTTATTTTCCTTTTTGTATGTTGGCAGTAACAACTGAAATAATGGCATGAAGCCTTTTTCTCCACACTGTATTCGAGAAAATCGAAAAATCTATCTGCAGGGTGGAGCCAACAATGGAACAGAACGGGAAAAGCATCCTTACCTTACTCTCAATATAGAAAACACCAGCTGATCAGGATTTTCCTGTGTCTTCTTGAATGGACAACAACATCAACACAGATCATCAATTTCTCAATCAAGAAATGGCAATCAACATGTCACCAATAATCACCACAGGAACAAAGCCCATCTTTGAAGTGATGAAAGCGATTAGAATCCCTTACAATTATCTCCCTTTCTGTGAGTTTTGATATGAATTTTGTTACACTGTGGCAGTCCCCACATACCCGCAAATTCTTGTATATCCTAATAGAAGTTTTAGGGGGCGTATTGAGAATTCCATACACAATAGCCAATCTCTCACTGTGACTTGTAAGGATATTTTCTTTCTCATCATCCTCAACATCCTGCAGTACAAAACTATAGTCTGGGGTATAACCAAGGCTTTTTATTTTAGCATTTAGTATTGCCAATTCCTTATGTATCTCTTCGCACTGTGGGTGAGACTGATTGCCTGTATAAAAGACTTCAATCCTATTATTTAGTTCAATTGAGCTCCACCCAGGAGTCTTCCACAAACCCCTATCCCTAGCCAATGATCTCACTTCATCCACCCCTTCCCATCGCCCAAAATTTGCATAAAGATTTGACAACAAAACATAGTATCCAACATTTTCTGAATCAAGTTCAAACAAGCGATTCGAGGCCTTTTTACCCATTTCAACATTTCCATGGATTCTACAAGCACCAAGAAGAGCTCCCCATACCGAAGCGTCAGGTCTCAAAGGCATGCTCTCAATGAAATTATATGCTGTTTCCAATAGCCCAGCCCTACCAAACAAGTCTACCATGCAACCATAGTGCTTCAAAGTAGGTTTGATTCCATATCCTTGCTGCATAACGTGAAAACACCATTTGCCCTGATCAACCAAACCAGAATGGCTACAAGCAGTCAACAACGATAAAAATGTCACATGATCTGGCTTCACTCCTTCATTTAACATATCCCCAAAAAGTTTCAGAGATGTCTCACCAAGTCCATGAAGTCCATGACATGATATTACGGCATTCCAAGGGACAGAGGTTTCCCTAGATACCTCATAGAATAAAGACATTGCTTCACCCAGTCTCCCACATTTTCCATACAGATCAATAAGGCAAGTACCTACGAAGACATCCAAGTCAAGGTCTTCTTTGAGCACCTGACCATGGATTCTCATTCCATCTCTCAGAGCTCCCAGATGAGCAAAAGCCGGTAAAATGGACACCCATGTCGCTAGGTTAGGTGTCACATCCTCACTCTCTTTCATCCTGCGGTACACCTCAATGGCCTCACTTGCAAAACCATTTTGAGCATACCCTGTGATCATTGTGTTCCATGAGATTACATCTTTACAAGGAAGTTCCTCAAAAACCTTGCGTGCAGAGTCAATAAGGCCTAATTTTGCATACATGTCAACAACTCCATTTCCAATCACAGTGTCTTTTGTAATCCAACATCTTCTCAAGATGAACCCATGAACAGATTTGCTGCATAAAAAATCCTTGGTCTGAGCAATACTGGAAGCCAAGCTGACTAGTGTCAACAGATCTGGTTGAACTTTATTTGATTGCATTTGATGGAAAAACTTGAGTGCATCATGTGGATAGTCATTTTGCTCATATGCTGCAATTATGGAGTTCCATGACACTAAGTCTCTAACACCCATGTGGTCAAAGACATTTTGCGCATATTTCAGTTCACCAAATTTGGCATACATATTAATCAAGGCATTGGAAACAAATACATTAAACTCCAAACCATGTTTTATCGCAAATAAATGGATCAGCATCCCTCGTAAAATATCATTCATTTGTGCACAAATTGAGAGAATAGTTGCAACAGTCACCGAATCCATATCTATGCCCTCCAATATCATGTCATCTAAGATGCTCAATGCCTCCTTAGCATTACCATTTTGGCAGAATCCAGAAATCATAGAGTTCCAACATCCCATATCACGGAATGGCATATCCTTGAAAATTGTATAGGCACTACCAGGAAGGCCAAAACGACAGTACATATGCACCAAGGAAGCAGCCACGAATACATCCCACTCAAACCCCAATTTCAAAACCCAGCAATGCAACCTTGTCCCATCAATTAAAGCTTTACAAGCTTTCAAAACAGGGGGAAAAGTATAAAAATCAGGTCTTACATCAGTGCTCGACAGCATTTCAAATGCACACATCACTGCTTCACTGAAACGGCAATTCCGGACATAAGCTGATACCATTGAGTTCCATGCATAGGCATCTTTTCTTGGAACTTGCTCAAAAGTGTCTCGAGCCAACAAAACATTTCCGAGATGGGAATAGATATTTACAAGCCTGGTGGCAACAAAATTGCTTTGGGCTTTCCCTGACACGATAAGAAGAGCATGAAGGCGCTTGGCAGCCTCAGATGTGGTGCAAGCATTAAATAGAAGCTCAAAATCAATCTCTCTGCTCCTTTCATCAGTGCAATTTGATAAATTGCCTATGCAACTCACGCTATGAGAATGTAAGAGGTAACAACTTGAGGATGACAGAGACTTCAAAAAAAGCCCACCTTTGCAGATGGGCAGCAATCTGCGTATGAAAAAATAATTAAACTCAAACAAAAGATAATTATTTCCACCCAAAGTGAAACCCAAAATAAGAAACTGTTAAAAAAATAATCTCAAGAGGTGAGTGATTTACATGCAGAGATGTAGAAAAATTCGCACAAAAAAAAGCAGTCTAATTAATATAAACAAAATAAGGCAGATATATAATCAACATACCTGAACATTCATGTAAAATGCAATAGAGAATAGTAACTTTGCCACGAGATTTTCGAATTTAGGGTTTAAAGAGATGGGTTGGGGGTTTTGGGGGGAGAGTGGGGGTGGATAAAAACTCACATGGTAAAGCATACTGGGCCTATTGTGCTTGGGCTTAAAAGAGGCCCAATATACGGGGCCTAGTTTCGTTCACAGGCTAAAAGTACAAACAATTAAGTTCAACAACTTAAAAAATAAAAATGAACCTGATCCGGAACTTTTGTATTTTGGGTTTAGTGAGAAAAAAGAGAGAGAGAAATTATATATTCAAAAGTAAAAAATAAAATTGTGTCATTTCAAAATCCTAAACTCAAACATAGAGTAAAAAAAGATTGAAAAGAAAATAGAGACCATCACCCCAGAAAAAAACAAAAATAATAGAAATCTGGGATTGTTTTCGTATATAATATATTATACGAGAATTAATATTGAGCTCCAAAACTTATTTACCATCAGAGATGTTATAAATTGACTATAAAGCCCAAATATTGATACGCGAAAATATATTTGACTTTGAAATCAGGTTTAAATTTTGTAACAGAACAAATTATTTAGTTGTGTTACTTTTAGAAGCCCATTTTGTGATTGCAATTAGGGGTAGGCATTCGCTTTCGAGTTTTCGGATCCTGACCCGATTCGATCGGATCGGATTTTTTTTTTTTTTTTTTTTGAAAAATCGAGTTTCGGATAATCCGAAACCGATTATATAATTTTCGGATCGATTATCGAGTATAATTTTTCTACTCGAATTATCCGATTGGATACCCAAAATAAATTTAAAAAAATTAATTTCAAATCATCATCAACACACTCTCTCAATTATATTCTAAACACTCAAATTTATTTTCGATTGAATAGGAGAATATAAGAAAAAAGGAAAAAAGAAGAACAAGAAAGAATGTGATGGAGGCATCCAAAAAAAAATAAATCAAAACTGTATAAGAAAAAGAAAGAAAGAAGAATAAGATGGAGAGGATGAAATCTGGAAAAAGAAAAAGAAAAGGAAAGAAGAGGATGAGGAGGAAAATGAGGAAGAAGAAAGAGAAAACATGAGGAAAATGAAGAGGAGGAGGGGGAGGAGATTCGGGAAGGAGAGAAGAAAGAGAGAAGAAGAAACAGAAAAAAGAGAACAAAAAAAAGAGGGGATGAGAAAATGAAGAAGAAAAAAGAGAAATCAGAAAAGGTAGAAGAAAAAGAGGAAGAGAAAAGGGGGGAAAGAGGAGGAAAAAGGGGAGGAAAGAAAAAAAAAGTGGAAGAAAGAGAATGAGTCAAAATGCAGAATCAGAGGACACGGGACTTGAGAGAAAAAATAAATAAATAAATTTAAAAAAAAAAAAAAAAATCCGACTTATCGAGTATCCGAGTATATCAGGTAGCAAATTTTGCTACCCGACATATCGGGTATCCAACCCGATTATCCAAAAACTCAACTATGCAAACCGATGTTCACCCTTAATTGCAATCCACAGTTTATCTTTATTCTGATACACAATTTTATACCCTAAAACTGTATTTTCATTGTGTGTTTATCTGATCTAAAGTGTGACCCATGATTGATATACATACAATTTGCGCACGGTCATATTAAAACCATTCAAGTTTTGTACTTGTTATTGCCATGTAAATGATTTGCCTTCAGTAACTTATTTTTGTATAAAAATACAAATATATTTACATAATTTTGCAGATTTCACATATTTAGGACAAGAATTTTCACATTTAGGACAAATTGCCATTGTAGTTCAAGTTGCAATTGCAAGACTGCCAATCTAAAGCTCTTCGACAATTTGGTAGCATGCAACTTGCCACAACTATAACGTCTATGAAACAGATAATACAAGTAAAAGGTGTTGATACATTCACAGAATACAGGAGCTCAACAACACCAGTTCAACATTTGAGTTCTGCCGCAAAAAATTACATCCACCGAGTGTAGTAATAGCAGTATCAGAAAAGATAATTTTCTAATATCCACAAAGTGAGGAAAAGCTAAAGAAGAGTATAATTAAAAGTGAGGTAGCTTTGAGCAGCATGTCAAGATTCTCAAACAGCAACTCTTATTTTCTGAAGTTCTCTTTGTTTTCTTGCCTGTTAGTCCATGGATGGGAGCTGGCACCAGGAAGGTTTCTTGATGTTCCAACTCATGGAAGCACAGCTCTCAATTCTTTTCTGTCTGCTCCAAATGACTGCGACAATACATATTTCAGTCAAATTACCAACAACATTAGCTTGATATATAGAAATAATACCAGCAGCTGTTCAACTCAGGACATCTTTTGCAGCAATTATACAGCATCATATTACAAGTTCACTTAGTATTCCATTTCACAACATCAGATGAAAGTCACAATATTTGGTATACTTGATAACAGCTGGTCCATCTGATGCGATACTGAGTAATATTCTAAGTAGAATATCATCAGCTTAGAGAAATACAAAGACCATATATCTTGAAATTTAAAGAGCTCCAGCATAACTCAGAAACATTAACTAATACCAAAAAATTATCAAAATATATATATGCAAAGAGAAGCAAGAGAGCATTAAAATGCTTGAGAGCAAGCAGGAAGGTGGTAGAGATTGACAAAGGATGCTGGTTTCATCTAATAATCCTGAATCACAGATCAAGTTACACCAGAACCAGCGAAGACCATCAGACTAAGAAATAGAAAAGATAAAGTGGAAGAGAACACTTCCCAAGCCACATGGACTTCAATATCCTTTGCTGTTTCTTCCTGGACAAACTAAATCATTTTATTTGCGTAGTGTTAGGCAAACTCTTGTCACCTATATAGTGAGGTTCAATACAATTTCTCTGATCCTAGTTTGGTGAATTATTGAATGAATCAGATCCAGATCTGTATGTTTCAATTCTGTCCATCTGGATTTAGTTCATTCCAAGCAGGAGGTAAAACTAACAGAATCTTGTATCATTATGCCAAAAAAATCAGGGTTGAATATTTTTATGAAGACACATGATGAAATACCTTTTTCCTTTGGGAGTTAATGGCAAATTAGCTTTGTCTTTTTCACAATTTTAACTAGTTCCTGTTTCAACTTAACCAAACTAGGTTTGTGAGATCTAGTTTGAGGAGACTCTTGTTTTTTTAAAACAGATCATGGAAACTAAGATGAGATCAGATAATTGCTTTAACAATAAAGTTCAAATAGAGTTGGCAAAGTAGTTTACAGACAATTGTCAGCAATTAAAGTTGGAATTAAGAGAACCTTTATGTTCTATAGGATCTCAATGTCCCCTGAAAAACAAATGAGTATGATAAAAACAATTGTACCTCAACTCCCAAGCCTTTGACATATACATTAGTAAAAAGCTCTGAAGGATCGGGCAAGGGACTCTCCTGTGAAACCAGATTTATATAAGTCGTGATACAAACCAAAGTTCATGAAGTATTCTTCTAGATCCATTTCAAACAGACATGAAATTGTGGCAGTTCTAACCTTAGCTTTTGCAATGGCTTCATCTACCTCTTTTCTTACTTCTTTCTCAGTATCCTGAAACAGAGAACAAAAACAGTACATAATCTCATCATGATTTCATTCTTCAGCAGAAAAGCTTTTGCCAAACTATTCATTCAGTACAGGAAAATCCACGAATTCAAATCCGATAAAAATGTAATAAATGTAACTTAAAGGAGACCTGATTCCTGAAAAATAGAATCCTCCAGGAACAGAAGTTAAAAAGATTTATATTACTATGTTACCTTCAGTTCTTTTTCAGTGGCTAGATCATGAGATAGTATAAGCTTTCTGATTCTTTCAATTGGATCACGCTCCTGTAGAAAAGAGAATTGAGTATACACAGCGTGATGATTTAAGTACTTAATAATCAAGAGAGAACATTCACACTATATCCACCTGTCTAACACCACTAATCTCATCACGTGTACGATATGTGCTTCCAGGATCAGACATGGAGTGTCCATGATACCTGTAGGTGTCCATTTCGAGGATCTGAACAGAATCAAGGTGAATAAATTAGTGTTGTTACAAAAGTGGAGAACTGAAACAGAGTTTTTGTCCGAGTATCAAAGAGACTTCCACTCACATATGATCAATGAGAAAGGCCATTAAATATATTGACTATAGAGTGCAGGAGCTTCTAGCGACAAAGTTACACCATAATAAAGAATGTCAATAAAATTTCCGGAAAATGAAATGGACCTGCTTTGACGAGATGATATTCCTCTGTAATACATCATTGGCTTTCCAATTTCACTTGTTTAGCAAAAAGAAAAAGACAGAGTGGAAGGGACTTTCTTTAAAAAGAGAAGTTAAAATCGACCATATTCTTATCTATTTTCATTTTATCTATAATTTTTAACAAAACAAGCACAAAAATTTGGCCTTCATATCGCAATCTACCACACTAATATTAATCCTTCTTTATTTAACAATTCAATAATAACTAGAAAATTAAATGTGCACTGCAGGCTAACAATATCTAAAAAGTTCAGGAAAGAAAACCTCTTGGTGCATTAAATTGCATGTATTAATTTGATAGTTCCATAGTAGTGTAGAGACCAGTAAATATGCTTTATTTTATGTAACATTTCTCCCAGTATAATGTTTTACTGCTTCATTTACTCTTAAATGCTTTCAGGCACAAAAAGTTAAAATGTTCTGTCATCCAATAACTTTTCATCCGATCTTCACATTTGTGTAGCTTTCGTACAATGGCACATCCATCTCCTATACTTCAAGTTAAGCTTTGTTGGCTAAGGATTTTACATGAAAAATTAAAAACTAAGAATTTTCACCACTATTATCTATGGCTATGGGCTATCATACTTTGCTTAATCAATTTTATTTCTTTGTTGGTTGGTAGACAATCTAAGTACTTTGAGTACACACTTAAGATTTTCTAGCGCATGTTGGCCATTCTTATATTACCTGATCCCGCAATAAATGGGAGAACTAAAAACAAAGATTCTATATTTGTTGGATCTTTATATGTTGTTTATTATGTTTAGTATCATTTCTCCTTATTTTTATCATTTTACCGATATCTCAATAAAAAATGGTCCTCAAGTTTAGATTACTATATCTCATTCTTGGTAGTGTAAAGCATGCTTTCACATTCTGTATGAAATATAACAGATAATCTCTTAGTGGAAGATAAAATAGTTCTAATAGCTCGGTCTCTCATTTTCTTATTATCTAACGACCTACACCAATTCGTGAAACTAAGATGCTTTATAGCTGATTACTATTTTACCTAGTGGCTATATTAGCCGAATGGTTAAGCAACTTATTAAGTAATTACTTCTACCTATTAACACCATGTGAGATATTAACACGTTCAAGTAAGTGGGTAATTCTTTTCAAAAATACACTAAGTTTTGATTTGCTAGCGAAAATAGTTGTATTAATAACATTATGTCTTTGCATCTTAATTTTGAAATTCAACTTGAAATTTATGAATAGGAATTGCATCATAAATGAGTGGTAAAAGAATAGAGAAATCTACTTATAGCTGCTAAAATTAGTACTGATTTTTTCAACCCTGTTTATATGAGAAGAAAACTTCTTATAAAGCAGTTTAATATTTACGTTATTCTGAAGTAAAAACACAAATAATGTGCTACCTTTTTACAGCTTTTGGCTAATAATGCAATTTATTGTTTCGATCACCTACTTGTTATTTCATCAATCTGGTAAGTGCTCATCTTTTTGTTCATTCAGTGCTTTTTGATCTCTCACAAAGCTCACATTTCATTTTATTTGTAAAATTTGCTTTCAGAGTCTATATCCTGCATTTACCAATAGATAACAACCATCTTTAAAGGCTGTTGTTTTAAAAGCATCATCAAACAGGTTTTCAAGGTTTAATAGCAATAATAGACAAGCCATTCCACTCCTGAAACCATGTGCACTCCATATCATTATCACCTACGTGGGCCAATGTAAGCATATATCTATGTATTAAAGCTCAAAATTGGAGAATCTATCTTGGATCATCATTTCACTGATTGCAATAAAGGACTCAAGGAGTAATTAGTCCATAATGAATTAATACATCAAATTTTCCTTCCTTCTCTATTGCATCCCGGGCGCGGGATGCTACATTCTATAGTTCTTCCTTTCACTTGCTACACAGCTTCCACTTGTCTCCCCAAAATATGCAAATACTTGAATTAGTTATCATTCTTTTTTGCTGAAAATTTTTAGTCACTATTTCGGTGGTCTTTATTCATTTCGTGGACAAATCTTATAACAGAGATGTAGATTACCAGTTAAAACCTCATTCCACAAAGTGATAAAAAGGAAATATAAGTGAAAATGTGCACGACTAGGAAACACGGATGACGGTTTAACACTTAATAACTCAATCAATTATTAAGATATGTTATCCTGACACAAGAATATTTAACACGAAAGAATTCTGTAAGATTTTGAGAATAATAAGGCAAGTTAAACCCAAAAACCAATTTCCCTAACTCACACAAACAGATGCATAAAATTAGCACATCTATGACTCATCGCATGCTTCATAGCATGTACAGCTCAAGATACATAGAAGATTCATAACCACCACCAATTGAACCAGAATGGCTCAACCGTATCTTTTCAAGGAGCTTCTGAAATTTCAAGATATACATACCTTCTTTCCTTAGCTAAAACTTCAAGCACACAATATCTAATACCACAATGTCTTGACTTTCCTGATGAAAACGTTTCAAACCTCTCTCCTATTAATGTATAAACCTCAAAAAGAAGATACTTGTGGATCCCATCATTTAAAAAAAACCATAACAAAACAAAAGGCCAGAAATTATGCATAAACTCCTTAGTCAATTATTCAAAAGTTATCCAAACTTTGTTGTTTTCCCCTAAATATGCCAAAATTAGTGATGATTAAAAAATGTTTTTGTTCTCTTCTAGCTCCAATAGTGTGTTTGAAGCTTGCTGCCACTACTAAACATGGCACGTGAAATAGACATTTGTGAATGGCTAAGTATGAAAGTGAATAGGTACATGAGGACTAAAGAAAAAGCATACTGAGGTATATAAATGTATTCAAAATTGGCAGGAAACCAAATATATGCACTCACAATGGGTCCATTCTTTAGGGCATGCTCCTTTGCAAACTTGCATGCTTGTTTCACAGCAAAGACATCCATTCCATCCACCTGTCACAATACGAATATGCAATACATATGTCACATAAACAGAAAACTATGTAATTAAAATAAGATTAATTTTTTCCAACACCTAAACTCATAAATGTTTTTTCTAAAAATCAACATTGTCAATATCATTCAGCTTAAAGTGGAAGTAATCTTGTTTTCCCAGTCATTTCATCAAGACTCAAAGTAACATATAATTGAGGAAGTAGGATGATTCTGATTTCAACACTGCCTCCACTGAACAGATTGATTGCACAAAATCAAATACAAACTCCGGGGATATAAGAAGCGAATTTAAGGAAAGGTGACAGATGACACCTTTATATTCATTTATTTAAGTTCTCAATTTATCATAATAAGCAAGATATGGTTCTCTTCAAATACCAGTGACCAAAACTATCTGATAGGAGGATCCTTAACTTATTTAATCATGCAATCTGCAATCAACAACTAGAATATGCTGAGAATACATTTTCAAAATTGAAGTCAATTGCCGCAGAAATTACTTTCTCACCTTAGAACTGAACTTCAATGAAGTGAAGCATACCAAAATAACAACCAGAAAACATTTTTAATTCTCATAATATAGGAAGTCACAGAATAAACACAAATAAAATATCCCAAACTCAGAAGTGACTCCAACAATTTGCAACCAGATAATAGTATTGCACTGCATTCCAAATCATTAAGCTTCTATGTATTTATTACAGAAATTAAAAAACTATAAATCCAACAGACATAAAAAAACTGGTTCTAAAAGATTGACTGCTTTGTCGCATTCATTACATTTCAGCAATCATAAAGGTACAATTTTAGCCTGGCAAAGAAGGCAGCATGGGAATAGCCTTGGAGCACAAATTAAACAAAATTTGCATTAACTCTCTCCAATAGTCATCCCCAAGTCCAATGTGTCCCATAGAGCATGTCAGCAATTTGAAACAAACGATGGAATTTTTTTACATTGCATATGTAAATACGAAAGGAAAAGCCCCATTTACCTTCAACCCTGGAACATAATCTCCTCTCTTGTAATAAGCTGGACTCTTCGCCGCCCTCCATTCTGCTGTGCCCATTCCATCTGTGAACCAATCCAATTAAGCAAATAAAATATCCGTAACCCACATACAATTATAACCATGAGCGCAAAAGGTAAGTCTATTATCAAACCAAACAAGCATAAAAAGAAAACATCAAAACAACATATGCTTTAATCAAGGTCCGGTTGAGTTTTGCAAATTGAAAATCTTTATAGCATCAATCAGTAAGTCTTTCAGTTTTCCTTTATTATCCGAAATGAAAGTGAAGGAAAAAGTGAAATTTTGGAGTCTTCCAATTGTTAGGTTTTACACCAGATCCAGTTAAACCAAGCAACTCCATCAATCAGAGTGAATAATGTACAACTCATTTACAAAGCAACTCCAATCATAATTAATGAAGCGAATCACATGTTCATCATTTCAGAACATCTTACGTTCAACAACCTAAAAGAAAAAGCAAAAAGTTCATATTTTTCAAACATATTATAGCAATTATTCTCACAGTAACTAACATAATTTAATCATATCTCAGAATTAGTACCACAATCAATCACGCATTTCTCTCATTATACACAGGATGTAGAGTCAAGAGAATTGAATCGTGTAAAATTCATGTTCAATAGAATCAAACACATCTCTTTTACTTCAAGATCTCAAAGCACTGCAGAATGAAACGTAAAGTTCATTTTTTTTCCCAAACATCTTACAGTGATTATTCTCGCAGACCAAAATAGCAGGCAGATCCCACAGCGCGGCCATATTCAAAGCCTCAAATAACTGTCCCTGGTTCGCGGCACCATCGCCATACATCGCAAAGGTCACATTCTCATCCTTGTTATACTTCTGCGCGAAAGCCAATCCACACCCCAACGGAATCTGCGCCCCAACAATCCCATGTCCGCCATAAAACCCTCCTTCCTTCTTATAAAAATGCATCGAACCTCCCTTCCCCTTCGAACACCCGTCTTTTCTCCCCATAAGCTCCGCGAATGATTCCAAAAGCGTTCCTCCACGCCCCAAGAAGATGCAGTGGTCACGATACGCGGTGATTATGCAATCCTTTTTTGTGATTGCAGCTTCCATTCCTACGGCAACAGCTTCTTGGCCGTCGTAAAGGTGGCAGAATCCGCGGATTAGTTTTGCCTTATAGAGCGAATCGGCAGCGATTTCCATGCGGCGCATTAGAGCCATGTCGCGGAAAAAGGAGAGGAGTTCCTGAGGCGTCGTTTCGACAGAGCGGGAGGGTGGATCGATTTTGTGGCCGGTGAATGGGAGGGAGGTGTCGACGGTAATTGGGGAAGTGGAGGCGGTGGTGAGGTGGCGCGTGGAGCAAATGGCGGCGGAGAGGGTTTTTTGGAGGCTGGTGGCGCGGTGAGTCAGCTGAGCCATTTCTGCCGTTGCTTTGGCTGACTGTTTGATCGGAGGGCTGAGCGTGTGTCTGTTGGGAGAGTGAAGGGGTGATATGGTGGTGGTTTGGTGAGGAAGGAGACCTGACAACAGGAGAGAATAGTTGGAAAATACTAAATATGGGAGATATCAGGGGGTATAAATGGAAGAAAGTGAAAGTCAGCGATTGAGTGCCGATAAAACAAAACATTCTAAGCCAATTATAATTAAGTATTACACTTACTAATTCATATTATAATTTAAAAAACAAATCAAGTATGTATCATATAACATACTAGAATTCATTGTTAGAGAGTTTTTAAATTCAAAGATATGAAAGTTAAGAATTTTAAATTTATTATATTTATTTGAATATTTACTGTTATGCATTTTAAACTTTAATATGATGGAAAAATTAAGTGTAATTTAAATAGTTAGAAAATTTGTGTAGAGTAACATGTTGAAAATGATGGACGGTGCTAACGGAATTTCGACTCTCAAGTCTTTCATTATTTTTTAATTCAACGACACTATTTTGAATGGTTTGTTTTTATCTTATTTTTTAATTTATTTAAAATTAATTTTGATAAATTAAATATACTATTAGTAATTTACGGGCACAGGAGCATGTAGATTATGTAGAGTCAAATAATTTTTATTTTCATTAAATGAAATCTATTTAAATAATTAATTATTTTTTTATCAAATCAAAATAGATTATGTTGAGTCAAATAATTTTTATTTTTATTAAATGAAATCTATTTAAATAATTAATCAAAGTTTCATCAAACCAAACTTTAAAACCGTTTCCAAAATAATATTATTTATCTCAAAATATTAATGACAAAACTCTAAGAAGAAAAATAGTGTTTTACAATACATTATAATAAGTTGTTCTTAAATTTGGTCCTCTTTCATTATTTTTCACATTTAGTTATTATTAATAATTTTGTCAATGAATATTTAGTAGCTAAGTACTTTCTAGGACTCATCGAAGGGTGAATCTTGAAAAGGGGAGGAATTAAATGACATGGGAACAAAGGCTGCGCCTCCTCCCTTGATTTATAGGCATTTGACAAGTACAGTTGGTTGGTAACAAATTTGTCACAAATATAATTCAATAGGGGAGTTTATATTTACAGTTCAAAATACAATATCCACATTTCATTATGACTTTATTCATCAATAATTGATGAAATTGTTCTGGAAAATATAATTGAATTTTTTTTATAACAAATATACTATTTTATTATCTTATTCCAATAATAATAAAAATATTTGATAAAATACTTATTGTTCCATTATAGGAGTGTTTGGTATGACCGTACTTAATTGAATCGAAATTTTGGTACATTAATATTCGTACCAAATATCAAATTGATTATTTGGTCTGCTAAATACCGAAGTTATTTTGGTCGGTTTGATACAATTTTTGATAAAAATTAAAATAAAATTAATAATAATAATAAGAATCCAATTGCAAATCATCATAATCAAATCGATTTTTTTTTTCTACAATTGTAAGATTGAATTTAAAAATAAAAATAAAAAATCTTTTTTCTATAATCTACTACAAATACACTAAACTAAACTTCATTTTTTTTCTCATTTATTCTTACTCAACAAGAATATATGAATTACCGGCATTCAATTTTATTTTATTTTTTAAATACAATATGAACAACCTCTTAAAAAAATAACATCATTAAATGATAATATTATTTATTAAAATATATTAAAAAATGATATTTGATTCCGTTCGGTATACCAGACCAATATACTGATATCGAATCGAAACCAAAATATTAAAAAAAAACTCAAACCGAATATTAAACTGATAATTTAGTTCAATTTTAATACGTATTAAATTTTCAATAACGACCTATATGTATATCCAACTGTGCACGTCACAATTCCATTAAGCTACAACGCAATCAATCAAATGCCATGAATTTTATTTACATTTAACCTATTTTTTGTGCGTGTGTGTTTCCTTAGTTTATCAACTGCTTAAAAATACTCTTTTAAATTTAATCTCTGTAGTCTTATTGTATATATTTGAATATTTGATATTAGATTAATAAGTGGTGAATTAACTCTGTACTATTTCCATTTAGTTGTTCCATAAATTGAAGTTAGGACGTAAAGAAGTAACCAAACCTTTTTTTGTTATTATTCTTTTAAATGGTTTTGGTCAACATTAATATTTTTGTACTCAATTAATTACAAACATGTACACGATGCAAATGATTATGACACAATGCAAATTATGCAATTAAAAAGCGAAGAATTTCACTTGAAGTTTATTTTCATTAAACTTATCATTATTAATTTGGTGTTTTATTTTTTTGTTAGAAATAAAATAGTTTTAACTTAACACTTATAGTATTATAATTTATCTCTTTTTCTTGTTGAATAAACCTTGTTTTGAAAATTTGGCACAAATGACACGTTAACTATGACCAACATTACCATTTTACATGAATCATTATACAACAATATTATATTTAGAGTAAATTAGTTTCATTATGAATGAAATTTATTGTTTTATAGATTGTTAAATAAAATAATTGATTAAATAGCACTAAATGATAAAATTTAACTCAATTTGACTACATGAACCGTTTATTTATGTTTAATGGTATTTTATTGGAAAGTAATGAATAATGGCAAGGGATATTCTTGTAGTAAAAAATGTACAATAATGATCTCTCAAAAAAACTAATGAACATTGCTTAAGATAATTAAAGGGTATATTTGTCACAAAAAAATATGCCTGTATTATCTCATAAATCAATGGACAATATTGTAATTATTCAGAAATAAAGTCAAAATGGAGTACGGATATCATTTTTTTCGCAAATTGATAAAAAAAAAAAGTTAGTTTGTTTGCAAATTCTATCACCCTTTTCAAAATTATAAAACATGTGTTTAATAGTTATCATTTGACAAATAATAATTATTTTTTAAAAATATTATTTCGCTTTTAAATTGTAACAGAGAGATTCGACCAATGATCAATTGTTCATGAATAAAAATAATTATTATTTTTAGTAGGAGTGTACATAATTTGATTATCCGATCGAAGCGAAATGAAATAGAAATTTCGATTCACGAATCAAAATTTTTGGTTCGATTTTTGATTATTTTTTTTAAATTTTAATTTTTGGTTCGATTTTTTTTTTTTAAATTCAGTTAACTGAACCAAACCAAAAACCGAATTAATATTTTTATATATTATTTTTATATTATATTTTATACTATTTTTTATTTTAAATTTTAAATTTTAAAATTTATTATTTATTTTTATATTATTTTTTATAATTTTCTCACTCATAATAAATAATAAATATATTTATAATAATATTATTTAATTTTTATTTATTTATTATTTATTTTTTAAAAAAATTGATTAACCGAAAATTGAGTCAAAAAATAAAAAAAAAATCGATTAAAACTGAATTAATATATTCGCTTTGATTTTTTTTTTTTTTTTAATTTTAACGAACCGGTCCCTAATTTTTAGTTTCAAGGGGCTATTTTGTATTTTCACAACAAATTGAATAATACTAGTCAGAATTATCTTCATACAAAATTATCTCCTTTTTAACAGAAAAAGAAAAGAAGCCCTTCTCAAATCCTCTCCCGCCATGACCGCTTTCTCTGTTCCCTTTCACTCTCCCTTCACAATACACAGTATCAACAAGCTCTCTCCATTTCCTCTACTTAAACCTTTTATCCGGTTCCAACCCCTGCAATTCTTCCACTCCAAGAACCACTCACACTTCACAGCTCCCTACAAATTTCCAAACTCAAATTTCCCTGTTGAATCGTCTTCTCAACTCTCCGACGATGAGAACGAAACAGAATTCGATGAGGAAGACGACGAGGATGACGTGGCGGCGGAAGAGTACGACGCCGTTTCCGGTGAAATCGGGGAAGACAGTGAACAAGAGGAAGATGAACAGGACGACGATGTTTCGGAGGAGAGTAGCGGTGTTGGTGAAAAGATTGGTGTTAGTGGTAGTGAGCCGAAATATGAGGAGTTCAAGTGGCAGAGAGTGGAGAGGATTAGGAATGAAGTGCGGGAGTTTGGTGAGGAGATCATTGATGTTGAGGAGCTGGCATCGATTTACAACTTCAGAATTGATAAATTTCAGGTTTTTTATTTATCTCCGAATTTTACGAATAAAAATTCACATATGATTATGTGTAAGCTTCAAACTTGAATATTTCTTGTCGTGGTCAAGCATAACAACTCTAGCTTAAGGCACACTAGTCATACATATTGGGCGTATTCTCAAATTTCGTAAGCAACTTATTTGTTCGCTCAAATGTCTAATCTTTGGACCTTTCGATTTTGGTGAAGAAAATAGTAAAGAAAAAAACATTTCTTGCTATGGCTTTTTTCGGAAAGGAAAACACCAATGAAATGCTTGTATATATTATTGTGAGAAACATAAATGAATTAGTACACTTACTTTATTTTTTCATGCTTTTCATCTACATTCATTTTTCTTGCTATGGCTTTTGGTTCTCATTTTGTCCTAAAGGAAAACGTGATGGAAATCAGCTTTTTTTTTTTTTTTTCCTCATTACTTTCCTCCACCGGATAATAATAGATTTCAAGTGCACATAGATGTCAGCATGTCAACCACATTTCGTGAATGGACAGATTAGTGTTTCTGGATTTGTAGTTATGCAGAATTTTAGCTGTATTTTGTTTATGAGTATTGATTATAAGGAATTGAAGTATGTGATGTACCGAATATAGGCAGTGGAACTAATTAATTAGATCACTTTTTGATTAAATTTCAAATATATGCAAATTACGTTTTTTTGATACATACCTAAGTCCACATAAGATTATTCCTATGTGCCTGAATATGTTGTTTTGTGTGGAGAAGTCCACATAAGATATCAGTTTTAGTCATTGATCTGAAGCAATTAGCCTTTTTGGCCAATGCACAGTTATTAATACATGAGGTACATATTATCAACTGTTTTTTGAGCGTATGAGGAAAGTTCAGTCTGGTGGAGCAATTAGGCATTCAAAATTATAAGGTACAATATGCTACAGTTGTACTTTATTGGATTGACTTGGAGGATAGTGGTAAAGTACATCATGAAAATTTATGTACTATAACGTTCAAGTATTGATAAGGTTACACAATCTGTAGATTATGAGTGAATGTGTATCACACCTTCATTCAAATTTATATACACATGTATAATTGCGAAGTTTCTATTTTCGCTTTTTATAGAGATTGGCGATTCAAGCATTCTTGAGAGGTTCTTCAGTTGTAGTTTCTGCACCAACTAGTAGTGGCAAAACCTTGATTGCCGAAGCTGCAGCAGTTGCAACTGTAGCCCGAGGAAGAAGATTGTTTTACACTACTCCACTCAAAGCTTTGTCGAATCAGAAGTTCCGCGATTTCCGGTATGGAGTGTTAGTTTCTGAGTTGTTACTGATAAAACTTTAGGAATTACTAAGTTCGTTTGTTATGTGGTTTCACAGTGAGACATTTGGTGATAGTAATGTTGGGCTTCTTACTGGAGATTCTGCTGTTAATAAAGATGCTCAAATTTTGATAATGACCACAGAGATCTTGCGCAACATGTTGTATCAAAGGTGATTATACAACTTCATGCGTCTTTTATTTGATATTTTGTTGGCTGCTCAAATTCATACCTCAATGGAGAATAGGGTATGAAAGTTTGCGTTATTCCAAATTTGTTCTTGTATGTTGGTGATATCTGTCTGCCCATAGCTTATTCCTCGACCTTGGAAGAATTATTATGTTGTCCTTAACATGGTTTGGTTCATATTTTTCTTCTGAATTATTTTCTGCATGTTACTCTTTTAGATGGAATTGCGATGTTATTACATGGTCTTTAGTTTTTTCAGAGAATTTGGTATCTAGTCAAGTGTTTATTTCTTTGGTGTTTTGTACTTCTACATAAACTGAGGCTTTATTTCTGTTTTTTATTCTAATGGATAAGTTTGTGATTCAGTGTCGGAATGGCTTCCTCTGAAAGTGCACTTTCCCATGTGGACGTGATTGTTTTGGATGAAGTGCATTACTTGAGTGACATATCTCGGGGTACAGTTTGGGAAGAGATTGTGAGTAGTTTCTAGACCTACAGAAATTGAAAATTTAAGCATTTGAATATGTTGTTAATTGGTGCTTATGCAGGTAATTTATTGCCCTAAACAAGTGCAACTAATCTGTCTGTCAGCGACTGTTGCGAACCCAGATGAGTTGGCAGGTTGGATTGGTCAGGTACTGCTGCTACTTGGCCTATCATGCAGTTTTTGTGCTAGGTAGTGCATAAATAAGTATTTTCCAGAAGTACTTGGAATTTTGTAGTGTTATACTTAAATAATTGTTGTATGTCATCTTTGTTCATTCTCTTTGGTGGTCGATCCCTTGTCAAAAATTGAAAAGCAGCTTTACTGTCCAATTTGTTTTCACTTGTAGTTTCATCTACATACTTGATTTTTTCTTTGTTTCTTGTTCATATTTCTTTAGTGAAATGTGATACCATCTCGTGCTACGCAATTTGTTTTTGTTACGTTTGGCAAGAAAGTGGTCCTGCATGAGTTATCTAATCGGGCACTTCTGACCTTGTATTTTCGTTATTTATCTGCAATGGATGCTTTAAAGAACTATTTGATGGAGAAATGAGCATTGATTCTTTTTCCCTTATTGCTTTCTGTTTCTTTTATCTCTTGCTCGCTTTCTTTCTGTTTGTAATCCTTTGTTCCTCTGTGATGCTTCAAGATTCATGGAAAAACTGAGTTAGTAACATCATCTAAGCGTCCAGTTCCGTTGACTTGGTACTTTTCAACAAAGACAGCACTATTACCACTTCTTGATGAGAAAGGCACTGGCATGAATAGGTGATCTTCTATCATTGGGTTGACTCTTTTTATTTTGATACTAGTAGGTTTAGAGGTTGTTCTCCTATTTGATGTTTCTGGATGGAATCAATTTTACTGGTAAAGATTGGACCATGGGGCCAGTTAAACATGGCCGTCACATTCTTTGGCCAGATCTTCCATCATTTCATGCTTATGGTTCACTGTTCCCTTCACCATCAGAGAGAGAGGCTTGAAAGTGTTCCTGATATTTAATTGAGGCATATGTTTCGAACCCACATTTTGGAGTTTTTGGTCCAACCTCTTCTCACAATGAATCTCAACATGCTGTCCACTGTGTTTGCGGCAGTGAACTGCAGTATTGATGACATTTTTGTTTCAAGGATTGTTCCTTGATTGTTAAATTTGTTGTCTTTTCATTCCATTCCATTTTTTATGTTCTTGTGATGGTTTCATTATTGGGAGAAGTTAGTTTTTTGTACAGTGAAATGTATGAAAACTTTTCTACTGATTATTGTGCCTCAAGACTTTAAAGACCCTATTCTGGAAGCTAGATTCTGGTGCAAGTTGTCAGAAAGTAGCTCTTCAATATTTTCCAGTTCTTCTCTCTCCAGACTAAGCAGATAGATGTGTCAAAATAGTCTTTCTTAGTTGAGATCCACATAAGTCAATGTCAAAGGGATGAACTCCATGAATTCTGATAGTTTTCTAATAATTGGTTGGACAGAATTTTGTTATCGTTCACCAGTGGAAACATTTGTGGCACTCACAACTTTCTGTACCTTTTTTTTTCACTGAAACAGGAGGCTGTCTCTCAACCAGTTACAGCTTGATTCATCAGGAGCTAATCTATATAAGGACGAGGGTTCTAGAAGAAGGAAATCAAGAAAATATCAGTTTGATGTGCCTACACTTTCAAAGAATGACATGAACTCTATTCGTCGTTCACAGGTATGACCTAATGCTTGGTTGATCTTTCAATTGAAATCTATATCTGGATGAAAGATCATTTTTCATTTTGGTTTTGTGATTTTACTGTCATAGGTCCCTCAAGTTATAGATACATTGTGGCATCTTAAAGCAAGGGATATGCTTCCAGCAGTCTGGTTCATCTTTAGCAGAAAAGGTTGTGATGCAGCTGTTCAGTATCTTGAAGAGTGCAAGCTATTGGATGAATGCGAAATAACTGAAGTAGAGCTTGCCCTGAAGAGGTTTCGTGTTCAATATCCTGATGCTGTGAGGGAATCCTCTGCGAAAGGACTTCTTCGAGGTGTTGCTGCACATCATGCTGGTTGTCTTCCCCTCTGGAAATCATTCATTGAAGAGCTTTTTCAAAAGGGGCTTGTGAAGGTTGTTTTTGCCACAGAAACTCTTGCTGCTGGAATCAACATGCCCGCAAGAACAGCTGTTATTTCATCTCTGAGCAAAAGGACTGAAAGTGGCCGCACTCTTTTAAATTCCAATGAGCTGCTCCAAATGGCCGGCCGTGCCGGCCGTAGAGGAATTGACAAAAGGGGTCATGTTGTTCTTGTTCAGACTCCATATGAAGGGGCTGAAGAGTGCTGCAAAGTTCTTTTTTCTGGACTTGAACCTCTTGTGTCACAGTTTACAGCTTCATATGGGATGGTGCTTAATCTACTTGCGGTATGGTCTTAATTCTTCCACTCTTCAGCATAGTTATCTTGATTTTATAAAGATCACACATCATCCTATGCAGGGGGCAAAAGTTACACGTAGCTCGCCTGAATCGGTTGATTCGAATGTCTCACGTTCTGGACGGACACTGGAAGAAGCAAGGAAGTTGGTTGAACAAAGTTTTGGAAATTATGTAGGGAGCAATGTCATGCTTGCTGCAAAGGAGGAGCTTGCTAGAATACAGAATGAGATACAGATGCTGGCTTCAGAAATTACTGATGAAGCTATTGATAAGAAGAGCCGGAAACTGTTGTCACAATCAGCTTACAAGGAGATTGCTGATCTTCAGGAAGAATTAAGGGTGTCTCACTCGCACATTTTTCTCCTGGGCTGAGGACTGCTTCGTTATGGTTGTAATATAGAACACATATTCTTATTCTGCATGATCTAAGTAAATTATTCTGTCTTATCTTCTCAGGCAGAAAAGCGTATTCGGACAGAACTTCGGAGAAGGATGGAACTTGAGAGAATGTTTTCTTTTAAGCCTTTACTGGAGGAGCTTGGAAACGGGCATTTACCTTTTATGTGTCTGCAGCATACTGATTCAGATGGTGTTCAGCATCAAATCCCTGCTGTTTATTTGGGGAAGGTTGATTCTTTAAACACTTCGAAAGTGAAAGATATGGTAAGCTCGACTTGGTCAACTCTTCCTCACCCTTACTGTTAACTTGGAAAAATTCACAACTTTATCATTAAAATCACTAAAAGGCATGCTGCTGTGCCCTAATGGGATGTTGCACACAGCCTAGGTCCTTTGAGTGCATGCAATTACCGAAAAACATTCTCGAGCACATTATGCTTGTGCCTGCATCATGGTATGCCGGTATCCACTTTTAGCGTTACCTTTAGTATTTTTCCCACTGGTGGATGCTATTGCCTTCAAAAGGTGTTTATAGCTGATGAAGATATCACACTGTGTTAATTTTGGGTCCAATTATGTATTCTTGTCTTTTGCAATGAAGCATACATAATCCCCTGAAGGTGTAATGCACTGAAGTTTGGTGTATCAGTGCATGGTACTCCTCTGGTTAGATAAAAAGAGTATTAAGTTGTAGAATATTCTGGTTGCATGTTTTTCTCACATTTCATTCTCTTTGTTGAGATCTCTTTTCTAAAATGTTTTCACTTCACCTTACAGGTTCACGAATCTGATTCTTTTGCACTAAATAAGGAAATTTGTTCAAGTGATACTAAGTCTGAACATGCCGTTGAACCATCTTACCACGTGGCTCTCGGTTCAGATAACTCTTGGTACCTTTTTACAGAGAAGTGGATCAGAACAATCTATAAAACTGGCTTTCCCAATGTTGCCTTGGCTCTAGGTGATGCTGTGCCTCGTGAAATAATGACAACTCTGCTTGATAAGGAAGAGATGCAGTGGCAAAAGGTTGCAGAATCAGAACTTGGTGGTCTTTGGTGCATGGAAGGATCTCTTGAGACATGGTCTTGGAGTTTAAACGTGCCAGTCTCAAGTAGTCTTTCTGAAGATGATGAGGTAATCCCAATAACTAATAAATTTCCTACCTTCGTGTTTCTTAGCATGTGATTTTTTGTTTCTAACTGCTTAAATGCTTAAAATGCACGCCCGCATGACTTTGGCAACCTACAATATCTTAAAAGTTTATAATCATGGATACGGCGATAATATCGGTGGTGGGTGTTGTTCCACATTGGTTGCGGTATATCGAGATATCATATGAAACAAAAAATCCATTGTGAAATGCTCAATAAAAATTGTAAAAGAACCAGTAAAATTTAAAAAAAAAAAACTCAAATTGCTACTTATCAGTACATATTAAAGCTTTTATTAAATCACACATTAGTAAAATTAAATATCATGTTATGGTTGCTTTAGGGATTAATTCATAAAAACAAGAGATGAATGCACAACTATATAATCACATAATCCTCTCTAGTTTTTTAACAAAATGATACATATGGCAATGAGAAGTGCCCAATGCCATGCTCAATAATATCTTTGTATGGTTGTGCACAGACCATGCGACCATTGCTGAGCAGAAAGCAAAACTCAGTCACCATGTGCACTGAATGCACAGGCCCATAGATGAGCATACGCAAAATTGCCGCCTGGTATGTCATTGAGGGAAGGCTGCGTAAAACTACAAAATCCAAAGGCACAATACTAAACCGATACCAACATTCTTCTTGTGCGAGACAAACCGATGTTATTGAATATTATAGCTGATCCGATTCGGCCGATACTATCATTGTATTGGCTGATACAATTCGATATTATCCGATACATATAAACTATGGGAATTATAGGGATCGTCCAATTTTCTCAGACAGGCAAGGACCGCTACAGATACCTATCATTTGATATTACCGGATACCGGCCAATACTTTGAACTATGCTTATAGTGGGGACAGGCTAGTTGTCTTGAATGTTTTCTTGAACTAAAGAAAAAAATATGCAATGTATTTCTTGGATGAGATTTTTGTTATCCGCATTTTCATATTTTGATCATTGATAATGTGGCATGTGGTCTCCAGTAGTTCACTAATGGACCATTATCTTCTCTATGGGCGGCTCAAGAAAGTCCTTCAAAGTCCCAAACCTTTTATCTTCCACCTTTTATAATGACCCAGTCACCAGCTGATTTTTTATTCATAAACCATATCCTTCAAAATACATATGTTTATAAAACAGAGCAGCGAAAAACCATTGTATGTGGAAATATCAGTATGATATCGTATAATTGTATTCTAGCCTTCTGTAGCCCTCTAAGATTTTCTTTATGATGTGCATTTTGTTACCTCATAAATTCTCCCCCCCCCCCCCCCCCCTTTCTTTCACCCTCCTCCCTCCTATCTCAATACTCTCAGTTCATTATGGAACAAGATATGAGATTGGACTACAAAAGGCAACTTTGCTAAAAAGCATAAATCAACAGGCATCATTTATATTTCTATAATGATTTTCTCTTCATGGTTTCAATCACCATATTTCTATTTTTGAACCTCATCCTTGGCACACTGGTTTCACATAGATGCACAATTTAGCTTACAGTGCTGAGTTTTGGATGCTCCAATCCCACAATGGAAGTTTGCGAATCTCAGCTGTATGTTGCAATTGTTAACTTGTCAGTGAAATGTTAATTGTATTTAGGTTTGTGTTGTAGTTTTCAGTTTCTCATTAGTTTAAAGTTGACAACTGATTCTCTCTTTGCTGTTATCAGGCTTTAGAGTTCTCTGAAACATACCAAACTGCTGTAGAGTGCTACAAGGACCAAAGAAACAAAGTTTCACGTCTGAAGAAAAAGATAGCACGAACAGAAGGCTTCAGAGAATATAAGAAGATTATAGATATCGCTAAGTTTACTGAAGAGAAAATACGGAGATTGAAGGCTAGATCACGGCGTTTGGTTACTCGTATAGAGCAGATTGAACCATCTGGCTGGAAGGAGTTTCTGCAGGTAATTTCGGACACACACACATACCCACACATGCCAGCTCTGAGATGTTCTTTACTGTTTATGAGTAAATAGAGTATGTGATGCTGAAACATTCTTTTGAGGTTGGCTCAGTGGTTTAGGTGAAATCGATATACTGGTCATCTTTAGAAAGAACTATCTTTTTGTTTCAGTTTCTGTTTCTATTCAGATTTTCTTTTCTATTTTAGATAATACACTAATTTTCAAAGTTTTCCAAGCATGAGTACAATTCTTTTTTGGCGTGGCAAAGAGAACTAAGTTTAACATCCAAGTGACCATTTCTTTTGTTTGACTCTTACTGGGAGTTCCTACTATCAGGATTTCTGCTTATTAATTTTGTTATATGAAGTAATACATTTCCCAGTTTCTGTGTAAGCATCAATACATTGACTTATATGTTAGTGCCTGTTATTCTCTTTGTTTACATTCTCTGTTTGTATATGTACATGTGTGTGTGTGCAATTCTGTTCACTTCACAATAAGTCCACTGGGAGTCACCACTATGTGTTAAAAAGAATGCAGGCCCATTTGTAATAGGTTTGGAAGTGTGTTTCTAAGCCTTTTGAAGAGGATGTAATGATTATATAACATTGATATTTGTAGTAGGTTGTTTATTAGAAGAAACAAAATTGTCTTGAGCAGAGCTGTTGTTTGGGCAGCCTGAAAACACAGTTTTTGATGCCAACTAATTTCTTATGTCTTCCAGATCAGCAATGTCATACATGAAATTAGGGCATTGGATATCAACTCACATATTATATTTCCCCTGGGTGAAACTGCTGCTGCAATACGAGGAGAGAACGAACTCTGGTTAGCAATGGTTCTTCGAAATAAAATTCTCCTGGATTTGAAACCTGCACAGCTTGCTGCTGTTTGTGGAAGTCTAGTTTCTGAAGGAATTAAAGTTCGACCGTGGAAAAATAATAGGTATATGTAGTTATTTCTTTTATTCAGTAATATTTCTTCTCTAGCGGTGGTAGTGTGTTATGTTATGGTCATTACTGATTGTAGACTTTAATTAGTAGTTTAATTTCTGTGTTGGGTAAATCCTAAAGCGAGATTTGCTCTGAAGTGCCACTTGCTGAGAGTTGTATTACTTACTACTATTTGTATTTTGTATACTGCACATTTGAGATGAAAAAACATCTGAAATAAAATCAATATTCCGTCAACCTCCATCCATAGATGCTAAGCATTTTTTTTTTTTTTTTTTTTTTTGTAGCTATATATATGAAGCTTCCACCACTGTTATGAATTTAATCACATTTTTGGACGAACAAAGAAGCTCACTTTTACAACTCCAGGAAAAGCATGGGGTGAAGGTAATCTTATTTGACTGAAGTGAATATAGATACTCATGTTGCTTAAGTTAAACTAAAACAAGCATGGTCATGGTTTATAGATCCCTTGCTGCTTGGATAGCCAATTCTCTGGCATGGTTGAAGCCTGGGCTTCTGGTCTAACTTGGAAAGAGATTATGATGGATTGTGCCATGGATGAAGGAGATTTAGCCCGTCTTTTACGACGAACAATTGATCTATTAGCACAGGTATGCATGCTTATGAATTTATGCTTGCTCAGTTCTTCTATCACTGGTGGATCTCTGTATCATTTGTTTTTCTTTCTAGTTTATGTTTCTCGTTATACTATCAAGAACTCATTAACTGTATAATTTGAATTTAAGTGCATTTTCGTCTCTAATTTTTACTCATATTATTGGGTGCTGGATTATTTTTTACTGATTGCAGGTACCTAAATTGCCTGATGTTGACCCACTGCTGCAAAGCAATGCGGTGAAAGCATCCAGCGTCATGGACCGTCCGCCGATAAGTGAGTTAGTAGGATGAAAATTGGACTGCCAAGCGTTTGCCAAATTCTCTGGTATTAACACCCTTAATTCTTTTATATCATAAGATATAGAAATCTGTTTGCAAAATCAAACTTTTTATTTTTTTTAAAGATTAAAACTGGTTTCATTCTTTCAAATCTATGCAAATCAGACACTAAAATTTGAAGAGCCCACAGAGAGATATCGTTGTTTCCATCGCCCCCATTGCTAATCTATGTGTAATGTGCAATCTGAGCCACATGTAATTTAATGAGAACACTAGTTCATGACAATTTTAATCACATCTTAAATTCCTGTTACTTTACTCGATATTATGTAAACAGAGAAGTGTATTTACTTTTCTGTTTTATCATCAATAGTAATCTAAGTACAGGAATCAAAGACATAGATGCAGCAAGAAAAGTATGCAGACACAGTATACATGCATTATTGAAAGATCTTAAGTTGAGGAGGGGGGTGGCGGAAGTGAGAAGAACAAAAGCCAAGCAAGTGCTTCTCTTATCTTCTCTAATTTCTCTTTTTTTTCCTTCTCAAATCTCAACTTTCAGAAGTTAAATTTCTACTCTCACATCATAAAGTCAAAATTTAAAATTATCACTTTCTTTTCTTAGTATATTTAGTTTCATTATCTTTGTTCAACTAAGGATATTTTTTTATCTTATTAATACGGCGGTTTATTTTTACTGTATTTTAAGTTACTTTATCCAATTACAAATTGGATGGAGAATATTGGAGTGTGTATAAATTTCATATAATACTAATTTAATATTAATTGCATAACATATCTAATAAGATGAGTTTTACTTGTTATATCATGGATTTGATTTCTTTAAGATGATGAATTGCATCTCAGTCATAGATTAGAGTAGCATGTACTCCAATTGTTATCAGTTGGAAAAGTTAAGAGATTCAAGCAATGTGAAATCAATCAATTATTAGATTAAGTAAAAAAGAAAGAATGAAATAAAAATGAGGAAGAAAAGAGGTAGCAAGAATCAGTTGTTGACAGACCTCTGCTTGGCATACTACTTAAATGTGTTCTTTTTTATTTAAATTTGTTTCTATTTTTTTTTAAGAAATAATTATTTACATTATTTATTATATTGAAACGTAAAAATCAGTTAAATACAATTTATAATTTTCAATCAAAGCATATACGTAAAAGAGGTATAATTTTATCAAAACAAACCCAACCTCTTAATTATAGAATTTTAGATATCAACTTTACGGCTTGAGCGAAATCAATTAAGTTTCTACTTGTATATGTCTTATTCCAGTTACTATTTGCATCTGATAGGAAAATCATTTTAAGTTTGGATCAAACAAGTTATATTTATTCCACATTTGTATCAATATATTTCACCGAAGACAGAAAGGCAACTAGAAAAGGATAGACATTTATATTATTTATTACATAAGAGAGTCACGAGAGAATTAAGAATTTGCAATTGAGATTTAGAACTAAAATTTGAGGATTGGATCCAAACATTACATTAGCATTCTCCTCCAAAATCCAATCATTTCGGCAAAGTATTATCGATGACATGGGAATTAGACAGGCAAGGCAACATTAGCCTAACAAAATGCAGATGCCAGAGAACATATGGAAAGAGTACATGAACTGCATAATAAAAGGTTGGTCTTAATTACAGTGAATGAAAGGAACATATTTCTCCATTTTACATTACAAAATAACTCAGTCTACACCAATGGGGCTAAAATTCTCTCCTTTCATCACCTTTATTAGACTGGAAAGAAACACACTGCATCAAATTATAGTTGAAGGGAAGTTTAGTCTACTTCTGGGCCCAAATACTACTCGGTTCCTGCGCCTGCATATCAAATAAAGTTGATTCACCACCAACAAATACCTAGGCATGCATGTTATTGAGTGGTCGTGTGTGACTTCGACTAAGACTAAGCCATAATATAAGACTCCAATACCTACCTCCATGCTGCCGCAAGAAAAGTTCACTATCAACCAGACATCAACTTGAGACGTTTGACTCTGCGGGCGCAGCCGTTGGAAGTTCCACTGGAAGCGCCATTGCGCAAACCATTGTGATACAAAGCCTTCCTTCTTTTTCTTATCCGATACAAGAAGTCTTCTGTGTCTAAAACATAAGCAGCCTAAGACGTACCAAGCAAAAAGTAAGCAAAAGATTTGAGAGTTAATTTAGATTGCAGGAATAAATTGTATGTGCCCGGTAATAAACATGGAAGAATATGAAGTTTACCAGAAGTTACCTTCAATGTATTGCAATTCACCTTAATTTCCACGCCATTGTGAATTATAAGTCCTTCCATGGCTTTGCAAGTATCAGAAATTTCATCTCCAGTTAAAAATTTTCTTTTATTTCTGCAAATTTAGCCAGGATCAACAAATCTGGAAAACACGCAGAAATTCAACATAACTTTCTCGTCACATCATACCTCTTCAAAAATACTCCAGGTTTTCCCTTTCTTTCAGGAAAAACTGAGAGGAGTTCATCATTCAAATAAGCTGCAAAATTGGGGTCCATGGAGACGGCAGTCGGTTCAAGTTTATCATGCTCATTTTTCATCAGCTGCATGGTCAAATGCGTTGGACAAGGCAACTGCAACAGAAGTTCATATTCATATATTAGGCTGTACATTATGTATTTTTAGCATATTTGTTCAAAAGAATGATAATTTTCACTAAATTTCCAATTATAAAAACAGAAAGCAAAACCAAGAAAAACCTACACATTCTATTCGATACAAGTTCTCTTCCGGAAGAAGAAAACGGGCATTCTCATGGTAAACTGCATCAGCAAATGTTTCAGGATTTCTTGACCTTTCATATGCATAGAGTTGGAGGAGTTTGTTGTCCATCTCATCAGTTGCAATTGTTTGTAGCTGTGGAAAATAAAAGGTCACAAACTGCAGAAACAATAAAAAAGTACTCGAAAAAGGAAAAAAGAAAAATAAAAGAATCTTATGCAATAACCTGTTTCACAAGTTTATGTATCAGCTTGTCCAATGTAAAAAGGATGTAAGATTGAGCACCAATAATAGCTCGGCACTCATCCTCAAACTTTGCATTATCAGAGGAACCATTCAGCAAACTGTGTAGTGCATCCTTAAATCTGTTCCAAATCACGAGTTCAAGTTTATACATAGTGTTTATATGAGCTTCATCCCAAGAAAAAGAAAGCAACAAGTACACCTAGATAAACTACCTAGCATATGAATCTGTTGGATTTGCATCATTTGAGATCCTCCATTTATTTTCAGGAGATGAAGAATGCAACTTGGCACTCTGCATTCTTTCATATAACATCTGTTAAATGAGGATAGTAAGTTAGGAGATAGAATTTAATGATTGTACTAGAAAGCCCAATAATTGAGTTAGAAGTATAAGGCTTTTCTGTAGTTAAATCAGCAATAGGATACACCTTACCTGGTGAAGCCTGAAAAGCAAATAGAAGGAATCATTTCCATAAAAGATCTGAGAATTCTTCTCTTTGCCATGTAATGCCATTGGGACTTTCATTGTAAGAGGCTTCACTGTCTGTAGCAAACGATCAGAAAATGGCATCATTCCTTCGGTGTCATGGACATCAGCCATACCTTCTGCCTCTCCTTCGCTCTCAGCCTTGTTATCATTCTCATCATGGTCTCCATCATCATCAGGCTCTTCAGGAGAGCACTCTTCTCCATTAGCAGACTCACTTGCTGAAACATCGCCATTTTCAGAAGCATTCTCACTGTCTGATGAGGCCTGTGCACTTTCTTCGCCTTCATCATCAGCATTAGCATCAGTCTCTTCTCCTGTCTCCTCAATACACATTTCTTCTCCTCCAATTCCCCTAATGCTTGGATCACTTTTACAAGGAGTCTGCTCTGCTTTGGTACCAGTATTTCCAAATGCTGCAAAAGTGTTCTCTTCAAGATTTCTATTAGGAGATAATTCACCCTCTTCTCGTTCACCTTTAGTGCAAGCTTCAGTTTCTTCATGGTATTTCTGAGCTTTGACCTCTTCGGGCACCATGCCAATTGAAGATGAAGTCGGTTTTGTAATAACACCGTCCTGCAGCATTAAAAGATACCCATTGTTCGTGAAAGGTAAGTGTGTGTATGGGTAAAAGTCAAAAGCTTTTAAGCTTAGCTTCTAAACCGATGAAAGTCAAATAGTCAACTAAAATAAATTAAGGTGGAGTTACAACTCACAATTATCGTGGTAAAGAATATGATAGAACAATGCATTCAATGGCACTTAATTTTTGGTTTAACAGAAACACTGCCTCTATTTCAGGAGGTGCATCAATCCCCCCTCCCCTCCCTCTTCCAGGTTCACCAGAGGGTTTGTCACATGGCAAAGGAAAGTAGACAAGCAGTTCCAAAACAACAAAGTTTTCCTTTAGTCACCCCTCAAAAACTGTCCATATCTCAGTAGTATATATAGCCTATTCTGCCAACACAAACTGAAGTCTATAGGACATAGTAAACAAAGTTTTGTAAGCTACATCTCCTGATAGGAAAAAGATGTGATCTGATCTATAACAAATGAGAGATAAATAGGCATCAGCATGTGCACATGTCTCACAGAATACCATTTCTGCTCCAGCAATTCTTCAACATTTTCTACTCAGTGCAGCCCATACCCGACAAAAAGCTCAAAAGCAGCACTTTGAGATGAATGTGAAATGACGTTTCAGTGATTACCCTCTTGGTCAAGATTTACTTTGCTACCTACTGCAATTGTCTTCACAACATGCGGCTACATAGTAAAAAAGGTTTCCGAATCTCAAAGGATACATAGCTTCCATGTAAAAGAAGACAAATAGTTGATTCAATAAGGCAGAAAGCCAGAAGGACGAGTAAGCTAACACGTGAAGAAAGCATATTGCCACTGCTCTTCTTTAGAATGCCAATCTGTTTTAGACAAAGTACATGACGTAACTTTTTACTCTCTGGCAGCATACTTAACAAGTGACATAAATATAATCTCAAAGGTGGGAAGTCTTTTTTTGTACTTATTTCATGATTGGATCAGAAGAATGTTGCCAGTTTCACTACCACTAATTTAGGTTAGGGGTCAACTTTTGTGCAAAACTCATCCTACAAAATGCAGGAAAATGGACCCCAAGAAAATAGCAACCACCAGTTTTTCCACGCTTTATCTGCGCGAGGAGCTTCTATTCTTCTATAAATTGCGTAGCTGCTATTCTGCTGTTCTGACATAAATAATAATAATAATAATAACAAAACAATCTAATCTCTTTTATGTCCAAAAGAAATATAAATAAGCTTTTAAGCCTTTGAGTTACTATTATTTTTCATTAATTAACCTAACTGAAAAACATGTATTAAAACACCTATTTTCTTTAATATAAATAAACAAGTGATAATAATATACAAATTGAACTCTTTCAATCAGTTACAACGTTGTGGACCAATACATTTCCCAAATGAGCTGTTGTCCATGAGATAGCTAATGCACCACATTTCACAAAAAGTACAACATAAAAATTTCCATCCAGATTTTCAAGAAATCTTGTAAACATTCATTACATCAAAATCATATTTTAAGTCGTAGTGTAACTTATTTCAAAGAGTTAGAAAACAAATCAGTAGTGATTTATAATAAGTACAAATCCATATCTTTCTGCTTTGAACTCTTCACTTGCATGTCATATATTTCCTGTTCTTGTGTTCTAGAGCAGAAAATGCTGGTCATATTTTAGAAAAATTCAATACTATCCTCCACTTATCACATATTGAGTTTTTCTTTTACTGTACTTTTTACCAACTAATTTAATGCACGACTTGAGCTAATTTGAATATAAATAATTATATTTTTACTTTTGCATTTCTTATAGCCCTGCGTTAGCTGAAAGCAATTTTCTTGCAACCAAATGTGAACGACATGACACAACTTTGACATATCTTTGTTTCATTTGAACATCAACTTGATTAAATACTTATCTACGTAATTTTCCCTACAACCTAAAGGACGTACATATCTTACATCAAACCTAAGGATGACAAAACTATCAGTATAGGACAACTCATTAAGACAATTATCAATGAATTTCAACAAGCCAATATTACCCAAATACTCCGAAGTACCTGTGATTCTTGACTAGGCATCGCTTCTATCCCACAATCAGCATGTCCATCGGCATAATCAGGTCCTGACAGAGGAGCAATAGGCCCCATAAATAGAAAATTATCTAGAAGTTCAACTGTAAAAACAAGAAGGACCAGATATAGCAATATCACAAATCAAGGTTGGTATAAAATTACCCTTCCATGTAGCTGAAGCATTTTCCTCATTGATGTTCTTTTCTCCTGCAGTACTTGGAGTACCTTCCTCTAAGAAACCAGCTTGTTTGCTAGCCCATGAGTTAGCAGACATCATATTGGCATCAGTCTGCATCAGTCCATTTTGGGGAGCATTACATAATATATTACCCTTATCCGCACCAGGAGAACCATCATTATTAACCCCATAAGTACCATGTGCCATCAGCACTCTGCTGGAACAGGAATGTTCAGTTGGAATGTGTTCATCTCCATTTTTGGACATGTCTGATGGTTTGCAATAAGCAGCCTCATCAGCAGGACTACTATTCTCTTCACCAATATTATTGTTCACACTTCCGGCTATATGATTGTTAGCTTTAACAGCATCTTCTTTGTCCTCTGCACTGGGAGGACGCGAAGGAACACCAAGCACTGGCTCAAGGAAGGTTGTCCAAATCTTCATGACTTTGTCACACTGTTCAGGTGTACAAACTTCTCCACAAGAATATTTCATCAGCTGATATAGATCTTCTTGGATGTCTGGATCAGGATACTTAAATTCCATATGAGGTTTAATGGGTTGTTTATACCCAGCACCAACAGAGAGGACCATTTCGTCTTCATTCTGATTCTTTTCACTCATTTCTTTGATCTCAGCTAACAATGCTGAATGGAAGAAATCATAAAGAAAATAAATTGTCAGGAAAAACCTATTTTCTTTTTCTATGAATAATAAGAGAAACCAAAAAACAAAAAAAAGAACTTTGCACTAATAAGACACAGTCTGTTCTCATATTGTAGAAATTCAACTGCTTGACCAAATACTATAACTACTTTAATTATTCATGCTGCAACAAAAGATAACCCCTGCAGAGAATTAATTTAAAATTTATGTAATAGTTAAAATTGACAGCTAAAATAGTTCAGAATCTATACTAATATAGAATTGAAGAAAGGCCTACCAACGACCTCTCATAGGTAGACATGTGTCACACCCTAAATATTGTTTCACTTCTTATGAATTCCAATAAACACATGATACAAAAATGTATTTATCAAAACAAATAAATCAATAAGTATCGGTAATTTTACACTTAGATATAAATAGCCAAAAGCATCAAGTGTGCCAAAATTGCTTGTAAGCATATGAAAAGCGAAAATACAGAAACCAGAGGAAAACCAATTAACAATCCCAAATGAAACAAGAAGTCTCTGCTACAGCTTCTCATGCTAAATAAGTTTTCTTTTTCCACATGTTGAAATCAATTTCTTGATGAGAAAATGATATGAAACTCACTCAGATGCATCAATCTGACACCAAAAAAGGATAACCTATAACTATATAAACATTTTAAATTTTCAAGCAAGGATCTCAGTAGTTAACAACTCCAACTGTATCCAAGCATTCAAAAACTGTTTATATATAAGCTCTACCTGGGACTAGCAAAATATTGGAAGTTAGTCTTTTTTCATGCATTAGTCACATCATATCAAATATATGAATGCAGCACGCCTAAGAAGCATTTAGTGTGTGAATTTGCAAGTTACCAAAAATAAATGCAAGTCTAATCCGTATCATAATATAAGAAACTGAGTACTGGGTTAAACTTATTGCAATCTTATTTCTGTTTAATTCCATCTATCTAGCATGAAACTCGTTTTGGTACTTTCTGCCAGTTTGTTGAAAGGTGGCAAAAAAAAAAAAAAAAAAAAAGAAAAAGAATAAAAAAAGAGATAAGGCATCATTATTAAAATTTTCAAAGCTCCTTCCGTTTCATCCCAGTTATGTAATGGGAACTCATGATATATTCTTGATCTAATCAATAAAATCAGTGCAAACCACACACAAAATTAGCTAATAGCCAAAAGAATATTTTAATTCTGATGAATACTGACCCTTTAACAGAATATATAATTATATACAACATAAAACTTTTTCTTAAAAAATCAAGTCAGTCACAATTATTCATCCGAAAGCAACAACAGCACAGATCAAGATGTTTCAAATCCATCTAAAGGTAACTGAAGAAACCACAATTCAGGAACACCATTGAACTGTATGATTCTCGATTAGATTCCAAAAATATATTTTCAATTAATAATCTTAAAAAGGAATTCCATTTAAGACAAAAACAAAAGGTATGTTGCTATGAATTCAGGGCTGAAAACAATTGAAAGAACGAAATGGAAGAAACTAAATGTACCAGAGATACCTGACTCCGAGAAATCAATGCCAAGGAAGTATAGCATTGCCATATATAATGAGAAAGGGAGAGCTAGTGAAACCAGGAAAGAAGAGATGGGATAAGAAGAAGAATGAGAAACAAGGTACAGGAGGAGGAGGTGGTGGAAGAAGAAGGCGATGAAAACAAAGACCGAAGGAGAAACTTAAATGACAAAAACTCGGAAGACGACAAACAATTAGAGCGTGTAACTGCAAGCAAAACAGGTGAAATATAATTAATATCTAAAGGACAAAAAGGGAAAATAATGAAAACATATGTGGAGTTGGCAATGTCATTGTGCAATGAACCACACCAAAGTACCAAATATCCTCAACATAAACAAAATTTTCACCAACAATGAACACTAAAACTCCAGCTAGCACAAAGGACAAACCAGTAAAAAGTGGGTCTGACCAACTTTACAGGTGACGGAGAACAGACTCCATCACTTACAAAAAAACCCACACAGCACAAGCTACAAGCAAAATATACACAAAGGATGCCAGAAAATCAAACACCGTCAATATACATATCCTAACACCAAAAAACGACAAGTTCTTAAAAGGATACAGAAAATTTCCCAAGCACGAAGCACCCACGGAAAGAAGGCCATCCTTAAAGTTGGCACGAAAAAAGCATGCATTAAAGACAATCTGTATAAGATGCTGCCAACTATTTAAAGCAGACAATCTGCATAAAATGCTGCCAACTATTTAAAGCAGCATACGTTACGTTGACAAGAAAAACTTGGCGCAATTTCTATGCGATTCATGGAGTCCGTCTTAAAAGTTACTACATATTGAAATTTTACACAAAACAACATTATAGTCTAAGTATGTGTTCTCCCATTGAGTCAATTTCCGTTTCCACTCAAACTTGAGCCACCATATCGTATAATGTAAGTTAAACATGGGGCGAGTTTTGTCACAGACTCACAGCCTAAGGCCGTTTAAGTTCATACCTAGGCTTGTTTTGCACCCAGTTTCACTGTGCATGTACAGTTCGACAAGAGATTCGCATATGTGTGTCCTGCGTCTGTTAACTCATCCCAAAACTTTCACCAACTATAAACAATAAAACTCCAGCTAGCACAAAGGACAAACCAGTAAAAAGTGGGTTTGACCAAGTTTACATCTGACGGAGAACAAACTCCATCACTTACAAAAGAAAATATACACAAAAGATACCCGAAAATCAAACACCATCACTACACATACCCCAATACCAAAAGACGACAAGTTCTTAAAAAAATACAGAAAATTTCCCAAGCACGAAACACACAGAAAAAGAAGGCCATCCTTAAAGTTAGCACAAAAAAAGCATGCATTGAAGACAATCTGCATAAGATGCTGCCGACTATTTAAAGCAGCATACGTTACATTGACAAGAAAAAGTTGATGCAATTTTCTATGCCGCGCATGGACTACACAAACTGGAACGACAATTTTTATAGTTTTGCAATATCATAAATCCTAAATTGTGCGCCATGTGATTATACCAATACTAATCATTCAATAGAACTTCTAGAATGAAGAGAAACATAGCCTGTACATTGTAACACAGGAGCCAAGTCAAATATTATTAACCTAATTACCTTTAGCGCTCAAGTTCTTTGTATCCTGCTGCTTAAAATAGAAGCTCCTATGATCAAGTGATTTGTGGTAGTTCTTAGCATAAATTTCAGCCCAAACTTTATTAAAATCAGCACGGCACCTTGCCCATTCTTCCTGTTTCTGCTTCAACCGGGTTAAAATAACTGGCAGGGCAAGAGGTGCATTCTTCCTCAATACATCCATTACATCAAGCCCATGGTCACCGTACAAACGTTCAATGCACCGTAGGTTTAGAGCTGGAAAAAGTGAAATGGACTATTAACTTGACAGCATGATACTATGAGGAATCCTCAGACACTCACTATACCTGTCAAATGATCTTCGATACAAAATGAACTGTCAGTCTTATTTGTATGAGCATTCATTCTGTCTAAGAGTTCTTCAACACGCTTAGCTGTCGCGTTCACAGATTCCAACAACATGTCAAGTTCAAACCTGGAATCATAATCAGATCACCAATTGCCAATTTCAATACACAGAAATACAGCAGAACTTTAATCTCCATTTGAAGAAAATGGAAAGGAGGAAAGAGATGACAGTGAACAACTGTTCTTAGCAACCTATTGACATTTCATGTGGGAAAATGCAATTTTATAAAAGATGTTTAAGCATCAAATGACAAAGTGGTTTATACTAAAAACTTACACTATAGACAGTGGAAACAACATGCATAAGTTAGAGAGATATAAAGATAGATGGGAGTACATCACTTGAGAGAGTTTTGAGTTTCTACCTATCGTCCTCGCACCGGAACAAGCTTTCTTCATATTGATTTTTGCGCATGTGTTTGAATGAGTAATCCTCACTTCCTGAAGTAACGGACACCCAATGATCATTCAGCACTTTAGCACCAATCTCTGTCCTACAGCTTGCTGACGGGATTGGATACTGTCTTACGGAAATGCCAATGGGATGAGTAAAATATCTAGAATACTCGGTTATGAAAATTAAATGAGTAAACCTACATTTTCTGGAAGAAGTCGATAACTTGGTGTGCACCGCTCACAGTTAGAGAGATCAAGTTCTTGAATGGGTTTCGCCATAAACTTCTCTTTGCTTGCAAATGAAGACATCTTCTGTCCTAGGACATCTTTAGTGTTAAAGGCAAGACCTCTATCATGTCTATCCCTTTCTCTGTTATCATGATCTTTATTTTTATCTCTGTCTTCCCTATCATGATCATCTCCATCTCCATCCACCTTTAAAGATCTGAAAACTTGTTTATTGTTCCGCAAGCTTCCTGAAATGAGATAAACTGATTACAAATTTACATATCAATCATCATTCTTAAGGCAGTTAAATGTGTCACAATTTTCCAATCTCTTCTTCTATGAGTTAGTAATATAGTTCAATAAAAGCATAAGAAATAACTATCAGCATGACAAATAAATCTTCTTTTAGTGCATTTCCATAGAAAGATGGAGATAAAAATCTCAGGCTGGAAAAGTCTTGAAAGATGAGCAACATCCAGCACAGATAACTTGAATAGCTGGCCAGATAAACATGTACATAGGGGAAAGTAAAAGTACTAATAACAAGCTACTATTATATTTGATTACCAGTCTTCTCAATGTAAGTTATGAAATCTTCACACGCCTCCATAAGGTCTGGATGTGTTCCAATTAAACTAGCTACCTGACATGATAAAAAGGTCCATCCAGATTAGTTGCCCTACCAAGGACATCATAGAAATAACATAACAGAATGCGTAATGGCTAACAATTCTTTCAAATCTCATCTTGAGTTTCAACGATGAAGGGGGCATAGCTGGACCTATTTACAGTGAAATTCACTCCACTGACTGTTGGTTACTAATACTTAGCAAATTTGAGAAACAGACAGTTATTCGTGTAGACTTGACCATTGGATTGATATTTCTCCAGAGAGCATGAATTGTATTGTTGTTCTAAGTTTTTGAAAGGTGAGTCATATCTTCATATCATACTTTTCAGGTTTTATCATCAGGACGAACCATTAGGGATGTGTGGGAGTGATCATCAAACAATAAAAGGAAGCATAATATAACCTTGCTGGTGAAGGAAAATGGAATATCATAAAAAGTTACTTGTAACCGCATACTCGATAATGTAAATTTTTTTGTACATGTTGAGCACCGGCATTTTTTCTATTATTGAGTTTGACTTGACACTTGAAGGAAAAGTCCCCTTGCTTGATTAGATGCTGTGTTACAGGAAGCCTTCAATCAAAACTATGTGATAGCTAACCTAAGATCGCAAAATCCATATGGCCATTCTAGAAATATCAGAGTGCTAACTTAACCAACTTTCAGAAAGTATTCGAACGATAAAGATGGGTACTTGGCAGGGGTTTGAGATAACACTGTCGCATTGCATGTCTTTATAGAAGTGTTTCCTAGAGGTAAACATACTGAATTTTGCATGTAGCACATTTTCAATATCAACAAGTAAAGATTGTAAGCTAATGCTGGATAATGACAACAATCATATTGATTTATTATCTAGTTTACTAAGAATTTAGTTATTCGACTATTATCTATATCTTTCAATGTGTAATCCCATGGAATAGACAAGATAAAAAGATTTCCAGATTTTCATAGCGAAAGAGCTGAAAATTCTTCCTTTCACTGGGTTTTAAAGGGTGAGACTCGTGGAAGTGTACTTCACAGCCCTGGAAAAATACAATTCACATGCAAGATGCTCGATTAGAAGCAAATGATAATTTCAACAACGAAGCACAATAATTTGGCAAGGGAGTCCACTGCTTATATACTACAAAGTTGCACCAATAAGATGATGAGGCACTACATAAACATTATAATTGAATAAAAACAGAGAACACATATAAGTTGGAGCTAAAGAAATGGAGTCAGAGGTAATTGGAGAAAAAGATCACCAGCATTCGAAATTGAGCTGCTGTGACAAACTTGCTTTTATAGGAACAAATGCAATCTGAAATTTTCTCGTAACTTTCAGGGTCCTGTAATCGTTCCTTCACTTTCTCACGGAAAGCTGATTCTGGGTCCTGCATCCCTGAGCAAAAAAATAGTTAATGTTAGATAGCTTTGTCTGGATGCCTCATATGGATTTTACCCAAGGAGCTAATCCTGTAGCCTAGTGCCCATAGACATCAATTACTCTACATAAGAATCCCAAAATAGAAACTTCATTTCTTGATCTTCAATTCATTCATCATGGGTATATTCTTCGAACTATCCTAACAGGAGTTTGGACAAAACTGATTAATATCTAACTGATTTTAAGAGAGAAACAGAAAAAAGTTTTGGTAGCATTTATCGATGATGGCTTCAATAAAATGAATCTACTATAAAACGCACGAATGAGATGATTATTTAATCTTTTAATACTAGACATACAACTACCTAAGGAACATAAATCATCATATGTCGGTGAATTCGAGGTTGCGTACAATGCTCTTGGCATCTTTCCTACCTCGATGAAACTGGTCAGTCACAGAATCATCTCGGTGAGCAGATTTTCTTTTGTGATCTAAGCCATCATCATGTTCCCACTCATTTTTGTCTCTGTCTTCTCTCTTCTGCTTTTCTTTTTCAACATGATTCCACTGCTCTGAATCAGGGTGATTGACATATCGGTCACAAACAGCATATGAAACAGCAGGCTTCTGGAACAAGTGAGCAGAAGCATTATATATTACCATTAAGAAACAATAAACAAAAAATCACTAAAGCGAGACTACCTTTTCAACATGAATAAGCCTTGCTATGGTCATCGGTGAGCCTCTATCATCTCCATGTAGGATGTGATTCCTACCAGTCTGTGCATACTGGACAGAGGCAGCGCCCGAAGTATCAGGTAAAAAATGAGTGAACTCTACAAGTAGGTCAGCATGGTCTTGAAAAAGAACTGAAACCTACGAACAAACATAACCAATCACAACTGTTGAATTCTATTCCTTGTAAAGACTGATAAAATATACAAGAGCATGAAATCATGGTAGCATACCTCCTGATAAACCTCTGTTATAGACTTATTATCTTTTCTGTACATATTCAAAATGTCGAGGAAAGCTTTGTACACATGATCATTGCCTTGAAATCTAGTCTGCAATTAGTTTTAAAGTGGTTTAGTCTATAAATTCTAATGGACAAGCGGAGAACAGAGGACTGTAAGTGGCTTGATGCTTTAGCAGTGGCACCTTGATTTTGTTTACAAAACTGATTGCTTCTTCAAATTCTACTGGCTTCTTTTTCAGAAATGGTTCATCCTCCAGTGGGAGGGTGATTTCGTATCCCTTCGGCAAAAAGGTATTGAAACCCAAAATTAGGTCTCGATTACCTTTAAATAACTCCTTCACTCTCAATATAACACCAGATGTATCAATTCTACAAAGAACCATACAAACAGAATGCACAGACATTACAATAACCATCTGAGTTAACTATAGTCAGAAAACTGTAACTGAAAAGGCAAAAGGAAGAACAGCCTTCTACCTTTGAGCCTTGAAATCTTTCATGACATCAAGAAAATCATCATATTTATCCCTTTTGTCTTGAAAAATCTCCTTCACAGTTTTGAGATATGACAAGGCATCAGTTGTTGTCAGCCTCTGTGCGCTGCTTGCAGTTGACATCTGGACTTGCCCGGACCTTCATTGCCCCCAATATGCATAATTCAAATCAATAAGAAGACATAACCATCTATACAATACCAAAAAAATAAGGCAACCTTCATTGCCCCCAATATGTAAATTTCACGTCAATAAGGCAAGTAACTATCTACATAATACCCAACAAAATCGTCCTGTGGAGTTTCAATAAAAGAAGTGAACTGATACCCTAAAAGTTACAAGATATCACTTGCAGGATAATCAGAATAATCACAACAGAATCAATTCTATCTTCTTTTACTTTTACATAAAATGGTCATAATAGCAGACCATCAACCTCAAAAAAAAAAAAAGGAAAAGAAAAATAATAATCCATAACAACCTGCTTCATGCATCTCCAGTGACAGATGATTGAAAAAACAAGAAAAAAATTAAAACAGGAAAGCATGTACAAAGCAGAACCAAAAAGCACCGAATTTTCAGAGAGTATGACAGCAGAAAACATGCAACTCAATGATTAGCAGGATAGTTGAGTAAAGACAACAAATGTTAAAGAATGACTAAAGCAGGATAATCTCGTTGTTAATAAAGAAAAAAAAAAGATCAATACTCCAATAATAAAAACTATCACACGAAAAAACCACAGTTGATAACATAAAAAAATAGCGAATTATCAAAAACTAAATAAAAAAAGACACCAAAAAGAAAACTTACGGTTCAACGCGAGGAGAAATGGCGGGGCGCTTGAGTTGAGAACTCACGTACACATCATCTCGAGACCTCTTCATCCCAATCCTCTATTATTGTTATTATCTTATTATTACCTTCCCTAATCTTCCAAAAAATCACGCTTTATTCACTCCAATTGAAAAAAAATTGTGATCCAACAGCCCTGCGAAAAAGTAATTACCAAACCACTAAGCTTAATTACATCAAAAAACATTGATAATTAGATCCATTAAACAAGCCTAAACAGTGATTAACGTAAATAAATTTAACCTCAATCCATACCTCTACGGAGATCACCTCCAAATTATCTTATCATCAAAAGAATCCTACAAAATAAACAAAAATCGCAAACACTGAATACACATTACTTGAATTATACGAAAGGCGATAATTCAACAAAAACAAACAAAAGTTTGAGAATTTTTACAGCAAGAGATCTTTTGGGTCTCTATCAATGAATGAATGAATGAGCAGACGACAGTTTATCCCAGCTGCGCGCAAAATAATGTGTGCGGTGTGTGTATGCATAATTTGTACGTATACATACACGTATATATATTTTTTTGATATTGTACTTGATGAGAAATATTGCGAAGTGGTTTCGTATCTTCTGAAAAGAAAATAGAGAGAGAAGAGAGTTTTATGGTGTGTGTGTGTGCGTGCGCGCGCGAGAGAGAGAGATATATATATTATGGGGGATGGATATAAACACAGTGGTTCATTTTTATATGCAGAGGGGGGAGAGTGGAGCGAGGGAGAGACCAAGAAATAAAGAGAACTATTCTTGACTTTTCTAGGTGAAGGTGTTAAGAGGCAAAATTGAAATTGTAACTTAGGTAAATTTTTATTTTTTGGGGGAGAAATACTTAGGTAATTATTGAGGGCATATATTGGAGATAGATATTCATATTCATATTTGGTTATGTTTTAGTATAAAGAACGTGACTATGAACTTACCGAATTTAATATTGATATTACATATTTATAAATTAATATGTTTTATGGTGAAAAATTAAATGTTCAAAATGTGATCATTGATTTAAAGACAACAAATAATGTGTCGTGTCAAAAAAAATTGTTCAAGAAGTGCAATATTTGCACTAGACGTGTTTAGCGAACAAGAATTTTGTACTGAAATAATGAATGTGGAAATTCTTGTAATAATTAATAGATCAATGTGGAGTGATGTGGGAAATTAGGGTTATGGCAAAGGATGAGAGAGGAGGTGGTGGTGGACTAATGATGGAAGATTGTAAGAGTGGTTTAGTGGGAGGAATTCACATTGTAGAAGGGGCCTGTGGGTGGCTGGCAAGTGGTGGTCATAGGGTCATAGCTAAAGTAAGAATTGACAGGAGCAAAATTGGCCTTATAAAGGGGGCACTTAATCTATAAAATCTTTTTGTTGTGTAGTTGGGTTAGGCTTAGCTCATGTAGTGTGGCAAAAGTAAGAATAAGAAAGGCCCAATTTCAGCCACCTTCTCTTTCTGTTTCCACTTTCCAGATATAAGGGGTCACAAAGGAATAATATTTGGATACTAAGGAACCAGTTAAATTGGCAACATTTAGTGGGCCGGGAAATATAATACAAGCCCAATTCCAGCCCTATTAAGTTTTTACCTGTTGGGATGGATCAAAATTAAGGTTGCTCGAATTGAAATTGAAATTGAAATTTTAATTTGTATTAAAGTCGAATTGAAATTTTTGGTTTTTGACTTTTGATTTTTCAAAATTTTGATTTAATTTCAGTTAACTGAATCGAACTGAAAAATCAGCTTAAGTTAACCTCGCCGATTAATTCAATTTGATGTTTGATTTATTATTTTAATTAATCGAAATTTTAATTCAATTCAATTTCATTTGATTGAATGAGCATCAAAAAATAGATGGGCCACGAACCCCGATGGGTTCTTACGGCCATCAGTCCATGACAAAAACTGTTAAACCTTTTAATGAAAAGTTGAGTCCACAAACTCTCCGGATCCTCTGGAGCCCATAAAAATTTTGATTTCCCTAGGACATTATGAGTATAACACTTTGGAAAGTAACATTTAGCCTAGAAAGATCCTAGGGTTAAAAAATAATTACAAAAAAAATATTGAGCCCGTTAGTGGGTTGGTTTTTAATGGATCGACCCAAGATGGTAAAAAAAACTGTATTTATCCTAAATTTAGGTAATATCCATAATTATGCTTAATTTGTTGCTCAATTCCACCAGGAGGATGATTCGGTAAATTCCCATGTGCAAACGTAAACCATGATTAACAGATAGGAAGAGACTTTCCTATGTTGGGCCAAATTGGGCTTCATTCAACGTGTTAAGAATTGTTTCACAGAGGAGAATGTGCTTACTGATCAAACATTGGGCTCTGCTTTTGCTGATATAATGATGGTTTGGTCTTGGGCTTTAATACTAGACTACTCTGTTTTAGAAAAGTATGAAAGCCCATTACTGATAATTTGGCCCATCATCATGATATAGGCCTGCCTCCAATAATTGACGATTGATTATGCCCAGTATTAAGTGAAATAATGCTACCACCGTGAAAGGCAAGAGAAGGGGCTGGTGTTATTTTGGAGGAATATTTTCTGAATATATTTTCCATATATGAAATCAAATGTAATTTAATTTTTTGGGCAGAGAAAAGACATTTTCTATTTTTCTAAAATATTTTAAATAATTATATATATGTATATTGGTGCAGTATCCTCTTTGTTCACGAGAATTTACTCCTCCAACAAATTTGAAACAGCAAAGGCCTTCCAATTGTGACACAAAAAAATAGTAAGGGGTGATGAAATTTTTCTGAAGATAACTATCAAACGATCAAATTAGGACTAGACTATAGGAAATGTGAATAGGATTAAAGCAGTAATAATAACAAAATGACTTTCACTTACTTGCTAAAGAGGGATTAAAGAGTATTTATAGGTACTTAATTTCGGATTATGCTTCTGTGTGATGAGGTACATGTCCGTGTTAGGTTTTTTATCTAATTGAATTGGACTTATTTATATAATTGGTCCCCATTATTCATTGGGACTAATGAAATAATTGAGCTTAGACTATTATTAGTCACATCATATTTATATTTAAATCTTTTTAATTATTATATTAATATAAATACATATTTTTAATTTTTTATATTATTATAACAATTATTTGTAATAATTAAAAAATTTGATGAGACACTAATTAAATAAAAAAACTTACACATATATAGCAAGAAAAGTCATATTCAAAAATAAAACTAAAATAAAATTAAATATACTTTTATTATTCACGCATTCCTCAAAATATTTTACCAAACACACACCAAATCGAATCCCAATTTTACTTTTTCTTTTAATTAAAAATTGAAAAGCTACAGTTGCTACTTGTGAGTAGTCTCTTACAACATATATATTAGATTCTATAAATTAGAATGTGAAAAATGTAGTTGCATTGCACGAACCATTAGATTATATTACAATTTTATTTTATGATATTATTATGTGCATATCTAAACATTTAATAAATTCATTTAGACAATGATTAAAATGGGTAGCTTAAAATTTATTAGTGCACTATCCTAGAGTATTTGTAATTATGATACATAATAAGGAATAAAAAATCATGTCTTTCATATTTTACCTTTGAATCCAAATAATAAAATAATGAAAAACACCTTCTTTTATAAATCAATCATCAACATAATCGAATATAAAATTTGGAGGCATCTCAAGTAGGGATAATAATAGGAAGTTCGAGTTTAAACCCAAATCAATTATCTAAAGTGGGTGTTGAATTTTTATTTTCAAACCTTCCCAACCCGGATCTTTCTCTATTTATTTATTTTAGTTTTTAAAATTTATTATATTTATTCATGTGATTTTTTTTCAAAAAGTTTTAGTATTTTATTTTTTTTAATACTATATTTTTCAATATCTTTTAAATAATAAAACAAATTTAACCCGCCAAATTAAAATGAGTTCAAATACTAAAAAATATTAATAAAATAAATTTTAAATTTGTACATTTATCATTCCTAACCTAAAATTATGTACTTGATTAAGTGACTCATAACTTAGTAGTAGAGAGTGACACTCAAAAGTCTTATGAAGCACAAAATCGGCCCCAATTCTTTTCACGTATAGTCCAACAAAAACACATCGCAAGATCCAATAAGTAGGCCGATGTCCAAATCTCAAAAACAAAAGAGATAAGAATAATAGAGACATGTCATATAAATCGATTGGATGAAATGGAAGTCGTCACGTGACAATGAGGGGCAAAAGATATAAGAGAATGTCCTTTGGGGGTTGGCTCCTTATCCCACAAAAGGATATGCCCAATATGTCTCCGTTTAGCGTCTGCCTAAGAATCAATGAATCTGCATGTGCTGGTGTCGACTGAGGCGGGGAAATAGCTTCATGGACATATTGCAAACTTCAAGATTATAACTTAAATCAGTTAAGTGGTTAGTTTTGGGCTAAGTTTTTTTTTTTTTTTTTTTGAACTTTATATATATGTAAAAAGTGATTTTTTCAACATGTTACTGGTGGTTAACTATTTTTCTTAGAATTAATCATATCAAAATTAATTTTCATGAAACCTTTTTTTTTATATGTGAAACTCACCTTCGATTATTAATGAATTGTAATTTTTTACCGAGCAACACTTTACCCTACCGCTTATACCATCATTGAATATCACATTCATTTATTTTGAAAAGAAATTATTGAATGTGTAGACTTTTGTGGGTTTATATTTGTAGATTTAATTAATATTTTAAAAATTGAAATAGATCGATTGATTTCATCATGAATCGATTATTAGTTCAGTCATTTTAATATTAAAAAAATTGAAAACCCGATCGAACAAGTGAAAAACTGATTGATCTAGTAGAATCGGCCAAAAAATGGGTTGAAAAACTTGTTAGAAGGTCAATTTTCTTTTTTACTTTTTTAGAAAGTTTAATATTGATATTTGATTATATGTATGTGATTATTTAAATTCAAGATTTTGTTAAATGTATTTTTTGAGTTGGTTATTTATTTTTTATTTTATATAATAATTAGTTTATTAAATTATCATTTAATATAATATAATTAAAAATATATTAAATTTTCATTACATCGATCGAATTGGCGGTTCAATCAATCTAATCGATTGGACCCTTAACCAACAATAAGATGACCGATCCAGTAATGAAAATATTATATTCAATCATATAACAAAGTAAGACTTTAATAATAACATACATGAGCAAACTTTAAAGATTAATAAATAGCCAAAAAGCTATTTGTCTCCACCATATATTCAGAAAAATGTACTCAGAATTGAATGAGGAAAATAAATAAGATGTGCCATTGTTGTGGAGAGTGAGAAAAAAATATCGTCACAAAATTCATGCATTTAGATTGATTTTCGGCTACCCATGTGAAAATGGACCTCCATTTAGATTGAATAATGAACATTCCTGTCTCATAGTCAATGAACATATCGTTGGGGCTTAGGCCCCAGAAATTAAATCAGACATCCTGTGAAATGACGGGTTCTCATTACATAGCCATATATCGAATTGTACTTGCTCTTCCCGCATTGCAGTCATACATCATCCAAGATTTACATAGACGGGAAACGGAGCGAAAAAATATAGATTGAGAATCAATCCAATCTTTCCTTTTAAGATACTGAGATATTTTTAATTTATTTAAAAAAAAAAAATTAAAAAATTAATATATAAAATTTATACTAATTTTAAAATTTTATAAATGATCTGTACATAAACATCAATATATATATTTTTTTAAATTTTAAAAGAATACTAATTAGTTTGTCAATTTGTTTTCAAGCGACTTGAACTAATGATCAATAAAATTGTAAGTATAAGGATAAACAATCAAGATATTCAAGAACCAACAAATCTTATGGGATCAAGATTTTTCTATATTATTTCATATTATTTCCGTAAATTATATTTTTTCCCCTTTCATTTAATACCACTTTGGTGTTATGGACATAACAATGCCGATTCTAGTCTATATCTTTCTATTTCTTCTCTATTGCAAATTTTTGAATTATTATACAATGATTTTTGAAATTGTACACAAATAAATATATGTTATTTTAAGAGCAATAAAAGTTTTATTGCAAAACAAAGAAGGAACAAGATTTACATCTCAATACAAGGGTAATTAAAACTAACTTTTCAATCTCTCAATTAATCATAATTCAATAAACAAGTTCAGGGAGCTACTTGGGACTTATATTAAGTTAAATAACATAAACTACTTCCAAAAAAAGAATTTGAATCATTTGTTGAATAAAGACAAAGCCAGCAAACAGAAATCTGGAATAATAGCAGCTGCTGGCCCTTGGTCTTTTATCTATTTATTTTTTTCCCCACTTTTTTAAAAATATTTATTTTGCTGGAACTTAATTGTACATCTAAGGCTTGGGACAAAATAATACAATCTGGTAAGCTGCCACAAGCTGTAATGGTTTAGGTCAGCTTAAAAATAGTAGAAATACATATGTGTGTATGCTGGCAACTAAGCAAAAAGAATGAAAGGAAGACATTTGGCAAAAATACTATGTTGTAATAGCTGTACTCTTTAACATAATTGGTGTTGGGTATCAACAAAAAGGCTATAGCTTATTTGAGGAAAAAAATTAAATATCCAATTACTATATTTTGAGGAATAAATTATGTAGCATAGGAGTATTAAAGATTCCCAAGCTTATAATGCAAGCAAGGAATGATTGTATAGACTATGAGAAATGTGTCTATTGGATTTGATTGAGCTATTTGAACCAACGTGAGAGTGGCTAATGTTGTCACAAAATATATTAGTCGAATTCTAATCAATCATAAAAATAGTGTAATAAATTAAAATCATTAGAAAAATTATATTTTTATTTTGCAACTTCTTAAAATGACCAATCAATATAGATATTATGGTAAATTTTATATAGAAATCATATGACATGTGTAATAATAACTATTTTATAGTTAATCATATTTCTTGCAATTTACACTATTGGCATGATATATATAATTCACTTGGCATATTATTAATTTAAATTCGATCATAGTCAGTGTGAACTTAAATTTCTCCGAAGTCAAACAAAACATCTCAAAGTTCCTCTTTGACGTTTCGCTTAGACCTTGAGGTATTTAATTGCTTTATGAGGCAATAATAATCATGGATAAAAGGACAATAGTTTAAATAATAAGTGGACACATATAATTCTATAAATAACATGTAGATCTTCTTCCCTCCCATGTTCCCTTAAGGGAGAAAACAATTAAGCCACAAACAACTCTATTATTAGTACAAAATAAAAAATAAAAAAATCATTGTTTCCATATGATGAACAATGATAATCCAACAAACCATTTGGTCATATATCCCCAAAGGAGTCACATGGATTGTGAAGCAAAGTGTCACAATCCTCTTTTTTAAATCAGGGAATTTGTGCATTTCCCATTACTACCCTTCAAATTGGGGCATCTCAATATAGAAATTTTCCTAACTTTTTTTTTTTTTTTTTTTTTGAGTTTCTAAAATGTACTATAGAAGTCTAGCAGCAAGAATTATTGCATCTCGAATTTTTAAGTCACGGGGGGCATCTCTTTAATTTAATTTTATTTTTTTCCACCCAACTTGGTCTTGCATTTTTTTTATTTTTTTTTTCTTTTTTTGTGATATAAAAAGTGTGAATAATTGTATAAATCTATGGCTGCTGGGCTATGTGGTTTAATCTGCTGCACACATTGACATTGGTCATCTCTCCATTATTATTGTCACATGCAGCCGCTTTTTTTTTTCTGACAAATGACAAAATTTGTTATGTGTTGTCAAATTTATGAAAAAATGTGTGCGTAGGTAAAAAGGATTTTTCTCTATTTTTACCATTTCTTCAATTTTAAGTAGATTTATTTATGATGTAAATAGGCGTATTTATTACTACTTTTTATCCAATGGAGTAAGGGGGATCCACAGGATAGTAACACTAAAATTTTATTGGTGCAATAAAGTTACGTAATGCTATTTTTTTTTTAAAAAATAAGTATTTTTTATAAGTTTGTCTTGCTTTTATGTTTATTCCGATGCATTGAATGATCTGATTAATTATTTTCCATTCATAGTGCATACTTTGTTGATTGGACGGGCTCGATAGTTTTGTATGAATAAATAGCTGTGATCATTTTAACTATATTATTGACCCAATATAAAGATATAGTATATTTGTTGTATTTTTTATGATTCGATAAAAAATAATTAATTTATAATAATTTGGAGTATCATAGGAGCGACAGTAAAGAATCGAAGGTGTGTTAGACCTATATTTTTTAGTATCTATTTGTCATTAAATTTATTGGGATTTTAGCGTACAAATAAAATTATAAAAATACAAAAATATTTACTAAGTAATTAAACTATTTTGCTTGACTCGAAAAAAAAAATTGTAATATTCTGTTTGTTATTGTGTAATTTCTAATTATTTGAGCTGTAGTTATTGTCAAATCAGGATGCAATCCACCAAAATGTAAATCAAGTGGTGTGGTCACAGTCACATATTACTATTGCAACTGGACTCTATTATCTTAATTGTATTCTCGAATATTACTTAAAAAACTAATATTGCAACTGTTCATTTTATCTCCCATGTTAGTACCTACGGTGCAGCAAGCATACGACGGCGTACAGTCCAATTCCGTTACCAGTTGGGAACATGTGATTTGCACATGGGCATGTTATCCTTTTAATAGATAAAAAAAGTAAAAGCCACGTGTAGGTTGAGACAAAATAACCTGTTCTAAGAAAAACCTATCCAAGTAAAAGCCACGTGTAGGTCGAGACAAAATAACTTGTTCTCGGAAAAACCTATCTGTAAGTTGCGGAAAACAATTTCTATATTTTGTTTTTTTCAATAATTATTTATTAACAAAAAAAAAATCTTAATTATATTGAGGAAACAAATTATATAAAGGAGAGTGATGTAGTAATTCTTTTATTTGCGAAAATACTATTTTTTTTTTTTGTGCGGCGATGGGTCATCGCTTGCAACACCCACTGCTTGAAACATCGAGGGAGGCCGGCGAAAATCTTTTTATGATAAAGTCAAACCTTAAATTATAGAATATCATGAGAAAATTAAAAGCATATAGACAAAATGAATTAAAATGATATGAAATATTTATAAGTGTTCAAAAAGAATTGCGATATGATATGATAGTAATTTTTTTATTTGCAAAAATATATTGATTTTTTTTTTTATGTGATGATGGGTCATCGCTTGCGACATCAACCACTACTGGAGGCTTTGAGGGAGGTCGGCGAAAATCTTTTGATGATAAAGTCAAACATTAAACTATAGAATATCATGAGAAAATTAAAAGCATAAAGACAAAATGAATTAAAATGATATGAAATATTTATAAGTGTTAAAAAAAAATTGTGATATGATATGATATGATATGATATGATGTATGTATAAATATAGTCCTTTCCATTGTTGAGGCTATTAGACTAAGATTATTTCACCATGGATCTTTGTAAATATAATAAAGTTCACCAACAAGTGTATAAGAGTTAATTTTAATATTTTTTTTGAAAATATTATCAAATTACTTAATATTCTGATTAATATCAATTACTAAAAAATTATTTGAATTGAGCTTGTTAAATATATTAAATCAAGTTTAAATATTTTTTTTTGTTTGATATAAATTCGACTTAAGTTTAATTTAATTATTTAAATATAATAAAATAATTAAACTATTTAAATTCAATTTAATTAAATTAGAATGTTCAAATATGAAACTCAAACAATATTCAAATACAATTTATAAAAAAAATAAAAATAAAATATAAATAATATATATATATTTTTTTTTTGAAATCAAGTTCACTCAACTCGTTCACACGTAGCCATACCAAACATGCAACTTTAAGTACATCCACAACGACTTTTTTTTTTAAAAAAAGTGACAAGTCACTTTATAAGCTAACTTTCGTCTTTACTCACTCTTTCCCTCCTTACTTCTTAAATGTGGAGGAGACATCTTGTACAACACCCTAACTCATGTAGCCTTAATCTCTTCTTTTGACTGTAGTTAAATAAAATAATAATTCGACATGTTCGTGGAATCTCAAATGAATGTCCACCTGCACTGTCACGTGATCTTCTGGTGAATTTCTTGAATCAAAATGCCTCCCATATCTCCCTCACATGCTTTGCATTTAGTTCTTCCCCCCTCCAAGATTTACTTCTCTGTTTGAATAATAAATACACTCACTTTTTGCTATGGTACTATATTCTCTCCTTTTTTATTTTTTTTTTCTTTTTACAAAAAAATAAAAATACCCTTTTGTGGGGCATGAAATATATAGTATGATTATGTGGTTGGTTTGTTTCGTTTGGATTTTTAAAATTATAGAACCAGTCGACCACAATTAATATGCAAACTTACTCGAACTTAAAAATTAAGTTCATTAAATTAATTGGAAACTAAATAGTTTTAATGTTATAAAAAAGTAAAAATAAATAACCTAGTAAGAGCAGAAATTTTGAAAATTACAAGCATAAGAGAGCAGGATCTCTTGAGACCTCCTCTTCATATATATCTAACCACCATGGGATAAAATTCTTTTGTTTAATATTAACAATTCATTGGAAAATAAAAATGATATCTATAGAGGCTTCAATCAAGGCACAGGATGGCAATTCTGTCCCTTTTGAGTTTTTTTTTTTTTTTTGTTCAAAAATATAATAATTACAACGCTATTATATTAAGAACACAAATTATCAATAATTAATTAATAATATAATAACTAAAAATATCTATCAATAATCAATAATCAACAATCAATTATTTCTATAAAAAAAATAAACAAACATACAATTATTTTAATTCAATGAGATTCAATTTCTAACAATTATGAGAGTTCAATTTTACCACATAAGTTAAACATCATCGACGGCCCCTTTTGAGATTTAAGGGTAGCATTATTAATTTTTGCAAACTGTAATTAATTGTGATTGGTTGGTGTTGTTGATGTCCTCGTTAAGTTGCAACTTGTTGAGACTGAACTAAGTTTTAAGGTTCAAAATATGAATCTTGGACAGGAAAGAAGAAGAACCTAACCCAATTTATTTCACCTCAATTATTTGATTTACGTGACAATAAATTGATGAACTTCAAATTTTGCTCTTTGATTCATCTAATTAATTCAATGGATAAGGTCAATGGTCAGTCAAATAGTCTATATCTATCTTCCAAATTATTATTACTGTTGTTGATATTATTATCAAAATGTTATTTTATTTTCTGAAGATAAAAATGTGAGCCCACCATTTAACACTTATTGTACTATTTTAAATGTACTATTTATCAAGGTATCATACTGATTCAGAGGAAATATACTTAATTTTTTCATAATTTTCTATTTTAATTTAATATTTAATTTTAAATAAAATATTAAATTAAAACAAATATTTGAACTATCCTATTGTCCTATCCTATTATTACCTCATTGTGACACACGTTTTCAACGCAACATGCTAATTAAGTTTTAATTATTTTAAATTATCAGGCCAAAGGGAAAACAAAAATTTTCATTATCTCATCTTATCACACGCAACAAAATAAAAATAATTAATTCTAAAAAATAATTAGATCCAATGTACCTAATTAATTTATTTCACTCTTCCCCTTGTTCGTGTATTTATTTCCTCAAGACTGGTCCCCAAATCTCACGCAACCACGATTAAGATGGTAAAAAATTTCGGCATAAGATTTTCCCTTTTCACTTTTTGGTAAATAAATTAATAGCAGCATAATTTCCATTTCCAATGCGATTTTTTTCCTATTTCTCTCCTTTCGTACAAGTCCCATCAGAACTCACAAAACACCTGGATCAAATTAAATTAAAAAATAATAATTTTACCCCCAAAATAAAAAATAAAAACATCTATGTAAAATTACTACTAAGTCCTTACTACTACTACGCACGTTGTCTCCTCTTAACATATAAAAACCAACCCCCTCCCCTCATCATCCCACTTCATCTACCTATTTACACATCTCTTCCTTTTCCTCCGCCGTATGCCACCGCCTGCACCCCCTCCTGATACGTCGCTTTTCACTTAGGCACTGGGTCATTATAAGAAAATGGCTATCACAAAACAAACCTCCGGAGAACTGAAAACTCGAGTCAACAGTTGTCTTAACAAGCTTTCAGACAGAGACACGCTTTCTATGGCAGCCAACGAACTCGAAATCATAGCTAGAACGCTCCCAAACGACGCTTTTGCACCTTTCTTGAACTGCCTCTCCGCCACCGACTCGTCGGAAAAATCCCCTGTCCGCCGCCAGTGTGTCCGTCTCCTGAGCGTCCTTTCCGCCGCTCACGGGGACGCTTTGTCTCCCCACCTCTCGAGGATGATTTCTGCCGTCCTCCGCCGCCTACGCGACCCTGACTCCGCTGTCCGAGCGGCCTGCATCGATGCCGTTTCGTCCATCACCATTCACGTGAACTCGCCGCCGTTTACTGTCATTCTGAAGCCACTCGTGGACGCGCTTTTCCACGAGCAAGATTTGAACGCCCAGATCGGAGCGTCGCTCTGCCTTTCTGCGGCGGTGGAGGCGGCTCCCGAGCCAGACGCGGCGGAGCTCAGGAAGCTTCTGCCGAAGGTTTTGAAGTTGGTGAAGAGTGATTGTTGTAAGGCGAAGCCTGCTTTACTTTTGTTTATTGGTAGTATTGTGAGCGCTGGTTGTGTGAAAAGTAAGAGTTTGTTGAGTTCCGTGGTTTTGACGGCGGTTGAGTTCTTGAGCAGTGAAGATTGGGCGGCGAGAAAAGCGGCAGCGGAGGTTTTAGAGAAGGTGGCCGTGGCGGAGAGAAATTTGGCGGCAGAGTTCAAGGGTTCTTGTGTGGCTGCTTTGGAGAGCAGGAGATTTGATAAGGTAAAGCTTTGATTTTTCTTGAAACTTTTTCTCAGAATTTGTATGTTCTTTTCCTGCAAAAGAAGCAAACAGTAAAAAAATGTAGAGTAATTTTTTTTACCGTAACAGGTAAAGCTTGTGAGGGAGAGGATGAATCGAGCATTGGAGGTGTGGAAATATCTTCCGGGGCTATCTGAAGATGTGCCATCGCCAAAAGGTAATGGCAAATTAATTTCTGCTTTTACTTTTACAATTTTAACCTTTTTTGGCCTCAATTCACAATTCATGAAGGTTAAGTCGTGTTTGTGTGTTTATGGGCTGAAATATGTTTTGATTTGTAAAAGGAATGGTCGAAAATTACTCAACCGGCCTCTTGTTTTGTTGTCCACTCTAATATATGGTACGAGCTCAATATAAATGGTTATGATATGAATTTAGTAAGTCATCAATTTTGTAGAGAGATCACATTTTCATATCAGAAGCTTTATAATCTACTATGACTAGGATGAGACGAAAGTTTAACTGGGAGCGGCTCATGAAATCCCTCTCATTGGTAGTTTTGGAGATTTGAAATAATGACAACATGATGTTGACTCTTGTTTAAGCCTTTTGTCTTCTGGAATTCTACTATTGCACAGCGCTTATTTCTTAGATGAGCAGAATTCGTAGTTTCTGTATGGCTTAAATATCAATCATCTCACAACTTTTGCTTGTTTTTGTGTGTTCTTAATATTTTTACTTTCTACTTTTTCAGAAGTGAAACTGTTAATTTTTTTTTCTTGTTTCGTTTCAATTGTGTAGATTTTGATCATCTACTCTCCACCAGATTGCCACTTCTTAAATTGTTTTGAGAAAGTAATTACGCTTGAAATGCTGATAGCTGACATTAATATTATTTTTATGTTCAATCAGATACCAGCAGTGGCGGACACTCCCCTGTTCTGCTTTCACGAAGTCCTGGCAATATGGGCTTGGAAACCCCCCAACCGAGGAAAATGGTGCCAACCAGGTCACCTGCATCTAGTTGTTCGTCTACAACCAGCAGTCAGAAGAGCACTATCGGAAATGAGGACATTAAATCATGTATTTCCAGTGCTAGTAAGCTACATTTAAAGAAAAACTTTCGGTCTAGAGTGGTCCCTTTTAACTGTAATGAAAGTTCGACCTTGGCTGATGGATATGCGATAAAAGATAACTTTGAGAATCATCAGGAGTTTCAGGACCTGTCCCTGATCCGCAAACAACTACTGCAGATTGAAAACCAGCAATCGAATTTGTTGGACCTCCTCCAGGTACTAGCCAGTTCTCTCTTCTCATGTGATTGTGATTGCGTTCATACATTTTATTTTACATGCTGTATTAAGATTGTTTTTTCTGTTTCCTTAATGATGAGTTCCATGTTAAAACTATTTTAGTTGCCTAATGTTCCCATATGTAATGTTGTTGCCCTTAAAAATAAGATCGCCATGAATTTGTGGAACCCCGAGTTTTGCATGAATTTGCTTTATTTACCTAAATCAGTCGGTGCGCTTATGTCCCAGTCTCTTGCTTTGGAAACTCTTACTTTTCTTATGCTTGTGGAATATGTAGTCCGATTACTTTGACGAGGCATGTACTGATCTGGGCATGATTTATTTTCCTACTTCAGAGATTTATTGGAAGCTCCCAGAAGGGATTGAGTTCCTTGGAGAAACGAGTAGACGGTTTGGAGAAGGTGCTGGATGAGATGTCGCAGGATTTCGCAATCTCAACTCGAAGGATCTCAGGCACAGATTCTGGAGGAAATACATGTTGTATGATACCAGGAGCAGAATTTCTGAGTCCCAAGTTTTGGAGGAAAGCAGAAGGCCAAACTGTTAATTCGAAGATGTATTCTTCTTTCAGAAACCAGTCGTTGCATGGCATGTCACATAAGGATAATACAAGTGCTGAAATATCAAAGCTTGATAGTCCAAGAAATTGATAGCCAATTCCTAGAGGTTATTCTTTTAATTTAGCTGAGTAAAATACAGCTACTACTTAAGTTCATCTAGTGGAATCTTTTAGTCAGTGTTGGTGCCAAAATGTGTACTCAATTGAATGTATATATACAGAATTCTGCAACCATAAGAAAGCAGCTAATGAATATCTTGCAGCATTCCCATCTCTGTTGCTTCTTTTTTATAGTTTAACCTCTTGAGGATCTATTTTTCTCATTTCTTCAGGTTATGTATTTCATTCTTTATTTTTTAACTTATAAGCTATTTAAAATATAGCACAGTAGATAAGGATCTTATGTGAAAAACTCTCATAAAATCCAGATCATCTACACTTGATGGAGCCCAAGTGCAAAGCATGAAGAAATCTCAAGAATATCCTCCTTGAGTTTAAAGTTTTGAACATCATCAAAATCGGACCACTGTGGATATTGGCCCATTCCCATCTCTGTAAACAGTCTAGATTGTATTCTGCATATGAGGTTTCAAAAGAACAAAGCATTAGAATTTGTTTCAATTTTTGGGAGGCCCATCACCAAACAAGGAGAAGGTCAAACCCTTTAATGTGATGGGCCTAGAGGCTCTAGACCATTTTTTTTTATAGCCTATAGACTTGATTTAAGGACTAACTCATTACAAATCCTTATATCCTCAAACTAGGCTAAATCACTGGACTCCCTTTTTTCATGATGAATTGATATTTGGCCATACTTCTTTCACGTCCCTTTCTATAGAAGAACATAATTTTCTTTTTCCTTTTTTCCTTTTTTTCTGTTTTTTTTTTTAAATTGCGGAAGCAGATAAAAGAGATGTATTGATATAAGAGAAGCTATGTGATATCAACTGTATATTTCATTATATATTTTTTTATATATATTAAACATAAATATATGATAAAATAGAATTGACATGATGAAGTGTAGTATCTATAAAATTAATTAATACAAACTATTTTCATAAAGTTATCGGGTACGGTATTTGCGTTGAGCTTTTGCTAAGTACCAAGTAACAAACAAGATCCTTGCCCCGAGCAGCAAACGCTAACCTGTGTGGCTGCCCCGCTGCTGCCAACCACCTTAGTCATAGAGGGTTTAGGGTTCAGAATTTTAATACATTCATAACGTATGCTTTCACCTTCGCTGACACACTTATACATTTACAAACATTTTTAGCCTATTTTTCTGGATTTTCTTTCTTTTCATTTGGCTTAATTAGTTAGAATTATTTCTGCAGCTGGAGAGATATCAATCATACATGGGCGTGATTGATTTGTTCTGGAAGACTCCATCTATTTGCCTAGACAGACCAAAACCCAGTCCCAGTTGTTGTTCATTTGAGGGGAAGCTGAGGCGGGGTAAAAGTACATTTATGACCCCGCCGGCGTCCTCCTCCTCCTCCGCCGTGCCGGTGAAAGAGGAAAACCAACAGGAACGCGGCTGCTCCTTGACTGGGGATTCGTTTATTCGAACCCATCTCCGTAAATTGTCCCCATATCAACCTATTCTACCTTTCGAGGTTAATTTCTTGACGCATCACCATTTCTATTGTTCTTTTATAGATTTCAGATGAGCATGGCAAGAACATGAAGCAAAAAAAGAAATGCATTCAGATTGTTTGATCAGAAAACAACTTTTTTGTTTGGGTGGGTGGGTGGGGGTTGTAGGTTCAGAATGCTTCATGCATTACAGAGAAGTTAGTTGCATAATGTAATGGTTCTTAGCTATATAATCCAGTGGTATTTTAAAGCATTGCAGTTCATCCATCTAAGTGCAAGCTTTAAAATTCTAAGGTCATAGGCTATATATTGTTGTGTTCAAAGTACCAAGAATAGTAGCGGAGCATTCAACTTCTTTGATGAAACTATTGTCGTCATTTTGTTGAAACATGTTCTCTGCATGTCATTTTGTTGAAATATGTTCTCTGCATTTAAAATTCTATGGCTGCTTCCTCCTTGAATAGAAACTTCTCAGTGGAGAATCCCTTCAAATCTCTGTTTAAGTCACATCATTACAGCATACACTTCAATATATGATGTGATTATAGCATGCTTTGCTATGAGAGAGTTTTGAACCGGGAATTAGAGGGATTCCCGACTGTGCAGTTTCAGTTCTAGGAGGATGCAATGAAGGATATAAGTCTAGGGATTATATTTCAGTGAGATGATGGTGAAATATTGTCACTGTCAGAGAAGTTTGGTGCAAGTGCTTCTCTTAGTGTTTTTTGGTATTTTGATGTTGTAATATTTTGCCCCATGTTAGCCAGTAATATCAATTAAGAGCATCAAATTATGGATGCAATTAAGTCTTCTATCATGCATCTTATTGTCATCTGATTGTTGTTATTTTCACATTTTCTGGTGGTATTTTTGGAATAAGATGAATGTTTATTTCATTTTTTTATCCCTGTTGTAAAGATTAAGGTTCGGTGTGCATCCTTATGCTTATTTACTTATTTATTTTTAGTATTTCTTATGTGAAATGTTTCCCTCACTTTTAATGGTCTTTGGAATAAAAGCCAAAACTTATATATATTCTTCTCAATTCAGCTGCGTGTCTTGACAAATGAAAGAAGAATAACGTATGAAACCTAAGCTCTCTCCCTTGGTTCATGTTTTTTCCTTGGAACAAGTCATGAAAATATTTCCTTTATAATCCCCAATATAACTCAAGATGAAATAGGCACATTAAAAATTGGCTTGTATTTAATTTGATATTTTTAGCCAACTCTTGACCTGTGATCTAATTTATGGTTTCTTCGCTTCAATTTGCACTTAATTTTCCTTTGTGCATTCTCAAAAGACAAACTAACATTCGACTCTTTTGAAAGTTTGATTCTGATTTAGGTGAATTTATTTGATTCTTGAAGTTATGAACTTGTTAGTTGAATGGACTGTTGGATTGTTGATAGTCTCATTGGTATACATGCCCTGGAGTTGTTTCAAGGCTTGTTTGCCAATTAACATTTCCAAGTATCTCAATGTTTGCCATTTGGTTCTCAAACGAGAGAAGGCAATTGCTATTATGATCATGATTTCCTAGAGTCTTTTGTTCTGAATATTAATGTTATGCATGCAGGTGTTGTCTACTCGCCTTGGTAGGAAGCCCGAGGAAATTGTCAAATTAGATGCGAATGAAAATCCATACGGTCCGCCTCCAGAGGTATGGCTAACATTGCATAAAGTCTTCTTTATGTGTATGTGATGCTGTTTGTTTAAAACCTTTTTTCCTTGTTGTGAAGGCATTACTTTATATTTTGCATGTTTTTACTGTCAAACTACTAATTTCTTGTAGGTTTTTGAAGCTTTGGGTTCCATTAGATTCCCTTATATTTATCCTGATCCTGAAAGCCGTAGATTGCGAGCTGCACTTGCTGAAGATTCTGGTCTTGAAGCGGATTATATTCTTGCTGGTTGTGGTGCAGATGAACTTATTGATTTGATTATGCGGTTTGTAGCACAGTCGTTTCTGAAGTTTTGTGTTTTCAATTTTTATTCTTTGTTTTCAGGTCTGATTTATGTGTCTTTGTCTTAATTGATCCTCCAGATGTGTGTTAGAACCCGGTGACAAAATTGTGGACTGCCCACCAACTTTTACAATGTATGAGTTTGATGCAGCTGTTAATGCGGCACTTGTTATCAAGGGTAAGTTTGTCCCTTCTTTCATTTCTGCTACCTAGTGGTTTCTGATTCAACTTTGACTTTTCCATTATTCTTTATGCAAGTCTCTCTCCCAGCTATTCTTGATATTCTTACTTGGAAGAGTTCATGCTAAATTACATATCCTGTCAACTAATGAAATTAAATAAAAATCAGGTTCGGGGCAAGAAATTTATGAGATATATATGTTGTTTGTAGAAATACTATAACATCATATATTCATATGTGATGCCAACCATAAGTTTATAATTAATCATTCTGCATTTTTCTTGATTAATTTGCTTACCATCTTTGATACTAAATCCATGCATCTTAACTCTGAGCTTATGCCATTTGGCAGTTCCTCGGAAACCCGACTTCAGCTTGGATGTGAATAGGATATTTGAAGTTGTTGAGCAGGAGAAACCAAAGTGTATATTCCTAACATCACCTAATAATCCAGATGGAAGGTAATTTTGCTTTGAGTCCATTCTCTCTCTTGTTTGGTACTTTAAAAACTCTCCTTGGTACAAGTATTATGAGCCATATATCTTCTTTGTTTCTGTGTCAAGTGTTCTGTTTTGGAATTTATTTATTGCATAATGCAGGGCCAAGTTTATTTTATTCATTTTAATGAGCCCAAGTTTTTTTTAAAAATTATTTTTGTTGTTTCAGGAGTTTATTCTGACGTGATATAAGTTTAATGAGGGGATGACAGGTCTAATTTTGGATCAGACAGCTTATGTGTGCTATCCTTTGTTCCAATGATTGCCCTTAAGTGACAAAAAATTGCATGGGATGAATTTTTATATACCGAGTTTGACTTAAAAAACAAAAATATTATCATGTTGATCAACTCCTAGGCAGCTTATGTGGTTATTTAGTTATTGATAACAGAAATTGCCAAGTGACACTCTTTTTTTTAATTCCATGCTAACTCCTTTTTGGTGTTTATTATATATGTATATATCGCTCTATATTCTTTGTCAATTAATAGTTTAGATATTCAGGTCTTGTGATATTATACAAGTAAAGTTGTTAGCACTATTATATTTATGGGGGAGCTAACTGTCCTATTGGACAGGGAGAAGCTTCTCTTGCCTAAGGAAAAAACCACCTGGTATAAAAGAAAATCAAGTGTTGAAAGACTTAGTATGAAAGAAGAATCCCAAGAGGGGGTACAACGAACCACTTCTATTCTCGGGGCTGAGGTATATGAAGAATGGCCTTTTGGTCCCTTTCGTCCAAGGTCGATTAATTGGCTTATTTCAATGCTGAAAAACCGACGTACTACAGCAATGGGAAATTCCCGATAATAGTAACCTGACCCCCCAGAATGCACTCTTGCCTTGATTTAGCCGATTGAGCTCTTTTTCTTCACCAGACTCTTAGCCTTGTGTAAAGACGAAGCAATTGCCCAACCATCCTTAATTCCTATGTTATCATTCTTTGTTCCAAATGTTTTTTTTTTCTTTGCCTCATAGAATCGTCTTGTAGCAAGGCAGCCTTTTTTTATTTTAATTTCTTCGTGGTACAAACTTTGGTAGTGGTAAGACATCTTGTTTTAGGATCCTATAATTAGTATTCATATAAACAAATGTTATACAAGCCATAGTTGGGACAAATAATAGGAAATATGGGTTTTTAACTGTTATTATCATCATCTTGGATATGTCCATTTATTGAGTCATTGACATTGGAAGTATAAGAATGACATAGTATGATGCACTCGGGTGTTACCCAAGTGTTCTCACAACAAGGAACCTGTACCCCTACATATATATCAATCTGGAAGGTGGAAACTAGAATAACTTGAGCATATGAAGTGGACTAAATTGAGAAATTAATACTAGGAGGACAGGATACAGCTATAGTATTGTAGAAGTAAGAACCAAAGAAAAGACACGTGCTTTTATTTGGTACTGACATATATTATTTGACAAGTAATCATAGGATTGTGTTTGGGTTAAATATTAGAGGAGAATCAGACTTCACTGAATTGGAAAATTTTGTAAAATCAGTTTTGCTGATGCCTGCAATTCAGTGAATATCGGAACTTTAGACTGCGGAATTCGGAAGTTTCGTAAAATCAGACTTCACTGAAGTGCAGACATCAATGATCACTGTGAACAAAGTGCACAAGTCAGTTTCATTAATGTCTGCAATTACTGCCCTTTCTATGAATATCAGAAGTGGTCCAGTTTTAGTGGCTTGTATATTAGAATGCTGTTGTGCTTGCCTACTGCCTTGCGATTGTTTGAAATTCTACAATTTTTGCTGTTATAGACTGAGTGTTGACTTCCCTTTCATGTTTCCTGTATGTAACTCTTTTTTTTTTTTTTTATCTGGCAGCATTATTGATGATGAAATTCTTTTGAAAATACTTAATCTGCCAATATTGGTTGTGCTGGATGAAGCATATATTGAATTTGCTGGAATTGAGTCTAAGATGAGATGGGTGAAGAAGTATGAGAATCTAATTGTTCTTCGGACATTTAGCAAAAGAGCTGGTATTGACCTTTCTCCTTTTAATTTGCTATGCATTACATAAAACTTCTTCACTTCAAATTGCTTCACACAGTCCAAAATGAAAGCTTCCAAAGCTGTTGCAATTTTATTTATGCAAGAGATTAGCATAATATATAATATTGATATGTAGTCCAAGTAATTCCCTACACCATGACTTACACTCCATGTTTGAGCAGTAAAAACAGTTTACAGAGACTTGTTTTCATCAATAGTAATTTCATATAACTAGGTTAGTAAGACTGGCGGTCATATAATTTCCTATATGAATCTAACACATAAATTCCCAATGGCTAAGGGCCTCAATGCAATCATATATGTCATGCCGGTTTTCTAAAATTTCTAATACAATTTATAATTGGAAATAACGGTATCCTCTGTAATTATATTTTTTAACTTTAATAGACCTGCATTTATTTTAGGATTAATTTCACTTTACCTCCCTCTATTCTTGATGAGTATTATTTTACCCCCCTATACTGTCAATTATCTCACTTTATCCCTTTGTACTCTCATTATGTCTCACTTTATCCTTTTGTACTCTTTTTGTTTCACTTTACCCCCCTCTGCCCTTAAAAAAATAACCAAACTACCTTTACCTATTATTTTTAGTGAAATTACTTTAAAATAGGTTGATATTAATATATTTGTATTTATTTTCAAATAAATTTTCAACTTGATTAATTAATACTTAATATTAAATTTTTTTAAAATTTTATTATACTTAAATTTTAATAGATATTTTATAATATAACATAGTTCCTATTAAATTAGTATATAATAGGATATTTTTTATTATCTAATACGCTTTTACTTATGAATTTTCTACTAACTATAAATCTTATTTTTTTTATTAAATACATAAAATATTAGCAATATTTTTTATTATTAATAAAATTATCATAAGTTCATAGAAACTATGTTAAATTCAAACATAGCCATTATAATTAAGTAATAATAATAATAAAATTAATTTCTAAAATGACTATATTTTTAAATTTAGGAAAGATTCATTAAGTTATTTTACATTTAACATAGCATTCATCAAGTTACCATAATTTGACTATTATAACTTATTTAATAGTATTAAAGTAAACCTAAAAATGACTTTTTTGTATTTAACATTGTTTCTATGAAATTTTGATAATCCATTAATAATAAAAAAATTATTACTTATATTTTACTTATTTAACAAGATATGATTTGGAAATATATCATACATTTTTCATATTTATGATGAGTATTAGATTTATAAGTAAAATGTATTAGCTAATTAAAAAAACCCTACGATATAAAAATTTAATAGGAACTATGTTAATAAAAGAATAACCGTAAAATAAGCACAATAAAATATGAAATAAATTTAATATTAAGTATTAATTAATTAAGTTGAAAAAATTATTAGTATGTAAATACAAGTGTATTAAATTTAGAATATTTTAAAGTAATATTACTATAAGTAATAAGTAAGGGCAATTTGGTTATTTTTTCAAGAGTACATGGTGGTAAAGTGAGATAATGAGAGTACAAATGGGTAAAGTGAGACATAATGAGAGTATAAGGGGGTAAAATGAGACAATTGAGAGTACATGGTGGTAAAATGATACTTATCAAGAATAGAGGGGGGTAAAGTGAGACTAACCCTTTATTTTACTATGATCTAATATAGTATATCTCCATCCACATTGTAAGTTGAACCAACTTCCTGAGTTCAGGCTTTCTGTAGAACTGCTCTCTTTACTTATCGCGGACAGATTCATGGGAAATTGGCCGAATGAAACCTAAACTACTGCTTACTTATCATGGAAAGACTCATGGGTAATTGCCGAATGAAACCTAAACTACTGCTTACTTATCATGGAAAGACTCATGGGTAATTGGCCGAATCAAACCTACCCTACTGCTTAATGAATTGCTCTAATGCACAATTTTTTTCTATCAGCTTAGAAAACCTATAATAATTAGAATGGTATGTATGTATTACGAAATTGAATTGATGTTTACAATTAATATCATGGTGATTCAGCTTTAGCGGGACTTCGAGTTGGATATGGAGCATTTCCATTGAGCATTATCGAATACCTATGGAGGGCTAAGCAACCGTATAATGTGTCTGTTGCTGCTGAAATTGCGGCATGTGCTGCATTAGAGAATCCTGTGTATCTAGAGGTACCAGGAGCATCATCTGTCTCGGCTTTGCCTAGGGCCTGTAATTTATGAGATAGCCTTAGGCTTTCAAAATATACATATATATATATATATATAAGATAGATAGATAGATAGGTAGATATATTTAAGACACAAGTACTGATTATATCTTTGGTTTATGCCAGAATGTGAAAGTGGCTTTGGTGCAAGAACGGGAGAGGCTCTTCAAACTTTTGAAAGAAGTACCATTTCTCAATCCGTATCCAAGCTGCTCTAACTTCATTCTTTGCGAGGTTACATCTGGAAGGGATGCTAAGAAGTTGAAGGTATGAAAACTTGTTTTCACTGTTCATTATCTATATATGAAAGTTTTGGCTTGAGTTGTTAAGTTGCGTTTTTGTGTCTTCTAAATGCTCATTTGCCTCAACTTTGTTATAGTTTCTAGACATAAGTTCTATCATGAATTCATGATGAATCCCAATATGCAAATCTTTATGGTCCCTTGTATTTTTTGAGGAATATTCTTGTCCTGCCGCTGAGGCCCAAAGAATAAACTTGCACCTCTTCTAGAACCTCTGGAATCGTTCAGTTGGCATCTGCTACCACATACCTCAGCCTGCTTGCAAGAATTCTACTTGTCTCGTCTCTGATTTTCTGGTCCATCATTGCACCTAAACAGCCCTCACATGCCAGCTTCACTCCCATTTTTAACACAAGCCCTGATACCTTGCAGTCTCTCTTTTGAACATCTCACCTTGAAGAAACATGAAATCAAACCATCGTCAATAACTAGAAATGAAGCTTTTATTGTTGAAATGTGGTCAAAAGAAGCAGAGGCTTAAATGCCAAAGTCCTCGAGTTTAAGTTGCTCTTGTCTTCATATTTGAAAGATTCTGAGTTTCTTGGTCACTGTATTTAGTCTCAAAGATCAAGATCAAATTTCAGTTTACGTTGATCATGAGATTAGAGAAGTTAGAACTGATTATGTATTTATACTGGATGTTAGTTTTCCATGTTGTCCACCCATTAACCACGCAATAAAATGTTAAGGTGAAACTTTAAAGTAAAGATGAATAGCTTGTCTTCCACAAGTCAGTAATTTCCATATATTTTGTCAACCAGAGTCTGGAGGAGTGACATCATTGATCATCGTTCACATGATGATGCAATGTGTGCTGGGTTCCATATGGAGTACATATTGACCTTTCACTCTGGTTGACACAAGGAAATTCCTTAATTATGGAGCCTGATATAATATCTCTGGGAAACTATTAAATCTCTTGTTCTAATTATTACTTACGTCAATGACAACAAATTTCAGAAGATATCCGACTATGTTTAATGGGCTGTTCTATTCATTCCCATTTTGCAATATTTGTCATATACATGTATCTCTTTTAGTTTCTGGTTTTGTTTTGGTTTTTGATTGTTCTATGGCAAATCTGTGAGCACTTAATTTCTGTTTGTGTGTTCATTGCTGGTATTTTTTGACTCATAAGATAAGAGCTGGAACATGTTGTAAAAATTTGGCGTAAATATATGCCATTCAGTTTGTTGTAAGTTAGGGCAGCATGTCGATGTCTCTTTGCACTTTTCATTCCGTTTTCTTGTCTTTCTCTTTTTGGTTTGAAAACTTATTACAAGAACTCGTAACTTTTACAGGAAGACCTCGCAAAAATGGGTGTGATGATTCGTCACTACAGTAACAAAGAATTAGCTGGTTATGTTCGTGTCTCTGTGGGCAAGCCAGAGCATACAGATGCTTTAATGGAGAGTCTCAAGCACCTGTATTAATCCTAGGCAAGCTCTCGGATTCAAAGGTAAGCATTATACCTTTGTGAGCAAACGGTTCAGTGGTTGCAAATACTCTTCTGGACATGGCCTAGCATTCAACTTAATTCCCCCAAAATTCAAAATGACTTGAGACATTTTGATATCAGTCCACAATTCTTGGCCACTGTTGAGAGTATATGTATACAACCACTAGTCTATAATTTGTACCTACCAGTAAAGCGATGATAACAAAAATCTCAATCTTTACAAATGATTTTTATATTTTTAGGTGTTCAACAGGACCTTGAGCTGCCTAGTGCCAGCCTATGTATCGCTAATCTTAATGCATTATTAGACAAAACACATGCATATTCCCCTGACTTAGGCATGATTTGCTCTTCCTTATTCCTTGACCAAAGGAATTTTAAGTCTCATGTTTAGAATGATAATGTGCGACTGTGTCTTAAGAACCAAAACTTCACGTGCTATTATGGGACTCATAACTTGATAAAACCATGTGCCTGGGAAGTTTCCACATGGTTTTATCTGTTCTCATGAGCCCAAACTTGTAATTTCAAACAACTCAATTTACTTACCACAAAGCTGTGGAGTGATTTTTTCAAAAACTATAACTTCAATCCGGTAACTAATTCGTATGTCTGGGTGTACTGGATGTTGTGGATGATAAGGTAAGTCATATTTTTTTGTCAAAATGTGACGATTGGTATAAGATGTATGCATTGAGTGCAACATCTATATTTTTTAATGATTTTCATAGGGTTGTCAATTGTTAATTTTTATCCTTATCCTATGATAATTAATTTAAGACAATTTTAAACTTGATTATTGTGTTCTATGTACAAAATAATAGTATCTTGTATCCTATACCTTTAGATAATTCATTATATCTTTAGTTGTAAACTCATTACATATCTAATATTTTTTTTAATAAATTGATTGACCAAAATGAAGAAATCAAGCAATTAGAGGATTTCTTTTCATTATCTACATTTCCATGAAAAAGCAACTTAACCCGTAATTTTTAAAGAGTAAAAAAAATTATATCAAGTACATGACAAACCCCAATAAAGGTTCAAAGGTTGCTTACCCTACCAAGAATTATATGACCAAAGCTTATTATCTAAATAGTACCAATAATTTAGAAATTAGAACATACATAGCTGGTACAAAATGAGGACCACAGCTTTTGTTCCCTTGTTTTCTCTTCCTTCTTTTATGGGCCGGTGATAAAGTTGAAATATTTAACAATTAATTAAATGATGAATAAACATTTACTAGTGGATAATCAATCGCTATTATATCAATTTAATTATTATTTTTAGACTTCAAGCTAAAAGGATTACTTCCAAATGGTGATGATTTTACAAGGCTATGTAGTACCAAAAAGTTCTAACCACCATCATAATTGTACAATTTTTTTCATTTTTCATTTTGTATATTTTGGTCAAGTAGCGTTCGACTCAATTTCTGCAAATCTGAAGGTGTAGCTCTGTAATTGGATTCAAATTAGATTGTCCATAATATTAGAAGACTTACAAGACAGATTTTTTAGATTGTTTTTGGATGAAAGAGATTTGAATTTAATGAAAGAATTTGGACTTAAATATTTCAAGACTTCAAAATTAAGTGAATTTTAAGCCTAACATTTGAAAACATAACCCAAAATTGTTGCTGACAATTTTAATAAATTTTTTCCGTACAAAATCTTAAATTTTAATTCTTAAATGTTTTAACGAATTTGAATATATAGAACCTAGAACCGTCTTGGCGCGTGCAAAGGCCGTGCCTCATGGGCATAAGTTTGAATTTTAGTTCCATATGAGAAACCATTTCAAACTTTGAATGTTAGTTCAAACAATGCGGCCTTAAAATTTGTTCATGTGCCAAAATTTACTAAAAGTTTCAAGATTTTATGATAAAGGGGAAGCAAGGGATACATGTGTTTTGTTTTCTACTGATTTATCATGTCTAATTGCTACTCGAAATTGAAAAATTCTTACCAATATATAATGGATGCAATAATATTTATCTTGTTATTGATCATTTTTTTTTAAAGTGTATAATTCGTGCAATTTACTTGCGGTTGAATTATGTTGTGTCGAATCTTGTCGTACTAGATTTTATCTCTATATTGAAATGACTTATTTGTATGAGAACAATATTGACCAACTAGTCATAATAAGGTTTATTGAAAAAGACATAAGTTAATGTAGTAATTTTGATCATTGCTTTCAAGTCATTTGGAATCATCAATTTGGATTGAGAAATTTGATGAAGACTTTGTTACTATTGCAATTGACTGGTTTTAAATCTCATCTATATTGAGTAGTTTAGTGACATTCAAATTGATTGATATATCACAATTATGGAAAGCATATTTCTATGTAAATGGTATTTCATTGGGATGGATTAAAGATTTCAATTCATATACTAAATAGTACTATATTCAAATGTGAAATCGTGGTATTATTTTTTCTTAGCCAAATATATAACGTTATCATCGTAATTTTGTTATCATGCGCAACAGTTACCAAAATCTAATATATAACAATTGCCAATAATTTTTGGAATTTTTAACTGTACCCAAAAATATTGGAAAAAAAGCCAATTATTTAGATCTACTTCAGTTGTTCACCATCATTTCTTACTAAAATTAGAAACAAAAAACCTCACCTGTGACTTTTTAAAGTTCCAAAATATGATTTATTTTAAACGTTTTATATTTTTTTCCCATTGCATGAATCAAATATTCCACACAAGAGTCAGCTTTAGCAACCAAGCGTGGCCTAGACCATTCTCCCAACTTAGAAAAATACATAGAATTATCTGTTAAAGTTGGGCTTAATTCGTAAGTGAACATAAATTTTAACCAATAAATTGTAAATTCAACTCAAGCCAGAATCCTTCGACTAAGTAACATATTTAAGTACTAAATTATAATAAGAATATCTGATGGATGCCGCCGTCTTTATACTTTCTATTTTTTTTTTTGTACCAGAAAAAATAAAAATAAACAAAAATACCCTAATTTACACAAATACAACCCAGTGCCACTTCCGACTTCCGTAGACTTCCTTCCACAAACGCGTCCACTGCTTAAAACTCAGAAAAAGGAAGGGAAAAAAAAAAGGAAAAAAAAAAAGGAAAAAAAGAGCTCTTTTTTGTTATCTGTCCGACATTTACCCGTTACCAGAAGCAACAAACCTTAAAGTAAAAAGAATACAAAGTGCACAACCACTGTCGGCAAACACACAGATCTGCAGAAAGAATTTTCCATTTGCATTCCTTCTTAGAACTTTGTTTGCAGATCCTTAATTTTATTAACACAAAACAAATGAACCCTTCAGATCAACGCCGCAAGAGAAAACGCATTCTCAGACAATCTGATTCATCGTTGTTTTCTCTTCTACACTTGTTGTCTGTAAGATCTCTTGTCTTGTGCTTCAGCTTCCTCACCTTTCTTTATCTTTTATCCTATACAATTCCCTTTAGTTCTTCAGCTTTTCGGCCGGTTTTAGTAGTTTCAAGCTTATCTTTATTGTCTTCTTCTAGTTCTAGCACTGCTAAATCAGTTAAAGATTTTGGTAGTTTTTTATTGCCATTGAAAATAGAGAACCGGGTTTTGTTCCCTGATCATGTTCTGTTATTGGTGAGCGGTGGTAAGAAAGATGGGGTGATGAAGACAAGTGCTGCTGATGAATTGGAATGTGTTTATTTTGGTAAAACTGTATTGAGTAGACTTAGCAATGATAGTGGTTATTTTGCTGTGCAAAAGGTGCTGTCTGTAGATGAATATGATGAGTTTAGGTCTATTGTGAGGTGCCCACTTCCATCTGTTAACTATTCAGCTGAGGCAAATTTGAGATGGGGTGGTAAAAATCGAATCTTGGGGGAAGGTAAAAATGGGTTGCGGTTGAACAATCGGACGGTTAATTCTTGTTCTTGGGAAAACGTGGCGTATGCGGCTGCTCTGGATGGGGGCACTGCTGTGGTGTTTGTGAAGGGATTGAATTTGAGGGCTGATAGGGAGTCTGACCCGAGTCAATTCAGTTGCCATTTTGGATTAGGAAAATGGGACAGGAATGGGAGGCATATGCTCAGGACGAAGGCTTTGACTGCTGCTCAGGAGGTTGTAAGGTGTTCATTGCCACAAAGCATGCAAAGCAATGCCGATAAGGTTCAGGGAATTTGTGTGACCATTGGAGTGACACACCATTTTCATGCTCGAGCTCATAACCGTGTGCTTATGCCATCTGTGGCGAAGATTTTCAATTCAGGGTCTGAGAGAAAGAAGAGGAGTGAGGGGAAATATGAGCTTTGTGTGTGTACAATGGTGTGGAACCAGGCTTCAGCCATCCGCGAGTGGATTATGTATCATGCTTGGCTTGGAGTTGAGAGGTGGTTCATCTATGATAATAATAGTGATGATGGAATTGATGAGGTAATTCAAGAACTTGATCTTGAAAACTACAATGTCACCAGGCATGTATGGCCCTGGATTAAGACTCAAGAAGCAGGATTCTCTCATTGTGCTCTGAGAGCAAAGGATGAATGCAACTGGGTTTCTTTCATGGATGTGGATGAATATTTTTACTTCCCATATTCAACTCCTAGACACCAAAGATTCAGGAAATTGGGTTATGCAGGCCAGAATTCACTTCGCACCTTAGTGGCAAATTTGTCATCATCATCAAGAACTATAGCAGAAATCAGAACATGTTGCCATAGCTTTGGGCCATCAGGGCTGAATTTGCCACCCTCACAGGGAGTTACGGTGGGTTACACTTGCCGCCTTCAGAGTCCTGAGAGGCATAAATCAATCATTAGGCCGGATGCACTAGATACAACCCTGCTCAATGTGGTGCACCATTTCCACCTCAAGAAGGGATTCAAATACCTGAATTTGCCTCAGAGCACTGCTATAATCAATCACTACAAATACCAGGTGTGGGAGGTTTTTAGAGCAAAGTTTTACAGAAGAGTTGCTACATATGTTGCTGATTGGCAACAAAACCAAAACGAAGGTTCCAGAGACAGAGCACCTGGATTGGGGACTGAGGCCATTCAGCCACCTGATTGGCCACAGAAGTTCTGTGAGGTTTGGGACACGGGGCTGAGAGACTTTGTTTTGGCCAATTTGGCTGATCTTTCGACTGGTTTGCTGCCTTGGGAGGCACAATCTGCTTTGACTGATTAACTTGGGGAGCCTTGAAGCTCACCCGCCCATTGTAAAGGAGAAAATCACACATTCATTTATTGATTGTTTCACATTTGTATTTCGTCTTTTGCTTTTCGTCGATAGAGGATAGAAAAAGCCATAGGTTTAGCACAGAATTTTACATAGCTGTAATCCTGGTGAGGATGTAACTTGAATTTTAGCTCTCCTGCTTATTGAAAGATTCACTGATTAAACTCCTCTCTGTGTTATTTTCACATGGTCAAAATATACATTGTTTTTAAATCCTTCTGTTTGCTACTATCTAATCAGACTAATGAATGGAGATTTGCCAGTTGATCTTTACTTACAGAGGCAAGAGCAGAAGTAGTTCCTCGCATTAATTATTTGCTAGGATTGATAAACATTAGAATGAACAAGGTATCTAAAAAATGTACAATAACACAAGATTTTCACATATTTCATACTGGAAAAGAAAATGCTATAGCGTTCTCATGCATGGGACACATCAACTGTGTTTGCGGGTTTATTGATTTATTGCCCTTGCAAACTTCTACCTCGTGTCATGCTTCTTTCCCTGTGTGGCCTTATTTCTTTTGAAAGCAAATATTTCTTCCCTTAAACTTTTTTTTTTTTATTTTTTTTTATATCTCTAATCCAATGTCGCTGGTTCGTCCATGAGGGTTTAATTTGGAATGGAAAGATAGCTGAGATCACATTTTTTTAGGAGTACATGAAAAATAGAATAATGAGAAAGCAAATGTGGTTCTGAAGATTTGCATTGTCATCTTTATTGGAACCAAAAGGATGAAGAACTGCATTGTCATTGCATGTGCCGTTTATTTATGTCCACAAGTGTGATTGGAAATTATAGCTGATTTGAGCACTTTAGACATTTTTCTGAATCGGAAACTCTCAGCATCTCTCTGGGGCTTGTGAAAATAACTTAAAGGATGTGGATAAGGTCGAGGGAAAGGGATCGATGCATCAACGGAAAAAACAAGCCCTGCTTACATGAATCCTGAATTTACAAGGGGAAATTGACTAGAAAATATGAAGTTAAAGCATTTCCTGGTTACATGGATACTGAATTTACAAGGGGAAATTGACTAGAAAATCTGAAGTTAAAGCATTCGGAGTTGAGTCTTGTTTTTAACGCATATTTTTAGCAAGTCTCTAGTCATCATAACCATTTCTATGTGAGCATAGTAATTCATGGTGGTGATGTCCCTGAACAGCCACTGTGGGTGTCAAAGGCCGCCACACTCGGCCTCCTTGATGCACCACATGGCCATTGGGCCGCCCTGACAGCCATCCCGCACCAACCTTCACCAATGGACCTGACACTTTTATGCATCTGCACATCATATGGAGTCTATAGGTATAGATTTTTTTTTGTTTTGTTGTATACATATGGAGTCTATTGGTCGTGTTCATCAAATTTTCAATATATATTGTAGTTGCTAGGGGGAATGAGATGCTAAAGTCAGTTGACAAATAGCCTTGGAATTCCTCAAATTTTGTTGGATCGTTTTTGGAAGCTTGTTATGTTGAAAGTAAATGTTTAGTTATAAAGGATAATGATTGCAAATTTTCAGCAACTAAAATGTGTTGAGCTGAAAAATAGAGAGAAAAATAAAGAGCAAAATATGATATTTTTATAATGACTCACTACTCTTTTTCATTCATCCAATATAATTAATACATGAACATGCTATATATTTTGACAAAATGAAGACAAAAGTTTTTGAAAATCTAGAAGCATTATTAAGTTAGAAACGATAGATACAACTAGCCCAACCTATAGTACAACCTACAATTACATAGGATGAAATATTTTCAACAAAAGCATGATACATTGAGTCCAAATTTGCTGCACATTAATTGTAACATTTAAACATGATGTGACTTCAAATTTGCTTCTTTTCAGCACATTAATTGCAACATTTCTCCTCCTAAATGTGCTGATCATTATTCCAAGAAGTTCTCTCAATTTCAGAAATTTATTTTTAGGAAGAGCCTTGGTAAGAATGTCTGCAACTTGATCTTCAGATTTGCAAAATGTGAGCTACTCTTCACTTTCTTCAATAGCTTTTTGAATGAAATGATACTTGATAGATATGTATCTTGTTCGGCTGTGAAAAACTGGATTCTTTCCTATTGTAATTGCTGATTTGTTGTCACAAAATAATTCTGTTGCAACATCTTATTTCCTCCTAATATCTTCAAGGATTTTTATCAACCAAATGACTTGAGATGTTGCCATTGCAGCTGAAACATATTCAGCTTCTGCAGAAGATTGAGCAACAGATTGTTGCTTCTTTGAGGCCCAAGAAAACACACTAGAACCAAGAAAAAAAGCATAACCAAATGTACTCTTTATATCATCCAAGTAACTTGCCCAATCACTATCACAATAACTTTCTAACTTCACTTTGGAACCTTTCCAATATTTGATACCAAAGTTAGTTGTACCTCAGATATACCTTAGCACTCTTTTTCCACTCCAAAATGAGCTTGACTAGGATTGTTCATGAATCTTGACAACAAACTTGTGGCAAATATGATATCCGACCTTGTGGCAGTGAGATACAATAAATTACCAATCAAACTTCTATACAAAATAGCATCAACTTTTTTCTCACCATCTTCCTTCTTTAATTTTTCATTCACAACTAATGGTATAGAAGTTGAATTACAATCACTCATACCAAACTTTTTCAAAATATTTTCAGCATATGTCATTTGAGAAATAAACATACCATCACATTCTTGATAAATCTCTATGCCTAAGAAATGATGGAGCATTCCCATATCATTCATTTCATATTTTTTCATCATCTCATTCTTAAAATCATATATCATGTTCTCATTGTCACACAAAATAATAAATCATCAATATATAAAGCAACAATGAGAGTGAACTTATCTTGAGTTTTCAAATACAAGTTTGGTTCACTTTTGTTCTTTTTGAAACCTTGCTAATTGAAGTATGAATCAATTTGGCTATATCAAGCTCTTGGAGCTTGTTTCAACCCATATAAAGCTTTCTTCAATCGGTAGACTTTTTCTTCTTCTCCTTTGATCACAAAATCTTGTGGTTGTTCTACAAAAATTTCTTCTTTTAATTCTTCATTCAAGAAGGCAGATTTTACATCAAGTTGATATAATGACCATCCTTGTTGGGCTGCAAATGCAATGAGTATTCGGATTGTATCTAAACGAGCAACTGGAGTGAAAGTTTCTTGAAAATCAATTCCAGGTTGTTGTGTGTATCCCTTTGCTACAAGTCTTGCCTTGCTTCTTTGGAAAGAACCATCCTCATTCAGTTTCACCTTATAAATCCACTTTACACCCACAACTTCTTTGTTGGTTGGTTTTTCAGCTAGCTCTCATGTCTTGCTCTTCTCAATGATATTTATTTCTTCTTGCATTGCTTTTCTCCAGACTTCTTCCTTGATTGTTTTATCAAAATTTTCGAGTTCAATTATACAAAAATTGCATCTTGCATAAACATCACTTAGGCTTCTCATTTTCAGTGGAGTAGAACTTAAACTTGAACTTGAAAATGAACCATTAGAAAATGAAAAATCAGCCTTTAAAGTATTTGGAGCAAATTGTTCATTTTCTTCAAACTCACTTACTGAATTTTGATTTTTCTCATCAAAGAAGACTGCTTCTTTCTCAATTTTACGTGTCTCCCAATTCTAAAATGCATTCTCATCAAATATGACATCTCGACTGCTTATTATACTTTTATTTTTTAAGTTGTAGAGGCGATAACCCTTCGACTTGCTGCTATAGCCAACAAAAATGCATTTCTCACTTGTTTCATCTAGTTTTTGCCTCTTCACTTTTGGAATTTGAGCATAGCAAATTGATCTAAAAATTCTTAAGTGCTTCACCGAAGGTTTTCTACTACCCCATACTTCAAGAGGTGTTTTATCCATCACGACTTTGGTTGGACATCTATTCAACAAATAAACAGCCATATAAACTGTCTCTGCCCAAAAACTTCTAGGCAATCCTTTGGCATGCAACATTGATTTTGCCATCTCCATCACTGTTTGATTTTTTCTTTTCGATACTCCATTTTGTTGTGGAGTATATCTAATTGTGAGCTGTCTTTCAATGCATTCTTCTTCACTAAACTTGTTGAACTCATTAGAAGTATATTCTTTTCCATTATCACTTCTAAGAACTTTAATGGAATAACTACTTTGATTTTTAACAAAACTTTTGAACTTTCGAAAAATGCCAAAAACTTCAGATTTTTGCTTCATGAAATAAATCCATGTCATATAAGTAAAATCATCAATAAAGATGATGAAATACCTGTTTTGTCCATGAGAAAGTGTAGACATAGGTCTACACACATCTGAGTGCACAAGCTTTAGAGGTTGCTTTGCTCTACAAGCAACTCTTTTAGAAAAAGATTGTCGATGATGCTTTCCAAGGGTACATCTTTTACAAACATGCTACATTTCTTCAAGTTTGGGGAGTCCATGCACCATATTTTTGCATTGAAGTAGCTTAAGACTTTGAAAATTCAAGTGACCAAGTCTCCAATGCCATAACCATGAATTATCCATCACTTGAGCCTTCATTGCCACATTTTCAGCATAATTAAAAGTGAGTGGAAAATTTCGATTTTTTTCCATTTGAATTCTTGCCAAAATCTATTTTGGTTCATTTTTGTTAAGAATGATGCAATTATTTCCTTCAAAATGGACTGCATAACCATGTTGTGCAAGCTGCCCAACACTCAATAAATTTTACTCCAACTCCAGCACAAAAAGTACATCACGAATATATTTAATTCCTCTCTTTGTTTCAACACAAATTGTTCATTTTCCTTGCGCCATGACAAGAGCACCATTCTCCATTTTTATTTAAGAATTTACACAGGTATCTATGCTAAAAAAAATTGATTTATCACCCGTCATGTGGTTACTACAACCACTATCAATATACAAAATATCATTCTTTCTTTTGGTGGCAGCTTGACAAGCATAAAATATATTTTCTCCACATTCTTTCTCTTCCAAAAAATTTGCTTGCTGCTGATTTTGTGGTGGATTAATTACATAACAATCTTTTTGGACACGACCAAACTTATTATAATTTTGATATTTAGGTTTGCCTAACAATTATACTCATAACTAGTTTTTCCACAATATGTGCATTTCTTCTCATTATCATTTTTATTTTGGTTTCTATGATAGAAACATTTTCCTCTTCCTCTTCATATACCAAATCTTCTACCTCTAAATGGTTGTTCTTTATTTTGTTCACCACTTGATGATTTTCCATAACTCTTAATATTGACATTCATTTTTGACTGAAATGCATTTTCAATCGATTTTTCAGATTGTCTAACCAACATTTCTTCATAAGATTTTAATGCTCCCATCAATTTATGAACATTCATTTGAAAAATATTCTTAGTTTGCTCTATAATAACCACAATAGGATTAAATCTCTCCGGTAGACAAATTAAAATTTTTTCAACCATTCTTTGGTTTGAGAGTTTTTCACCATAAGTCTTCATTTGATTAGTTAACTCTATAAACTTTGAATGAAATTCATTCAAATTTTCTTTCACTTTCATTTTCAGATTTTCTAACTCTTTTTAAGAGTTTGAAATTTGATAGCTCTTACCTTCTCATCTCCACCAAATTCCTTTTGAAGAATGTCCCATGCTTTTTTGGATTTTTGAGCTCCCATTATTTTTGGAAAGATTGAATCTGTAACAGCTTGTTGGATTTTGGACAAAGTTGCAGCATCTCTTTGTTTTGTTTTCTTCAACTCCTTTATTTGAGCTACTTTTTCAGCAATGTCTTCATTTTCTTATACCAACATTCATAGTTTTCTCCCCCAAAAATTGGAAGAGTAACCTGTTGCAAATTGCTTGAGTTTGCTATGAAATTTTTCTGCTGCAACTTGCTTTGATAGCAACACCTCTTTACACCAACTTCTTCTTGTGTTTTTTTCTTCAAAAAACTTGGCTTTTAGAACTAGGTTCTGATACCACTTTGTTGGATCATTTTTGGAAGTTTATTATGTTGAAAGTAAGACTTAGTTATGGAGGATAATGACCATAAATTTTTAGCAACTAAAATGTGTTGAACTGAAAAATAGAGAGAAAAATGAAGAACAAAATATGATATTTTTATAGTGACTCACTACTCTTTTTCATTCATCCAATATAATTAATACATGAACATGCTGCATATTTTAACAAAATAAAGACAAAAGTCTTTGGAAATCTAAAAGCATTATTAAGTTAGAAATGATAGACACAACTAGCCCAACCTATAGCCAACCTACAATTACATAAGATGAAATATTTTCAACAAAAGCATGATATATTGAGTCCAAATTTATTGCACATTAATTGCAACATTTAAATATGATGTGACTCCAAATTTGGTTCTTTTTTAGCACATTAATTGCAACAAATTTCCCCTACTCCAACCATGATATAGTTGCCTTTGTTGTCAATTAAATTATTTTTTTCTCATTTAATTTTGCCTAGATAAGCGTTTCAGGCGGCAAAACCAACCTGATAGAACTGAAGGTAGAGAAGTCGAAATAGTTGTTTCTAAGACTGTTCCTGTAGAATTCGTCGATCTTGAGTCAACTGGCACTCTTCATTTGGAGTTTTTATAATTTTACCTTTACACGAAATTGTGATTTAAGAGTCAGCAAGCGGTGAGCATTTGAGCATTTGACAGAGGTAATATGAGTGACAAATTACTAACTATATATTGTCTAATTTTAGATACTTTCTAAAGGTGCCCCGACATGGAAACCTATTAAAAAGGACCCATCTTCCCGGCCAGAGATCGCTAAAAGAAAACAATCTGTCGACCTAAGAGTTTGAACAAGTTTGTAGAAACAGCTAATAAATGCGTAGCTATATGTCGTTGCCAGTAGCCCGACTTCACTAAAACTATATGCAACCTTTTTCAGCTTGTGAATTGCAAGGTGATGATGGAAAAGAAAATGGTACTTCAAACTGGCTCTGTACCAGTTCGCTGTCCAAGCTTTTGGAAACACCTTGCCCCTCTAATGTGGTAAGTGGTAACTCTGGAGGAATAGAATATTTTTCACACCAGGCATGGACATATTCAACTATTTCATTTGATTTGTGTCGATAACAGATCACATAGGGCAGAAATTCAGTACCTATTAAACTTTGCAACGTTTATTTACACATCATTAGCTTACTAATTATCTTGTTTTTTACCAAGAGAAATGAAACTTCAATTGTTCTTATGGAATTACAAAGTGACATCGATCGATAACAAGTAAAATCAATACGTGATCAAAATCTTTTCCATTTAACATACATGTCCCAGAAACATCTAAAAGATCATTAGGCAGTCTAATATAGAGAGTATGGAGGTGGTATTAGAGGATGCAAGATCCAATAGAAGTCACAGAACAAAATCCCCATAACAAAAAATAGACCATGGGTTGTGGGGTCAGTTATAGCATCTTCCAGGACATAACTCGGCCTGTCATTTGTTGTTCCAACGTTGAAATATATAGCTTGAATGTTCGTAAATCTTGCACTTTGAACCACCACCGTGGCAGCAGTTCCCAACTCGATGATGCTAACTGGTAAATTGGAGCCTTGTGTCGCTGGAAGCACAGACACCAGATGCCACACTTTTTGCATTCAGTCAAACAAGATTATCCAGAAAATCATTAGGTTATTGCCGTTTCACCAAAATTCCAGAACGACCCAAAAAAGGCCATTCAATTTTTTTTAGGACTTCTTCTCAACTGGTAACATAAACAGTGCACAGTCCTAACTATTTGTCTGTTTGCACATGATAATGACAGAAAATCATGAACAGCAAAGACGAAGCATCAGCACGCAAATCCAAATAAAAACCCTAAAATTGAAGCATCATTTTCTTGTTATGACATTTATCAGCATAAACATGACATACCCAGATATTTTTATCACATAAAAGCAATAACTGCTATCAGCAAGTAGGTATGAGATAATGCATTCAAAGTTCAAAAATAGAGCAAAAAAGGTAATAATGGTATTATTTTAACAAAAAATAAGTCTAAACAGTGTACTGTATTACGAAACTAACTAATGGGAAAAAAATACCTTTGAATGTGATCATCAGGCATCATAAGCTGACCAGGAATTCGACGCTGTAATTTATTATTCAACTCTTTTCTTGCACTGTCAATGGCATTCTATTTACAACATTTGAAAGTGTAGCATCTAACTTTTCTCCAATTAATGTGATCCATGCCTAAAATTCATGAGCAGATAAACGCAAAAAATTTGAAAATTGATGATAGCAAAGAATATTTACATCAGGCATGATTTAAATGAAAATTGCAAAATTCATAAATCTGGTACAAGGAATAATTTAACTGTTTCCTCCATCAAAGACTATCCAATACAATAGGCAAAAGATGCATGTATACAAAATACACATTACTGTTCGTAAAAGCCATTGAATTCGGATAAGCTATAGATCGAAACAAAGGGAGAGAAAATTTAAATTTATCTAGACAAAAGAATCATAAATCATGAGAAACAGAAGCATTCAGACAAGATGGAACACATGGAAAAATTACAAAATTTAGAATTCTACTGAGGACAAGCATCAAAAATAGAGAAGATACCTGGTCAGAAGTAGTGAATCCCCTGATTGTGTCGCCACCAACTATTGCAATTCCTTTATCCCCAAGGGGTTGCAAAATAACTGCCTAAAGACATCATGATATTCCTAGATATTACTTCACAAAAACTGATACACAGAGTAAGAAAGGATAATGCATATCTATAAGACGAGAAGAATGACAATACAACTAAATTCAAAAATAATGAAGTTCAGTAAGAGTACACTGGAATGCAGAAATAGAAATCTTAATTATATTTGGAACCAACAACTTTGTTGAGAATATAAAAGAAAAATTTGGAGGTTAGATGAGAGATAGAAACAAATTTAGTTGTTTTGTAAATGAAATTAGTAAGGAATACTCCAGCGGATAAAAATAGAAGGTAAAACTCAACTTTTCTTTTCTTTTCTTTTCTTTTTTTTTTTTTTGGGGGGGGGTGGGTGGGGGGCGGAGTTATGGGATGGGTTAGGTCTTTACCACTGAATATCCATGTAAAATGCCATTACACACACACACACAATACATACATACATACATACATACGTCGTATATATAAATATATAGATAGACATGTTAATAAGTTTGTGTTAAAAAGTTGATATTTATTGCATAACTCATGTTAATTACATAAAAGACAAGATACTTCTAGTTTCTACTTAAAGATAGTAACTAACATAAATACCTGTGTATTTGAAGGTAGAAATGGGAGCTCAGACTTCCCAGGATACAGTGACAAGTTGGCTAAGTAACTTTCTGAAATATAGATGAAAATGTTTGTTTCTTGAAAATTAACTCACCAACAAGGGCCTCAATAAATTATGGCTTGTTGTACAAAATAAACTATGATAAGATCTCACGTGATCCAGATTTTGCAACACCATTATAAAGAGATCCTTTCATCAATTTGTTAGCATCTACAACCATGGGTTCACCTCCATTTGAGTCAGATACATCAGCAAACCCTGTTTGAAAAATGCAGATGCCATCATAAATGACAACAAGAGACCTGCAGCATGTAGCATCTGATAGAGACTTCCATGCCCTGAGAATTGACAAGAAGCATCAGAATGATTCTATTTTCTCATTATAGTCAGTGACATTTTACTTTGAATTTTTGATTGAACAGAATTATTCACGACCAGATTCTCATTTTATTGCATTAAATGTGACACTGTGGGGAGAATTTATTTCAAAGAAATTACTATAAATAAGTCAACCTTTTCAGAATCTAGATCTTATGGAGTTTGCGAACTATATAGACAACAATTGACGCATATCCGGAGGCATCCTCTCTAAACCATCTTTCCTAGATTTTATTCTCTGGTCTACATGATTCTTCTCTGCTCTAATTGTTCTTCCTTACTCTCATTTTAGTTCTTTTATCGTATTGCTTTACATTGAAAAGATTGGAACATCGAGTGTCTGGAAAAGTTAACAGGTAAAGATATCACTAAGTAATGGTAGGAAGTGCAGGAAACATGAACTAGAAAAAAATGATCTCTGTAAAGAAGTGGCACAAATATTGAAGTGGCATAAAGATCAATACCAGAGTAACTCAGAAATGACAGAGTCAGGAAGGTCATGATATATTCTTCGACATTCCACCCCATTGGGATGTATCTGAAATTGAAGTATGAAGAACGAAAATGTTATTTGCGACTGCAAAAACTAAAACTAAAAGACAATCTCAGAGGAAGAGAGCATAAAGTAGAATGCAAATATAGTTCCTCACTACAGAAATAGATTTTGGCCGAATTGAGAGCCACACAAGACCATTCAAAATATTGGTAACAGCCAAACCAAGGGTCAATAGATCCGCTCTAGACTGTGAACTGCCAGATAAAGTCAAAGGGCCAATAAGTCATTGTATACAACATTCAATGACAAACAAGAAAATATGATATCGATCAGTATCAAGCTATAGAGGTTCATTATATTAGTAATCAGCAAGTACAATACACATCTGTACCTCTAAAACAAAGTACACTCTAGTAGCAGAATATTGCATAATTGCAGGGAGGAGGGGGAGGATTATGCCTCCTAGTTTTTTTTTTCTAAATAAAGGTTTTACATTCAAGATATGCCGCCACCCTCACCCCTTTTCTTCTATGCTTCCGTTCCTTATTTCGTGGTAACTACTTGTTTTTCAGAACTTGGATCTGAACTTGTTAATTAGTTGTGTACTTATCTTCCCCACTTCACTTGGACATAACATGCCCATTTGTTAATATCATTGTAGCTGGTGATTTTCTTGTAGACCTACTACTTCACTAATCAGGTTGACTAAGTGGAGATGCCCCAAACAAACAAAACAAAAACACTACAAGTATCAAAGAGAAGAACTTAGCCTTTTCATACCTTTTTATCAAAATTTTCCTTCACACTGTTAGGGCAATCGCCATTTATAAGGCCAATAATTCCACACTTGACCTGAGCCGCACTCATATTTCAGTAGCACGGATTCCAACGTTGTCATTTCTAAACTATAGAAAATCTAATACAACCATGAAAATCATTCACAGCTTCAAATTTCTTGCGTTCTACAGAACCCATTTATATTCAACAAAGAACCTCACCGCAAAACCTAACAATTCGTTATAGTACATCTCAAACATGCATTATCGTTAAGATTAAGAACTTTATAAATTTTTTTCTTTCCGTTTTACTCTAAAGAAGGAAATTTATTCAATATAAAAGGATAATTGAATTTACCTGCTGGCGTCAGCAACAGGAGCAATACCTGAAACTGTTCGGTTAAAGAGCACGGCCAACAGAGATACGCCGCCGACGTATATCGGCAAGCTCCGCACAACGTCGTCGTTTTTGGACACCCAATCCGCCACCCATTCCCTCTTTGGCTTCGGCCCTTGATATCCTCCCTTCCATTTTTAACATAATTTCAGTCAATTTTCAGCAAATGTTAGAGAGTTAGAAACAAAAAAAAAAAAAAAAAAACGGGAATAACTGAATTGCGTATAGTGTACCTGTGGATTGAGAGAAGCCCTAATTGAGTGCGGGCGGGAAGTAAAACGGCGTCGTGGTGGTTTTAACGGAACAACTAAGCGGAGGAGAATTCCCGCTTCCATTGAGAATCGGTTCGTGTACTTTTTTCTGTAAATATTGCAACTACGATGAAATCCAAACAGGGCCTAAACATTTGGTCCCTGGAGAATGCCATATATTCGATTTTAGTCCTTTAGTTCTATGGCTAAATTAAAATAGACCGTAACTTAGACGCTAGTGAGAATATTGAAAGATAGGAAATGGCTATGGCGAGCATTGAAAGAAAAAAACTTCACTGATTGATAAACATTAAGGCATGGAAATTGACAAAAGAGATAGTAATGATGTTAATTCAAATTTAAACTCATTTTACATTCGAGTCCGAATTTGATTTTTAAATTTTTTTAACGAAGTTGATCTTAAGTTTGATTAAATTCGCTCCTACTGAGGTTATGCACACCATGGTTTGCACTTCATTTATAATAGACTTGAAAATGAATTGACTCCAAAACTAGTTCTTTACATTTTTAAATTTTGAATTAGAGCTTATTTTGATATATCAATCTAAATTTTAACGAACTTGTAAACATGGAATTGAGTTCGTATTATTTTACTATCAACTTTATTCCAGTTCGAATCCAATTCATTTAGAAAAAAAAAACTATTTTTAATATTTGAATTAATTATATTTAAATTATTTTAGCCGATTATCAAGTTGTGAACACCTTAGTTGCTCCCTAGTTTAGTCGTCATTGATTTGTACCCACCTCCCTTTCCATCGGCCAATCCTCATCGTCTCTTTCCTCCATAGCATGGCCGCTTCACTTCTCTTTGTTTCTATTTTCCCCGCCGACTCAATCTTCACTGACCATTGCAGATATATTGTTCTATTAGTTTATGAAGTCCTAACAACCACATCCATGTATTTATGTATTTCTGATACCACTTGTATTAGTCCTCACTTGGGATGAGTTGTCTAGCGTCGAGCTAGAATAGTGAGTTGAAAGTAGAAATGAGTTGTATTGCCCTCGTAGAGTAGCTTATCCTAACCCATGAAGAAGGCTCAGTTAATGATATGTCGTATTAGGAGACCCTAACATACATAGAGGGCTAAATGCAATGGGAATGGAAATCTAGAATCATAATTGTAGTAAACAAGATAATCTGTTGGTAAATATATTTTATTTACCATTTAATTGATCGTGATTTTGAACTATCTAGAAGGAAATTGAAAACCAAATAATATTTATCTCTTAAAAAAATAATAATAAAAAGATAATTAATAATAAGAACTAGTTAGGAATACAATTACAGGTACCAACAATTTACTGAATTTATTATTAAAGTAGATAAATATATCCACACATAAAGACTCAAATTAGACCTCTAAAATTTTGAAACCTCGATATACAAACATTTTAAATTGAAACACCTAATAATACATACATATGTGTAATATTTAAATTACAACAGAACATCGGCTACATGATAATCAACATATAAAAGTTAAAAATTTGAATGTGTCACACGAATTGTGTTGTTGTTGATGTTTCAAATGTATTAATTCAGGGTTGTGTCAAAAGATAGTGACTTTTTTGTGGTTGATGTTTCAACTTATGCACAATGTTTAAATGCCAAAATTTTGATCCACCTTCATAAATTGTAAGTGAGATATAGCCACCCAATTTTTTGTGGTGCTCTAAAATCAGGGCAACGGGAGATGCGAATACCGTCCAGTCTCAAGACTTGCAACGTGGGCATGTAGACAACTAACTAAGATTCAAATCATTCTCACTGTAAAAGGATTTGATGTTAATGGTTTTAGGGACCACAATTCACATGAAAACAAGATTATATCTACACATATAATTGAGGTCTTTTAAGTTTGATAAGATATGTTTCTCGTAACCCCCCCCCCCCCCCCCCCCTTTTTTTTTAACAAATTTTGAGTATGAGTGTAATTTTAATTATCTAAATATAAATGAAAGAATGAAGTAAGTACTTGACATGGGATTGATATGGATTAACATCATTTTTTACTAATAACTACATTAATTCTTTTTTCTTTTTTTAACGAAGCGCTCTATTGTATTATTCATTACATCAACTATAAAAAAAAAAATAAACTAAATATGTTCAATAATTTTGTAACAAAATATGTTACAAAATTATTATAACAGTGCTAATACTTGTATATTGGTTACAATTTTAACCCAAAACCTCATAATTTTTTCTTAGAATTTAATCTTACCAATGAACAAAATTTCATTCCAGTCCAGTAATAAAAAAGATAGATTCCATGTTTCCTTTTAGAAAGTGAGAAAAATGTGATTCTGGAAGTGACAATCCTGTCGATTGACAACCTGGTTTCTAAGGAATTTTTTTACTACATTTTTTCTAGAATATAGTTAGGTGACAAATGAGTTGAGATTTCTCTAATGATCCCATTAAACTAGACACATGCATTAGAGTGTAATAGGTTGTTCAGTCACTTGTTTAGGTCAAACGACTCTTGTATTTTAATAGATTGTATCCTAAGATTTTAGTGCACTTACACATGCTGCTGTCTTTTTCAGAAAAAAAACTTTAAAAGAGTACATGATATTATACTTTATACTGATCATGCACTTAGACAACTTTCTCCCAATCCATACACTGCTATCTGGCTGCTCGATAATTATCTTTTCTTGCTTTAACAAGATCCATTGATTGTTAATCTTGTTCACTTTTATAAGATCTCATCCAATATATTATTATTGTTAATCTTGACTAGTTTAATAAGATTTCATCGAATCGATTGTTAATACGACGTTTTTAATTGGATATTCTTAATAAATATTCATTGGGTTTCGAATTCAAAAAGGGGTAAGAAGGGTGAAGTTTGAGTAAGAATCGCAGTTTTTATTTTTATATTTTATGATGAGGTAAATTTCAAATTTAACCAAATCCGTTTCATGTCCGTCCCGTTCCACTTCACCTATGGAATATATTACTAAATGGCTAATCTAGCTAGCTCTTATTCAAAAGTAATTCTTGATTAGCAAAAACTTCAACTCAATGAATTTTAATTATTATAAAGAAGTTATTACTATATTTAGAAGTGGTGATAATCCAGTGATCCGAATCGATAACATATACTTCCCTATCCTGCAAAGAATGTCTTGATTTCTATTTTTTATTATCCCAACATACTTGTGTTGTTTCTAAAAATCTATAAATAATTGATTTAATTACCAACTAATCCCCTCTTTAAAAATAATTAATTAGCTTCGGCCATCAGAATAACAAGTTACAAATTTAGCCCTAAAATAACATGTCATCTTAATGTTACAACATTATCAATGGAAAGTTTTTGTAGCTTAATTAAATATTTAAACTTTATATAATTATAAACTTTTATAAAGAAGGACAATTTTGATAGAAAATAATAATATATTGTTTTTTCATAGAAAAAAGTCAATTTTTATGGGTATATGAAAAAAAAATATCACTAAGAAAAAGTTGATTGAAAAGAAGAGAAAGATGAAGTGAAGGTAGATATTAGTGGGGTCCTATTGGCCCTTATCCTCACAAATCCCACCCACCACCACTGGTGATTAAACAACGCAATCCAGACAAAAGGCCGTCTTCAAATATTGGAGAATATGCCATTTCGACGGTGGAGAACCACCCTTCTCCTCCACCATCCTTTTCTCATTTATTTATCTTTAAAAAATGTTACATCAAGACTTTCGCAAATCCAATTAAATCATCGATATAAGTACTTATTGTAAATTTTATTAATTTTTTTATTAAAAAATATAATAAAATTTATATTAAATAATGTAATTTGGAACATCCAATTCTTGATTTCTATGGCACTAATAATGCCACTAATAATCATTGCTGATTACATCTCAAATCAGCACAGGAATAATCCTGTGTTTGCACCACAATATTCTTGGATCATGATTGTGCTAAATGTCTTTGAACTATTGGGAACATGGGATCAAAAGATTCTTTCTTCACTAAGAAGTGTCAAGAGTTTTCATGTAAGGATTAGATACCCTTAAGGTTTGAAAATAACTAGAACTTTTTGTTAGTGTCGTTGTCCATTTAATTTTACTTGTTTTCTTCAATGCAATATTGAAATTTGTTATTCTTGATTCAATAATATTGACCAATATATGAATATTATATTTTGAAATTTTATATTATTTGAATTATCAATAAATAAGATCATCTTTAATAAAAAAAATTAAAATTTCGAACTTTGTATGTTAGGCAAATGTGATGTTCAAGTATGAATAAGAAATATAACTCGTGAGTATTTAAATTATATATATAATAATATTATCATATTATATTAAAAATACAAAATTTATGTATCTTAATCCTTAATTTTTTGTGTTACACACACGTGAAGAAATATAATCACAAAATTGATGAGAGATAATTTAGTCTTTGTATAATTGGACACCTGATATCACCAAAATACAACACGTGTACTATAAAAATATATAATGATATATTAAGATCTCCTAATCCAATTGAGCTAAGGAGCCTAACTCCTAGGGAATCATTTGTTAGGTAAAAGTAAAATGTCAAAATCTAACATTCCAAACAAATGGACATTGACTCCATGTAAGAAGGATACCCAACCTAATAATCTTTTACTGAAAAGACTAATTTAAATATCAGAGTATCTATTCTTATAAACGATTTGAGCTATTTTACAAGTGCGCACTAATGTTCAATTACTCTCGAAACTCTTCCTTAACTTTGTAAGTTCTTTCGTATTAGTTTTTAACTTTAATTTTTATTTGTGGTACACATACGAAGAAATACGAAATATGAGTATCTTAACCTTTAACTTTTATTTGTGACACACATATGAAGAAATATAATCACAAAATAATTTACTTTAACAAAAAAAATTGGAAAAAAAAATGTTGAAAAAAATGGTAGGGGGCAAGATTATGTGGATGGCAAATATTCCCAACATAAGAGATGGTGATCAAAACACGGTGCACCATCGAAGCACCCGAATATTTCCCTGCCTAACCAAAATTGATGACAACACAGCAAAATCTTATTGGACAATAAACAAAACAAAACCCTCATTGCTACGTAAACTAAAACGGCTTATATCTTCTCCATCGTCCATCTCCAAGACAAATTCCATTTCCTCCTCTCATTTTTCTCTCCCTATGTACATGGGCTGAGCCTCCAATTTGTACGGAGGCGGAATCAAGCTTTATTCCTTCAAGGCGATGGCAGCGATGCATAGCAAATGCTCGGAGTACTCCGCCGTGGACGATGGCCAGAGCTCGCGGACGTGCTCGGAGGTCAGCGGCGGGGGTAAAGGATTCATGCTGTTTGGTGTGAGAGTTATGATGGAAGGATCGTTTAGGAAGAGTGCTAGTATGAATAATTTGGCTCAATATGATCAGCAACCGCAAGACTCCTCCAATGATGTTGCCGCCGGCTATGCTTCAGACGACGTCGTTCACCCCTCCGGCAGGAGCCGTGAGCGAAAAAGAGGTATTTACGCTTGTGTATGGCTAATTTCTGCAAAGATGACTGTTTGAACTGATCGAACCTGTATTTTTTTCACGGTGAATGCAAATTTGGGAAAAAATGAGAGTAAATAAAAATTATAATGTACTTTGACCAATTTCTCAGTTTCTCGTTCACCATAGGCAAATGCTTCATTTCATATTAAATTAAATGTGATTTTGTATTACTAAACGTTAGATGATTTTTGTGAATATTGGCTGATGACTGTGGAATGTTACATGTTAATAAAAAAAGGGGTGCCATGGAGTGAAGAGGAGCACAGGCTATTCTTGTTGGGGCTGCAAAAAGTTGGGAAAGGAGACTGGAGAGGGATTTCAAGAAACTATGTGAAAACAAGAACGCCTACTCAAGTTGCAAGCCATGCTCAGAAGTACTTCCTCCGCCGGAACAACCACAATAGGAGGCGCCGGAGATCCAGTCTTTTTGACATTACAACTGAAGCAGTATTCTCATTGACAGATCTTTTTTATTTTAATTTTTATTTTATAAAGTAAAAAATTACTTGTATTTTTAGTATTTGCTATATGTCCATTCATGTCACATGTTTTATTTGTTTTTGTTGCATAAAATAGGATTTAAGTCTCCTAATGATTAAGTCCATTCCATGATTATGAGTTGATTTCATACAGTGTTAGGTCCAATTTTTCCATTTCATTTAGATTAGGAATGGACGTAGTCAGACCACTTTGGATCTATATTTGTATTGTCTTATGTGAATAATTGCATAGCATCTAGCCTTAATTTTGACGCTATCAGCTATCTAATTTTATTGGTTTTGTTCTTGGAAGTTTAGGTTCAGTGCACGTGACAACAATAAAAAGTTAGTAGTCCACTACATAAAGCTAATAATTTATGGTCATTAGCAATTGATTGTCTTTCATTAGTGGCTTTAGTCTTAATTTTGTTGTTAATAATTTCTGGCTTTATTGCTTCCTTGTTAGGCTTTTGTATTCCTGACTTTCTGGCTTTATTGCTTCCTTGTTAGGCTTTTGTATTCCTGACTTTCTGTCATTTTGTTTTTAACAGGTTGTGGCTTCTGCAATTGAAGACCAAATGCGTCAAGAAAACTTACCTCAGCCTCCAATAATACAACAGCAGAAGGTTAGCAAAAATCTTGAGAAATTTCCCATGTCAACTTATCCTGTGGCTATCACACCTCTAGTGGTACCAATCACAAGTGAAAATCCCATAGAAAATCTCACACTTGGACAAGTCAATCAGCTAAACAATTCACCCAAGCCTATCAGGCCAATTCCTATTTTACCAGTCCCTCCATCTTCCAAAATGGCCAATTTGAACCTAAACAAGACCACAACTCTCGAGTCTCCATCTTTGTCACTTAATTTGTCGATATCATCACAACCGCAACCACCGCCGCCATCCAATCAGGAACAACCGCCATCCAATCAGCAGTCGCCGCCTGCAAGACACGCGTCAGCTTTCCAAGGAATGCCGGCTAGCTTTAATGGGAGTGGTGGGGATAGCATCATTAGTGTTGCTTGATGGGAACTTATTGAATATTGATAGTGTTTGTAGTGATTTCTGTGCTGTAAAGTGGAAGAATCTGTTGTACTCCTTTAAGTGTAATCTTATTTCAACTATTCAAAAAAAAATAAAAAATTGTGGGGGACATGAAAGATAAAAAGTTGGATTAGTTAGCTTGGACTAGATTTCTGGGGATTAGATATAATTTATTTGGTGGATAGTTGATGATATCTTATTGTACAGGGTAGGGAGATTGTGAAAGAAGTTGTCATTTTCATAGTTGTAGGGATTCCTGTTTTGGTTCTTGTCTGTAGTTAACTACTCATTGAATGTTCACTCATGTGGGGATAATTTATTTAAGGTTTCATCTGCCCCTTGTATTTCTGTCATTTTCTTAAGCATATGAAAATTAAAAAATTTCTATGAAGGTTTTGGGCCACCTTTTTTGTCACCTCTGTTGAAATACTAATTCATTTTTGTATTTATTACATTTCTTTATTAGTCATCAATCTGCAGCACTATGCAATTTAAAATAATGTTATTTTCAGATTGCAATCAGGGATTATTTTCTCCCTCTTTGCCCTGTTTTTTCAAAGCATTGGCTCTTGAATGCCTTACCTATTTTAGTCATATAGGGGCTAAGAAATGAATTTTATATGAGACAGAATTTTCAACATAGTAATCCTTAAATATTAACTTTGACATTTGACACTAATTGGAGTGAAAAATTTTCAAGCTTGGCTTATGAGAATGAGAGATTTTTAAGTGCTCATAACCATTTTTTTTTTCTTTTGGGTCTAGTTTACTCTATAAATGTTTATTTCCTTTTTGGGTTTTTTAATTCCCCGAAAGAGAGATCAAATTTCCTTTTTTTATTTGCACTAGTTTGAATTCGGATTTAGTGGAGGAAAAGCAAAACTAAAGAAAAAATACAGAAGGTAAATATCATCAATTTTTTCTTTTAGAACAATAAGTGCAGATTTAATATAATTTCGAATGTAATTATTATAAATATAAATTTAAAACAGATAGAAAATCAATAAATAAGACACCTAACCTTCACATTTTCCTTCAAAACCAAATGAAAGAAAATATTTTCTTTACAATACATGAGGATACACTGGAACTTTGTGAGAGGCCATTCTATTATTTCACATGTATAAATACTTCCTAACTAGAATTATTGTTCACTTGGTGAGGATTCAACTGTGAACTTCTTCTTCTTCTTTCTTCTTCTTCCTTTTCTTTTGAGCAGGATTGTTACATACTATGATATGCTGAAATTTGGAATATCCATACATATTGTTACTCTCCTTTTGTTAGTCTTAGGATGTATGAAATATGGATACATGCATTAACAGAACAAAGACCCAGAGGACGCTTAGAAATGGATAAGCAAAATTAAGAGGAAATTTATGAACTTAGGGAGTAAGCTAAATTGCACGAAGATGATATTCCCAAGTTTTTGTGGTAGTAGTAGTTGATAAGTTAAGCTTTCAGCAAGAAAGGTGCATTCGAGCTAAGAGTTTGTTTACTAGTCACACAGGCCCAATCTAGAAATCTGTAAATTAATGGTTGTTTCTAGGATCGGCCGTAGTTGTGCTAAAAGTTATAACAATACTGTATTTCAACCTAACCCGGGCAATTACTGCCACATAGGCCAACATCATTTATTAGTTAGGACATCATAAAATCTGGTAAACATGTTTAGTCATGTATTTATTGTCCTAGACATCATAAACCAAGCTATTTATTCTGGCTTATACCTTTACTTGCAGTTATCTGGCATAATATAAACTCCAATTTTAACTACAATACAATGAATGCTGAAATATTACTTAAAACCCTTGACAGATTTTAAGACAACTTCACAAGTTGACATAAGGTGTTCACTTCTTGAGAGGAGGAGGTGGGGGAGGCAACACCAAAGGAAAACCAGTCGATGCAGCCAACGAATAGTCACCCGAGTTCTTTTCATGAAACCTTCTAATATAAGAAGTAGCCTTCCCATTCATGATCTCTGTATTCACGTCATCCTGGTTCCTTCTGTGGAACCTTTTGATGTAATCAGAGAAACTGCCATCATCAATACTATCATCCTTAGTTCCAAAAATAACGGAAGGCGACGAAGGGATGGATTGATCCCCTGCATTCTGCTCCATCAAATAGAATTTACTCAATGGAGCTTGTGACCTCTTTCTCTTGCTCAGCTGGGAATTTGATGGAAAACTGGTGAAGGGTTCAATGGGAATAAGCCTGACAGGCCTGTTTGCGTCTTGGTTATCGCCTAAATTCATAGTTGCCAAAGAAAATGAAGAGAATTTGATGATATTCACCATTAACTGCATGGATTTCTCACACAGAGACTTCTTTTTTCCCTGTCTGTTCTTTTGAATCATTGCTTCTAAGTATGTCTCAGCAAGAAAGTGAATTTATATGCATCTGCAAGTACTCAAAAGGGACTCGGGAATTTCGAAAACTTATCGGGCTAAACACTTTTCTGTGCATCTCCAAGTACACATCAACCTACAAAAGGTCATTTTTTTATGATTTATTGAGGCATGAATGTCAAAAGAAGAGAACTGGAGGAATCAATCTTTGCTGAGAAAAGCTAATATGGAAGACACATGTATATTCCACTATTCATCTTGGCCAGATATCAGGGGATCATTGCAGAATATATCAAACAACATTTTGATAGGGATAATGCTGGTTGCTTTCAGGGCATCTATCCGAATCAACATGATCAGTTTATCCTTTTTAAATCTTTCAAGTAAATTTTTATTTTCCTTCATGGCACATATATTTGTTCTTCCTTCTGATTTTCCAGTTTGCTGAAAACCACACACACACACACACACACACAAAAAAAAAAAAAAAGGGGGTGGGGGAGGGAATTTCTGATGCTGCATTGGAGGTGGATTTCTGTTTCAACTTTAAAGATAAATGGATGTCATGTAAGAAAGAGAGGAAGAGATTCTGAAATAGTGACTTGTAAACATGAGTTTCTTGAGATGTCTCTGCCAAATGAATTTTTGATTATTTGAAGATTCAAAAGAATTTTGTAAAAAGTAGCTTTGAGATCCCTTTCTTCGTGTTGCTTTTTTGGTGTTTCTTCCCCACCATTTGTATCGAATCTTAAGAGAAATATTGTTTGGAAGCAAACAAATGGAACCTTCATAATTGGATAAAAAGCTTTTCAATTTAAAATTGAATGGAATTTTTATAAGTTATATTCTTAGCACGTGAAAACAATCGTAAAATCAATGTCCATTTTAATGTATTTTTGTGTATAAAGTACATTAAAATTACAACTAATTTCACCTTCACATTACATGTTCATGCCAATTTTTCTCGAACTCTGGAACGAGTCAAAATTTCAAGTTTAAGAGAAATAGTGAAATATATCACTTTAAGTCTACCACATATGTCCATACCTAGTTTTGGTAGAAGTATATACAAGTTTATCATCTTAAAGTATGAAGCTTAAGAGTGCTAAGATCCCTCAAATAAAATCATGATTAATATCTACAGTAAAAAACTATTTTTGCCCCATACTTGTGAAATTGAATTTCCTTTTGAAATTACTGCATTTTAATAGCTAAAGTTTATTAGACCATACATTATTGTCTTATATACTATAAAATTGACACTTTTATGAGAATAAAGTCAATAAAATTCTCATTATAAAATATATTTAAAAACTACGATTGGTTGTCTCGATATCATTAGATTTTTGTTTGGATAAAAACCCTCGAGGGGATAGAGTTTTTTTGGGAAAAAACTTAAAAGAGGCAAAAGGTGAGCCCTAACTATATTGAGTCATTTTTCTTCATAGAGAACTCCAAAGTTCCAGAGGACTTATGTATTGCTAAAATAAGTTTGTTTTTTATTTTTAAAGATCAACTTCAATTCGAACCTATAATCAATAGATAATAGGTGCAAGATACTTGCCAACGTGCTATTTTATGTATTACTAAAATAGATATTGAACCAAATCTCATCAAATTGTGTTGTATGTTTATATTTCAATCTTCTATTTTAAATTCGTATTTTATTTTTTATATTATATTATTAATAAATATCAAGTATATAAAATATTTTTTAAATAAATATTTAATTATAATTCACATATACTTATTAATAACATATGTAACATTTTTGGAATTTAACTATAGTAGAGTTTTCTACTTTGGGATAGTAATATTTGAAAACAAAATCATCTCGAACTGTAAGTGGTAGAACTAATTATTAATAAAAAAAATAAATGGCAGAAATAATTATTATTAAAGACCGATTCAATTGAAACATTCTACAGTATGATGCTATTATCAAACATTAGGGGCCAAAAATAGAATAGATAAAATCACTTGGGTCCTATGTATAATATTTCATAATTCGAAAGAGAGATTTACGAATTCCATTAACCCCAAGATTTCACAGCAGAGAAGAAGAGAACACAGAGGCGAAAATGCTTTACTCCAACAAACCACCATTTATTCTACCTCTTCTCTTTTTTCTTTTTTTATTTTCCTCCACACATCTTTCGCTTGCTTACAATTCGTAAGTCGAAATCTTTTTTCATTTATGTGAAGTTTGGGTTTTTATGTAGTAGAAATTCTAATCTTGTTTGTAAGATTTGGTTTTTGAATTAATGATTGTTAAAATTACAGAGAATTAACAGTGATAAAAGGGAGAACCCTGATGGGCATTAAGGAGACGCCAGATGGAGGAAATGTCACCTTTGATTGCTCTCCTTCGGGCCCTTGCATACCATGCTCTCGCTCTGAAAAGGTGCTCTTTTATTGTTCTGTTTTTATTTATTTATTTACTATTTAATTTTTGGGTTTTGAATTGCTATTGATTTTAAGAATGCTAGGATTTGGTTTTATTATTTGTTTGCTATGATCTGTGCTTTTGATGATTGGTTTGTTGGATGCTTTTGGATGTTCAGTACAGAAAAATGAAAAGTTGTTGTATATATTTATGACTGTATAAATTGAAATTGATCGAATTATTAAGACTACTTAGCTGATCGGAGACGGAAGTTAATGCATCTGCAATACATTTTTTGCCCCATTTTTCCAATTTAGGTGTTCTTCTGTGGTGTATTAAGGTTGTCTAGGTAAACTCCAGAAGATGAATGGTATTTATCTAGGAGATTTTTATTTGTGGAAATCTTTTCAAATCATGTAAAAAAAGATTACGTGCACTAGGAAAGGAGTCTGGCAGCTCCAATGATCGCGTGCTGTGCCCATTTGCAGCCTTGCACACCTTGATGATAACATAGTGTCCTGATTTTAGCATTTTTTGCAGCAACAAATCCAGTTTTCTCTCTCATTCACAAGTCAAACTCTTATTACAGTTCTTCTATTCAAGCAGTGCATCAGTTCTGTAGTCAGTTTATTTCTTGACATGCATATTGACTTCCTGCTGCCTTTCCCTAATGAGCTAAACCTCATTCATCATCATGAGCTGAATATCTTTGAAGGAACATAGTTTTTGTCGTTCAACCATAAAATAAAATCATAAATACCATCTGGAGTTTCATAAAATGTTATGCGGGGTGTAGAACCGACATCAGGAAATTGAAAACCACGAGTCTTCCATTACAGTAATTTGTTTGGTGAATATAGATCTCTTTTATCCATTGACACCATTTTGATGTTATGATTCTGTATTTGTCATCATTTTTCTAGTCCGAAATGAACTCATAAAATTAAAGAATTTGTATATTTTATTAATATAAATTCTGCGATAGAGTAAATTTTTTACCAGATGTTATTTGCATGATATGTTAAGAAGTTATACCAAGAAGAAATTAAACCATGCATTTTTATTTAATTTGTGATAATACTACTAATACTCATTCATGGTTTATCTTTTAGATTCTCAAGAGTTTACAATTGAATGTTTTCTTACACAAGAAAAGTTTGATGCTGTTTTTTAGAGTGATGAAAAATATCGCTGCGGTGAAACTGGATATCGCATTCGTTTGAAATGTGTACCTGAATCTGGTTCAAAAGATGCAAAAAGTTCAAAAGCACAGAAGACACGGTCTACTCTTGAGTTCATGGATTTTGGTGTTAATCAGCATGATGCAGACCTAATTATTTCTTCAACAAGGCAAAGAAGATTACTCAGTGATTCATCCAAATCAAAAGGTGGACCACGTGCTTATGTCACTTATAGAAGCTGTATACCTGCAGTAAATGAAGAAAAATTGTCGGTACTAGGTTTTGAGGTAAGTTCATACTGTTTTTATGGCTTCTATACATCAGTTTTTTGTCCAATTAATATAAACCTCACTGACTTACTTGGATAACATCAAAATAACAAAGTTGAAACTTATACAATTTCATATGTATTGATATTCATAGTATTGAGGATGGCTTTTAAAATGTGGGGCTTTGAGCTGATAGGCCACACAATGAAGCTCAGGAGATTGATCGAGAAAGAACCTCGGTTTGAAACCATAGTTCCAAATAATGAGTTTGGGGTTATGCATGGGATATGCAGGAAAGATGAGATATGGAAACTATGTTGAAGATGTTAATGGAGTGTTACCACAATGAATAGATTGGTCATTAGACATTTTCACTGACTTCGCAGATGTATGTGATAGGACTTCCTACAGATGTATTATGCCAGGTCTGAGAAAAGAAAAGAGAAAAGATTAGGTTATATTATCAAAGATGTGTGCAAGAGAGCTATGACTATGGCCTAGACTACTGAAGCTGTGTCTAGTGGATGCCAAAGACCATGGAGCTACTTCAAAGGTCAGCTTTTGTTATCCATGAATGATCAAGAAAGAACTGTATGAGGTCACATGGTTTGTGCTTTTTGTAGATTATGAAGTTTTGGCTCATATGATTGGAAAGGGTATCATTGCAATTTCAAGTTGTGGAGAGTAAATTTAGAAACAAAGGAATTATAATGAGTCGGAGCAAAACTAAGATTCTTGCTTGTATTTTAAGTTGATGTTGAATTGATTGAACAGAGTTGGTGCAGACTGGAGAGCAAGAATTACCTAGAATTAAAAGTTTTTGCTCTTTGGCTCAATACTTTGTAGGAAGTGGAGTATTATTGGTGATTTTTCTCAAATGAATGCTTGCCAGGTCAAGTGGAGGAAAATTCATGTTGTAGCGCCAAATGTTTTGTTATTTGAAAAACATATACATGAGTGGGATGTAACTCAAATGAAAGTTAAAATGTAATCATGGTACAATAAGAAGTATTTGAGTATGATGGATATATTTATCCGATGTTATGTGGCATCTAAACAGAATAGACTAGAGAGCAGTTTGAGATAGTTTTTTGCATATTCAGCAAAGACTACATATTAGGAAATTGATGTAAGTAATGTTAATCAGTACCTTAGAAAAAAGGTGAATTTTTAAACACTGGGAATGAGGCAAGTAAAGGAATTAATATTCTTTTTTATACATTGGAGATGACTCTTGATAGAGCATAGTAGGGGAAAGGTCATGCAGCTGCTCGTGACAATATTGAGAGAATGTTTTGTTGATCGAGGTGCATCAGTCATGGAATTCTCTCTCATTGATAGATTATTGGCATGAGCTATTTGCATGGGAGAAACCAGTTGGTTTATAATTTTAACCAACTGTGCTTTGATTTGCATGAGATATAAATTACTTCATCTTGCTACCCATTGGAATTCCCTTGACTTGACTCTGTCTGAGGGAGTTGGATCTTCACAGTATACCTGGTTTTTTCATAGTTGCTAGGTGAATGTGGGTTAGTAACGTTCAATAATAAAGTAAAATCCTCTTTATGATTCAGTTTCATGGTTTTGGATGATGAACTTGATGATATTTATTTCTTGTATAGTATGTTTACAGTGATGTTGATTTTAGATGACCGAACCTTTATGCTAATCAAATCAAAAAAGCTTTGTGCTGCTATCATCTTCCCTTATTGCGTCTTCCTATTTCTTTTAATTCTTTTTCCAGAACACCTTTTCCTTTCAATGATGTGAGGGAAAAAAGCTTGGATTCTGCATAATTGCTCCTTGATGTCTTATCTCTATGATAGTAAATCCATTTAACCGGAGTCTCTTATCATTTTCAAGTACCAAAAACATTATTCTTAAGGCGAGGACTGCCAATTCAAAAAGGTTATTGATGCTTTAATGAGAACCTAGGAGTCAAATGTTCACTGGCGATTCATCTTTTGGAGTTGGTGCACCTATATGAGATGCTGTATTTACTTGGGATGGAGTTTTAATCACGTCATTCTTTCAGTCCTTTATTTGGCGTCTGCATAATATGATGAACCCATAAGCAACTTGCACTTGAAAGCGGCATTCATTTGGTGTCATGTTCTATATACAACATGATGGAGAAAGAACTACCAGTAGTCAACTGATTATAATATTTATATGTAGATGCATAAAACATTAAAGAAAAAAAAAAAAAAGCCAGCTGCCTTTTACTATGGAGTGTATAAATTTTTTTGGGTTTTATATTTTTGTCCAAAAGTTATTCCCATTGCATAAATCAAAATGGCCTTGCTCAACTTATAATTTCTATTTTGATTCACCAAGTTCATGCTTATGTCTTTGTCTTGCCTTTTGAATTCTCTTTGCAGTCACTTATGTTGGCTTTGCTGCTGAGCAGTGGCTCATTTATATTCTTCAGACGAAAGCGAAGTAGTGCTACAGCAGGTGGTGCACCAGTTAGGCTCCCAACTAATTCTAGGTTCTAAGTTTACACTACCATTACTACTTACAGAAGCTGTATTTTTTATTTTTTATTTTTTCTTGTGTGTTTAATCAAAGAATGTTGTAAGTTGTGGCAAATATTCAGCATCAACATTTTGTTGTATTGTTGTTTTTTTTCTTGTAATCAAGTATTTGTCTAAAAAGCGTCCATAGAATTTAATCAAGCACAATATTTTTTTAGCCATGATTATAATAATCTGTTATTTCCTTTGGAATACCTATAAAAATATATATAATTCCTATTCTAATAATTTATTTTTTGAAAATATTTCTCTACTCTTCAAATGATGTTCTTGACCATCAATTTTGCAGAAAAAACATAGGGGTATATAATACTATCAATAAAAATTATTTTTTTTAAAAGTTGAGAGTAATATGATGCTCGATATTTTTTATCCAGAGCTCTATTAAAGCGAAATTTAATATGCTTAAAACATAAAAATATTGCTTTATTCTTTACTGTCAATTTTTCAGAAAAAACAGAGGGATATATAACTATATCTATAAAAATATTTTATTTGAAAGTGGAGAGTAATATGAGGATTTATTAAAGCGAAATTTGATGTGCTTAAAATATAAAAATATTACTTCAGCCTACATGTTCAAAAAATAAAGAAAGAGATGATGAGAAGCCAATCTCCTTAACTAAGAAAAAATCTCAATAAAAGATATTTTCTTGAATAAAAAAGTGAGGCCTGGTATTTCTTTAGTTTTTTCCAAAAGATTTATCAAAGCCCAACAAACAACGATATGTGGAAATAATTCTATAGAACATAATTTTTTGGAATGGGGACTTGAGATATCCTCTTTGATTTTGATAGAAAAAAAGATATATCACTGGCCCTGTTTGTGGCCATTAAGTTCACTATTACAAGGTCTTCATGCTTCAAGGGTGATGCAATATGCCTTACCCTAACCCAAGGGCTTTATGTTTGACGGGAAATGCCGTGTACTATCAGATGCAATGGTCGAGTGTGTTTTTCGAATCTCATCTCCATAGATTTATGCAAGATCTACAATGTGCACTTTTACTAGTGAAGAGAGTTATCATTGGACCTGGACCTGATCCAACACGGAATTATCCATGTCAAATGCATTGCAAGTTTCGCAAATGTAACACAATATATATCTGTAGTAGCTTGCGGGGAAATAGAAACAAAGATTTAAGAAAGAACGTAAAAGGAAGAATCTCGTACCCGAGCAAGTTGACGTTGAACTACATTTGGTGACATTGGGGAAAAGGTGAAGCAAAAAAAATGAATTAAGCATTTCAACTTGCACCTATCACCCCAATACATTTTTGATATGGAGTTGTCATTCCTACCAGATAACTAAATAACACGAAATCCCTCATCCACCATATGATCAAAAACTTTCTTCCTCCTTTCTCAAAAATGTCAAATTTTAGAAGCTATTTCCAAGGCTTCAGTCGAATGAATTTATTTTGAGTCCAACACCACGCTAACTTGTCAGTTAAAAGGGGAAAACTGACATTGGTTATGAAAATTGCTTCCTACAAGTCTACGACAACCTTGTAAATTACAGAACATAATATACCATGCCACAATTGGTTTCTCCTTCCGGGGAAAAATATACAAGACAAAATACCCCATGCCTGTGCGAACTCTCCATCAAATATCTTGAGCACATAACCAAAGTCAGGAGTAGAGCAAACTCCAAACAAAAGAATGATGTTGACAATAATCCTGAAATAACAATACTCTTCTCTTAAGACACATCTACAGTAACATCACTGCAAGCATGCACTACCAACAGCTGCCCGAGGTGCTGAGTTCACAAAAAATAATCTGGAGTCTTGCGAGTTGTGTCGGGTTCAATCTGCCGAGGAGCTGGGTCAAACTGAAGGAAATTCTGCTCCATATTCTCCCCAATTTCAAGTATTGCAGCCATGTTCCCACATCGGTAACAATAGTTCGGAGCACTAAAAACTGTCACCACATTCTTGTCCTGCAAAATCCGGATGGATGCAATAAATTAGTATTGCTTGGACTGGGCAATGGTGCATTCAAACTTTTCAGATTATAGACAAACCTGACACCAGTTGTAACCCTCCATGACAAGCTGGTGCGCTCTTGAAATTAGAGTGAGGCCATTGGTGTGGTTGAACTGAGCAGCTATATCCTGTCCAAAGGTGTAGCCAGCCCCACGTGGTGATATGCCCCAACCACAACGATCATCCGGATCAGACCACAAAAGATCACACATTGGTCCTTCATGCGGAACCTATACCAGTCCCACCAACAAACACATTCATAAACAAAATTATGTAGGAAAACAAAATAACAAGCCATTCAATGTGAATTAAAAGCCTAGACATTTAACAGAAATGCCACCGTCGTTTATCATAATGAACAAAGGCAACATAGGCCTCAGGATAAAGAATATGCATGCTCAGGTTCTGGCCCACTTTTCATTGATTGACAAAAATAACAATGTATCTGAGCAACCAAAAGAGGATACGCTTTTACTTTCAATGGGGCCAAATGTCCAAAACTATTCAGGCATGCTTCAAACCAAAAATCATGAAACGGGCGGCTGGACTGCACCCCTGTTCCGCAAGGGGAAGTCCAACGCCCACATAAAGCAACAAAGAAAAATATCAAAACATTGAGAATATGATACATGATAAAAAATGAGGCAATGTAATTCCATTTATACCTCCTGTATACGATCTAAAGCTCGAATATTGTCTAAGGTATCAAGTGACGGTGAAAGACCTCCATGCAAACAGAAGATCTACAACAACACAATGTAAGACATCAGATATAACAAAGATGCTATTTTCAAAATAAAGGGGGTATTGTTTATCATCCAAACCTGACTCTCAATAAGTGCTGTCAAGGGCAAATAATCAAAAAGATCAGTGAAATACTTCCACACATTGGCATTGCCATACTTCCTCAAGCATTCATCATAAAACCCATACCTGGTATGAAAAGAAGTCCATAAATAATCTTGAAGGCAATAAATCTAAAGCCATATAACATTTGAAACATGAGAATTCTTTAAAAAATAAGCCTAGGATGGCAAAAGTATATATACAACTTTCCATCTAGCAATGAAATTCATTCAGCAATCTCATAATCTGAGTGAAATGTTATTTCTGTTGTAAAGATCACTTATATCATTTTACAAGCAACAAATGGCATCTAGTTTTACCAGAACACCCCTCACAACCGAATCACTGATTTTAGCTAGGGCATGTTAATGGAATTCCACCAAGTGTTTGATGAAAAATCAATCATAATTTCCACAGACTTGCTTTTTTCAGGACAAGAGCCAAAATATTTTCATTTAAAGCATAGCAACACAATTAGGACAGAGCATAAGCACAAAAAACTTAAAGGCCTTTTTTCTGATTTTGAAGGTGCTTAGCAGAATTTTCAGATCATAATTGACAAGAAGATTCTGAACATAACATAAAACCATTAATTTCATCAAACTGCTGTCATTTTGGAACACAACAATAGACAACATATATACTCTGTTGCAAACACAAACCAGCTTCATTGTATCTTCGATAACTAATGAAGGGTTTTTACATACAAATGTAAAATACTTTGCCTATGCACTCTTTCCAAATTTCCAAGGTGTACTAAATAGAGTGCCTCAGAGTACCATGATCCTAAAGGCCATACCATAGCAGCACTTAAAGCATATATGATGTGCCCTAAATCAAACCTAGTAGTTGGACCTGAATGTATAGGCCAAATTTTGAGTATCTGGGCTTAATCTGCGAGTCCAGAAGAAGGGTTTATGCACTGGCCTCAGTAGGTCTTCTATAAGGGTTCTATAAGGGCTGATAGGTCAGGTCCAGTATAAGTCTACCATAAGGGCTGACCTCAATAGGTCAGGCCCAGTATAAGTCTACCGTAAGGGCTGACCTGAACAGGACAGGTCTACCATAAGGGTTGATCTGAATAGGTCTACCTTGGTTCGACGTAATTGCTCAGCTAATGCTTCTAGAAAACCCTAGTTGTCTGACGTAAAATCCTAGGCTGATTCTAATTAGCAATAGATAAGAAAAGAGAATCCTACCGCAATTGAGCTCTTGGATTCTGATTTGCTTTCCTATGATTAATGCCTATATGAAAGGTAGGTGAATCATGGAGCGATTCAATCACCTTACTATGTTTACATAAAGGCATGGCGAATTAAAGGTACATTTTAATTACATTACAATATTTTCATAAATTCTTGAGAATCGTTATTAACTTTCGCTGGGCAAAACCCAACTCCCCTAATGTAAATTTTGCAAGCATTCTTGTGGGAGATTCAAGTTATTTATTAAGCCGATTATTAATTCCTGATATGCATTATTTTGATATGAATAAAAATATATCATTTGTAAATCACTTCCTCAATATCTTGTGACCAACAAGAAAACAATATGAAGCCAATAATATTTAATAAATGCATCATTCAAGTCTAATACGTGAATATAAACTCTCTCTTTCTGTGTATGTGTATCCTATTTTCTTATCCCAGATCTTTTCACTAACCATGCATGCACCAATCTTGGAAGCCCTTTTGTTTAGAAAGAGTTACAAATCTCATTTTTTACCTTTAGGTAAGATTTTTCACCAATTCCGTTTTGATTACGTTTTCCATAACATCATATTTTTTCCAGATATTACGAGCATCCTTCACAACTTCTACGCTAACAAAATGTATTGATCCCAAGCCCTTGATAAACTAAAATTGATCATATTATTGACGTTCAAACTAGAAAGGTAATTACATTGAACATAATTTACAAATGAATAAACAATGCTTATGAAAGAGTTATGCATCAAATTTACCAGCTTTATTAATTCAATTGAACCTAAATCCGAAATAAAATGTACTTTTGGCCAATAAAATTTACCTAATATCAATTGAACCTTTGATGTTTCAATAAAAAAATTGTATTCTCCGAGAGCCATGTTTGCTAATAAATACCAGAGAGGGTGGTGGATTCATTAAGCCCATCAAAAGGGAGACAAGCTTCTAAAGTTGTGAAACCAGCACAAAGGAGTCAGAACAGATCCAACAAACAACAAAGCTCCAAGGTTTATACCATATCACATGCTTTTCTTTATTTTAGCAAGATTTTTGTCAATCAGACCATGCCAAATGGGAGAAAATAAAAGAATTTAAAAGGTTAAATCATCAAGCTCACCTTTTTTACTTGAATTTACTTGTTCTTCTATTGAGCTCAAACTGTTATGCGCAAAATTAGAGACATTTATTGAATTTATAAATACGCAAAACCTTTTACTCAAAGTTATAACTCAAGCCACATTAACATTCACTGTGTTTCTATACTAAATAATAAATATAACACGTAACTCCTTTGCAAAGACTAAGAATTCAATGAAACATCAGAAATGTTCACTTCCAAACTTCTGCCTCTACAAATAGTAAAAAAATAATCCCTTGTACTAATCGCTACAAAACAGTGTTATTAGTAATATGTGGGATAAAACCAATTTTTGGTTGGACTTGGAACATTCAGGTGTCAATTAATTAGAATATTGATGCATAACAATTTAATCATATCACAGCTTCTAATGGCGTGCCATGGCGCATGGTGTATGTGGCGTGGAGGTTGCGCTTTTTCCTAAACAAGGCGCAGGCCTTCATTGTGGTGCGCACCTAGGCGCACCTCTGCGCCTTTTGACAAGGTTTCGTGGCACGCGCCATGCTTGCCTTATTGAAGGCAGACAATCAAAAGGAAAGTCAAAGTGTCAAACATAAAAACCCTAGGTGTACAATTTTTTTCCTCGTTTCAGCCGTTTTCAACCCTAGTCTCTTGAAAGGCATGTTTTTCTCTTCTCTTCTCTTCTCTTCTCTACTTTTTCTTTTCTTTCTTCCTCTTGTTTTTCTTTTCTTCTTTTCCCAGGCTACAGGCCAGCCCCAACCCATGTTTTCACTCTTTTTTCCTTATATAACTTTTTTTTTCCCTTCTCCTTTCTTTTTATTAACTTATCTATTTTCTTCTCTTTGTTTTGTGAAATTGCTTATGGGGTTTTTCTTCTTACTTGTTATCTGAGTTATTGCTGAAATTATTTAATTTAGTGCTGAAATTGCTTAAATTAAATAATTGCTGACATTTTTGAAATTTATGGAATTTGCTGAAATCATGGTAAAATTTCTAAAACTATTATGAGCTAAGTTCTCTTCATTGTTGTCTTCATATTTGTTTAGTTGTGTAATATATTTGTTGAGAGCTACTAACATTGTGAATATATAATGAAAAAGATGCAATTACGCGCCTCACTTCAATAAGGCGTGTGCCATGCCATGTGCCAAGGCTTCAGGGCACCTTGCGCCTTGAGCCTCTAACACAAGCACACCACAACCAAGAAGGCAGAGTTCTTACACTTGAGTGATTTGTCGACTTTCATGATTTCCCCTAAGGATTGTGATTCTATCTCTATAACGAACTTTCAGAGCCACTAAAAGTGTGACGGTCTCCACTGAGTAGTACCCACGATCTGCATTAAATGAATACTTTGTTAGTGGAATGTTATGGTACACTTCGTAGAAAGAGTAAAAAATCGTAGTATAACATAAAATTTACTGTTAATAGAAGGGATTAATCTAAGACAAAAAATCACATAAGGTAATCCAATAAAGAGAGCAGATTAATGCAGAATTACAATTTCACTAAAAAGCACAAGGCCTAATGCAATTGTTCATATACAAAACATGATCCCGTGATTCTTGCTAAGAAACACCAATATTGAAGTCCAATGTAAAAAGATAGACAATAAGAAGCAGAACCACTAGCAAAGCCTTGTTTCCTTAAGTGTGCACACAAACTATGCTTTGTTTTCACCAAAGGCTTGTGGAACAGGTGGCATTCAAACCTATATTATACATTGTCAAGAATATGGAAAGCAAAAACAATCATAATTGCCTATTCTGTTTGCATTGTAGTTCCTTTGAAGTCTTATAGAAACACTTTCCAGGAATAAATAGGATGAAAAGACAGGTCTTATAGGTAATCATTCCATCTAAACCACAACTGCGTCGAAAAAAACTCAGCATTTCAACATCACCATCATCCAAAAAATCATACAACATAATTGGCTCAAACCAAAACCACCCCCAACACTTTTGGAACATTTTGCTCCAATGTTTCCAATGACTTGGCCATTTGTTAAAAAAAATAGCACTTAAGCAAAATTAATCCCTATTGTCAAGTTCCAAGCTGTATCCAGCTCATCAGCAGTGGAGGAAGCTTAATAGCTAATCTCCAATTCTAGTGTGAAGACGGAGTAAAATAATAAGCTAATGGATTAGCTTCTTTGGCATTTTCAGATGAATTAAATTAAACAATGTGCAAAGGAATCAGCTTCCATGGTCAATTTTTTGTCGTCCTTTCAAAATTTAACAAACAATGGATCTTCAAAACAAAACTAGGTACCACAAAGTTATATCTTACGCATCAATTCCAACATCTTCACATAGATTGAACATACCTTAACCACCAAAATCAACCTCAGTCAAGAGCAAATCACGATTTATCCAAGTCAAAAACAACTACTTTAAACATACCTAACATTCAAATCATATGCATCCACACAAATACAGATCAGAAAACAGCTTTTCTCAATAAATTCAGCAAAAACAGCAAGAAAAGGTAAAACTCACCAACGTAGTCTCCCATGAAGAGGTAATTCGTATCCGGAGCATTGCCGCCAATCCGAAAAAGCTCGATCAGATCGTAGAACTGCCCATGGATATCACCGCATACAGTAACGGGGCATTTCACCGGCTGCACATTCCATTCCTCCACTAAAATCGCCCTCGCTTGATCGCACAAAATCTTCACCTCCGCCTCCGACAGCGGCTTGCACTCCATCAATTGCTCTATTTGCCTATCCAAATCCCCATGCCCCGGCATTTTCTCTATAAGACAAAACTCTCTCACTCTTTCAGCTGTTTGAATTTTCAGCACCTCGATCTGTAACTTGAATCCGAGATTCAAATTCGAATTAGAGAAAAAACGTAATTTATTGGCCGCCGGATCACCTGAGATCTAGATTTGGAAAATTTTCAGTAAAAACGAAAAATTGGTGTAGATTTTTTTTCACGATTTTCTATTTCTGAGATTCGTTTCCATTTTTATGAGAATCTAAATTCAGAAATGATTTAGAAAATAATTTTAAAGCATTTATGTAAGCATTATCTTGTATGGATACAGAAGAGGTAGATCTATATATGTGAGTATGTGTGTACAGATTTGTTTTTTTGTTGTGTGTGTGTGTGTTGAAGAACTGAGAGAAGAAATGGAGGAATGCGAAATGAAACTCAAATGAACTCGAAATGAAACGGAAATGCAAGTCCGTGTGTTTGTGGATTATATTTTAGTAATTATTTTGGCCTTAAAATAATGAAAAGAAATGGGAAATTTCTCGGGATTAATTGCAATTTACCCCTGCAACATACAAAAAATAGCAAAATACTCCTATAAAAAAAAAAGGCCAAATAGCCTTCTTGTGCTTTTAAAAAAAAGGACAAAAAATACCATTAGACCTTGCCGTGAACTGCACGTGCAGTTTGGTGCGAAATATGTTGGGTTTTTGTCTATAAAAAGATACTTATACCTTTAGTTATAATAAATAAGTGAATCTTGTTTGATAGAAATCAACAATTTACACCTTATTTGATAAAAATCAATAATTCATAACTTGCTTGATACTACTATATCTTTGAATCTCATTTAAAGGAAGAAATAGAAGTTCGAGAAGGGATCGATGATTCATAGTTATTATAATATGTACTCGTATTCATATATATATATATATATATGCTTTTATCTTATATATATGTAGATATATTCTTGTATAAGTATGGTGGGTAGGGGGTTGGCGGGGTGGGGTGGGATGAGGATGTGGGGAGTGGCGATTAGGTTTTTGGGGGAGGCAGTGTCCGAAAGTTTGGGGTGAGTAACAATGGTTAGGGGCTTGGTAAGGTGGGGTGGCCGACAAGTTTTAAGGTTTTGGCGTGGATACAATGTTGGTAATATGATGGAGGTGGGCTCTAGTGATAGTAGTATAGAAGTGGTTAGTGTGAGTGGCAATGAGGATTCCAAACAAAGAAGAGATGGGGGTTTGGGATGAGGATGGATTGCAGGTGTTTGGATGTGTGGGTATTAGCAATTTTGAGTAGGGAGTGGTGCCAATGTTAGCAATAGATTGGGGTTGAGCAGTGCTTGTTGAGAAAGAAGAGGGATGCCGGCTATGTGTTGAGGGTGGTTTGTGTGGGTGGTGGGAGGAAGGGGTGATTTTTGACTAAAAAGAGAAAAAAAAAAAAAATAATAATAATAATAATATAAAATAAATAAAAAAGAAAAAAGAATAATTTAAAATACACAAAGTAAGAATATTTTGATCTTTTTTCACTATCTCATTGTACATTTGATTAGGGGGCCAATGTGCATATTGTTTTAAAAGCATAGGGAGCTATTTGGCTTTTTTTTTCATTCAGGGATTTTTTGTTATATTTCATTTTATGGGAAGGTAAATTGCAATTAACCAAATTTCTCGCCCCGGTGGCTCCGCCTGGTCAAAGTTAAGAGAGTGTGGGACACGTGGCGAGCTGGCGGCTAGTATTAGGGGTTTGCCTGTGCACCAGGCGCAAGGTAGGAGGCATCGTTGAGTAATTCTTTGTGGGCCTCCAAGTCCAATGGATCAAAGTTTAAAATGTGTAAATGGTCCAAGCCCAAGCCACCAAAATTGACAATTCTTTACGTCAGTTTTTGCTCCGTCGTTTGGTTAAAGGGTATCTTCATTTAATTTTTGGAAATAAATTATTTTGGCACAAAATTGAATATTTCTTAATTTCATTCATTGTTTGTGTGAAAATATTTAAAAATGAGTACAGTATGATAAACAGGAGAATTTTTAAAATTTATTACTAGGACTTATGGAGCTGCTGATTTTCTATGCTTGTAAGCTTTATTTTTTAAAATTTACGAGCGTTGTATATAATATGAAACTTTGTAAATTACAAAAAATTTAACTCTATCGTAGTATCAGACAAAAAAATTTAAATCTAAATTCAATTGGCACGAACATGGCTGAGTCAAGTTGCTCCTAGTTTGGCAAACTATTTTGATTTATTTGAAATTGTTTGAGAGGCCTTCTTTCTCTTTTCATATAGAAATCTTGGTAAAACTCATTAAGACATAGTCCAAGTGAGATTTTATTCAAAAAGATAGTAATAGTGAATTATCTTCGTCAAACTATTTTTTTCAATTGAAGTCAAATAAAAGGTTGAACTTAACCTGACCACGGTCCACAATCAGCCTATGAATTTATAGACCGATTATGAGTTCGGGTGCTCTAAACCTGTAAATCGTCGAATCCGACCTAATGGTTCTGACCTTTGGAACCGTTGGGCTGACCCGACTGTTCTAGCGCAAAAAATAAATAAATGGATAATGTTGTTGCCAACGCGGTCAAAGACCATTTCTTCCTCTTTTCTTTTTTTTTTTTTCATTTTTTTCCTATAAATACCTCTCTCACTCTTCATTTTATTTTTACAGTTCAACTCTCAAATCTCAATTCTCTAATTTTCTACTCTCAATTATTCATTTTTAATTTTATATTCTATACTATTTCAATTGTTTCATTAAATTATTTTTCATATTTCATTTCCTTCTTCTTCAATTATTCATTATTCAATTCTATATACTAAATTTTCAATATTTATCAAGAAATGATCGGTTCAAGCAACAGAGGTAAGGAAAAGATGCCCGCTACCAATGAGCAACTAAGGTTCAATATCGATTATGAAGTTAAATTGAGTGATGAAAAACAAACTCACTTGTTTACTACTCAAGAAACAATAAATGGTGCTTATACTCAATCTACTCCGTGTCTCAAATCCTCAATTTTTATCAAATATTTTGATAAAATGACACTTTTAAATAGAGAGATGCGAACAAAGTGTAAGTATTGTTAGTTATCTTATAAATTTCAATTCGAAAACAGTTATGGATCCTTAAGACATGGAGAAGAAATATCCAATGGAATTTGGCATTGACCGTACCCAAACTCAAATGTCATTGTTTGCATTTTCCGGTGATGGTAGAGGTAACGATCTTTCTTTATTTAAATATAATAATGTTAAATGTAGAAAAAAATTAGTTATATTTATTTTTGTTGAACATCTTAATTTTAATTTTGTAAATAATTTTTTTAATGAATTAATTCAAATAACATATAATCTGGCGGCTAAAGGTATTCTACGAACCACACTAACACGCTATGTAAAAAAATTATATAATAAAACTAAAAAAAAGTTAAAAGAATTATTAAACAACGTAAATAATAAAATTTCTTTATGTAGTGATATCTGGAGTATTTATTGGCAAATAAATTTATATATGAGTATTACATGTCATTTGATTGATGATTATTAGACATTGCAAAAAAGATTACTTGTATTTAGAATTTTTGATGGTCCACACACAACGACAAATATTTCACAAATTATATTTTTAATATTAAAAAAATATAATTTAGTTAATAATTTTTTTCAATATTATTTGACAATGTTGCAGCTAATAATCCTAAAATTAATGATCTTAAAGTGAAGGTGGTAAATTTTTTCATATTAGATGTATATGTCATATTTTAAATTTATGTGTACAAAATAATTTAAAAGATTTCGATAATCAACTTAAACCAATTAGACAAATATTTTCTTAGTTATGGACATATCTACACATTAAATAAACAATAATTTATATTTTGTAAGACCAACAATATGATGCCTAAAGTTTTTTTACGGGATGTTCAAACCCCCATTGTAATTCAACATATAGATTGTTAGAAAAAAATTTTAACTATAAAAATTTATTATATCAATTTTTTTACAAACTATTACTACTCATTTTCATTTATATCCACATCATTGGAGAATACGTGTACATTTTTATAATACTTTAAAAATATTTAATGATAGTACTTTACAATTATCTAGTGTTTATTCTCCAATTTCTCATTTAATATTATTAAATTATTATAATATTAGATTAGTTTTACATGAAAACATTAATTGCGAAAATAAAAATTTAGTAAATTGTGTTTTACCAATGCAGTTGAAATGGAAAAAATATTTTTTTAAAATTCTAGATATTAATTTAATTGTTGTTGTTTTTGATCCTATACTTAAATTAGATGGTTTACAAGATATGTTAACAATTTATTACAATGCTTTAAGATGTTATGAATATAATTATACTATACATATGAAATATTATATTTAAAGTTAGAATACTTTTAAATAAATTTTATAATAAATATAATTCCAAATATGCCTCATAAACAACTCAAGTTGATATACATAGAACTAGTGGTAATAGTAGTTCTAGGTTTACAGCAGCACAATTTTTACTTAGGAAATGGATTAAACGTTCTCGAGCATTCTCAAGTTCCAGTCAGGAACTTGAAAGTTATTTTAATGTTTCATTTGAGTTTAATGAGATAGATGATGATGGAGAATTCGATATTTTGCGATTATAGTCGCAAAAAGAGCAAACGTATCCAGTTTTGTCCGTAATGGCGAAAGAGATACTTGTTTCACCTACCTCAACCATTATAGTGGAGCAAGTATTCAGTGCGAAAGACAATATATTGAGTGAGAAACGCTCAACATTGTCTCATGAGAATTTAGAAGTTCAAGTATGTTTTGATGATTGGATAAAAATCTCTATATGAAGACAAGGTCAGTTGGAATTCGGAGGAAGATTAAAAGGAGCACATGGATATAACAATGACGGGAACATGTGTGAGTGATTGACTTACGCTACTCTCTAAGATAAGAAGTGTTAAAATGTAAGAGAACTATGTAAGTTTTGATTACTTTATATATTAAAAAGATACGTAAACAACTTAAATTTAAGTTCAAACTATTTTTTATTTTTAAAATAATTTTTTATTATATAATTTAAATTTTAGCTAATATTTTTTAAAAAAAAATTAAGTGCCATTTTTTTATTAAAATTTAAGTTTAAAATTTTAAGATTTCAAGTTAAGCATCTTTTTTTTAGTTTTTAAATTTATTATAATTAAAATATTTGATACTTTAAATTTTAGATAACAATATTTTTTTTCAAATTTAAGTTAAAAAATTAATAATTTTTTTTTTAAATTTAACTTCAAATTTTTTTATTCAAATTTAAGTTTAAAATTTCAAGCCATTGTTTTTATTTTATAAAAGTTGTAATTTTGTAAAATTAATGGTTAGTTAAAAAGTTACAATTTTTTAAAATATAAGTCAAAATTAAAAAAAATAAAAAATAAAAATCAAGGGTCAGATACGGAATCGGAACCGGCTGTTAACCGGAACCGGAACCGAAATCGATTCCGGCTCGTCAGTTTTGAAATTCGAATCGTAACCAACACAATTAAGGATCGAAATTTTTCGAAACTATAGAATCGGCGATTTTTAAATTATGATCAGGTTTAGATAGAGTGCGTTTAAAATATTTCATAACAATCGTTGTCACCTAATTGGAAAAATAATTAAATACTTGTATGAGACATGTTACAATTAGAATTTTGAGATATTTATTGATTTTTATAGGTATAAAGCCTCAAAATTGGAAAGTCTATTCAAATTAGTCTCGTCCACTTTTAACTTGATGTGCAGACTTGTAATTAAAATTGTTGAATTTGAACATGAATCAGTGTCATATGAAATTCTGGGCCCTTTAGGACGTGTTTCTTGGGCTGCGCCAGTCCAGCAGTCTTAGAATGGCCCAGTGCAGATTCTCAATGCAAGCATCCCTAAAAAAATAAAAAATAAAAAATAAAAAAAATTGGAATTTGAAATAAAGATCGGAATTGGAATTTTTTTTATTCCGACTTTGGAAAATAAAAATTTAAAGAAATATCCAAGCACCAATAGCTAATTAATACTATGGTTTATAATTAATAGTTATGAAATTTTGATTTCAAAATAGATTATAAATGAAAGAGACTAAAAAATAATTGATGGGTCATTATGCTCTCTTTTACATGACTCGATTATAATATTTTTTTATTTCTTTCTTTCTTTCATATTCTTCTTAAAAAAAAAAAAGGCCGCATAGAATTCAAAAGGGTAAGGAAATTAAAAATAAGTTTGACGGAGAACGTTTAATTTAACATAAGAACAAGACTAATTATTTATATTTTTTAAAGTGAAGAGGTCTTTAGAGAAATTATTTTAGTTCCTCTGCAGATCTAGTAACTTCTCAAAAATTGACAAGTATCGAGATGGTTTTATTAAAAAATAACAGGATAATTGTATTAATACGTAGAGATTGAATAAAATTTTCCCATCAAATAAACAAATAAAACTAAAATTTCTAATTTTACAAATATTGAAAAATTATGCACACAGATCACAAGATGAAACTTTTAGGGCTGGCCAAAATTTGTTATCATTGTTCTATCAAACAAAGGGAAGGTTGGAGGAGTGGCCCAAAGGTGCTCGCCCTATGAACATTATTTTTATAATTAGATTGTTAATTAAATTGATTTTGCTATCTATTAGTAGTTTAATTGGTTAGACTAATTTAACCGTTGATCGGACCGATATAATAAAAATTAATTATATATTTTTTATTATATTATGTAAAATAATAATATAATAAATTAATTGTTATGTAATATATTTTAAATATAAAAAAATATGTAACAAAACACAAAACTCAAATAACCACATAAATATAACAAAATATCAAATTTAAATTTTTTAAAAAATTAAAAATACAAAAGAGAAAAAAAAAGATAAAAATTGGTCAAATAATTTTATGTGCCTAATCGAACTGAACCGATGTTCAATTTTTGATTGGATTGATTGAACTGCCGGTCCAGTCCGATTTTACAAACATGTCTATGAATCATGACCACAAACTTCAATCTAGTGTTCATAGGTTCGACTCATATTATTGATGATTTGACTTAATTTTTTTTTAAAACTTTTAATATTAGAAAAGTATTCCTAACTTCGCCCTCAGCATAATATATTTTAAACTTTCAATATTAGAAAAATATTCCTAACTTCGGCCTCAACATAATATTTTAGGTCTGGTATTAGGTCCATCCCTTTTTGTACGCAATATTTTGTTATTTTAAAGGGCACGGTAACCTTACCCCATTTGAATGCATTTCTTTTTATCTTTTCCTTTTTAGGTAAGTGTCCCAATTTGAATGTCGCCAACTTTAGACTAAGTCTTACTTTGATTTCTAAACCAACATAATAATTAACTCAAAAGAAACTTTGAAAGGGAATTAAAGCACTCATAAAAAGAATGAGTAGAGAGCTCGTTTGTTTTTCTTCTTTAACGTTGAAGAAAATTAGGACAATATATGATTCTTTGTTGAAATGTAATAAATAATTGAATCTTTGTTCGTTCCGTATCATTGAGGAAATTTGTTTTTCAATTAATAAAATTAAGAGGGCGGCGTCTTAGGGCTTTAGAATATATGACAACTAGTTAAATATAGTTAATACTTTAGAAAACATACATATATTTTTTTTTATTAAAATACAAAAATATCCACATACACTGACACCCATTCTTGATTGTGAAGGTCTATTGATAATATAGAGATCGATAAGTATATATTTATGAAAACCTAGCTAACAAAACACACACACACACACTAAACACACACATAAATTGATTGGCTTTTTTGGTTACCACGAGATTGGAGAATCCGAAATAGCTTTGGCAAGTTTGAATGGACCAAAGTCCAAAGACCAAAACAGTCTCAACATCCACGGCTCCAAAGAATATGGTGAAAAAGAAGTTAAAATGGATGCTACATGCCGTACATTGTATATTAAATGTAGATATATTCTTTATTTACATATATTCATATATATTCATTTTTGTGTGTGGATAAAAGGTAAATGTTATATTCGGTGTACTCTATCAAATGTAACATTTAGAAACCCGACAAAAACTAATCATCATCATGCTATAGGAATTATTATTAATTTTATTTTTTATTTTTAGGTGCAAACACCTTTAAGTGGTGGATTCACTTTATTTTTGGAACACATGCCAAACTCTACAAATAATTAACATACTACTATTACTATCATTAAATGTTGATAATTAAACTTAAACAAGCTAAAGCAAAAACCTAATTTTTGAACCTTCCCTTTGGTGGATGGCAAAAATATGGAATCTTTACCACATTAAAAATTATCAGCCGTTATGTCTACAATGCATGGCGGCTAGAACATATATATTCTTCTCTCTATATTTTTTAATTTGTGGTAATCCCTTCATCCCATAAAAAATAGATTCAATTTCACTTGAATTGGAATTTCATTAGATGAGAGTAGCGAAAATTAGTATATCATCATTATTTTAATTGAGATGATAATTTTAAAAAATAAATTCTATAAATAAAAATAAGTCTCGTTTTTTATGTTTAATAAAGGAAATATGAGCAATAGATTCAATCCGGATTTTGTGTTGTAAAATAATATTTCATTTCGTATTTTATTTTACCAATACACGTCGTGTGTATATTAATGATGTCGTCAATATTCACGTGGTGTATATTGGTAAAATAAAATTGAACTACCATTTTGCATCAAAAGATCCAATTGCCAATAGATTAGCGAGAAAGAGTTTTTTCTATCCAACAATCAAAAATTGCATAATCATTAAACAAAATAATAATTACACAAGCATTTCAAGATTGTAAAATTTGAGGCATACTTTCTACAACAATTTCCTATTGTTTTTTTCCCTCAGAAATTTTCTCACCAAGCACAGCACAAACTTCCTTCAATATATCATACTTTTACTCCCTCTCAATTTTTTCTTATCTGAGTTAATAATAAAAAATAAAAAAATTGAACAAGCAGGATTTCTGAAATTTGGTCAACAAAATCTGATATCCTGTTTCAGGAAATACATAAGAGAAGGCATATATCTCTGAGGCACTTCCAAATTTTGTTGAAGCTTCTCAAATTTATGCAGCAGCCTAAGCATGGCCTGGTGGTTGATGAGAGTTGCCAGCTCTTCTGTCACAAATAAAATGTTGGCATGTTAAATTTGCTACTATAATTTAGCTATAAATAATTGACAAACAAAAAAATCATTGTCTTAACAAGAAAAATAAAAGACGATGATCGATGCGCTCGAACATCTAATTTAATGTATCAATACGAGAAAAAATATATTAGTGGTAGGATGTTAAGTGACAATATGAAACCTGTCACTAATTATATATATCTAGTTTACAGTAATCATTTTTACAAGTTCAAAATTTATAAAATTTGTATTCAAGTTGCCAGTATTGATTATTAGTATTGTATAGTGACAATAAAAATATATCGTGACAAATCATAGTAATAATTTTTATTGTAGTTTTTGTTGCCACTAGATGTTATTATACATGTGTAAATTGACAACTTAAATATTATACATTTGTTGCTAATAGTTAATATTAATAACTTAAAATTTAGTTTTTGTCACATTAAATTTATGAAAGTCATTATTGCGGCAAAATTATAGCTATTGCCACTTAGTAGATATCACAAATTTCATTTTCACTTAAATTTTTTGTCAAAGTGATATATGGACAACAAAAATCAGGTTATATATGGACTCCATGTATAACATGATTTCCAAGTTCAAAAGAAAAAAAAAACTATATATCAGAAATTGTGAGTTGTTGAATTATACAAATAATATCAGTAATTCATTTTATTATAGTATTATCATATGTAAATTTAAATGTTCATATCCAAATAGATAGCATAAAATTTCCTGTGGAAGAGCATTAAATCATGGTACTTAATTTTTTGTTGGCAAAGTGTTAGTGTAACAATAAAGTAGTGGGGTGAAAAAGGAGACACAAAAAGAAAAGGCAGCATAAAAAGGTTGAAACCCTCAAAAGTGCAGAAAATACCAAAATGAAATGTTTAAATTATTAGCTTTATTAAATCTATTCAAGAGAGGATAAAGTGATAGTATGAGAGAACTCTTTTTTTTTTTTTTTTCTGCTTTATTTGCTAACATAATTAAGGTGACACAGCAAAGTTTCTCTCTCTCTCTCTCTCTCTCTCTATATATATATATATCATGAAAATTGATATATATATATATATATATCATGAAGATTGATAAGTTGAACATAATAGCTGGCATGCAAACCCTATCTTTTTAGAAATAGTGGGCAATTCTGGTTTGGATAAGAATTTTTATTATTAAATTATTTATAACCAAAATTATTAATTTAAGGACCAAGAAGATGGAAACAAAGCAATCTTAGGTAACAATTCTTGTGAAGTAGTTTCAATATTGAGCAGTATTCCAAATTGAGAGCAAAAATATCTGCATGTAAGAAATTTGCTTGTCATTTCATAAATTAAAAGATTATAGTTTTAGTTAATGATCATTAAATCAACTTCCCAACAAAGATCCATCACCAATAATCTAATCCAGGATTGATTTTTTAATTTTCTAAACCCTTTAGACTACTTAGAACTCAATATGGCTCACAAAGATCAAATTAAATGATATGTTAAAATATCCTTGTAAGGTAATAATAATATAATTCATAAAAGAACATTTCCTTATATATAAATACATGTATATCTGTGTGTATATATATATATATGTATTTATCATTATTCATATCATGTTAACGTGATATATAATTAATAATTATAATTGCATCAGCACGTAGATATATATTATTTTTCATAAAAAAAGAACAAGAAAAAGAGTAGAAGAAACTAAAAAAGAAAGAGCACAGACCTGTTATGGATGGGGTCAGGTCCATTAGGTACCTTCCTTTTGCTAATGTAGTTGAGTTCAAACTTGGAAAGAACCCTATGCTTCCCCCTTCTTCCCATATTCACTTCCACAAGATGGTGCTTCATATTTCCAGTTCTTCTTCCTCCATTTTCACTATCACTAACCCCAACAATCAAGAACCTAACGACTCCTAGCAATACAAGTAGACGAAGAAACGCCTTCAAGAGCTTGCTAGTACTACTCATCTCTCTCTGAGTTCAACCCAAAAACCCTTTTTATGTACTTGTTCAAAACAAGAAAATGTGTAGGAAAAATAGAAAAAAATTGAAGGAAATTAGAGTTTGAGGACAATTGCTTTTTGTACTAATTGTGGTGCGTATATGTGGGACTTGAGCTAACAGGGAGGTGTGGTGATAGGAGTTAGCAAATTGTATGGAGTTTTGGGCAGGTTTTTTTATATTTTTTGTTTTTTTACTGCATGGCTACGGTGGTTGGTTTTCTTTATAGGTTTGAGTGATTCTGTTTACTTTATCGATCCTAGAGAAGGAGAGATTAACTAAACATGAGGGAATAAGAATTATTTTACCTGTAATAATTTAATCCATTAACGATCATTAGATTACACGAGTGATAGTAATTTTCACAATCTATCTTTAGTCAAATCAATGATAATGAATGAAAAACATCTGTTCATTCAAGAATTTCATTAAAGAACATTTTGTTTTATACTAGTGAAATAAGGCTTCCTATACAGCTATTCGATAGACTTCTTTTGCTTTAATTTATGTATTTTTCATGCACTTACATGATTCCCAGCCTTCGTCGCATAATTCCTTAGGTAATTCTGATTCTCAATTAAATGTGTAGACGTATTAATCATTAGTTATAAGTACCATTCCAAAATAAACGTGTTAACCATTAGTTACAAGTAACATGTTGGGTAGTTCTATATATGTATCAATCTTTAACTACAGACGGCATGACCACAGAACTTATATGTGCTTTTCTATACACTTTGATGCTAGCAACTTTGGCCATCAAACGCCCGTAGACAACTTATTCAATCAGATTTTACCTTAAATTGAATTATAGATTTCCCTATAAAATTCCCTTGAAATGTTCTATATCTATATGTATACCCACCCACCCACGCACCTGCACTTATATATGTATATATAAGAAAAAGAACATGCATTATCTTGGCTATGGGCGGCTTGTTTGGAGCTTTTGTGGAGATCTTGACTGAAAAAGGCAAATAACAAGATTGATACCAAGCTTCAAATAAAAGAGCATAAGAATACACCATTATCAAATAAAGGAACATGCTAAAGCTGGAGAATAAGGGTAATAAATAGTAATAGATAAGAAAAAGAGATATCTGTGCATGGCTCCTTTATTTTAGTCATTCTACTTTGCATGGAGGACAACGTTTTTATGTATAAATTAAATACAAATATTCGTTATGAATTTGAGTATACTTTACTGATAAGTGCATATTTTCGTATTTATTTGTATCAATTCTTTTATATCTTCTTTATTTTATTTTTGTTAATAATATGTTTTTATTAATATTTTATGTGTGATAAGAGTTTGAAAATAAAAAGATCGAAAATGAGCCAAAACGAAGTTGAAAGAAATATTTTTGGGCCAAATTGATACGGTTCCACTACGGCAGTGTATGTATTTTGGCATAAATATCTGATTTAAAGCTCTATTAATCTAATTCTTGGCTTATTGGAAATATAAAAGATGTATCTACAACTTTCATATTGGCAACTTGTCTCAATTCAATTAATTTCAAAAAGTAAAATTCGATTAAAGAGTCAAACATGCACTGAAATTTTCAAATATAACAGTCTTTGTATATTTGATATAACTCTCTCCACAAATGAGATATTGATCTTATTAAAGTGGTTACAAAAAGATAACAGATAGGGCTACAATTATTATGAAGACACCAAAAGTCAATTCAACCTAAAAAGAGGTCAAATATCAGTTGAAATAGGATAAATAATGTTAGACAACCATTTTGGAGAAGAAGAAAACAGTAGCAACGGCGCCTTGTTTCGGCGTCTAATCGTGCTTACTATCCTCTTCGAGAAATATGGCTCCTAGGCGCCATATTATAGTAGCGCCTAGGGACTATCCATGTAACAAAACTGATGTTTTTGGTTGGAGTGATGACAAATGACAATCCTTTACACTTTTGGCACATATTTGTGATATATATACACTAGATACATATATCACACCACATACATTACATACTTTACACACACATTACTCACTTTACACCAAATGCACAACACAACTTACACACTTAACACCAAATGCACAACACACCTTACACATTTAACATCAAATCACATTATTATCTCACACTTTATAAATACACACTATCCTCTCAACACACACATCAATTTTCAGATTCACTCGCTCTCTACATTTATTCACATTTAGAAAGCACACTTGGGGTTTTGGAGGTTCAAGAAAGAAGAAATGAAAAAGATTTGGCGGATGAGATATCCATAATTTACCATCAACCTCAACTATTTTCTTCAATTAATAAGTTTTTTTGATTCCCAATGTTGTTAATTTCTATTTCCTTATCATTTCTTATCATGTTAGGTTAGATTTTTTATTGGTTGAGGATGATTTTAAAGCTCTAGACATGGATTGTTGTAATTGAATGTTTGATATTATCGATCAATTTTTCAATTAAAGTTGTTTATGTTTTTCTATACTTAATGTCTTATGGGTATTTTTTTACTTCATTTGGGTGCGCAACCAAATTAGGTACGAGAACTCCCTACAACTAGATTAGAGATTTTGAATCCGTAATTGTCTTGAATTTTTAATCATATATAGTAAGTTGTGATTAATGATTATGAGATATTTTTGTTAATTGTAATGGAAAACATAACATAAATTAAATGACCCGAGCTTGTGTGGTTGTTGCTTAAATCAATCTATCTTTCTTATTTTAATGCATTCGTTGGATTAAATTTGTAGGTTGTTTGGTGGGTAGAGAATTAGATAGAGAACTTATTCTATATAACAAGCAACTAAGGAAAGATTGGGGTAGTAGAGCTTATTATTACCTACGGTTGATAATTTCATTGGCAAAATGTTCATAATATTAATATAAAATTAGAACATATTGTTTAGTGGCGGCGTATGAAACCTCAACCTAATTTAATCAATTGTTGATTGTTGTTTTGATTTTGATTGCTTTATATTTTGATTAATTTTAATTTTTGCGACTTAGTTACTCAAATCAATCCCCCCACAACCATTTGTTGTTTATTTTTACAGTTTGCTTGTTAAAGTCTTAGTTTTAGGTTAAAATTCTTAATTAGTAAATCGATAGTAAATCAGTTGGTTTTGATCTTTGTGGGATCGACTCTTACTCGCTCTATATTTATTAAAAAATTATTGAAGAGAAATGTTTAAATTTAATAGGCCTACGACGACAACCGATCGTTTACTCTATATTTTAATGAGTATACTTTATTTTATGTTTTCTAGATATATTAGTTAATGTACTTTATTTCATGTTTTTAGATATTCATTCGTTATTAATTTGAGTAAAAAATATTTGTACTTAACACGATGATATTCATCCATTTAAATGAATGATGACATTACTAAGTATTAAGCTGTGAAGAAAACCAATTTCCATTGTATATGTAGTTGTGGAAGAGCATAGTGTAATATTGAAGTTTAAGAAGAGTGTTCTCATGAATCTACCATTTTTGATGATTCAAGTATACCTCATTTGATGCCCATGGAATTTTATTTTTTCATAATACTATATTCTAGCATAATTTTCATACCAAGGTTAGCGCCCACCCCAAGTATTAGCCAAATAAAATTCGAAACATCGCAACATTACTCGGAATAAACACTCCAGCTTGATTGATATGCAGGATATAAAGTGAGATTAAAATGAACATTTTCAAATATATATTTTATATAATTTAGTATTAGAATTTTTTTTTATGAGGAGGAACCGCAACCACTATCCGAAAGTGTGTATTGAGTAAACTTTGCTTCCGTACAATAGTCCGCAAACTACAGAAAATGATAAATTACACTATGCAAGTTTGATGCAATTGACAAAAATTGAGTGGTATAGAGAATTTGAAATTTAGATCTTCAACTTCAAATTCCTACCCAACACCAATCGACCACCAAGAGGGACAGAAATTTTCATTTTCATTATCATAGAATTCTCAATTCTAAAATAAAATTAGTCATTAACTTCTCCTTCTCCATGATTAACTATTTTCAATCATTTAAAAATAAACCTATATATATTTTTAATAAAATTATATTTCTAAACTTAAAAAAAAATATTTGATAAAACTAATCAACAACAATCTATAGCTCCATCGTCTTCTTCAATGCTTTCTCTCACTTCCGTGAACAATCAACACCAACCACTATGTTTAACTCCTCTTTATCTCTCACTTATATTTCTTAATTTATCTTTTTATCAAAAATCTAAAATCATAGACCATGAAAAAGAAGAATGATACAATGATTTTAATTGTTAATTCTTTTTTTAATGAAAAAAAGGTTCATACTAAATGTAAGATTTTGTCAATAGTTGTGTGTATATATATATATACATATACACATGTTTATATTTAAAACTGATTTTATTTAAATAAAATTTATTAAAGAGTAATTTGGTCATCAATTTTTTTTTTCATTCATACTATAAAAAATGCTTTAATCATATAATTTATTTCTCATATCATTTCATCTTCCTAATTCTATTCCTATGTACCAATCACCTTTAAATCAATGAAATCTGAAAAATAATTGAGAATAGCCGAAGTAATATTCAAGAAATGAAAAAAAAAAACACAAATAAATTATTATTATTTTTTATAGTTGTTTCTTAGGAATAATGTCCAATCAATTGATTAGCAACCTGAGTGTCTGTTGCAGCCATGGTCCACATATATATGCTCAGTCACATGAACCACTCTTAGTTGGCAAATGATTTGATCTTATGAAATTTAATGGAATGCAGAACATATTGATAGTGACTAAAAACAAGTAGAGGCTTTGATTTGGGAATATCTTATATATATATATATATATATAACTCCCTCCACCTCAACACAAGAATATAAAGTTAGCATAATTAAGGCACATCTGCAATCCATATATTATACCATATGATCACACAGTATGCAAACATTAAACAAAGTTTTGAGTGTTGGAGAATCAAATGCTTCTTTAACTGTAATGGCTTCATTTGGAAGTTTAATCACACTGTTAATGTACATGTCCAAAAAATTAATGATGATGTGGGCTTAGACCAAGCACGCTTTCTTGAGGAAACTTTCCACTCATATAAAAAAAAAAAAAGAAAGAAAAGAGAAGGAAAAAATAGACATCATTCTCAATTTAGAAAATGAAATCTTATTTTAGAATGTTAGAAAAAAAAAATCTAGAGTAAAAAATTTGGGATAAAAGTTAATCACTTATGTGTCGAAGTTGTGTCAAAAATGTTGCCATTTCCTTAAATGGGATGGCCTAAACACAAAAAATATAAAAAATGAAACCAACGCACCGCCGTTCCTACTGCTATCTTGGTGCAGTACTGTTCATATACTATTTTTTTTTATTAAAAAAATTATATTTTTTATTATGTTTAAAAATATTTTAAAAATTCATTTTTATTTTAATTGTATATTTTCAATAATTTTTTTTTATGTTTTATACGTACATAAATATTTCTAATAAAATTTTAATTAATGCATTTGTATTGTTTTTTTTTTTTGTTTAATAAATTTTATATTTCTTTGTTATGTTTAAAAATATTTCAAAAATTCATATCTTATCTTAAATAATATATATTTTCAATAAAATTATTTTTTTATATTTTATATACATAAATATTTTTAATAAAATTTTAATTATTTTATTTTTATGTATATTATTTAATTTACTATCAATTATATTATGTTAAAAAAGTATATTATTTAGTTAACTAGACGTAAAATAAAAATTGAATATGTAATATATTAATATAATAATATATATTTGATAAAACAAAATAGTTATTATAAATAAAATAATAAAAAATATTCTTTTTAGAGTAAAATTTGAAATAGACGGGTTGAAAATGAATTTTATATTTAGTGCAGGAACCATATTATTTTAGTGCAAAAATTGCACTAAAATAAAGTTATAGATTAAAGATGACATAAGTAATAAATCATGGCCAATTAAAACACACACATTAGTATATATATATTTTTAACAAATTTTAGTAAACAATGCGCCCACATTGAATAAAACCTTAACTAATTTTGAGATGACAAATTAAAATTCATGGATTGCATAAATCTTTATTAATCTCTTGTGGGGATGATGCCTTGGAGACAATTGGGTGAGCCTGTGCCGAACTTTACCCATTGCCTACAACTAATGAAATATATTAAGTGAAAATAATTAGTTTTAATTTGTTACATTGAAAGTAGTTCTCCCAAAAAGCTTAATAATGATAAGAACTAGTATATATTTAGGTTATTATTGTTTGACCTGGTTGTGCTCACGAGTAGGTGAATGTAGGGTTAGGATCAACTCAATCTCCAATCATATTTTTGTTTGAATCTTGAAAATACAAAAACAAGTTAGGTCGATGTAGTTGACCCCAACCAAAATCGTTCAATAATTAAAAGAACCAAGATGAGTTAAGGTGGGACTGAGGTTGGAAGCTTATGGTATTTATTATAACATTTGGTCACGTGACTCAATCATGTATTGCCACATCGCAAGCTTCAACTGCCTTCTTTGAAATGGGTAGGATTCGGATTACATTTGATTCAAATCTTGAAGTGATAGGTTCTTAGATTCTACTTTCTAGAGGTATAATTATTTTATTTTTTTTATATTCAATTATTCAAAATTTACATTTTGATTAAATTTTGAAATGAATGTCACCCTAAAAAAAACACTCATCGGGGTAAAGTTAATTATATGGTGTCCACAGTGTATATATATTTGAGTCGATAATTCGATATGTAATTCTCATATTGGGCAGCGATACACTTGAATTCACTCAGTTGTCTAGAGGCATTATTGTTATTTTGGAAAGCGACGGTAAGACATATCATACCACTGTCGAATATCAACGACTAGCAACGTATATACGTAACGGGTCTCAAAACTCACATATAAAGAATAAATAGAGTCATATACAGAAGTATGTGGACATTTGGTAGGTTCCTCCAGTGGCTGGGGAAGCTGTTTGTTGTATGGAAATTGGCTCCTTATTGGGCTACTAATCACCTAGAAAGAATCAAACTGGGCCATTTGCAAATCATCAAATATAAAATCTTGTCCACTTTATGGATTCGTACAACTTTGTGCGTTGTCTCCCCCTTCAATTCCTATGATTTGCTGTGATTAAAGCAAGAATAACTCAAAACATATATTTTATGTGAGGATTCTATCTGTCTTCATTTACAAAGAAAAAGTATTGTAATAGTTTATTTAGGTGGGAAAAAAAGAAAAGAAAAAGGAAGAAGAAGAAGAACCATGGACATGGATGTGGTTTTAAGTGTCAGTGGACCCAATGCCGAGGCTGCTTAATTTTCTCGTTCAAGCTTCTCTGACTTTCCACATTGGATATGTTCAAGTACAGTTCTTAAAAGAATGAAGCCTGCCATGAGGTATCTTTCCATACCAACTTTTCTACACACACACACACACACACATTCATATATATATATATATATATATATATATATTCTACAGACATATCTATTAATATATTACATTGAGTATATGTGTGTGGGTATTTAGTTTTATTTTATCTTTTATTTTTTGTAATTCTTTATAATTTTCCAAAAAATGGAAAATGACTCATGCTAGGTTGACTAATTAGTTTAATTATTTTATTCTTAGTAAAATGATAAATAATGTGATTGACTTTATATTAAATTACATTCAATTTCAATTCAATTAAAAATTAAAGCGGAACTTGAACAATTAATACACTCAAGCAGCTAATCTCAATTTATTTATATTCCTATATATAATAGATTTTCTTTTATTCACTAGTAGCTTGGGGCCTGAGGCAAGTTGTATTGATCTTTACTTTTATTTTTTGATGTGCCATTAGAAATATGTCTTGAATTTTGATTCTCTCTAAAAACAATAACAAAAATTTTAAAAAACGTCCCAAAAATTGCGATTTCTCAAAAAATTAAAAACAAAACAAAAAACAAGGCTGATACCATAGACTAAAACCGAAGAAATTGAAACATGAACTAGCACATGAAATAAGCAACTAGATTTTTATCTTGTCTATTGATAGACAAATTAAAAGTGATCTTATAGTGCTTTATTTGGTCATCTTCCTTGGCATTTAGATGCTGGACTGCACAGAAGCTGTTAATGTGGTGATCCTTCAAATGCCAGACAACGTAACTACTTCAGCAGAAATGGAAAACAACAATGAAAAGAAATGCCAATTCTTTTCACTCTTTCACAACTTGTTTATATCAACTCGAATCTCAAATCTGGAATGAATTTGGACAAGTTATTAGAAAGAACGATGTCTAATTTGCCAAAGACAAATTTAACTAAATAATTTGGACATGTAATTGAGCACAACTCTTACATAGAATACATAAATAGCATATTTGGTTCATGTAGATGTTTGTACCATGGCCTTTTAACACAGGCACAATGAAGCATGAAGATATCTCCAATCAGCCTATTGACAGGGAGTTGAAGAAGTTCGACAATCTTTTAGACACCGACTGCTGGGATTCATCACTGAATAATGCCTCATCGTAGTCATCATAGTCATCATCATTCTCGAAAACAAGATGAATTCCATTTTTTTTCAATGTAATCCCCTTGAAGTAAGGAGTCTTGCGTGTTGTCACCTGCAGTGTGTCACCATCTTCCAGCATGAATACGAGATTGTTATAATCATGAAACCGGCACAAGTAGAGCTGATCTTCATCTGTGTTGGGAACTCCCAGCAAGTAAAGTGCAGTTGTGAGTACTGGTTCATTTCGCCTAATGATCTTTGCTTGTATGTCAACTATGGCCGGGATTTTGTTTCTAAATCCATCCTGTGCTTGCTGGTCAAGAGATACCACTATTCCTATGATCACACCTTTAAGTTCACGGTTTTTGGGACATGAAAAGTTGGGCACCTGCTGGACAAACCAATTTGGGATCTCACTTCCAGGGACACAGAGATAGCGTATATGCCTTAAAGCTGTCTGCCAACCCCCCAAAAGAAGAAATACAAATATTTCAATATTTATCATGCAGAAAACCATATGTAGATGCAGCAAAAGAAAATAGGAGCCACAAAATGATCCCTATCCTAGTGATCTTTGTATGTCTAATGTGAGTTCATAGATATCCACACAAAATTCTACCGTTCCATATAGCCAATGCTCTGCAGATCACTAAAATACAAACTATATATCAGCAGCAGAAAATAACAAATAAAATACACACACACACACACACAGAGGAAAGTACCTTGGAAAGCCTTCTTTTCACAGCTGATAAGCAAGCCTTGCAACCACCTGTGTACAGCCTTCTCAATGACTTCAAGTGTTCAAGTCCAGGAATATCAATGACCTTCTCGCAATTGGTAAGTTCTAGCTCCTGGAGACTCTCCAAAGTTGAAAGATCAGGTATATGTTCCAATGCAGAACAGTTGGCAACATTTAACCTGAACAAGTTAGCTGGAAGTGGAGGCAGAGACTTGAGCTCTTTGCAATGGGGCAGCAGCAATATTTTGAGCATAGAAAGCCCCCTCAGGCTGGAGGGGAGGCTTCTAATAGTATTGTGACTAAGATTCAGACTCTGCAAAGACGATAATTTCTCAAAATCATCAGAAATTTTGCCGGATATTTTACAAGCATGAGCATTTAGTTCTTCCAACATAGAGAGATCAGAAAATGATGCTGGAAGTACAACAGCCTCGTGTACATTTCTTATATGGGCTTGTCCAAGTTCAGCTTCTTTTCTCATCCTCAGTACTTTCAAGTTTGACAACATTCCAATATCTACAGGTAATTCTGTCACAGCAGTTCCATCCATAAGAAGGTACCGCAAACTTTTTAGTTTACCAATAGAATCTGGCAATCTCTGGAGATTCTTACAGTTGTTCAGTTGTAGAGTGCCAAGTCTTCCCAACAAACCTAATGACTCTGGCAACTCAAATATCAAAACATCATTCAGGACCAACTCACTTAAATTCGACAAATTTCCAATCGAGTCTGGTAAATACGGGAGCGACTGACAGTTACCCAGGTCAAGCGTTTCAAGTGCACTCAAAGCACCTATCTGATATGGAATTTCATTGATGGGCGTCCCTCCTAAACGGAGTGAAACCAAAGATGATAATCTACCTATAGAATCAGGCAAATGGCTCAGGTTTGCACAGTGGCTCATCGAAAGGAGCTTCAAATTACATAATGAACCAATAGACGCTGGCAATTTCTCGATAGATGCAAAATTAAGGAAGAGTTCAGTTAATGACTTAAGATCACCAATGGATTGAGAGAGTAAAGTGAGTGACTTACACCACGCCAAACTTAATTTATCAAGATTTGTCAATTGTCCAATAGTTTCAGGCATTTCCTGTAAGGCAGAACCATTAAGAGAGAGCTCTCTCAGGGACCTCAGATTTCCTATGGAATTAGGAAGTAATGTCAAAGATTCACAACGATCTAGATTAAATACTTCCAGATTCTTAAGGCGGAATATGGATTCAGGTAGCTTCGCTATAGCTGTGCGATCAAGCAGAAGCTCCCTCAAAGATTTCAAGCCACTCATATCCTCTGGTAAGTCTCTCAATTTTGTGCAACCCGAAAGAATGAGTTTCTCAAGACATTTCAATCCAGATACATCACTTGGAAATTCTACAAGGTTGTTACACTCTTTCAGGTTCAAATAAGTTAGCTTGCTCATGTCACCAATCGATTTATGGATCTTAACCAACGCTGAGCAGTGCTCAAGTATTAGTTTCTCTAAGCAGAGCCCAGATAGATCAGGAATCTCTTGAAGACAACGGCAAGCATAAAGATTGACAACTAGCAGCTTCTTTCCCATCTATCCAACAAAAATCTTCTTTAGCACACGAGTGGACAATCCAAGTTCCCAAAAAAAATTAAACAGAATTTTCAAGGAAACCTTTGAAAATATTAAAAGTGAATAAAGTTCAATTGGATCATAAAGAGAAATGAAAGAGATGAATGATAAATTAATCAGCTTAACACATGAGCTTAGTCAGTTTAATTGTTATGGGTAATAGACTCATCAAGGAACCCTAATCAGTCAAGCAGCCAAATCAAAGTGAAACCTGAAGGAGTCATACTTTACCATTTTATTGTGAAGAATTGTAAGTCCAACTTCAGAGTCCAAGTATTGCAATGACAAGATGATGGTAGCATGGGCAGTAGTTTTACAAGAATATTTTATGCTCTTGGAGAAAGAGAACTGGGGGTTTCCATCTTTAACTCTTCACTGATGTAAAGTTTTCATTTTCACTATGATTCCATGAAAGAGAGCAAGTAAACGGTACCTTTTCTCCATAAAAATCCCACCATCTCTGGCTCCATAGTTGGGAAACCTGACTCTCAGAGAGATCAAGAACAGCAAGATCCTGGGGTTGAAACTCAGAAGGAAGAGTTTTCAAAGGGCATCCTTTCCATTGCAACCACTTCAATTCAGCAGGTAACAACTTGAAATTTCCATCTAACTTGGCATTATTGATTTGAAGAAGCCTCAAGTTGACCATAGGTTTAAAAGCTTTGGTGAATAGCGTCTCATCATCTTTCACTTCACCTTGGCCAATATGTCTGCCACTTATCTTCTTCAAGTACTCAATTCCACATGCCAATTTTTGCCTGATTTGAGATTTGATTGGAGATGATTTTGCAGAAGTTGAATTAAGCTTCTTTATGAAGTCGAGCGTAATACCCTCATTTTTTCTTGTTCCCTAGTATCAGCCCAATGAGACTTAATCAAGAACTGAATATATCGATGGTCAGAAACAGGACAGTGGTGTCAAAATCTTCGAAAGATCATTAATATCTCAAGTTCAACGAAAGCAAATTTAGCCCACGGCCATGGACCAACACTTTTTGCTGAATCTGCTCACTCAAAAGTCTATACTGAAATCGAATCAAAAATGACAAAAAATGTCTGATTGACTTCAAGTTATGCAACTTATTTAAATCACTAAGTTCAGGATTCACATATTAAAGAAGTTTTATGCACCGTATAAATTCCAAGTTGTCTTCTAAGGATATAACTAGATTCAGTTATTTGTGCATATCTTGATTAAGAGCTCAAATATTTTGTCAAACTGATCACTTAGTGATATCCTCTCGACTATAAAAATGAACTTACGAAATGTTACATCAAAGAGTAGGGAGTATCTTTTAGTGGATAAACAAAACTAGATCTTGTGAAACTATATTGAATATTTGACAATATACTTTTTATCTTTCTAAAAGATCGTTCCTTATTTACCAACAATTCAGTGAATAGAGTTAATCACTCAACAAATGAAAATAGGAGCATTAAAACCATTTCCAGAATTAACCACACACCATTAGCTGGGTAGCAATGGCATGCTTAACAATAAAACTTTAATTGTTACCCTTTTAAGTTTGTCTTGTAATATGTTTGTGCTGAGGAGTAAAATTAATGAGAAATTTCATTCTTAAGCAACTTATATGAGGGGTCAATACAATGAATATGTGAAAACATTATACATCCAACTGCTACATATTTCATGCAGTTAATTTGCACAAAGAAATGAATAGGAAATATTTTATTTTCTTTGCAGGTGTAGGTTACCTTTTCATTCTTCAACACCTTCAATATATCATCTTGATCCCACAGTCTACTACGTTGACCACTGTCGTTATAGCTTTCACGTCGAACAATTTCTCTTCCCATGTCTCGAAGTTGATCGTGCATCCACAAAACATTTTTGTCAATGATCTTGACAAGAGATTTGGCAGTGAGATCTGTGATAATTGTTTCAGCATTGAAACCACAACCCTTAAATATGTCAATTGCATCCTCCCTCTTCATCTTCATGTTTACGAAGAAACATGCAAGGTCAAGAAATATACACCTTTCTTGTTCATCCAGTGAACTAAAACTTATCTCTAAGATGTCTTGCAGATGACCAGGGCGTACCCGTTTGAGCTTCTCAAATGCATCATGCCACTCCTTGATTCTTCTTTTATAAAACAAGAAAGAGCCAAAGACTTCCAGAGCCAAAGGCAAACCCCTGGTAAGAGAGACAATCTTTTCAGTGATTTCCATGAAATATTTGGCAGGTTGCTCTCTTCCGAATGCATGATAACTGAATAGCTGAATTGACTCGGGTAAAGTAAGTTCCTCAACCTCATAAATTTCGTCCACAAAATCATTTGGAAAAACTTCCTTATCTCGGCTGGTGATGATGATTCTACTTCCAGCATGAAACCAATCTCTTCCTCCAGCCAACACATCAAGTTGGTTTGAGTTGTCAACATCATCCAAAACAAGAAGGACTGGCTCATTATGTGTGATTTGCTTGATATAAGATATTCCTCTTTTTGTATCAAATGTATTTTCTTGACCATTTGAGTTTAAACTAGCAAGGACCTTTCCTTGAAGAGATCTTAATCCATTTGGCTTCTGTGACTCTTCTCGAACACTTGAAATGAAGCTCCGTTTTTTAAAATAAGCAATGAGTTTATTGTAAAGAGCCTTGGCAAGGGTAGTCTTGCCAATACCACCCATTCCATAGAATCCAATTATTCGGACATCATTGGTTTTGACATCTAACTTCCGCAACCATACTTCAAGGCGCGTATCAAGTCCAACAGGATATTTTGCCACTCCCAGAGGAGTATTATTTAGTTCCTTCAAGACCTTCTTGACAAGAATCTCGATTAGTTCTGATTCTTCCCTAAAAATAAGATTGTCGATGAACTGTTACAGGACACCCCACACAATACTAAAATGAAGAGAAATTAGAGAAATCCAAGAAATAAAGAACACATAATTTATGTGGTTAGACTAAATGCGAATCCTACCACCACAAGCAAAGATAAAGAATAGAGCATGTAAGCGAAAGTTGGACCAAGTTAACAGAAAAATTCAGTTAAAATGGATGAAATCACACAAGATCAGGTAAACGAAGTTCCAAATTTTAATAAATCAACTTCCGTGTCATTAGGCAGCTCATAAAAGCCAACTGCATGCTTTGCAACTGGCTTAAGACTCATGGTGTAAAACTCCATTTTTCTAAACTCAAATTCAACTATCTAAACTCTAATAGATTCAACTATCTATGTAGAAGTGAATCTCACCGAAATAAAACAAATAAATGCCCAGTGGCATAATAGACTCAAGACATATTCAGAAACCAATTAATATGTTCCCATATCAATTAAAACTACAGAAGTGAAGGGAAATCATTTTGAACTAAAGGAATACTTTGGTAGGACCTCAATTTTTATGAGCAATGCATTTTCTTTTGTTTTGTTTTTGTTTCTTTATGAAAATATACAATAAATAAGTAAAATGCCCGGAAACCGAATAAGTTTGAAAAGTTACAAATGGCTAGAAGTATAAAATCACACAAAAATATCAAAGGTAATAGCTAGTAAAATTGATTAAGGAAAATCAATAAACAAGAAGAACGAATAAAATAAATTGGAACACATTTCTCTTCACTTTTTCCCTCTCTTTACATAGTTTATGGCATTAACAATCAATCAAAAATATGTGCTAACTTCACAATAGGATACTAATAATTGTTATACAAGAGTAATGTATAAAATGAAGCTGAAAAGGGCAGAAGATATATATTAGTGAAAAAACATTATAGAAGATGAAAATGAAAACTAGATAACCACCATGAAAATTTCTTAAATTACTTTATCATCACAATCCATAATTCTTAAGAAATTAAAAAATTCCAATATTCTTCAACTCTATAATATCATGCAATGCAATATAATATCGCTACATAATATTCTTGTTTCTTGCCTCTCCTACTGATTTTCTTAAATATTTCGGGATGGTTGTCAAGGTGTTTTACATGTTAATAAAGTGAGTAGGAACATCATACATGATGCAGTTAATCTGTAGACATTGTGATCCAAATATTTTGCCAATAGAGTTGGTGTCTTTTACCTACGAATTGATTTAGTAAGTTATAGATATAGAAGAATTAGAGGGAAATTTAGAGAAAACAAAAACAGTAACAAAATGACAAAAGTAAAACGAAGAATTGCATGTATTCAAACGAAAAATTGAGGGGCCAGCAACTGCCCCTCATTGCACCTGTCAGTGCTATGATATAAGAGATAAGTAGATAACACAATAAAATAAAAACTTTAGAACTAACCAAAATACCCAGAAAAGGAGGGTCAATAGGTTTATTCCGGAAACTATCAGAATTCATGCTCTATAATTGTACTATCTCAATTTCCTTATCCATCTGTAAGCTAGCATGCACGAGTCAAATGCAAAAAAATACATAAAGTTTGAATAAATCTTATCTAATTAGAGGAAGGCTTTGTGCAACTTCTATTCTCCACATGTGAATTACCCTCAAATAAAAGTTTCAAAACTAAGGCAAGGACACAAGCTCCTTGTAGATATAAAAGACCAAATTGAAAAATCAAAAGATGACCACCAGAATTACTTGAAAGTGTAGAACTAATAATAAACTCACTATCGAAAGTGAAGTATCTTTTCTCATATGTCCAAGTAAAATAGAATAGGTCAACCAACATAGGAAGATATATTGTATGGGTAAGTAATCCTGCTGATAAGCCACAAAAAAGAAGTAACCTAGTTAAGCATTATGAATACCCTACTTGCATGGAAAGCTTAGCAGACAAAAATAAATAACATAATGAGGGAAGTGACATATCTTAGTTTATTAATTATATAAGTATATAGTAGGGATAGATGTCGGAAGTAGCATAACATAATACAAGTTGCTCCAGTGCTTTTAGGTATATTGTTAAGTTTAAAATCTTAAAGATGATAAAAAGTAAAACAATACACCTATGGAAAAGAATCTAAAAATCTTAAGTTAGAGTTTCGCCACAATTGTGGGACTAATTTTCATATTAGTTGAATCTATAATTTTGGGACAAAATTATTCATTATACTCAATTTTTTATTTATATTGATGGATATATGTAAAGTATTTGAGCATTTTGCTAAAAAATATATATGGCGAATCAATTGAACTAATTAAAACATTTTTTGTAAAGGTTAATTGTCTGGTAGGACTTAGGATCGTATACTATATTGAGGAAAATACAATATTTGATTATAAAAAAGGAAAACAAGAAGGAAATTTTGAACAAATGTGATTATCATAACGATTTGTCAATTTTAAGTTTATTTATAGGACTTGATATTTATTTTTCTACAAAGAAAATTGTTTGTGATTATGAAATGTGATTTCCCAAAAAATTAAACTTGATATTGATTTGCCTAAAAAATAAAAACTGCAACAAAAACAAATTTTCATTAATTTCACTTTCCTTTCACTTAGGCCTACTAAATCTTGAATTCAAACGAAGCCCAAAAGAAAATACAAATTACTCTGCACAAAGAGAAACAATGAAGAAAGAAAATTTACTTGAATCGCGAATCCAAACCCGAAATATTACCCGCCCGGTTCATTGCATTCCTCCACCGCTCCACCTTCGCCGCCTCCACCTCCCGCTCATGCTTCTGAAAATCCACCTCAAAACTCCCCCTCTGCCACCGCACATCCGACGGATCGACATTATAGAACACCGGAATCATCAGCTTCCTGCACTCATAGATCTTCGCCAGCTCTTCCAGGCACCACTTGGAGTTGGCGTAGTTCTCGGAGATCACGGCGATCGCCGCCGCCGAGTCCTCGATCGCCGCCAGGAGCGTCGGCGCAATCTCGTCGCCACGCTCCATTCCCTCGTCGTCGCGAAACGCACGGACGCCGTGGCGCACGAGCTCGTCGTAGAGATCCGCGATAAAGCCGTGACGCGTGTCTTCGCCTCGGAAGCTGAGGAACACGTCCCAGCTGTAGCGGTAGGCAGCGCCGGCGGTGTCATCGGCCATCTGTCGCCCGGAGATTTTGTCCACGGCGTAATAATTAGTGTGTTTACATTTGTTTCAGGCCATTTAATTAACTGATGCATACGTACGTACAGTAGCAGTAGCAATGCACAGTAGTGGCCAAAAGTCATGCAACGCACGGAAAGACAGAGGAATATATACGAAAGTATTCATACAAGTTTCGGGTCGGGCCCGCCCAACAGTTGAAAGGTAGTAGCTTTCTCGCTTTCTCGCTTTCTCCATGAAAGGTACTGTCTAAGTAGTCACAGTTCATCAGGACCACAGAGATTTGAATTTTGCTCAGCTCTAAATTCTTTTGTGAATAATTAGCTGGACTTTGTACCCTCTCCCACTCATTTTTATTGATTTTGTTTCATCCTTACAAAAAAGTTAAACGAGAGTTGAAAACGTAAATATTTTGTATTTGATATTTATAATTAGTGAATGATGTATTTTTGAAAAACAATGATATATTTCACAAATAAAAAAAAAAAAAAGATGTCCAAAAAAGTAAAATTTTAAATTTGAGACGAGGAAATATTTCTTAAAGTTGAGCTTATTCACATTTTAATTTTCGACATTATTATGTGCAAGTGACATGCGATTAAATGAACACATAATTTCTTACGGCGCAACCATTGATTTATGCGACATATCTATGTGTTATGCCAATATTTTGCATTTATATTTAATTTTTTATATTATTATTTTAAACGAGAGAATCTAGAAAAATAATAAAAACAAATATTTTCATTAAAAAAGTGAGGCAATATATATCCCACATATATTGTCTATCTCCGAAAAAAATTCAATTTGTATAGTATGAGTGTATATATACATGCTTTACAAATAATGATAGATTGGAAAATTAGAAATAACCTTTTTTTTTAAATTATTAATTCCTTGTACAATATAGAAATGTAAGCTTGTAAGTTGCAAGCATTAAGCAACAATGTTTCAATGTCTATTATCAACTACGTTAGTTCATGACACCACTTGCATTACCGTTGGTGTTTCTTCCCTAATTTAATTTCCATTAATATTATAGTCAGTATTTTTTTATTTACCTAACTAATGATCCAAATATTTTGAGAAAATGAGAATACCTACTCTTGAAATCTTAGTTGATAAGTTCTGCATGTTAATTCATTAATGCTACAATAGCACTTTGAGAGCGACAAGTTTGAATTTTCTTTTCTCAATGTTTGTTCAAAGATTCTTGTATTATCACATGGGACTTTAATTTAAATTCCCTAGTAATATTTGCAACTTTTATGGTGATTATGATGGTTGTTGAAAAATAAGTGATATCATATGTCTAGAAGACTTTAATTAAATGTGGAAAAGTTGAATTAGCAAGACTTTGAATGAGAATGTCCAAAGTAGTCTGCGTGGGAGGTCGGATGTGTCAAGTTCGAATCTTTTATATCATTCGATATTTACTCATTATACTGGATTTATTTAGTGTGGTTTATCTTCTGTGTGATTTGCGGTCTATTGCACGGAAGCGAAATTTACTCAATATATACCTTCAAATAGTGATTGTGGGTTTCTCATCATAAAAAAAAATAAAAAATAAAAAATAAAAAAAATTCCAAAGCATCTTTGATCATACTTACCCTAAAGATTAAGACCATTTCTTCCACTCCATTCTAGCATTAATGAATATTTTTAGGTATATGTTTATGATCCTCTTTTTGCTATAATACAAAGTTTGAACTAATATATCATATTAATTTTTTGATAATTTTGATAATATAAGTATTAATATTTGGTAAATTAATATTTTTTTTATTTAAATAAAATATATTGACTCAATCACTCAATTATTTAAAATTGCAATTTAAAAAATAGTTATGTTGAGTGGACACAACACCAATGATACCCAGTAAAAATCTTCAAGAACAAAAAGAAGAAAATGTTGCAAGGATTAATAAGGTAACTTAGGTAGAGAACAAGAGGCAAATAATAAAAATAATAATTGTAAATTTTAAATAGAAGAATTGTGTAGGTTGATCTTGTCCTAAAATAAAAACTAATACAATATAATATTTTAATTAACTTATCATTTTAATTCTTTTACAATTTAATATTTAATTGAACGATCATTCATATGAGATAGAGTTGGTATTAGTTAACCAGACTCACCTCTAGTCTTTTGTTACTCCTTCCATCTCAAATTTATAGGTTTGTTGGCGCTATTAACCAATCAATTTTTTAAGGTAATAAATATCTAGCTAATTTTTTACCCGATTAAACAAAGAATTAAATATAAATGGATACTAAAACTTGAATATCAGTAAAATTAAAATATCATAAAATTTAATACTCCCTTCATCCTAATATTGTGTATCCAATTTGATAAAATTTTGGATGAAAGTTAAAAAAAGTATAAATTTAATATTTTTGTAATATTATTATTTAAAATTATAATTAAAAGTTAATAGTATCATATTGTTGCTTTAAGTAAGGGATATTTTTAAAAAAGAACAATTTGCATTTAAGAAATGAACTCTTATTTTAAGAGTTTCAAAAAAAAAAAAAAAAAGTCATAATTTTAAGATAGAGAGAAAGTATAATCATACACTTTAATTTTGTAATATTAACAAGTGGAGGGGCACATATAATATTAAAGACAAAAAATGGCCTCAAAATCAATTTTTTTGAACCATTCTTTCTGACCGTGCATGTCTGTGCATATATAGGACCATAATATCTCTTTCTAAATTGCTCTGCAAGTACACCAAAAAAAAAAAAGAAAAAGAACAATTTGTACAGCGAAACTAAGCAAAAATGGAGGAAATCGGCGAGCTTTCATCGCCAACTCCGACGGCGTTCAGGCTGCACTGGGACGTCTTCTTGAGCTTCAGGGGCGAAGACAATAGATACACTTTCACCGATCGTCTCTACACAACCCTCTACTCCAACGGCGTCCGAGTTTTTCGTGACGATGACGCCATCGATAAGGGTAACGAGATCAAACAAAGCTTACTCGACGCGATCGAGGACTCGGCGGCGGCCATCGCCGTCATCTCTCCGAGGTATGCCGATTCGCACTGGTGCTTGGAAGAGCTGGCGAGGATCTGCGAATTGAGGAAACTCGTGCTTCCTGTGTTCTACCGGGTCGACCCGTCGGCGGTTCGTGGGCAGAAGGAACCGTTTAAGGCGGATATGGAGAAGCTGGAGATGAGATTTGGGGTGAAAAAGGTGGCCAGGTGGAGGAATGCCATGGCCAGAGTTGGGGGAATTTCGGGTTGGGTTTACGGTGACAGGTTTTACTTTTAACTCCGGAAATTCTTTATAACACTCGGTATAATTGTTCTGTCTTTATATTTTGTGTGTATTTTTCTTATCTACGCACATAGTATAAGTATTTTCATAACTACATCAAATTGTTGTTGATATGGAATCAATTAACATTTTAAAGTAAATAAATAAATAAATAACTAAAAAAACTAATAAAAATTAAAATTCAAATAATTAAAGGTTTAAACTTCCTCAAAAAAAATAAAAAATAAATAAAAAATCAATTTGACCGGTTGTATTGCAAAAATAATTATTTAAAACTGATCAAGGCTGAACCAATCGTTCAATTCCAAAATCATTATATAGTACTTCTAAATCGTGCTAGAAAAATCGTAAAATGCAGAGACAATAGATTCAGTGTTGCATAAAAGTATGTTTTATGTCTATGAAATTATTGAAGTAAATGAAAGAAAGTTAAAAATCTATAAAATTAAATTTTCTTTTAACAATTTTTTTTAATGTAATTGAATACCATAAAAAAGTAATAGACTTTATGTTACTATAAATAAATATACTCATAATGATGTTTATACACATATTTTTAATATTTTCCTTCAAAGTTATATGCAGGAAAATATATATTTCTTAATATTATTCTCCATCAAATTCAAGATCCAAATAGAGCGCACGTGATATAGCTTTTAACCATGATTCATTCCTGACGATAAGTTATCGAATTATGTTTTGGGAGTGCAATGTTAGTATGAATAGCAATCATACTAAATTTAGAAAATTAAGTTTAAAAATTTTAATTGACAATTTCATAATCCATAACTTATTACTAATTTGTGGTAATACTCTGTTTGTTTTAGATTATTTGTCATAAAGATCACAAGTAAGAATTTGCAAATATGTGGACTAAATTAGCTAATTATATATATGTTTTACTACTTTTATTCACATTAGCAAAACCAGATGATATTTATCAATTTCTAAACAGTAGTCATTTTCTCTCACCTCACCTCACCCTGTTACGATAAATATCTCATTTTCTATAGCAAGTACTGATCAATTAAATAAATCTAATTACTTTATAATATCATCTTTTATTAAATAAGAGAATATGAAAAAATGGTAAATTAAGCCCAGAGGCATAAATTTTCTCTGAACTTTTTTCTGCTTTTTAAGAACCTAATTTGATGACAAATGAAATCAATATTACCTTTTAAACATGAAATTTCACAAATTAAATGTTTATATCTGAATGCATGCATATCAAATAGATAATATATTTATTCTCCATATAAGGAATCTAGAAATTAATACTCATATTATGGTAGTTTATTTATGGTTGACTTATCTTTACACGTTAATATTTTTTCTGTATTTTTTTATTTTAATTTAGTCAACTAGAACTCAAAAAAATTATTAAAAGAGCTAATAAATATTAGATAAAATACTAAGGGAATCTTCAACTCTACATAAAGAAAAATAATTGTGGCAACTTGCAAAATATGTAAGGTGCAAAGCTCTGGTCAAGCTCTTGAATATTAAAGCTGTTGTTAATGTCTGATGTTGACTTAAACCCTTGTAAGTTTATTGCAATCCAAGAAACAGTTATACTAAAAGGATCAAGCAAATGTTTAATTCACAATATAGGAATAGAGTGGATGTTTCTTAATACTTTCTTAGTTACTTCAATGTTGTTGAAAAACATGCAGGTTTCAGAATGACATATAAACAAACAATTAGCAATAAAGATTAAACAAATGTTCTAACAAATCGTATTAACTATATTACATATATGGAAAATGGGAAATCTCAAAAATCTGTATCAAAAGTTTAATTAGATGGAACGACAAGACCAAAGTCCGAGCTTAAAAGTGACCATCAATGGAACTTAATCCAGAAAATAGAAAAAATCGCAATAACTTCAAAATATGCTTTAGATTGATATGATGTGCAGATGTTCCATGATACACGAAAAAGTAAAATTGAACAAAGAACTGTTTCTAGTTTTAGATCATTATGGAAACATTGGGAGTTGATCACGAAACAATTAGGCATTTTCTATTGCAATTTTGTGTAGCAGTAAATTAACAATGTCATTAATTAAGAATATGATACTAGTAGAGTACACATAATACTAATTTAAGTTTGTAAGCAGAAGCGTGAAATAAAATCAATTTATGAGTTGACTTAACCGTAAGTTCTTCAAAAATACCTTTGTGATAGACTCCATTGCATACTTGGATTACTTAGGAATTTGGATAATCTCTCAATCCTCATTTCTAATGGACTTGTCTATTGCATACCTGCATGATTTATATGGGTACGGAGAAAATTTCATCGGACACTGGATTATGACAATGTCATCATCCAGGGATGTAATGGACATAATCAATGTCACCTATACTTGCTTTCTACAATATCTATTTATAAAATTGGACTGGAAGTTTCGAACTGATTATATTGAGTATCTATTGCAGGGAAGAGCCACAGTTGATTGATTCTCTAGTAAAAAGGATTTTAACTGAATTGAGAAACTCTCCGGTGGTTGTGGCTCCTTATATTGTGGGGCTTGATTTTCCCATGGAAGAACTGATGGAACTGTTGGATGTTACCAACAATGCCCCCAAAGTAATTGGCTTGCTTGGAACTGGTGGAATTGGCAAGACAACTATTTCCAGTGCTCTTTATAATAAACTAGGATCGCATTTTGAATGCCGCAGTTTCCTTTCAAATGTGAGGGAAACTTTTGCACGTATTGATGGCTTGCTGTTGCTCCAGAACCAACTGATTAAAGAACTTTCAATGAGTTCTTTGCGGTCTGTTGAAGACGAAAATGCTGGTATGGCAGAAATCAAACGAAAACTTCGGGAAAATCGAGTCCTAGTGGTTATAGATGACATTGATAGTGCACTTCAACTTGCTGAATTGGGTTTTCGTCGAGAATGGCTCTCTGAAGGAAGCCGGATCATTGTGACTAGCAGAAATAGAAATGCTTTGCCAACTGATCTCGTGGATGAAATTTACGAGGTGAGAAAATTGGGTTCTTCTGAGTCGTTAAAACTTTTTAGTTACTACGCATTAAGACGAGAGGAGCCCACTGAACCTTTCTTGAAACTGTCTGAGAAAATTGTTTCTATTACTGGAGGATTGCCTTTGGCTCTGCAAGTGTTTGGTTCTTTCCTTTATGATAAGCGCAGAGTGGAGGAATGGCGTGATGCACTGGAAAAGTTGAAGGAGATACGTCCGAATAATCTTCAGGACATCTTAAGGATAAGCTTTGATGCCCTTGACAATGAAGAGAAGACTATATTCCTTGACATCGCATGCTTGTTACTCAATCTTGAAATGAAAAGAGAAGACGTAATTGATGTTATGAGGGGCTGTGGTTTCACAGCTGAGATTGGCCTGACAACTCTTATTACAAGGTCTCTCATCAAAGTTATCGAGCAAGATAGGTTGTGGATGCATGATCAAATCAGAGACATGGGAAGACAGATCGTTTTCCATGAAGCTCATTCTGATATTGGTAGCCGCAGTAGACTCTGGGATCCTAGACATATTCGGGAGGTATTGCAGGGTCAGAAGGTATAAATTTTTGTTCAGAAGTTTTAACTTTTTTCACTTTGACTTTATAAATTGGCACTTTGCAACTACTTTCCTTTCTTCTGTTAGTTCTTATGAATAATTAATATTAATCTACAGGGCACGCGAAATGTTCAAGGGATAATCTTAGACTTTGAGGTGAAAAACAAGCCAAGGATTATAAGTGCCCAAACTATCGCTTGGTACCAACTTCAAACGGCACCTAATTTTGCTGCTGCATTAACTTACACAAAGGGAAAATTCAAAAAATATTTTCTTAGTAATGCAGAGGAAGAGGAAGTGAGATTTGACACCAAGTCCTTTGAATCCATGATTAATTTGAGGCTGCTTCAATTCAGCAATGTGAAACTTGAAGGCTACTTTAAATATATTCCCAATGCAGTTAGATGGCTACAATGGCAGAAATGTCCTCTCAAAAGTCTCCCCCCTGATTTTCATCCAACAGAACTTAGGGTCCTTGATCTCTCAGAAAGCAAGATTGAAAGAGTTTGGGAGTCAAAATGGTTCTGGACAAATCAACAGGTACTTTTCACTTTCTTGACCCATGAAATTTTTTAAAATCAAGAATTTTGATAATGTTGGATGAATTGAAGGAAAAACTTTAATGGTAACAATCTTGAAATTTCAAGAATCAAGTACTTTGGTATAGATGATGGTTGTTCAGAAAAAGTTATGCCGGCATCAATTGGTTCCATTTTGATTCCATATTTGAAAATGCTAAAATATTCTTCTTGGTTAACTGATGAATTTTCTCAAATTGTCAGGTGGCAAACAAGTTGATGGTTTTGAATCTCCGTAACTGTTGTAACATAACTTCCATTCCTAATTTATCCGAGCAGAAATGCCTGGAAAAGCTGATACTTGAGCGCTGCAGTAGCTTAAAAAGCATTCACAAGTCAGTTGGGGACCTGGAAACTTTACGCTATTTAAACTTGAAGGAATGTCCCAAGCTTGTTGAGCTTCCCAACGACGTGTCTGGGCTTAAACATCTTGAGGTGCTACTCCTCTCTGGTTGCTCTCAGCTGAAAAATCTGCCTCATAACATTGGCTGCTTGACTTCTTTAAGAGAATTACTTCTTGGTGAGACTGCCATAGAAAAATTATCAGAAACCATATTCCGGCTAACAAAACTTGAAAAGCTTTCCCTGGACCGTTGCAGATTCCTAAAGCAACTACCCGTATCAATTGGAAAGCTTAGTGCTTTAAGGGAACTTTCTCTTTATAGTTCTGCATTGGAGGAACTACCAAAGTCTATTGGTTCTTTAGGAAATCTTGAGATTCTAAATTTGATGTGGTGTAAATCACTGTCTGTGATTCCAGAATCCATTGGCCATCTCAAGTCCTTGGCCAAACTTGAGCTAGGTGGTAGCTCAGTGAAAGTTGTGCCAGAATCAGTTGGTTCACTGTACTATTTGAAACGGCTTACAGTGGGAAATTGCCAATCTTTGGGCGCTTTGCCTGTTTCCATTGAAGGGTTATCCTCAATGGTTGAGCTTGATTTAAGCAATACTGCAGTAACCAGTTTACCTGATCAAATTGGTTTGCTGAAATCACTGAAGAAGCTTGAAATTCGAGACTGCAAGGAATTAAGTTCACTACCAAAATCCATTGGAAAGCTGCTGGCTCTTCATACATTGATCTTAGCAAAATCTTCCATCATAGAGTTGCCTGAATCCATAGGAACACTAGAAAATCTCGTCATATTAAGATTGAACCACTGTGAGAAACTATGCAAATTACCAGCCTCATTTGGGGACTTGAAGAACTTGCGCCACCTGCTGATGGAGCATACTGCAATTACCGAGTTACCAGAATCATTTGGGAACCTCTCTAACCTGATTATATTGAAAATGGCAAAGAAGCCAGACGGCCTAGTGCCCGAGAATTTGGAAACATCAACTGAACCAGAAACTATTTCTCAGAGGAAAGTGCTTCCATTTTCTTTCTCAAATCTTTCCTTGCTAGAAGAATTCAATGCTCGTGCTTGGAGGATATCGGGGAAGATACCAGATGACTTTGAGAAGCTATCATCTCTGAAAATTCTGGATTTGAGTTATAATGACTTTTGTAGTCTTCCATCCAATTTGAGAGGGCTCTCTGTGCTCCAAAAGCTTCTACTGTCCCACTGCAAAGAACTTAAAGCTCTTCCTCCTCTTCCATCAAGTTTGCTGGAACTAAATGCTGCAAATTGCATCTCACTTGAAAACTTGTCTGATTTCTCAAATTTACTGAATTTACAAGAGATGCAATTCACAAATTGTAGGAAACTAGTGGACATCCCAGGCATTGAGAACTTAAAGTCCCTGAAAAGGTTGCAAATGGGCGGAAGCAGTTCTCGTGCCTCTGCAGTGATACAGAAACTTGACAAGGTATAGTCTCCCTCTCTCCCTCGAGGATCACATATCATATATGTTTATGACAAATGCCATTATCTGATAAGGTTTCTGAACTTTCAAAAACTGAAGGACTTGTACATTGAGTTTATGCATGCTAGTAAAGTAGCAGAAGAAAGTGTATTTAGTGATGAGTTCTTCCAATGCAGGTTGCTTTGAGGAATTTACATAATTTAAGCATTCCTGGAAGTGAAATTCCAGACTGGTTCACTCGGGACGAGGTTTGCTTTTTGAAAAGGAAAAATCAAGCGATTAAGAGTGTGATTATCGTTGCTATTATCTCCATCAACCCGCAAGTCCCTGACAATTCAAGACTCAAGTTGCCTGTCATAGCAGAAGTTGAAGCAAAGATCCTCAGACTGAACAAACCAGTGTTTAGCAGTGCTCTGAACCTGACAGGAGCCCCAGCTACACACGAGGATCAACTCTATTTGTGCCGATTCCCACAATGCCATCCATTGGTTTCCATACTTGAAGACGATGATAAGCTAAAGGTAACCAGGCGCGACCCTCCATTTGATGAGGGGGTTGTACTGAAGAGGTGTGGAATTTGTCTAGTTTACGAAAATGACGATAATTATGATGGCGAAGAAGAGTGGTTGGATGAAAATCTACAGTCTGTATCACAGAGATTAACCACGTTTATCGGCTCATCCAAGGAAAGTAATGGCATCTCCAGCTCCACTCCAGATGATGGCACACAGCAACCAGGCAGGATTAACTTAATCAGTCTAGTAATGGTTTTTGTTAGTCTCTGGAAGTTCTTCACCCGACATGTCTGTCGCAGAAATCAAACGTAAAAACAAGGGAAGAAAAGAATTAGTCCTACATGAAGGTCTTGAAAAGATGTATCTGTATAATACATAATCTTTGAAGAACAACTTCAATCATGGCTAGAGTACATGCGGAAATATGATACTCCTGTTTGATGAAATTAATTTTTTACCGCTGTTTATCTAAAACAACATAGCCTTTTCTATGGGACATTAAATTATGGTTTACATTCATTTGCTTCACGTCTGTCATGATATAATTGTTGAAAGAAAAAAGGTTGCAATGGAAATGGAACACTTGCTATGTTCTATACATACAGTCAGCGGAGGAGCCAGAAATTATAGTTCGGGGCGTGATTAAATTATAAAAAATATAAATATTTATTATTTATTTTTCATGCACAATTTTTTTTGTTGCAATACATATTTTCTCTTATGTCAGCTAATTAGTAAAGAACAAATACAATTGTAAGTATAGTATGTGATATTGATAAATAAATATATCATATTTGTATATTTGCATAAGTTTTCAAATTAAAACCACCAGCAATTCTAATTTAGCATAGCTTAAAAAACAAAAGTTAACTAATCTATTTCTATCTATATCTATATTTATATTTATACTATTATAAAAGTATGAATATTTCTTTCAATTTTTGATCCGACTAAATTATCATTTTAATATTATTAATTTTGAGGGTAGTAATGTAATTTTGAAACAAATAATATTTATTTATTTAATTGATGGATAATTACAATAGAATACGAAGAGTTCAAGGCAAACTCTATTTTCTTTTTTTTGGTTGATTTGTTGGGATTCCAACTTATTCCAAAAACATGTGTGAAAATTATATTAATAAATATTTTATCTTTTGTTTTCTCATTTGCTCATTTATGTGTTCATATTTTAATTCAATGATCATATTATTTAACAAAAAAAAATAGTTAATTATTAAATAACAAAATCTAATTGTATTTTTATTACTTTTAGTTTGGTAAGTTAAAAACAAAAAAAGAGTATAAAATTTATTATTAAATATAAAGTAAGATATAAAAATTATTTATAAAATTTATAAAAACTAAAATTTGATATCAGGTATAGTTCGATAAATCAAAATAAAAAATCAAAACCAAATCGAAAATCAATAATTATGTAAAAAAATTAATAGTTCAAAATTAAAACAAACTCTGGTTGATTTGTTGGGATTCCGACTTATTCCGAAGACATGTGTGAAAATTATATTAATAAATATTTTATCTTTTATTTTCTCTTTTGCCCATTATGTGTTCATATTTTAATTCAATGATCATGTTATTTTTTTTAAAAAAATAGTTAAATATTAAACAACAAAATATAATTGTATTTTTATTATTTTTAGTTTGGTAAGTTAAAAATAAGAAAAAAAACATATAAAATTTATTAATAAATATAAAGAAAGGTATAAAAATTATTTATAAAATTTATAAAAATTAAAATTTGATATCAGGTACAGTTCGATAAATCAAAATAAAAAATCAAAATCCAACCGAATACCAAATATTTATGTAAAAAAATTAATAGTTCAAAATTAAAACAAACTCTAATTTTATTTTGAATGTATTATTTTTAGTTTGTTAAGTTAAAAATAAGAAAAAAAGTATAAAATTAATAAATAAATATAAGTAAGATATAAAAATTATTTATAAAATTTGTGAAAATTAAAACTCAACATTCGATACAGTCCAAAAAATTAAAATAGAAAATCAAAATCAATCTGAATATCGAATTTTTATGACAATAAAAATTAAATAACAAATCAAAATTTTTTGTTCGATTTTGGTACATACCGAGTTTTTAATTTCAGTTTGATTCCACCGATTTATCGAATCATAGTCACCTCTATAAAAGATGCATATTGAATTAGAATTGAAAATATATAATACACTAGATTTAATATAAAAATTATTTTATTGTAAAATATGTCTATTTGAATAAGTTAAATCTACCTTACATTATTCAAGCCAATTAAATTCATCAAAATTAATGTTAAAAATAACATTGATTTTTCATATCAATTCAGAGGCACATTCCATTATCGTATTTGTAATTTTGGTTATTCCACTTTATGAAAAAATGAAAAGAGAAAAATATTTATATTAAAATGCATTCATAATGAAAATTGAACATTTTCCGAACCTGAGATTAAATTTGCAAGACCTCCCCGACTATGAGACTAAAAATGTAATTTTTCTATGCTTGAGAGATTCGAAGAGATACAAAAATAATTACATTAATATTAATTATTTGATTCATTTAACATTTGTTTTCTCAAGCCACCCACATTTGAATTTTATATTATCCTTATCAATTATAAGATCATATTTCAAAAGTTATATTATCCCTTGTATTTCACATAGTTTTTGCACAAAATTCATAATCAATTTTAATCATTTGACTTATCTTTTGCATTGCAATCATAATAGCTCAGTTGTAATCACTTTTAACTTAGTGATTTTTTTTTTAATTTTTGGGAGTTATGCTAAATCATTTAAAGAGTCAGTTCATGAAAAAAAAAATCAATTTTTTTTAAAAATAGATATTTTGGGTTGACCATTAACTTTAATGAATTTTAATTGTACTGTTTTGTTGTCAATTCAAATATTATAGTTTTGGTTGGTTTTCTCCTATTACTTTTCCTTCAAACATTGTTTTCCTCCTCTGGATACAAAAATATGTTTGTTACTTGTATTTTTTGAAAATTGTATTTTCATTCTTGCAGAATATCAAATATCTATTGCAATATTTAAATAATCTTATATCATACTATATCGTCACTAATACAAACAGATATTGACAAAATATTTATAATTAAAAATATCTGATTAACCACAACAAAATAATATTGATATCTATAGTTGAAAATGCCCCCCAAAATATATCATATCATTTATCTCAATAGAATATACACATTTTCATTATATACACGTTCTCAAAACTTACTTTTTCATAACACATTCTTCCAAAATACCTTCCTCAAAATGATTGAAAATGAAACCAAACAAAATCTAAAAAATTTTAACAGAATCAAACATAACAAAAAATAAGTTGTATGAACCTTCATGCTGTATCACCACATTTCAACATAAATATATTTTTTAAAATCCAAAATCAAACTGAATAGAGAATTTTTATGAAAATAAAATACATTTACCAAATCGATTTTTTTTATTCAACTTTGTTACATACCGAATTTTCAATTTCAGCTTGAATTCATCGAATTATCAAACTGTGGTCACCCCTACAAAAATGTCACAATTAATTAGAATAAGAAAAAGATATGACACTAGATTTAATATGAAAATTATTTTATTGTAAAATATGTTTGATTGAATAAATTAAATCTACCTAACAATATCCAAGCATATTAAATTTATTAAAATTAATGCAGAAATAATATCATTTTTTATATTAATTTTGAAATACATTCTACTGTCGTATTTATAATTTTGATTGTTCCACTTTCTAAAAAAATAGAATAGAACAAAACTATATATCAAAATATATTCATGACTAAAATTAGATCTTTTACAAATCATGAGATTTAATTTGTAGGACCTCTCTGAACTATGAGCTAAAAATGCAATTTTTTTGTGCTTAGGAGATATTACATCAATATTAATGGAATATTTGATTTCTTTAATATTTATTTTTTCAAGTCACCTACATCTAAATTTTATATCATCCTTACTAATTATAAGATCATATTCCAGAAACTTTTTTATCTCTTTATATTTTATATATATTATGCACAAAATTAATAATCTATTTTAATCATTTGACATATTTTTTGCTATTGCAATCATGATAGCCATGTTGCAATTGCATCTAATATTTGACTTAGTGAATTTTTTTTTTCACTTTTGGGATTTATGCTAAATTACTCCTAAGTCACTTCATGGAAAAAAAAGAAAACATGTTTTTTGGGTTAATCATTTAATCTAATGAATTTTATTTATACTATTCTATTGTTAGTTAGAACATTATAATTTTGATTGGCTTTCTCTTGCTCTTTTCTCTTTGTGTGATTTACATTATATTTGGTTTCATTCTTCAAATATTATTTTCCTTCTCTAGATGTAAAAACGTATTTCTCACTTGCATTTTTTTCAAAAATGGTGTTTCATTTCCTAAAATACCAATTATTCATTTAATATTTAAATAATCTTATACTCTATTGTACTGTCACTAATTAATATTGACAAAATATGTACAGTAGAAAATGTCTTCCAAAATACAACATATCATTTGTTCCAACAAAACATAGATATTTTTATTTGTACACATTTTTCAAACTCACTTACCAGAAGACTCTCCTCAAAACGGTTGAAAATGAAACCAAACAGAGGCTAAAAAATTTCAACAAAATCAAGCATAGCAAAAATAAGTTGTATGAATATTCATTTTGTATTACCACAATTCAACATAAATACTTTTTGAAAAGAAATTATATTACATTAAGTAGAAAATAAATTTGTACTACTTTTACTTGTGTACGTAATTCTTGATTTTACCTAATTTTCTATTGAACAAACTAATAGAATTAATAAATAATTATTTGTAAGTTTGTATATATTTTTTGCCTCAGGCAATCTTCGATTTTTCTTTACAAGGTAAATTCACCTAACCAATATTTAAAGCTCTGAACTTTTTTGGAATATACAAATGCGTCGACAATTATACATATCAAATTCATCATTAGGTAATATTGATTTAATATGAAATTTTTTGTGTAGAATTAGGAAGATGATTATTTTTGAACTATTTAAGCATTCAAAATACATATATGGTACTTTTATAGAAAGTTTCATATGTTTTACACTATAATGAAAGATATATATCAATAAAGATTTTTTTTGGGGTAAGGTGGAATCATCTACGATTTACACAAAAACTCCACAAAACAACTACAAAAACAATCTTCAAAAGAAATTCATATGGCCCAAAATGATAATAAAAATTTAATTGATGAAATGAAATATTTTCAAGATGCTCAATGGGTCTTTGCTCAAGTAGCAATGTGGAAATTTTTTTAATTTAATTTGAATTAAATATACCTAGTAGTTATCAACTTACATCTTCATCATCCAATTCAACATTGTGTGATTTATTGGGCAAATCAAAATATAGGAAATATTTTGAGTTGGAATTATGTCTCCAAGACAATGCTCGTGGAATATTTTTCTATGTGGTCTACAAGTGAAAATGCAAGAAAATATTTTTATAGGGAATTTTTGGAGCACTATGTATGTGAAAAATAAGGTAAACGTTGGAAAGAAAGGAAGAAAAGAGATGTGATTGGACGTACAAATATTGAAAGATATATCTTAGGTTACTCTTGAATTATGTCAATGGATCAACATCTTTTCAAGATTTGCTAACAGTGAATGATATACGATGGTTCGGTTTCAAAGAAACGACACAAAAAAGTGGATTACTAGAATTTGATCTAAGTGTTATTGAATATCTACATGAAATTGTCACTTTTCAAATGTTATATGAACTCCAAAAACTATTTGCAATCATATTGGTATATTAGGCACCAACAAATGTGAGAGTTTTTTAGGATACATATTTTAAGAAAATGTTTGAAAATTTCAAAAGAGAATCAGAAATCTCAATTGACTATAAGTTGCCAAAAATTTAAAAAGTTAAATTTTTTTTCTTGGAGAGCATAGGAAAAATATTAGTTCATATGATCTTTCAAATATTCTTTTTGATATAAATAACATAGACAATGATTTTTTAAAAGAGATACAAGATAAAATGCCAATAGAAATACCTTCAAAAGATTATGAAGTAGAATTAAAGTTGAATTCTGAGCAAAATAAAGTTTTTTTCAATAATCTAAGATTGAATACAAAATGGTCGGGCAAAGGGTTTCTTTATCGATGGACCAGGTGAAACTCGAAAAAAAAAATTGTATCATACATTGTTAGCTCATCTTAGATCCAAAATTACTTAGCGCTTGCAACTGGACATCTGAAGTTGCTACCACTATAATGTTAGGGGTATAACAATACATTCTTTTTTTAAAATACCAATAAATGCAAATAAATTAAGTGAGTGCATTATTTTTAAACAAAGTGGGGTTGCAGAGCTATTGCATAAAAAATAATGAGAATTTTGATAAAAAAATGAGAGTTTATTTTTTTAGATTTTAGGCAAGTATTACTTGTTATCTATAGGGTAACAATCTATTAAACAATTTCTGTAAATTTGATGAAATCATATTTGTGGCTCAAAATAAAAAAAAAATATATTTTGTCAAGGAACATAAGTCGAGGAATGATCCAAGCTTCGGTGACTTCTTATTTAGAGTTGGAAATGATGATTAACTGAGTGATACTAAATGTAATATCAAAATTCCTGAATAGATGATTATTAAGTATGACAATGTAAAAAAAAAACTCAATAGGACGACTTATTAGGGGTATTTTCTCAATTTTAAATAAGAATGTTCATTCAACTCATTAAATGACAAACAGCGCAATATTAGCCGCTAAAAATGAGCACATTGATAGATTGAATAATAAGGTTGATCTCTACATTTCCTCGAGAAGCAAGAACTTTTAACAGTTTTGATAAATCTATTGATGACACAAATAACTATTACGAATGTATTTTATTCCAAATGTTGATATGTTTTCTCATAGCCAATTATATATTGTCTCTACAAATGAATTTTAATATCTATAACCAAAGTATTAATTAAACCGACACCTCAAATATGAGAGGAAAGATATGGACTAAAAATATTGTGTACAAATAAGTTTTTAGTGCAAGTACAAATATTTTTTCCTAAATAATATATTATATATTATTAATAGAAACTAATATTTTATTTTATGAAGAAAACGCTAAATTGAAACAAGATTTAGTATAACACAAAATTCTGATACCTAACAACCATGGATGTAAAAAAAAAAATCCACACTCAATAAAAATAGTTTAATAATATTATGTATAGGTAGTATGTAGACCAAATAATATGTAAAAAATAACAAATAATTTTGTAGATCTTTGATATGTATTTTACTTAATTTTTAATCTTAGAACTAATTTTTTTCACTTAGCTCCACATGTAATTATGATTATAAAAGAAATTGAGCTAAATTGTAGTTTTATTTATATTCATAAAAAGATATTTTTTAATATTAATTATTTATCTTGCTTAACATTAAGATTATTTCATTTTACCAAATTTCTTCTTAATATTTAGATTATTTCACTTTGCCAAATTTCTTCTTAACATTTAGATTCTTTCACTTTGCCAAATTTCTTCTATCTCAAAGGAACAAGTGTCGTCTACAAAGTATGAGCTGGAAGAAAGTTATTTGCTATGTTGCAATGTCATATAAAATAATAAATAGTTTATGAAATACTTATTAATATATTATTTTTTATTGATTACATTTTTATTTAATATTGTTTTATTTATGAAATATCTTATAATTTCCTAATTTTATGCAAATAAATTATTAGATAATATAATTAATTTACTAGAATCATATAAATCATGTGCAACGCACGAACAATTAGAGTAACTCTTAAAATTTTATCACAATCTTACAGGTCATTATAAAGTGTTTAAAGAAAAAAAAATCATTCTTCAAATAAAAATAGAATTTACATATGCATCTATATATGGAAGATTATCTGGAAAAAAATTTCTAATTTTTGAAACCTACTTTAAAAAAAAAGTTATTGTGTTTTAATTGTGTTGTTGTGAAATTATATATGTTCAAAAGGTGACAAAAATGAAAATAAGAAACTAATTCTTATTAGTCCAAATAAAATAAAAAATAAATTAAATGCAAAATATTGGATAAAGAGAAGTCAATAAAAAAATAAAACAGATTGAATACATGAATGAAAAACATTTTAAAAAACTAATGAAGTTTTTAGTTATTTTTATTGTGATAAAAACTCATTATTAAAAAAAATATTTACATTAATAAAAATGGTAGTGGTCATCATGTCAAACAATTCTCAATCAATTTGCTTCCAAAAACTAGTGCAATTTTTATAACCATAATCAATAGTAAAACAGATATTTTACTTTGAACAAAAGATAATTTAATAAATTACAAGGAAATAAAAATTTTAATTTATTAAATTTTTATAAAAAAAAAATGTGATTGGAGCCATTTGAGATGGGTGGCGGTTGATTGTTGGGGGGGGGGGGGGGGGGCGGCAATAATATAATTTTGTTAAATTTATACAAAAAAAGATAGCACCTAAAACAGGTTGAGGGAGTGCGACTGCACCCAACCCCCCCCCCCCCCCCACCCCCCGCTACTGCATACAATGAGGATCACATTGCATATCATATTATATTGCTCATGTACCATCATTCTTAGCCCTTTGACATAAATTTCATTTATATCTGTACTATTATAAAAATATTAATGGCTCGGAATGTTTTACATTTCTTGAGAACTAAATGATGCACAAAAAATATTACTAAAGCATTAAATGATTGTAGAATTAGGTAAATTTCGTAGATATATAATCATTATAGGAGACAATTTAAAACTCCAAAAATCTAGTAATAAGAAAGAGAGAAAAATAGGAATCTAATATTATAAAAATTCTACTTTACATGCACTTGAAAAAGGAAAAAAATTATGAAAGTTTGAATAATTAAGTAATTGGGCCAACAACAGACGAATTTAATAAAAAATAGTAAATTAAAAAAATACCATGAATGGGGGACGAATGAAAAAAATAAGTGAAAGTGTGTTTCGAAATCGCGCTTTCATACAAAGATTTGTTGTGGTTGCGCCTTCTGATTGCAGAACCCGCATCAGTTCCCTTCTTCCCCTCCTTTCTTCCCCTTCCCTCTCCTCTCCTCTCCCTATTCCCCTCCCTCCCGCGTGCTCCTCCTCCCCATTCCACCATTATTAAAGCTTCACCTTCCCCCTCCTCACTTCCTCCATTTTCCCCACCCACCAACTTTCCCCATTCTCTCTCTCTCTCTCTCTCTCTCTCTCTCTCTCTCTCTCGGCCTTTCACTCGAGCTCTTTGTCGATTTTTTTTTCATAATTTTTTTTTTCATTTTTCGGATTCTCCCATTCCCGTCTATTTTCACTTCTTTCGGTAAGTAATATTGTTATTATTTTTTAAAATTTTTTAATTTAAAAAAATTACTAATTAATATTTATATATTTTTATTCAGGTTAGTACGCGATAGATTAAAATACGACGCAGATCATATTGTGCGTGTGACTTACAGGTATCATATTTCAATTATAATATATATAATATATATATATATTATAATAATTGTGAAGTAATGTATTATTATATTGAAAAAATAAATTTGATTGTATTGAAATGTTATTAATATTATTTTTTATAATGATACATGCAAGTTTTATATGTGGAGAAGCTAATGTTTGCAATTTTTTTTTGTATATTAAATTTTTTATTTGTTATTTGACTTGAAAATGTGAGTTAAAAATTATTGAACTATTTAAGGAATTTTTTTCACAACTATGATAATCTTAATTAAATATTATGTCTTTGAAATTATTATTTAAAATTAAAATATTAATACTTTTTTTGATGTAGTTATGGCAAATAAAAACAACATTGATGTTCTGGTATATTTTGGTGGTCAAATTATACAAGATGTTAATTCAGTGACATATGATCGCCGTGCAATTGGAGCGAGGAGAATATCTCGTAGGACAAGATTTTTTAAATTACTATTGAAAGTGTATCAGATTACGGGCGTTGATGATAAACAATTCTTATTGAAATTATTTGGTAAGTACTATTGCGGTAATGTATCACAACTAATATTAATAACGGATAACGAAAGATTGGAATTTTTCTTAGATCCGGGAAGAGAAAATCAATTTGTAGAATTTTATGTTGAGACAGAATAAATTGTTCACAATATTGTGCCTAAAATACCAACAAGCAATGAGTATTATCAGTATGCATTATTTTTAAGAGATGATAGTGTGTTTGAAATGACTACAGTGATGCAAGGTATGACAAGTGTTGGCATCAATGAGTTAATGCAGGTGCTATAAGCGCTGGTCAAGAGCATTTTCAAGGTACAAATACAGAGCTATATAATACATACACATATGAATTATCCGACCCACTTGTCGACAATTTAGGTGCTGAAGAACATATTAATTTCGAACCCAATGAAATTGCTGATGAAGATGATGGTGATGGTGATGGTGATGGTGATGATGGTGATGGGGTCGAAATTGATGATTTAGAAGAGATGTATTAGCAACATGATGAGGGCAACTCATCCCAACATCAAGTGTCAGTTTATACCTCATTGCCCTCAACAACAAATGAATATGACTCTAATCATACTATACCATTCTTCACAACATGTTACCCAAAATAGTTGTTGATTCTATTGATATTCCAAATAGAGAAAAGTTTTATGACTCTAGTATTGGAGAGCTTGAAAAGGGTATGGTATTTAAAGACAAAAAAAATCTCCAAACTTCAGTTAAAAATTACTCTGTATGAGTTGTCAGACGTGAGTATCGGGTGGTTGAGAGTACACCAAAATTATGGAAAGTGGAATGCAACCATAGTACATCGACCACGTGGTGTAATTGAGGGCTTCAAGCATCATTGAAAGCAAAGCTGGGTTTATGAAAAATCACCAAGTGGGGAGGACCTCATACCTGCCTTATGAATTCAATATCTGTGGATCATCGCAACCTATGTAAAAATATGATCGCAAGGTTGCTTACTGGTATAGTTCAGTATGACCCGACCTATGAGATTAAGTATGTCCAACAAAATGTGAAAGAGAAGTATCAGTATGAAATTTCATATCATAAGGCCTGGCACGGTTTGCAACGCACAAGGAAAAATGTTTATGGCACTTGGGAGAGCTCAGTTAGAAAATTGCCTAAGTATTTGGGAGCTCTGCAAAAATGAAATTCAGGCACAATTGTGGAGTGACATCACATTGACACCGAGTTTACAGAAAAGAAAATATTGAAATATGTATTCTGGGCATTCAAGTCATGTATCGATGGGTTCTAAAATTGTCGTAAAGTAATAAGTATTGATGGAACACATCTTTACACAAAGTACAAACACAGGTTGTTGATTGTTGTGGGGATAGATGCAAATCAACAGGTTTTGCCTCTGGCTTTTGCAGTTGTTGATGAAGAAACATTTACATCTTGGAGATAGTTTTTGCATATGTTGTCTATGTATGTTGTCCGCGGGGTTGAGGGTGTCTGTTTGATATCTGATCGACATAATGGCCTACTTGGAGCTGTTCAATACATACCTGATTTTACGTCACCTCGTGGGGTGCATCGTTTTTGCTTAAGGCATGTGTCATCTAACTTCAACAAGCGGTTCAAGAGTATTGCATTAAGGGATTTATGTTATACAGCTGGTTCACAATTAACAATCAGACAATTTGATAAGGTAATGGAAAAAATAAAGGCTCTTAACGATGATGCACATACATACTTGGAGAATATAGATAAATGTCAGTGGACTCTAGCTTATGATGGAGGATGGCAATGTGGCATTCTGACAACAAATATGTCAGAATGCATTAATGGAATGTTGAAAGGTGCACGATGACTCCCAGTCACTGCTATTGTACAGATTACGTTCCATCGTGCTGTTAAATATTTTGTCGATCGACTATCTAAGGGTCGTCGAAAGGTGGAGAATAACCAACCATGGCCTGATAATATATTACAAAGGTATGAGAGTTGGCAGAACCTATCTATAGAGCATATGGTACACGTGTTTGATTACACAGATCAATCCGCGTCTGTCATAACACGTCGACCAGGATCATCCAGGAGTTTTACACACGTCGTGAAACTGAGGTCAATGGAGTGTTCATGCGGTAATTGGAGTCAATTTGGAATACCTTGCTCGCATGTAATACATACTTGTTGGCATTTTGGAGTTAATCCAGCAACACTCATCAACGGTAAATATGGTTCCACTCATCGGCGGTAATGATCATGAGCTTCCACTTCCTCCATATGGTGCAAGATATAGGCCCATTTATTAATGCTAATGATAATGAGCTTATACTTCCACTATTATTTTGTGATTATTGTTTCATGATTATTATTTCATGATTATTTTTATATACATATAGGTGGATGCAGTATTACAGCTTCACGCGTACAGCGAATCATTCAGTTAGGATTATTAGGGATATACTAGATAGGATGACTAATAGAGAGGTGAGTAGAATTTAAGACACTTGTTTAAATTTGATTTGATTTTTCTTTTTATATATGTACAAATAATTCAAATTTATGTATTTTATAATTGTAGTTTATATGGGAGCCATATGATATGAGTTCACCGGATATTATGGTGTTGGGTCCAATGTGTAATACGCCACTATAGAGATCTCGTTGTCCATTAATCAACTACGCTATCGTAGAGTTCCATCACCCAAAGCGGGTCATGCGCCAGTACATTCCACCAGATATACCAGCATATGAGCAGACTTTACATGATGTAGTCCGCAGAGGACGCAGTGGAGAGGATTGGGCTCGATATCACCGGAAGTATATGTCGCAGTAGGCAAATAAACATCAATTTATTATCGTTAACCCTCCCATTATTGGGTCCGATAGTACTGAGCCTCGCTATATGGATTGGTACGATGGCATTATACGCCGTCTGATATCACCATCCCATTTGCCTATAGAGGAGGGGTACCAGCCTTCACACATATCAGATTTGGAAACTATGGTAAAATATTTATTAATAAAAAAATTTATAATGTGTATGCATCATATTTATGATATTCTTTAATATTATTCCTTTTTTACACATATTTTAGAGTATGGCGGTCGAGAGGATTAGACTCAGTACTGATGGCGCGAACGAGCAAGATATAGCTTCACTTATGCAGTTGAGGAGTGAAGCTATACACGCCACTGATGATCTCAGACGCCTACTTAGTAGATAACAAGATGCTGTAAATATACCAATGCCATCACCACAAGACACAGCCAGGAGGACGAGGAGGCGTACTAGAGTAGTAGATGATGCAGGTCCCTCTACCTCGACACGAGTGCATTTACTAGACATGCTTCTACATCTTACGACATTCCTCATCCACTTATGTCTAGTGTAGCAGATGAGGCAGGTCCATCCACCTCGACACATCATGTATCACACGGTTTGGATAGCACCGCCGACTATTATGTGCCTCAACAGGCACAACCAGATGATTCATTCACTCCGTATTGGGGTATGCCACCATCTACGATGTCATTCTCTACACTACTCAGTTCAGATTTAGACATGACACAAACACCGTTTGTTCAGCAGCATATAGAACACGATTCTGGACGTGAAGATTTTACTGTGTCGCCTATTGCATTTCCACATCTAGATAACGACTATCATGATCGTGGAGAGTCGACCTCCATAACTTCATCAGACCAATCACATGATATTGCTGCTGTTCAGGGTGGACGTCGAGGTAGACGCCAACGCCAACGCCAACGCCAACGACGTACATGTGGCACTAGTGGTCATTTTTAGTATTTTTTTTATTCTTGTATTTTTCAAAACTTTTAAATTCAATACTGTAATTATTATTCAAAAAAATTATTTGTCTAATTTATGAAACAAAAATAGTATTGTTATTATTTTTATTAAAATATTTACATACATATACTGAAGTAAAAAAAAAATTAAACAACATAACTTTATGTTATTTATTATTATAATAAAAAATATTTACCTAAATACATGTATGTATATATATATATTTATCTAAAATATATGTATAAAATATCAATCATTCTTAATTACATCTCACTCCTTATTTCTCCATTCCCACAAAATTATATATTAATTATATATAAAGTAAATATAAATATATATATATTTAAAATATATATATATATAAAATATATTAAAAATTACTATTGCGCCTTTAATCAGTAAAAAAAATAAAATTTGAAAACGCAAACGAGAGTTGCACTTTCGAATAAAATCGCAACATCCACTTACATTTTCACCTATATTTTTAAAATCCAACCATTACATGGTATTTAATCAATTTTAATATAAAATTATTATTATATATTAAATGCCTCCCAACAACACATTCTTGTTTTCTGATTTTTCATAAATATTTTTCATTTTATAGATGGATTTTTATTTTAAAAGTGCTCCCAAACAAACTAAAAGTATATTATCTATAATGATAACGTAACTACTTATTCTATTTGTTGTAATTTAATTATTATTTTCTGTCATAAAGATTAAAATATTTGTATTTTATATATATTTAAAAGCATTTTAAGCTCATTACTTCTTATTTTTTGTTTATATATACACACACTAATAATTCATGCACGTGCAACGTGCCAACTTTTTACTAGTTATACTAAGTAGGAGTATTAATTTGTGCCCAAACAGGATATATAGGATGCAGTATCCAGATTTCCAGATTATAGTAGCTAATATGACCATTGTGAATTGGGTTAACTCATCTTATTTTCGGGGTCTTGAAACTGAGAAATTTCTGTGAATACTCAAATTTTAGGATTGTTTCCATTCTTGGATATGATTTAAAGGTAAAAAAGAAAAAGGGTATTTGAAGTAAGAACTTGGAGTCTTGCAGCCCAAACCTTGAGAAATTTTGATGAATGGGTGATCCTCATTCAAAGACACAATTAGATGGTTGATTATAAATGAGAGGGAGAGGGAGAGATAGAGAACGAATGAGTGATTCTCATAATTAACGTTTCCACTTTGTCTGGAAAATAATCATGGAGCCAAGATTCAGCAGAGGACAGCCAATTCTTGATATGGGATTGTGTAATATATTTGGTATGTGAAACTTCCACCATTGGTTGGTAAAAATACAAAAAATTTCTCCCTCCTAGACAGGCTCTTCTCCACCATCATCTTTCTTGCCACTCTTTTCTCTGACGTCGGCCTTAAGCCATGGACGAAAACGGGTCACCTCGACGTGTCAGGTGGCCGGATGAGTACAACAGATTGAGTACCTTGGAGATGGAAGAGCAGGCCAACGCCACCAGCACAGGCGGAGGATCTGATTTTAGACAATTTTGCTACGATCTCCACCAGCAATTGGAGTCGGCTTGCCATATGATTGATTGGGATCGTATTTGTATGACAGCTTTGGCCACCATTTCTATAATGTTAGTTGTGTTTGCATTTTTCCCATATTTGCAAACGCAGCTGATTGCTGACCAACATTTTGAACATCAGTTTTCTCTGAACTCATTGACAATTTCAGAATTCCAGGCAGGGCCTGATCAGGTGACAGGGAAATGTGAGGTTATGTTCAACATCAGCAACCCTGGTGACAGAAGTATATATCATGAGACTTCTGTGCTCTCCATCTTCCTGGACCATGAGTTGTTATGATTTTTTTATTGACATTGGCGACAATATTATGTTCAATGTCAGCATAAACAAGACGACAGTTTCTGTTCCTGCTTCCTTTGTTCCAACTGCCCTCATAGAGAGCCGGACGTTGCATAAGCCCCTTCATTTCAAATTGAAGTATGATGGGATGCTCCGAGAGGGTCTGGCTGCGTGGTATGAAGAAAGATCCCACGTATACGTCGTTTGTGGTTGGATTGAGATGCAATTCATCAATGAAACCACCCTTAAGGGAGGGCCAGCAAATTGTTCCATAGAAAATTAAGTGAACTGTGTGTGTTTTTTTGTTCCTAAAGGCACGAAAGTGAGTTCTTCTCTTTATTGTAGGACATTAGTTTTCAAACTTCTACTTCTGTATAATCTCTTACAAAATCGTCGTCAAATTTCAAGAAATGGACATAGTTGTTGATGCCATGTTGCAGAACTGTGTGTATCGAGCACTCCAAACGGATCCAGGATTGGACAGAACATTATTGTAGTCGGGCCTTATGATATTTTTGTGTAGTAAAAAACACAAGCATATGAAACACAGACGCAGAAAAGATTTGGTGGTGTCCAGAAGTTCTACTGCAGCATTTCATGGCCTGACACACACGAGTTTTTTCTGTCATTTCACTATCTTGTTTCTCATAGGAACTTGAAAAATTGTTGTGTAATTTTTTCTTGCTGTAAATTAGTATGATCTTAGTTATACTTCAGCAATGTGCCCTTGTTGATTTTTAAGGTGGTCTGGAGACTCTTTAAGTTATTTTAGTTTTTCGATTTTTCTAACACTTTCAATCAAAATCAAGTTGGTTTGCTCTTTTTATTCCATCTCGCTTTGTATGGTTAATTGTTCTTCAAATGGTTGGCATTCAGTTATAATCATATACAAATGGCCTTATAGTTGGTGAACTTGATGCTGATTAACGTGTTCTTCTCCTTGCTATCCTACAAAGGCAACCAGTGTCACTAGTTTACAGATGAGTGTTGGCAAATTCTATTTTTCAAGTTCAGTAATAGCAGAATCTTTCCACATAAAGGCATCATCATATCAGCAGAATCAACAACAATTACAATTCAATACGATTGTGGTATATGTAAACAAGAGAGCTTACTTTTATTCAAAGACCCATCGACTTTGTAACTACACCCAATTGCAAATAGCAATGACAGAGATAATACAACAATTAGAATTTAGAAGTTTGGAACAGGCATTTCACAAGATCATTGATTCTATGAATCTTTCTTGGGTAATGGACGAAAACAGCGAAGCCTTCTATAAAATGAAACCACTTTCTACGCTGGGCATGGAAATGTTTTGATTCAAGCTTCAATAGAACCTCGCTGAAACACGTCCACACCTAATAGCAGAAATGGAAATATATTCTGATTCAAGAAATATGTATTCTGTTGCAGTCACTGAGGAAGAAGCACAGCTTTTCAATGCTCTTATTGGCTATTGATGGGAATTCTTCTCATGATCGTTCAAAACCACCGCCAATCTGCATGTGTAGCCATTCTGGTGATGAACCCCTACCATATTCTCTTGTACTTTGAGAATCAAATGCCATGCTGGAAGCATCAAAAGGTTGCTGAGCAAACTGCCCCCCAAAAAAAGTACATGTTACAACGTCAACACAGTGTATATTGAAGGACAGAAAAACATATATAGCATTTTTGAAAAGTCACCATATTCTCCATATATGTATGGTTTTCAATTGTTCCTTCCTAATATCCTTTTTCTGCTAATTCATCTTTGGATAATGTCTTAAACTTAAGTGGGAAAGATGATGGTTCCACTCCTTTTTGGATAGGATACTGTCTTGGCATTGCGCTTTTATCCCTAGGAACCCTAGGAGAGGGGGCACATGGGTACTAGTATGATTCATGTTTTGTCCGTGTCACCTCTATTTCACTCTATACATGTGTTGCTCATTAGAGACAGATCTTATGCGCAAGTTCAGATTCACTTCATGAAGGACATGAAGATTCCTGATTGGATAGTCACAAGTAGGGTCAGGATCAGGATGAAGCTTTGATGAAACTAAGTGGGGGTCTGAACTGACTGATAACCATGAATCATCATGGCCAGAACTTCATATAACTTTAAATTAGTTTTTAATTTATCCAGAAGAAAAAATGCACCCAAAGGCCAAAGCAAAAACAACAGCATAATTTCAGAGCTAAAGAAAAATTTCAGTCAGCTTCTGCAGAAGATGCCAATAAAGGCACAGATATCAATTTCCCCAAACATCACACCATAAGGAGAAAAGCATGAAGACAATCTTCTTAACTTGTATGAAAAATCATTCTAATATGTTTGCCAGGGAGCATTTACCCCCTGGTGGAACAAATGTATAATTGCTGACTGAAATTTGAAGTAAAGAAAAAGTTCAACCTAATTCAGACAGTTGAGGGTCATGTTTGAAGCACTTACATCTTTTGAAGGATATGCATCAATGCCCACTCTTGCATTGACTGCTTCAAGCTTCATTGACAGAAACTGTGAGACAGGTCATCTGTTATCAGTGCATATTTCAAGTGAACTGATCACAAATACACAAGTAGCAACAAAACACACAAGCAGACACACCACACACACACTCGGAGACCAGAGGGGAGGGAGAGGGGAGGGAGAGAGAGAGAAAGAGAGAGAGAGAGAGTGATCTACCTCCACCTGGCGTTGTAATGATTGGATATAATTAATAATCTCATCAAGCACTAGTGCTTTGCCAATAACCTGAACCCAAACAATGCTTCCTTAAAATTAGTTATTTTAGAAAAATATGTACCAAATTTCAGGAGTATCTAGCCAGAAAAGCAGAAGATAGGAACAAACACATGCAAAAAGAACTACACAAAGAGTGTTTCTGCACGAAAATCCACAAAAAATTTCACATAACTATTAGAATGAGAAACTAAATAGATGATTCTGTAAAGGAAAGAAGATATGAGGTCAACAACAAACTCTCAACCAACCCAGTTTCATCACTTAGGAAAAGAACGACAATATGTGCTGAACACAACACCAATAAAATAGACGGAATTCAGATTCTAGATCGAGGAATAGAGATCCGTCTTAAGAAGCTCTAAAATTACTTTGGAGAATTTAAAAACTCAAGCTGAAACAAGTTCTACTGTCAAAGAATATGCTCCTTCACTTGGACCATGAGGCTCGAAGCAAATGATGGCTTTGGAAAGAGATAAGCTACTTTGTTTTATACATAATATAACAAATCACACATTCCATGTCAGAAGTCAGAACTAGAATTCCAGACGTGCACATATCTGTATGGTAGATTAATGTGTTTTTTTTTTTTTTTCTTTTTCTTCTGATAGAAGGATGGTTTTATACAAGTTTATACTTTGATTTTTATAAAGTTGGCAATTCCACTTCCAAAAGCTTTATTAATAGGAATAGCTTAGCCTCTTTATAGGGAATAAAAGCAGCTCTTTGTTAATTGATTTTAACATTCACTATCCTCGAACTTTCATTAGACTGAAATTTTGCAATGCAGGAAACACCAAAACTCTCTCATGCAATGAAAGATGGAAAATTAACAGTAACCGAAAAACTAATTCGTGAATAATAAGTTTTCATGTTTTTGCATATTCTTTAGCCAGTGTGGAAAAATAGATCATAGAGCATCAATGCATATAGCCGAGAGTTTCAAATTAAAAGATGAGAACTAAAAGGTTCTTGATATATAAAGAAATGCAGCTACAAAAATTCGAAGTTGCATAAAAGATGATCGTAAATGGAAAAATAAAAGCAGGGAATATGCATATGTGATCTCAAAAAATTTCCATGTCAAAGTCCCAGAGTTCTGGACTCAAAGATCCTGCCACCTCTTCTCCATAAATGTGGTCGTATATTTTAAATGGAAATGAGAAGCCGAACTGATCTCGACAAAGCTTAGAAGTGTTTAGCCGACATATATATTTCATTCTAATGAAACAAGAAGACAAAAAAAAAAAGAGACGTGCCATTTTCTTTATAACATTTTTTATATTAACAAAATGGCACAAATTTCTCGATGAGAGAATAAAGTCCAAAAGTTGTTAGATACTCACTTTATTACAACCAGGAACTAAATCTTGAAGAATTTTCATCCTCTCGCTAATCTTTTCTCTCCTAGCCTGCACATAGAGGATGAAGCAAGAAAAATCACTTAATATAGACATTCATCATCTATTATTTATTCATCAATACTCAGATTAACTTATAGAGTTGTTCATTCACTTCAGTGTTCCAACTAACAATGATATACACCATGAAACCTCGGAAATATTAAATCTTCACATATAAATGAAAGAGAATTGGAGTCTTGTCATTACTCTTTCAGCTAAACTGTGACTATCAGTAGCTTGACCTCTTCTCGCTCGCACGTGGATGTAGTCTTGCTTTGGCGGTTCAGCTGGTTTTGCAGGTGGCTCCGCTGCCTTGCCTGAATTCCCTTCCCCTTCTGCTTTATTTTCACGATTAACATTTGATCCAACCGCCTTCAGCCTTTTATTATCACCTTCATTCTGCTTCATGCCAACAATAATTACCATATTAGAACTTGAAGCAAATTGAAGAAATGTGTCTTTTTCCGTCATTAGACACACTTACTACAATCCAATCACGCATAAACTCACACTAGTACACACCCTCACACACGCAAACATACACGAACAGATACACCGAATAAACGTAAATATATATATATATAAATATACTATCAAACAGATCACAGGAAATCATTAAAATTACAACCAACTCAAAAATCACATAGCACAACACAGTTAACTATTCAAGCTGGCAAACATTATTAATCATATATACAATGACCTAACACAAGAAAGTGTATCAATATTGAATAACAGTATGAAATACCATGAGGATGTGTATACACAATGGAACCATATATAATTGTGAAAATGAAAAATTAAGTGAAATTTTCAGTTAACACACTACCATAACATTATTATTGCTGTTGTCATTGCTATTGCTAGTAGAAGCTCCTCCCTTAGCGCACTCATCTTCGTCGCGGCGCTTTCTCGAATTGTGATTGGGGGGACTATGATTCGATCTCTGGTCCATCACCATCGGATCCAAGCCCAAACCATACGGCGTCGCACCTGCATTCATCTGAAACCCCTGCCAGATCTCGGCGAAGTTATAAACTCCTCCGTCATTCATCATCGCCGCCCCTTGTGGATCCATTTTGTGACACCGAAGCAAATTCCGCCACCGGAGGCCAATCACGGCAAATGAACGATCACGAATGTATAGATACAGGAAGGTCAATGTATATGTGCAAGGGGGTGGGTGGGACAAGGGAGTGGATCTTCTTTCCTTCAAGAGTGGAGGTTGTTGGGTGCGTACATTACCCACTGGCGTACAATGGCTACTAGCAGTAGTGCTTCTTCACTCGAGAGAGAGAGAGAGAGAGAGGAAGAGAGAGAGACCTCGGGAGTTGAAAAGAAGTGACTTTGAGTGAGCTTTTCTCGGAGCGTCCAGCGTTTCATGTCTTAAGGCTTCCACGCTATTTTCGTCTACAACTGGTTCACCTACACCCAATACAACTTTTAACTAAACGAAGTCTTGGACATTAAAAATTCATTAATTTATAAACTAAACTAATTATATGAAATTAAAATTATAGTTTAGTTTTTCTACTAGATTGAAATATGAATTATTTACTTAACAAATTAAATCTAAAAAATTTGAAGAACGATTTTGTTTAATTTAAAATTTCATGATATCCACTTAAATAATATTTAAATGGGTCTACAAATTATTAAAATTGTAAAAAATAATATCATAAAATAAAATAATTACGTCATGTGTAACTATATACAAAATTGTAAGTTGATAATGTGTATTCTTAAGAGTGCATCTCATATTGATATGCTGATAATGTTGAGAAGAATTTTGAGACCAATTTCATATGCATCTATCTTGATGTGTGGTTCTTGGAAAAAAGCTTTCTATAGAAACAAGAGATTTAATCATAATAAAAGAAAATGTAATAAATCAAGTTTTTGTGTTTAAATAAAATAAAGTGTTAGTTATCTACATTTATTTTGAGCAAAAAGTAGGGGCCTAACCAGATAATCATTTAGGTAAGGTTGTATTTCAACTACATTAGTTGTAATTAAAACACATATAATAATAGAATGCTTGAATTGGTTGAAGAAAATCAAATATAATAATGATTTGAATTTCTTACTATGTTGTAGTACTAACTAGTTGGATTTCATGTTTTGTTTGTTTTATAACAATAATTATAATTTTGAAAAAAAAAAAAACATATACATGTAAATTAAAGTTCATTAAACCTAAAACAACTTATATTTGAATCCAAAACCTCGGAGTCTCAATCTTACTATTTGGATAAAATCTACTTAATCGCAAATCAAATTATCTAGATATCGAACAAGCCCCTTGTACTATATTTATTTATAAAATAAAAATAAAAATGACTCACGCACTTTTGTTTGAGTCAACCCAAACTTGATTCGAAAAGCAACCCTTGTTTAAGGTGTCGATTCTTATTATATTTGCTCTTTAATTAAAACATGTGGCACGCACGTATTGAACCATGTAACCCTAACACTATAAATACATTGACTTCAAATCTCAAAAATTACATTATTAATCCATTCTTAAATACTCAATTGGGCTCGAACAAAATTTTAAATACTAAATTAATTCGATCATCATGTTTGGCTTAACTGCAGCAACCCTAACAAGCTTTTATGATCCTAAGAAAATGTCCACCTCTATGTGATCGATTTGAAGCCTTCCTGCTCTTCCCTTCCCGCCCTCATCCCAAACTCAAGTCTATAAGTTTAAGTGTCCATACAACTATACAAATAGAAGGATAGCAACTTGGACCAGATCATGAGATAGGTAGATCTAATTCTCACGTGGCCATTATTTTTTTATTTTTTTATTATTCAGTCACCTCATAAATGAGTCAAATATAAAAATTAAAAAGTAATAGTAATAAATGAATAGGGGACACAGTAGTAAAATCGAGTGATATCATGTTGATATTTTTTGTCATAAATATTAGGAGTATAAGTACTTAGGTGGGAATGGGAAGTACAAATAAAAACATACAAAAATTGTTGAGTTTGATTTTCACACTCACCTTAACTATTTTCGGAAAAAATTAGTGAATTTCTCACGATAATTTTGAATTTGGAAGATATTAATGTTTATTGGTTTTGATGCAATTAATTTAGAATAATAAAAGCGGATTACTTGTAAAGGTACGTTGATTAATGATTGTTGGGATTATGATAAAGGTTAGTGATAATGATGGTTTTGGGTTTGGAAAATTGGCTTTTTAAGGATAATCTGAAAAGCCTGGATTGATAATGACTGTGCCATCATTTATTGGCCCACGTTTTTTTAGATTGCTAGTTTGATCTTGTACCTAACCAACCACCATTATTTTTTCTTTTTTCTTTTTCTCAAAATTATTTAACATTTTAATTAACTAAGAAAATACCCTTCTCTCCATTTTTTTAATTTTATTTTTTTGGTAAATAAACTTTGAGAATACCTAATTCCCTTTTTTTTCTCCATTTAAAACATTTAAAATTACTCTGAATAGATAATGGTATAATTATGGCGTTTTTAAAAATTATATTAACGTGTTAACGTTGTAAGAGATTGGTCATGTATTTAGGATAAGATTTTGCAAATATGGGACTAGGAGTAAAGAATGAGTATGGCCCTCTTTGAAAAGCCTCCACAAGAATTGAACAAATTTTTTGTCGAAGATATAATAGTACTGTATGAATTTATTTTATTTTATTTTATTTTATTTTAAATGAAAAAACAATAATTTTATATAACATCAATTCGATAAATCCAAGATTGCAAGATTTATAATCAAATCTGGAATATCATTATTCTTAACCCTACAAGATTTATATATTTCATTATAGCCCCAAAAAAGAGTGACTTTGTTGCTTGCTATTCAATTCTTAAGTTATTTTCCCTAAATGCTAAATCAATGTGTTGCTTCATTTAACAATCCATTTTCAAAAATTCTAGCTTGATATCTAAACAACAATGTAACTATTATAAGAAAAAATGTTCTACATTAGAAGTTTAGGAAAATGCTACATGTCACCAATTAATATTTCATCGATTTTTCATCTTTCCTTAATTTGGAAAGCTTTGATTCATTATAATATCTAACTAAATTAACTGCAATGACTCTTTACCAAATTCGATGAATTAAAAAAAAAAAAAGAAGAAGAAGAAGATGTGAAAACTAGCTTAGTCATATATAGCACGCTTGTTAAGTTAAAACACTGAAAAAATTGAGGTAAATTGTCATAAAGTTTATACCAGGGCTGGTCATGATGCGATTTTGCGATTTTTCTTACTAATTTCAAAATGAATTGTTATGTGTGATTTTATTGAAAAATAATTTTAAATTGTAATTTTATCAAATTAAACGAAAGTGTGATTTTGGACAGTTTAGTAATGTTTTACCAATAAATAGAAATGATTAAACCCCAAAAAATTAAGATATTAATAGAAAAAATTAATTCAACATGAAAATAACATTATAGTTTTCATCCTAAAAAAAATAACATAATCTTTTGTGTACTAATAAATAACTATATTATTGTGGATAAATTTCAACTCATTTCGTATATTCTACTTACTTATTTAGTTTTATTTAGCTGAGATGGTTTTAAGTTTTAAGATTGGGATATGTGAGTTGAAAGAAAAAATAATCAAGTTAATTGTTAGAGTTTGATATGATATGTTAATTATAAAATTATCTTTTAAAATATAAATAGACGATTCGATTTTTGACGATTTTTTAGCTCCCAAACCGCCGCTGCACTATTTAGCAGTATGATTTTTATTTAATATTTTAAATTATAATTTTTATAATAAATTAATATTAAAAATGCGTTATGTGACTGTTCGATTCGAATGATTTTCTAAAAAATTATGATCACATTTGCCAATAACAATTATGCAATAAAAAACACTAAATTTAATTTATAATAACTTATTTGCACTTTCCTATGTTTTCATCAGTTCTTGCATCAGCGGAGGTGGGCCGGCAATTTACCTTAGACAACGCAAATTGATTTTTTTATTAAGTTTTGCAAATGCCAAGACTGGTCCAGGTTCAGTTCTCCACCAATATTATTTTAGCCAAACATTAAATGCACCCTGAGCAAAAATAAAGCTAAAATATATTAATAATCAAGCAAAGAACCAATTTGCAAAAATAAGTAAATATTTATTGAGACCCAATTTCATATGGTTATCTCTAATTCAAATACTTTAGTAGAACTCAAAAAAAAAAAAGAAAATGAAAAGACTGTTTCACCATTGGAAAATGTTAGCTAATTTTTTTTGTAATTATGATCAAAGGACATTGATGAATTTTGCTACAAAGTAAAAATCCCGTAATTTATTCTTATTATATTTGTTTAAGAATTTACGAGTAGTATCCTCGAATTTATTATGTACAATATATATGTAATAATGAGGAATTCTTCTTATATAATCTCTTTGGTACAATGAGAAATTTAATTTACATAATATAAACATTATAAAATTGCTTAAATCTTTGGTACAAGCGCATTTGGTGTAAATATTTTTTTTTTATTTTTCAAAATATAAAATGATAACGTTACAATAAATTGATAAATAATATATGTTGCTCTAAGTTTTTGCTTTTAAGTTTGATGAACTTTACTAGAATCAACCTTTAATCACTTTTCGAGACTTAACATAATGTTTGATCATAAGTGTTATTTTTCTTTATTTCACTTTCTTAGTGGTCACAATTTGATTGCCACACAAAAGTTAGATGTGTGTATAAATCAATCTCTATTACTTTTTAACTAAATAAATTGCAATTCTGCTGCTAAACTTTTCATAGCACCCTTAAAATTCTCAATATTTATAGTAAGAAATTATCTCCCAATTTCTAAATTAATTTAATGTGAAATTAGACAATGAAAGAGGAGAAAACTTTTGGATTCTTGTCTTTGACACTTATCTATTTGTTCTAACGTTTACAACCACTATTCACTAGACTTATTACAATTCTATTGGATTCAATTATTAGCACAACCATAAAAAATAACGAGGAGTTCCCAACTATTTTAAGATATTAAAAAACTCCATATAATTTAATTATATTAATTATAAACTTATCATTAATAACATTTTATAAGTTTCATAAATTTCAAAAAAATAGTTTATAAGACGTAATATATTAACTAAATCTAAACTTAAGAGATTAGTGTAAAGTCACAACATTTATTTGATAAGCTACCAAATATGGCCTAACTTTTGCTTAAATCCAAAATAGCTTTGTCAAAGTGATGAAGCAATGATGGGGTGAAAGCTGGTAGAAGTTGCCGTCTTGCCAAACTTCCCCTACAACTTATCAAATTTAGTTAAGACATTCATAACCAATGTAAAGGGCAGTTCCTACTTTCTTGGAATAGTTTCATGAAATTTAAACCATATATACCTTGAATTTATGATAATTTGAGATGGTGATTACTTGATTTTTCAAGGATCTTTTTAAGCCCTTCTCTTAGTAATTTGGAGGATTTGGATGAAAAGTGACTTAGAGATTGAAATTTCTACATGAATGATAAAATTTACGAGTTGGCAACAAATGTGGGCTCGTTTGGATGTGTTTTTGTTTTGCGAAAATATATATATTTTTTAAACGAAGTATATATATTTTTGATATTCGAAAGGAAAATTAAGATTGTGTATCGGATGACTTGTTTAATGGAAAGCAAGCAAATTCCTCTATTTCAATGAATAAAATAAAATGAAAACACAAAATCAATTAACTCAATTTACTCGCATTGTTCTCACTAAAAAAAGTAAGTAAACTTTTGTCATAATATATAATGAAATAATACATTATGAACCAAGAGCAAATTTCTAATTTCTACTATAAAGTCAGCCATATATTTCAACATGTTAAAATCTCTTGAATCCACCCTTATTGCCACTTGTGGTGAAAAACATATGCATAAGAAAGGCTTGTAAATCGTGCTTCTTTTACTGTACTATCAAATTGGTACTAATAATAGAATTCTTGAAAAGTTAATTGAAATAAAAACGAGTTTTTGTAGTTGAATGAAAAGAAGTTAAATATTAGTAGGTTTGAATAAAAATAAATTTAATTTTTTATTAAAATTGATAAAATAAATACATTTTTTAAATTTCAAACATTGAAAAATGTAAAGATGCTTTTTGAGAAAAAAAAAACAAAGGGGGCCCTATTTCTCTCATCAACCTTTTGACAGGGCGATCTAACTTCTCCAAAGCATACATCAAACTATTAATGATGAAATGTTATGAGAAGAAAGTACAAATTAAATCACATTTATTTTTGCTGGACCTTTATTTAATCAATGGATGAGCTGTGGAAACATATTCAGCATAGTGCCATTAAATTCTCTTAAAAGTGAGAAACTTATGATTGTGAATAATTTAAGTTATTTGGTGTGGCCAATCTGCAATGTACATTGATTACAAGGGTCTTTTCTTAATGGATTCTGAACTGGCCAAGAATGCACCTGTTTGTAGTTACTTAATAAATTATAATAATTCGAATTCAACCCCAACTGTTTGCATGAATACTTTGCATGGCCCAAATATGCCCCCCCCCCCCCCCCCCCCCCCTCAAGAGTTGAGCAATCAGTCAAAAGTTTCAACTAAATTGCAGTAATAAATGTGTATAATAATTTTATCAATAATCAAGTCTAGAATTAGAAGCTATGCCTATTAAATAATTACTTGTTCTTAAAAATCGACCAAGGTTGGTGCATTTTATTGCACTATTATTGGTCTTAACGTACAACTTTCACTTCAAAAAATCAAGAGGGAATTGAACGGGCACTATTAAAACTGAGTACAAGATTTTCTGAAGCACTACAACTCTCCATTCGTGAAAAAAGTTCAAAAGCATAAATTATAACCATCAATATAACGTTCATTGTATTTGACCAGCGACCCAAATTGTAAAAATTCCCGACTACACCTCTCGCAACGATAAATCGATCCTTACACTTCTAGAACAACAGTAGATGTCTTATCAATATATCGTAGTACAAAAGTTTGATGTGAGATAGGTTGCCAACTGCAATGAGGATCGATTTTGAAATGAAATGGGATGAAGGACCCCAAATTGGAGACAGCTACAGCTAAGTGTGAGCAGCCCAAAATGCCCCACTGCTGCAGGATGAACTTTGTATTGATTGCTGCATCAATGGACCCTTTTGAGGGGCAAATTATTAGATGATTGATGTAAAATATATATGGCATGTATAAAATGGTGGGGTTTTGGTCCATGAAAGTTATTCAAATCTGCCAATAAGATTCTTGTTGAACCAGTAACACCAGTTTTGTTTAATGCCAAAGATAAGGCATACGGAAGTTGTCCTCCTTGGACCCCTAGCTAGTGTGGGGAACTAATAATGATAAGCTTTTGGAATTGGGATTTGAAAAATCTCTCTATTCCTCCCTAGTGATGTATGTGGACACTAATTCCTTGATCATAATAAGATGATACTTCTAGAGATCCATTGAGGGTGTGAAGTTTTACCATATTATGCTTTGAACTTTGTAACTTTAGAAATTTCTTGATCGTGGAATGAAGTTATTTGTGGTTATTTTAAGAAAAAAAATGAAGTTTCTGCATAGGCAAAAAAGCGAGATTTTTCTTGAATTAAAATTTTTTATATATATTTTTTATATGATTTGACCTACCGATGTTTTTGGTTGAACTTATAAGATTTTTAAAATATTTTATAAAATATTATAGTGTATTTAGTAAAAAAAAAATTGAGAGAGGGCATATAAGTTCATAAAAATAAAGATGATAGATTTTTGTACATCGCTTAAAAGAAAATGAGGAGTTTCCGCTTAATTCTAAGATGTTAACAAGCTCTTTTAGTTTGACTGTATAAATTACAAAGTTATCATCATTAACATCTTTTAAAGTTCATAATTTGATTTTGCTCAAACATTTTAAAAGATTAACTTTAAAATAAGAATTAAATTTTTTGCTTATAAATTGCAAAATATCTTATAAAATATAAAAAATTATAAAATATTTTAAATAAATTTAACTAAACACTCTGAAGTGCACGTAGACACCACTATTTGTTGTCGAACGTTGTTATTAATTGGGCCAAACCCAACTGATTTAACCTTTACCCTAAACCCTAAATCTAACATCATAAAAAATGAATTAAATTAGGCCAATGTCGAGAACTTTTTTTTTTTTTTCTACACAATTAAGCCCATATTGAGCGGCCCAATTCATTTTAAACCGTCATCGTCGAGAGGAAGAAGCAAAGTTGATTTGTGATATTGGGCCTGTTGGGCCTGTTCATATAAAAAAAAAGCTTTGAATCATGGACCTTTTAGGTTATAGTCAACAACGGGAGTTAATCACTGTTCATATGATAGTTTTATCAGGAGAATAAATGAATATCTTAATCGCCAAACATTACGAATAAAAATTATAGTAACAATAAAATATTTAATGATAAAGCTCATATTGTTTTATTTAAATTATTATTATGACAATTAGTGATATATATATACAGTGACAACATAAATTTAATTACAGAGTCATTAATCCAATTTTTGTGGGCACGAATCCAATAATATTCATGGTGCATTAAATCAAACTCAGGAAAAGAAAACACAATAATTTGGAAGAAAAAGAAAAGGATAAGAGGGCACAAATCATTGGCCAAGTTTTTGAGGGAACTCTCATTATCAGCCGAATACATACAAAAAAAAAAAAAAAAAAAAGCTAAAAAATGTCCAGCTAACAAGCAAGATTGAAACAGCTCACGTGTGACAATAATGCAGATGTTTTTTGACATTTAAAAAAAAAAAAACAATGCATCTTAAATTATCAAATTTTATTTGCATAAATATTTTAGTAAGCCTAAATATTTATCTGGCGTATGATCACAATAAAATGTAACCCAATCATGTCACTATGTGATACTTGAATTCAAACTTTTTTTCTGAAACTAATTTGAAATAATTTAATTTAATTATATATAATATATTAGCTTGGGTTTGGTGCAAAATCACAAGAGGGATATACTTAGGCATGGAAAAGTTTAAAATTAATAGTTGCAAAATTATTCTAAATTGCACAAATAAAGGATTTCCCACTTTTTCAAGCATTCATAACAACAATCTACAACATTTGACCTATTGTTTATCGAATATTTATCCATCTATTTTTTTTTTGTGAATAATTTGCTTTCCTTTAGCTGCATTTTTTATTTAGATAAAACGTAACCAACTTAGTTTTATTGCATAAAGAAAATAAGTAACACAAACATAGGAAGATTTTAAAAAGTTAAATGTACATGGACCTATCAATAGCCTGACAAACTTAAGAATTATTTCATCGATAAATTATAAAAAAAAAAAGAACAAAGTATTTTTTTTTTCTTCTACAACCAATCATAATTTCCTTTAAAAGATAAAAATACATAAATAAATATATTTCTCTTTTGCAGCATTTATTGTGAAAATAACAAGTCAAAATGTAACTTGGAGTACATTGTAAGCATTGAACATCACAACTTTCAAAAAGTCAATGATGCTACAGACCAGAAGTTATGAAAATGATTTTCTGCTCCAGAACCAAATATTAATATTTGGTTGTTGAGGTTTTAATACCTTCATAAATATTTCCTCCTCCCAGGAGCATAAAATCCGCGATAATATTCATTTTACGTCCGAATATTCAGTATTTAAATATAAAATAAAATATTTAATTATTATTTTTATATTCAATGTATTATTTATTAAATATAACATCTCAAAAATTCAAAATTCAATCTTGTCTAGTCTCGTCAATTGCCAACCCAACCCTCATAAAACTTGTCTAATTTTCTATTTTCTTTAAGTTCAAGACATACGGAAACATTTACACATAAGTTTGGTAAAAAATTCCTCGTTTTTGGCAAAAAATTTAGAAGTTTGGCAAGTGCATAGTTGTTTACGTTGTACGGATACAGACACGATGGGGTGGATACAACAAGGATTGAGGGACATGATAATGTCAAATGAAGGACATCAAACGGCTATAACACTTTTATTTTTTTTATTTTCAAAAAAAAAAAAAACTTGTAATAATTCAATGGATTTTAATGTAATTAGTGTTGTAATGTAGGAAAGTATAATAAAAAAAATTGATCATTGAATTGTAAATGAATGTATACTAAATTACTTCATTAACATGTAACTTAGCATAAAATATAAAATTAATCATTTAAATCAGTTATGAATTATGACATAAGTTAATCAAAATTTATAAGATTTACACACTTTTAAGCATTTTTTTTTTTATCTTTATTGGGTATAAACTAATACAAAAGTGTCTACACGGACATCAATTATTATTATTTTTATTAATATCTTAGACACACTTTCAAAATGTTACTTAAATTTTAGAAAGTGTTCTTACATCTAGTTATGCTCCTACTCAAGACTTTTCTGATTCTTAGCTAGTGTGTAGTGATAGGGATAGAGCCAAATTTTTATTATTGAGATGTGACATAGAAAAGAAGTGAGGGTGATCTACTAATTATTATATTTTTTTATAAAAAAAAATTAGATCAAGTAAAAATTTGGTACGACATCCCAACTAAAAGAATCCAATTGTCAGAAAATATTTCGTCCACCATAATTCGAGCAAACCAAGTTTACAGGATTGAAGTTTTAATTATTTCAGCCCCACCAGCACACCAATGAATAAAGGTTCGTCGTCCGATCACATTATTATGAACTGTTACCGCAACCCATAATATATCCTTCAATAAGATGCAATTATATGTCATCAATGACATTCAAATTGGAGACCTCATATTGGATACAAGTTAGTTTAACCCAGTGAACCATTAATTCAACCTTTTATATAAGAATGAAAAAAAAAAAAAATAGTCCGTAATTGCAACTATTCTCACCTAAATATAGGTTAACAAATAATAATTTCTTTTATCAATTGATCCATTTTTGTGCCTAAGTTGCTCTTAGTTAAAATCAGTGCTGTGAAAATGAAATTAAACTTGAGACGCCAATGCAGTGGGTTCATTTGAGCCATTCTTCATTACTACTACCAAAATTTAGAGATTTCATGTTTCAATATATAATGAGATTTTATAAGAGCTTTTTAGTATAAGGTCTAATATTTTATGAGCTTTAATCTATTTTAGAAAGCTTATAGCCATATATTCTCTTGTTTTTTTATCAATAGTTTCACACCAACTAATAAGCTACTCCATTAGATATATTATTTATGGGAATATTCAAATTATTAAATATCTTATTCTGAGATGTTTTGACTACAAAATAAATTTTGGAAAACACATTTTAAAACTATTATTTTTTCTCTTTTATTTTTGGGTGGAGGCCGGAATTCTACAAAATACAAGATTGTGGTTGAATTTAAGGATTTGAGACTTGATGTGACTTAAAATTGGCTTTGTCAATTAGTCTCAAAAGGGATTTTAATAATATTATGGATAGACTTGGCCCTTGTCTCTTTAGTTGGTTTAAACTTGAATTATTGTGTTCGTTTGGACTTGTAATATTAATATTAGAAGTGAAAATAATAATTTGAATGGATTGAAGTGAATAACTTGACTCGGATAAGTTTTATTTTAATTTAAATTAAATGAGTAGGTCAAATCTGAATTGATTGATCGTGATTGACATAAGTACACCTGACTTAATATTTTTGTTTGAATAGAATTATTATTTAAAAATCCTGAATGTATAGAGTTCTAAAGTAACTTCACTAGGTTTTGGATATAGAAAGAAAATCACACCTTAAATAACTACTTAATTAACGAACGATTTATCTTTTGGTTCTTATCCAAGAAAAATAACATAATTTTTTTCTTATTTAATTATCTTACTATCTTGATTACTATATAAAGCCTTGATTACTATATAAAGTTTTCATGGTTCTTGAATTATGTTTTTTAATTAATATTTTATATTTTAACGTTCACTTCTTTTGATAGTGATTTCAGAACACCCTCTCTCTTATTTTGTTGGTGTTTTTGAATTGTATTAAAGATTAGTATTACTAATATGTGTAATTTTAATCCTCAACAAGAGGTAAAAATTTAAATTTATTATTATTTAAATAAATTTATAATAATAAAATTTATTTAAATAATTTTAAATTACAAACAATAATTTCGAATTTGGATCGATCACAGAATAGCACAACCAACTGGATCACTGGACAAATACTTATATAATTGGATCAGCCATAATTTAAAATATCTAAATCTGTTTTCTTAAAATAGTCAAAAATGAAACCAAACAAAGTCTTTTCTTCTCAGTAGTGCCAAAAACAATGTAATCATAGCCAGCCACTTTGAACACAATAATCAAAGAAGCGACAACTGCAGCAGCTGGCCTGCCCACTTTACCATTGTACTAAACATTAATTAAGCAATTAACTATTAACATTGTTTTTGAAAAAACAATAAAAAGTTACATAAATGAATAAATAATCTTATAAGTATTTGAAATTAAATAACTTAAGTAACAGAAAAATAATAAGTATAGAAAAAATAAAAATAGAAAACAACCACCAGTCCAAAGTGTTAGATCTTGGTCTGACAGCTGAGCTTAAAGACAGCAACGTTAAGATCCCAGGTCACACGTACAAATCTGAAAACTCTATTCCCACACGTGTGCCGTCACCCCTTTGCTTATCTTTTTTTCTTCTTTTTCTTCTATGTTAAAAGGATTTAGAATTGCTTCATATTCCCACCCCCCGAGTGACTTCTGTTTTAGTGTGAGCTCTGAAAATCACACATTTATTTATATATGCATAATATGCGTGTATTAATTTTGTGAATTCTATGGATAGGGTGGAGATTAATGGCAAAGAATTTATTTATTTGTTGTAAGAAAGAGTGGGGGTGGGGGGTGGGAGTGGAAAGAAGAGGAGGGTAGTTGATGGGGTTCTCCTCCTCTTCACGCTTTCTCTCTCTAGAATGATTTTTCTTCTCTCTAGACTTGTATTGAGGTTGATCTTTAACATGAGAAAGAGAGATGAATATTAGATCACTTACTTTGTGTATGTGTGTATATCTGAGCTTGTTTTCTCATTCTAAACTAGCCCTTCTCTTCTTGTTTTCTTAAAAGTAGTTTCTTGGAATCTCTCTCATTTATTTGTTTAGAGTAGGAGAATTCAAGAAAGAGAGAGATGGGGGCATGTGTCTCTCGGCCAGAGAACTGTGTAGGAGGTAAATTTGGAGGTTCAAGAAAGAAGAAGTGTAGAGAGAGAAGGCAGGCTTTGAAGAGAAGGTTCCCTTCTCATCTGCCTGATCGATCATCGGATAGAGTTGAAAAGGTTTCATCTTTGCCTGTTGATCGTCCCTTCAGCAATCCCACTTTTCATGGTTCGCTTCTCTCCCTCCCTCTGTGTGTGTGTGTGTGTGTTTGATGGCTTTCCTGTGTATCTGCGGATGAGAATAGTTCTTATGGGCGATGATGGTGTGATTAGAGTGTTGATTTAGTCTCATGGTCTAGTGTGAATGTTTTGAATGTGTGAAGTAATGATAATTGATAGCTTGAGTAAATTGTGGTTGAAAACATGGGGACTAAAACTGGATGGATCTTTTGAATCCATGAGACAAGTATGACAGATGGAATGGGAATGGTTTTGTGTTAGCCTTTCCCCCCCCCCCCCCCCTTTTTTTTTTCCTGAAATCTACATTCTAGTGTTTGCTTGAGCCTTCGTTTGGGATGGGGTAATCTTTTAAGTATTATTTTTAGCAGGTGACGGTATTTCCTTTGGATCTTCAAAGGTCAAGAAAATGAGAGTTTCTGGATAAATACTGGCCCAATGCTGAGGAAAAATTTAATTTAGATTGCTTTATTATTGGTGAAAAATAACAAAGGAAAAGTGGCTGAATTAGTTCTTAGAAAGCCATTACACTGAAACTGCTTAAACTATGGTTGGTGGACTGTAGCCAGCTGGAAACTATTAACAGAATCACACGAGTCACCTTATTTTTCTGATATATCTTTCTGGGGGATCTGATCAGCATTGGGACTATATTGCCTTTCACTGGTTCCTGTGGGGGAATTAGCTGGCTCTTATGCATGTTTTTTGAGAAAGACCTTATCTTCATTTACACTTGGTAATTTAAGAGTGATTTTTCGTTAGATCCAGATGTGAACAGTAGCTTCTTCGACTTGGATGCCGTTTTAGTTCTTCAGAATTGAAATTGGTGATAAGTAATCGAACCTTCTCCAAAGTAGGGGGAATAATGAGCGTGGAAATGTTTGCCTGTCAATGTGCTTTGATTTATGGTTTGCAGTTGTCGAAGGAGTTCTTCAGTTTGGAAATGATCTAATATTTTTCTGAGTAGACTTATTTACTTTACATGTTGGCACTGCCAGGAAGTCTCGAGGAAGCATGGTTTGATTCTGCTGCGGTACTTGAATCTGACTGGAGTGATGAAGATTTCCAAAGCCTTCCTGATGGTTGTTTGAGAACTTATCTTTCTCGTCTAACTGCATTTGATTTTCCATGCTTCTCAATTTAATAATGCTTTATTTGTGTAGATGTGCTCTCCCTTAGTGGCTTTGATGGGACATCCATAACAAGCTCAGATACTTTCCACACAGATGGTGTTCACCGCATCCGACGTGTATCTTCCCTTGAAGATCCTGTGTACTCATCAATTGGCAATTCTGAATGTAATTTTATCAGTGAAGCAGCTAAAAGTTCAGTTCCTCTAAGTATTTCTGATATCAGAGTGAAATCTGATGGACCTATGAGTGATGTACAGCCTGTATTCCTCGATGAAATATCGGGCTCTGCTGCAGAAAATGCTGGTGGGGAGGACAGTTTATTGGATAACTGTGGAATCCTTCCAAATAACTGTTTGCCTTGTCTAGCTTCTACTGTTCCCCCTGTCGAAAAGAGAAGATCCCTCAGCTCTAGCCCTCCGAGTACAAGGAAAAAGGCTGCCTTGAAGCTCTCATTCAAATGGAAAGAAGAACATCCTACTGCCACTTTACGTGAGTACATATAAATTTTTTTATGTTTATTGGATATGGAATATATTCTATGCATTTTGATGCCCGGAGTTTTCTTCATTCTGATCACCTGACTAATGCTGATTTCCATTTAAATGGTTATCATTTGACGCTGATCTCTCTTCCTCACTCTCTGTTACTGGATTAGTCTAAGGCTCAGCTCATAAATTCAGTTCTAAAATTTGTTTGCCATTCCTGTTGTTGCCTTCCACCATGTTTGTGTTATCACATTGGCAATCATACTGCTCGAGGCTGTTAAGAATTACTTAGAAATCGATATTTTTCTGACCTACTGCAAATCTGCTTTCTTGGTTTCATTATAGCCATATTTAGTTCCTTGGGGATGGCATTGAGAAGTACTTTGCATGTTCTGCTTATCATTAGTTCATGGATTTTTACTGATTTACGTATTTCTACTTGGATGTTTCTATGTATGCATCATCTTCTAGGGAATAGATTTTCTTTGTTGACTAACTTGGTTGGAAATTCAGCTAGTATACCTACAAGCCAAATATAACCCACAAAAGAAATTCATCTAGAATTGTTATTACCTGCCTTTATATTGAGTTATTGCTTCATGCAATGGAATGTGAATAGAATGGTAGGCCAATGTTGAGTCCTCTTCTTTTAGGCGTTGAGTGGGGGTTTGAATTCTATTTTCTTTTTATGTTTTGAAGGATTCTCCAAAATCTTCAATATTTTTAATTTGGCTTAGAGGAATATTTAAAATACTGTGGAAGCCTCGCTTTTGTACCAGCATAATTGGTCAAGGAAATCTTGTAGACAGCTATGGATTTGATAATTGATGGCTAGTATAGTTATCCATCAAACTTAAAGATACATGCAGAGACACCATTAGAATCTGCAGTATGTAGCATGTTACATTTTAGCTAGTCTTCGAGAAACTGTCCAAGTGTGAATATCTTTCCAGAGGCCACAAAGAAGCCTATGAATATGACTTGTCCCCATTGTTTTGTTGTTTGGCGCTATCTTTCTGTTATTTTCTTTTTGCCAATGCTCATCATAACTGCTTGTGAAATGCTGAGACTTCAGATATATCTTCTTTTGTGAATGTTGCAGTTTCTTCAAAGGCGCTGCTGCAAAGACCTGTAGCTGGTTCGCAGGTGCCGTTCTGTCCCCTGGGGAAGAGATTCCCTGATAGTTGGTCAGACATTGAGCCAGGGACTTTCAAGGTTAGGGGAGTAAATTATTTCAGGTAACAGAACTACACTCATCTTCTATACATGTATGGTTAAGCAAAACCTGAGTTTGTCTCTGATATTTTTTCGGTTTTCATCCTACTTATAATACTTTTCTTGGTCTACTTAGGTCTTCATATTGCACATTTTCTGTGCAGGGATAAAAGGAAGGAGCTTGCTCCCAGTTGTGCTGCATATAACCCATTTGGTCTTGATGTATTTTTATCTCAGAGGAAAATTGATCACATTGCTCGATTTGTGGAACTTCCTGTTATTAATTCTTCTGGGAAACTTCCACCCATTCTTGTTGTAAATGTTCAGGTATTGTGCTACTGCAAAAATCGAGTACAACTCTGTTGCAGCTTTAGTTACTTATATGACAGAAGGTTGGTATTTTGCTGGATCATGCTAACATGCACCATCTATTGATATGATATGCCATACAACATGTGTAGGAAAAACATGAAATTAATAATAAGCAGTTAAAGAGAAGAGGATGACAAGATAACTGAATATCGTCCTTTTTATATCTCCAAAATACATAGACAATAATGGTGGTCATGAGGGTGTCCAAGTTTTTTAGAGTATCGATATATGGCTCTAAGCAATCCTCTTCTTCTTGTTCTTATCCTTCTTTGTGCCAAACATTTTTACTTGTCCTGAGGATTAATATACCCTTCCAATGTAAGGAAATGGTGTTTTTGACTGCATACTTTCGTATGTAACTGAATGTGATACCTAAAGGAGGTTTCAATCACTCTCTTTGATGATTCTGTATAATAAAGAAAATAGCGGGCTTAATTTTTGTTGTCTTTATAGTGATACTGGGTCATTTTTCTGGTTTTACAGATACCATTATATCCTGCAGCAATTTTTCAGGGTGAAACAGATGGGGAAGGAATAAGCTTTGTTTTGTACTTTAAGCTTTCTGAAAACTTTGCCAAGGAACTTTCAGCCCATTCTCAAGAAAATATTAGGGTGAGTGAATTGATGAATTTGATGTTAATGTTTATGCAACACTTGTGATTGTTTGCTTTGCTTCTTAATGAGCTCAAAGCAATAGTTGGTCAATCTTGTACATGATCTAGTATCATGAGAGAAAGTTATGACAAGGCTCTTTTTCCTTATTTATAGTGTTTTTTTCGTGCCCCAATGCTCTCTTTGCTGTTTCACAGCTGGCAAGATATTCGTTGTTCAACATTACCTTTTTTTTTTTTGCTTTTGCTGTCAAAGTTGTTGTATTCAATTATCATGCATTTGCTTTCGTTTTTAGTTGACATTTGTATCTAAATATATGCGTTTACCAATTACAGAGATTGATTGATGACGAAGTAGAAAAAATTAAAGGTTTTCCTGTAGACACAGTTGCACCTTTCAGGGAAAGGTTAAAAATATTGGGTCGTGTAGCAAATGTGGAGGACCTACCTCTAAGTGCTGCAGAGAGGAAGCTCATGCATGCCTACAATGAGAAACCTGTTCTTTCGCGTCCTCAACATGAATTTTACTTGGTAAGTTTGAGCTGGATATTTGAAACTCTTGAATGGGACCTCAGTCAATTTTCAAGCTGTCCACATTAAATTTTTACCTGAATTTCGGAAAACCAAACGCATATGTGTATCTAACTTCGTCTCCCTGTAACTTGAATGGTATACTATGAACTCTTGTGTGTGAGTTTTGCTGATTAGAAATGCAAATGCCATAGGGAGTTCCTTGGCTCATATCATATGAAACTGATTTTTGACCAATATAATAGTTCAAATTTGAATCTATTCTATATTCATCTGAACTGCATAGAAGAAAATGTCCATCACATTAAAAGGGAAAGCAATTAGAAAACGTGATAAACTTTGTTAACCAGGACCAGCATCCTTTATTGTTATTTTTTTTTTCTTTTTCTTTTTTCATGCAGGGTGAAAATTATTTTGAAATAGATTTGGACATGCATAGATTCAGCTACATTTCTAGAAAGGGGTTCGAAACATTCTTGGACAGGCTAAAGCTATGTGTCCTGGATTTCGGGTTAACCATTCAGGCAAGCATAATTGTTCTCAGTGCATAACAATTTTAGTTTGTTCTCTATGTTCTAACTCTCTTTCCCTTAGTTCTTCCTGAGCTACACATGTTAATACATGCTTCGTATGATTGTTGCCAGGGTAACAAAGCTGAAGAATTGCCAGAGCAGATATTGTGCTGTATTCGGTTAAACGAAATTGATTATGTGAATTATCAACAACTTGGGTTTTTTAAATAAACCCTTGAATAGGTATACTAGAGGTGTAAGCATCAGAGATTATAACCAATAAATGCAGTTTTTCGAGAAACATTCTTGTCCAGGGTCACATTTCTTTCACTGCTGAAATTTAAATTCCATTCTTTAGTTCCAGAGTTACAAAATCTGTAATGTTCAAAACTTCAATTGACAGATAACAAGAAATGTTTTATGAAAGTCATGAGGAGAAAATCAAGAAAAGCCTATGTTTTCAATCCATCCTTCACAATCATAACGGTGGATATAACAATGTCTGTATTCATTAACATACAGATGTCCAGGTTTGGATGCCTGAAAATTTTATTCATGCATTCTTTGGACCATTGCCAGATGAAAATACATCAGAGAACTACGTATAAGCAAACATGTTCTGGCTCCCTCAACAAAATAGAGATGCTGATCAACATACCTGAGACTAACTGGAGTTTTTGTCTTAAATGTGTAAACTGATGCTATGTACTTCCGTGAGAATGGACAGATGATACAGATCTTGCTGATACTGATGCTGTTGGACTATTCATGTCGCGCTCAGCGTTTTCGAAACTGGCTTGGCCCGTCAACATTTTTATTGCGATTAGAGCAACATCAGCGAACCATTCATCCTCAGGCAACACACTGCAAAATTGAAAGAATTTTAGTGTTTGCATGTGAATCCTCCAGTTACGTAGTTATGCATGTTAAAACCAAGACTTGGAGTAAATGAATCTAACAGATGGAGCAGGCAAGATTAAGGTTTGGTGATATTTGAAGTTCTTTTGCAAAGATTCAGTTGCATAGTTTCATCGACAAAAACTGCACCTGTATGGATCAATATTATTTGCCTGAACTGCTTCAATAGCTCTACCAATAATGTTCTTCATCACTTGATGCAGATTACGAGACAAGTACCGCCCTTGAGACGAAAAAAGTATCACAAACTCCATGTCCAAATAGAACTGCACAAAAATTCAGATTTTTCCGTCTCTGTTAAGTCATAAAATCTTGAAGAAATTCCTGTAATTCTTGTAGGTTTCAATGCTTGCAAAAGAAGATTGTAATAATTTCAGAAATGGAATGAAAATGAAACCTGTTGAAGCCCAAGTGGGCCTAGTGTCCTCTCCCCAGCTTCAATCTCGTCCCAAAAGTTTTGATCATCAGAAAACCATAGGATGACAGTCTCTGTGAATCTCATTAAGAGAATAGTAGTAAACCTCTCTCTTCCTACGAATATATCAGATGCAATGCTGGCTATCCGCGTCAACTTTACAAATAGTTCCTGAATGATGTCCAATTTAACTATTGTTAGGATACAACTATTTTGGATATCTTCACTTCTACAGAAACTAGTTGCTGTTTTTATCATTGACCAGCAACCATGACAAGAAGCCAGCATGTAGGTCATCAGAAGTTCACTAGCTTCCTAACGAAAAAATTGTTACCTGATAAATAGGAGATGGAAACCATTCGGGTTCATCTCTCTCTTCATCCATACTTAAGTAGATATCAGCACTTAGACGAACACCTCCATCTTCGGTAAATATGAGCTCAAGGGCATGTTGGCGGCAGAAGCTATCTCTCAGTTGATCAACTAAGCGTTGAAGCCTTCGCTTCAGTTCTCTTTGCTCAGGAGGACGATTAAGCTTGAATGAAGCTCTCCGGGTTTGGTCATCATTTCTGTTGGCGGAAGAAAGCTTGATGGTTGCACGTGGAAGAAGCTCATCTGCTAACAACAATGCATTAGCCAGCAAAGCTATCTGTTGGGTTTCAGTCTCTGCCATTTTAACAATTCTTCTTCCATGTCCCTCCAAGTTTTCAGTTTCCACTGATGCAGGAAATGCATTTATCATCATGTTAACAAACGAATTGAACGATTGCAAGACACCTTCCAAAGCTTGCTCGGATAACTGCAAGATCTCAAGAGAGCCAATATCCTCACAGAGCTCCTGGATCCAAATTCATGCAATCAACACTTCCACAAATTAGAATCTAAAATATTAAGAAAGCTTGATATGGTATAAAGAGGAAGGCAAGTTCAAATACATCTAAGTTGACTTGGATTTTGGTATAAGATAGAGAATACCACCCAATAAGAGAGTAGGGAATATGATGTAACATGAATATATACTAGATGTTCTATATAAAGGAAATATTTCAATCATTCACCTGAATCATTGTATTGAATCTGTGAGCGCTGCTAGAAAGCTTTTGCTGGGATGCCACCACACTGCTGACAGAAACAGTGCCCCAGGAACGGCCAGCAACTGGTGGATAAGTAAGTGACCAATCATCAGAAGCAGCAATTGCAGCCGTACTTAGATCGATCCTTTTTAAGTTGGCATGAAGTGCCTGTTCCAAGTAAGGCCTGAAGATTTTCAAGAGGGTGGGACAAAGGGCCAATCCACGATCTTCTAGCAACGAGCAGTGCCCCAAGCATATATGAACACACTCGGTTACAATCCTTAGGCATCCTGATGCTGCTGGGGCAGCTATAACGTTTTTCTTGATAAGCTGTGCAAAAGCCTGTGTCTGATTGACAGCCCAAGTTACAAGCTCAGATATAAAGGCTGGCTCATCATCAAATATAGCCAAGGAATCATTTGCTGCCTGAGCTATTGTTGAGAAAACTAGATGTGAAAGTCCAGTAGTGTATGTTGTTCCGTGCGAAGTGCTTGATGGTTGGAGAGACTGCATATTTCTGTGCAACTTTTGCTGGTGAGATTTGAGGAGTAATGTATGTGCTCGGGGGCCATCTCCAAGTTGTTTCATAGCTTGTACCGATGAACGAAGTTCAAAGCCATTTGTCGAGGGCTGGCAGGTTGCCTCTGCTAATTGATCTGCTAATTTTTGCCTGTTTTCCATGATAGAGTTTTGCAGTGACAGCAATGCTGAGGGAGTTAGTGATCGATGATCCCTAGCATCCTCTGCTACATTTTCACCTTCATCTAGTGCTGCCAAAGCTTCATCGACTCTTCTCTCAGCCAGTAAGACTTCAAGGTTCTCCATAAACTGTGACAACCACTTATCAAATTTTGTAGGCTCTCTATCTTCAAAATCAACAGCATCATCTCTTGAATAATCAGTTCCGTCATGCAAGGACTCAACTCGAACTCCATCAGCTATGCCATGAATGATATTTGCACGTGAAGATAGGAGATTTTTCAAGGAAACAAGCTCCCCTTCAAGATCAGAAATTTCTTTTGATGTTCTGAAATAAACAAACAAATAAGATGGCTTTTGGCCAACCCGATCAACACTCTAGACACACTGCAACAGGTGCCTAACCGAGAATTCAGAGGTAGCTACATCTTTTATGTGTCAAAAATCATGCCTGGTCCCTGGATGTAAAACTTGCATATTGCTAACAATATTTCTTCACATAGTCTTCATGCCATGAAATTTGTACAAGCCATGATTAAATTCTGTACAGATATGCATCTCAGGCTTTGTTTGATTTCATTTCCAGCATTTTCCTTTTCCGAAAATAAAAAATGTGTTTACCATTTTTACTTTCTGGATATGTTTTTTTTTTTTTTGTCATTTATCGGCCACTCCAAGAACTCCCAATCATTTCTGCCTCCATTTCTTCACAAGTTCCTCACAACACATGTATCATGACATCGGTGGTAAAATGCATTATCTACAACTAGAAATTCAGAACACCTCTTTTATACCTTAAGTCACTTTGTTTCTTACTGGTTTCTTTTATCCTAATCGATTTTCTGCTAATCTCTTTGTGCAGAAACCATAAGCTAGGCAAATTATGGCTACTGCTTAAAGGGCTTGTTCAAGATGATCGACATCACACTCAAAATTGCAAGAACAAAGAACAAGAAAATCGACATGAAAGGGTAGTTTTATAATTGACTAAAACCACCACTTACCTTATAAATGATGCATAATTGGCATAAACACTTTTCCGCATTTCTTCTGCAGAAGCCTTCTTCAAGCCCACAAGGTAGATGCAGAGGTGCCTAATTTCCTGCCAAAAATGTGCAAATTCATAAAAAAAAATCAAGCTTTTTGCCTCTTCATATAAACATAAACTCTGTACTTCCATAGAGGAATATATATGCTCGAGCATAGTGCAAATTGACAATAATTTTTTGCCTTCATTACAATTATCTTTCACAAATCAATGTTTATCAGAACATGCTATAAGCTTCACATAATTCTTCAACTTCTATTAACATTAAAGTCCACTCCTGCTAATTAAAACATTGATTACTTAAAATTTCTTGAAATATTCTGAAACAAAACTTAGGTCTCTCAAGGAAATTGTCGTGTGCATGGATCATGAAATGCATGCCCAATGAATCACCATTGTCTTAAACCATGCCAAGCCAAAATAATAACAACAATATATATATAAAAAACATGTAAAAAATTTGACCTTTTCGCTCATGGCGCCGCAGTGGTTGTTGACATAGGACTGGGGATCGAAATTGGTGGATTTGAAGACTTTGAGCTTGTCACTCAGGGTCAACTCGCTCTCGAAATCCGCCGAGTCTGATCCTTTACTCGACGAGAATGACCCTCTTTCCATTGCCCCTTTTTTCCTTTTTCTGTATTATCAATTCTTCTGCAATGAAATTCACGTATCAGATGGAAAACACGGCAGAAAAGGAATGAGAAAGGTGACGATCCGGGGGCGTGGGGGTGGGCGTGGGGGTGGGTGGGTGCACTTGGTATGAATTCCAGGACGACGGGATCTATTTCAACATATTTGTGTTACATATGATTTGAAGTACGATGTTGATATAACAATAACTTGTTAATGCGGATGATACACGGATGGAGACAGGGTAGGGGATGGGCATGAATCTGGAAACCACATGATCAACGTATTTATGTTATACATGATTTGAAATGCGACAGGACGTAACAATTAGTTGGCAATGCAGACAATGCATGGGTAATAATATTTAGGTGATTATTAAGTAATTTAAGATGAAGAATAATTAATATTTTTAAAATTGAATTTGATCTATCGGTTGAATTAATTCAATCATAAATCGGTAGTTGGTCTAGTCCAACGAGGTCAAAAAATTAAAAATCAAGTTAAACCAATCAAACGGAACAAAATACCTCTCAAATCGGTCAAAATATATTATTTTCTTCTTTTTGTTTTTAATTTTTTAAAAATCTTAAACTTGATATTTAATTACATATACATTAGTATTTGAAATTTGAAATTTTTCATACGAGTTTTTTAGTAGGTTATTTCTCTTCTTTACTTTGTATATAACAATTAATTTATTATATCATTATTTTACATAATATAATAAAAAAATATAGTAAATCTTAATTGAATTGTTCGGATTCATGGTTGAACCACAACATCAACATTAATTTTAATTATAAAAATACTGATTCTTATTAGCTTATTGTACGGAAGTTTTTAGGGTATAAATAGTCTTCAGATTTGCTGGTAATTTGTTTTTTCATCTTCCATGTTCTTTAATTGCTTAGTCAAGAATGAAGTTTGGGAGAACTGTTGAGGTATCTCCTCAAGAATCGTTCAAACTTTTTACCCAGATCTAAGATAAAGGAGTTTAAGGTAAATGCAAGGGAACATGAAAATCTCTACATAAACAAGTTGTAAATAATGAACTCTAGTGTGTTCTGTCCACCAAAAATTTGGACTAGAGATTTTTTTAGCAACTCAACATGCGTGTTTATTTTTTTTTTTAAATTGAAATTTATTTATTTGTTAATATTACGAAATGAAAAAAAAATAGTTAGTACAATGAAAAGTTCCAAATGATTTATGATCATTTTCCCACAAGATTTTAGGTTTGGACAGAGAAAATCTATGTTGATATAGGATTTTATAATTAAACTAAATTTTAAATTTTGAAAATTTATTAGGTTTTTAAACAATCTTATTTGTAGGATCTATTGAAATTTTGAATATAATACTAAAATTAGGCCTACGTGTACGGTTTCAAATTTTAGAAAATACTATAGTTGTTGCATTACCTTAGTAAATTTGGCATAAGTATTTTAAGATTTTGGTATCTTACTTCAAAACTTTAAAATTTGTAATCTTTGTATTTGATTATTGTTTTTCAATATTTAGTACCTTTTAATGTTAATTTTAATATTTGATTATTTTCTTTATCCACAAAATCTGATATAAGTTCTACTGTCACCATGCAGCATTGGGGCTTTCATTTTAAGAGAACCCTTGTGTAAAATTAAAAATGTTAAATCAATTCATCAATTTAATTGGCCAAATTTTACAATTAATTAATTTAAATATATTTTTATCTTAACACATTCCCTTAGGAAATTAAAAACATTTTTAATTTTTTTAAAAATATTTTCTGAAATTAAATGCAAACATAATATAACTAAATCTTCTCTATTGACAGTAAAAATCTTACAGTTTATTCAGTTTTTATATTCAACAACAACAAAAGAACAAAACAAAAAGGTGTACGATAATATGGTTCTCCTCTTCTCCCACCTCTAAGCAAACGTTCCCCATTATCAGTAGACATTAATTCCAATATTTCTTGAAACTCAGACAAATTCCAAACATTGATCAAGTATATTTATTACACAGCTCAAAGTTGATCAGCATCCCATGACTTGGTTTTGCTTGAGCCGCGGCTTCTCCACCACCATGCCGTCGTTTCCGGCCAGCGCTCGGTACTTATCTTTCCTCGTAAAATTCGTGCACTCATACGAAAGCGTGGCGGCTATCAGCCTCTGTATGTAATTCGCCACCTCATGGCTCGACTTCCCGGGGCCACAATTCAGCTCACTCGGCAGCATGTTCAAGAACGTCACCTCGTAAGCAGGGCTCGGGTTCATGAAGAAGTAAAACGGGTACATCCCCTTCCACCCGCGCGCCGTCGTGCCGTGAAACATGCTCATTCGATTCACCATCTCGACCGGCACTAACTCATCCGTTAACTCAGCGAACAGGGAGGAGAACCGGAGGAGGAACGGTTCGCGGCAGGTGGTGCCTTCTGGACAAATAGCGAGGTCGCCTTCTTGTGGGAGTTTCTTGATCATGGCGGCGTCGGTGGCACGGTCGCGGCTGAGGCGCACAGTCTTGATGGGGGAGATGATCTCGGAGAGGCGGGAGACGGAGTAGGTGACGGCAGGGATGGGGCGGCCGAGGGCGGTGGAGAGGAAGATGGGGTCGAGGAGGGTGCGGTGGGAGCAGATGAAAAGAACGCCGGATTGGCCGGAGGACTTGTTGACTGACGGAGGAGGGGTGCCCTTGACGGTGACGCGGACGCCGAGTGCCCAGAAAGCGTAGTAGACAAGTGGCATAGGGAGGAGGGCGCCGGCGGCGATGCGGAGGCAGGCAAGGAGGAAACCGATGGGGATCCAGAGTATAGTAAGTAAAACGAGGATGGGGGTGGGCTTGTGGACGAGGCGGCCGTCGTGGAATATGATGGGCTTAGGGAGCTTGTCAACTGTTACGGCCTGCACTTCTGGTTTTGGTGGCACTATGTAACCTTCCTGCATTTTATTTCAATTTTATACTATATAATCTTATATTTTAATTTAATATTTCATATTCTATTTAATATTATAAATACATGATAAATGTATAAAATATTTTTTAAATATAAATTTTGTATTAATTATATACATGTAGAGTAAATATCATAAATAGTTGATAAATGTATAAAATATTATTTTAAATATAAATTTCATATTAATTGTATATATGTGGAATAAATATATAATATAATACAAGACAATATGAAATTGAAATAAAGGATCAGAAGCAAAATAAATTAGGTTGTTATATTATGGACAATATAAACCCTACAATAGCATTGTATGGTTTACTACTCTCATACTTATTTATCCATTTTAATTCGATTTGAAAATTTAGATGAAAATTTAAATATAATTATACTACAAGTTATGACCTTCAAAAATAGTGTTTGAAAATTACATAAGAAAGTATTTTAGGGAAAAAAGAATTTTATTTTAAGAAATACAATTTTATTTTGGGATATTCTAAGAAAGATAGTAAGTATTTTTTATATATGAATGTTCACTTAAACAGTGAATTAGTAAATATGTTTTGGATGTAATTGTGAATAATACATTTAAGTTATTTAAAAGTATGAGTAATTTGAAAAAAAAAAAAGAGAACAAATACCACTATTTGAATTTATTAATATCAAAATTATCAAAAAATTATATGATTAAATATGATTGGTAGCAACTAATAAAGTTACATTTGGATCTCAAATTTTAGTCAAAAAAAATTATTTTTGTCATTCTAAAAGATAAAATTATGTATTTTATCCTTTAAAAGTTTAATAGTTTAAAAAAAGAGTTGTAGTAAATCACAAACCTTGCACAAACTCATGAAGGGAAAATCCGTATGTCTGTCCCCCAACCCAATCTCCGGCGGCGCCTCCCCGAACGCCGCCTTAAGCGCCTCCGCCTTTTTCTTCCCCACCAAAACCCCATGCTCCTTCACAAACCCCGTCGCTCTTCCTCCATAAGTCGAAACCTCAGTCCCCAACACCAAATCCGCCCCCAAAAACTCCTTCAAGAACGCCTCCACCATAATCCGCGGATTCGCCGTCAGCACGCACCGCTTCCCACACGACGAGAACACCCGCCACGACTCCGGGTGGAGGTCGCCCGAATAAAACTTTGGCAGCACGGCGCGCGCCACCGACTCTATATCCGAAATCCGCAGACAAGTACGCGGATTCCGGCGGATTCGGAGACGAAATAGTATAGAATTCCGGCCAGCGGCGCGAGCAGTAGCAGAAAAAAAAGCCGTAGAACTCCGCCGACCTCGAAAGCGACCAATGCGGAGTAAGGGAATGAGCTCCTTCCTCTCAGCAAAGTCCCATCCATGTCTGCTACAACCGTATCCTTTTCTCTCCCTACCAACGGGCAATCATGGACGCTGGGAAAAGTTGCGGTGGCCATGATCACTTATTATTTTTCCGAAAGAAGAGAAAAATATTCTTTATACCTAAAGAAAATTCTTGTTTCTTGAACTATATCTGAACTTGATGATCGAGGTTGATCACTACATATATATATGTATGTCGAAAGAGAGTGGATTGTGGCATTGAAGAGTAGGATTGACTAAGGGACAAAAAAAATGGAGGGCTTTGGGTCTATAAGAACGATGATGAAACTTATGGTTGGCGCCTGGTTTTACTATAGAATATTGACAGCTTCTGGAGTTTGGCTACTTCTTGTTTTTCAATTCGGAGGATGTCTGTGTTGTCCTGTCCTGGATTAATGATTGATGAGTGATTTCTTGGGGAAGATCGTCCGTTTTTTGTTGAATTTTCAAGAGCATCAAGTGCATATATTGATAAATATTAGTGCTTTCATAAGCTCATTGTGTATACTTTTCTAGGTTTTGAAGATGCTCCTTAGTTCTGGCATTGTAATGTAAGACATACGTGCAACGACAAAACACACTTTCTTAGTGAGTGTAAAAATTTGCATGAACTTGTCCGATACGGATTTTGTTATGTATATGAACAAGGTGTGTGCTTATGTCTCTTTGATTGTATATTTATGCATGGCTGTCAGTATCTTGGAGTTAAGTTTATACAGTAACAGTTTGTTAAGGAAAGATAATTTTAAGTTTAGATGGAAAATAAAATATGATATTTGATACTTTATTTAAGATTAAGATTGACGGTTAAAAGTTAGTTTGTATTCGACCTATTAATTATATACAATAAATCAAATTTGAACACATTATTTTTATATAATAAAAATTGAAGCTTTTTTCGTTAATTATAAGAATTAAACTTGAACATATTTTAGTCATGTGATGATTAAAATTTGAAACTTGATTTGAGCTTAGTTTAATTTTAACTTGATCAGTTAAAAAATAATAAAAAAAAAGAAGAAGAAGAAGAAGAATCCCTTTTCTCTACAGATTAATGGAGACAAAATTCAAAAATACTAAAAAAAATAAAATGAAAGAGCTATAGTTGCTTGAGTCGAGCTTGTTTTTCTTGTAACTATGATGTTTTAGCGTGTCAATTCAGCATAGCCTTATATTGGTGAGAATCGTAGTTCTTGATAAAAGTCAATTCTCATATCCACAAAAAATTGTTACGTCTCATAGAAAGGCATTGAGCTAGCACGTTAACATAAGATTTTTTTTTATATTACTATTCTATATTTACTATTTTTATTTTTTTGGATATTTTAAAAATTAAAAATTTATTTTTTGAAGAAATTTTTTTAAATTTTATTCTCATTTTAAATAATAATACAACATCACTAATTTTTCACAATTATTTTAAAGATAATATTATAATAATACTCGATTGTCGGATATACCTAAATTGAGCAGAATAACTTTACTTTTAATGTAATAGGACATAAATGTACATGAGACTCAAAATACACTAATTGCCCATTGTAGCCATTTCTCAGTTCTAACACCTGTAAATATCCTTCCTCTCAATTATACTTTAGAGCCTTCAAGTTTAGTCGTATTTCCCAGGAAAAATTCAGGATGGAAACCCAACTTTCAGCCATCGACAAGGAAGATGGATCAATTTCAAGGAGTTATTTCGTAATCTGGTAAAATTATACCCAAAATACACACCGCATCATCAATATGTATTTTTTCAACTCGTATTTAAAATTCTGTGTCGAGCCAAACAAGACTCTAATTTATTTGGTAAGGGAGTATAAGCTTGGGACCATAATGATTCCAAAGGTTGAAGGTCAAGATGTGAGAGATGGGATCAAATTCACAGGACCATAGTGAGGTAAAAACCATGTGAAAAAAAGATGTAGCACTGGAATTTTAAGATGAAAGAGAGGGCAGTTAGCCTTTTTTTTTTACTGTGTAAATGGGCCAACACAAATTTACAAATGAAAGCCTACAATTGAAACTAGTCCATACCTATTTGGGCTTCTAATTTGGGCTTCTTTGAATGAGTCATCCAGACCAACAATGAGTAGAACTTCACAAAATCTTAACCATAATGGTCCAAAATGCCATTTTAAAGTTGTAATCAAAGACATAAAAATATGGGATTTACATTCATATGTCAATTATCCTTTTTCAAATATTATACTATTTGATTTTTTTTTAATTAAAAGAGAATAATGATTGATTTCTCAACTTTTCTTCTCACAATTTGAATATATTTAAATTTTTATTTTTTTACTTTTTTTAAATGTGGAAAGCCATCCTACTAATAAATAGATTTTATAAGCAAGTTGCATCATTTAGGGAGAGAAGGTAAGGTATTACCATAATCTATATAATCAAATTATGAAGTTTCCCAATTGCCCCATCTATTATATTACAATGTCAAGCTCGTTAAGTTTTTCATTAATTTGTTATATTATTTTTTTTTATTTTTTTGATGTTATTAAACTTTCAAATATTATTATTCATCGTATTAGTTAATATTAATCGAATTTAAAAAATTGATTAAATTATTATTCGTTACATTTAAAAAATAATCTAATTGACTGATCAATGATATAAAGGAAGAAATTAATTTGGACGAAAGGCACTAATAAATTTCTAACTCTACGTAATTAACTATCTAGCTATGTCAAAATAATCCAAAACAAAAGGGAAAAAAAAAAAAGAATATGTATTCAAAATTGCAGCTATAAACTAAACCCTTTATTAATTTTGCACGTTTGATCCTTTAAATCTTTATTTTTACACATTGTGGGGGGGGGGGGGGGAGGAATCACAACCCTAATTCTTATATAGTAAATTTAATTATATAAAAGAATAATTTTCCCAATAAAATCTAGTCCTCTCCTACCATATATGGACCTCCACTGACCTTCAGCTGTAAAAAAACCTTTTTAATCTCACTTTAAACCTTGTTTTATTGTACATTATTTATTCAAACTAATTAATTAAATTATAATCTAATTTAATTAACATTAATAACAAAGACTTTTGTCATTTGACAGTTCAACAATCCCTTTTGCCTTAAATAAAAATTTAAAAAATAAATAAATAATGTTTGAAAGGGACCAACCTGAAGACTCGTGTGCATGCATCCCATGACCGCCTGTTTCTCTTGCCATAAACAATAAATTAATTATCTGCATTTAGTTGTTAATTACACTAATTATAAAATAATAATGGTGACAGGTAAACGACATCGTTTGCCAGTCTTCACGAGCCTGACGCCGACGCTTTCCTCTTTTCAAAAATTCCTCCCAACCGCACCCGATCTGTTACAACTCAATGAAACTTTACCTTTAAACGTCATTCCCACTATCAGCATTTGGATTCATCTGTTTCCACTTTCGCTTCTCTGAATCAAAGCAAATTCTTTCTCTTTCTTAATGTATATAAAGTATATCCGTGTTAGTTCATCTTGGTTGATGAACTAACCTCATTTTTTGGGGGGAAAAACCCGTTCTTTAGTCGAAAAACAAGGCCTTGATCTGCAACTGCATCCTCTTAAGAACTCAAGAACCCAGAAATTTTTTTGGGTTTTATTTCCTTTTGCCTTTTTCTCTAGAAATGGGTATGAATAAGCGAGCAAAGTTCGACTCGCTGATCTCACTGAGTCGACTCCGATCGATTCAAGTGTTGACGGGCTTGCTGTTTTTGTATCTAATTTTCATTACCTTTGAGATTCCTATGGTTTTGAGAGCTGGGTTAGGGTTAGAATCCCCTGAGGTAGAGCCTAGCTTACCTCTTATCTCCCATCAGATATTCAGAGCCCAAAATGATAATCAGTTTTCAACAAAGGAGAAAGAAAAACTGGTTTTTCGGTCGCAGGAGCGGAAAATGGGGGAATTTAAGAAGATATCGGGCCTCATTTTTGATGAAAATGCTTTTAATAGTGTAAGTAAAGATGAATTTTCTGAGTTGCACAGGGTAGTTAGAGATGCATTTGTGTTAGGAAAGAAAGTATTGGAGGATTTGAAGTCAGGGAAAATGCTGAGTGAGGTGGAGAACCGGACAACGAAGAGGGTAGAGGAGCCCTGCCCATATTCGGTGGTATTGTCTGGGGTTGATTTTGTGAGGAAAGGGAAAATGATGGTGATACCGTGTGGTTTGTCGTTGGGGTCCCACATCACGGTTGTTGGGAGGCCACGATGGGCCCACATGGATAATGAGTCAAAGATAGCGTTGGCGAAGGAGGGTGGAGGGAGCATGATGGTCTCGCAGTTTATGATGGAGTTGCAGGGGTTGAGGGCTGTGGATGGGGAGGACCCACCTAGGATACTGCATTTTAATCCGAGGTTAAAGGGGGATTGGAGTGGACGTCCAGTGATCGAGCAAAATACCTGTTACAGGATGCAGTGGGGGTCTGCTCAGCGGTGTGAAGGGTGGAAGTCGAGGGCCGATGAGGAAACTGGTGAGGGACTTTTTATTTGGAATTCATGTGCAAGCTAAATGCATGTATATTGTATGTTGATGTTAATTTGCACTGCTTATTATGATGTTGCTTTTTTAGAAAAAAATTCGGATATGGCTTGAATAATGTTGCTGGCCGTTGATTATGTGGATCCGTGATTTAAGTTGTTGATGCTCTATGGAATGGTTTTATGGATCAAGGGTGGTGGATGAAATGTTGAATGTCTGTATACTGTTTGATTATCTGAGAAACTGATGGATTGCTATTTCTTTAAATTCTGGAGAAGTAATTGACCATTGCTTGTCTATTATAAATTGGAGTTACTTTCACAATCTAGAGTTAGTGTTGCACGTTCATTAAGGTAGCTCCTATTAGTTTTGGGCTGGTCAGTTGATGAATTGCTTTGCATCTAAAAACTTTCTTGCTGTGAGCTAATTGTAAAAATTACGTAATGTTAGTTGTCATCCTTTTGCTACATAAAGTAAATTATTTTTTGGGTCTTCAAATTGTGTTTTTGTCCTGGAAATAACATGTTTTTTTCTTACCTTTTCGATTGTATGAAGTTGATGGACAGGTGAAATGTGAGAAATGGATTCGTGATGATGATAGTGGGTCTGAAGAATCAAAGGCCACATGGTGGTTGAAAAGGCTGATTGGGAGGACAAAGAAAGTTACTGTTGATTGGCCCTTTCCTTTTGCAGAGAACAAGTTGTTTGTACTTACACTTATTGCTGGATTGGAGGGGTATCATATCAATGTAGATGGGAGACATATTTCATCCTTTCCGTATCGTCCTGTGAGTACTTCTGTAGTAACTCTTGTATGGAAAAATTCTGACATAAGTTGATATCTGAAAAAAATCATCTGATCTTGACAGGGTTTCACTCTCGAGGATGCCACAGGACTGTTTTTGAATGGGGATGTTGACATTCATTCTATCTTTGCTGCTTCTTTGCCTACTTCACATCCAAGTACTGCTCCAAGGAAGCATCTGGAGCTCTCTGCCAAGTGGAAAGCTCCGAATCTTCCCACTGAACCTGTGGAACTCTTTATTGGCATCCTCTCGGCTGGCAATCATTTTGCTGAGCGGATGGCAGTCAGAAAATCCTGGATGCAGTATAAAACAGTCAAGTCTGCAAATGTTGTCACTCGTTTTTTTGTAGCAATGGTGAGAGTCCATAGCAGATGGAAATGTTAGTTGAAACTATATCCTATATGAAAGCCTTTCTCTTAATGTCCATTTTATTTCTTGAATTCGTATTTTGGCAGCATGCTAGAAAGGAAGTGAATATCGAGCTCATGAAAGAAGCAGAGTACTTTGGTGATATAGTTATAGTTCCATATATGGATAATTATGACCTAGTTGTACTGAAGACTATTGCCATTTGCGAGTATGGGGTGAGTCACCTGTGCTAGTTCTAGATTTAAGATTTTTTGCCATTGTCCATAATCTTCCTTTAGCATTCATGTATCTGGTTGTTTTAGGTTCGCACAGTGGCAGCTAAGTATATTATGAAATGTGATGACGATACATTTGTAAGGATAGATGCCGTGATGATGGAAGTGAACAAAATCCCAAGTGGTAGAAGTTTCTATATTGGAAATATCAACTACTATCACAAGCCTCTACGACATGGTAAATGGGCAGTCACTTATGAGGTATGATTTCTTTAGTATCTCTTCTGTTCTGACTTTATGTGGTATATTTCTTGTCCTTTTGCTTTAGGGCCAAATTCCATCACCATTATTGGTGGTAATACATGCTTTAGTTTAGGGCTAAAGTCCATCGCAGTTGTCTGTGGTAATACATGCTTTAGTTCAAGATTTTCTTGTTTGAAATAAGGTATGATAATCAACTGAACATGCAGACACGTTTAGAAGTACACATTTACTTTTTGGATGCCCAATACTGGTATGAGATTTTCGTCTACCAAGTGGGCAGATGTCATTAATTGCTAGTCGTTTCAAATTTGAGGTGTAGCTATTAATTTCCAGTTATTTACAATATTGAGATGCAATATATAGTAACGTGAAACTGGCTAAGTTGCACAGCATGAAAAAATATCCATGTCCATTAGGTTTTGCATTGCTTTGGCTATGTATTTCTGTCAAGAGAATTAGACAAAGAAAAAGGTGATGTGGTAGAACTTAGTTCTTAACATGAATCCGCAGTTAGGACTGAAGATGCTTTTTGAATTTTGACCTCTTCTTATTTTGTTTGGGAAAATACAAAAAACCTTCAAATAAACTCTTCAAATCCAAAAATCCTATGAAAATCAGTTTCAATCAAAAAATCCATTCCACAAAATTTTCATTCCAGACATTAAGGTTTTGTAAGTTTTGGTTTCAATTATCCTTGGGCTTGTTGGACTAAGAAATTTGTGAATTTGCTTTTTGGATAGATTTTTTTTTTTTTTTTTTTGTATCTTTTGGATAAATAAATTATATCAAGGAAAATTTTGAGGTTTTAAAATTCGAATGAACTAAAAAAAGTTTATTTTTTTCAAGTTCACAAAGTAAATTCTGATAAAATCTTTAACAGATATAAATAAATAAAATTAAAATTGATTTGATATTTGGTTAAAATATATTTATAAAACTTTAATTGTACAATAATCAAACTAAAAGTGGTAAAGTTTTAATCTAAAATGGTCAAGATTAAGATAGACACTTGTTTACAATCATTCAATTGTCAATTTAAATTAATTCTAGTTTTAGTTAAAACTTTTCATTTGATCTAAGTTAATTAATAATTTAAAGTAAATTTGTTGTTTGAGTCTGAATTTAATTATTAAATTCTAGGTTTCTTTTAATAAATTAACATAATTTTTATGAAAATTTAATCTTCTGAAAAATTAAAAAAATTTATTGTTATTAAGTTAATAAATATTTTGATCTTATTAGCTTTTGTCATTCACACTAAATGTTTTTTTTTTTTCATTCACGCTGAATGTTCTAGTGTCGAATGCATAAAAAATTAAGTTTCCTATTATTTAACTTCCTGGCTAATTCTATAAACAAAATGAAACCAAATTCACTAATTTTTATACTAAGAAGTCCAAGGGTAATTTAATCGAGAAAACGCAAAATCTTAACTGAGTAAGTTTTAAAAATTTAAGGTTGGGGTTTTGGGATGAAAAGTTGGAGGAATGGGTTGTTAAGTTGAAAAATATTTTCATGGAATTTTCGGATATAAAAGTTTATTTTTATGGTGATTTGTCTATTTTGTCTTCTAGCAAGAGTATGCATGATGAATGTGATTGTTTGCTGCACACACAGCTGAAATTCTTAATATACACAAATGTTGAGTAACCGACCACTTCTTGTCGTGGTGAGGTAAATTTAGTATTGCAGAAATTTTATACCATTAGTGTTCCATCTGCATTTGATAACTATGTGGGTGGAAGAATTGAAGAATATCTGAGATTGCTTATCATAAATGTTCTTGCCTTCTCAATCATTTTGTTGGGAATCCAAAACAAGTCCTTCATGTGGCATTTGCTCACTTTCATTTTCTTCCTGTGGGTCTGCAGGAATGGCCGGAGGAGGACTATCCACCCTACGCGAATGGACCTGGTTATATTGTGTCATCCGACATAGCACAGTATGCTGTATCTGAGTTTGAGAAACATAAACTAAGAGTACGTGCTTCCACATTGCTTTAATGCCCCCCTTCTCTGTGTGTGTGTGAGAGAGAGAGACTTGGATGTGACTGTACATTTTGTGCGTGTGTCCAGTGTCCAGTGCCCAGTTCCTGTGTGGTGGTGGTGGTAGTAATTTAAGTTTTGCTGTTGCTAGTTTTAAGTAGGCTGTTTTTGCTGACTAAATTGAGCCTCTCTTTCCCATGACTCAGTTATTCAAGATGGAAGACGTTAGCATGGGAATGTGGGTGGAACAGTTCAACAGCTCAAGGCCAGTTGACTACGTGCATAGCCTGAAGTTCTGTCAATTTGGATGTATTGAGGGTTATTATACTTCACATTACCAATCTCCTAGACAGATGACCTGCTTATGGCAAAAGTTGCAACTTCATGGAAAACCCCAATGCTGCAACATGAGATGACCGCTTGCGATGAAGATGGAAAATTTCAGAGCACAAACGAAGAAAAGAACTTTTTCTGTTAGCTGTACATAGTTCTGAGTAGCTGGGCTTCGGGGGCATTTCTGTTACTTTTCTAGTTCATTCATTTTTTGACCCACCTTGTTTTGGGGCCCAATTTTTGTAATTGTTATGGCTCACAGATGCTAGGACTATTTTCAACTACTCTTTGTGGTTGGTATCAAGAGTTGTAACAACAAAATTAGAATGCTGATCATTCATTCTGTCATATTCCACTAATATCCTCTTTGAATTTTCTATTTTCCCTATTTATATAATGCTATAGGAATCTGACAACCCCGAATGGATTAAGATGTCAAAGTAGGTAACCAGTGCAAAAGTTGAAGAACTAATATACCTAAATGCTTTTTTTTATGAGCAAATGAAATTGCTGAGATATGGTAAAAGGGACTAGTATCGAAACTTAACCGGCCATAGCAAGTTTTTTTGAGCTGTTGACTAAAGTTGAGACGCAGCATGCTGCAGGTTAAACAGGAAAGCATTAAGCACATTCTTCTTGGAACCAGCTATTTATTTTGGTGATATTCACCAAAAATTTTACCAGTAATATATAGGAAAAATGTAGATATGGTATTGTTAAGAACATGTCCGACTCTGAACCTGTCTTTACTAAAGTGCTGCTTTGACAATCTGCTGCAAAGCGCTGTTCGGATGAGATTTAGATTTTGGGTAACCTTTCGTTTAAGGGAAATACTGCTGAAAGCTTTCCTTTTCTTTTATACTGTATTACAGACCCTGTTTACACTTGATAATCGATATGTTCAGTATCCTGGTTCTGGTTGTTTCCATGTTCAAATCAATGTATAATCTCTTCAGCTGACCGCTTTGTTTATCTTTTGTTTCAAGGTAACAGGTGGAGGATTTCCGGGGTTGTCCAGAACATCGTGGGGATACAAATGATACCAGAGCAGATAGTGGGTGGTAAACTTTACATTTCGTTATTTGAAGCTTCCCATGGAATTTGGGATAAAGAAAGAACATTTTGCAAGGAAAGTGGTTCTCTTTTAGTGGAGGCGCTTTAAAGAAGGAACATATTCCATAAGGTATTATTGTTGCATCTATTTTTTTATGCAGCTGATTCCTTGAGGCTTGAAAGCTCTACTTTTTAAAGCTGTCTCACATATTTAGAAATCGGCTTGACCCACAGACTTGGGAGAATATGAATTGGATGGTTATGAGATAAAGGCGAATTCAACATAAAGTTTATGCTTTCTAAACTGATGGAGTGATCAAAGTTCTCGAGATTCATCTCAGATATAACGACCGAGTTTTGGCATCCTCTGTGCATGACTAAATTGTTTTTTACCACAGGAAAACATTGCACACAGCAGCAAGTCAGGGCTACTATAGCTTTTCATGCATCCATTATCATGCAACTTATAACCCAGAGAACAAATTTCATTCTTGTTGATTGAGTAGTAGTACAAGATTTTCAATTAGTGGACAAACAGGATAAAGGAATTCAACCTCTGCATTGGATAATCGTTTTACAATAGGAAGGCAATATCCACAATTTACATCAAACAGGGGACAGCATGATTCTCCTCAAGAGTAGAAACTTGTCTGAGTTATTCAAGATCATGTAATTTGTCACATATCCGAAACTCATAGATTGAATTCACTAAATGTCCCTTTTCAGCCTACATAAGGACCAACATGATGAACCATGTGAAGGAGAAGACTGACAGAGTCCCTACAAGCACAATATCATGTCAGATTTCAAGAAACAAACTTCAGTAGCAAGAACCGCAGGAAATTTTTAAGGTAAAATCCTTTTACTTACCGGTTTGCCAGGGGAGAAATCTTGAACCATAGCTCCAAGATTCTCCATAGAAACAATCTGTTGTTGTATTCAACCCACCAGGACAATTACAAGCAAATAACTTGTATGGACCGTTATTAAATCCACAGACACCATTACTCTTTTCACAGCTCGCGCATAATGCTGGATAGTCATTGTTGAAATTGAACTTGTACTTAAGTGCAACCCCATATTTCCATCCCTCAGGATTAGATTCTTGGCCATTGAATCCATACAAGGCCGAATAAGACGTGCACTGCAATTTCTGCAAGTCCATGTCAAATGAAGGTCCAAGATCCACCGGTGTGTACACACAACAAGTGGATATTGGGAGACTAAGCCGGCTGATTGCTTCACAAGAATAGAGCAGGCTGCAGATAGATGCACCCTGAGAATCACACATAGGGAAAGTGGAATTATTTCCACCACCATCTCTGTAAATTGGTGAAGTGGTCGAGCAATCAAGTAGTGCGAAAACTGTGTCATCATGGAAACTGAAGGGGCGTCCCAGTCTAGGCCGAAGCCTTTGCTGGGCTGTGTGCAGGAGCAGGTTGACATGGTTGGATCAGAAATGTACATAACTTGGTTATTATAGTCTATAGAGGTGATGGTGTAGCAGCCAGTGTGACTGGAGAATGTTAGCTGTTGCTGGTTGCAGGTCACGTAATGTTGGAAGCGTGGATCGCCACAGCCAGGGCCGGTGCCAAAGGGATACTTGATTGGGAGTTTACCACATGTTTTTTGACAGGTTTGGGATGAGATTAAGCAGGGAAGAAATATGATCAGAAGTGAGGAAAGCAAAGCGATGGAGGAATTCTTGGGCTTCATTGTGACAGAATACACACTAGAGAAAGAGTGGGATAGAAAGACAAGTGATAGGCTTGAAATATATAGATGTGCCCCATGGTTCAAATTTGCCTCACTTTCCTTTTGGAGCTACTCACAACTCTTGTAGTAGGTTCAAAGGACTTTTTCTTAAGAACGACGGGCCATTCATCTGGATTTACTAGCAATTGTTGGATCATGTTGTAATAGAGTGGAACGAGGATGAGACGTGATAATTTATTGGTAAACATTTTATGTTTGCAATTTAGTTAATTATGAATTTGAATTACCAAAAGAAAGTTGAAAAATTAATTAATATTTTTTTTAAATGGAAAAAAAATTAAAAAATACTTTTAACATAGAGGATCTATATGAATTACAAGTGACCCATATATGTGTGTGTGTATATATATATATATATGTGTGTGTGTGTGTGTGTGCGCGTTTGTAGTTGGCTTTGTTTTGGGATAAAAATTCACGTTCATATTAGAACCTTGACTCATATCTAATGCACAATTATCTAATTATTGAGAAAAAAAAAAAAGGAAGAATTTGCTCTAGTCATATACATCATAGGGATTTGGTTTTTTAACTTTACTTGGGGTGTAAGGATTGCTAGCTTTTGGTCTCACCAATCTCAATACCCTTGATGTTTTGCATCCACAAATTTCCACAAATTGCAAGAATAATTCTTACCCTAAGATACTTGTCACAAAGTAAATTTTGTTACTCATAACTTAGGACTGTCTAAATTATAAGGTTAATATCCCAAGTAGGCAATGTTGATGCAGAAACAAGCATATGTTCTGAACTAAAAAAATTTACTAGTATTTTCAAATAATTGATTTTGGGTTTAATAGATGTACGCTAGTATGTATCTCATTATATATTAATATTTATTTATATATAAATATATAATAAGATATAACGTAAACCATGGATAATATAACATGAGCTATGAATATCAAACTCTTCAATCCATTATTAATCATGAGTATTGACTTGTCAAATAATAAAATCTTATTACATCCGGCCACATTCTACAAGCACATCTATAGTGCATAAACAAATAAATGAAAGTGGAAAAGCAGTAAAAAAATAAAACCAAATATATGCACGCAAATTCAGATCTTCGATTTTTTGAATTCTACTTTATTTATATATATATATTAGGTATATATATTTCAAGTCAAATATATATTTAAGGGAGCATTTTATCTAAATTTTAGGTTTGATTTCTTTAATCAACTCAAATTGATCAGTCCACATGACTTCAGATCTTCTCATTTGTCGGTGCATGAATTGCTCCCTCGGGAATACCCAATCCTATTTTTTTTTAATTAATGTTGATGATCCTTTTATTATTGTAATCCCATTAAAAATTAAATTAAAAATTAATTTTTTCTAAATATATTTTTCTAGTTTTAATTAAGCATATTACATGTGAAGCTCTTCACAAAATATTTCTGCCAATCCCCCAACAACTCCCCCACCCAAAAAAAAAAAAAAAAACAATTCCTAGTTCCATTCTTTATTGTACATGAACCATGTTCATTTTTGATAATTCTGCTTCAATCACGTGAAAAGGAAAAGTCAAAATTAAAAAAGGAAACGAAGGAAGAAGAGAAGAGAGAAAAAATAAAATTGAAAAAGTTGAACTAAAGAAGGGAAAGTCAATTTAAAAAAAAAGTTAAAGGAGAGAGTGTGTGAAAAAAAAATGAAAGAATAAATGAAAGACTAAAGATAAAAAAAGAGTAAAAAAATTAAATACAAGCCAATTAGTATAGTACTGGTGACATATTGACCATGGCTTTTAAGTGGTGGTGGTAAATTATTTGGAATAAATAATCGCATCGCGTAGATTTTCATGTTTTATTTAGTAATAGTTGATTTTATAAATTAATCCACAAGTGGTAATATGTCGATTTTAATTCGTAATATATACCAATTTTATGTTAATTTATGAATTCATACTTTGCTCTGGCATTTTGCAACTAAATAAATTGAGGGTCGCACATGTTAGCGTTTAAATTTGTTTGAATTTTTTTATTTAATTTTAAAAGTTATATTTAAATTTAATTGAATTATTAATTTAACTAATTTTGAATGAGTTTTAATCGAATCAAATACAAATCGAGTTCAAGTAATTAGATCTTTATATATATTTTTTTATTATTTTTAACTAATTAATTTGAGATTGAGACGAGATCCATTCTTATCGAACAAAAAATATATTTTAAATTGAATTTAAATAAACTTTGAATGATTGATCTCGAATCAATCAAGTATGTTATGGTTAAATTATTTTGCATTCCATTTACAACTCTAATACAACTTAGTAATATTTGATTCTAATTTTATGTTTTTTAATTGGACCCAGTCTGGAATTTTGTTTATTTCTCAGTACGAGCCCAAATATCTGGGCTGTAGCGAAAGCCCACAATCTTAAAGAGCCCATATAATCACCCAAAATAAACAAAATTAACAAAGGTTCAAAGTTCAAACTTTTCAAAACCTGAAGCAGCTATAGCTCGCCTTCTTCAGCACTCTCTTCCCCTCCTGCAGGTTACCTCTGAAGGCACTTTGATTTTCGGATTGATTAAAAATAAGAAGTTGGGTTTTATTTTTATTATTTTTATGATTTTTGATTCTGTTGGGCATCGTTTCTCTTTTTTAATTTACCTTCCTAATGTTAAGGATTTCTATTTTCTATTTTTTTCCCCCGAGGATTGTGAGGGAATTGCATTATTAGTATCAATTTTCACAAAGATTGAACTTTTACCATGTTAGTTCAATTCTTTTTCAGTGATTTTATCTATAATTTTTAAGTATTTTTGGTGGTTCAATCTTTAGCAGTTACTTTGAAATGCATTGCGTGTGTGCTCGTTACATATTTGATGAATTGCCTTGAGTATATTATTTCAGCTGTGTACTTTTATGCACATTATATTTCTGTTTCTGAAATGCATTTGCTCTGACGTGAATGAATGAGCAATTATATGATGGTTGCAGGCATTAATCTAATTCGGTTGTTTGGTGTTATCATCAATGAGAAATTAAAGTTGTACAAAATATGATACTGTTTGCTTTTTAGTTAGATTAAAGCGACATTCTCATTTCTTATTGGATTGACCTACTGGAAATTGTTACAGGGAATTGTAGAGCAATTGCATACTTGAGTCCTGCTTTGATTATGAATGGTTTTGAAATTAGCATATGGGTGAAATATTGAACTCTACCCAATGCCGATTTGTTTCTTGATGGAAGATTGAGTTTTATGTGAGAGTTATGTATGAAAGTAATCTTTTGATCCTCCTGATATTTAGTCGTTGGTTCTGGTATACTTTGAACTTTTGAGTAACATTTGAAACATAAGATGAGATCATTAAGGACTTGCTAAGTCATCTTATGAGAAAGCCCAAAAATGCCATTAAAAAGTAAAAAAATATTATTCAAATAACATAGCAGTCCTTGGTATTACAAGGAAGGCATCGGTTGTGTGTAAGGGCTTGCTTCTCCGGCTGTGTTTATGCGCACGGTAGTTTATTCGGAATTGAATGTTGCGTATTCACTTAATTAATTTTATTAATGTTGTAAAAACATACGAGTAATGCCATTATTTTGTGTATTAGGTGATGCGGTGATTAGTAAGCCTGCAGGGAGCCAATTCAAATCAGACATGTAATTTTTGAAATCTATACTGATGGATCTCCTCCACCAGCATGAAGAGGCATCCCATCAACCTTTCAGCTTACGGTCATCAAGTGTTTTCTTGTTATTTACACCCAAGTTCAAGCAGAGGTCATCTCTCATTCGTATGCTTTTCAAGTTCTTCTTCCTTTGGGTCATCAGGTCTGAGATCTTTTCCTGATTATTCACCAAAGAAACCTTCTATAAAAGACTCTGAATTTGTCCATCGTATCTCAACTATTATCAAGCAACGCCGCTGTGAGCCCTTTCGACAAATTCTGAAGCCCTTTGAATCCAAATTCAGGCCTGACCATCTCATTTGGGTTATCATGGACATAAAAAATGATTACAGACTAGTTGTGAATTTATTTGACTGGTCATGCATTAGAAGGTACCCATCACTTGAGGCATGCTGCATCCTTATTCAAATTGCTGTTGCTGCAGAAGATCTAAAGATGGCTCTAAAACTTTTTCATGAATTCTGGACAAAACCCAGTATTGATGGCAATACCTCAGCCTCCCAGTTTCTTGAAAAGCTAATATACACTTACAAGGATTGGGGTTCAAATCCCTATGTCTTTGACATTTTTTTCCAAGCTCTTACTGAAAATGGACACCTTGATGATGCGAGAAAGCTCTTTGATAAGATGTTGAATTATGGTTTGGTTCTCTCTCTTGATTCATGTAACCTGTTTCTCTCCAGACTCTCGAAAGATATTGATGGTCCCAAAATGTCATTAAAGGTTTTCCGTGAATTTTCTGAAGTGGGTATCCAGTGGAATACCGTATCATATAATATAGTTATACATTCACTTTGTCAATTAGGCAACACCAAAGAAGCTCATAACCTACTTTTGCAAATGGATTTAAGGGGTTGCAATCCTGATGCTGTAAGTTACAGTACAGTAATTAATGGGTACTGTAATCAAGGAGAACTTCGCTCGGTGCTAAAAGTTGTTGAAAATATGCAACAAAAAGGTTTGAAGCCAAATGCATTTACCTTTAACAGTATAATCCTTCTTCTGTGCAAGACTGGTAAACTGGTAGATGCAGAGAAGGTTCTGAGGGAGATGATTTCTCAGGGAGTTTTTCCTGATAATGTAGTCTACACGACTCTCATTGATGGTTTTAGCAAAACTGGAAATGTTGCTTCTGCATTCAGAATGTATGATGAAATGCGGAGTCAGAATATTATTCCTGACTTTATCACATATACTGCTCTAATTTGTGGCTTTTGTCAGAATGGGAAAGTAGCAGAAGCAGACCTGCTCTTTCATGAAATGCTAAATATTGGGTTAAAACCAGATGAATTTACTTATACTACGCTTATTGACGGTTATTGCAAGGCAGGTGAAATTAAAAAGGCATTTTGTCTTCACACTGAGATGATTCAGATGGGCCTGATTCCAAATGTGGTCACCTACACTGCACTGGTTGATGGGCTCTGTAAACAGGGGGAGGTTGATACAGCAAATGAACTTCTTCACGAGATGTGTGAAAAGGGGCTTGTTCTAAACATTTACACGTGCAATGCACTTCTCAACGGTCTTTGTAAATCCGGGAATATTGTGCAAGCAGTGAAGTTGAAAAAAGATATGGAGGTGGCTGGGATAGAGCCTGATGCTTTTACCTATACTACTCTAATGGATGCTTATTGCAAATCTGGGGAAATTATTATGGCGCACCAGGTGCTTCATGAGATGTTACAGAGGGGGATTAAACCAACTGTTGTTACATTCAATGTTCTAATGAATGGGTTCTGTATGTCAGGGATGCTAGAAGATGGTCAGAAGCTACTAAACTGGATGTTGGAGAAGGGTATACTGCCTAATGCAACCACTTATAATTCTCTTATTAAACAACACTGTATTAGAAATGATATGCGTACAGCCACTGAAGTTTACCGGGGTATGTATCATCAGGGAGTGGCGCCAGATGAAAATACCTATAATATACTGATACGAGGGCATTGCAAAGCGAGGAATATGAAGGAAGCATGGTTTTTGCGTAAGGAAATGGTTGAGAAGGGATATAATCTTACACTTGAGACCTATAATGCACTAATAAAGGGATTTATAAAAAGGAAGAAGTATACAGAAGCCAGAGAAATTTTTGAAGAGATGAGAAAAAAAGAATTATCTGCAGATAAGGAAATATATTGCACCTTTGCAGAGATGAATTATGAGGAGGGGAACATTGATTTGACTTTGGTGCTTTGTGATGAAGCAGTAGAGAAGTGTCTCATTGAAAATAGCAAAGGTGGATAACTATTATAGCTTGGTTTGATCTTTGTGGAGTTCATCTTCACTCTGCATGGTTTGGGTTACTGGCAAGCGATCATTGGAGAACTTTGGTAAATTCTGCTTTTTATGCTATTTTTTCTTGTTAAAGCTAGTTATTATATTAGTTCCTTGAAAAGTGGCTAATTTGCAACCTGTGCAAGTGATGAGTCCCTTGGTGACATTTCCCTTGCAATTCTATCCACTTCTTGGCGTGGCAGATGGATTTTCTGATACCATTGTGATCAGTAACATGGTATTACTTTATGCCATAAGAGAAGGCATGAATATCAAAGTAATGTTTTTTCTCCTTTTTGTTTAAAGAAAAATAGAAGCAGCATATATTGGAAATAGAGATGGATGAAGAACACTCATTCTAGTTGAAAGATAGACTGAACTCTTGAGAGTTGAGAGCGGTATCTGCTTTCATGGCTGGCCAGCTCAGTTGAACATCACTTTTAGAAGTGTCTTAATAGTTTGAGGAATAATTGATTGGAGAATAATTTAGATGGGACGAGTATATGATATACATGTAGAAACGTAGAGTAAACTTTTATTGAAATGCATTTAAAAACCAATACCTTGAGGATAGTAAATGGACGGCCAACTGTGAGTCAAAGAGCCACCTGATTGAAAAAATGTCACATCTAAGTTTCCTCGTGCTCTAGCTGCTGTTTTACCCCTAACTGAAGAATATTTTTATGAATCAATTGTTTTGGGCAACACATGAAGGATTTCTCATGCTGTAACAATTTAGCTTTTGGAATTCATAAGTTTCACTTCATCCTTAGTTTTTTGCCTAATCCAAGGCATTTTAATGTTGCCACATAATGCCATACCTGGTCAAATGCCTGATGGGGGTATTAAGTAAACCATTAAATTGAGATAACTTGTTTGATTACCCTGTTTTCCCAATCAAAAAATGATTGTATATATTATGCTTTGTCAGCATTCTTGTTATTTGCCCATTGAAGGATCTGCTTTTTTTTAAAATCTATATATTTGCTTGTTCTGTCCAGGGCTGCTTGAAGTGGAAGAACTATGGCATGATCACATCTAGATTATAGTATTCCCCATATCTATATTTGTACCAGGGTATGTTTGTTTGTTAAATCGTTCATTAAAATTTGCAGTGCCACCCCTTTGCATTGCTTATCTATTACCATGCAATACAGGAAATTGGTGGAATCCTTGGACCTTGGTCTTGCAAAAAGGCAGGAAGTTTTGCCTATGAAGATATATAAGCACGCAAAGTGCCATCCTGAAGTTTGGAGATCTTTATGATGCCTTGTGGATTAAGAGGGTGAATATAATGATTCTCAAAGGAGGTGCTTTTGGTCAGTCTTACTCCAGGTGTGTACTTGGCCCTCGATAAAGCTATTGAAGCTTGGAGATGCATGCCTAAGGATTTTTTTAAAGTAGAGGTTGCTAATGGCCAATGCACCTTCTTTTGACATGCAACTGGCATCTAATGCTCCAATGAGCAGCATATAGCAATGAGAAGGAATGAGATTGCTAGAATTTGTTGAATCTCATTTATCATGTATACAAAAGGCCCAGAGGAAGGAGCTTAGGGCAAAGGAGTGCAGATATAAAATACTAAATGAATGCAACTGATGAAACGCTTCAGCTCAGTATGTGAAAAACCGAAGAATTGGATTCTGAATTATCTGGACAACGTTCTTGTAATAGTGAACAGAGGACCCTAAAGAGAACTGCTGCAGTAGTGCTTCAGCAAAGGTTTGTGTGGTTTGCAAAAGAGTTTCTATGCTTGAATTTTGATGCAGATGAAAAGGGAAATTGGCCATTAGGGAGAGCTTGAGATGGAATATCATCCAAGTGCTGGTAGCTCTGTTGTTCCATATGGCCCTTCTGTTGAAGCATTTCTTGTACAAGCAATTGGACTGAAATTACCTCGATGTCTGGTTCACTAAGCTTGTGCTTGTTGGGCCATTTTTCACATTGCATGGATGGAGAGGAAGTGGAGGAATTTTGAGTGATAATATTTATATAGGACTGCTGCCCAAATCTTGAGTGAGACCGCGGATGCTGTTATTACAGCTGCTAGTTGGCAGAAAGTGCTAAATTTCCAGTCAGAATTAGCTGCACAGACCAGGAACTTGTCCTATTGTAGGGCTTTCTGTTGTCGATTATCTACTTTTAGCCATATACTGTCAAGGAAGGCCCCTTGATGATGCCATCATTATTCTGTTTTGTCAATAAAATAATTTATATTCACCAAGAACTTTACAATCACATAGATGGTCTTTTCCTTTCTATTTTTTTTCTCCTTTTCTGTGTTTTCTATGGTTTATTAATAATTGGATCCAATTACGTGGGTGCCCACGAGGAATATAATTAAAAAAATTCTTAGACTAATTAGGATTTAAAAGTCTTGAATTTGGAATCAAAGACCTTGTAGGATCACAAGGTGGACAAGAAAAGGGATTCCACAAGATGGAATCAAGAGGAGTCCTATAAAAACCCCTTAATGGCGGAAAATTTGCAAGAAGTGTCTTGCAATTTTCGTCCTCTCTCTCACACATGCAAGAAATAGTTTCTTCTTTTCTTTGTCCAAAAATCCACCAGAAATAGTTTCTTCTTTTCTTTGTCCAAAAATCCACCATGTCCTAGATTAATTTAATTCTTTATTATTCTTTGAGGTGCCTGAGTTTCAAGATATATTGCAAATGAGATTAGTTACAGCTAAAATGGTGGCATAAACTGGATATCAACACTGGGAAGCGTCGCTGAAAATACTTGTGAAGGTCTATTATTCATTAGCATCCTCTCAGTTTCAGTACAAGAAACCTTGCATGTCACAAGAAAAACTCCAGGAAAAGCAGAACTGCAGAAACAAAAAGCATCACTACTGAATGTGGATGAACAAGGTAGCCATTTGACGGAGCAGCCACCGGGGGAGGATTTGTAGATATCACAACTTCCTTTGAGCAGGCATAATTGCATCGGCTTGGACGAACTGCTCTGTAAACACCACTCTGTGTTAAAATGTAAACATCTTTTCTGTTATCTTCTCCAAAGGAAAATATGTACTCTAAAGCAGGAAGATTGCTGTTGGGCACTGAGTCACACTTGATGGGAGAATCTGGAGCGCAGCTGAAAGAAATGTCACTGGTTGTAAAGTTTCCACTGTTTCGGGGGGTTTCTGATGCTGCCCAAATATGACTTGCATACAAATCTCCATACAAGTAACTGCAACATAAAATATTGAGGCAAAGGTACGGTAGTTGGACAAGTATAAGCAAGATTATACAAAGAAATATAGTTGGTTTCTTGTGTTTTCACCTTCCATATGTGCATGGATCGGTCTGGGAACGATAGAAGTATCCACCTGATATTGCTGCAGAGCCAAGTTTATTTATATTGGAGTGGCTGTATCCCACCACTGGGAAGATTGGGTCTATGGAATCAGCAGAAGTGTTGCCCCTGGAGTTTTTTAAGGCTGAAAAACAAGAGGGCCTTCGTAGACACGCCATCCATAGTTTCCCCCCTTAGAGATGATATCAACTTCTTCATATTGATCCTGGAAAGACTCATATTAAGCATATGAGACATGGTAAACTGGCATAAAGAATTTGAAAACTTGGTAACAAATCCTTCAGCATAGAAGATTAAAAAAAGGTTATTAAATAACAGTATCTCTGAACCTGTCCAACATCAGCACAGAGGAAGTAGGAAGGCCTTTCTGAATCAAAGCTACAACGCCAAGGATTTCTTAAACCGTAAGCCCAGATTTCTGGTTCCATTTCTTTGTCTTCAGAATAAGGGTTATCTTGAGGGACAGAATAGTTTCCCCATCGGCCTAGCTTAACTATTTCCTCTTCACCTGAGAACCCCACATTTATTAAACAGGATTGATCAAAAACTGAGATCGTAAAAAAATATGGGCTTTAGTGCAATACATAGAGAATTGATATTCACAGAATGCGCTTACATGCAGCAGAAACTGAGCAAATTTACCAATAAGCAAAAAGAAGATGAGGATTAAGGTTTTATGGTTTGAATACTCACTTGGTATATTGTCTACATCAACCCTCATAATTTTTCCAAGCAGCGACTTCTTATTCTGGGCAAAATTATAGGGATCACCTTTACTTCCTCCATCTCCCATCATGATATACATATAGCCATCAGCTGGACCAAAAAGAATTTGGCCACCATGATCTGCTGTGAAGGGTAGCCCCAATGTGAAAATTCTTCTTACTTCCTGCGGTCTTGCCTTTTCAGCCTAGAGATCATATGTAACTCAACTCAGATGCATTCTACTTTTCTTGTTCAATTGTTATCGAAAGCCCATTTCTATTCTCATTAATGTGTAGAAAAAGGTTTACCATTGATGGGCTTGAAGCAGTTCCATTAGCAGTATACTCAGCAATCACAGTGTGATATTTGCAAACCTCTCCTGCATCCAAAGAACCTAACTGCGAGGGGTCACAGGCCACGTCTGAATTGCATGCGCATCTCCCACCACATCCTGGAGACTTCTCTCTGTCACAGTTGAAGGATGCAAAGAACCGTCCATTCGTTGCAAAGTTTGGATGAAATGCCATTCCCATCATCCCAAAGCTGGTATCCAGATAAACTTGATCTGTCAAGTCAACAAATGGACTTGATTCATCGAGTCCCAATACATCCCCTGAATCTTGTTCAGGAATAGTGGCCAACCAAATTTTGCCTGCCAGGTTGGAGAAGAAAGCCCGATTGGATCCATCAGGATGAGCAACCATGTTGATATAAGAACCATTGCCAACTTTCTCAAGGCACATCCCCTTTGGGAGAGGCAATGTATCGGTTTTATTAAGCGAAACAGGTTCACCATTAAAGCAAAGAGAGTTTTCATCAGAGGCACCACCAAATGCATTGCAAAACTCAGATTTCGATTGCCAGAGGTCAGTTAACTTGGATAAGGTCGCGTTTTGTGGAACTTCAGCCTTACTTTGCAGTGCAGGGGCAAAGGGAGAATTAAGAATCAATACATCTTGACAAGATTCCCATACAGTTGAGCAAAAGCTATCATTAGTCTGGCTTGACAAGGATGACACAGCTGTGCCAGCTGTGGAATTGCAAAGTATTGGAACTGGTCGAGGCTCTGAATCAACATTGAATAGTTTTGCTGAGAATGGATCACAAGTCTGACGAAATAAAGATTTCGTAAATAATCTTGAAAAAGGGATTCTCTGACTAACAAATATTTCAAAATGATATTGAGGAAAATTCCAAGTTACATTTGAAATAAGTATAAAAATTGTATGACCTTCCACCAAAATTTAAACAAGTTTTCATACGAAAAGTATTGCCTTCCATTCTACAAGAAACCCAAAAGAACTCTTCCTACAGAAATGGAACATAAAATGTTTAGGAGCATGGCAGTTAGGGAAAAAAAAAAACACTTTCATGGGATTCCTCAAAAGAAAAACAAGCACAAAATTTGCCAGCTCTATAATTAAGTTATAGCAAAAACCAAGCATCCCTGTTTTCAAAAAAATGCTTATTCATTCAGAAGTTCAAAAACTCACTGCACAGAGGACTGATTTCACAGCAGCAGCACAGGCAGAATCAGATATGTTCATGGCCTGAAAACGCTTCTGCAACTGCAGATCTTCTGATGGACTGCAACACACTTTCCCATTGTATGGACAAAACGCCAAACGGCCCTTTGGGCTGGTAGGTGCCCCTACAAATTTCCATACAAAGAAAGCCAAATAAATCGAAGAAACATGGCAACAAGAATCACCAAAAACACACACTTACTCAAGTCAGTGCACAAGGGTAATGAAGAAGAAGGAAAAGGGAATAAGAGCAGCAGACAGAACAAGTACAAAATTTTCACAACTTTTTCCATCTTTCCACTGTTTGTAAAAGAGGAGAGGACAATGATTACAAGCAGCCACTACTCATATCACCAAATCCTTATCTTCTATGCTTCCACTATGTACAAGTGCAACTTAATATATCCTTAGCATATAAATGCTGAAGAAGGAAAAGCTGGAATTAATAAAATATACAAACGTTTATCCAGAAGCCATTGAACTTTTCATGTCCCTTTGGACAAGAAACTCTCTCTCATTGGAATTTTTTCATGAGGGCCATGGATCAGTGGAGCTAAACCTTAAAGCTAAGTTTGATATAAATGGAATATGGACTTTGCACCCAAGTTGTGGCACATAATTTCAAGACTTGGGATTGACTTGTTTATTTGTACAAAATCTCAGTGGATGGAAGTGGTTAAAAAGGAAAGCAATAATGGTTGAACAAAATAAATGTGCACAAGATAACAAAAAAGTTGGGTGATTGTTGGTGACAGTAAATGCACACTTTGTCATTTATTGGTCTTTCTTTACTATTTGGTTTTCATACTTTTTTTTCAAGATTCAAAAAGGTGTCAAAAGCAATGCACATAATGTCAATATCTCGTACCCCTAAAAAGATTTAAAAGGGTCGAATTAAGAGTTATAAATAATATAATTTCAAACCCGTAAAATTTTTAGTTCAATTTCTAAAATATATTGCATTTTATTAAATCATCTAGACTAATGTGGGTTGTCACGACCAAATCGACAAAGCTCGTTAAAGAGGTTGGACTTTTGAATTGATTTCTTGAAATTCATTTATGAGGAATATGGTCTATGGGGACACAGATTTTCTATTATTAGACGTGAAAGCAACCAAAAAAACCCAAGAAACGGACAATCACATTATCACTTATCTGTCAGAGATTTTTTTTAGTTAGTCTTAACAGCTAAAAAGAAATCTAGAAAACTAGACGTGCGTCACTAGTTGGGTCATAATGGATCCAGAAGAATCATATAAAATAATACTTAACCATCTGCACCCAAGTTTGGGCCATAATGGCTTATGCCTGGGATCAAATCCATATCCCTAAAATCCAAAAAAATCATGATTGGCCCAATTTCGGTCCAAAATCATCAAGCCCAAATCAACCAAACCAAGCTGGGCCTATATTAATTGCGTCTAGTACAATGTCCAAATAACCCAAATCCAATTATGCCTGACCCCATAATATTGCAATATAAGTAGTTAAAAATGTTTAATACTTAGGTATTATTTTATTTGATTTAATTTTGGAATAAATCGTGCTGAATCTAATTGAGTACAATTCATTCCAACAGAATATTTATTTTCTTGGGCTACATCTAAGTCCGAAGATTTTATGCCAGTTGCTCTTTGTCAAAATGAACCATATTTTTGTTATTAGGGATTGAAATTTGGATATAATCATTTTGATATTTTGATCTGTCTAGTACTTTAATTAGATCAATGTTATTTTATCTTATTGATAGGACTAAAATTTAATACTACTTCATATAATATTTAATGTTTAAATTGAAAATATTTAACATCTTAATTTGAACCCTTAATTAAATTCTGATTCCAAACTCACTTTGAAAAATTCCGCATCATATGGATGTGCCAATGTGAAGTTGAATAGTAAAAGATACAATAAATCATTAATTCTTACGTCTCACATAGAAAATACGGTCACACAGCCAACCTTTTTTGATTGTTTATGATAAAAATAAAAATAAATAAATCCCATAAAAAGTAACAGCCACTGATTTTCCAGTCACTGACACGTGGCTTGACTAATTTTGTTTTTAAAGGAAAATAAGTGTTAAAAGAAGGGGAGCTGAACTTTCTTCAATCCCCGTCTTTCTCAAAGATACCTTTCATTTCTTTTCTTTCTTTTCTTTCTTTTTTCCCTGTTAATATATTTCCATGTTAGATTTTTTTTTTCTCAGTGGCCAAGTAATATTATACCTTATAAGATATTATCAGGTTTTTTTTTTTTTCCAAGCATTTTGAAAACCTAAATAATAAAAAATTTCTAGCTCAAATTTATCACATTTATGTCATTTTAAATTCAAATTTTATTATCTAATATTGAACTAATATTATCTAAAGGACGAAGTTGTGGATCTCAAAATCAGTGAATAATTATGATTTGAATGTTTTATTACAGTTTTGTAGTGTTTCTCGTGATACATGTTGGCATGCAATTTGATTACTTATATTTGTGCAAAAAATAATTTTTTGCCTATTAAGTTTTTTTCTGCAGTTTTATATGAATACATTTTATTTTGCATATTTTATTGTTAATTACATTTTATAAAAAAAATACGTGTATTGTTGTAAAAGCAATTTGAAATCTCCACACACGTTTTTGAATTTAATAAACATTAGACGAATAAAAATTCTCAAATTTTCTTTTGGCAAAAGGTAGTATTCTGTTTGCTGCCCAAAATTTGAAAAAAAAAATTATTAAAAGGCCAAAAAAAAAGTGTGATATGTCCACTCTTCTTCCTTTACTTGAAAAAAAGGATAAATTAAAAAAAGTGGATATTAAAATAAAGCGTAGATCTTTTTCTTGATTTTTATTTTTTAAAAAAGATAAAAAAAAACCTTGAAAGTGTGGCAAGAGTTTACTCTTTTAGGGATTTTTTTTTTAAATATGTACAAAGTTTATATTTTTTATTTCTGATAATAAAAATTGAAAGCGTGGATTTAGTCCACGTATTATTACTATAGAAAATTAAGAATTCTTTCTTCTTTTTTTTGCAGTTTTTAATATTTTTTTTTATTCTAATAATACACAGTTAAAAAAGCCCACATAAATTTTATGTGTAAATTAAAAAGAATTTAAAATTTTATCTTTCTTTAAAGGAGTAATTAAAAAATTTTGCTTTTAAAGAAGTGCTAACTTTTCTTGAACGTCATTTATTTTTCACCACCGGCGTGGAAAAGGGAGTTGAAGGGGAGGAGGGTTTTCAACGATGAAGAAAGAATTTATGATGCAAGGATAATTTTGGCGTGCAAAAAAGATTTTTAGGGCAAAAATATCTAAAATGAGTTCTAAATATTTACCAAAAAACCATCTCCTAAACCAACTTCTGAATTTTAGCTTCTAACTACTTAATTTTAGAGAATTAGAAGTGGAAATTATAATCCAAATACTCAATTTGAGCTTTTTTTTTCTTCAGAAAAATCACATAAGAACTTGAATTTAGTTTTCCTAAAATCGCATAAAAATTAAAATATCTATCTTAAAGAGGTGTGTAGCAAATCATTTTAACTCCTCTTCTCCAATGTATTAGCACAAACTGGATTTTAATTTCTCAAAATAAAATATACGTGGTTCTTGAAATTGAAGCCTAATGGTAGCAGCTTGTGTTCATGATTCAATTAATTTGACCAATGGAATGAAAATTTTTGATTCGAAATTGAATTAAAAATTATAGGTTCTATTTTAATTTTTAATTTAGGATAATCGAATCGAAAATCGAATTACTACTTTTTTATATATTGTATATATAATATTTTTTATTTTTTACTCACTTAAATTAAAAAAATAATAAATAAAAAATATTTATAATTTTTAAATTTTTTAATAAAAATTCCATTCACTAAAAATTCAAAATAAAAAATAAAAAAAAAATAATTATAATTAAATCATAATTAATTAATATTTAAATTATAATCTTAAATTTCGACTTGATTCAATTTGACTCCCCCACAAAAGTCCTCCAACGCCTTAAAAGGGCTTGGGCCTACCGGCCTAGACTCTATTGACTCCATTTTCCATAGATTTGTGGCGTGGACGGACTCTATTGACTCTATTTTTCATGCTTTGCCACCAAACTGCATTTATACACTAACATATCTCATTGGAAAACCATTGCCATTTTTCCTGCGTTTATATTGTTGTAAACATACATCATTTTTTCAGTGCAAAAATGGCTTCTGTTGAAGTGAAACTCTTAGGTGCATGGTCAAGCCCGTATGTGTTGCGGCCCAGAATTGCACTCAACATCAAGTGTGTGGAGTATGAATTTATTGAGGAAAATCTTGGTTCCAAAAGTGATCTCCTTCTAAAATCCAATCCTGTCTACAAAAAAATTCCAGTTCTCATCCATGGTGATAGGCCCATCTGTGAATCACTCATCATTGTCCAGTATGTTGATGAAGTTTGGGCTTCTGGGCCTGCAATCCTCCCTTCTGATCCCTATGATCGGGCCATTGCAAGATTTTGGGGCACTTATATTGATGATAAGGTAAGGTTTTCTTTTCTTTCTTTTTTCCCTTCATCAGGTACAGTTCTATTTATCTAACCTGATCATTTGTTCAAACTGATGTTCCAGTGGTATCCATCTGTAAGGGCAATCTTATTCGCTGATGGAGAGGAAGCTAAAAAGGCAGCAGCACTGGAGGAAGCCAATCAGGGGATGGCTTTGTTAGAGGATGCCTTCATAAAATGCAGCAAAGGCCAAAAGTTCTTTGGAGGTGACAAAATTGGCTACTTGGACATTGCATTGGGATGTTACTTGGGGTGGGTCAGAGTGACACAAAAATTGGGTAAAGTCAGTTTGATTGATGAATCCAAGACTCCTAATTTGTTCAAGTGGTCTCAAGATTTTTCTGCTGATGTTGCTGTTAAGGATGTCTGGCCCGAAACTGATAAGCTCCTGGAGTTTGCTAAATACTTTGTTGCTAAAGTTAAAGCTTCTGGAAAAAATTAATTAGCTGTAGAGCCCAGTGCAGAACAATAAGATTTCTGAGTTGTGTGGAGGTGTAGTTTTTGGCTTGATATGTATTTCACTCTTTGTTACCTGTATTTGCTGTATTGGATATTTGAATGTGATGTAGAAATAAATATTGTTCACCACAAAAGAGTTTGTGGTAAAGAGTTTGTGGTGCAGCTGATTACCCAGCACTTTTGAGGTGGAATATACGCGAATCCTATATTTTTCTCCAATTTGTGTTTTATGTGGTTAGCTCAAACTCTGAGAATGAGCACAAAGCCCATCTTTTACTTTAATTTGTATTTCACAGGATGAGGATTATTGAAATAGAAAATTCAAATCGAAAAAGATTTGAAGTACCCTTAAATCATTTGCCTTTAGTTCATATAACATACTTCAACCGAGCAACTAGACTATAGGCTAGGTTTAGTCGGTTTATTTTATTATTTCCTGTCTTCTTCCGAATCTATCGTCCACACTGACAATCCATCCTCCCCTCTAAAGGGCGATTCTAGTAAATAATCAAATAGATGTGTATTAGTTTTTAAATAACTATATAATTCAATAAGAAATTTCCTTAACTGTACAAATTCTAAGGAATCAAGTACAATGGTATGAGCAAAATGCCTTCCGATCATAAGATACAATACACAATTTTATTTATGCAATTAGCTGAATACTAAATATCACTAAACTTTCTTTCTAAATATGATAGAGGCGGCGATATGATATCAATAGTTGGCCACTTGAGGTAAACTAATTAATGTAGTTCAGGGAGCTTAAACATTCTTGAATACAAAACCCATCAGGATTTAAGCCAATTAATTGATTCCAGAACCTCTGAGTTTGGAAACAAGGAATTTGGAGAACTCACAGAGCTCATCAATATCAGGCATGACATCCTTAACAGCAACATCAGCAGAAAAATGTTGAGCCCATTTGAACAAATTAGGAGTCTTGGATTCATCAATCAGACTGACGTTGCACACTTTTTGTATCACCCTTAGCCAAGCCAGGAAACATCCCAATGCAATGTCTAAGTAGCCAATTTTTTCACCTCCAAAGAATTTTTGGCCTTTGCTGCATTTTGTGAAGGCATCCTCTAACAAAACCAGGCCTTCAGTTGCTTCCTCTTGTGCTGCATTTTTAGCATCCTCTCCCTCAGACAGTAAGATTGCCCTTGCGCGTGGAAACCACTGGAACACATCCATTTTTCGACATGATAAGTTAAATTAATAGCATAATCCTGAGAAAGAGGACAATGAAACCTTACCTTATCATCGATATAAGTAGTCCAAAAGCGGGCTATGGCCCGATCGTAGGGATCAGAAGGGAGGATTGAGGGCCCGGAAGCCCAAACTTCATCAATATACTGAACAATGACGAGGGATTCACAGATGGGCCTGTCACCATGGATGAGAACTGGGATTTTCTTGTAAACAGGGTTGGACTTTAAAAGGAGATCACTTTTGGTCACGAGAATAGCTTCCTGTTGAAAATCATACGCGACGGATTTGATGTTGAGTGCAATTCTGGCCCGTAACGTATGTGGGTTTTGCCAGGCACCCAAGACTTTCACTTCTCCAGAAGCCATTGTTTCACTCAGACAACCAAGAACAAACAAAGTTTCAAGAATATGAATTTCAGAAAGTTGCTGGAAAAAGTATACAGTTTAGAGATTAGATATGTTGCTGGATTAATAAAAATGCACATGGTGAGAATAGTAACATAGGTCTGGATTTTCTTTTTATAATTCAAGTGTCACGTTTAAAACCACGCACTCCTTATCTTTATATTTTTTTCCGACTTCAAAATTTTACTTGTGATATATATGATTTTTTTAATTATTTTTTTATTTTTTTATAATTTAAGCTCACACATCCACTTACATACACTGAAATTGAACCACTAACACACAATAATGTCGAATCTTAATTTTTCATACAAAGGTCCACACACCCAATGGTTGTGAGACACATGATTTTGAACAATAATTGCATGCTTTTAAGGTAAGTAAATATTTCAAGCTCTCAAATAAAAAAGTATTATAATGAATCAAACTCAATTTTATATCAAGATAGCTTTTGGCCTTTTATAAGTACCCAAATGATATTAGGTCGGTATTAACAAGAGCTCCATTCATAAAGGAATAAGGAACATATTGGGTCAGTTTGGACCTGTCGACCCTAGATACAGACTAAGGTTGCCCTAGGACAGCAGTGAAGACGACTCAATGTCCTATTTCTAGAAAGAAAGATGTAGACGAGTTATACAAAGTAACAGTATTTCTGTCGTATAATTATGTATCAATGTTTTCCCAGAAGAGATACCTTTTCATAAATCATTGAAATTATTATATTTTCATATAGTGATATTCTAACTTGAGGGCCACATTGAAAACCAACGTCCTCCTAACCCGACAAGGAATTGAAGACAGAAATATAGAGTTGAAGATACATGTATCATATATAGGTACACAAAATACTGTTTTTATATGTTTAATGTGTTGAAAAATTATATGCACATATTTGCCAATTTCCTATAGGTATTTTTTGTAGGGATTACTTTGCTCACATGTATCGAATTGGAAATAAATATTTTGAGTCAGCCAAAAAATAAACGCAGAAATAATGGATACTGAATTAAGAAATTTGGAGCTGATGAAATTTGGATATGTATTTTTATTGAATTTAGAATCTTACTTTTATTTATATTTGTTAGTTTTATTGTCTACCTTTGATATATATATATATATATATACACACATGTATATAAATATACAAATCAATCGAATTTTTCAAAATGCTTCTAATGGTTGAATCAATGATGAAATAATTGAGTTACTTGTCCGATTCGATACTACCGGGTTTAAGAATATTGTATACATACATCTAATAAAATCTAAAAGTATTTGATGCTAATTTTCGTACGCATAAAAAAAAAATTACATTTCTAATATATTTTTTCAGAAAAATATTTTAGATTTAATTTTTTATTTTTTATTTTTGTTTAGAAGCGTGGTTATGTAGTTCAGAAAAATTGTAAACTCACTCTACGTTTTACATACTTTTTTTAAACACCCCTTATTTCGCGATAAAGGTAATTATTATTATTATTATTTTGTTAATTCACTATGAACCATGAAAAAAGCCTTAAAAATTCGAGATGGCATCTGAAAGTCATAATGAGTAGAATAAAACTTAGCAATACATTTCAAATTTTGGATAAGTTGAATAATTGACAAGAGATTACAACTACATTTCGAAACATGTAAAAATTAAATTTAGTGTAATTCCGTGAGCAAGAGAAAGTGTCTTTTTACCAATTGTGCTTGGCAGAGATCCACCAGCAATCTTGAATAAGAGGAAATTGTTTTTGCTGGTTCGATCATATGGTTTGAGACACCTAAATCGATGATCCAATTACTTGCAGTTGGTTTTTGAGTGCTAATTATGGTAAAAAGTTACCTTTTTAGCAACACTACAAGAACCTAAAACATTAGGACTATGATGAGACTGATTTTTGAGTCTGATCTAGCTGTTCTCTGGTAAAAAAAAAAAAAGGCTGGAAGTCTTCTTAGAATATCTCTGATTTGATATCGTGTTGGCAGGTTTGCGAGACATATTAAAAAATTCGTGAAACATACAAAGTATGAGTTGGAAAAAAGTCTCTTACTTTGTTACAATATTATATTAATCAATAATTAATTTATAAAATATTTTGAAATATTTTATTTTTTATTGATTATATTTTATTTAATATTTTATAATTTATGAAATATCTTATAATATCTTGATTTTAATCAAATAAGTTATTAAATAATACAATTAATTTACTAGAATCATATATATCACGTGCAATGCACGTATTACTTACTAGTATAAATAAAAGTAAGATTCTAAATTCAATAAAAATACATATCCAAATTTCATCAGCTCCAAATTTCTTAATTCAGTATCCATTATTTCTGAGTTTATTTTTTGGCTGACTCAAAATATATATTTCCAATTTGATACATGTGAGTAAAGTAATCCCTACAAAAAATACCTATAGGAAATTGGCAGATATGTGGATATAATTTTTCAACACATTAAACATATAAAAACAGTATTTTGTGTACCTATATATGATACATGTACCTCCAACTCTATACTTCTGTCTTCAATTCCTTGCCGTGTTAGGAGGACGTTGGTTTTCAATGTGGCCCTCAAGTTAGAATATCACTATATGAAAATATAATAATTTCAATGATTTATCAAAAGGTATCTCTTTTGGGAAAACATTGATGCATAATTATACGACAGAACTTCTTTCCAGAAATAGGACATTGAGACTTCTTCACTGCTGTCCTAGGGCAAACTTAGTCTGTATCTAGGGTCGACAGGTCCAAACTGACCCAATACGTTCCTTGTTCCTTTATGAATGGAGTTTAATACCAGTTCGACCCAATATCATTTGGGTCCTCATTAAAAGGCCAAAAGATATTGTTGTATAAAATTGAGTTTGATTCATTGTAGCACTTTATTTTTTGAGAGATTGAAATGTTTACTTACCTTAAAAACATGTAATTATTGTTCGAAATCATGTGCATCACACCCATCGAGTGTGTGGAAGGTTAAGATTCGATTTTACTGTGTGTTAGTGGTTCAATCCTAATGTATGTAAGTGGGTGTGTGAGTGTAGATTATAAAAATTAAAAAAAAATAATTAAATAAATCATATGCATGACGATCAAAATTTTGAAACCAGAAAAAAATAAAAAGATAAGGATTATGTGGTTGTTAAGCGTGGACTAATTGGATTACAAAAAACAATCAGGACGACTGCCACTGCTTATGGTTCTATTCTCACCATGTGCATTTTTATTAATCCAGCAACATATCTAATCTCTAAACTGTATACTTTTTCCAGCAACTTTCTGAAATTCATATTCTTGAAACTTTGTTTGTTCTTGGTTGTCTGAGTGAAACAATGGCTTCTGGAGAAGTGAAAGTCTTGGGTGCCTGGCAAAACCCACATACGGGCCAGGATTGCACTCAACATAAAATCGGTCGCGGATGATTTTCAACAGGAAGCTATTCTCGTGACCAAAAGTGATTTCCTTTTAAAGTCCAACCCTGTTTACAAGAAAATCCCAGTTCTCATCCATGGTGACAGGCCCATCTATGAATCACTCGTCATTGTTCAGTATATTGATGTTTGGGCTTCCGGGCCCTCAATCCTCCCTTCTGATCCCTACGATCGGGCCATAGCCCGCTTTTGGACTACTTATATCGATGCTAAGGTAAGGTTTCATTGTCCTCTTTCTCAGGATTATGCTATTAATTTAACTTATCATGTCGAAAAATTGATGTGTTCCAGTGGTTTCCACGCGCAAGAGGAATCTTACTGTCTGAGGGAGAGGATGCTAAAAATGCAGCACAAGAGGAAGCAACTGAAGGCCTGGTTTTGTTAGAGGATGCCTTCACAAAATGCAGCAAAGGCCAAAAATTCTTTGGAGGTGAAAAAATTGGCTACTTAGACATTGCATTGGGATGTTTCCTGGCTTGGCTAAGGGTGATACAAAAAGTGTGCAACGTCAGTCTGATTGATGAATCCAAGACTCCTAATTTGTTCAAATGGGCTCAACATTTTTCTGCTGATGTTGCTGTTAAGGATGTCATGCCTGATATTGATGAGCTCTGTGAGTTCTCCAAATTCCTTGTTTCCAAACTCAGAGGTTCTGGAATCAATTAATTGGCTTAAATCCTGATGGGTTTTGTATTCAAGAATGTTTAAGCTCCCTGAACTACATTAATTAGTTTACCTCAAGTGGCCAACTACTGATATCGCCACATCCATTGTACTTAGAAAGAAGGTTTAGTGATATTTAGTATTCAGCTAATTGCATAAATAAAATCGTGTATTGTATCTGATGATCGGAAGGCATCTAGCTCATACCATTCTACTTGATTCCTTAGAATTGGTACAGATAAGAAAATTTCTTGTTGAATTATGTATTTAATTAAAAATTAATAAACCTCTATTTAATTATTTACGAAAATCGCCCTTTAGAGGGAGGATAGATTGTTAGTGTGGATGATAGATTCGGAAGAAGATAGGAAATAATAAAGTAAACCGATTAAACCTAGCCTATAGTCTAGTTGCTCGATTGAAGTACGCTATATGAACTAAAGGCAGAATGATTTAAGGGTATTTCAAACTTTTTTTCGATTTGAATTTTCTATTTCAATAATCCGCATATAGTGAAATACAAATTAAAGTAAAAGATGGGCTTTGTGCTCATTCTCAGAGTTTGAGCTAACCCATAAAACACAAATTGGAATAAACTATAGGATTCACATATATTCCACCTCAAGAGTATTGGGTAATCAGCTGCACCACAACCTCTCTGGTCATGGACAATATTTATTTCTACATCACATTCAAATATCCAATACAGCAAATACAGGTAACAAAGAGTGAAATACATATCACAGCCAAAAACTACACCTCCACACAACTCTGAAATCTTATTGTTCTGCACTGGGCTCTATAGCTAATTAATTTTTTCCAGAAGCTTTAACTTTAGCAACAAAGTATTTAGCAAACTCCAGGGGCTTATCAGTTTCAGGCAAGACATCCTTAACAGCAACATCAGCAGAAAAATCTTGAGCCCACTTGAACAAATTAGGAGTCTTGGATTCATCAATCAAACTGACATTACCCAATTTTTGTATCACTCTAACCCACACCAAGAAACTTCCCAATGCAATGTCTAAGTAGCCAATTTTGTCACCTCCAAAGAACTTCTGGACTTTGCTGCAGTTTATGAAGGCATCCTCTAACAAAACCAGCCCCTGATTTGCTTCCTCCACCACTGCTGCCTTTATGGATTCCTCTCCATCAGCCATTAGGATTGCCCTTGCATGTGGATACCACTGGAATATCAGTTTGAACCATATGACCAGGCTATATAATTATAATTTTATGCACGTGACGTGCATATGTGATATGCAATATAAAATACAACACAAAATTACAACAAAAGATCCAAACTATCTGAAATCGTGCAATGGCAAATGAAAATAGAAAATGAAACTATACCTTCTTGTCATTACCATCCCAAAATTTGTTATACTTGTATGTTTCTTTTAATCATCTTTCTTTGTAAGAACTACAACAATAACTTTGGCTTCCATTTTCATGAATTTTTTTTGTCTGAAGGCATGTGGTAGAGGCTGCAGCTGAGAATCCCAAGATCAAATCTTATGAAGATCGTGGCAAATTGTTTAGTCATTCTAGAAATTTCAAGTTACGAACATGTTACCCACTTGCATTGCCTTATAAGTTCGACGTAATTATTTACTCATTTGTTTATCCGGACAATTTATTTTATTAAGTGAGATATGAAATGATTGATGAAAGTCGATAAATATTTTATATACTTAGATTGATTGTAAGGATGATATTTTAATGTAAAATCTAATCAAATATATATTTTGTAGGATAATTATTGTGATAATTATCATATGACCAAAATGCCCTTAGTAAATTCTCCAGACGTTTGCGCTATCTTCTAGTCTTCACTTCTAAGGTTGAAGTCCTTTCTATAATTTTTTTTTTTATTTTCGAGAATACTATACTAAAAATTTCAACTCATTATATTTGTTTCTTAATAATGTTTGACACAATTCAAATTATCATATTTAAAATGTCAATTAAAGAAACTTACAATTATCAATTTCACTAAATAAAATTAAAAATAAAAAGAAAGAAAAAGTATTAAAAAATTAATCAAAAAAATTGTTCATTGTCTGCCTTGTCATATTATCCTTATTTTTCTAGCAAAAAATCCAAATTACAACACACTGAAACAAAACCTACAATATATTACTTGGCCATTTCTCAAATTTGGAGAATCTAAATCTCTAAAAAAAAAATAAGCAAAAGATAAAAGGACCCAAAAAAAAAAAAAAAAAATGGAAAAAGAGATCCAAGTAAAAATTTGCTTGATTATTTCTCAAAATTGAAGAAATCAAATCACTCAGAAATATAAGCAAAACATGAAAGAGAAAAAAAAAAAGAAAAAAGTAAAAAGAGATTGAAGGAAAACACAAGGCACGTAATATACATGGTTGGTGTTAGAGTAGTTGAAAAGACTAACTTGAAATGGTTAATAAGATCAAATCTTATGAATTTAAGTTGCATGCCAGACTATGATCATAATAAAAAAAATATAATAAAAGATTAACAAAAAATACATTTCACTTCTAAACTTGATCTTATTATTATTTTATTAAATAATATAGCAAAAAATAAAGTTTTGTTGGGAATCATTCTCCGGAAATAAGTTCACATTTTTAAAAAAAGAACGTGTTTGGGAGGATAAATTCTGAGAAAATATAATATTTCCTGAAAACATTTCTTAAAATAACCATGTCTTCAAAGCCTATGTGCTCTAATTTTCAAAGTCTGCTCATTACTTTTCAAAAATTATATCCCATTTTCATGAATACTCTTTATTTTATATTTAAAAATTAATAAACTAAATATATTTTCTTAAAATAGAAATTTAGATATAAAATGTCTACTGAATTGATCAAATTATATATCTTTCGTACCGAAACATTAATATTTTAAGAAAAAATGAAAATTTTCTATCTTTCTTATCAAAACATTATTATTTTAAGACCAAATAAAATGGAACATGATGCAAACATAGCCACGAATTTCCATTTTTAACTTTACTGCACTTCTTGCTATATTTCAACCTAATAAAGTAAAGACAATTTCAGCATGGAGGAAATCAATTCAGGCCATTACTTTTTACTTTTGAGAAACAATCAAGTCTCCTAGCATTTAATTTATTAACCGTTTTTTTTTTTTTTGACAAATACATTATTAATGGCAAAAGGATATTTGTTTGGAATATGAACAAAACTTTGTTAAAAAATTGTTTGAAATTAGTATTCACAATGCTAACAAGGATCAAGTTAGAAAGTCAAATGAGATTCTTCGTTATGTTTTTTATATTAAATTTTTATTCTAAATTATATTCTTTTATGTATAGGCCACGTAATTTTTGCTAGTGAAAATTAAATGAGCCAAGTAGCAGCCATGAACCTTAACTTTTGTAATCCAACCACTAGAGTTCCAAGTATTGAGAACACAGACAAAAATCATACTATTTTTAAAAAATATTAGAAAAGAAGATATTTTGAAATGAGATATTTTTTATTTTTTGAGGGACAAAATATTAATATTTATAATTTATACTATGTTTAAAATAAATTATTGACAACTTAAAATGTAGTTCATATATTAAGCTTCTTAGAGCCATCATTGCAGCAAAATAGTACTTATTGTCACAACTTTCATATTGGAACTTAAAATTTTATCGTTAATATATTTTTTCATAATGCAAGTAAAGTACTAGTATAATTATGTAACTTGTTCGGGAGATACGAGGAAAATCATTGATAATTTGTTGCGAAACTCTAGAACAAGATAACCTTCCAACTTTACATTTGTTGTGTAAAGTTTTTAATATCAAAATAATTTTAACATTTATACTCAAAATAAGGTTGTTGACAAACACAAAGAACAAATAATGAATGTCCGATGGGAAAATCCAAATTGATCAAATATGACTAGAACAATCACAAACAAAATTATGATGTGGAAAATCCAATTTGGTTTCCCTATCATATGCTTGAAATCTTAAAATAGATGTGACCGTTGTTATCTCATAATTTGTTGTAATTAATTATTTTTTAATAATCGTTTCCAATTAATTATTAGTTTGATATAATGATGTAATTATCACTTATCGCTAAACAAAAGAAATTGACAAAATCGCCATGATATTTTGATGGTTTCCTAACAATTTTTCTTTATGCCTCATTGTTTTGCTAGTTTTCTTCCAACAAGAAAATCTCACCACAAGATGACACCAAACATTGTAAATTTCCCTACTCTATAAGATCATAAATCCCAATACTTGTAAATTTTATAACATTCATCATAATACAGACCCAACTCCAGTTACAGTTGTACGATAACTGGCCATGGCTGCAAGTAATGTGAAGCTGTTAGGAGCATGGGCAAGTCCATACGTAAATCGAGTTCAACTGGCACTCCAGTTAAAGTCTATTGAGTATGAGTTCATTGAAGAGAATCCTTATGACAAAAGTGAGCTTCTTCTTACAAGCAATCCTGTTCACAAGAAAATCCCAGTTTTAATCCATTATGACAAGCCTATCTGCGAGTCCCTGGTCATTGTTCAATACATTAATGATGCCTGGGCTAATGGTCCCTCCATCTTGCCCTCTCATCCCCATGATCGTGCCGTAGCCCAATTTTGGGCATCCTTTATCAATGATAAGGTGCAGTTCTTTCTCGTGTCATTCTATTACAATCAAGAAAAGTATCTCTATCTATCTGTGTGTGTGTGTGTGTGTTTTTTTTTTTGCCATTTCATGGATAAAGGATTGATATATTTTGTTCCAGTGGTTTCCATTATTCAAGGAGCTTAGACAGGCAAGAGGAGAAGGTGAAAAGGAAGAAGTTATACACAAAATTTCTGAAGGTCTTAACATGTTAGAGGAGGCTTGCATTAGTTGTAGCAAGGGAAAAGATTTCTTCAATGGAGATAACATTGGTTATATAGATATTGTTCTAGGCTGCTACTTGGGATGGATGAGGGCGACAGAGATAGTGGCTGAAGTGAAACTGCTTGATGTAACCAAGATTCCAGGATTGGTGAAATGGGCAGAAAGGTTTTCTTCTTATGATGCTGTTAGAAAAGTTGTGCCTGAGACCCAGACCCTTGTGGATCTTTACAAGAAGTTCTTAGCTGTGGGTAGATGAAAAAAATGCCTGTGGTGATAGATTATCAGAAGTCAAGTAGTCTATATTTTGAAAACCCTTCTTTGTGAATGATTTTCTGTCTGTCTTTCTGTTGGTTTTATGTTATGTAAGGACTTTTTTAACATGAGACCTTATGCAAAACTATACCTGTGTGGAACTTACTTAATCCTTGTAATTGATAATATTGCAGCACGATTCCCCATCCAATCATCCAATTAATAGTAAACACACTGTTTCAAATCTTGTCAAATTTTAGGAGTCTAAGTGTTACTGGTTAGTGTTAAAGATGTCCCAACTTCTTCCACCAATTGTTTTGCCTCCTTGCCTGGATTAAAGATTGCCTGCAACAGTAGTCAGAATCTTATTAGTAGCCATTTAAGTTGTTATTATTTAGTTTATTATCCTTCCATGACGATCTTTTCTTCTACTGCAACAATTGTGAAATCAGATGGATTCTATTAGAAAATAAAATGTAGATATATCCTTTGGCTCTAAGTATATGTCAAGTGATGGTCTGGATATAAGCAATGGCGATGGAAGCAATTGTCCATGGCTGTAATTATTTTCAACAAGACGTACCCTTGGGATGAAGCAGGGTTGAAGAATGGATTTCAGAATACTTTTCAGTTCCATGTCATCATCTGGATTTTCTCACACAATTAGTGATTTATACACAAAGTTCTTCATTACAATTTTTAGCATTAAATTTATCATTACAAGAACTGTGCATTCAGGCACAAAGTACGTGCATTTTGCTAGTGATTAAAAATTTACTCATAATAATTAGTACAGGATAGGAATTCAGTAAGACTTCTTTCTTTAAGAGTATGTTAAAGGAATGCTCCCAGCTGAAAATCCGATATGAACATAGATAAAAACCTTGTGGGAACTACACAGCTTCATATTTTGATTCACTTCATCATAAGATGAAGTATACTCTGTTGAGTATAGGATTGGTCCAAACTAACATGCATGAAGGGGTTATGCCTAAGGTTAAAATTATCCAGTTTCTAAAGTCTCTTCTTGGCCAGTACATGACATTCATTATTCTGCATTATGAGCATTCTCACCTATATTTTTGAAGATATATGAAGGCAAGATTCAGAAAAGACAAGTCTACTTAGATGTATAAAAGGCTGTTCTGCTAAACAGTACAGTTTCACAGCTTATTGAATTCCTACTCATTCTATTTGTTAATGCTGCGAACTATAACAAAGAAATGTTCCCCTAGTTTTTAAACAGTTCTGTCAGTTAACTCTAAAAAAATATAACCTGTGAGTTATCTTGAAAGAGGCAGTCGAACGAATTCTCACCTTCTTACAAAAAATAAAATAGATAACCATTTCCCATGCTAGGTTTTGTTTTACGTTTGTAGTCATTATTGGTGAAGTGATAACAGGGAGAGCCAATTTTCATTCTGTCAAAGAAGAAGGACAATGTTAATGATTGGTTATGTTAAAACAACTGGTCATAGAGACCTAATTAATTATCTTTGAGTCGCCTTCAGTAGTATGTCTAAACACACAGAACACAACTTGGTGGAACAAATTGGCTTTGCTGATTACTGCCAGACCAGAAAGGACAACTACTTAGGTTCCCTGCCTGAGAAATAATTGACATTTTGTTGTTACTGTAAAATGCATTTTGATTCTTCCACAGCATTACAGCCAAAATATTCTAATATTATACAACAAGAAGATCACAATTTCCTACTATACAACTAGTGAGATGGCATCTCTCCGATAATAACCACAAGAAGTAGCAGCCTTAAGACTTCACAAGTGCTGCTATGGTCTGAACTCATAATTGGTACTAAAGTTACTTATTTCTGAGAATTGACTATGGAAGAAAGTGATGTAAAGCTTTTAGGAGTATGGCCAAGCCCCTATGTAATTCGGGTTCAAATGGCTCTTAAGTTGAAGTCTATTGAGTATGAGTTTGTTGAAACGGATCCGTATGACAAAAGTGAGCTTCTTCTTAAAACCAATCCTGTTCACAAGAAAATCCCGGTTTTAATCCATGGGGACAAGCCTATTTGCGAGTCCCTTGTCATTGTCCAGTATATTGATGATGCCTGGGTTAATGATCCCTCTATCCTTCCTTCTGATCCCTATGAGCGTTCCGCAGCGCTCTTTTGGGCAGCATATATTGATGACAAGGTAACAGTTCTTTTTTCCTGATCATTCCTTAAAAAACATCAAACAAATGAATTACTTCATTTCGAATGAGCATCCATAGTTGCTTATATGTTGAGGTTGACTCCTAAGACAAATCTTTAAATGGAGTATCCCATAAAATTAAGTTCCTTTATTCACTTTTTGTTCCTTTTCCCAAGCACAGGAAGCCTCATTGCTTAAGACATGGCTGCAACCAAATCAAATTTAATGTTCTTGAAATTGTTGCAGTTGTTGCCGTTGTTCAAGGAGCTTAAAGAGGCAAAGGGTAAGGATGCAAGAATAGCAATCATAGATAAAATGTCAGAAAAATTGAGGATTCTTTGGTGGAGAAAATGTTGGTTACCTTGACATTGTTTTGGGGTGCTACGTGGGATGGATGAGAGCAATAGAGATACTCATGCACATAAAGTACTTTGATGAAACCTTGACACCTGGCTTGGCTGCTTGGGCTGAGAGGTTAAGTTCAGACAGCGCTGTTAAAGATGTTTTGCCGAGCACTGAAAAGCTCTTAGATCTTAAAGTGTCACTAGCCCAGGCAAAGGCTTCCTCTGAATGAAGATCATCATACTTGAGCTTCTGCAAGATACTACTAGTCAAGTGTTGGAAGAATTATACTTTGAGCAGCATTCTCGGTTAAAGATTCTCTCTCTTTGTTTTTTGTTGTTTTTACCAGTCCTGTAAAATTTTCTGAAATCAAGTGGCTATTAGGCAATAATATCAGCCACAAGTCTTGTAATCGAAAAGTGAAGGACTAGTTCCATTCTTCACCGAAAATTTGATAAATGGAGCTTTTTTTTTTTTTTCTTTTGCTGTTGAGCAACAAACTGTTGCCGGAATGGTGAAGTAACAGTTAATATTGTCTGTGCACCGTCATTTTGGGAAGAATGAAAATTAATATTTCAGAGAAGACACCATTATCATTTGAGAACAATGATAAATACTATTCAACTCATTTCACAAGAAAAGAAAATGAAAAAATATCAGGGACCTGATACTTTGATTTTTCAGAAGATAGTTTTATGAGAATATTGTTTAGTTGTTGTTTGACATTACCAAACTTTTGTTCTTGTCTTGTGTTGTTAATATAAGAGGGTGGGTCAATCTTCGCCGATTCATTATCACATTGATACCTTTAAGGCTTAGGGCATACTCTATAGGTGATTGAGATGAGGCTATTTTCTGGGAAGTATCAGTTTTCTGTCTAAACTAAATAAGCTTTCCAGTAGCTAATTTTGTGGACTATGTCCTCACACCTGTAGGACCAAACTTCCGCCAATGTGCCAAAAACTATAAGTTTTGGCAACTTATGCATGCCAAAATTTTAAACTAGTTCAAGTGTCACGTTTCGATTATGGTCCCACCATGAGAGCAATTGTTGTTACACAACTAACAATCCCCGTTATAATACAATTATTATTAATATTCCTATATCGCCCTTATCAGCATCCTATAATTTCTTTGCAGAATATGTCAATATAATAATCTTTGGACTCTGTTAGAACTATGCATTCTTTTAATGCAACATCTATATAAACTTCTGTCAAATCCAATGAGGATTGCCACACTTTGAAATATGCTACTGAATTAGATTGTTTAGGACACAGAATTAGATAATTTGCAGTAAACTTATTTCCAAGCCGAAGCTGGTAGAATCAATTGGTTTGGCTTAAACAAAGTTCTGCCGAAGACAAGATTCTGAGCAGAAACAATACAGGATTTGACGGTATCATAGAAGTGCTCATTTGTGCTGCATTTTCAGTAGTTGAGTCATACTGGAATTTTATGATGACCAAATCCTCTGTTTCCACATGTATTCTTCTTCTCCCTTTTTGTCCATTGCACTAACAGACAGCCTCTTTCGGTAAGTACCAGAATCACTTGGTCCAGCCATGTTATATAATGTCCAAGACCTAGCTTGGAAACTTACATCACTCAAAGAGCTTCTTGTATTTCGTGCACTCACAATCAAATTCCTAGCAACAGCTCTAGAGAATTGGTTATGGAAGCAAGTGATCTAAAGCTTTTAGGAATGTGGGCATGCCCATACGTTAATCGGGCTCAGCTTGCTTTAAAGATCAAGTCCATTCCATATGAGTTCATCGAAGATATTCCTTACAGGAGAAGTGAGATGCTCCTCAAATATAATCCTGTTCACAAGAAAATCCCAGTTCTTGTCCATGGAGACAAGCCGGTTTGTGAGTCCCTTATCATTGTGCAGTACATTGATGATGCCTGGGCTACCGGTCCCTCCATCCTCCCTTCTGATGCCTATGATCGTGCCTTAGCCTGTTTTTGGGCAGCCTATATTGATGACAAGGTACATTTCTTTTTCCCTGATTTATTCCTTAACTCTCAAGAAAAACAATGTAAAAATAAACAAATCTTCAAGTGAAAATGTCACTAGGTTCATGCCTATCTTTTATTTTAACTCTCTCTCACAGTTAAATGGTTTTTAACATACTCAAAATGATTCCAGTGGTATCCATTAGTCAAGGTGCTTAGAGAGGCAGAAGATAAAGAGGAAAGAACAACAGTTATACAGAAAGTGTGTGAAGGGCTGGTGTTGCTGGAAGAGGCCTTTGTCAGTTGTAGCAAAGGGAAGGCTTACTTTGGAGGAGATAGCATTGGTTATATTGACATTGTTCTTGGATCCTGCTTGGGATGGCTGAGGGTGACAGAGATAGTTGTTGAAGTAGAACTGCTGGATCAAACCAAGACTCCCGGATTGGCGAAATGGGCTGAGAGGTTTTGTTCTGATGATGCTGTTAAGGATGTTTTGCCAGAGACTCAGAGGCTCCTGGAACTTTATAAGAAGATCCAAGCTTTTGTCAAAGGTGCTTAATTTTCAGTGAAAAATGGCTGTAATTTGCGATTGCTGGTTATCTGGTTTTCAGATTTTGTGTTGTCCTTTGTCCTGGATTCTGTTGATACGAGCCTCCTACGCCAAATAATATAAGATTGAAGAACTTTTGCAATAATTTCCATGCAGTAATTCTATGCATGCGCAATTGTCTGATTTTTTGCTGCCTGTATGCATTAAGTGTATTTGTTTTCTTCTTAGAACTAATTTTATCTTGACCAATTTCCCACTTTTTTTTCACTAAAAGTTGTTTCGAAACATTAGAGTTATCATTAAAGAAGTTCTTGGTAACAATTATTTCAATACGCATGATATTAGGGTCCACAAATTATTACTGGTACATTAAAATATTATTTTCAAGAAAAAAATTATATTTTTTGTTCTTATACTTTATAAATATTTTTCATCCCTATAATAACATTCATAACAATAAACTGTCCTTTTTTTCTATATAATTTCCGTCGTGAATTGGGACTTTAATTTTGACGAAAAAGCTCACGTACTACGCGCCAAAAAAAAGGACCCTGTTGCCTTTCCATTGAAATCAATTCTCTCTTTTTTTTTCCTGTCATTTTAGGCTTGCAAATAAAAAGGCAAAAGACAAAAACAAGGAAAAAAAAGACTAAAAAAAGGCCCCTGAGTGGGGTGGGGACTGGGCATGGATGGAGTAATTAAGGATGACAATATGGTGAGTTTAAAATAAATTTGTCAAAAATTTGAAATTTATTCCGTAAATTTTTTGAGTATTCGAAACTCGTTCCGTTTTAGATTCGTTGGGTCCAGATTAAATTCGCTAAATCTATTAGATCTGTTTTATAATTTTAATTTTTTTTTTTAAAAGAACATCACTAATTTTTTAAAAAATATATATTTTGTAAATATAATATTACATAAACACACACACACACACATATATATATTAAAATAATAAATAAATAAATTAAATGGGGTGAGTTCGGGGCGGAATAGAATTGAAAATAAAAAATCAAAACTCATTTCGAATTCATTTATAATTTCATAAATCTGCCCAAAGAGGGACGAATACAAATCTGGATCCAACTCGGATCCATTATCATCCCTAATAGGGATGAAGATATTTCGTGGAAGAAAATTAAAATTAAATAAAATACAAATAAGGCATGCCATGTCATCACCCCTCCAAATTTCCCTCGGATTTTTACAAAATTTCACCCAAATCTTGAACTTTTTGACTAAATTTTGAATTTTTTTGGTCAAAATTTGAATATTTCCAATTAAAAGAACCTAAATTGCTTTTGAGTCAAAAAAAAAAAAAAATGGATCAAATTACTAATTTAATACACAAAAGTCCAAGGTTAAAACTAATCCGACTTACAGGACAGCAAGTGCAACTTTACCCACCATTTTATGTACAACCCTACAATTAACTCAATAGCCCTCCTCCACTTAATTATTATACATCCCTAAATCCTAATGTTTTTTGTCCATAGGGGTCAAATCTGAACCAAGTACAAATATTGAACATAAGCTTTTCACTTCAGATTTGGAGAAGTTATCAAATCAAACTGGCTGAAAACTATTCTAGTGTAGCCAATAAAATATAAAACTATATTATGATCAGGGTTCGGACACAATCAGTTAATTGGTGAGATACCGTACATCATGGAATAATTAAAATTTTATGCAAGTTACCTAAATATTTTTTGTACTAGGCGCTTAACACCCATCCAGGCCAACATTTAGCAACAAAAAAAAAAAGTCTTTAACCCAACAAGTATCCAAATGCTTTTAGTGCAGATTCAGGATTATGTTTGTCGTCTAGTGCAATGGTATCAATAAGGCGGGTAGTAGGTTAATCTGTCACAATCTTCCAGAGCCAGATGACCATTTCCATAGCTAAGGTTGCTGTGTTATTCTCATGGAGATGGAATATACTTGAAATGCTTCCAAACAATAACCAATTTTTGTAACCTTGAATGAAAATACTTGACAACTTACTATTTCATATCAATATCTAACAGGGAATAATACAACTTGAATTCTGTCAAAGCATAACTATTTGCACTTAAGACTTTGTTGTATTAAAGAGCTTAGTTTTGATCTTCAGTTACCTTAATTCCAAGACAAAAGCTGGAGGAATCAAATGGCTTTGTTTCATTGTACCCATCAGACGCCGGCTACTTTGTTTCCCTGCCGGCTCCTGTGCTTGGGATTATGCTTAATTGCAGCAGTAAAAATATAATTTTTTTTTTTTAGTCTTTGTGACAGGAAACTTTCAATCTCGAAGTATAGGTAACTCCTCCCCTTCACCAATATGCTATTAGAATTAGTAAAAGATGCAACTCCTTGATAAATCCAAAGTGAACTAGCTTTCCCTATGTTTATATAGTTCATAAGATCAAACTTAGTCTCTGTAATCATACTCATCACATTTGAAGGTGGAGTATATCCATTGAGCTTCAGCTATGGCAACAAGTGATGTAAAGGTTTTAGGAGCATGGCCAAGCCCATATGTTAACCGGGTTGTGATGGCTCTTAAGATAAAATCTGTCGAGTATGAGTTTGTTGAAACGAATCCACACAAAAAAAGCGAGCTTCTTATTAAAAGCAATCCTGTTCACAAGAAAATCCCTGTTCTTATCCATGCAGACAAGCCAATCTGTGAGTCCCTTATCATTGTTCAGTATATTGATGATGCCTGGACTAATGGCCCCTCCATCCTCCCTTCTGATCCCTATGACCGCGCCGTAGCTCGCTTTTGGGCTGCTTATATAGATGAGAAGGTACAGTTTTCCTCTCACTTTTCTCTTTCCAACAAAGAACCAAATTACCAAAACACACACACACAATCTGAAGAAGAAAACAAAAACAGTAATATAAAGATCATACCTTTGAGCAAATGAAGTTCTGTTTTATTTACTTTTTCTATTCCATGTTATGGGACTAAAACTTTTAGTCTGCTAACATACTTGAAATGGTTTCAGTTGTTTCCATCATTCCGGCAGCTAAGGGAGGCCCAAGGGGAGGAGGCAAAAAAAGCAGTTTTGGATAAAATATTTGAAGGATTGCTCTTGTTGGAGGAGGCTTTCATCAATTGTAGTAAAGGCAAAGCTTTCTTTGGTGGAGATAATGTTGGTTACCTTGATATAGCCCTAGGGTGTCATGTGGGATGGATTAGGGTGACAGAGACATTGGTTGGAGCTAAATTTCTTGATGAAACCAAGACTCCTCGTCTGGTGGAATGGGCTGAGAGGCTTTATTCCGATAGTTGTGTTAAGGATGTTATGCTGGAGACTCAGACACTTTTAGAAGTTTTCAAGAAGTTCCAGGCCATGTCAACAGCTGCTTCTGATTGAAAATGCCTGTTATCAATGGATGATTGCAAGGCCAGATTACTTGTCGTCATTGTTCGGGTCTAAATGTACTTTGATCAATGTTGTTTGGGGAAAGATTGTCCCTATGTCTTTCTTTCTTTATTTGGTTTTCTTTTCTTGTGAATTTGATTCAAATAATGAGACTCTTAGGCCAAACAATATCCGCTTTCAAGTTTTGCTACGGTCTCAAAAGACATGCTATGTGACTCTTTGCTTGAAATGTTTTGAATGACAACCAGTTTCACCGTGTAATGCGAGATGGGTTTACTTGAAATGCTTTTGATGATAATCAGTTTGACTGTCCTTGATGGAAACACATGACCATTTCCAGTTTCAGATTAATATCCAACAAGGAAACACAACTTCCAATTAGACAAAGCAGAACAATTTGGGAGGAAAATTCATTAGTTGACTCGCTGGTTCTTAAGAAGATAGCTAGTCAGAAGGTACAAGTTAGCATATCATTCCCGAGTTTCTTGAAGCATAAAGAGCTTCACTGTGATCTCCAATTAACGTATTTCCAAGACCAAAGCCGGTGGAATCTAAGGGATTTGTCTGATAAAACACATCAGGAATCAACTCCTTTTGTTTCCCTGCTGGCTCCTGTGCTGAGATAGTTCTTAGTGACACGGATGCGGGTAGTGGTGTTTTAGCTCCATTAACTGCGATCAAAGTCCAAAATTTTAAATTATTTAATGACGAAAACGACACAATTACAACCCAGTAAGCTTGTCCAAATGGCTTTGCTTAAACAAACTTATCTGCCGGCGACAAGATTCTGAGTAGAAAGAATGCTGGATATCAGTTCAAGATAGCACACCTTGTTGATGTATCAAAAATGAATTTTCTTTTGGTTTTCTTATACACTTCACAAGGCATAGCTTACTCCATAGGCACACTCATCAAACTCAAAATGTTAGCTCTTGGGCAATTGGCAATGACAACCAGTGTTGTAAAGCTTTTGGGATCTTGGGCAAGTCCTTACGTTAACCGGGGTGTTGGCTCTTGCTGTGAAATCCGATGAGTATGATTTTGTTGAGACGAAAGCATACCAAAAAACTGAACAACTACTTAAAACCAATCCTGTTTACAAGCAGTTCTTATTTTTGCTAAGAAGCCTATTGGTGAGTCCCTAGTTATTGTTCCATATATGTTGATCATGCCTGGACTAATGGCCCCTCCATCCTCCCTTCTAGATCCCTATGACTGTGCCATATAGCTCGCTTTTGGGATGCTTATATGGATGAGAAGGTACACTTTGTTGGACAAAGTCCACCTCATGTGGGTATCAATTTTGTCAAAGTTAGGTGACATCTAATCTTGTTAAACCTTGACAAAATAATTAATGGCATTGAAAGTTATTCTCTTAAAATTGTTGTTTTTTATTTGGAGTAAGCTTTTCAAATTTACCTATAAATAGACATACTTCACACAATAAGAAGAAGAAGAAGAAGAAGAAGAAGAAGAAGAAGAAGAATAATAGAGTTTATTAAGAGAAAAATAGAGTGTTTTGAACGAAAAAATATAGAGAAAAATTCTAAAAAAAAAATTATTTTCTCTTAAAATAGTTCTCCTATTTTTCTTTGGTATTTCAAGTTGAAAAACTTGATATATTTGTGATCTAAGAGACATTCTATTAAAAAAAATTTGTGTATCCCCTATTTAATATAAGGAAAATCTTGTATACATAGTGGAAGTTTTTATCTAGAATACGACTCCGTGGTTTTTTTCGATTTGAGTTTTCCAATTAAAAATACTTGTACCAAATTTTTCCTCTCTTACACTATTCTCTATAATTCTTAGTTTGGTCTCATTTTTAATCCACCAGTAAGAAAAAAAATTTATAGTTCCGCTGCCGCTGCTATTTATTTTGACTATCTTTTCCATCATAGTTTTCCTCTCACATTCTTTCCCAATCAAGAACATCACATGAATAAAATGAAAAGCAAAGTTATCGTACAGAATCATTCATTGTCAGGTGAAGTTGTTCTCCAAATTCTGTTCTCTTCCATTTCAAGAGGAAATGGTTCCAGTGGTTTCATCATTCCAGCAGCTTAGAAAGGCAAAAGGAAAGGAAGCAAGAAAAGGAATTAAGTAGAAAATATCTGAGGGATTGTTTTTTTTAATTTTCGTGTTTGTGTTTGTTCTTACATAGTTCGATTTTCCTCATCTGTATTCATAAGGTATACTTACACCTACTACGTATAAAAGTGTGAATGAACAAAATATCGTGACTTAACTAACCTAATAAGAAAAGCATAACCAAGTTGAATTCATATGGTTTTTGAGTATTGTACCTACCTATCTATTTCCAGGAAACAACATAATAAATGAAGTTGTTCTTCTCCAGTGATATGATAAGGTTTGAATATCCCTATACTGCTTGAAACTCATAACCTTGTCAGCTAGAGTTTATTCAGTGATCTATCTAGTTTGTTTTTTGGTTTGGAAGGACGTTATAATTACCTTCACCAGATGAGTAAATGAGTAAAGAATTAGGTTGAACTTACAAGGCAATGCCAGTGAGTAACATATTCATAATTTGACTCTTTCTAAAATGACTAAAAAATTTGTCACCATTTTCATAAGATTTGATCTTGGGATTCTCAGTTGCAGCTTCTGCCACATGCCTTCTGACAAAAGATAGCACAAAAATGGAATTAAAATTATTGTTATAGTCTTGCAAACAAATATGATGAAAAGAATGACATGTATTTCTACAAAATGTGGGAAAAAAAAAAAAAAATCACTAGTCAGACAAAGCAAACCATCTTTTCTGGATGACATGTTTCGGTATAATTTATTATCTACATAAGCAGGTGTTCCCACTTGGCTATATATAATTAAGCCGGAGACTGGTCAAATATTTAGTTAAACTTACCAGATCCTACGCCTGAGACCATGCCAATGGTGCTGCAGTAGTAATTCATTCATTTGCAGCAGGAAAGTCAACTTTGCCAGTATTCTACAATAGGGATGCCTCTATTATTAAATCTCCTACAATTTGCATTACACTAATATTATTTTAAGATGAGATATCTTCCATTACTAGCCAAGAGAACTAACTTTCCAGTACATAAGATCTAGCTTAGTTTCTTAATTCAGAGTAGTGGCATTAGGACTCAAATTCTTAGTTCTTGTATCAGAATTGGCTATGGCAACAAGTGATGTTCGGCTACTAGGAGCATGGGCAAGCCCATACTCAAACAGGGTTCAAATGGCTCTTAATCTGAAGTCTATTGATTATGGATTCATTGAAGAGAATTTCTACAGCAACAAAAGCGAGCGACTTATTAAGGCCAATCCGATTCACAAGAAAATCCCAGTTCTAATCCATGATGAGAAGCCGATATGTGAGTCCCTGGTTATTGTTCAATACATTGATGATGTCTGGACTAGTACTGGTCCATCCATCCTCCCTTCTGATCCCTATGACCGTGCCATAGCCCGTTTCTGGGCAGCATACATTGATGAGAAGGTATAGTTTCATTCTCTTTTCCCAATTCTTTCAAGAATGATCCATGTAATCGTTTCAGTTTTAACTATTCCATTAGTCCTTTTCTGGTCTTTTTTTTTTTTTTTTTTGTTTTTCATGTTATTACACATGAATTGAAATTTGACATTCTTGAAATGGTTTCAGTGGTTTCCATCATTCAAGGAGCTTGAAAAGGAACCAGGAAACGAGACAAGAGCCCTGGTTATAGGGAAAATATTTGAAGGTCTGGTCTTGTTGGAGGATGCTTTTGTCAAATGTAGCAAAGGGAAAGCCTTTTTCGGTGGAGATAATGTTGGTTACATTGATATTGTACTAGGAAGCTACTTGGGATGGATAAAGGTAGGAGAGACATCGGTTGGTCTAAAACTGTTTGATGAAACCAGGACCCCTGGTCTGGCAGGATGGGCTGAGAGGTTTCATTCGCATAACGCTGCCAAGGATGTCGTGCCAGAGGCTCACAAACTCATAGAGTTCTATATGATGGTCCAAGCCGCAAAAGCTTCCACTGTTTGAAAAAGCATTCGATTGATAGAATAAGCCAATGAATCAGCTATCTGGCCAATAAATCTGTATTTATGTTTCATTGATTTTTCCTTTGTTTTTGAACTCAAACTGAACTATTTCCGTTTCAGTCCAATAAAATCAGCTCTCTGGCTTTCCGAAAAACCTTGTAAGTTGAGCAAAAACATAACGCTACGAAAACTAGTCTGCTGTCTGAATACAACAACATTCTGAGTAATTGATACTTGTCACTTTTGATACCTAAAGCTAATTGCTGCCGATGTTGCTCACTTCTTTACAATAAGGGATATTAATTGATGCAGTTGAGCTGATCTGATTCATGAAAACAGTCATCTTTTCTCTTTTTAGCTCAGCTGTTGATCTGTTTCAATCACTGTACTGTTCCATTACTCACTGGTAAGAGTCAATGGAAAAACTGGTTAGCTATTTGGGAAAATTATTACCAACTTGGATGCTTTCATGGCTTGCATTGTCTCACTTTTGGCCTTCCATTCTCATCTATTATTGTATAATCAACTTGTGTGCTATAATTTAATCCAAAAAAAAAAACATTGGATGTTCTTATTTCTTTTCGAGATGTCCTTGGACGATGCTCGATTTACTTTTAGAAGCGATACATGACTCACATTGATATTTAAATAATAACGTTTGGTTAACGTTTACAGACTTTTCGTAACTCTAAACCTTTAAAATAAATTCATAAATTTGATGTCCATATTTCTGTAAATGGTATCAGCAGCTCTAGTGTTCAATAAAATGTGTAACTGAAGAATACAAGGAATCAGTAAATATATAATTTCTTTAGCTTCAATACTCAGCCTGGAAATTGCTCCTTTTTTTTATTTTTTATTTTTATAACTCAAATTCCCGAAAGCCTTCGTCCCCAAAGTAATGATAGGAGAGAGATTGGTTTTCCCCCTGATTCGGGCACCAGGTAAATTCGATAAGCGAGCATCTGGACACTCGGGTCGGATTTTTCGCATAAATTAATTCTCCTTCCGGATCCATCATAAAACACGAACGGGACCCCCGGAAGGGTCAGCACGCATGCGACGCTCTTACCTCCAAATAAATTCAAACGTACGATATTCTCGTTTGTTTCCATTATGCCTTACCCCCACTGTGTCATGACCACATGCCAAAATTGCTCCTTTTTCAGTTGTATATGTTTCCATCTGGGCATATTCTACTTGATTTCTATGTTTTATCATGACAACCAACCGGAGGAATCTGTGCCCTTCGGCTCTTAACACATATCCTAGTTGACAAAAACCCTTGAAAATTATGTTCATCCCTCCAAAGTAGGATAAAACTTACATCCATCAACAATGATGCATTGAGTTAGTTAAATTAATTAAACTTATAATCATTGTACTATGTACTAGAATCTAGAATGTTTTCGAGTTTGTGTTTAATATTTTATTTTGTATTTCACAATCATAATACATATTAAGTGTATATAATTTACCTAAGCTCAAATCTCAAACTGTGTTTGAAAATTAATATGAGCTTTAATCAAAGCCCAAGCCAGCCCAAATTTATTTTTTATTTTATTTTTTTAATCCAATAACAATATAAAACTAAATTATAAAACAAAAAAAAATAACAATCTAAAAACACTTCAAAACAATCAAAATCAAAATTTATTAATATAAATATGACAAAATTGATAAACTTAAATATACCAAGTCAAAACACCAGTTGTTCCGATAATAAATGAAATAAAACTTAATGCCTTACCAACTTGTAGGTGTTCCAATTTTCTTTTTCAATTTGACTTGAGGATTTTTTTTACTTCTAATTTATTTTCTTTATGTTGTCCTTGAAACTTTGGAACTCCAGGATTGATGAGTAATTTTTTATATAATTTACATATATATATATATAATTTTATATATTAAATAAAATATGTATATATAGTATTTATTATCTAATTCAAGCTGAAGTGTTGAAAGGTTCCAAACTTAATTCAAGTTGAATCTATCTCCCCAAGGCTCGACTTGATTTCAATTTATAATTTGAAAATAGTCAAACTATTGGTGTGAGTTTCAATACAAGTTGAATTTATTGACAATTGCTACATAACAAATTGTGTTCAAATAATTTCTTGTAAAACACAACATATTTTTTTTTTATATAACAACTGCTACAAAAATTTCACAACTAACCTAGTATTCTAATTGTCAATTGATAATTCCAATAAATCTAGAGCTTGCTCCTAAATAACCTCACCTAGTGCAAAGTATCCTTGATGTTTTACGACACCTGGCATTCACACCAACTATTGTGTGATTCTGACTCTACTTTCTAAGCGTCCCAATTTGTTTTGCACAATATTCCACCAAAAGGAAGATCAGTATAGTAACAGATAGTAGCATTTGATGGTGAAAGGGTGTGAAGAGAAAACTAAATCCCAAAATTGATGCAACCATCACATCCAAACTCAAAATAGGAAACAGTAAAACGACAAAAGGAGCTTCTGTTAGAGCCTTGCAACGAGTCTTGAGAGACGGGCTTCATTTACTCGGCACAGCCAAATAAATAGTCATTATAGTGCAGAAGAAATCAAGGAAAACGCTTTCTTGGAGATGGAAGCAGAGATGAAATTGGACAGATGGGGTTATGAAGTGAGGACTTGTTCAGATGCTTGCATATCTGCTATTAACTCTTACTATCACCAGGTGAAATTTTCAGCCCAGTTTTTTTTTTTTTTTTTTTCTATTGTATAATTTTTTTATTTTTTGAAAGATATTTTTTATCACTGAATTTGCTGCTGCTTTTTTTTTTTTTTTTGGGGTTCTTTAGTGAAATTTGTGAAAACCCAGTACCCGATATTGCGTAGTTGTTTGATTTCTTGAAAGAGGTGTGCTGATTACTAGTGTCATACAAGGTTGTTGAAATAATGAATTTGGTGTTTCTTTTTTCTTTTTTTTTGTGTTTTTAGGTGCTTAGTTATGGAAGGACAAGGTCAGTAATACTGGAAGCTCCAAAAAGTGATCCAGATTGCGTTCTGGGCAACATTTTGGCTGCCCATTTTCTCTGCTCTGCTGGTTCTTCTCGTGCTCATCAGCTCATCGATACCGCCAAGTCTTGTCTCGTATAATCCTAGTATTTTACTGTAATTTTTTATTTTGGGTTCTGTCTTAGGATCTTAAAATTCAACCTCTCCTGTTTTTTGGTTTTCTTTTTAGTTTTTGTTTTCTGGAATTTGGGCAGGAACGTGCTAGCTCATATGAGAAGGCAGTCTTTGAAAATGTGATATATTTAATTTCTCCGGATAGAGATGATGATCTGGCTGTGGAGCTGCACTCCAAGGTGATCTTTTGATCTTGACTAGTTTTATTTTTCTTGGTTACTTTAAATCATCCTAAAGATTTTTGGCCATTATATATATTTACTTTTGTCTGGTAGTGTTTGTATTCAAAATTCTATTTGTTTGAGCTCATAATATGTTGCTTCTTCGTAGATATTCTTTTCTTCTTTTCAACAAATTATATTTGATTTACATAATATAGGTGTATTTCGGTAGCTAATGGAGAATTATAATATCAAAAGAAGAAATATAAATTGGTATTAGTATGTTATTCAGTCAGATTTGAATGTTCATCGGGATCATCCAACCTAAATAGTTTGCAACCTCTCAAATTCTCTCATGAATGCTGATTTATGTTTTGTTGCTTCGTCTTAAAAATCATAAAATTACCAGATTATAGATTCTGTTATATGCGTATAGAGTGTAGACCATGATTCATCCTTGAAATTTATTGCTGTGAAAGTTGGAAGACTCTGCTTAAAAACATATCTGTGTGTATGCTTTGGTTTTTGAGAATTTCTGGGAATAATCTAAGTTTCTAGGTGTTGACTTGGTTACAGCTTTTACAAGATTTCCCCAGAGATCTTGTATCACTTAAGAGAGCTCAAGTGCTATGCTTTTATATGGGTCGACCAGATCTATCTTTGAAACTTGTAGAACAGGTACTTTCTGTTATGGCAAAGCAAGTTTTTTAGTGCATTGATTAGCAATATTGATTTTCAAGTGACTTGTGCATCATTTTGGTAGAATGTTGTAGATAAAAATCAACTATTTTTTAAATAGTAGAACAAAAACATTAAAGTTTTATCCTTCTATTACAGATTAATTTAACCAATAGCATATAACCAACAGGTCCTGCCAATAAATGACCATGAGGATTATATACACGGCATGCTTGCATTTTCTTTACTAGAGCTTGGTCAAATGAAAGATGCGGAGAAAGCTGGCAAAAAGGGATATGAGATCAACAAGGATGATCCTTGGTCACAGCATGCAGTGAGTTTGACCTGATTCTGTTGATCTTTTCTTTACTAAAAATTAACTCATCAATGTTCAACTATGTTTTGGAATCTTCAGCTTTACTTTAGGGTGATCCTTCTCATGGCATGAATAGCATTCCAATTTTCCTGGCATGACATACCAATTGTGGTCATTGAAATTGTTACTTTTGACTTTCCCTAGTGGCAGCGCTTTTTAAAATTTTGGCTCAACATGAAGTAGGTTGTTTTTGTAGATCTCAAAATATTTATTGCTGTGAATATGACTGGATTCAGAAGTTTGTTCATTAATCATCCAATATTAGCTTATTACTTCTACCCTTGACTGACTCTTATGGTTTTCTGACACGTATGCAGCTTTGCCATGTTTACCAGTACGAATGTCGTTTCAAAGAAGCAGTGGAGTTCATGAATAATTGTGCAAGATCATGGAGTTCTTTGTCATCTTTTATGTATGTACATATTCTTGTAAAAAGAATCATAATATGCCACCAATTATTTTCTTCATCTTTTAGCTGGTTGAAGAGGACTGTTTATTAGGTACACACACAACTGGTGGCATGTTGCTCTATGTTACTTGGAAGCCCATGCTCCTATGGAAAAAGTACGGGATATTTATGACGAATGCATCTGGAAAGAACTGGAAAGAAGTGATGTCGTGCCAGCAGAGGTCAAGCATAATGCTTTTCTCCTAAAACAGCTTATTTCAACATGCTGCAAAATATATTTTATCTAATTACATCTTATGCATGCAGGTATACTTAAATGCCATTGGTTTGTTATTGCGTGTGTATATACGAGGTGGACAAGATGTTTTCGAGGACCGGCTAAAGAATTTAGCCAATTGTCTGACAGATCAAGTGAGTGGTAACCTGCCATCCTCCTGCTTTTGAGTTTCCAGAAAATGTAAAACCATTTACTTTTTTGAAATGCATGAGAGTTGAATTTGATTCTGGCTCTTCGAATTACCACGTGAATTTTTACAGTCTAGTATGCTGCCTACACTAACTACTAACTTCATTACTTTTATTTGTTGGCTAATGACTAACTTAAAATTTAGAAAAAGTACCATTTCTTTGTTTCTCAATCCCCCACACTATATAAATTAATTATATAGCTAAAAAGTAGTAAAGAACTAAACAATAGAAACAAACAGAAAAGAAAGGAGAAATGAAAGGATACTTTGATTTGATTCCACTGATGATGCATGTAAATATAATACAACTTGAGCTATCAGTTTCTCTTGTGTGGTTTTCCATTAAATTTTTCTTAATCAAGTACCTTAATTTCCATAAATGAACTTTGCAAGTTTCTATTGCTTTCCTTATCTCCTGTGTTTGACTTCATTATTTAAAATCTATTAAATGATGTTAACAATTCATACTTGAACTGGGAAGCTCAGGCCTTTTGGTTTCTGGAGTGGCACCTTGATATCTTGATATTGTGGGCCTTATCATGCATGGGAGAATTCAGTAAAGCAGAAGATCATCTCAAGGGCCTGAAATCCAGGTGGGGAGATCTTTCCGTCCTCTCCCAAGTTTTCTGATGCATAGCTGTTCGTCATCTCATTTCAACAGCTGCCTTTTTTTTTCCTTTGTTTTTTTTGGATGTAGGGTTTCCATGATGAGCAAGAAGAAACAACAATTACTGCAGAGAGGACTTTCAGTTCGTTTCTGTTCTCTTTTGTGAAACATTTTTTTTTTTTTTACTTGTGTTCCCAGCAAAATTTCTGGCATTTTAGTTTAGCGAGTGCCAAAAAAGTTTGCTAACTTCGTGTGATACCTAAGCAAAATTGAAAAACTGAGGGGGGAAAATTCGATTTCTCATAATAAAGTACACTGATTTAGTTCGGGGAAACGGCCCCTACCTGCCCCCCAACTGGGTCTATTCCTGCTTTGTTCTTGTGCAATATGTTTTTAAACTGCTATTCTTGAAGTTGTTAAATTTGTTTTCTTTATTTTGCTTTATATCTATGAAGGCGTTAATTAATGACGAGGTACTAGTTTCATTGCCATAGAAGTAATGATGTCATTTGTATTTAATTTCTGTTTCTACTGGAAGAAACATTGTTCCGATCCCTAGTTCTCAAGATAGAAATGAGGTCATATATGAAGTGAATGAGAGCATAGGTAATGATCTATTTGCAGCTGGCATATGCCTTCTTTGTCCTATTTCTATTGGATGCACTCAATGGAAGATGATTTAGTCATCTTACATACAAATTAATGTTGAAGTACAAAAACAAGAAACTCATACTGGGCAAACAGCTAACTGGGATATTTTCCTTTAAAAAATTTGATAATATATATTCACCATTCTAGCTTGCAGAAGCACTCTATAAATACGGAAAGGACGACAATAAGGAGGCATTGGAACTTCTTGGACATGACTTTGATGCCATTGACTACAAGGTATCAAGAGAAACACCTAAGCTTTCATAACTTCATTTTATTCCAGCTATAATAATATAAATACTGCTTTGTTGTGCTAGATAATCGGGGCATCTGATGAACAGCTTGATGTATTCACTGAACTACATATCACTTTGCTGCTAAATACTGGAGAAGCACACAGAGGTATTAGCCGAAATTTGTCCTGATGATTTATGATGGTTGCTTAGCTCACTAACCATGACTTTGGCCCTTGCAGCTATACAAGCTATCGAGAAACAGTTAAAGAAGCGAAAAGGTGCACCATTCTTATGGTGTCTCCTGGTACGCCTCCACTTTAATGTTTTACCTAGTTGCCTCAGTTATCATGTTCATATGTAGATCTTGAGTCAAGTTCACTTTATTCACATATGTAGTTGAATTGATAATATAGGAGAAAGCCTATTCAATGTTAGGAAGCAAGGAAGCTGCAAATCATGGTGAGAAAGCCAGGGAGTTGGAAGCTAAATACTCACTTAGCTAACTTGTGTAGAGCATGATCTGTGTACTGTGATCTTACAGAGATTAAAATAAGAGCCATCTTGTTTCACCATGTTAACTATGTAATCCCACGATGGTTACCGATTTATAGTTGTCGTTAAGTCTTAACTTTTGACAAATGACATGTATATAATTCTCATTAATAAGTTCTGAAATCACTTAATAATTTCTATATAGAACAATGCTGGCCCATATGGTTCTCTTCAGTCTTTCACCTTAGGGATTCTACTGAAAAAGGAAAATGCTTTAAAAAGCAATTCCTTTGCAGGGAAAAAATGTCTGGTGATGGTCCTATACAATAATAGTACTTTTGATTCTTTCTTTTTAAATTCAAGTAGTAAAAGATCCAAATGTTATATATTGTGATGTGGTGGCTACAGATACAGGTTGATGGCAATTGGGACAGGTTAATGGATATCTGCCCAAACCCATCTCAAACGGATGCAATGACGACTTGATGGGTGGGGCGGGTCAAGAATTTTGATTGTTGAATTCTAGCAGGTCGGTTGGAGTTCCGGGTTGTTTTGTCCAAATACCTTAATTCAAATTAATACTTTCTTGAAGAAGAATAGACCCATCACTTTTAATTAAGAAAGAGAGAGTTAAGAAATCAAAAAACAAAAAATTTCGGATGGATAAAGTGGGCCTGCCTGACGGTTTCGGGTTGGAAAATAAAGCCTGTGGGGCAGTCTAGATTTAGCTAAACACACTAGTCATTGTCCCAACAGGATGGATACTAGACAAGAGTCGCATGACCTTGTCTGAACAATTTTCCCCATCTTACCTTCTCAAGAGAAATTTTCAAGAAAATTATTCATACAACTATATTATTGTCAATAATTGCATGGAAACATGATTGAGCTTATCTAAGATCGGCTAATTTCACAAATGTAATTAGTATATGCTTAATTAAATTAATTGACTAAGCACTAATTAGAAATAAGACTTGGCACATTTTATCATTTAGCCATGCTAGTAGTAATCCAGTGTCTGAAAAAATCTGGGAAAGAACCAAAAGATTGAGGGGCAGTAAACTTGGAAAGAAATAAGTTCAGTTCAATTCAAGTAAAACGACAAAAGCATTAGATCTATTGACATCCTATTAACCCAAAACCAAACAAGAACATCTGACACCTTTTTCCAGTCAAAAGTCCCCACATGAGTGCACCCCACTTGGTTAACTCCTTAACATTGGCCCAACCAATTAAATTGAACCAACCCCACAATCTCAAAAATCTCATTCAAACCATTAGCCCTCCAACCCCATCAGGAACCACCACATTGCTAGAATTTGAACCCCTTAACATGCCACTTCCTCCTCCTCCTCCGCCCCGCCCGCGGCCCTTTATCCTCCTTAGTTCCAATGCCACCTCGCGTGCATCTGGCCGATCGTCCTTATCTGCTGCAACGCACCGGAATGCAAGCTCTGCCACAGCGCTTACGCCCTCCATTGCCTCCCCATCGACTACTAAAACAGGGTCCACCACCTGGTGCAACAATCCCATTTGAATCCTTGGTACCACCATATCAGCCAATGTCATTTCCCTTATCTCCCTGTTTTGATCAACAGCTCTCATTCCCGTGATCAATTCCAGCAACACGACTCCAAAGCTGTAAATGTCGCTCTTCTCGTTCAACCTGAATGACCTATAGTAATCAGGATCCAGATATCCTGGAGTGCCTTGAGGCCCTGTCCAAACGCCCTCAGAAGTGTTGCTTGATGCCATTGTTGTTTCGGAGCATACTAGAAGTCTTGATAGCCCGAAGTCCCCAACCTTCACTCTCATGTCTGTATCTACAAAAATGTTTGATGAAGTAATGTCCCTATGAACTACAGGCGGCATTACTAAGAAGTGCAAGTACTCGATAGCCATTGCCGTTTGGAACGCAATATCGACTCTCGTGTTCCAAGTTAAGGCCCCTTTTTTGTACAAACTCTGCTTTCCATGGAGATGATCAGCTAGAGTACCATTAGGCACATAATCATACACCAAGAGTAGACCTCTTGGATCACTGCAATACCCATGAAGCTTAACCAAATTTGGATGGTTAATCGAGGATAATATCAAGATTTCATTGCAAAATGACTTTTTCGAGAACCCTTTTTCTCCACCAGCTGCAGAGTGCTTGTGGAGGTGTTTTACGGCGACTAATCTACCGTCAAGGAGCTGACCTAGATACACTGAACCAAATCCTCCATCTCCAATTTTGCGTTTAGGATCGAAACGATTAGTGGATGCATCGAGCTCTTCGTAGGTGAACACTGGCGGCAGTAGACTGGCCGAGCGGTGGCGCCGGAGGAAAATAATGGTGGGATCTTCCTCTGCATCCAATAGAGCTCTTCTTTTAGACTGGAAAATAACAAAGCCAATGGAGAGAGCAATCAAGAAACACACGAACAAGGAAGTTATCGACAAAATGGCGATCCTATTTGGGCTTTTCTGCCGGATTCTTGCTTGGGATGGAAAACAAATGAATGGTTTCCTAGGGTCTGATGAGTTGAACCCGCAGAATCCATTGCTAGCTTTGCAAGATTTGCAGCTAGAAAAATAAGGGTCTTGATCTTCATCCCACTCCACTTCAAATCCTATTCTCAATATGCTATCAAGAACTCCGAGAACATCGCCTTGGCATTCAGGCTGAAAGTCTTCGCGGTGGCGCGTGGAGGAGCTGCCACATTCGTGTATAAGGTGGATGGGATTCTTGATGAGCTTGCATTCCCAAGAACAACGGCTGCAGTTGGGAAGATTTGGAGGTGGGCAAGGTCTGAGAACTGAAAGGCGGGAGCATGAAGAATCGGAGACCCGAAACGGCGAGCCGGAAAAGGAAATGGATCTATTGAGTGCGGAAATGGTGGGGGTTGAAGTGCAGTTACGGTGGTGCGGTGGGGGGAGGGGAAGCGGGTGGGGTGGGGTGGGGGATAGGGTGAGGGAGGTGGAGTTGGGTTCGTACTGGAGGAGGGAGTAAGAGAGGTTGTTGATGGAAATGGTGGCGCCTGAGGAGGATAAGCAGTGGATTTGGAATGAAGGGTGGCCGCAGCCGGGGGAGAATGAGAATGGAAACGGCGGTGGAGAGGTGAAAGGTGGGCACAAGATATTGATCTTGGGTGGTGCAGCTGAGCAGCTGTGGGATGATACCACGGTGGTCAGGAATGGGAGGAGTACTATAAGAAAGACGAATGCGGTGGTGGAGATGGCGGCGGAAGATGGTGGCATGGTTGTGGAGCCAAAATGGGAAACGTAGTCATCAATGAGGGGAGGAAAGATCTAAATCTTGATCTAGTTCGGGTGGCCTACCTAGGTTCATGGGGGTGGGAGGGGGGTCTCGAGGGGAGGGAAAAGTGGGGGGGACTCACGTGAAGAGAATGGGGTGAAGACAAAAAATCTCAAAAAAGATAGCAACTGGCTGGCTGAGGACTGAGGAGACCAAATGGGGGTTTGTGGAAATTTGAAAAATATTGGCCTAACTTTTCTTTTCTTTTTTTTCCATGCTTTCGAAGAGAATCATGTATGATTGCTTGCTTGCTTGCTTTTCACATATTTGCCCCCAATTTTTTTTTATAATTTAAGTGTTCATATTTCATCGTATTAATATGATTGCTTGCTTGTTTTTCACATATTTGCCTCATTTTTTTTTTAATTTAAGTATTTATATTTATCTGATTAATTTTGAACCCTAATTCATTCGTCCGATAAATTCAAGTGTGGATATAATTTTTACACGTTTAGAAGATATATTTATAAATAATTTATGTCGGTGTTCAATAATAACATCCCACGTGAACCTAAACGGACTACAAAACAACATTCGTGAAAAGTCAATAAAATACTCAAAAAATCAATCTTGCGAATTTAGTACCTAAGCATTTTACCAATGCAGCATGGCCCATATTTACCCCACTTTTATTGGCTTGTGAGCGTGTAAGTCTTAAATCAAGTGTCATTTATTTGATTATGTGTTTCATTTTTTGATTGCTTCTTCTAGAGATTCATGATTTTGGTAGCTCTATGATTGAATTGTCAAAGATTTCTGCTATGAGTACCTAAGAAAGTTTACCACCAAATTATGGCTGTCTTTTTTAGTTTCCCCATTATGTAAATTCACGTCTTTTTTTTTTAATAAATATTATTCTCATCGTGATGTATTTAGTTTGATTGGATATTGGTTAAGAGACGGTATTTGCGGGAAAATAATTTTTATTTTAGTATAAATAAATATTTTTTTGAAATATCCCAGGAAAAAAAAAATAGAAGTTATAGATTTGAAATATAGACAATATTATTAATTAAGTCTTCAACATCTTTTCACATGGTAGTAATTTGCAAAGTATTTACTCATATCCTAAATATCAAGACATCCCAAAACCTAAACCCTATAAATTGCTTCATGACTTCATAAATTTGGTAGCAAGGAATTGGTGTCTTACTTTATGTCCACGTACACAAAAAGAATCAGTACATAATTATGTGGCAAAAACATTCAAATTCCCAAGGAAGTATAGAAAATGGTTTTGTTTTGTGTTATTTTTGGTATTTTAGAAAAAAATATTTTGAAAAATATATTTTGGGTAGTAGATTGGAGAATATATTTGAATATTTTGTTGGAAAGAAATTATGTAATGTATATTAAGAGATATTTTTAATGTAAATATATTGTCAATATTATTTTATTAAATTAAATGAAAGTAAAGTATGATATACATTATTTTATTAAAATAATAATTGGATAAGTATTCTAGAAGAATGAGAACTTGTTTACTCAAAACAATAATTCCAAACTCAATTCTCTTTTGAGAAGAAAAATATTTTGGAGAAATAACACCAAACAAGGCCAATGAAAAATATTATATCTCAAATTTTGTTTATAAAAGATGAACATCAAAGTAATTCTCTTAAACATATAAAATTAGAAATATGACCGTTGGAAGATATAATCGATCAATGAAATTCGATAATAAAATCATGAATATCTCAGTAGCCTCTTATAAGATTAGAAATATGAATGGATAAGTTAAATCTGAATATATGAATTATAACAATAATAATGCTATAAATTATAGTAATAGAAATCAAATAAATAGCCGAATAATGAAGATTACAAAATTTTAATAAGATGAGGTCATGTGATACAAATAATATAAAATGACATGCCAAATGTTGAAATAACGAAAAATAAGGAAATTTTAAAACTCATTTAAAATATGATTTGCCAAAGCAAAAATAATTTGAACAAGTATTGTAGTAGAATCCTCAAAAAGATAGCAATAATATTCCATAACGAATAAATCAAATTAGTATGTATCTTAGAAATATGCAATATATATATATATATAAAGAAACTGTGGGTTATAGTTTAAATCATTTAAAATAATAAACTCTTTATTGTTCCTTTATTAAAACGAATATGTATATTCTGACCAATATTTTGAAAATCGAATTATACTGGTCGGTTCAATCGTAAATCACGGGTAAGTTCGATTCGATTAGAATTAGATAATCGAATTTTTGGTTTAACCGATTTGGTCATCAAAATTAGTTTGATCAATTTTTATTTTTTATTTTTTTAAAAAAATAATTTTTATTAATTTTTAATAAATTTAAACTTGATATTTTGTTATATATATATTATTATTTGACTTTTATATTTTGTTAGATGTTTTTCAGTTAATTTTTTTTTAATATTTATAATGTATTACTAATTTATTTTTTTGTCCCACACTACTTCACATATCATGATGTATCATAGTTGTTTTTTTCTATATAGAATATTTTAACGAATTTATCTCTTTATATTTATCTAAAAATATATCTTTTATTATAATAATAATATAACACGTAGTTCTTTTTATTGCTTAGCTTCGTCCTCAAACTGAGGTTTGCATTTCTTCACGGTGGTAGCCTTGTTAACCTCAACCTTATTAATTATTAAATTGACTTTGAAACCCATATTGTAATTATTGTTGTTGTAGAATAAATTAATAATAATTAATTTATTATATTATTATTTTAAATAATATAAAAAATATATAATTAATTTTTAAGTCAATCACAATTAATTCAACCGTCATAGTAAAATTGTTATGATTACTAATCTAATTATAAAATCACTGATGTGAACTCGAAACTTGCCCAACAAGATCGATAAAAATTCAGCCGCACACGTGGTGACTTACGTTTTTAAGCAACATCGTAAAAGTACGACCCATGAAACGTGGTTGTAACGTCCACGTGTGAAGAAGCGTGTTAGTCAGTCGTGAATTTTCTGCTTCTAAGAGAAAGTAGTCCACGTAGATCTGCAAGATGCACGCGCAGAGATGGAGCACTAAAAGGCACTCGCCTATCCCATTCCACTTCACCTAACTTCATCCACTTGTGCAATCGGCATATCTCCATTTTTCTCATGGTTTGATTGGGAAGTCTATGAATCCATCAATTTTAGTATAATTTATTAATTTAATTGGCTATAGATTTCATTTTAGTAGAGTCCAACATGGATGTAACAAAAGTAAAATAAAGAAATTTTTGCACTATCATAGTGTATGATTTTAGTCAAAATATTAATTATAATGATAATTAAATATTTATTTCTAAAGTGACAAGATGATAAATTATTATAATTTTTTGGTAAAAAATAATAATAGGTTGTGTTTTTCTTAACCACTAGAAAATATAGCCAGAGACTCTTGAAATGTGAAGCATTATTTGCTAAATTTTGATAATTATATCGAGCATTTTACAATGTTAAAACACGACTTGAAATAAAAAGATAGCACAAGTAATTTCTTTTTTCTTTCATTTTGTTGAGTTTAATGTCAAATATTGGTTTACGTGATCTTTCTTTTTGTTTTCTTTTTATCCATTCTCTTTTGCGTAACGACGCATAGGAACAGAGGCAGAAAATAAATACTAAGGAGGCAAGATTTATTTATTTTTTAAATAGTAAATATAGTGTATTTTTAATTATTTAAGAAGGCAAAATTGTAAAATTTAATAAATATATATATAATTCATACTAATTTAAAACTTTTGAGGAGTTGAGGGCTGTTCGCCGCTGCCTCTAGCTCCATCTCGTATAAGTTATTTTCTCTGAGAATTAGATAAAACATAATTTGAGCACAAGAGTAATACAAAATTAATGTTTTTGTAAATATTGTGAAAGTACTGCATTCAAGTAATTCATTATTTTTTTATTATTATATAGAGAAATAGTAATATACGTTTACAAAATAATTTAACATTGTCAAAGTTCAAAACAAAATATTCGACATTTTTAATTGTGGTATATGACAATGCTTATACTTAATATTTTTCAAATTTAGACTGGTACTTAGGGATACAAAAGACACTAATGTAAGCATTCACGCATCAATTTGTTTAATTAACAATCGAAGATATATCATGTATGGTAATAGTTTAAAATATTTTGCAGAATTATAAATTTATGATCTGATTGAAAGTCTAAGCTCAAATGAAATGGAAAAAAAAAAAAAAAAAGAGCACTTTGCTTCTTTCCATTCACAAATGATTACCTCATTTACATTTGATTGCACGGGTGTTCTTACCTTTATTATGTGTGGAATGTAGTGAAATGATAGTGGCAATCACACTAATATGTGGACCAAATCATAGATAAACTAATTTAGCATGTCATAGTTTAGCATTTCATTATTGGTTATACCACTAACCTTTTTTGAGTAAAAGTATTAAATTTTATTATCTTTTATTTCTAATTTGAGTGAATATATATATATATTGATATTTATTTTTAGCACTATCATTTATTAATGAAAATATGATTGAACGAGAATTAATTAACCTGATCAATAACGTTTATAGGTACAACTACTCCATACCGAACCAGATATATGTTTACGGGCATCAAGTGAGAATTGGGATTGTAATAATGTTATGGATTCATGCGTTGAATCCAATTCAGTGCTAAATCTAGTAAGTTCGATCTTAATTTTTAGATATTGGAACCATGGAGTCGGATTCAATAGATCCATTAAGTTGTGGATCCAAACCGAATTCAAAAATTCCATTATTCCAAGTTTTCTTCCTTTGCCACAACTTTCTGAAGACACATTTCCTTCTTGTGAAAATCAAGAATAGGTTTTCCTGAGGAATGAGTATGACCTTGATATTTGAATAAGGGAAAAGAAACCCAATTTTGTATTCATTGATAAATTATAAACAATTTAAAAGGGATGGAAAAAAAATGATTTTAAAGAAAAAATGGTTTAGAATGATATCTTATAATTTAAAATGACATATATAACCTCACAAATAAATTCTTGGGACAATAACTAATCCCATACCTTATTTTGAGTCGGATCCATCCCAACCATTTGCCACCCTATTTGCAAGTGTTTGAATTTCCTTCCTGTAATTTCAAAAATTGAAACAATCATAATTATCACATGATGAAATTACCGTAAAATTTATTATATCCGGATTATTGTAATTATTTGGGACTTCAATTTCAAGACCCCTTAAAAAACTTTCAAAATATTTATAAATCATTAGTTAATATTATTAGGTATGTCCATTTTAATCAATGCCCACTATTATATAATGATTCTTATTTCTTACCCCATATATGTCATTTTGACAGAAACACCATATTTCAAGAGAAATTCATTCTTACAACCAACTCCAACCCCCCCCCCCCCCAAAACCCCCGGACCTCAACTCTTCTTCCTTTGCCCTGTAATTTCAACCATTTCCCAAGTCCTTTCATACGAACACACACACAAAAATCATAATACAAATTAAAATCAACACTTGGCTTTTCATTAATATATTGTTCTAATCTCATAATGTAATAAGAATCCAAAAACCTTCAGACAAACACTCTCTTTTTCACCCCCTTATAATATATTAATTACATTTCTTGCATGCATCAACTATTCTAAACCTCTCCTTATTAATTTCCATTTTTACCACACACAAGAACCATCAAGAAATCGTTTGTTAATGGAGTTCTTCACCAAAGCAAAGGCAGTGAGGCTGAAAAGCCACTTAAACAAGTACTTAGTCGCCAACGACGATCAAATCACCGTACGGCAGAGCAGGAGCGGCGCTGCCAGGAAAGCCAGGTGGCTGGTGGAGCTCGTGGACAACAACCGCCACGTCGTCAGCCTGAAAAGCTGTTACAACCGCTATCTCACCGCCTCCAACGAGCCCTTTTTACTAGGCATGACGGGCCACAAAGTACTCCAAACTGTACCGGAGAACCACACAAAAGACTTGACAATCGAGTGGCAGCCCATTAGGGACGGGTTTCAGGTGAAACTGAAAGCTTTTGGGGGGACGTATTTGAGGGCCAACGGCGGAATGCCGCCGTGGAGGAATTCGGTTACGCATGATAGACCGCACGCCGCCGCCACGCATGATTGGGTTGTGTGGGATGTGGAGGCGGTGGAGGTGCCGGAGGATGAGGCGATGGCGGATTATTTTTCTATGGTCTCGAGCTTTTCTTCGGTTTCGAATGAGATATCAAGTTTGGAAATCGAGTTCGGGTTCGGGTCACCGGTTTCTGTGCCGTCGGGTTTCTCCGGTTCGGCCTCGCCTTCGCCGAGGTTGTCCATGAAGAAGGTACGTTTACTAACGACTGTCAAATAAAGCGGGTTATTTAGTTTTGATAGTTTTACCTTTGCGTATTATGATATGATTACTAATGAGGAAGAAGATTGTATTGGGCGTGACATCGTCAATTCCTCTTGACAGAAAATTTGGACATATAAAATGGGTTGGACAAGTGGTATGAACACATACATAGAGTATGAATATAAGTCCTTGGAAGAATTGTGAGGGTTTTCTAACATCTAAGTAACATGAAGTTTTCTAATTAAATTTTATTATTTTCAAAATTAGATTGATCGATTCAATTAGGAATTCCATATATGCTTTAATCTCTTGTAGAATAATCATATTTGTTATATCAACCTGTCAATCTGGTTGTGGATGGGCTACTAATGTAAACCTACATGTGATTTTTATTTTGATTCGATTAAGTAAAAAAAATAAAAAATGAGGTTGAACCAATCAAAATCGATCGGAACAGTCAAAAAATCGATCAAAATTAGTTTAGTTTAGTTTTTTTTTTTGGTGTATTTTTTATATTTTTTTGAGTAAATTTAAATTTTAAATTTGATATTTGATTATATATATGTAGTTATTTGAATTTTAAAATTTATTAGATGTATTTTTTATTGATTATTTATTTATTTTTATTTTTAAAATTTAACACATAACAATTAATTCATTTTTATTAAACTAATTAGATCACTTATTGAATCAATAATAAAATTAATTTAAATATTAATTCAATTATGAAAACAATGTTAAACTTCTTTCATGATCAAGTTAGTAATATACAAAAAAAAATTTATGTTCTAATAATTGTAGACATACTTATTATCGAAGAATGAAGGCTTTCTTCATAGAATTCCAAATACACGTGTGTATTCCAAATATAATTGGGGTGCAACAGTAAAAGAAACAAAAATAATTTTTTTACGATTTTACCCTTTTTAGCATTTCTTATTTTTCCTTAACATTTTATTTGAGAAAATTACCATCATACCCCTAGTACTCATTAACGGAGTTCTCATTATTGGAGCTAATCTCATATGAACAAGCTCGTAATTGGTAATTAACTTTCTCTCTATATCCATCAGTGAAAAATGCAAAGTAAATAAATATACAAACAATTAATAGTGCTAATATACTCATATAATAATGTTGCTAAATAGAGCCACTAAAAGGTAAGTTTAAAGGATTTTTCTAAAACTTTCTCTACTTCCATGTAAAAATTGGTAATGTGTTTTTGGTTCACAAGGTGCTATAATCATTTCTTATAATTTACTTTTTTATATTAATTTTAATATTTAATAACTCAATTACTCAATCTAAAGCAATTGTGACTATCAAACTCACAAGATAGTGTTTTATGAATTGTGAAATCTTAAGCATCTGTCTAATTTTTCTTAGGATAAATTATAAAAACTATTCTTAAAGTTTGAGCTATTTAAAAAAAATAATTATATAAATTTGTAAATTACAAATAATTTATTGATATTTATATTTATTTTACAAATTACACCTATTGAGGAGTATTTGTAAAATAAAAATAAATTTGAATAAATTAGTTTTAATTTTTAAAAATAATTGAGTTTTATTTTATAATTAGATTAAAATTCACGGGTAAATTTTATAATTTTTTTTTTTTTAAATTGAGGAACCAATAGGTGATAGATTTTCCTCCTTATTAATCTATCCCCATTTTCAATTGCCCAACTCCTCCTCATTAGTGGATTACATAGGAATCAATATGCATACTAAACACACATGTCTATAAGCTCAAAATTATTTAATTTCATCATTCAGATTAATTTATCCTGTCACACAAAAAACATATAAGTTGGGGAGTTGAGATAATTTATTTGAAATGTGTTGGGCATAACCGATCCAAATCATAATTAGTCTACTAAAAATTAGTTTACTATTGGCTAATGAACAGTAACAAACTATTTGGGTCGGTTCTTGTATATGAGTAGGGGCTCTATTATTCTTAATAATTGAAACCCAGGTCCACTTTAAAATCGGCCCAAGTTCAGGATCGTTTAGATCTGTCATGAGCTTTTTAATATTATATATATTAATTTTATTATGTTGTATGTTTTTTTTTTTTAATAAAAAATAATTATTGTGATATGAAGAATTAGAACTTGACCTATTGTAAAGAAAAGAACCCTCAAACCATTATGCCAAACTTAATTCTATTGAAAATTTTAGAAGCAAATTTATATTAATAAGGATTATAGTAAACTATAAAAATAATTTATAGTAAACTAAATAAAGTCATGATAATAATAATCATAAGTATTATAATAAACTAAAAAAGGCATAAAAATTAAAATATAAATTTAGTAAGTCTGTTAGTAACAAAAAAAAAAAAAAAAAGGACTAAGTATAAGTATACTAGGTAAAAAGAGTTTCAAAAATAGTAACAAAACTATTACTAACAAAATAAAGTATTACTAAGTATTATAGTAAATTAAAAAAAAATATAAAGATTAAAATATAAACTTAATAAGTAAATCTATTACTAACAAAACAAAATAGTATTAAGTATATTAAATTTAAAAAAATTATTAAAATTAAAATATAAAGTTAAGAAGTAAGTCTATTAGTGAAAAAAATATAATAAATGTTAAGTATACTAGACTAAGAAAAGTTATGAAATTTAAATTATAAACTTAAGATGAATGTATATTAATTAAAATATCAAATGACTATACTACAAGAAAAATTAAAATCTAAACTTAGTATAACTCAATAATCAAATAAAAATAATGTATATTAATTATATAAGAGAATTCACAAGATAAAGATTTAAATTTATAGGAATAAATTTAAACTAATCAAATAAAAATTAAATTTAATTTTAGGATAATAGATTTTGAATAATAAAATTTATAATTACAAATTTAATTTTAGGACATAATTCAAACTTAATTTATAATTTATAATAAATAAAGTTTATATATCTTATGTTAAGATATATCATATAAATTATATATTTTTAATTTTTTTTTTTTTTAAATAACTCGTCGGCCTAGCCCGCAAGCCCAGCTCTCGAGGTCCAGACCAGGCCATGATCGGCCCACTAGCACCAAGCTAGTGGGCTGAATTGGGCTTACCTTTCACAAATTTTATTCAATCCAACTCAAATTATTTCATAATTAGGCTTGAACTTAACCAACCCGCCTCACAGATGGGTCTGGACCGGTTCAACCTAGATCGGTCCAGTTGACAGCTTTACAGAAGAGCCAATCATCCTGGGATGAGATTATTTGCTTTCTTCGCATTTTTATACTTTATTTATAATTTTTCTTGTAAAAATAGATCATTCTTTCATTTATTGCCTTATTGGTGACTCCTCAACATTTATAAGAGTGTTTGCTCTTTGGTGACGAATTTGGTCTGCAAAAAATCAAATTTTTGGGCCTTGTTTGGTTTATCATTTTTGTTTTTATTATTATTTAAACCATACAAAATGTACATTTTTTTTCTCATTTTAGCAAAAAAACACGTTTGTTTGTTTGTTTGTTTTTTTTTAGTTTTTTAAATCAAGCTAGGAAATAAAAATGTCCACCTCCAAACCTATGACTATCATTTCAAACTTAAAACTCCTATTTTGTGAAATTGGCACCCACTAATTTAAAAATAAATAAGATCCACTTGTAAATTAAATAACAATTTCTCTTTTGATTTTCACAATGTAATATGACCCACAATAAATTAATAAATTAAACGATTATTTGCAAACTATGGTGCATTCTCAAAAAAATTCTAATGTAGTAGACATTATTGGACTCTCTCTCTCTCTCGTTGATGAATTTATATCAGATTGGACTGATTTGTATTTTCAAACATTATTTGACTTCTTTATGATTTCATAATACACATCAAACAATTAAAAAATGGTTCTGCTTTTATAAAGCTCCATTATGGGCTTAGTGGTCATTTTGCTACTAGATTACATTAATTAATTATTCAAGTTAGGTCAGAAATGTCACCTTCCACCCAATCCAATTTATTTACTATTTTTCCAAGTGGTTTGGTTTTTGAAGTTATGAATTATCAATCATAAAAAATAAAAATTAAAAAGAAAAAGAATTTCGATACTTACTTTGACATTCTGCAAGCACAAGCAGCATCTGGAAACCTTTATTCGGATCTTGCTATTTCATTTTATATTGTATATAATATATACACGTTAAGTGTATATGTAATATTTTATAAAATAAATAATTAGTATTAATTATATCCATAACATAAATATATAATATAAAATAAAAAGTATAATGTAAAATTAAAATAGAATATTTAAAATGAGTACAACAAGTCCATACGCAATTCTCTTTACCTTGCGTTTTTACTACCCCTTATTTCACTTTGACCAGACAAGTTGAGCTTTACTGCTTTACTTTCAAGGACCGCCGGACGACCCTACAAATTTGAAGGTTCAACCAATTGGTCCAATTTGGTGTGCTCGAATCACATCGTACTTATCTAGTTATAGGTCACTAAAATTTAATCATTATTCTTTTTTTAAAATATTTTTTTTACAATTACCATCTTATTTAAATCAATAATGCGAGATATAAAAATATACAAATTAATTCTTAGTGTGCCAAGTCAAATAAAAGCTATGACATTAGAACAAAGAGTAATAATTCTAAAAAATTTATGCCAAAATGTCATATATATTGCGTAATGGATATTTTTTTAATCATTGGAGGAATTAAATGAGGCTTGTCTGATCGTGTTCCTCTCTAAAAAAAATTTAAATCAGAATGTCATATATGTTATAAATTGTTTTTATAATACAATTTTTAAATAATTATTAAAAATAATTGGTGTTATAGTATATATATATATATATATATATTATATGACCTCTCTTTTTATCTTGAAAGTTGGAGTCTCTATTTTCTGTCGAATTCGTTTTACCCACGTGGAATGTCAAAAAGGATCATCATCCCATGACCGCGTTCGGACAAATACAATCCACGAACCCTGTCAAACTCTTCCTACACTCTTTATTTAATATAGCTGGCGCCAATTCTACTTCACCGCTGTCCTAAGAAACTTCCTCCATCTGCTCTTTATAAATACACTCGTATCAATCCAATCCCATTTTTATCAACAGCCATTACACCAAAACCTCACCAGAAAACCCATCAAAAATCTTAAGCTAAACTGATCAATACCTTTTAAATTTGTGCAGAGCCCTTTAATTTCAATCCCAAGAACAGCAGCCATGGAGTTATTCCTGCACGCGAAAGCCGTCCGTCTGAAGAACTCCCACGACAAGTACTTGACGGCCGAGGAAGACGAGGAATCCGTCACCCAAGACCGCAACGGATCATCCAAATCCGCCAAATGGGCCGTCGAATTCGTAGAAAATTCGGACAACATTATCCGCCTCAAAAGCTGCTACGGAAAGTACTTGACGGCGTCGAACCAGCCGTTTCTCCTCGGGATGACGGGCCGGAAAGTGTTGCAGACGCTCCCCAAGCGGCTCGACAGCTCCGTTGAGTGGGAGCCGGTGCGAGAAAACGGCGCCGTTAAGCTGAAGACGAGGTACGGGCAGTTTTTGAGGGCGAATGGGGGGTTGCCGCCGTGGAGGAACTCGGTGACACACGATATCCCGCATCGGACGACGACGCAGGAGTGGATTGTGTGGGAGGTGCATGTGGTGGAGATTCTGGTGGCGCAGTCTCCAGCGGGGAAACCGGCGCCGCCGCTTGTGGTGGGGAAGGAGGATTCTTTTGCTTCGGTGTCCAACTCTCCAGCTAACTATCATTCTTCGAAGTCTGCTAACTTTGGCAGACAAGAGGTAATTAAATTAATCTTGTTTTTGTGAATAATTTGTAACCTTTTGTGTTCTAATGTGATGTATTCTGTTTACTAAATTGGAGTTTGGACCGAATATTCGAAGCATAGTATTCAAGTTTGGATAAAAGTTACTAGAATATTCAAAATGTAGTATTCGAATTTGGATGGAAATTCATCGAATATTCAAAGCATGGACTGTTGAAATTTGGATAAGAATTGAAATATTAGTAATTAACATCTATATCATTGATATGAAAGCAAAAATTGGACAAGGTGATGGTTTTAACTGATTCGGAGCTATGGGGAAATAAGTAATCCTGATGGAAAATATTTCATTCTGCAAGTGATGGATGCTATTTTTAGTATAATGTCTGAAGAAGGCAGTTTAGTTGTAAAAACTTCCAAGAAAAATGAGTTTTAGTTATTGAATCATAGGCTTTCAAACTTCTTATGCAGTAGTATTAGTGTTTCATGTTGTATTTATGGGCGGCGCTCACTCTATGATTCTGGGGGATTTTGTGCAGTCAAATGATTCTTTAGTTAGCTCGCCTCCGAAGGGCAGTGATGGAAGGCTCATTTATTTTCATATAGCTGATGAATATGGGCAAATTGACGAGGGTTTTGAGGAGCTCTGCACCACATTCAAGGGCAGTGGAGTGAATGAATTGACGAGGAGGCTGGAGGAGGAGTTAGGAATCGATGGTATTTCAGTGTGCGCGCGAAGTCCATTGAATGGGAAGCTTTATCCTCTCCGCTTGCAGCTTCCTCCCAATAATGCAACTATGCACGTTGTTGTGGTTCCACCGTCATCACAAGGTGATTTACTTTACCATTAATTAGTTTATACTAGTCGATTGTGGTACTTTTATTATTTTTCTATTATTATGTGTATTATTATTTTTGAACATAACTCAGTTGATGTTGAAGGCATGTCTAAATAAACACTAGAAAAATCATTTCACAAATATCAATTAATGTGTCAATAGAGAATGAATGCAAAGATGCTACATTTGCACTAATTTCATGTGTTCACTTCATTATTTTGTTGGGTGAAGTTTCAAAATATACCAGCCAAGAATTTGGGTAAAATTTTAAGCCTTTGTGTTTTAATTAATTTGTACATTGCATGCATTCATCTTCCTTATCGTGCTAGAATTTTTGTAACACTCAGACTCTTAACCCATATTTTTCTCTTTTTGGGAGTTCTAAATTGTAGTTCTTTTTCTTGATTCTAGATTTTTGGTCTTTTGACTTGTGTTTGAGTATAATTAGATATCTATGAATTTACTTAGTATTACACTAACTTAATGCTTTAATAATATTTATGTAGGGCTATTTTAGTCATTACAAAAAAGTTAAAAAAAACGTAAGACATCCCAAGTTTTCATACTTCTATGATAGTGCAATAATAATAATAAATATATAGATAGATAGATACTAGATAGAAAGATATCTATATGGATGGATTGAAGTGAATGATGTATTAATGTGTGGGAAAAGAAATAATCAGTGTTCAGGATCTAAATAACCAACAATTAATTAGCATAAGAATTCTAAATGACTGGGATATAGATATAAATATGGATATATTATAGGCAATTTTGAGGAATTAATTACAATTTCAATTTACTTAATTGCCACAAGAATAATACTGTCGTATTAAAGTTATTAATAATACTAATTATTGATATTATTATTATTGTGATTGCTATTATTATTATTGTTATTGTAGTTATTATAATATATAGGTGAATGTCCTTATTCTGGATTTGCCAATGTAGTGACAGAGGGAACTTTTGTTTTCCAGCTTGTCCATAGTATTTCTTATTTTGAGTCTTAAAATTGGAGTGCCATTGCAGTGGAAATCAATTGATTTTTCAACAATGGTTAGCAAAAAGAATATTACATTAGGATTCAATGACATTCTTGAATTTTCACATCAAGAAAGTTCCTTTCGTGAGTAACTGTAACAGTAGTTGAATTAGATACAACTCCAAATGTGGGTTAAAGGTATATAGTGTAAATTCAAAATCAGCTTGCTTGGAAACATTTGCTTGAAGCCACCCTTTTTTGTGTTGCAAAAGTTGGCCCATGTCCTCAACTAGCAGAAATTACTAGAACCGAAATCTCTTTTTTGAGTGATTAGACATGTTTCTTAACATTGCTACAGGAAATTTCCCTCTGCATAGTTCATTATCATTTATGATAAGCTCTACCCTTGTTTCCACTCCTTTCTCCATTTCTATGACCAACATGTAGTTTTCGACTCCAGTTTCTGAAGTAAATAATCCTGTACAGAGCTAATGCATTGCTGAAAATCTGTTTCTCACTTGACATGCCTTATACTTCACATTTCCATGGTTTCGTCTTTGTCATTTGGACTTGTTCATTTACCTGTATCTGTCAGTGATATTGAATTGTATGTTATATGTCAATTTGTTATTGTTTTCGAAAGATATATAATGCTCACCTGTTTTCATATTTTGCTTTTATCAGTGGGTCAAGATTTGGAGAAAACAGGAATGCCATTGTAGGAGGAATTCAGAAATCTCAGCAATTTTGCTCAAGTTGCAAATGCTGCATGTTTTTGTACATCCTGCCTCAGCCTTATCCCTATGCTTGCTTGATCATTAGTGAGTTTCCAACCTTTTACCCCCTAAGAAAAAATAGATGCATAAAGCATTTGTATATACAATCAAGTGATTGAAGGTACAAACTGTTATATTTTACTTGCTAGCTTCTTATAGTTCTCTCATTCTTTATTCTTTTGCTCCTTTTCTCCTTCTGGAGTGTGGCTATTGAACTGATTTTGTAGTAGATCTTTGTATTATGGTCTGTGAACCAGTGGAATTTTGGTTGATTTCTGAGCTGTTTAGCATTATCATTAGTGAATTTTCATGAAGTGGGTGGAGAAAGTATGGATTATCCTTTCTTTTCCCTTCGTTTTTCTACCTAAAGAATGAACATTATCAGCTAGCTACTCGGTTTTGGTTGACTACAAGGATTAAAGTTCATGATGCTATGGCAAATTTCATACAATAATTAACAAAGTAGATCTAACTGGTGATGCTACTACTGAATCACTTGACCTTTACCAGAAATCCTTACAAGAACATGAACCATTTTTAAAACAATGGAATCGAAGGCGATCTCTCATAATAATCTCCACATTGAAAATTTTGGAGATCAATTTGGTAAAACTATGGCAATCCCTGCAGACACGCAGATTTTTAAATATACGAATTGGAGCCCCTGGTTTCGAGTTCAACAGCCCAAAGGCAATTGCCAGTCTCTCACTGTGAAGTCTGAGTGAATGCCCCTTCCCATCATCAGCTTCGTCAACCAAAGGTGCTTGTGAAAAGTCATGAACATACCCTGCCGACTTCAGTCTTTCTTCAATCACATCCAAAAACTGGTAAATTTCTTTGGTCTGTGAATGAGTTGTATCCCCTGCAAAAAATTCATGAACAATGCCATTGATTTCAACTGAACTACAACCAGGCTCTTTAGTAACACCCTTATCAGTCATCAATTTCCTAACCAAACCAACTTCATTCCATCGATTGGCAGATGCGTATACTCTAGAAAGAAGAACATAAACTCCACTGCTTGCACTCCCTTTGGCAGCTAATAGTTGCCTCGCCAATTCTTGGCTCAGGTCCAAGCCTTCAATTTGCCTGCAACTAGCATCGAGAAGACTTCTCCAAATCACATCATCAGGTTTCATTGGCATGCTTGATGCAATATCAAGCACTTCATCAATTCGCCCATTGCGTGCCAGAAGGTCAATTAGGCAGCCATAGTGCTGCAAAACTGGCTCCACATTGTACTCATTCACCATTATATCAAAGTATCTACGACCCTCATCAACCAAACCTCTATGATTGCAAGCGCTCAAGAGACCAACAAATGTAATAGAATTAGGAAGTAATTTTTCTTCATTGACCATTCGACCAAAATGTTCAAATACTCTCTCCGCTTCTCCATGCACCGCCAATCCTAAAATTATGGCGTTCCAAGAATTCACATCCCGTCTACTCATTCCCTGAAAAACCTGGAGAGCCATTCTCAACGACCCACATTTGCAATACATCTCTATCAAAGAATTCTTTACCAGAACATCAAAATTAGCATCAATTTCACACTTTCTCAAAACATATGCATGTGCCCACATACCCATAGACAATGCCCCCAAACCAGCACAAGCATCAATCACGCTTTGCACTGTGTACCCATCCGGCTCAAATGATGGCTTCATCTCCACAAACATTCTTAACGCTTCATCAAACTCCCCCATCTGCACAAGCGAATCAATAATCACATTCCACGAGACCAAGCTTCTTTCCTGCATTTTATCAAACACTTTCCTCGCACTCTCCGAGTGCCCGCACGAGGCATAGAAATGAATCAAACTGTTGTTCGCGTAAACATCTGAGCCAAACCCATGTTTCAACACATGCGCATGAGTTTGCTTCCCTTCGCTCAAAGCAAATAAATAACCACAAGCTTTAAGCACAAATGGGAATGTATGCTTATCAGGAAGTAAACTCTCTTCTTTCAGCAGTTCTTGGAAAAGTGAAAAAGCTTGTTTTTTGTGGTCTTTGCTATGAGCATAGGCTCTAATGAGAGTGTTGTAAATAAACGTGTTCGGGCTTGGAATTTGGCTGAAGAGTTGCAAAGTATAGATTAGGTCTTTTAAGGCGGAAAAGTGGAGTAGTCTGCTGTAGAGAAAGACAGTTTCCGGACTGTGGTTGGGTGCTGGAGCAGTGCGAATGATTTGCGCATGTATTTGTTTGAGGTGAGGGATGGAAACGGTGGCGGATTGAGTTAAGATGTGGATCAGGCGGTGGCGATGATGGTGGCGGGGTGCGGTGGACAGCTCCACCGGTGGGGCAGTGACTAAAACGGTAACCATTTTTCAGACTCATCCGCCGCGACCCGCGTAAATAAAAATCAATTTTTTTGAGTGTAACGACTTAAATATCAGCATCTGAAGAGGCCCAATATTTTTTGGGCCTAATCTAGCCCAATAGGGATCTACAACCATTGGGCTGGATATGGGCCTTTTTGGTACTCCTTCAAGAAGTTCAACTTAAATCTTTTTTGTATTTTGTGCATTTCTTTTGTCAGAGGTCCAAATCCATTAAGAAGTTTTGGATTCAATTTAATGTTCTTATTTCTCTATTTCCATAGTTATTATGCTTTTAATTTCTTGATTGGTGGTGTCTACAACATACAACATATGCCTTTAAGTTAATTTCTTGAATCTACATCCCTTTTATCTTTTATTTCAAATTTTGTATAAATATCAACCTTGGTTGTTTATTCATTGCAAGATAATTCACAACTTTGAACTCAGTTGCAACATTTTCGTAAGTTATAATTCTTATCGCTCCTATAATTAAATAATTTTCTTTTGTGTAATTCTCATATTATGCATACGTATCGAGTATGTCATCTCACCGAGTATGACGTACCCGAACAATGTTGAGCAATATAAGCAACATTAACAGATGGGCCCTGAAAAAATCTTTTAAAATCATAAAATCATTACTTGGTTTCAATCATATCAATGTTTCCCACCCTAAAAGCCTACAATTTTCCAACGGGGCCCCACATTTATTTTTAATTGAACCAATATTACTATTATTGGGCCCCCACTTGATGTTAGGTGAATAATACTACTCAAATTGGCCCAACATTATCCTCCCTCATCCCCCCGGTCCAAGGCCCACTCTCCTCCAACGAACCACGCATCAAACGCGACAAAAAACGACGCAGTTTACGAGGGCAATACGTGGGGGACGGCGTCGTATGAGCCGTCCCAGTCGCCAAAATTGCCACCAACCGACGCCTAAAGAGATTCTTTGTAACGTAAGCGCTCGCTTTTTCCCATTCTTTACGCGCCTGCACGTTCACTCCTCTCTCCTACTCGCCTTTTTATAAACCATGTCTTGGACTCAGTTACATGCCTGTCACCAGAAAAAAGTTACAGGAGATATGTAGTTCCAAGATAATAATACTTTCTTGTTATATGCATATATATTTATATGAATATACAAAAATTATAATTGTATGTAAAAGTACGATTCCAATTATAATTGTATGTAAAATTTATATTAACTTAAAATCATCTAAACAACTTAAATAACTTTATATTTTTCTACAAAATCCCTTAATTCCAACACACTCCAAGCCCAAATTAAAGAAGTTTTACACCATTGTTAGGCGCCTGGGCAAACCAATTTGAGGCCATTAAATTTTCAAATAACAAAGAAAAAAAAAGGGAAAATTTCACCTTTTAATTTGATCTAATAAAAATCCATGACAAATAGTTGTGCAGACCTACTCCCTGCCCTCCCACCCCCCAATAAATAAATAAAATAAATGATTGGGTATGTTTTGTTTTGTTTTAATTATTATGAGAAAATATACTATGAGAGAATTTATTTTAAGAGAATGTATATATTAACTATATTTGATTTTATTTTGAATAAATAAATTGATAGTTCATATTTATTTTTTTACTTTTTTAATTAAAAAGAAAAGTCCATGAGAAATAGTTACGCGGAAAAAAAACAGAAAAACCATGCTTGTTGTTTTCCTCAATTTTGAGTCACATTTAGATTTTTAAAATGGAAATTAATATTAGTAGTATATTTTCTCGAGTTACTCTAAGAACATTCCCAAACACGCCCTAGGTTTTCACGCCTCCATCTCCATCATCACCACTTTCTTCCAAAGTGTATCTGAGTATCTGCCCCACGCCCGTCATTTTAACAACCTTCTTAAAAATATCGCTTCTTACGCGTACCTTAGCGCAACATCCGCCATTCCGCTAGCCTGCGCATCCGGACTCCCCAACGTTGGCGACCGTTCTACTCGTCGGAACTCGCCCCACCCATTTCCTCTCTCACTCTCACAACCTTCTAGAACCCTATAGAAACCCTCTTCCAATACATATACACATCGTACTCGCACTCCGCCATTTCTTTTCGAGGAAATAAAGGTTTAGTGCAGAGAAATAAAGGAAAAAGGAGGAACCTTTTCTGTGAAAAATGGGCGTTGATTACTACAACATACTGAAAGTTTCCAGAAATGCATCTGAAGAGGATGTGAAGAAATCTTACAAGAGGCTGGCAATGAAGTGGCATCCGGATAAGAATGCAGTGAACACTAAGGAAGCAGAGGCGAAATTCAAGCAGATAAGTGAGGCATATGATGTGTTAAGTGATCCACAGAAGAGACAGATCTATGATTTGTACGGGGAAGAAGGGCTGAAGTCCGGTTTCCATCCGCCGCCGAGTTCGAAAGATAGGGATATCGGAGGGGGGAGGGGGTTTAAGTTTAGTCCGAGGGATGCGGATGATATCTTCGAAGAGTTTTTTGGTGGGTTTGATGTCGGGAAAGGGAAGAGTACTGGTGGTGGTGGTGGGAGGTTGAAGAAGGCGGCGGCCATGGAGAGTAAGTTGCCGTGTAGCTTGGAGGAGTTGTATAAGGGTTCGAGGAGGAAGATGAAGATATCAAGAATCGTTCTTGATGACTCTGGGTAGGTACATTCAAGACTTTTAAGTAATCTGATTTGTTTGTCGACTCCCTTTCAATACTTTTAGTCGAATTTCCTGATAGATGGGTTTGAGTTGATTGACGGGAAGTCAAATGAAATTTGTTTAAGATTGGGATTTGAGAGGATATTGGTTGGGTGCGATTATCTCTGTTTGTGTTGTTATGTCCTGTATATGTGTATATTTTAAGATGCCTTGATAATTGTGGCTTCTATAATTTTCTGAGTTCTTTTGTGTGTGGCTAATGAATTTGTGGCACCTTATGTGTTAGAGATGTGAATAGACTGAAGATGTATAGGTTGCAGGTGGTATTCTGGATCAGCATCACATAGATAACAAAAATTGAGTGTCTTTATGGGTATATGCATATTTGGAAAAAAGAAATTTTGACAGATATGTGGATTACATATGCATGTATTTCTGTACAAAGCAAACATCTCTGATCCTGGTAGCAGAGAATTGAAGAGCGATGTTTAGTTGTGTCTATTTGCTATTGTATGATGAAACTGCTTCATATATGTTTGATAAGATGTTGAATTTGTTAGTGTATATTGATGTATGATTCTTTTCATTTTTAATTATATAACATATCTGTTTGTTTTATTCTGAGATTTGGGGTGCCTTGGGTTAATTTGAAGTGTTTATACTGATGATGCAAAATTGAAGTTGTATGTAGTTTATTACTTCTATTGGAGGCGTAGCAATTATTTTTTCAGAAAAGTCCATGTTTTAGTGGTTGTCTGTGAATTATTGGTTAATCTTGGATGAGCTACTGTATGGACATATCTGAAAACACTTGCAGCAAAATGAACTTTAAAGTTTACACAGATGCAGATAACTAGAAACTTTACCAAATGATAATTACGTCAGAAATTGGGACTCAAATTCAATTGCTGTTTTTGAGGTTTAAATAATGTTCCTTATAACTTTTTGATATATGATTGGATGCATTGAACAAATCCCCATTGCCATCATTGGAGTGCAAAAGGTAAGCTTTCGAGCCTTAGCTTGCTGGTTTTTCCATCATCCAATCCACAACATTATAATGGTCTCAACAAGCCTGAGAAGTATGTTTATCTATGTGCAATCTAAATCAAAAGTATCTTAAGAATCTCAACTACATGTTGAAGTTGCTGTATTCATAGACATGTTTTTACTAAACTGGAATTCATCTGCTAAAGGCCAAAAAATTTAATACCTAGTTGAAATTTTGTGATTGAAACATTAGAGTTGAAACTAGCTTCTTATCTGGTATTTATACCTTGAATTGACCTACATACAGATAACTCACGATTAAGTTCACAAATTGGGTTTTAGCTTCTGTCACAGCTTTTACAATGCAACCAGGAATGCCATGCAGATCTGATTTATTCAATTTCCTTTTCCATTGTTTAATTATTGGAACCATGGGGCTAATATCTGATGTTTTGTTTTAGTTTCTTTTTTTAAATATATGGATATATATTATGTTGTTTGCTTCATGATCCGAATGATTAGAGCTAAAACATGTCCTATAATCAAGGGATTTATATGTCATCAGATTGCCTTAGAAGTTAAATTATTGCTTCTGTTTCATGACCATGAAGGTACTCTTCATATGGATTTTATTCCTTTGAATTCCAAATATCAGATTATTTTCATTTTTCTATGTGGTTTTGAGCAAGTAATAGCTGTTGCCTCTCTGTGGTTGATGACTAGGTAACCTGGAGCCTACAATATCTTTATTGCAACTCATTGTCTAATTTCCTATGGAAGGAGGAGGGAGAATAGAAGTGTTTTGAATTACATTACTTCTATTCTGTTATTTTTAGATGGAATATATTTGCTACTAACTTTGTATATATGACAACATTTAGTAGAGATGAAGCGCGTACAGTATATGCTCGTTTGCAGCTGTGATAAGCTTTTGTTGCTAGTAGATACAAATTATGTCAAGTTCTTAGATATGCTGCTTTTGACATTCTCTGTTTATTGTTCACAATGTCATGTCAAAACTAGTTAACATAACTTCTTTTATGTGCTTGAGCATACATATTCATGCGTTAATAATGTTGGGGGACTTCAACTAAAAGAATAACTGTTGGATGTAAACTTTTTGATTATTCACTATGTAACTAGAGCATTAAGAAAAGGAAAAATGATAGTAGTAAGATTCTATTTCTAGTTTCCACTTGTGTATGCTGTGAGTCGGATGCCAGCAAGTTGAATTATGTTCAAGATTAAGATTTATACTTATTTTGGGTGGGGGGGATTGGTTGTCAAGCGGGTTTCCCTCAATTGATGCATTATTGAGTTTGTATTGATGTGCATATCATTATTGCAGTAAACCTGGCACTGTTGAAGAGGTCTTGGCTATACACATTAAACCTGGTTGGAAGAAGGGTACAAAGATTACTTTTCCTGAGAAAGGGAACCATGAACCTGGTGCTGCCCCTGGGGACCTCATCTTTGTTGTTGATGAGAAGCCCCATCCTATTTTTAAGAGGGATGGCAATGATCTAATCATCAGTCAGAAAATCTCCCTGTTGGATGCTCTCACAGGCAAGACTCTCAACATAACAACCTTGGATGGAAGAGATCTACCACTTACAGTATCAGATGTCATCAAACCAGGCCAGGAAATGGTGATTGAAAATGAAGGAATGCCAATATCAAAAGAACCTGGTAAAAATGGAAATTTGAGGATCAAGTTCGATGTCAAATTCCCTTCAAGGCTTACCGCAGAACAAAAATCAGATTTGAGAAGGGTCTTGGGCAGGACAACCGAGTAATGCTGGGTTCGGCGAAATGGTTATAATTGGCCTTTAACTTTAGTTATGGAAGCGCAACTAAGTGTATATACTTAACCTATTCAGACTAGAAATGTTATTGTGCATAGTAGGATAAATAGATCCAGTTGAGTCTTTTTTCAACATTTAGAAGTATTTAGCTCCGACTTAGCAGCTATTTCAGCTGTCAAACAAAACTTTATGCAATGTGAAATCTGTAAAATATAATAATGCCTCCTAATTAGGGAGGTGGCTCTATAATTTTGTATTGGCGTTCGAAGATAAATTTATATTATTGCTTGGTTGTGTGGAGATATTTGCTTACTTTCACGCTATGCCTATCCACTGAAAGGCTTTTCTTCCAACTCTTTTTCTTGAATTTATTTTAGCATGTGCTGGTTAGATTTGCAGATATTTAATGTCCTGGAAAATGTAGTGCTATAACTTAAGTGAACTTTCATTAGAACTACACCACCACCCCCAGATATGCATGTATTTCAATTAATCTCCGAGGACAGCGTACCAGTTGTGAGAAATTGCACAACATAGTTTATGATTCTCAAGCAATATTATTCCCAGATATGAATTACATAATAACCCGATACATAATGTTCGGGCAGGGTTCATATGAATTACATTATAACCCGATACATAATGTTCGGGTTCAGTTCATAACTTCCGGGGATGTTCACAAGCTACTTGCTAATTTCTGTGATCTTGCCACTGTCATAAAGCTTGGGGTTGCATTATTGATCTACATCAGAACCTGTGTTTCTCAATCTTCTTCTGGAGGTCATCCTTTTTGGCCCCCACAACCTTGTCAACTTCTTTTCCTCTCTTTATAAGAATGAAAGTTGGCATTGCATGCACTCCAAATTCTTTTGCCACATCCTGTTTATATGGTTCATTACAAATCATCAGTACTAATAAAAACATTGGTTGGTATATCAGATTATTTGGTTGAAAAGAAAGATCATACATCTAACTCATCAACATCAATCTTGATGAACTCGACATCCGTATATTTTTCAGCAAACTCATTGATTGCAGGATGAATGTGCTGACAAGGCCCACACCAAGAAGCTGTGAAGTCGAGGACGATCTTCAACAAAGAGAAATTAAATTATCAGAAAGATCCTGATATGAAGCTTTACACAACATGAGTCAAAGATTGAGAATAGCACTGTGAAAATTATATGCACTTACCAGTTTTGAAGTTTGCTTTGATGCTTCAAAGTGGATTTTCCACTTTGCTGAGGAGTGAAATGCAATAACCTGACCCTTCTTGGTTGGTGGAGTTCCATTGGTTTTTGCTGGCAATGCATTGGTCTCGTAAGCAGTAGAAGCATTTGCCCCCATCTTCCTTCTTCCCAAATTTCGTAACCTCACAGGTTTTTTCTTTTCCACGCACTTGAGTCTTGGGAATATATCTTTTGGCTTGAGCTAAGGCTTGGTGGCAATGCTTTTTATACTGGTCTGCAGCAATGTTATCTTGGTTTCTATGACACACTTCCTTCAAGAATATGTTCTTGTTGGGACCATTTATCTGTCGACCACTACTTATGTCAAATATGGTAAGATTTGGTGCCATTTACTCTAATTGCTAAAGAAAATTCATCATTAATAGAAACCTGCGAAACCATTTCTCGTGCAGTTTCATGAAGCTTGCTGCTAGTTTCAATATTTTTGGTGTGACAAGAATTTTGGTTCTCGGTAAAAATTATAAACAAGAAAAATAGTATAAATGAAATATGGATCCAATATCTAATTTACTCCTCTAATTCTTTTTTTTTTTTTTCAAGAGCCTTGATTTTGTGATTTGATAATTTTTTAACAGAACCGGATATTTACTCCTCTGATTCTTTTTTTTTTTTTCAAGAGCCTTGATTTTGTGATTTGATAATTTTTTAACAGAACCGGATATTTACTCCTCTAATTCTTTTTTTTTTTCAAGAACGTTGACTTTGTGATTTGATAATTTCTTAATAGAACTGACCATCCTATTTTCTCTAAGATTGATTTGATTTCTAATAGCATTAATTTAATGATTTAACAACTTAATTTTGAATTAAACATTATAATTTTAATGACCTATACAATAAACGTCTTGTCTTCATCTTAAATACCATAAATCTCCTTAAATTTGATAGATATGGGTTAAGAGAACTTCCCTTCACACATTTCTTCTTTCTCAACTTATATATAAATTCTTGAAAATACCTCTATTTATACTTATAGGATGAGAGATCTTGAATTTTTTATTTGATGAAATGTGAGGATTTAATTAGTTTTTCATGATTTGACCGACATTTACTATCTTAATTATGATTTGAATTATCAAAATGTTGATATTCACTTTTATAATTTGCAAGATACAATTTTTATTGCTAAAATATCATAATTTGGCACACGGTAATATTCAATTTTATTAATAAAATATCTTATTTAATCTTAAAATTTAATAATAATTCTAAAAATAAATAAAAATATAAAATTACAAAATTTAAATATATTACTTATATGTTAATGCATGATTGATTGACTCCAAATTTACTTTCTACACTTGGTACTATAGAATGCTGATGATGTAGTCATAAAACAAACCATGCCTTAAAATTTCCAGATAATTTAAGTACAACATCAAATCTTGTTTACCAAATCCTAACATCTTATTGTAATTAACAGAAGCCATCAACATCGTGAAGAACAGCCATAAATATATGATTCTTGATAATGACTATTCATAACGCAATTTCTGGTTCAGGTTTAGAGTTTTGAAACTGAAAGATGGGAATCCCATTCCAATAACTACATCACAATTGTCATAACATGCTGTCTCAGTCAAAGAATTATGGATTGGAATTTCTTTTCTAAAACTCTGCATCTTGTTTTTCCTCTCATTCTTCACATGTGCTGTCGCAAATGTAAGAAACGAAAACACACCTCCATTCTGTGCTAGACTGGACGAGAATAAGCATTTATCATTGTGCCAGCACTTGCTATTATACGAAGCATTATCTGGAATATTGAATTGATGTCCAAGGTAGGACATTGGAGGAAGGAGTGAAATGTCATTTCACAACCAATCTCATTTGCCTTCTGAACTAATACACATTGATTTAGAGAAGAATGCTTTTGAATTCTGCTTTGTAATAACCAGAACTTGTCCACAATTCTGATTTCTTGGCAACCCTTTGGAGCAGAATTTTGTGTTGCATTTGCCTAAACAATGCGATTCCATGCAGAAATTTGCACGTTGTTTGACTGATAATTAGACGGTTTGTGACAGCAAAGGAAGAGCATTTCTTGCAATGGTCCCAGTTTTCAGCACCATCATTCAAAGGGCATAAAGTTACTTCATTAGATTCTGATGGACTAATTTAGTGGAACTGTCAATCAGCTAAAGTCAGCTTGAAAGTCGGAAGCTCGACTTGATAATTTTCAAGCCGACATCAAGTTCGAATTGAAAGTTAAAACTTGAGTACAAATTCTGAACAAATTCAAGCACCGAGAAAAAAAGCTAGTATAGCCCCGCGGGCATGGCGCAGCAGTAAGATGGTTGAAGGTTAATGGGGAGTATCGTAAGTTTGAATCCTGATGAATGCAGAGGCTATGACACGCTTTTGTTGCCCTCCGAGGGGTACCTGTTGCGTGACGTAAAAGAATGGTTTGTTGGGAAGGTTGATCACAAACGAAAGTTTTGCTCCAATCGTATATAGTTTGTATTAGCGCATTTACCTAGAAGACAAATCAGGGGAAAAATCATCATCTTCTAAAATTAATCAGGTAAAGTTTGAAATTTCGATTAAAAAAAAAATAGTATAGTATTAAGCGGCGCGTGAACCTGAACAGGCTCGACTCGTTTGACTTGATTGATATTGACCAACAATAATTTAACGGGAGACAAAAAATGAAAGAACTATCGGTGTCATCAAAATCTGTGGATGGTGCAATAAAATGGCATACATAAGGCATTGTTTTATTCCATTTCATACTGAATCTGATGTCTTTGCAAATGGTCCTTTGACAATTCAGGCGGAGGTAAAGTAGAGTGCATCCTCATGAAGCTTGAACTTTAGGCCGACTCCATACCATTTCAAAATTGAATTACAAGTTCAATATCCACTAGAAAAACATATATATATATATATGTTGTTTTCATTTAAAATTCTCCCTCCGATAATTTTGGCCAGAAAAAACTAATGTGGTTCAAAAAAAAAGTGTTGAATATCCAAGTTTACCCCTGGCATTTTGGTCTTCGGTTTCAGTTTCGAGATTTTTTTGGACAAGAATGCCCTTCTTTATGATGCACACTACATATTGCCATGTACCTAATGAGGTGTTTCTGCCGCCTAAAACCCCCCCAAGATAAGTATAAATTATTCTCTTTATTCTAAATTTACGGTTTCTATATTTTTATTTTTTGAAGCATCTCAAAATAAGAGTTTATTTTTTAAAATATTTTTTTTAATTACTCACTTAATTAAAGTAATGAAAACACTTGACCTCGATCTGACCAAACAGAATTCACCCACCAACTCTCAATCATTATATTTATATGCAATGGTGTAAAAATATTTAAATAATATTTTTGTATCCAATTACTCATAAAAAACTATTAAATAATACCAATTGAATAACATAAAATTTCCATACCATACGTATATACATAAATTTTCTCAATTGTCAAAAACAAGTAAAAATAGTGAAATTTTACATGGGGGTGATCAAATTAAGTCATATACCATAGCTTACAAAATCAATGATTTTTCACATCATATGTTATTGAAAAAAATCATTGATTAAAAGGGATTTCAATAATTTACTACTATAACAAGATAATATTTTATTATAATCAGGGACTATGATGATAAATTAAGGACATAAGATTTCCAGATCTAAGAATTATATATTATTCAGTGCACTTGGCACTGAATTCCGACTTACAGTATTAAAAAAAAAGATGTGGGCAAGACTTTGGTAAAAGTAAAAAAAAAGTTTATGATGCTCCCCAATAGTCCATAAACAAAGGCTCTTTTTAGCTTTGAAATAATTTACTTTTTGACATTCTTCAAATAGTAATAATTCGAAATCGTCATTAGTGACTACCTTAATCATGCTTTTATTAATTGTCAAGGACAATACTTTATCAAATCTAACTATGATTTGGGGTGCTCTGCATTTGGATCACGTCATGCACACCTAAGATTTGTGTTAATAGTGCTTCATTTATGACATTAATTAATAAGAGAATCAATCACATTTTCATAATTAAATTGATAATCAAATTAATTTTATTGTTGTTAAAATCAACGGTTTAAGCGGTCAGACTAGTTTAATCTCCAGTTTGATAGATATAATAAAAATTAATTATTTTTTTATTATATTACGTAAAATGATAATATTATAAATTAATTATTATGGATAAAATAAAATAAAATAAATAATTAATTAAAAAGTATATTTAATGAAGTTTAAAATTCAAATAACTACATACATATATTACAAATTTAAGATTTTTAAAAAACTAAAAACTAGAAGAAAAAAATAAAAAAACAAAATAAAATAATTTCAACTAGTCTTTGACTTATTAGATCGAATTTTTCATTTTTTGCCCTAAGTCGAATCAGATCGATCATTGATTCACAATTGAATTAATCTAACCGACCGACCATTGATTCCTAATTGCACTAATCGAACCAACCGAATCTAATTTTGAAAACATTGCTGCGAAGTTAAGTCAATATCTTAAAACTGTAAAAATATTCTTCCAAAGATAATAAAATAAGAAATTCCAAAGCACGGCGAGTCACTGAATCATTACACAAGCATGAGACATTGCATGAGTAAGAGGGTGTCTAGTTAAGCTTATTTTAAATATTTCTTTTTAAGTTTAAAAATATTTGTAAAATTTATAAGATAAATCTTATGTAAAATTATATTTTTAAAGTATTAGAGAATTAAAGCTCATCGAACTTATAAAATATTAATAATATTTCAAAATATAAATTACTTAGACCCCAAAATATAAATATGAAATTCTTTCTGTTCCTTTATTAAGGAACCTATATCCAATTAAATCTTATTTTTGTAATTTATAAGATAGCATAGTTATAAATTCCTCGTAGTATTTTTTATTAAACAATTTATGCAATCTCAAATATATTCCAAAATATTTTAAATTCAACCAAACACCCTCTAATTTTAGCCATGCACATTATTTACATCAGATGCTTAAATCATTCACAATTACCAAAATGAAAGATGGCCAAACTCCAAAAGAGAACAGCTATGCGTTATACTGCAATTGTCAGTGATCTTGAATACAAGTATGGGTAGCACTCAGTCTACACAAATGTGCAACTCCACACAATACAACACTAGCAAAGGTAAGAATCAGTAATGTCATTTAGACTGTATATCAGTCCAGCCACAAAGCAAATACAACGCGACGAACAATGTTGCATAAGCATCAGCACAATCGTCTCAGAACAAATTGCCGCCCTATAAGATCACTTGCCTGATCAATCAAAATCTACATGGGACTAACTACACAATGCAAGTGTGAATAACAAATGGAGTTCCAAAACTAAATCCAAGACCAAAGAAAGAAATGAAGAAGTGAGTTCGATAAGTAAAGGTCAAATCGAGATGCTCAAGTATTGCAGTTCAAAAAGATTCCATTTCTTTCAGATTGTACTTTCCCATTCATTGAACTACAAAACAGGGTACTCCGATTTCATGAGAACCACCATACAGGTGTTTGACTTCAAACAACCCCCCAAAAGACAGAAACCCAATAAGCATCCTAAACATACAAGGATACTGCTTCAACGTGGCCAGCATGACTAGCAGGAGCGTTGTAATTGTAGTTACCCCTGCCACCTCTGCCTCTGTAGTTGTTCCTTGGGTGATAACTGTCAGGCTGATCATAAAATTGGCTGGCCCCATTCTGATAGCCACCCCTATTGATGCTTCGCCCTCCTCGAATATTAGCATATCCTCTGCGGCCACCCCCCCCACGACCACCTCTATAGTTTTGATATGGCCTCCGCGTGGCATGCTGTTGCTCCTTCAAGTCCACATCCCTTGAGTTTTGATCAACTTTTGTATCAGGGACTCCCAGCTCTGTCAGAACCTGGGGTTCTGATACACTTTCGACCTCTGATCCTCCCTAAAACCAAATGAACAGATGTAATTGGTAAAATTATAATAACACGCAAAGGAAATAAAGAAAAGCAGAGTCTGGAATCTTCACTTAACAATAATCTTCTTTAAAAAAAAAAAAAAAAAAACGAAATACAACCTGATGAAGTTCTTCGACAGGACCAGTTTCATCATCATGGATTTCATTGCCATTGGAATTTGGTGTTTCTTCTTCCTGCAACAAAAGGTTCGACAAATGTGAAATTGAATGAAGATATCACAGGGCATAGACAAAGTGATATTCAGAATAATCTAGTCTAAACACACATCTCCTAGACCTAAAGGGAGGGCCAAGTACAGATGGATATAATAATTTTTTGGAGAACAATATCTACATCCAGCCCTAATTGGCTAACTACCAACTACAAAATTGATTATAAAATTTTCATCAATAACCACTATAAATGGACACAATGAGTATTATCGGAAAGCGGTAAAATGGGAAGGAAAATATTAAAAAGAATAAAAGATTGACTTGTTTGGTTAAATAACTCTTAAGAGGTTATCTAGAACCCCAAGTCAAAAGTTGTCCACTTATACATAGACTAGACTAAGTTATATGATCTCTCCCAAGAGCAGGTAAATGATGTTAAAGTACAAGGGCACAGAAAATTGTAAACCCAGCTCATGACGTGAAGACGCTCAAGAAATTATAGTTTCATCTGCTTGAATCATAACCATAATTTCATGGAAAGATAAATAAATGAGATAAAACAAGATATGATAATTACAGCAGTCTAGAATTGCATTTCAAATTTAAAACATTTCCCAAGACATTCAAGAATCAGATGCATACTATAAATTGCCACTTAGGGCCAGCTAATTACAGGATCGACTCCCCCTTGTTTACATACATTCAAAGAGAAAAAGTGATTCAGCAATAATCATCGGCCAACCTTTTTTCCTAATGATGCTTGAGACTTTAATCTTGGCCTTCCTATTTTGTGTTTGGGTTTGGGGAAGATGTCATATATTCAGCCAAAAATCTTGTAACTCAAGGAGCATTGTGATTATATACTTCGAATAGCAAGCCAAATGTTCTATAAAGAACAGCTTCTCTCTCTATGCAAATAATAAGACAAAGCGTGAAGAACATGTCCATGCCAAGCAGAATAATGAGAACATGAATGGTGTAGAATTACCAGGCAATACCAAAGCCTAATAAATTTGCAAATGCAAACTAAACAGAAAATCATGAATTAACGGATATGATCATTTTTGGAACTTTGGCAATATAAAGACCATAACTTCCACAACTTCAGCCTTTGTTAGTAAAATAGGATGCAGCAAAAAGAGTAAGGTGAATAAATGTTCATTGGTATGAAATCCTACACCATTCACTGTATCTAAAAGTCTTCGACAACGTAAGCTAAACTGAGTGTATCCTCGTGCACAACTCCTCACTTGGCAACAGAATCAGTGTTCCATGGTAATTCCATGAACCACAGTGATCAATGCAGCTCATGCTGAGATAAGTGACAACCCTCACACTCCCCTTCCAAAAACATATTCAAAAAAAATAACTCTGGAAGAAAAAGAAGCAAAAAACAAAGAGACACCCGGAGACTTTAATGTGCGGAGTAGGGCCTTGCACTCAGAATATTGCAAGTCACTTCAAAGCAGGAGCAAAGATATTCAGGTTCCAAAGTAGCAGCTGATATGGTTATAATACATGAAAAAGAAGTGCGAATGGGATATGGCAAGGAATGTCAAAGAGGCCCAGAAATTAAAGATTTCCATAAGCCACAATAACACTCTTTATTTGACGTAAATACGGTTGATCTCAAAAAAAAATAAAAATTTAAACTTCAAAAACAAATCAACTGCATATGTCATGTAAGTCATAACAAATACTTTAGCCATACTAGTCACTTATGTCCTCAATGACTTCGAATTATGTTATTTATTTTCTCTCTCAACGGCCTTTCCTCTAATTCTTTATTCTCCAACAGTCCCAATGGAACGATAACTTGAGCATATAAATATTGGCGGCCAAGGTTCAAATATTATCTTTCAATTATAGTATATTTTGTATTTAACTAGGTGTTTTATGAATCTCTATAAATGAGCTGCAGCTCCTCTTTTTATTTTTCCATAGATGTCTGGCATTTACATTTTCCTGCATAAATTCAGGTGGATTACTGAGATCCGCTTGCATACTAAAAATATCTCCACTGAGCCACACATTTACGAGTATATGAATGTTTAGATGTAGGACAGTAGAGCATGTGTAGCTTTAAATGAATTGCCACATCAATTTGAGAAAGAATCTGATCTCTTCCTGTACGATTAAATATGTTTCTCTTCTCTTTCCTCTCCTGGACCCCTAAGCCTTTCATTCCTTGGTTACTTAATTTACTCTCACGGTTGCCAGTGGAAGAGAAACCATCAAGCAGAAGAAACGAATATGGTAGAGCCAAGCCACAGGGTTGTGGCCACAGCCCAAAGGGTAGTGATTTTAGTTACTTTTGCCAGGATCTGAATATTTTTTGATTCCACAGAAAAGGTGACTATGCAGAAAGGTTTTAAACACCGGCGAATTCCCTAGACAAGTGCCACACATGAATGAATGACTGCAATTGTTGTAGCAGCAAACATAGGTTCATAAACACATTACCCAGGTCTATTGCACAACACTCAACAGATTTGCTAGCATGAACTATAAATGTCCTAGATGAAACAATTGAGGCTTTGAACTCTACCTAACTAGCATAGATAGAGGGCTTCAACATTTGCTCAGATAGAGTCTGATGCAGTCCATCAAAGACATGAAATGTGCAACAAAAATAAGAAAAGAAACTTGAAACTTGACATGAGAATATGATCCATTGTCTAAAATGCTCATAAATTAAAACTTTAACAGCCTACAAACTTCAAGCTTCTGAAGGTTCAGTCGGGCAGCACCAGTTGAGGGCGAGTTAGAACCATCTTCTTCGTCGTATGACCTAGTAAATTAACATCAAAAAAGAGTAATTTCCGTCCAATCTATGTAAGATCCAGTCACCATGATTGCAGAAAAGTATTTATCATCAGAAAATTGTCTGTCGAAATAAACAGGAGTAATGCGGTACCATGGGAAAATCATGCATAACCTTATTTACACAGAAGCCACAAGAACTTAATTAATCCATAAATATTACAAGTTTACCTCTTGCTCATACTCTGCATACTCTGCAGCTGAGCTTTCCACTGGGACGGTCAAACCGACTTGAGGTATCACAGACCCATGCACTGGAACCTGAAAAGATGTATAATTACCAACAGCTGCAGCCACTTCAACAGGAGCCTTTATCTCTGGAGTTGTTGTGTAGTAGTCCGAAGCCATAATTTTGTTTAGCTTCTCCCTCAAGCCGGCATCTAAATGACCCCCATGAGAAGAAAAAGATATGGAATATAAGAAAGTCACAACATTTTGAAAAACTTCATGATAACAACATTTTCCCAACTTTGGAAGTTTTTACAACATTTTCCAAACTTGAAAATAAGCCTTTTAAAAACCATCACCAAGAAAATAACATTACTAGAACAAAACGAAAAAAAAAAATACCAAAGTAACTTACATTTATACAATTATAATTAACAAAAAGGCCTTCCTTGCCACTATATGTTCTAATGAAATCCAACAAATTCCACTTCTCACAAAAATGTGGATTACGATTATAAAATGGTGATAACACAATCAACCATATGAGAACACACTCATGCTAATGCAGGAAGATTCTTGAGTGCCAATGCAGGTGCTCATAATACTGAAAAGGAGGAAGCAATCATCTTAGACTTCAAAGCTAAGATACTAAATTGTCAACACACATACTCATTAAAAAATGATAAAATAACTTCCACACAGGAAACAATACTATATTACTCAATCATCACCCAAAATTACCAAATAAATCTCTCATATTTATGCTGGTATTACACAGAAAAACTCAGATACATACATAAATAAATTGAACAGCTTTTTGCCTTGTAGAGATTAGTGTTCAGCTCCACATACCAGTTGCACGACTCAAATGAGTACTTTGCCAACATAGCAGACACATAATTCCCCAATACATTCTCTAGCAACAAAAAGCTACTTTAGTACTCATCCTGACATCACAAAAACTACAGAATCATGCATCCCAATTCATATTATACATTAATGTTAACACAGAGATACATGCACAATCATGGATAAATATCACTATGCTACATAGAAAAGATGATATAGTTACACAAGTAACAGCAAAGCTAATTCACAAGACTACTACTCCCCCAAAGCAAGCAATGAACTTCTCAAAACAAGAAAATCTACAACAAATTAACATCAATAAAAGTTAAAATGCACTATGTTGATACACAAATTCGAACAACAGAAATGCAGATATACCCAACATCCACACATGTAAATAACCAAAAATTGTAATTTTAGAGAGCAATGGCAAAGTTTTCTTACAAGTAATACTCGAATTGGGCTCGATGGGCTGCTCCGAATTTGCAAGCCATAGCTTCGCATGCTCCACACACTTTTGCAAAGAGTTCTTATGCGACAAGCTTGAATTCACCGGCCGCGAAATTAACAAACCCCCCATCATCGCAATCAAATCCAAATCCCACTCTTTCAAAGGATCTCCTGCAGCATCATCATCTGTCACGTAATCATATGTGAGACAGCAGTTCCTCTCATGCGTCCTTGTCAGCATGTTGTCGTGTGCCCTCATTAAAGTTTTCACATCAAAAATGCTCCCAAAGTACACCAAACTAAGCAGATCAGAAACAGCCGAAAGACCCTCATTTTCCCCATTCGCATCAGGCTCCACGGTTCCTTCCTCATCCGTCCTTTCTTCAGTTAGGATTTCGGGACTTTGCTTATTTTTCTCCAAAGCGAGTTGAATTTCTTGATTCACAGCCTGTGAGAGGGGCTGGCGAAGTTTTTCCAACTCGTCTATCCCGGCAAGAACGGATGATTTCGAGCGTAGGGTTTCCTCCTGCTCTTTGTTGAGGGCTTTCCCTTGGGAGAGACATTCTTCCATTTGGGATATGCGGTTGAGTTTTTTGCGCAAGGCGCGCAGGCGCTTGTTGATTAGATTAAGGACAGGGCCGTCAGTGGTGATTTCTGCTGCCGCCGTCGCCGCCATTTGTGGTGGTTGGTGGGGGTTTGAAGGGACGATAAAAAAGAGGGGTTCGGGTTTAGGCCGCCGAGGCCGGAGAACGAGGAGGGTGTTTTGGGGGAGGTTTTTCCGAGCTGCAGAAGCGGCGCGTTGGATGTTACAGAGAGAGAGAGGGAGAGAGTAAATGTGATGAGTGGACTTTGTAGTGTATTGTAATGTATTTTATTTATTTTATTATTTATCTATTTAAAGCGACGATGTTAAATTTGCAGCCCAAATTCTTTAAATTATAATTTAGTAGTGCTAAATATATATTATTATTGTAAGACATAAAATTAGTAATAATTTGCTAGAAAACAATTGTGTTTTATTGCGTTGGATTTCCTTGAACCGAGTTCTATGAATTTGATTTTGAATTTTGTTGTATTCTAACAAATTTTATAAATTTTGCTTATTTGAAATTTGAATTTTGTCATATTCTAGTCAAGCATAAGGTAACTCAAAAATCTTAGAATATTCTTGATTTATTTTCCACTTAATTAAAAGGATATGTTTTCCTTAATAAAAACTTCTTTTTATATGTCATATTAAGAATATATATGATATAATGCTTGAAAAATATGTCATCTTTTTTCTTTTTTTTCTTTTTTCTTTTTTCTTTTTTTTTTTTTTTTTTTTGCTAGCAAAACATTTTACTAATGTATCATATATAACATAGTAAAGAAAAGATAAAGAGTAATAAAGACTGAAAAATCATGAGAAGTTTATAAGAACTATAGTAGAAAGAAAAGGGTTACAATTCTCTTAAAAAATTTACAAACATTTGTATTATATACAATATCGTCTGGTACAATTTCAATATCAAACTCTAGTATTAAAAGTTCTATTTTATTTAAGTAGAAGTCATGAATATACCAAGAAGTTCATGATCCAAATTGGAGCCACGAATCAAATTAGCCTTCTTTGAACAATCGGCCATAAACCTTGTGGGTGAGATCAGGATTCAAATTCGGTTCCCTTATCCTCCTCGAGTTCGAAACCCCCAACCATAACCTCCTCCTTTCGGCAGCATTGCGATTTTTGAGCATAGGATTATTACCATTTCATTGGCTATAGCTTTCTTGGTCATTTTTATTGCAAAATTCAAGTGTAACAAAGATTTTAGAATTTGAAGTTGATGAAACTGCATGTAATGAAATCGCACGAGGGTAGACTCAAATGGCTGTGAAGATTTCTTTGTTTTCTTCTAATTAACGGTATCAAACTCATTATGTTTTCTACTTGATTATTGTCATCATTTTCATATTCAACTTTATCATCATGCCCTTTTATAAAAAAGATCAAATACACATTGAATATCATCTATTCCGTATAGATTTGATGGTGCATTTGGATCCACATTCAAAATTGTTCAGTTGGCAAAAAGTAACACATCTCATGTAGCAAGTTGAGTACTTCAATTTCAGATCATTGAAATCACGCCCTGTTCAACTTCATTTATTTGAATTACAAAAATTAGACAAAAAGAAACAGAGAAAGAAAAAGGAAAAGAAGAAGAAAGCATTATCAGATTATATAAACATTAAAACCGTATGCGACAGGAGTATCAAGATCAAAGTTGGTGTTACATATGCAGAGTTCCTTTCATACAATTCAAATTCGAGGAAACCGAAACACCGCTCTGTAGAACCAAAACTGGCTGGGCATAAATGCACGAATACAGCCATTGGGGCAGCAAGAAACTAGACTACTTGTGGAATACTTTTTATACTCGAAAAATATTTGAGCAAGAAAGAGCTGTATCTTATGCAATGTGGACTGGTCCTACATCAGTCAACCCTTCAAGCTATAGGATTCATACTATGATGCAGCAAACTCAAAATTTGGTTAATGCACAAAATCATATCCCGAATTAAGAGCTATAATTTAACCCGGACTTTTTTAAAAAAAAATATTGTATCAATTTTATGGAAATATCTGTTAGTGGTTGACCTCCTCAGGAAGTCTGGCTTTTCCGGCATAGACGTATTGCATCTCTGCCATCCATGTCTGCAAAACACCCCATTAGTTTATTCATTTTCCACAATAGGCTATTAAAAGCAGAAGAAGAAGCACGCGAATGCTCACCTCATGTCTGAAGGAAATCCGCAGATTTGGCACATTAGTCTTGTGTATATCATTTCCTCTAGGCCCTCTATTAAAATATTCCTCTCCAAGCCAGTGCGACTATGAAAGCAATCCAAATGATTCTTGTTACTAATATAATAAACTATTGAAGGAAAACCCAAAGGCCTGTTTAGGTGTTTACTCAAAGAAATCATCATCAATATAAAAATGCAACAACCCCCCATCTGGCCCACTCAATCAACAGGTTAAAAATCCAGACTTGGAGGGTTTAGACTTTAGAGGGCCTCGAGGAGAGCAGCTAAAGTAAGGATTTGTGTCAAACAAAGAATAAGTTTAGGCTGAATGCATAGTTGGATATTCTATTTAGGTACTGTTCAGTTATACTATATGTGAGAATTAGCTCATCACTTCACAAAATAATCACTTATTGACAATTTGATTTTTCTAAAATCTAATAAGGGAAAGTCATTTATCACTTGAGGAAATTCTTTCAAATTATTCCTCTTCATTCTTGTCACTTGTAACAAATTATAGAAAAAAAATCACTATAGAAAAATGCACATATTGGTCCAGCTAAACAACAGTACAACAAAGACCAAGTACGTTCACAGAATATAGCCCAATGATAGTTGTGCCAAATTTGAAAGCATCTGTTAAGTTACTCAGTAGTGTCAACTCACGCCAACATGACTAAAAGCATAAACTGCATTCAGCACTTAAAGAAAGTTATGATTAAAGTACTGATACTTACTTAAAACTGGATGGAATTTACAGGTTTTATCATTGTGATAAGAGATTTTTGTCCTTTTGTGTGTGGCTAAGCAAGAAAAAATTGCTCTAAGCAGGAAAGCAAACGATAATAATAGAGGTACAATTTAAGACAAATAGCACTTCTTTTTATGATGTTATGTTGCTCCATTACTCTCCAATGCGTAGAGATTCTTTCATTCATCTTCGGATGAATTTGGTAGGGAAATTAGTTTATATCTTTCCATTGGTTGATTGAAATTTGATTCATCAGAATCAACAAAGAGAGAGGTATACCATCTAAGAATGCAACTCACATGCCTAGGTGACGGATATGGAACATAGACAGCAGCTACCTCAGCCCCAACAACAATGAGGGACAAAGAAGAAAAGATGAATTGAAAGGGAAAAACAACTGACATGGAATATCGACTGTAATGCACTTGGACTACTGACTTTCATGCTATTAACTTTAGTTCTACCTAAACTCCTGCATTCCTCCACATACAATAACAAACTATTCCTTGTTTTAGCAATAATCAGTAAAAAATAACACTTCAAGTCTTGATTTTATTTTGAAATAGGCCAACTACATTTTACGCCAGTCTTGCTACTTCTATAGATTTCAAATTACTTAATCCTTAATTCTGTTGAAATATAATTAGACAAGCAACACTATACGTCGAACAATAAAATATAGAGACAAGTACATTAATAGCTATGCTGGAAAATCATCATTTCTGAAATTCTAACCTTGGCAGCATGAGTGAAACCAGACTGATAGACAGAATTTCTAGCTATCTCACAAAGGTCACACGAACTAAGCTTCCATACCTGATTAAAAAAGAAAAATTATCTAAGATACATACATCGGCAATGAAGAATGGAGGAAGAACGAGATAAACCTTTGCTGCTACACTGTATTCTTCAACAAGAGGTTCTTTAGTCAAATGGATTTGTAGAGGATCATCAGTTGACAGCGAGACATTTAAGCCACGCTGGAAGAACAATGGAAATGGGTTTCGATGATAATCCAAGAAGAGCGAGTTGTTGCTCAGCGGTGACATCGCTAAACCAATCTGAATAATCAAATCAGTTCTCATTTGTAAATTCCAAGATGCAGAAGATATAAAGCAGAAAGATAATTAAAATGTATTTACATTTAGAGGATGAACCAATCTCACAATTGCATCGAAACTGTCTTATTACAAAATATGATTAATAGCTATCATATACTTTTCAAGCGAACTGTATATCTTGCATGTAATTTATTTTCAAAAGAGCGTATACATAGATATGATATAGATCTGGCTATCCAGCAGAAGTATCTGATAATTTACATCTTCCATAATGTCAATTTATTATTTAGGATTACCGAATTTATATGGATAAATTGCAAATCAGACTTGGGCATTTACATAATTCGCATGCATTTCTACAAGTGGTTACACCAGTCTCGGCAAGGTGATAAGGCAAAATCAAGTTGAATAACAAACCTGCGCGAGATAGTATAGATATTGCAAGACTGGAGATTTCCGCAAGTTTATTCCATGTGATATATTATGACATAGAAGGAACCCAGCGGCTAAATGGTCAACATCGCCAGCCTACATGAGATAGTTTTTAAAATCAGTCTGGAGAAATATAAGGTATCTTGATGTGAGAGAAAGGTGAATCAGAATACAACCTCCCCACAGTGAGGCCGAAATCTGATTGTTGGTAATCCTTTTGATTCACGGAGCTGACAGACAATTATGAGAAAATAAAAAATAGAAAGAAACTTTAGGCACATTTTTGTATAGATAAATGCAACATTTAAAATGAAATGCAATCAGTTTTTAATCTTCAAAAGTGTTGAAAAAAAGAAATGAAATGCCGGAATACTAATAATCATTTTTCTCATTTTGTATCTGCCTTTAACCTAGCTGTATTTCCCTACTCTCAATACTCTTAGCTACTTTTTCCTCCATAAAAGGTTTCAGTAGGCTCATCAGACCAATAATGTAAAAGACTGATGTTTGTCTAGGCAACAATTGGATGCAGTTTAACTCATTCTAAGCAGCATATTAACCTTGTTAAGTGTATATAAGTTTGCATAGCAGTAATAAGCATAGTAAGAAAAGGCAGGGTTGAATTCATTGGTCCATTCTAGTGGAGTTGGCATATGCTTTGTTGGACGCCTCTCCGGTTTACTTTCATCATCCACTATATCAAAGCCTACAACCTGTATTGCAAAAACATCTTATCAGTGGAAATAAAAATCACTGAGCATGCATAAGTTGGGAAGCAAACAAATGTGATTTTCTATCAAATAATTACGTAGATAAATGGAAAATCATCTTAGTACTTTGGAGACAATAATTTTGAAGCTGTTCTAGCTGATTAAATACAAAACGATTATGATTTTAAGAGCATTTCTAGCTAATTAAATATAAAATAGGCCATAAGTTCAAGTTATCTTTTTTTTTTCTATAAAAAAAAGGTATGCTGAGTAAGGTATTATTTTCCTATGTACAGAAGCAAAAAAGGGAACTTAGTTCAACCAATTCATTCAGAAAATATTTCACTCTATATACAAGGAAGAAAGATGTGCTTATCATGGGAATATTTTGCACAGTATTCTCAATGTGATATACCAGACCAGACTGCAACACAATAAAAAGCGTGACAAGATATGACATATGGAATAATCCCTCAAGCAAATGCAGAAGATATACTAGACTGCAGTCAATCAAGCATGAGGCTTGCACAAGAAAATGATGACCAATAATCAAATCACTAAGGGCAAGCCAAGAGTTAAATTCCAAAGCGCACCTGCAATAAGAAAACATGCAACTGAGGGTGGGAATTTGGATCCACTGTGACTTCAAAAAGTGGAATGAAGATGTTGTCTAGTATGTTCTGAAAGGATGTCACTGTTCCCATACTCCTGTAGACATTATATAACCTTGGCAACTGCACAGTTCAACCATGAAACTTAATATAAGTCTCCAAAACCAAGAGAATCAATTCAAATTTCCTGAAGCAAACTTATGAAACATACTAATACAGCAAATAAGTGAAAAACTCATTAGCAGCTATAAATGCAAAATAAAAGATGATGGATCAGTATCAAGAAGCCAAACCAGACACTGTTCTTTTTCAATCACTCGTTAAATTAACAGTTTTTGCCTTAAAATTTAATGTTTTTTGAGGGTTAACTTTAACACTTAGAGACACACGCTATGAGAGAATGAATGCTCCTCCAGGAACCAAAGTGCAACAGTCCAGATAAACTTTGTAATACAATGTTGTCTTTCTACTAAATTAACAAAATAAAAGCATTAAACTACGAAAAAGAGGATGGAAAACATATGTGAGGATAGGAATTTCAATGTCTATTTCCTCATTCTGCATCCTCTACAAGGAAATACTTTATGAGTTAACTTAACGGAACTGCAGGACAAAGCTCCAGAACACCAAAGCATCAGGACCAGACACCATCTGTATGCATCCTTTTGGAGATCTCAGTGTGCCAAAGTGGATATTCAATACAGTTGGACAAGTCCTAAAACTTGAGTACATTCAACCAATATTTAGGCTAAAGAATGAGACTTACTTTAGAAAACCCAGAGAGTGAGGCAGCAAAAACAAATTATCAGTCCCCCAATTGGGGATGCTACTGAAGTAATAAATGCCAACAATTTTTGAGTTAGTTGGGCATGATAGAAAGCTATTGATCAAAAATAGCTTTGTAAGTTACCTGAATCAACCAGACAGCATTTTCACTATAAATTCCATTGTTTACAAACCAACTTGCTAGCTGATCCCATTCACTCTGTTTCCTCCCATAAATTGAAATTCGGTACTCAGCCAGCTGAAAGGAGCATGGTGAAATTAGAATATCTGGAATCACACACAGTAAGTGATATTAAGTTATCTGAAATCAACAACCAGCATTCTCCAAACTGGATTTTTTAGACCTTGAAAGGCTCTACTGTTGGAAAACAAACCATGTTCATGTATGTAACATTTGGCAAGAGAGTAATAATAGGCCCATTTGCATGTATATTTGCAATCAATGGTTGCTCTAAGCACACTCTTCTTCATCATGGATTAAAATTGAAATATCCTAGTCGAGATAAACACACAGCCTTCCCATATGTCAATGAGGCAAACAAATTTCATTAAACGTGTTACCACCATGCCTTTATGTTGAACTTTAATCTTTGACAAAAAAATGTGCACTTTCCTGTTAACCAATAAACTACCAACAAACACAAACATACATTATGTAGCATTGTGAGCCTCACAACTCCAATTGATTGACAAGTTTTACCATAATTATTGATAATTTTCAAACTCTAGATATCTTCAGATTAATTTCTGAGCCGATATGAGTTTATGCCTGCAGATTTAGTTGTCTTGTGCTTTAACCTTTCAACCTGATTTTAAAAGACCACATCTTAGTCATTATGAGACTAAGTAACGACCAGCAGGTGTTTTTCAAAGAGAACATATACATTCTCTACTAAGACCAACCCAAGGGTGTGCTTCGATCTAGAGAGCAATAAGCAGCAAGAGAAAATAACAAATGTTCACTATCTTTGGATTCATTTTCATTTAAACTTTGTGAAAATATTTTCTGAAAATGTTTTGAGAAGATGCCCTCAGAAATGTGTGAAAAGGAAAATGTGTTTTGGTGAAAGAGTAATATTTGACCAATTGAGTTGGCAGGTATTTTACATTTTATTTTAAGATAACAGGGTTCACTTGTTTTCAAATGTAAAATAAAGAGGGTCTTCTGAATTTGAGTTTAGATTTTTGAAAAACAGGGTGTAGGCTTTGAAGATAGAGTTGAAAAGTAGGAGCAGAGACTTTGAAGATAGGGTTGTTTCTGAGATTGTTTCCAGAAAAAAAATCCAGAAAAAGAGTAAAACAAACACATTTTCAAACTGAAATGCAAAAATGTTTTGGGGATATGGAACCAAATATATCTATATTATGTCTGAACCTTTATGGATTCAATATCGATCTTAATTTTTAAGTTCATTGCAACTCTCTAGCAAGTACCCCGAGTTTGTAAATATACAACACCCAGCAGTACCAATCCTTGGCTTAGCTTATGATTTTTTATTGAATCATCGCGGTTCTTCTATGAATCTGAGGTTTTATCGATTCATAGGATCTTAACAAGGCTGCAGAGGAGGATAGTTTCTTTAAACAAAATTAAAGTCAACACAACAGATATAGAAAGAGACCTAGGGAAAGGTAGAAAGATTAAACTGCAAATACCAACGCAGCCATACCTGGTATTTACTTGCTTCCAGATCTGATAGAACCTGCTTTGTCACTTCAGCCAGGAAACGCCCTGGTAAGAGAAGACAATTTCACTTTATCATTGTTTAGACTTCTATGCAAACAGATATATGACTCTATTTTGAGATTTCGAGCATTTAGATTCATGTTATATATAGAAGCAATGTTCCTTAAATTCTCACAGTGAGAAATCAGAGAAAGAAGAAGCAATTGGAAACCATTTCTTACGTGTCTTTCATTTATTTATTTTTGAAAAATCATTTCTAACAACTCCATGACTATTTAGATTGAATTTTAGCTGATAGTTTGTGATACATCCTAAAGCAGGGACGAAGAATCTAAATTGTACCGTCAAGGGAACAGGTTTTACAGTGTCATGCTAATTTTCATCATAATGATCAAATCACATTATCATTTCATCATAATAATGAAATCACATGATGGTAATCGATATACTGCAATAATAAGAGAAGATTCTATCTACGCCCATCAGAATAGCTTCCATACAAATAGCAAAAAACAATAGCCTTCAATATACATCTCAAACAGATGTACAGTTTGCTTAGGGTTGCATAGACAGGGAGGAATGAAATTTTCAGCTAATTACTATTTACCACAAGTTCGGAACATAATCAGATATTGTCAAGAAATCACATTAAAATTTAATTATTTGGAAGCATGTGTACATTGTTCCCCACGAAACAAACCTTGGATGAGATTATCCTGCTTCAGAAAGATTTCTCTAAGCCTACTCTGTCCACAAGGATTATACTTGAGATTGAATTTGTCAAATCGGTGAAAGGTACTCTTGTCAGCATGCACATCCAATAAATCTACATTAAGATCGTACCTGCATTAAGTGTACCAATTAAAACGACAAATAAAAACAAGATATAACCTGCAGAGAAAATATAGATTGAATAAAAGTATCGCAAACCCTGTTAAGTCCAAGCTGTCAAAGACTTCTTTCAATGTAAGATACTGTCCATCACGGTAGATCACAACCTGCAACAAAATAAGGATAGCATGATATTGGAGCATCAAAAGGGAGGAGACTTACTAAAACTGCACCTGTGACTTAAACACGTACACAGCAGTTGAAGACAAAAAGCATTGTTTGAGCAAAAGCATCACATGATTAATACCTCATCTGGTTCTTTTCTTAACTTTGACTTGATGAACCGGACAAGATGCTTTTGGTTCATGCAAGCAGAATGATGCACATGAGTGTCGACTTTCCTTATATTGTAGAAATCACGATGAGGTGCGCTTTTCTGAGCTACAAACTCCCTATCCGCATTCACCAACAAATGAAGGCGGAATTTCTATAATTGGGTAAAATTCATTACTGATCCAAACAAATGATAAAATATACATGACCAGAAAAGATTGGTAGTAAAGAATATTACTTCCTCAAGAAATCGTAAGCGATGGTGACATGCAGAGCGAACATTTCCAAGGGACACCACTTTCAGGAGATGATGCATATCAGTGAAAAAAGTTGTTGAACTCGCAACAGGAAAAAGTTCTTCAGTATCTAAATTATTCAACAACAAAAAAAAAAAGACAGAATTTTTTAACATCATACAAAGGGAGATATGCATATGTAATTTGTTAAGACTAGCCTCCTCAAAGCTTACCCCTTTCACTTGCATAAACATGCACTACACCATCTTCCATTCTGAAGAAATGCTGTGTGCACATTATAGAAATGATGATAAATTAGCTGACATATAATAAATGATTTAACTTGACAGCTTCTGAATGCAGTTGAGGAAGGAAAACTCACAGAAGATGCTTCAACAGGGACAAAATTAAATGGATCATTCTTGACCTCTGCTAAACCAGATTTTTCCATACTTTTTGTCCACGGAGCAACATTTTCCCTGAAAACGTACTTTGCCCTCAAATCTAAACATTCATGAATCATCTTCAGCACTTCTTGTTCTTCAACACTCATTGAGTCTGATTTAATATTTTGAAGAGCTTCAGAAATGGAACCTAGTAATACACAACATGTCACGAGAAAGAAGACAAGCACACAGGGTAAAAATGCAAAAGAATGATGCCAACTAAAACTCTTGCAACCCTGAGGACCAGGAAGGTGAAATACCATGCAATGTAGTTATTGGTGGAAAAATACTGTTGCTAAATACAGGATCATTTGCTACAATGTTCTCTGAAGCTGTGTCTACTTTTCTGTCAGCATGATCTATACTAGATTTTGCTTCGGTCACTTTTGCTTCAGATTCTTGAACATGGATGTAAATCCCATTTTCAGCTTGTATCGGAACAGTGTGTTGATTTTGAGTTGTTAGATTTATATCCTGCAAAATCACAGAAGCACACTGGTAGGCAACAGTCTAGTAAACAAATATTGCTGAACTAAAAGGGGAGAAGAAAGCAAATGAAAAACCAATACATGAGAAATATGACCGACGGGGGATAGAATGCCACCAAAAACACTTAGAATTCACTATATAAGAAACAAAAACCAGGTTCAGGCCAGACGAACAGGTGATGTAAATCAATATAGCCATGATGTTCCAAGAGATTGATTTATCAGTATGTGTATAGATTCATGCTATTAATGAAGCACATTAATGACTTGGTTTTTTGGCCATAACGAGAACAGGTGATGTAAATTAGTACAGCGTTCTTGTTTAATAGATTCTATCATTAGTTTCACCAATATGCTTACAATTCCATGCTATTCACCAAGCAGGCTAATGACTCATTTAAATTGAAGCGCCACATACTTTCCATGTTGTTTTCTACAAGTCCCTTTAAAAGGCAATGTACATTACACCTGCAACACTCACCTGCCTCCAATTTTAGAACAATTTGTTTTTTAATGGCTAAATATTATCTCATACTAGTCAAACTCATTTGAAAAACTGTTTTAGAAAAGTATATATATGGACTTGATGGTCAAAAAACAATCTAACTAGGGGATCAATTTACATTTTGATAGGATAAGGCATGGTCCTCTCCAGCTGAAAGTTCAGTTGCTTCGTCATCAGAATCCCCTGTGCTTTCAAATGCATAACCACCTGCTGATCTAGGAGTCGTAAGCCTACCGGCTGATCCTACCCGCATAGTTGTACCAGAATGACTGATGTATTGCTCCTCTCCTGCATATAGCAAAATGAGATAAAACAACTGATTCTATAAACTAAGAGCAAAGCAGAATTTCACGCAAAATATCAAAATCAGATACTTTTACATGAGTATCACAAGATTCCTTGACTTCCCTACACATTTCCAAACTATTATAACTTGAACGTAGTGTCGTGTCCTTATTCTCTGCTCATAACCAACTCGCAGAGTAAAACTTAAGTACGTCAAAAGACGCATGATGAAACTATTTAAGTTTCATCTCTAGAACATAATTTGTGATCACAGGTTCACAAACTTCATGCTTCCAAGCAATGCAAATTTAATGAACTCTATAGCAACTATGCCCATAATTCCATCATAAAAACACATCAAGAAAGACTAATTTCAGAACTGCCGACAATTTGGAAAAATAATATTGCTTAATTAAAGAGAAAAAAAAAAAAAGCTGCATACCATCCCTCTGATCAGTCAGAGCTGGTGGTAAATCAGAAGAAAACAAATCAGTTTTACCCAAAGAATTCGATAACGCCGACCGCATAGCGATACCAGCCTCCTCACTGCACCACTCATTCTTTGGAACACTCACATTCGGCATAGAAGACGAAACTCGATAATCCCTCACCTCATCATCATAACTATCCTCATTATGATCATCAAATGAATTCAACAACTTATTTTTCCTTCTCCATATAATCACGTTCTTGTCAGTCTCCTCATTTTCATTATAATCCGAAAATTCAAATTCTTCATCATCAGATAGTGGGTGGCGGCGGCGGCGGCGGCGGAGGTTGAGGAGGCGATCGAGGACTTGATCGACGCTGCGTTTGTGGATGTAGAATGCGGAGATAGCCATCACGGAGGCGCCGAACAACGCCGCCACCGTCAGTTGAATCGGTGAAACTGGCGAAAATGGTGGCTGTGGTGAAAACATTGTGTGTGTGTGGTGCGTGAGAGGAGGTTTTAGTTAGGGGTTTATGAAAGTGGAGATCAAAGTTCGCCTGTCATTTATGTAGTACTATGATCATGGAAGGGGAGTTTAGTAATTTAGGCGCATTTTTTAATTTACTAATCAATTTACCATATTTTTTATTTGTTTTATATTTTGCTAAATCATATATTTACTATTTTTATATTTAAGGCTGAAAACAAACTCGACTGCTAAAATCTCGTTTCATTAAATATAACAAATTAAATTTTAATATATTCTTCGTTCGATAAGATTTTGAACTCCACTCGATCTTAAATTCAATTAATAAATAAATAATAAAATATATATTTCAAGTATTTTAAACTTAATTTGTATTCAATTTTATTAACAATCAAATTAATATTAATTATAATTTTTTTTAAATTTAATAAAAACTCAAATATGAATATTAATTTATTCATTTTGAGTTAATTCGTTTATACCCTGCTCACGCTCACTCACGAGTGTTCAAGATTTTTAGAAATAGTAATGAAAAAAAATCAAATAAACATGAACTCTAGTGAACTTGTTTTTGTTATTGTATCTTTTTGCACGTATTTTTGGTACTTCTAAACCTCCAATTATGCATTGTTTAACGCCATATATAATCCTCAAACTTATTATTTCTTTTATCTCTTCTTTTAATTTTGATAAGAAATAAATCTAATGAATGCAATTGACATGATTTAAATAATTAATATTTTTCAAATGTTCCTGAAAATTTTTGCTCCCAACAGAATATATGAAACTATAAAGAGTTTGGTATAGAATATGAGTTTTAGTTTTCAATCCCGAATCTAACCTGCTTGAAATATGAATATATTTTTTATTTAACATTTATTTATGAGAGAAATTTTATATAAAAAATGTGTATATTACATATATAATTACATATCAAACATAAATATAATATTTTTATAAATAAAAATAATAACATAAAATTAATAAATAATTCATATGCTTTAAATATATATATAAGGCAAAAAATATGTTTTGATATTTTTAATTTTTGAAAATTAAAATATGAACATATAAATTTGTATATAATTAGTCATTGTTAATAACATTATTTTCTCATATTTAGAAAGTTATGGTGTTATTTTTTTTAAAAAAAAAATATTTTTAAAATTAAAAAATAAATATAATGAGTTCAATCTGTCGGAATTTCGACTTCAGAATCGATTTATATATGAATTCATAAAAAATTTGATAATTATAATTTTAAGTTTGGACAAATTCATTATCATTACTGCCCAAAACCAACCCTATATATGTGTGCCCCAACACTCAAGTACTCGAGCACAACCACTCTTTCTCACTCAAAAATCATCGGCCACCCTCATCCCATGCTTCTTCTCGCTACATGGGGAAGAAAATTTCTCCATTCCGTCCTAACTTTAATTAAAATTTATTACTTCTCAACCTAACTCGGACTAATAGACTCCTCAATCTAGCTAGGCTAGACTCAATAGTGTTTGAGATGAACACGTTCTTACTATTAGAAATGAAGTACCTTTTGCGTAGGGCAAATTATTATGCGCAAATAGTGGGTTTAATAACACAAACTCAAGATACATATTTATCTCATGATACGTATCAAAGACTTGAATAATAGAAAAAATGAAATAGAAAATTTAAAACTTATAAAAGAATGAAATAGAAAGAATGAAACGGAAAATTTAAAGCTCAAGTGAAACGAGTTAGGCATAAAGAAAATAAACGTGATTTTATCAATTTAATTTAATTTTAAACCTTCTTACTCATGTTAAATTAATTGAGTTCTATCATTAGCAGTCATGGTAAGTCAACTAATTTAAGCTTTTTTTATTTTTTGTGTGATATTAAAAATTATTGTTTCCCATTCCTTTTAGATTTGCATGTAAATTGTTGGTGTTTTCCACGACTTGATGTGTTGTTAATTTGTTTTTCTGGCCAAATTATGTTAGCTTTACAGAGTTCTATTTATTGTGGCCTAATTAAAAATAAATAATAACAATAATAGGAATAATAATACAAATTTCAATTGTAGTTCTTTTCTTTTTCATGAGAGTGGCGCAGCTTTCGGATTTTTATTTATGTAAAAAAATTAGTTGAAGTTTGGCAAAGCATTTGAAAATTTTGATTTGAAAAAAATTAGTTCATTGGAAGTTGAAAGTTGATTTTGCCAAAAATAATTGGAAATTTTGAAATCAATTTTAAAATTCATGGTAATAAAACTAAATAAATTAAAATTCAAGTGGGATCAAAATTAACCCCTCAACTTTATCTGTCAAGTTGTTCATTTTGTAAAGAATTTTCAATTTTAAAGCAATTATTTGTATATTATAAATTCTATTAAAAATCGAGGGGCCAAATTTGGAAAATAGCAACAAAGTAATTTATTAGGCGAAATAATTAGTAAAGGAGAATTCAAAAAACATTAATACTCCCTCAATTGTATAGAAGATGTCTTATATTACAAAGTCAACATATTTATTTATTTAAATGTCTCTTATACCCTTCAATTTAGTATACCAATTTGCAAAAATAAAATTATTTTCTTCCATATCCTTGCATATGCAAATGAGTAAACAGGTCAAAAGTTCAAGTCAAACTCTATTTTTATTTATTTGATATTTCAAAAATATGTGTGGAAATTATATATATAAGTAATTTATTTTTTATTTTCTCTTTTGTTCATTTATATGTTCATATTTTGATTTAATCATTCTGTTAAATAAATTTTTAAAAAATTAAAAAAATATAAATAGTTCAAATTTAAATAACAAAATTAAATTGTATTTAGAATTAATTAATAAATATAAACTAATATATAAAAATTATCTATAAAATTTGTAAAAATTTATAAAATTTATAAAAATTAAAATTTGATATTGTGGCATGGTTCGATTAATCGAAATAAAATACTAAAATTAAATTGATTATTATTTTTTTATGAAAATAAAAATCAAATACCAAATTTAATTTTTTTGTTCGACTTTGATGAATACCAATTTTTCAGTTTTGATTTGATTTCATCGGTTTATCAAATTATTTTCTTCCCTATAAAAAATCACATTGAATTATAATAGAAAAAAATATGATACACCATATAAAAATTATTTTATTGTGAAATATTTTTTTTTGAATAAACTAAATATACCTCCATAATCCAATATAATAAAATTTATTAAAATTAATGTGAAAATAATATTTATTTTTTTATATAAATTGCAAGGCACATTCCACTGTTGTATTTATAATTTTGGTGATTCCAATTCTTAAAAAAATAAATAGAGCAAAACTTATATATTAAAGTGTATTTATGACTAAAATTAATTTTTTTTCGAATCATGAGATTAAATTTGCAAAACCTCTGAAACTACGAGACTAAAAGTATACTTTCGTGTGCTTGGAAGGTATGAAAATAATTATATTAGTTAATGAGATATTTGATTTCTTTAACATATATTTTCTTAAGCAATCCAAATCTGAATTTTATATTATATTTATCAATTTGCTATTTTTTCTGAAAATATGTGGGAAAATTATATTTATAAAAAGTTCGCATTTTGTTTTATTTTTTACCATATTTAATTTTATGATTTTGTTAAAAAAATATTCTTGCTAAAAAATAAAAAAATAGTTCAAAATTAAATAGCAAAACCTAATTTATTTTGAATTTATTATTTTTAGTTTGGTAAGTTAAAATTAAGAAAAAAGTATAAGATTAATTAATAAATATAAAAAGATATAACAACTAATTATAAAATTTATAAAAAAATTAAAATTTAATATTTTGTACGATTTGATCAATCAAAATAAAAAATAAAAAATCAAACCAAATATCAATTTTGTATGAAAATATACCTTACTATATCAAGTTTAATTAGATTCATTAAAATTAACATCACAATAACATCTATTTTTTTATATCAATTCAAAAGCACAATCTACTGTCACATTTATAATTTTTTTGTTATTCCACTTTCTCAAGAAAAAAAAAATACAACAAAACTTAAAGTGTATTCATGATTAAAACTTTTTTTTTTTTAACCATGAGACTATACGAAAATAATTACTTTAATTGATGGAGTATTTGATTCTTTTAATTTTGTTTTTTCAAATCACCCACATCTGAATTTTTTATCATATTTACCAATTATGAGACCATATTTCAAAAATAATATTATCCCTTATATTTCATATATTTTATGCATAAAATTCAAAATCTCTTTTAATCATTTAACTTATTTTTTGATGTCGCAGTCATAGTAGTTCGATTGCAATTGAATTTGATATTTGATTTAATAATTTTTTTAACTTTGGGAATTTTTGTTAAATCACTACTGGAACCATTTCATGAAAAAATAGATCTTTTGGATTGATCATTTAATTAAATAAATTTTATTTATATTATTTGTTGTCAATTCGAATATTGTAGTTTTTATTTGCTTTCTTTTCCTACTTTTCTTCCAAATATATTTTTTTTCGGATACGAAAACGTGTTTGTTACTTGTATTTTTTGGGAATGGTGTTTTTCCCAAAATACAAAATTATTTATTACCATAGTTAAATAATCATACATCCTATATTGTCACTAATTATAACACAATAACATTGACAACATTTTTATAATTAAAAATTAACCATAATAAAATAATATTGACAATATATCTACCATTGATATAATATCTTCCAAAATACATTATATCATTGGTCATAACAAAACATACACATTTCAACATAAATATTTTAAATATATATATATATTACATTAAATAAAAAATAATTTTATAATACATTTACTTGTGTATTTATTAATCTTTTTACGTATTATTCTAGTGAACCAATTATAAAATTGATAAAATTGGAGCATTTTTAAAAATACACATAGGAGTTAAAATGAAATTAACAATAATTTTTTTAAAGTAATCTAATAGAGATAAAATCTTATTATGTCTATATATTATTATAGTATTACAAAGCTATATATAATATAATTTCAACTCAATTTCTTCTTTATTTTCATTTATTAACAAAATCTAATTGTATTTAAAAATTATTATTTTTAGTTTGGTAAATTAAAAGTAAGAAAAAAAAATAGTACAAAAATAATTAATATATAAAATTAGATAAAAAAATTGTGTATAAAAATTGTAAAAGTTAAATTCGATATTTGGCACAGTTTGATAAATTGTAAAAGTTAAAAGTTTATTTACATGGTACATACAGAATTTTCAATTTTGATTTGACATTTTTTTTTTTTTTATCTTTAAGGAACAAGTGATACCTATAAATTATGAGTTGAAAGAGAGTTTATTGTTTTATTACATTTTCAACTATAATTTTTTTTATAATACCTTAATTTATATTTTTTCAAAATATTTAATTTTTCTTTATTAACTTTCATTCATCTTTTTTTCTCGAGTTTATATATATTTTAATTAATAAAATTACAACAAATAAAATCATAAAAATTAAAAATATCATCATTTATATACACTAACTATATAATTTTGAAATTATTGATATTCATCAATATGTCAATCTTAAAAAATAAAACTTAATTAACCATCAAATAAGATTTTAGGTTTGTGTTGTTGGAATGATGATATTGCTTGTTTTACATGCACTTTTACTGTCGAATATCTGATCAAGTTGCTTGAAATTTACCATGGAGTCAATAAGAATGTATATTGTATACAACAGATGTGAGAGTTATTTGAAATACATAGCAATGTTTAAAGATTTTAAAAGAAAATTAAAAGCCTCAATTCAATACAAATTGTCAAAATTTTGAAAAGTCTGTTTTTTTCTTTTTGAGAACATGAAAAAAGTAATATTAGTTCATATGATCCTCTAAACATTCCTATTGATATAGATAATATGAACAATAATTTTTTAAGAGAGATATAAGATAAAATGTCAAAAGAAATACCTTTAGAAGATAATAAAGTATAACTAAAATTGAATCATGAATAACATGAAGTTTTTCTAATGATATTAAATTGCGTACAAATGGGCAAGGGATTTCTTTATTGATGAGTCATGTGGAATATAAAAAAAAATTATACCATACATTGTTAGCTAATTTTAGATCAAAAACTCAAATAATACTTATAATCGCAGTGTCTAAAGTTGCTTTCACAATAATGTTAAAAGGTAAGACAATATATTATAGCTTCAAAATACTAATAGATGCAATTGAATTAAATATACCCAAGCAAAGTAGGGTTGCAGAGTTATTACATAAACCACAACTATTTTTATGGGATGAAGCACCAACGACAAAAATAATAGCTATAAAAAATATTGATAAATTATTGAAAGACATAATGAAAAATGATGAGAACTTTGGTAGAAAAGTGACAGTGTTTTGTGAAAATTTTCGATAATTATTAATAGTTGTTCATAAGATAACAATTTATCAAACTATTTTTGTAAGTTTAGTGAAATTATATTTGTTGCCCAAAATGAAAAAAAATATTAAAGAACATGACTTGATGAATGATCCAAATTTCAATGAGTTTTTACTTAGAGTTGGAAAAGGTAAACAACCAGTGATACTAAAGGTAACATCAAAATTCAATATGATTATTGAATATGATAATGAATAAAAGTCAATATTACGACTTATTGGGGCTATTTTTTCTAATTTAATAAGAATATTCATTCAACTCATTACATGATAAGCCAAGTATCGAAAAGCAAGAATATTTAACAGTTTTAATGAAACTATTGGTTACATAAATTACAATTATAAAGAAAATATTTTGAACCCTTTAATCCCAAATCGTTTGCCTTCAGCATAAATTAGTATTGAAAAAAAATTATTAAATAATTTTTTTGAGGAATCTGAACCAATAAAACGGATTGGGTAATTGTACAAAAATAGTATGTAGGACTTCAAGAATAATATAATTGATAGAGAGATTGTGTTTGAGCAATATACTGAAAAAATTATCTTTATACCTATAGTGTCACTTTCGTTAATTGAAAATGAAGTTTATCTATTTCAATTTAAACGTAAATAATTTTATATGAAACTTTGTTTTGTAATAATAATAAAAAAATATCAATGACAAACAATTTCAAATATTGGTGTCTATTTGCATAATTTAATGTCTTATCAATGTCAATTATATATTACTATTTTTAGAGGAACTTCAATATCTACAATCAATAATTGATTAAATAAAATACCTCAAATGTAAGAAGAATATGTAGACTAAAAATATTATGTACAGACAAATTTTGAGTATAGGTATAAATATTTTTTTTAAGTAATATATTATATATTATTAATAGTATTAATATTTTATTTTTATTATGAAAAAACAATATTGAAACATGATTCACTGTACTGTAACACAAAGTTATGATATTTAATAATCATGTAATGTGAAGAAAATTGTAGCATACAAGTAATTAAAAAAAATGATTACTTATGATGGTCATATTCAATGAAAATAGTTTAATAATATCATGTATATGTCGTATGTACACTGAATAATATGTAAAAATTGACACATAATTCTATAGATCCTTAAATATTGGACATGTATTTTACTTAATTTTTAATCGTGAGCCCTAAAACTTTCACTTAATTTCACATGTATTCATCATTAAAAAATAAATATAGGTAAATTGTAGTTTTATTTATATTTTTTAAATGAATATTTTTTAATATTAATTATCTATCTTGTTTAACGTTTATATTTTTTCAATTTCTAGAGAATAAGTATCGGATACGAATTATGAGTTGGGAGAGAATCTCTTAATGTCATATCGATCAATACTTAGTTTATGAAATATTTTATTTTTTATTGATTATATTTTATGTAATATTTTATAATTTATGAAGTATCTTATAATATCTTAATTTTATTCAAATAAATTATTAAATAATATAATTAATTTATTAAAATCATATAAATTACGTGCAACGCAAGTGTTACTTACTAGTATGCAAATAAAATTATTTATTTTATGTCTTTAATAACAAAAGTGTGATTTTGCAAGAAAAAACAATAATTTTGACTTTTTTTAATTTATACAAAAAGTTAAATGTGACATTCCTTATACGATCGAGAGAGAACATAACACAACCCACAATAATAAATTTATACCCTACAAAAGTGTAGTACGATTACATACATAGTCGAGGGATTAACGAATTATCCTAAAAATTAAAATTTAAAAACTGAAAAATGTGTTAAGGCAAGAAATTAAAATTTAAAAACTGAAAAATGTGTTAAGACTTGCCGCCGCACAATTCGGGCCCTAGTGGGCTAGCTATCTTATGGGCTCAATTACTAGAGGAATGTCCCAAACTCATTAATCAAGCATGGGAGTAATGGGCTCAGTATTGCTGTTCTAAAGATAAAACTTAAAAGCCCAATAGTGAAGTCAATAATCACAAGCATGTTCTAACCTAAGCCACAAAAGTTGGGCCAGGGGCCCAATCCGTAAAATCATTGCTAAATAGCCCAAGCCCAAACGTCTTGTTATTCTTTTGGTAACAACTTAAAAAGGAAGGTACAAATAAAAAATTGAAAAAATAAAAAAAAGTTAGATATTCAAGTAAATTTACTTTTATATTAGTGATTATTGATAGTTGATATTTTAAATTATAAATTGATGATTAATTTTTAATTATTGTTAATTAATAAATGATATAAAAATGTATTTGATCGCTCTATTTGAAAAAAAAAACTGGCATGAATTAATTTTTTTTTCTCAACCACATCATTTTTTTATATTCAATAGAAATTTCTATCCGCTTCAAGATCGCGAATTTACTATATGGGATTTTTTCATGATTTTACCAATAGTTACATGAGTGGCTAATAAACATTACCCTATCAAGTATAGGACAACTTTAACATTTGTCCATTCATACTTATACCTAACAATGATTTCTAAAATTATAAGGACTTTAGAAATCATAGCTTACTTATTAATGACACATCATTACTATATAAAATCATAATAAACCAATTTTATTATTTAGTTTATAATAGGCTTTATAAATAATAAATTGCCATCAAAATTCTACAATTAGTATTATTAGAAGCAAAGTCATCTCGGTTAAGACCAATCAAGACAAGTTCCTATTTATATTAATAAGTCAAGTACTTAAATTTCATCGTGGTAATTCATATAAATTAAAAGAATATAATTTAAGTATTACAATAAGACAAGTTCAAACCGAATCCGCTTCGGCCCTATCTCGCTGGAGTGATATTTTTACTATTTCAAACAGGTTCGAGTGGATCTTGAACTTTTATTTTCAAACCCATTCCGCCCGTCATTTTTTTAAAAAAATATTTTTTATATGTTTATATGATATTTTATTATTTTTTTTAAAAAAAATTAGTTGCATTATTTTTAAAAATATATTTTTATTTTTCTAAAAAAAATATTAATTGGGTCTAATGAATCTAATGAGTTTAATTATCAGATTTCGAGTTTGGTCAAATTCAACTCAAATCCGACTCATTGTCATCTCTAAATAATTTATATATAATGAAACAAAAACACGACGCTATCTAATAAGTGACAAGTGTGTGTATATTTGGACTGCCTAATCAAATTCAATTTTGCCATATATTTTTGTTAAATTTAAATAAATATAGTTATTTTATCTTCATCCAATTCAAGATTTGTCCAGAATCCAAGATAAGGTAACTAATAATATCTTAATTCAAATTCAAATAAGCAAATTATTTTTTTAGATAATTTCGTATTCAAGATAGTTATCCATTTACTATAATTTGTAAGGAACAAATAATTAAAATTATAAACAATTGATTTCTGAATTATGCTAGAATTTTTTTTTCCACGTCTTGGCATGGAGTAAAAACTAGATAAGTATAAAATAGTTGAAAGTCATTTCATATATTAATTGTACCCATGGTAAGACTAAAATAAAAAAATTTGAAACAAATATCATAGCATATCAGTTTTTTTGTCTCATATGTCAATGGGGGCTATCAAAAAGCAATCAAAGCCCAGTAATTTTCAATCCGAAGTTTTATTTTAATATTATATTTTATCTTATATTTTATAAAATACATATATATTACATATATAAAATATTTTCTCAAAATATATAGCTGGTATTTGATTTGTCTAACATTGAGCCTCCTCGATTCGCAATTTCTTTTCGTGAGGAAGTGGTTATTGAGTAAGGTTGGGCCTGTTATATGAATAAACTATTAGGGTGACTAATGGAATTGCTGAAAGCCAGCAGTAGTAGAATAAGAGAAAATGAACAAAAATATATAGACAGTAAATAATCAATGCAACTGGTGTATATCAAAATTATGAATAAATAAAGTTATTTATAGACAAATATGGAATGGTATAATCCTAACTTGTATGATACACATACTATATCGGCATTGTGATCCTACGAGCTTGTACTATTTTTTTTTTTCCAGTCTCATAGGGTTAACCTTTGGGCCGTTGTTGTATTATGACTCGTTAGTATTAACTATATAGACAACATATGCCATAAAACACGTATAAGATAGAATTACAAACTTAAAAATGACTAATTTCTTACACTTAAATAACAGTAAAATTAAAAAAAAAAGAGAGGGTGAATTTGTGACAAACAAACCAAGTTTTGGTAGTAAAATGTCGAAATCATGAGAATGACACATCAAGAAAAGTTTTCCACTCGTCCAAGATAACTTTTTTGCGCATGATATGTTAGTGGAGGCACATTTTTGCGACTTTGTGAATAGCATAGGATGTGAGGAAAGCAGAATGGTGCAAGAAACTCCACAAAACGCGTGATGTGTGAGAATCTTTTTATTTTCACCTAATAAGCCAAATGCAAAAAAATAAAAATAAAAATAAAAAGACACTTCTAGTAAAGGACATAAAGATAAGAGAGTGTCAACTCAGATTTATATCAGTAGCGTGGGGGAAGTTCATTGATGGGATGCACAAATTCAAGGTCAGATTTCATGACAAAAAGTCCTTGCATACTGCAGCTCCAAAGGTTGATATTTTGACAGGTGTGAATATTGGTTTGTGGAAGGAAGACAAAGGTTTAGTCAGTGGTGGGATTGTAGTACAAGATTTGATTGATAATGTGTGGTGCATGGTAGATTTGGTGGGAAGAGGATGGGGTACAACATGAATTGAGGTGATCATGCGCCCAAGTTTGAAAATGGCACTATAGTGGAATTCTTTTGTCCAATTTGGTCAGAAATTTCTTTGATATTTTTTCCATTTGTCTTTTCTTCACAAAAAAATCGTTGATATTTAGATGGGATTCTGGCAAAAACGAGTACTTTTTTTATTTATTTATTGATTTTAGCAAAAAAAAAAAAAAATCATGTGAAAAGAGAAATTTAACTTGAGTTCTAGATACACTTGGATTAGTAAGTAGATATAGTAGAATTCTTTTGTCCAATTTGGTCTGAAATTTCTTTGATATTTTTTCCATTATTTTTTCTTCACAAAATCATCGATAATTTTAAAATATAACTGACTCCCAAGATACAAAATGAACAAGAAAGAAAAGCTCCTTCAAACTTTTAGAAGAAAGGCCAAAAAGAAGAGCTCTTTTAAACTCAAGACAAATGAATTGTCATTCAAGAAGTTATTTGTAACTCATAAGATAATTTGAGAAAATCTATGATTAACATAGACTTTCCCTTGCAACAAAATTGCTAAATGGGTTACTTGCTCCAACAGATTGAACAATCCAAAATTGGACTCAATTTTATAATTTTTTAAACCACCACTAACTACCACTAACCACCAAAGAAACACATACAAATAAAGTATGTATGTTTAATGTCTTCACAACTCACAAGGGCTCTATTCTTTTTATTACAAGCTAACAACAAAAGTTGCATAGCTTTCTTCTCACTGATCAGTTGTATTAAGATTTGTGACAACTACACCACATTCCTAGTGTGTTAAAATGCTATCAGTTTGTGAATTACTAGCACTTGCAATACTTTTTGAATTCGCTTATTTTTTCCTTACACATATATGATGTTGTCGGTCTGTATAATGGTAGGAACGTCGGTTGTCCAATTCTTTCTCCAACTTCTTGTTAGAGTAGTAATAACGAGAAGGTATCAATTTTTATTAATTCTTATATATATATATATATATATATATATTCAAAAGTACAAGAGAGTATATAAAAAAGTAGAAAACTAACCTGGAACAGTAGTAACTACTATTCATAAATGTAGGCTAGAATTATTGGTATTCCATGATATGTGAAAACCAAACAACAATTAAAATGAGACCCTACAGATCTTCACCAGATCCACTGCTAGATTTTCATAAAAAAATACAATTTTTACATCAAACTCTTGAAGTGATAAGATGAAAATATCATATATATATATATATATATATATTTAATGTTGTATAGGTTAGGTCAAATCTAGACAGTTTGTATAATAGGCAAAAAATGTGGATTAATAGGTAAAGCTGTCATCGGTTTGTTTTGTAGAAAGTCAAGGATAAATAGTTGAGTATTAGTTTGGTGCGCAAGCTATAAGAGTTGTATGACATTTTATATACATTGCAGGAGGTATGTATCGTATGACCTACTTAAAATGTAGAATTATCTCGTATTTAGGATAAATTAGAGAATGTGAATATATATACAATAATCAGTTACAACAAATTAAAATTCAAAATCTCCCTTTTACCCTTATTTTGATATTTATAAATAAAGGAATTAATCTCATTGTACATATTACACTTTTCATCTCTCACTTATATAAATATTTCTACATGTTATACTTTTCATCATATTTCTATATGCTTTTATCTCCTCTTCTAAAATACTTATTGTTTTCTATCACCACCCTGAAGAAAAGTCCATTTGAAATTCCTTTCCTTACTTCTGATAAGAAAATGCCAAAGGATGTCATCCTCCATGACAGTCATATATTCAACTGTAGTAACAACTTTACAAGAAGAGTACTACTACATAACTTCTCATATTTATGATCACATATACTGATAATTAATAAAACTAGTGAAAGTGACTTCATGTCTTAACTACATTAAGCTCAACATCAAAACCAGGCTTTTCATCATCGATTCCGTATCTACTCTTGTATTGGTACCGACGAGCCACCCAAAGGAAGTATCCAAGATTCAACACGCCTAATCCAGCAATCAGAAAATACAGATTTTCGACTTTTCCAGCGTTAATGTCTTTTGTTAACCAGTCAGGATGACCATGTCTCCCTGTGGTCTTGTGCACAACATTCACCAAAACAGCGCTGAGATAACTAGCCCCAGCCATAGTACAAGAAAACAAAGAATTAGCCACACTGCTCATGTTCTCAGGAAACTCCTTGTTGTAGAACTCAATCTGTCCAATAATGTTGAATGCCTCGGCAAATCCCATCAGAATCAGCTGCGGGGCTAGCCAGAAAACAGTTAAAGGGGCGATACCGTCTGGTCCAGCATGCATAGTGGCCGATGCCCTTCTCACTCGCTCGACCAATCCTGCTACTATCATGGACAGAATGGAGAAAACAATGCCAACTCCCATTCTTTGGAGCAGAGTGATGCCCCCTTCGTGTCTCGTGACTTTCCTAAGGGATGGCACGAGGACTCTGTCGTAGAACGGGAGCCATATCCCAATCGTGATCATGGATATGACGGACAGTGATCCAGCAGGGACTTTGAAGTTTGGGCTAAGATGGCGGTCCATTTTCAATGCCTGGGATAATGTGAATGTGCCTTGTTGTGTCATGGCAGTGAAACTGATTATGCCAGAAGCCCACACTGGGAAGACTTTGAATAGACATTTAGTTTCTTCAATTTGTTGGATGCTGCATAACATCCAGGGATTCGAATTGGAGCCATCTGGTAGAACTTCACCATCCATCATTAAGGCAGCTTTATTTAAGAACCTGAATGAAACAACATCGGAATACTGAAAACGAAATCAAGATTTTTAACATGATCATGCAGTCATTCATGCATATAGTGAACACTGTTCCGAGATTTTGGAATTTAAATTAGAATGCCTACACGAAGAAATCTAGATCAATAGTAGCTTCATCTGGTCTTTTCGGTTCTATTTTGAGGCCAAAAAACAGAAACAGAATACTAACATCAAACTTTCTTCTCTCCTTCTTGTATGCTAGAGGAAATCAAAGCTACTGTTTGGAATTCAAGAAATGGTCATGGTAGCTGAAATAACACAAGTTCCATGCACACGACTTTGGAAATTCTTCATATAAATTCCATAATTTGATGCCATATTCCCCAAGAAAATACTTTTGACTGTACACGAATTCCTTAATAGAAGAAGCCTTTAGTAAGAGTTTTAAATTAGGATAAATTTTATAAATAAAATTTTAAAATTCTATAATTTTCCCCCCAAAATATTAAAAATACCTCTTTATCTATTGGCTTTAAGAAAAAAAAATCTAGTCCCTCAATCTTCATTTTCTGTGAGCACACAACTTGGATACAATCAAGATGGTTCCATCAATGAATTATGAGTTGCACGGGCATGCCTAATATGCACAAAAAGTCTAGGAACAATCTCTATCAGTGGTCTCCATATGTTTGTGTAAGTACCCTAATAGCCATTTTTCTCCGATCACATCAACATCAAATATGCATATTATGAGATTACGTGATGAGCATGTCTCGCCATAATATAGTACTTTTTTTCTAGAGAAATAGGAAAATGGGAGACAGAGATATGAATGCTTAGTAACGTATCCAAGTATCGGACTTAAAAACAAGTCCGATTATTTCTTATCTAAGTATATTCACCTCAACTGAAAAATCATCCTTATCAAGTCAATTGAAGGCTATTATTTCTTAGAAAAGGGTATACTACCTGAATTGATTTGTTAAAGGGAGCTTCTTCACAATTGTCCCCTTCAATGGTGGGTCATAATACGCCCCGTCAACATTGTCACCATCAGGAAGCTTAAGCTTTCGTTTCTTGTAAGCAGCAACTAGCACCTGTGCAATGCCGGAGAACACACTGCCCTCTGGCTTCACATACACGTATAATCTCATGCCCACGAAAAACAGCACGATCGAGCAGAACATGAGCATTGTAGGAATGCCAAAGCCCCATACCCAGCTCACAGAATCTTGAATATAAACTACCAAAGTAACTGCAATGATCAAAACCACAGTAAATGTTGTGTAATACCTGTTAAAGAAACTGTTAATTCCTGTCCTTCCTTCCTCTGTGGTGGCATCAAATTGATCTACACCAAAAGGTATGCTGCATGGCCTAATGCCACTAGCACCAATAGAAAGAAATCCGAGGGCCATGGCCAAAACTCCAAACTGGGATTTGTTAGGACCCATGCATTGATTGGCTTGTACATTGCATGGAGGGGGATGCAACTGAGGAATCCATGCTATGAGGGTCATTGTCAGCATGCCCTGTTGATCAAGAAATTGAATTATATTATTGAATAGGAATTCAAGATTTAGATACAGACACCATTATTTGATGAATTATTGGAGGTAACTCCATTGGTTAAAAAGGACGGGCAACTATTATATTCTTTCGAGTGCCGTTCCGAATTATTCTCCATGTCTGCATAAGTTAAATGCAACAAGTTGGGAATAACTATAGACAGTACCAATTGCACAAAAGGGAATGTACACTTGGCTTAACATGTCGAATGTATATGTGTCTGTGTCCATGTATGTATGTTTGTTGCTTGTGAGTGCCCTTATAATGTATATATTTCAATGAGTCGGATATGAAAGAAGCACAAAAAACAATACCCTTTCCATTTTATCGATCAAATTTGCATGTTTTTATTGAAACAATTCATGTAAGAGACTTAGCACATGAGTGGAGTCGAGCAATGTTACATCCAGAATTAATTTAGTGCTAAGATTTTGTAAAGCATTCAAACAATCGCTGTCTATTCATCTTTGTCAAACATCAAATCACAATTTCTTTGGCTGCTCATTATCGGCCCACTTAAGTATGAAATGATTACAAGTTAATTAAGAAATGATTACGACTTGGAGACCATTTTTCCAAGGACATAATTTGGCTCATTAGCTAGCTAAGAAATGTAGTTAGCGTGTCAACTTTTGCTTAGTTCTTATTAGATTGTTGTAACAAATTAACAAAAATGCTTAAATAAAGGTATATAATAAGTTTCAAGATTTTGAGCTTCATTTTCAACAACCAATTCCTCCACTCCATCTCCACTAATTTGACTAGTTAATTTCTATTATCTTTTAATGCTTTTAATAAATCAAATTTCACATTTTTTACACTTACCTCCATCTAAAATTCGATAAATAACTAACTGTCCGGAGCTCATAAACTAATTGAAGAACATGACCCTCTTGAATTAATAGGCCCCGAGTGTTCTAATCCAAAGAAAAGAAGTTTAATCAATAATAAACTTATAGCAAGAATAGTCATCGTATATAATTCATTCATGTCCTAAAGTAGCTTAATTAAAGTCCTGATTCGATGAAAATCAGTTTATTATGCGATAAACTTGTAGCTAGAACAACGGTCATATTTCATTAAAAAAGCTTGACTAGTTCATAAACACCCTCTAGGTCGTCATCACACGTCTAAATCAATGATCTTGTGGATCCCTACGAAATGCCGAAAGCACACAAAATCAATACAATTGCACGCATCAAATCCCTATGTCCAATTTAAATATCGTATCGACAAAGAGACAGGCACAGAAATGAAGAAACAAGGACCATAATAGTATATCTTTAGCCATACGAGCTTTGGAGTTAAATATTGAAGGGGCCATACCAAGAAAGAAGCAAAAGTAGCGTAAGCAATAGTTCTGAATCTGCCCAAGTAAGAGTCTGAAATGAATGCACCAACCAAGGGACTAAAATTTGTGACGCCTGACCATATGCTAAGCACATTTGAAGCCAAAACTTGGTCCATGTGAAACTGTGTTAGCAAAAATACCATGAAATTTGCTAGCAACCCTATAGAGGCTAACCTCTCAAACGTTTCATTCCCTGCGGAAAAAAAGGAAAAGGGTTGTTAATTTTTTTTTTTATTTTTTATTTTGAGAAAACTGAATCAAAATAATTTTTTATCTAGTTCTGGTATCCACATGTATATTTGATTACGACGTCAAATGCAATAGGCTTTATGATGATGGGTCAAGACAAAGAATTTGTCACAGTGAGTTGTATATGTAAGAAGGAATCATATATAATAGAAGATAATTCAGGCCGAATTCATCATTTTCTTTTGTCAACATATACATCCACAGTTAGGTCTCTATGCAACATGTGATGTCTTGGGGTAATTTTGTCAGCCAAATTAATGATGTTGGTCGTGTCTGAGAATAAGTTAAAAGTCTTTTTTCGCCTCTGAAATAAAATTTCTAATTAATTCTATCCTTAAATGAACAATATATCTACCATAATGAATGCTCTCATTTTGGTTTTGAAATTTCCCCAAAAGGGTGGGACTTCTCGCTACCAAAATAATTCCTTCTTTAAAATCAAATTCTTTAATCTTTGACTAACTTATCGTATTAATTCTTAGATAATTTTGATGTTACTAAATTTTCAAATTATGATATTTTATATATTATTTAATATTATGCAATCAGTTTTTTTTGTTTTTTTAAAGGGTATTTCTTAATATGTAACTCAGAAAGCATCTTACTTATAGTACATTGATGTGACATGCAGTTCGGAGAGGTATAATTCCCCCTGCATAAATTTACTTTTAACCCCAAACCACACACACACATATAAACTCTATAAATATTTCTTAATTTTGTAATAATCATCTAAAATCTATTATCAATTCAAGCAGGACATCCATGTTTGAATGAAATAGAAATTGCTGACTTTAATACCCCATCATTTAATAATTATAAAGGAAAAGACAGAAACAGATGAGAGAGAATTAATACTATGAAGTTCATTTATTGTTAAGGATAGTTTCAGTTCTGTAAAAGAATCTGCAAAGTGAATTTGCAGAATTATAGTATGACTTTGTTATTACTCAGGTATGATCACAGTTGGTGTGAGCTAGAATTGCAATCCTCTTTAAATGAAAGATTAACACGACATATACACACGTCCATGCACGCTTGGCGGTCTATTGACATGTGTAAACATACGTGCCATGGCTCAGTCACTATGTGTAAATGCACCTCTCAGTGTGTGTGTGTGTCTGAGAGAGAGAGAGAGAGAGAGAGAGAGAGAGAGAGAGAGACCGACCCAAGACAAAAGGCATGGACTTCCATCCTCCAGGCTTTCTCTCCTTCTGGGCTGCCTTTGCTTCATCATAACCATTTTCCGGCGACGCCAGCGGCGGCGGCGACTTGGAAGAAAAAGAATTGGTGGGGAAGCATTGGAACTTAGTGCAGCAAACAAGCCAAGAAGAAGAAGAAGAAGAAGAAGAAGAGTTTGTTTCCTTTTCCTGTGATGGCTCCATCTTCTCCTAGCGTAATAGTTTGCTTGTGAACTGAACACCTCTCTCTCTCTCTCTCTCCCCTCCCCCACCCCTCTCTCTCTTAATATACTCACACACACACACACTCACACACACTTGGCTTGCATATATATATATATATATATACACTAGTAATTACACATAATGAGCTCTGGTTTTACTGTATAGCTATAATAAAAACGAGTAATGTATGTGTACATATATATAGATAGACAGTTGTGGAGAGAGATATCAAATGTAGCATGGGGCTGATTCCATGCTTACGTAAGAAATAATAATCTTTTTTGTTGCTAAACTATGTAGAATTGATGCAATAATATTATTTTCTTAAAAAAATAATCTAAAAAATTATTTTGTTTCAATTATTATTTAATTAGTCACATTTTATCATGCAATAAAATTTTCCGACAGGTGATTAATTAATTTTGTTAACATTCAGCATGAATTACATGCCAAGACAATGTCAAAAGAGAGATGGGCCTTTTGGTGTGGGGTGGTTGGTGAATGGTGGTACTTGTCGTATGGGAGAGGGCCCTTTCACATTTAAGAGTCACCAGAATGATTTTGTCCTTTACCATTTTGCCAATGACACTATACATTTGGACTTCAACAACAGTTTCTTTCTTGTCATATTTCTTGTAATTTACAAATACTATACTTCCTTCGAATGTAGTTTTTGAAAATGTATAAGTTGTATACTGTGGACAATTGAAAGAGATAAGAAAATATATACAATAGTGGAAAATATATATATATATATATATATGTATCAGGAATATACTCACTCACACATATTGGAATCAAACTTTTAACCTTCTACACAAAAGTAGAAAATGGTATCATAATACACTCACTCACACATATTGGGATCAAACTCTTAACCTTCTACACAAAAGTAGAAAACAGTACCATCAATATAATTATATATATGTGTGCGCGCGCGCGTGTGAATTATAAACTTAACCTATTATTTATATTAATAAGCCTTACATCTATTCAAGTATTTATCACTATTTATCAAATGGAATTACAAACTATAAATTACATATGCCGACATCAATATTTTATTTTATAACGTTATCGTAAACACATTTGACTGCTCAGCTAGCATGAAAATTTCCATTAATTCAGCATATATAATTAACAGGTAAATATAGATATTTTAGGTCAGCATGTCTTAATCCAAGCTTAGTGGAAAGCAATCCAGGTCTAGTGGGGAACAGAAAGTTAAGGTTTGCCAAACAGACCTAAATGTTTGGTCTTGACTGGTGTGCAAGATAATATCCAAAACCTAAGTTCATGAGCAATTAACATATTCTGACCTTCAGGGTATGGTATAGGTAGGTGCAATAAATGCATGGACATTTATGATTATATTTGCTGTTTGTTTCAGATTCAATCCAAAGGCCCAATTTGGATTAAAAGCCCAAATAAAATTGAAATAGCCCACACAGTTTAGGCCTAATTTATTAAGTTGGGCTTATGAAGCTTTGGACTTGTCTTTGGTTGGGGATGTGAAGGGGCCTGGTATAAAGCCCTTTTTTGGAGGGGAAGCATGGTCCAAGGGCGACGTTGGAAAGCCCCAGAGACTATCTGGTCAAAATTTTGGCCTTCTTTCAAACATTATAAGAGAGACAAAGCTTCAAGTAAAGTAGTAAATGTCAGGGTAGCAGGTTTCAATGATTGAAACTGAAATGATAGAGTTGTAATTTTTTTTAAGAAAAAAATTGATAATTTCATCATAATATTAAGACATTAATTAATAATTAATTTATATACTCATCAATAACAGACAAATTACAGTGAATAATAAGATAATAAACTCATATAAGAAAGATAAATACACATACTTATAGAGTTATTATTTTATGTAGCTAATTTGTGTAATAACAAGTACAAAATCAGATAGCATGGTAGTATGAGTGGATTCAATATATTCTTTTAGAAATTATATTGCTAAGGTTGTGATAAAATTGACGAAAAAACTTAGAATATTAAAAAAAAAATGGAGTATTATTTATTGGCTATCTTAAACTTCATGAAATTTATTCTACAACAAAAATTTGAACAAAAAGTTTGATTTGAATAGGTTATCGCCATCCCTCCCCATCCCTACTTCGTCGATACATACATATGATGCACAAACAAATACGTACGAATAGATGCTAAAAAATATTAAATAAGGTATATGTCAAAAATAATAAAAGAATTTGCAAAGAATATGTGTTTTTCAAAGTTAATATCAATAGGAGATACTGTATGTGAAAAACATTTCACATGGTATAGCTATTTCCCTAAAAAGTTTTTGAGAATCGAATAATAATGAGATAGATAATGAGATGTATTTTTTATTTTATAAAAAAATAATTTTATTGTATATTCTTTATATATCTGTAGTTTCCCTAAATCAAATGAAATAGAGTCAAATTTCTTTAGAAATAAGATATTTGAAAAAAAATACCATAAAATGGTAGAAAGAGATTGTCACAATAAATGGACTTGATCTTCATACATCCCCTTATCTTGCCCAAAAACTATGATGTCCAAGGAAAGACAAAATAGCACCAAGTTTCCAACTCAAAATTCAACTTGACCCAAATTCTATCCATTTGCACGTCTCTTTGTGTGTCTATTTCCCCCCAAACACCCCCCCCCCCCCCCCCCCAAACCCCCACAAAAAAAAAAATAAAAAAAATACTGGACAGGATTCAAAGGGAAAGACCCTCCTCCATTCAGGAGTTATGACTATTTTTTTGCCAAAAATTAATTTAGTTTAGAATTTGGTCCAACTCAATAAATATATTTAAAAAAAATAAAACTAATCATGTACATACTTATACTTTATCTTGTGATTGATTAATCATAGTGTGAAACAATTATATGATAAATGTAAAATCTATTTGCTTTGTGATTGGTTTGAAATTACCGAATTCGATTTAAGCTAAAGTTTTCCCTGATTTTGATTAAATTAACGTTATTTTTGTCAAGTGGAATGATTTATTATGCTTTTGCTTTACTTCTCCTCCTATTTTGACTCAAATTGGATTAACTTTGTAATAATTGATGCACTTTTTCCTTCTTAAGTGGCCAATATATATTTGAATAACTTTTTCCCTAAGTTTATGCATAATACTAAGTTTGATGAATGGTAAAAATATCTTGTTCAGCCTTAAGCATGTTTTTAATATTCAATATTAATCCACTTTCTTTAAACTATCTGAAAACTTCATTTAATTTGCACTCAAATTTCAACTAGATTTTTCAAAACTTGGTTTTTAAACATCTATTTATAATTTACGAATTCATTAAATTTTCCCCCCAATGAGAATAACATACTTTTAGACTTTTTAGAGGTAATAATAACTATTTTAAGATGATAGAGTAAGTTTATGTTCTAAATTAAAAAAATATATATATATATTTTAAATTTTTTATTATAATTTTATATTATATCCTATATTATTACGATACATATATAAAATATTTTTTAAAAATATATATTTAAGATAATAATACATATGACGACCTATATATATATATATGTATTTCATATGTGATAAATAATAAAACACAAAATTATAATAAAGTACCACTTAATCCAGTATGCTTTCCACCAAACCTAAAGTTGCCAGAGCCCAAATGCTACTTTAAATCTTCAACTCATTTTTTAGTTATGTGGACTTTTTAATGAAAAAGAAAATGAGCTTTTATTATTTAATTATGCAAATCTACACATTATACATAAATGCACTTTACTGATTACAAAACGCATTGTCGAGGGTAAAAAGCAAGAATTAAGCAAGAGTAGACAATTCATTAAATGCGGGTCACGTTTTGCCGTGCAACATTGGTCGTTGCTTCACTGCTCAGCTCCCTCCTCCTCCTCCTCCTCCTAGTTTCTTCCTCTCGAGCTTTTCGTTTTTTCTCGAAGAGAATTAGAAGTACCGAGTGTTCGACGAAATGCCTGAACGATGCTCTCACTCATCACCACCCAAACCCACATTCCAAGGTCCTACCACCCCTTCTCGCGTTTGAACAGTCCTCTCATCCCTTCTTTGATTTTCGAGTATAATCATAAGAAAAGGGTTAAAAAATTCAAGAAAGCTGCTATTTTGAGTCGCTATTTCGGTTTTACAGAAGTGAGGAAGGCGTGGAATTTTGAGAGAAATCTTGATAATTATTGGTGTTGCTGGTGTAAGCAGAGTGAAGGGGACTTGGAATTGGAGGCGGAGATAATGGATTTCATGGCGAAATCTGAGAAACCTACGATGTTTCCGACGAAGGAAGAGTTAATGAAAGCTGGAAGAATGGATTTGGTGGGGGCTATAAAGAACAGAGGTGGGTGGTATTCGCTCGGTTGGGACGAAGAAAATGTGGGAGATAATGTTGAGGAAGCAATGAATTTTGATATTGGGGAGTTTCAAAGGAGAGTTGAGAGTTGTAAAGAGAGTGCCTCTTTGAGAGAACAATACGATGATTCATTTTCTGGGGATGACAAAGAAGATGGCTTTTCTTCTGAAGTAAATTTGAATCATGGGAATTTGGATTCTCTGCAGTTGGCTGCTTCAGCGTCGTTGGGTATATCACGGTGAGTTTTTCGTTCTGAGAATTTCTAGATAACGTGCTTCATTTATGGCTATTTTGCCCTTTTTCTTTGTTCTATTATTATTTTTTGAATATAAGAAGAACATAGAAAAAATTACTGTTTCCTTGCGGAGTTCTGGACTTCTCTCTATCATCTATTGGGTGGCTCAATGTTAAACGAGCCATAAAGTGTTAGGTGTCTACACAGGCAAAAACATAATGCTACTTGTGTAAACAGTTATCATCTTAAATTCTTATCTGTGATAACTGTGGCCTGATGGAAGCTAATTATCTGGGAAATATTAATTATTGAGAATTTTTTTCTGGCTTAGAGAAATTGGTGCTGATGAAGTTTCCGGGATTGAGGGTATATTGAGAAGATTGGAGAAGCAGAGGAATAACGATTTCGGAACCAATTTAGGGAAAAATGGATATGAAGCTCATGCCAAAAGTAAAGATGAGGGAGATGACAGGCATTTTGATACCTCTTTCGGTGTTGGTAAGTTTGTTTCGCTGAATGTACTACATTGATTCAGATAGTCCAACGAAGTTCTCTATAAAGATTTGATTGACATGGCTTTTCTATACCAGAGGAAAAATGGGAAACTATAAGCTATATAACTAAATGTGATTATCCATTCAGGGAATAATGACCTATTTGTCTTGATTTAGTTCATAAGTTCATATAATTGCATTCTGAAACTTAGGATTTGGTGCTTTTAAAATTGTAAAAGCCAGGACTAACCTTGGAGAAAACGGCAGACTCACACCTGGTTTCCACCACAAAGGCATATTGAATACCTCCAGTGGCAAGATTAGCCAAACTATTGAACCAGAAACTTGGAGAACTTGGAGCAATCAGCGAGCAGGGTTCCAACATACAGAGTTTGAAGGTACTTAGCTTTTTGCTAGTCTTTGAAAAGGTTCTTTTATAGTTCCACTACTTCTGTTATCAGTGTTTTAAGCTCTCTGAAATATGCAGCTGCTGAGATTTCTTTCAGCAAAAATCAAGTGGAAACTGATAAAGAAAGTTATCGTGATGGAATAACTGTAAGCACTGAAGAATATGCTGAAGCTTGGTACAAACACAAAGAGATCAATCACAATCAAATACGAACTCGTCTTCAGCATCTTGAATGTGAGCTTAACACAGCTCTTCATTCCTTGAGATCTAAAAGGGAGGAGTGCATTTCAGAGGAGGTGCACAGCCTGGTTTCTGTAATTTTTGCTTTTCTCATTAATTTTTACCTACAGTGGTGCTCCCCTATGAATTAGTGCATGTGCCATAATCTATGGAGAAGAAAAATAAAACTTCATTTCAAGTGAATTTGTTAAATTTTGTATTCCGTACATTTGATCATAAAGGAATAATGTTAAGAATAAGGATAAATGTTGATCAGTTGTAACCTGAATTTTACAGAAAGAAGAATGCACAGCTTTTTACATATATGTAGAAATGTTTTTTTGGTACTCTTGTTCACCATTGAATGTGTTCTTTGCTAGGTAACTGGAAGCTCTAGTGATTTGCAGAAACTTTCTGATGCATGGGAGTTCCAAGAGAATGAGTTCATGAGTGCTCAGGAGAGATTGAGATCCATAAGAGCCAAGCTGGCCGTGGTAGAGGGGAAAATGGCATTAGCAATAATGTATGTTGTCTAATAGATTTGATGGTATCTAGGGGTTGACTAATTCCTTTTAAATATCAATCTTCACGTCACTGCTGTATCCTCTCAGTGATGCGCAAAAGATAGTTGAAGTGAAGCAGAAGCGGATAGATGGTGCCCGTAAAGCTCTTCAACTTCTTCGGACCACCTGCATAGTGTGGCCTAATTCAGCTTCAGAGGTTCTCTTAGCAGGATCTTTTGATGGATGGACAACTCAGGTTAGATATTTCTTACGCTGTTGGAAGTTCACTGGAGCTCATGTTTCCTTTTAGTATGTCCAATAAGCACAATTCTTCCTGTCATAGTTGTATGTATGTTTACTTTCTTGCATCACATGAAATCAGTTTGGCCCCTCATGGGATGCATTAGGAGTTTTAAACTGTAACCGAACTAGCTGTAGGAAACTTTTGGGTTTTTCTCGCTCTACTTGATATCAAATGAGATGTAGTAGAAATGCTACACTAAACTTGAATGAGCATATATGTCAAAACACTTTCATTTGTAACGAGGCACTTGGAGGATTATATATCTGATGTACATAAACAGTCACAAAACTTTTTGACTAGATTCTATTTGCTCTTATGCTATTACTCCCTAGGGAGATTTGCCACGACTTTAAGAATGAGATCATTTAACCCCATTTGTCCACTGTCAGAAATTGAAAGTAGAAGCTTTAGAATGCAACCAGTGAGGGCTAAAAACAACAATTGGACATTCAAGAATCCAGAGATAAGTAAAACAGAGATGTTGCACCTTCCTGTTCAACTTCACGCACTCTGCTGCCACTTCTCTCTCTCACCCTGATCTGCTGCCTGTACCAATGTGACAACTTCATGCATGGGAAGGAGGTTTTCACTGTTCTTTTGGAGTAGTCCAGTCACTAAAGTGACACTATTGGCCTTTGCTCTCTGAATATTTCTATTCTGGTTTTTTCTTTTTCTTTTTTACTGTTCAACAATAAAAGCTCCAGTGCAGCACTTACCCATCCTCTGTTTTGCTTTTTCAGTACTAGGATATTGTTCTTTTGTAATTTTTTTAATTAATATTATTACTATTATTATTATTATTTTTATTATTGCTATTATTATTATTATTATTTTTTTTTTTTAACAATTTAGGGCATACTCTGGGACATGTTTTTAGTTTCAAAATGTACCTGACAGTTCCTCCTTTGCTTCATGAAAAGCAGACAGAGATGTATATGTTGCGTGGGACATGGTTGAAGAGGGAGAGAGGGAAAAATATGTGAACGTGGCTTCTAGAGTGGCAGAAAACCTATCTGGGTCTCTCTGCATAACTGCCGACCTAAACCAGATTACTATTCAGCAAATATTGTTGGATTCCATCAGATAACGTGTGTGAGTTAGGTTTGCTAGGAATCCTGGTCTTGGCTCTTGGATGAAAACCAATTCCTTTCATGCCATTTTTTGCTTCTTGTGATTCGACTGTTATTTCTTTGTTATTGGATTTTGTTGTAAGGTATAGAGTGAGACATATTGATGTACGAAGGGCTGTCGAGACATAGTACAAGTTACAATATTATGCAAAGTCTAGAGACATTTTGTTTCAGCTACTAATTACCGAAAAAGTGTGGTACTGAAATTTGTGGATGCCAAAAAAGATGACTTTTGTTAACAGTGCTTGAGTTATGGCTCTTGATTGATAGTGTGTTTGCATTTGTTGAATTGCAGAGAAAGATGGAGAAATCAAGGACAGGCATATTTTCGGTATGCTTAATGCTGTATCCAGGTAGATATGAGGTAGGTTGACACCCATGTCTCGACTACTTTTCCATGTTTATGATTGATACCATCACTGCAGACTTCTATAATTTCTTGCAGATCAAGTTTATTGTTGATGGCAAATGGAAAATCGATCCACTGCGCCCCATTGTCAAGAATAATGGATATGAAAATAACCTTCTTATTGTTACATAAATGCGCAAGTGTGCACAGCAAGGATAGGAAGATCTTTTTGCAATTTCTACATAGAAAAAGAACTGAGCTGGTGTACAGCTTGTTATACTGTTGTGTAAGCAGAAGTGAGCGGGGTAGGTGATTAGTTTCGATTCCTTTTACTGATTTACTATAACAGGTTTTGCTAGAATCTTTTACTTTACATTGTATCTTGGCCATGTATGCTTCAACACTAACTGTATCATATGAAATTCTTGATTCTTATGTATATTGTCTTTTTGTTGCAAGATTCTCTTCTGTCCATTCTGTAAGCTGAAATCTACCCGGAGTAATGGATTAGGATTTACAAAACAGGACAAGGGTTGAAAAGAATTCACCTCTAAAGAATGACTTGAAATGAATCCACTCATTCCAACGCTAAAGAATGTGTTACAAATGAGTCTTAGGCCAATAATGGAAATCCTCAGGCACAGCTTCTACGCTAAACTAGCAGCGAAAAGAATACCATATTGAAGCAAAAAGAAAAAACAAGTAAGAGAAATAAAACCATGTTGAATCACAATTGCCAGCTTCAGATATAGGGAGGATGCTTAACAGCTTAAGCTTCTCCCAAAAGTTGGTCCAAAGAAAAATGAGGTATGCATCTGCTTCAATGACAATCATGTTCACTGCCCCGTTCTTGTATTTTTCTTGCATTCATTATCTGCAAAAATCTTTTTAATTGCGTCATAAAATGGCCTGATACTATGTTAATCAGTAATTTCAATCTGCAGAGTTCGCAACAACCAATTCAAGAAATTTCACACAAAATCATAATCTTGAAAAGTTCTCATCCTTGAAGCCGAGGCTGCTCTGCGGGTCACAAACCTTGTCAAAAATGCTCTCAAATTCTCAATTTCCTTTATCTCATTTGAGAACCCACATCATATGTCCTCAAAACGAAGGAAAACCCACTGCCGCAATACACCCTAGAAGTAGCGTGTTTCTCAGCAAATTTATGGCCTAAGCTCACCACCTGAGGGGCAGTTTGATCATTTGTACTCCCCAAGCCAAGTTGACCATGTTCTCCCCAACCCCATGTCATTATAGATCCATTATCTGCACAATTGAAAATGAAATCTAAGTTAACTTAGAATACTAGATAAATTTCAAAAGCAAAGTTATAGATGATTTCTTGCCTGTTACTAAGGCCGAGTGTTCTGCTCCTGCAGCAATCTGCAGGACTTTCATTCCCATAAGATCAGGAATTATCTGCATGATGCCTTCCTTTGATTTTCCTTGAAAAGTAAAATAAAATCATTATGAATCATAACAATTGCGTCTTACAAAACCAAAATTGCTATATTAGTTAGAATCAGGCAAGCCTCTTCTAGCAGCTTATGCTCTTACCTAACTTTTCCAGATAGTTTCTGCCTTTCAGGCAGAGAACAGAAATAAAAGGCAGAATGAAAAAGAACAGCTACTTATTGTTGTATTTTGATACTGTTCTATGCAACTCTCCAGCATAGTTACAACCCTGAAGTGTCGATTGACCTGAGGAAAAAGATAAGCCAGTCTACCTAATTTTTAGGTTATAAAGCATTTATGCTTTTATCTTGTGTCTTAGGATAGCAAAATGATTGACATGCCGTATTATCATCTGAGCTAACACTGCATTTTCTTCCTTGTATGGTAGGGTTATTTCATCGTAGACACAAGGCGAACAAATCGTCATCAGGTTTCAGTATAATAATGTCATAATAATTCAACTTGCAGTGTCACCATTAAATTGAACACAACTTCCCATGAAATGAATATCAATGAACAAAATTCTGCGACGAGCATGAACCGTAAGTTATTGCCGGCATTACCAGATACATCACTGATCAAGGATGTTTTCTGGGGATCACCAAGCACTCCATGGCGATCACCACCAAGCATGAATAATTCCCCTTCTCCTGTAAAAAGCACAGAATATCTAATTTGCAAAAAATGTTCTTCCTTTTGCATGTGATTTTGTTTTTGTGAGAGAGATAGAGCTGGATTAGAACATTAAGTTTTCATACTTGTTAACAGTAGAGCATGATTCCATCCTAGAGCAACCTCGTTGAGTGAAAAAGCTGCATCAAAATGGCGAGGAATACATGCATCTGAAGCACAACCAAACCCTCTTCCCCATGTATATAGACTTCCATCAGCTAATTTATCACCACAAGAATATAACCAAATCATTCAAGGGGAATAACATCATTACTTGAACATGACTGTCAGTACCCTCAAGAAAAAAGTTTCTTTACCCATTAAATTCAGGCTTTCACATGTTGGACTTCACCTACAAATTGGACAAATAAAATAGAGCTTACAGTAATGGGATACGCCAGCTCGACCTCTAATGTGAAGTCAAGCAAGTGGCATATTGTGGAACTCACCAGATAATGCTGCACTATGATCTCCATTCGCACTAATATTGATAATTTTAAGATTTGTTAACCCCATGGTAATCTGAGGAAGACTAGTTGATTTGACTTTGTCAATAGATATACCCAGTTGACCACGCTTTCCAGACCCAAATCCATACACCTGATTTTCCGCATAACCTGCACCATACAAATTTTATATTCTAGATCTTGTGGGTGGTAGGTCTGCCATTTGAATGAGCAGTACTGGTAGTACAGAAGTAGTGAGGAGAGATGTTGGAGTACAATTATCCCAAATTTATCCAACTACTACTACTACTATAATTCTTGGTTGTTGAAACTCCTCTTTTGTACTGCCCTATTTTGGCTCAATTCATAACAGAGAAATAATTCTTGTATATATTTGACCAAAACATGTCTGAAGTAGGCAATCAAGTAGGTGAAAGACAAGGAAATGATGGTATGATTTTAACCATGCAAAGTTAAGAAATTTATTATCTACAAGACGAAACCTGTTTGATATGATCTTCAACGAATTAAGGAGTATAGTTAAAATTTAATGTAGGAAGATATTTGGAGCATTTCTCAGGCTAGCAGGAGGTTTGCCAGACAGGCGCATCATCAAACAATGCAATTTGGTGAGAGAAGAACAAGAAGCTTTGAGAAGACTATTGTTTACCAAATTACATGAACCTAGTAAGAAAATGGCAAATCCATGCATATTTATTCCCTACTATCCAGGATAAAGCAGAACATTAGATCGAAGAACTAAGAATCCTTTGAACAACCACTGTAATAGGGCACCTTTAAATCTTAAATTAATTCATCAGGTTGATAAAATCCAAGGATGTCATGGTGGACATTTAGCATCTCACACAAACTACCTCTTAGAGGAAAGGAGAACTTACGACTTCATTTTCATAAATGCTACATCATGAACCAAAATGTGTGAAATGCTCCCACATATTAACTTGACTTTGCACCAGCTTATAGAAGCTAACGACAGAAAAAAAGTTCATATATTTCCCTCTACACTGGCCTTAATCAACTGTGTCAAATATATAGTCAATGACAGATTCTCTATGCCTCTTCATTGGTTCATTCATACAGAGCTGAGGATATACGCCACAGGGTATTGCAGAAAGACATAAGCATCTGTACATGCACATTTACATTCGACATTAAAATGTAATCTCATTATTGATGGAACAGGGTTATGCATGCAAGTATAACAAGGCTCAAGTGAGTTAGATTCCTCTTGTCTATTCCAAATGCTAATATGATTCATCACCCAGAACACGTTTTACTCTTATTTATTAGCATTTCACATACACGAACTAGTAGTAATCACATCATAACCAAAAAGGGGTACTATTTGACTATTATAATGATAGAGACGTCTTCTTGCTTCCCCACTTCTTGTCATAAATGAAATGGAAAAAGGCATTGAAGGTTCCAGGCAATTACCTCTGAGCAACACTAATGAATGGCGCATTCCACAAGCAACTTGCTCAACGTGCTTAGAACCAAAATAGGAGACTTCCAGAGGAGAGCATTGCGATTTATAATCACCATGACCAAGTTGACCAAATGAACCATCTCCACAGGTGAAAATGGCACCATTCTCTGAACAGTAGTAATCAGTTTCAATAACAAGTTATGAGAAAGTAACTGTACAAACGATCACACGGAAGAATACAAAGAGAGAAAACAATTCACACACACAATCTTGACAAAAGCCAAATAATATAGTGCTTGGTTTTTTTGGAAGTGCCAAAGTATCTAGTCTTGAATCATCTTCTCTTGCCTCTACAGCAATCCATTCCAAAATACACTTCCATAATACACGAACCTTCAGATGAGTTCTTGTTTGAACGCTGCAATGATACTATCCTTTTCTCCCATCATTATGGATTCCATGACCACAAAGATTATTGTATAGAGGAAAAGACAAACTTTGTTCATTAATGACTGACAGCATAACAATATCTTGAAACTCTTGCCATACAATAACAATTTAACATCCCTCTTCATCCAGTACCACTTGCAACCAATCTTGTTACTAATTAAAATTCAGCCACTACCTATAAGACTGATTACCATATTGGAATTATGAAAATTAATTGGAGTTAAATGCTAGAAACATATTTGAAGAACTTAAGAATGACTCTATCCTCCATGTTCATCAGCTAAAACCTTCTCTAAGACAAGCAAACTAGAACTTACGTCTACAAAAGAAAATAAAAAGAAAATAAAGCATCAACGTGCTGAACAATTACTGAATGCCAACAACTATTGCTTGCAATTTTAAGATTGTTAAGTTAAAACTCCCCAACTCTTCACTGAGACTAAAATTCCAATTGAATTAGATAATCAACCATTGGAAATTAAACCAATAAACAACTGGAAATTGAAATGATTTAATAATAAATAAAAAAACAGAAGATAGGATCATAATCAATGAACTTAAAAGAACAACCTGAAACAAACCCAGAGTGATTCCAGCCAGCAGAAACATGAGTAATAACAAAGCCTTCCAAAGCCTTGACTACCTTTGGTTGTAAACTGTTAACCATCTCGCCATGGCCCAATTGACCAGAAGTGCCCCTCCCCCATGTCAAGACTCTTCCACCTGCACTAAAAAACAAAAATGATCAAGAAATATACGCAGTATATACACGTTGTGAGTGTATTACACACAGTAGAGAGTGTACCGGGGGAGACGGCGATCACATGGGCGCCGCCGCAAGAGAGAGAAGTGATGGGCCCAAAGGCGGAGAGAGAGTGGAGGAGTTGTGGGCTGTGCTCATCTTGAAGACTCCCCGTTGCTAGCTGCCCATCAGTACCGGCGCCCCAGCTCCATATTTCTTGTTGTTCTTCGTCGTCTTCTCGTACCGTCTTCTGTACTTGCTCCATTGCGTTTTCCATTCGAATGCGACTTAGAGCAGGCAGGTTGTCAATGGGCTTCTGACTGCTTGGTCCAATTATCCCCTATTTTACATTTTCCGTTTTTCTTTTTTTAACAAATCAAATAAATAAATAAATATATACACACACACACACACACATATTAGTAACATTCAAATCGAATCAGATCTGAAAACAGTCACAAAATTTATAAGTCATTTTCGATTCAAGTAGTTTGAGAAGGAAGTCTTTTTAAAAAAAATCTTAGTGGATTGATATTAAAAATTTGTGAAGGAACAATTCCCTATGATCTAATAGATAGATTGAACAAGATTTTGGTTTTTATAAAATATATATATATATAATATAATGCATGTTAGACCGTATAATCAAGATATATTATTTATTTTTCAATTAAATGTTCATATATTAGATGCGTGCACAAATACTGAAATAAATAGATTTAAATGCTCCTTTGACCAAGACAATATAAATAATATAATTACAAATAAAACGAGATCAGCAAATGAAATTATAAGAGGAAACCAATCTTGTAGATGTAAAATATTTGCCTTATGTTACACTAATATCCATATGAAATTCTTTACTTACACTCAAAATGAATGCACTCACATAGGTAGGAGGGCATCGACTAAGCATGGATTGTTATCAATTGTAATAGAGGTCTTTTTAGATGTGATGCTAAGAGACTACAAGGGTTATTTGATCCAAATGAAACCAGTGTTTGGTGCTTCTGTCCATACCTTTTGAAAAACGCATCCTTTGCCAATTTGCCAATCTCAATATGAAAAAAAAAAAGGAAAAGAAAAAGAACAACACGTCATTGGCATGTCGTCAATTACTAGAAAGATATTATAATGATAGAAAAGATGGATAACAAAAACATACATAAGAGAATTCTAATTCAACAATGTATTCAAATAATTATTTCTCAGGAATTGTTGTTGAGTAAGTGGGAAATTTGAGATGGTAACTTCAAAGTTCAGAGGTCTTTAATTCAAATTTTATTTATTTTCATGTGATTTATTTTATATTGCTAAATTGATGCATGGATAATGTGATTAATTTCTTTTCCAAAGAAAGTTCTAAAATAACTGCTGCTGCCTTATTTCCCATTTCATCAATTAATTTCTTGTATCCCATTCTCACCCAAATCGCAGCATCTCATAGAATATATCGACCATCGATTCATGTCAAACATCCTGCAAAATCAAATGTCAAAACCCCAGTAAACCCAAACAAATAATCCAAATTCAGTATCTTACAGATACACTTCTACCTCGATTAATCCCCCTTAATTTTTGTTTGTTATGCGCTCATAATCTTGTTCTTATCTTAATCTGGCCACTGTAATCCAGACCATGAATAGGTTATTAATGCCATTTCTTCGTCCCTGCACAAACCCCACGATTGCACTTAACTGATAAACAAGAAAGTTGCAGGCTTTCAGCAAAGGATCCCCTAATCCAAAAGAAGACTCCTTTCTTTTTGCCCAGAACATGAAAAGGCAGCTGGAGTGTATTTCTCCATTTTGAAACTTTATTGTCATCAATGGCTTCCATTTTATTACACTCCCCAACCCTTTTAACAACCTCTGGTGTAAAATGCCATAGACTTCCACTCTTAGCTCCAAGAATCCATTTTTCTTCACTTCAATGCAAACCAATTGTCACGAAGTCACAGTCTTTTCTCTCATTTCGAAATTTGTTTCATCCGGGCCATCCCCAAATCAATGTGAGAAGAGCTTCATCAGATGATTTTCTTGAAACAATTGAAAAGGATGAATCTTTGTCGGGGTCGGAAGGAAAACCAGTGAAATTCCTCTTTTGGGTACTGTTGTGGGCATCTGTGTCCCTTGGCTTGTATGCATTGTCTGGGGATGCTAGAGCTGCTGCAATTGGTGGTGCTGATTCTATTAGGGCTTCGGGCTTTGGTGTAAAGGTTGCTAATGCTTTGCGGGCTTCAGGCTGGCCCGATGAAGCTGTTGTCTTTGCCTTGGCTACGCTTCCAGTGATAGAGCTCCGTGGGGCTATTCCTGTTGGTTATTGGTTGCAACTCAAGCCTGTAATGCTCACTGTCTTGTCTGTTCTTGGGTTAGTCTCACATTTCCCTATTCTGCTTAGAATTGCAAATGTTTTTAGCGCCTCAATTTATCTATACTTGTGTCTGTTATTCAAATGTTAGCCTAGTATTGATCGTACTTTTATAATTATTGGGCTGAAGTTGCAGTCGCCGACATTTCACATTCTGGGCAACTGACATTTTGTTATCCTACTTAAACTAGTCCCCCACAATCGGTGCTGTAAGAGCTACCGTGTTTTAGAGCATTCACTGTTTCTTTAACTTATATTTTTAAAATCAGCTTCCATCCTAATCTTCTGAAAGAATCTGATTAGAGATTCAGAGATGGTAGAACTTGCAATTTTTTAGCATAATTTGGAAGAACTACAGCACTGATTATTGACGCATTCTAATGTTGGGGGTTTTACTGGCTTGTCATGACCACTAGTTGACATGAATTACGCAACTTGGTCTGGGTTGACCAAAATACGTTAGTTCTGTTAGTATAGTTTGAAAACCTGTTGGCTTTGGATAATAAACGGCATTCACTTTAGAGCTTCATTTTTTCTCGGTTTCAGTAACACATTAGGATCAACCAACACATCTTTGGATAAGCATTTTGTCAGATAACAACTTTTTTCTGGGTAATTTCATTGCCTCCTAATGTTTTGTGCTGCAATCACAGGAACATGGTTCCTGTACCATTTATTATATTGTACCTGAAAAAAGTTGCAACTTTTCTCACTGGAAAAAATCAAGCTGCTTCTAGATTCCTGGACATGTTATTTGAGAGGGCCAAACAGAAGGCAGGTCCTGTGAAAGAATTTCAATGGCTTGGTCTGATGCTATTTGTAGCAGTGCCATTCCCTGGAACAGGAGCTTGGACTGGAGCCTTCATTGCATCTATATTGGACATGCCGTTCTGGCCAGCTGTCTCAGCAAATTTCGTCGGTGTCGTATTAGCTGGCCTTCTGGTAAACTTACTGGTTAACCTCGGACTCAAATATGCCGTTGTAACTGGTATAATATTATTTATTATCTCCACATTCATGTGGAGTATCCTCCGTGGTCTCAAAAAATCGATGACCGCATCAAATTGATGTCAGATCTGAATAAGGAGAATTGTTCTTTGCAAAAGACTATATTAGGTTAGTTAAAATTTGATAGATTGATAACTTTTTTTGTTTTCATAGTAATTACTACAATCACATCGATATTATGGACCAGCAGAGAACAGCGATGTCTGACTACAAGAACTGATCTTTTAAATATTCAAAATTAATCCGACTCATATACAGTTGTTACACTATGATATGCATGTACAGCGTCATGAGAGGATAATTCTTGAAATGCAAAACCAATGCTTCAAGAAATGGGGCCAGTGGCCAACTTAAGTAGTGAAATCCATCTTTGACAAAATATAACTTCTTTGATCTTCCTTATGCCCCCCTTCTTAGGTGCACTCTAGAACCAAATGTGAAAAAAAAAGTTATCTTCAGAGTTGTTGCTGTTTGATGAAGCAGTGTGTATGTTGTGAGCCCTGGCTTGGTGACTCTTTTCTGTTTTTGTTTTTCTCTTAGTTGCACTATTATCACTTTTACTATGCAATTGTTGTTTGCTTTCTGCTTATGAAACATTGACATTTTTCTTTAATTAAGAAGTTGAATATCTAACTATACCAAGTTATGGGAGAAAGAAGGAAGTACTTGTGTCAGCTTTGAAGAGATTTAGGATAAGTGCTAATCAAACTGTTGATAAGTTCTCAAGATTTAAGCATGTTGCGACTGTGTGCTATATTCATGAACTACAAAACCAGAATGTAGAAAGAAGATAAAAGAAGGGCAAGAAACAATTCTTTATGTTTGGTAAAACCTTTAGAGTTTGTAATCTTGTTGATATATGGATAAAGATGGCTACTCGAGGAATGGGAGTTTGGCCAGTTCCTCGGGCACTACAACATAGGATATAACAAGCACGTACATTTTTTCATGCTTGATCCTGTTATATTAACGGATATTGTATTTACTTAAAGTCTTCCCCCTAGGCTTTTAAGTTGTAAATGATAGATGAGAGAAGACAGGCTCATGAGTGAAAAGATTTCCCAGTTGTTTATATGATTACCTGCCTTGACTTTGGACTGGAGAATCAATCACCTTTCTCCAAAATTCACATGGTCCATAAATGGGAAGAGGAGATAGTTGTTGATCAGTCTCCTGTGTTTAGGTCTAATTTGAGTCAACTCAAGCTAGGGCCAGACTAGTTTTCTCCAATTGAATTTAGTGAAATAAGCAGATCCCCAAGGTGCGTGATCACACGGTTTATCCTAGAATGAAAGGCTGCATGAAGTGAAGTATGTCTTGGTTAAGACTTCTTTTAAGAGGAGCGCCCTGAGACCCGGGGGTTTGGCATTCTTTGGAGTTTTGTGGAGAACATTGCACTTTGTAAGCTACATCTATATCTATTAAAGCATTTGAAATTGGCATTTCAGTGGCATAACTATGTATGTGCAAGATAGACATGTCCTCAAAAGTTTTTGAGATGCATGGCTGCTTCTCATACAACTCAAAATGTGGAAACATATTTTTGAACGATAAATATTTGTGCATACATGGATGACAAAGCTAAAAGTTCAACAATTAATTTGCGAAATATACAGTATGCAACAACTAAATAGCAGTTGCTTGGTGTCTCTTCTAAGTTGCTTTTTCTTTGGGTAATATTCAGTTATTGTTTGCAAGAACTTGTACTAGTGTATCTAAATACATTTTCCAGTGATGTTTCTGGTTATACATACATATATATATGTATGTATATATATAACTCTTCCTTGGCTGTGCTAGTGAAGTGCCTCAAACACTTGATGAGTTAGAAATTAATCTAGTGTTTTAAAACTTCCACATCTTTTGGATTGATGCTTTGGTTTCCTTGCTTTTTCATGAACTGGGCACATTCATGGCTAAGAAAACAGATTCTGTGCAATTGCTTAATCTGTATGTTTGAAAGATGTGTTATGCTTGGGGTCATGATCTGTGATCTTATAAGAGATAAAATGCCCTCATAGACGGGCCACATCTGCGCTTCAGAGCTATATCATGGATGGTTTTCGATGCTTAGGAATAAAGTCCTATCATTTCCAGAGAAATCCCATGCCATTTCATCTGACTATTTAATAGCGTCTTATCCTCTTTCTGTTTCATGTAATGATAAAATGAGTTTATTTCTTTACTTCTCATCTTGTGTGCTGCCAATGTTTCCATTTTCTTTCTGGTTTTCACTATTGAAACGAGTGCACCAGAAGGGCTTCTTCCCCATCATTTCCTCTGAAAAATTCTGTCTCCTCTCACTTGCTATGGTCGATTTTGCTTTGCCAATATAAGGCCATCTACCTGTTGAGACTTGGATTATTATCAGCCATAATAATATGTCTTCCTGTGTTTCTGCATCATTATTGTATATTTACCGGCGCCATTGTATGACACTGTTTCCCCCACCGGTGGCAATGGATTTTTAGCACAAGCAGCACTTGAATCATGAGAAACAATGAGCTCTTACAACATATTCTTGAACACTTGAGACTCCTCTGTTTTTCAGCTTGTACCCTTTGAATAGAACCTTTCAGGTCTGTGGTCCTCGCTGAAGAAAAAGTGATTGCTTGATCCAATGGCTTTATCTGTATTGCTATTCAATGATGGTGAGTAGGGAATAAAGTTTGGTCATTGGACCTCAAATCCCAATACTTACTAAATCTAATCTACTATTTTGAGTATATCAGATTTAGGCTTTCTGCTGTGCAGCAAAATGGTCAAGAAATTTGAGAAATTCTGCCATATTCGACATCAATGCGCATGTTCAGTCAGCAGTGCCTCAGACTGTGACTGCCATTTTTATGCTGCAAGTTTTCATTTTCCAGCAAAAGGATAAGTGGAGATGACGGTGTATTTTTAGTTAGTCTCCGAAACATCATTAGTACATAAGCCATATGAAGGGCCTACTTGATGAATGATGATATATTCTCGGACTGATCCATCCCTGGATCGGCTAACAAGGACCCTGAGATTTGAGGTGCACTGCGGTTATAGAGGCATCAAAAAGTCTAAATCATGAGCCAAGAACTTGCTGAATCTGAGATTATTACCCCATGATGTGAAAACTCATCAAATTATGTTCTTGATCAATAGATTAACTGCACGACATATCAACTAATGATGTATTTACATAATCACGACTATACATGCAGTCGAGAGAGGGCATAAAATACATTATACACCCTGTATTTCAATTTATATTTCACCACCTTTCACGAATACAAATCATAATTAAATATTTATTTAAGAAAATTGAAGTGCGTATAACACGTTTAAGGTCGAGATCAAGAAAATGAAGTACGAAGTTCAGTTAACAAAAAAGTGAGAAATTTTGCAGAAGCTGTCATTGAGTTCTTTTGAGTAGAAAACCACTGCAAAAATTTTGCTTGAAGATGAGATCCATGACCAAATGCAGAAACTGCATTTTCAGGGCTTTGCTCCAACTACAAAACAAAGAAGAAAAAGGAAAAAATTGACAAGCAGAAAGACGAACCACAGACAAGTTGATAAATATGGGCAACCTCAACATTCATCATGAAACGGCAACTACTGTTTGAATGTTCCTCTGACATCATGGCGTGGTCCGCACGTGGACTGTGGGGGGGATCCCATGAGAGTGACCCTACATGTGTGACATGTGAGATAAGTGTTCCGTTCAGTTATATTTTTACTATTTTTAAAATTGAAAATATTTTTATTAGAATTTTATATAAAATATAGAAATATATTTGAATGTTACATAAGTTTAAAAATAAAAATATATTCGTTTAATAATATTTTTTTATATAAAAAGACGTAAAATGTTAACATGTTTGAAAATGAATTTAAGGTATATGAAAAGATGTAAAATATTAATAGATTTGAAAGTAAAATTTAAAATAAAATGTATTTTTGATGAAAATAAGTAAAATAAATAAATTTTTAAAATTTCAAATAGTACAAATTAATCTCTCACCATCTTTCAACTTTCAAATTTCTATATCCAGAAGAGAGCTAACTTATAAGACTATCGTAGAGGTGAGTAAATTAGTACTGTGAGCAGAGATTCAAGTCTATAACCTTTTTTATGAATTGGGCTGGTCTTCAATATGAATTACAAAGAATTTTAAATTGTTCAAAACCATAATTACAAAAAAGAAAAAAAGAAAAAAAAAATCTAATTTCATGTCAAATGAGACCTAAGTGTGGGAATGGTAGGCTTGTCCGAGTGACCTAGATAACGTGTAATTTCTGAAAAAATCTAGATCTCTATACCCATGCAGTCAAAATTAATTTTAATATAAATTTTAATTAAATATATAAATAAAATAAAAAGTTAACAAAAAGAGTGGTGTCACTAACAAAAGAAAGGCCCAACTCCAATCTACTTAGTGACCGAGTCCAAAAGCATTGGGGCCCAATGAATTTGAGTACATCACCTTCCTGCATTTACATTCTTATCTATATCCCCTGGAATAGGCTGAGTGAAAGCGAAAGGTGGGCCATGTGGGCCCAGCCCATTCTTTTCCAGCCACCGTAGGCTGCCCGCCACGTTGCAGGCCCAGACACCATTAAGGGGCCTGTGCGGGCCCACGGGCCGCGTCTGCATGGCTGCATGCCATGTTTGACGGAGACTTGCTTTTACGGAACACGTGTGTGACAGATCGTGGCAGGAGGACACGTGGCCGAGATCCGTTGTTTCAGTTGAATATCGTGCCTAGATTTTTTAATTGATTTTTATAATTATTTAATTGAGTGGTGTGGATGATTTGATGTCAATGGAGAAATTTTGGGATGTTATTTATATTATATTTGGATGATTATTTACATTACTTTACTTAATTTTTTTTTTCTAATAAAGTTGTTTAGATTTTTACGTTGATTTTCTTAGACCTTTTGGTCAACCATAATTTAATAAATTCATTTCTCCCGAATACGTAAAAATAAATTCTTACAGTAACATAATTAAAACCAATTCTTGCGTAGTCAATTTACCAAAAGTTATCACAAGTTCTAAAAAATTTGGATGGCAACAAATACTGAGAATTACAATTTGCAAGAATGCTTATGACATACTACGTTCAATCCATATGTTACGGTGCAATATCCATCGTCTAAATATTCATTATTATAAAATACACATAAAGATGATAACGAGGGCGAATCCAAATCTAAATCTATTGATTTACCTTTGTAAAGTCATGAATAGATTTGGAACAGATTTTAATTTTTTATTTTTAAATTCAACTTCATTTCTAATCATCCTTATTTATTTTTTCATTTTAATTTATGTAATTTTTAAAAAATATGTTTTAAATCAAATTTTAGTGGTATTATAAAATATATATATATTTTTAAAATTATAAAATAGATCTAATGAATTAAACTAGTTCGGCTTCGGATTCGAGTTGTTAACATTCTTAATTGAGCAAATCTCAAATTATGATAAAATTATATTAAACTCACCTTATTAATATCCCTAAATAAAGTCGTCTACCTCAACATGCAAAATGGACTATTCATGCTTTGATCAAGCGATAAAAGCTTTACCGAAGCCTAATAAGTTTTGAGTTGAGCCATAAATGCTTCGATTTACAGCCAAACTACCTAACGAGACTTATGAGTCCATTAGTTGCTCTCTGCTACAACGTCTCTATCTCTGCGTCCGTGCTTGAAATTTGCAGATGAACAATCCATGTAAATTTTTTGTCACGACCTCGAAAATTAAGTGCCAATAGAACCATACTTATAACAATCACAAAATCTTATAAATGTTCACAAAATGGGATTTCTTCACACGAACCTTGAAATGTTTGTTTATCAATTACCTAAAAGATCAATGTAGATGATTTTATAATATGTTTAAGTAATTTACCATCAGTAATTTGGTCTAATCGTACCACGTCTTATCTTTGTGTGGGAGGTAAGAGGGACGACCTCGGTGTATGTAAATAGGTACGTGCATGAAAAATAAAATTAAAAAAAATACTACATTAAGTAATTTACATTATATTGTTAGTATTTACATATTTTGTAGTGTAAGCCTCAGTATCTATACTATTGGCGTATGATCACGGTAAAAGTCATTAGTTTCATTTTGTTTTACTTGATTTGTGAATGAATATATATATATATATATACATATATATTATTGTATTATTTACATAAAAAAAATTAAAATATTAGTAGATCTCATAAAGTGATTGATTGGTGTATTTTTACTTCTAACTCTGATAAAAAAGATTATAAAAATAATTGGTATTTCTGAGATCTACTAATATTTTAATTTTTTTTATGTAAACAATACAATAATATATATATATAATTTTTTTCATTCATAAATTTATAATCAATATTAGAAAAATAACTAATTCAAACATATTTTTATTTTTAAATAAAAATCTAGTAAAACTATTTTCAAAAAATGCTGAAAAATATGAAGTGAGATAAATAAAACCAAACGGCCTCCAAGAAACCAATGTGTATAGCTTAGAAAGGACTATTCATGCTTAATTTATGTTGTCATATCCTAAACCAACTTTATAGAATAAAATAATAAGATTATTGTACGTTAAGTTACTTCCAGTATGCTTACACATGTGACGGCATTGAAATTCATGTAATACTTTAATAGTGAAACAGTTCACAGTACTTTAGAGTTTTAAATTTTGAAGGACAGGATATCAGCATCTATAGTAGCCCAAATTCATGGCAGATGGAAGAACGTTGGAGCGAATACCCTTTCAAAAAATTTGACTTTTGTGGGCATCATCCCCACTTTTCTTCCTATTTGTCAGTATTCAATCTCTCTTACATCCTTTTTCATTTCATACTTTATTATGAAAAATTGAAAAATGTTTATGTTGTCCCTTCTAGAAGCATCAAATAAGCACACAGTTTGGTTGTTAATTCTTGAACATGCATCAACTTTCTTGATAATTCTGTGGGCTTATGAAGTTTAGGTTGTTGATAGTACGAGGGGGAGTAATTGTTAGAAGGTTCTGACTAATATTTTTTTCTTTCATTATTGTCTCAATAAGCGAGAAAGATCACGCATTCTTGATTTGATGTATTTTTACCTCATAAAGTGACTAATGATTGCCTAATTTTTGTTCAAAATGAGCAATAGGAGAAGAAGAAACTGGTTTGATTCATGTTAAATCAGAGATCAGATTTAATCATGTTGGCAAAAGGGCAATTTTAAAATCTTCTTGCAAGAAAACTAAAAGCTTCATTATTGATCCTCGAACCTTTATTTACACCAAGATTGTGGCATAACATACATCAAAATGCAAACCAAAAATCCCTTTTTTGCCAAATTTGAACTCAATATTGCCAGAACCATGTGCCTTGATCTTGAACAGGGAATCCCAGATTGCATGAGTTTGGTTGTAAATCATCAAAGCATTCAACTTCAAGTTTTGGGAAGCATGGTGGGGGCATAAGGCTCCTGCTTAGGCTGTCATCTTCATCTTGAGAAAAATCAGAAGCCTCTGGCTCAAAGACATGTGAAGAATCAGCAGGCTCCAATGCTGCTGAATGATTCCCATCAGTATAATGTGGGCTATCAGAATCGAAAACATCGCTTTTCGCGGAGCTTGCTGCATCTTCCTGCTTGCAGGCCACCACTGGTGCAACATTTGATGCAGCATCTGGAGAGAAAATTGGCTTCATTGGTTGTATATCCAATGGACTAATGGGATCACATAGTTCTGGCTTGGGCTTTCCATTCTCTCTCTGAAGCAACTTCTCTGCCAGCAAATTAACCTATTCGTATAAAGAGAATCTTGTGAGAAACAGTTGATGCTAAACCTACAATTGGACCAAACACTTGTGAAATCTTGAGAGGAAAAGATTATACCTCATTTTTCATGTTCTCATTCTCTTTGCAAAGGGTGTCATAATCTGCCTTTAGTTTGTCATAGCTTGCTTTCAAAGAGTCGTATTCTTTCTCAAGCAGCTTGGTTTTGTACCTGGCTCGTCTATTTTGGAACCAAATTGCAACCTGCCTGGGCTGCAAAGCAAGTTCTTTAGCAAGCTGGACTTTCCTCTCTGGTTCAAGCTTATTTTCCACCTCAAAGCTCTTCTCAAGAAACTGAACTTGATCCGGCGTGAGCCGCCTTTTCTTACCCGGCTGGTGGAAGCATCCATCAAAGTCCTCATTGCAATTTTCCACTTTACTATCAATCTGTGTGAAGAATGGCCTCTCGGTATTGTTTTCTCCTCGGACATCTTCAAAGTTCACCATGGATGCAGAGCCTGAAACAGAGCAATCATAATCATAGATCAATATGCAAAAGGTTTTCATCATTGGATTCTAATGTTGACCAGTATGAACAATTTATATTCAAAAGCTACTTTTCATTGCCAAAGCAATAAATCAACAGCTGAAAATCATTGCACGAAGGCAAACAACTACTACCTTACAACTAAGTTATTTTTCCTCCACACCAAACAAAACAACAGCAGCAGACAAAATGGGAGGACGAACTAATTCAAGTAATGTGTGTGGAAATCTTGAATTTCATAACAACGTTGCCAAAAACAAGATCTTTATCTATAGAGAATAACAGAAAAACCAATCGTAGTGATGGAAAATGCAAAAAAAAAAAACTATGCAGCTACACTAAGAAGCAATAGGAACAGAGAGCCCCACAAACCATACAAGCAATAAAGAAAGAAGAATCAAACAAGTAAACCAATAAAAAAAATAACTCTGCAAGAAAATTAGAATACCATGAAAAGAAGGGCAAGAATTTGGAACCCAGAGAGAATCGAGAACCTCAGAAGTGCAAGTAATCCTTTCATTCTTTATCAAAACATTTGCCAGGCGAGAATCATCATAAACCCCGCCACCCTCCATAACTTTTTGCTGAAAAAGATTGAATTTTTATAGGGAAAATTTCAAAGGGACATCACTTTTTTTGGGCACAGAAAAAACTCAAGTCACCGAGAAAAATTCAAGGCTTGTGACGAAAGAAAGTGGTGTTGAGCATAATGTTGATGTGGGAAGTGTAGGAGTAACGAGGGCTCAGACCCATCACTCAGCAGAAGGAGAAGCAGAGGATAGAGAAAGGCTGACGAATTTGAGTGAAGAAAACTATGCAGAGGAGAGAGAGAGAGAGTGAGAGTGAGAGTGAGAGAGAGAGAGAGTCTTGTATGGGAAGAGGAGCGTGATTGCTTGATGGGGATTATAACAAAGCTTTGTTACTTGTTGGGTTGGAACTCATAGAGGTATGATTACTAAATTACCCTTCGTCTTTTCATTAAAAAAAAAAAACCAAGAATTTTTCAGCCATCAAACTGAAAATATTGTTTTTCTTTATGAACTCCAAAATATGTATAAACTCACATATTTTTAAGAAACCTCTTAAACTTTTGTAATTAAATCAATTTTTTCATTTTTTTCCACCCTAAAAGCAAAACCCTTAAGTTAAATGATCGACTGTCTCCAAATCAGTGTCATCGATATGTAATTTAAATATTTTTCTACAATAAAAACTTCTCCAATGATAGAATATGTTTTGTTGAATAAATACATTGAATAGATACTGAGTTTGATAGCTTTATACGTACTTAGTATATTGAAATATAATCTCTTTAATTTTCTTTAGTTTTCTCCCGCTATTCTGTAATACTTTTTTATTTGTCTTTTTTCAGCTCACATATTAAACCAACAATATTCAAATTAAACATTTTTTTTTTCTCTTAGACAACTTCTTACTACAATTTTCATAGACACACAAAAAGAATGATTACAAAATTTGAACTCTCAAATTTTCATTTCATTAGGTTATTCGAATCTTGCTTGTACTTGGTTTTTCTTATGGAAACTATCCTTTGCATCAAATGTGAGGGGGGCAAAAAAAAAATTAATGCTTATGCAATATTACTAGAATCCTTTGAGAAAAATATTTAGCTTATTGGTTAAGAAGAATAGAAACCAAACTGTTTGTGGCCTGTAAAGCGCACACAAAGTGGCAAAATTGAATGGAAAACTGTCTTCAACCACTTGAAATTAGAATGCTTTGTCTTGGTCATATATGTAATAGGTGTCTGCATTCAATGATTCACATGTTTGGCATTGCACTTTTTTTTTTTCCTTTTTTCTCTAAATACCAACCTATCTTCTGAATTTTTTTCATTTTTGATATGTCTTTGGATTTGTATTCTCTTAACACTTGTATAGGGGCTAGACAAACTATAAAATCTTATAAAAAAAAAAAAAAAAAACTTTGGTTAATTGCTAAGAAAAGTGAACAAACAAATTTATTTTATCAACATTATAGGAGGGATGAGGGTCTTTTACCTTTCCCCCACCTCAAAATGAGTGTCTGCAAAAACTTGTGTTTTTGAAGAACTGATTAATGTTAGAGAGTTGAAAAATAGAGAGTGTTTGTAGAAATAGTGAGAACTAGAAATAAAGTTGAAGTTGATGGTGTTTGATGAAAAAGTAGTTCAACGATCAGTCTTTTTGGTAAAGGATCAATTTTCCATTAAAATGAAAAATATGCTTCTTCTTAATTTAATTTTTTGTTGAGGGCTAAAATATCCAGACAAATTTTGAAATATTTTAGGAAAAATCAAAACAGATAAAAGCACCTCTACACCTACTCCTAAATTTCAGTTTCTACCCACTTAATTTTAGAGACATAAATGCAAAAATTAATTTTGCAAACACTCTTTATAACTTTTTCTCTCAATCACTTAAAAGTAGAATTTTCAAACACACAATAAAGTGATGTCTAAAAGTATAATAGCATTCTACTTGAGCACATAGGTTTGGAAAAGTAGAACTTTCACTTTTGCCCCAAAATGATAATATTTAAAATTAGTTTAGACATGTACATTTTTATGAATTGATTTATGATATATAACGTTATGGAATCATTTTATACGAACATGAAATATAGCGAACAAGGCAATCACATTACTCTATTTACTGTTAAAAAAAAATTAATTACGATATTAATTCAATTATCAGAGACAAACTCTTAAAAAAAATGGAGATATAAAATACTCGATAATTTTATTTATTAGTGGTAATAAGTGAACTGGCATGAAATCAAATCCAAAACTCATCACTTACCAAGCTTCGTGTTGCACAATAAAATTTAGACTCACTTATTTTTGGGGTTTGTTTGCATGACGAAGTCCTAATTAACTCACAAATAACCCTAATATCTTCGATAAAATATGAAGCAAACAATGCCCCTCGGGTCATAATTCAACTGACGTAACAATTGACTTGAATTTGGTTCTATCGGAAGGATGAGGATTCAAATTTTGATGGGAATCTGCGAATTCATTTCAATATGGAGCAATCACCGTACTTTTAGTGGAATCTTATCATTGAAGTGTGTCGAGCGATCACTATAGGTTGAATTTCTTATATGTAAAAAAAGTATATAATTTTTATTAAAAATTTAGATATTGGTTGAAATATTTTTCTCGATTTATCATTTTTAAGTGATAGGGGTAAATGTTTAGAAGATGAAGGACTACTCCGGCAAATGGAACCTGAATTATTAAAAATAAAATAAAAATATGAAGCAAATAGAGGGGTAATTCAGTCAAAGCAATTCTGACAGAGAAATTACAGATGACAACGAGGAGAGAGAGGGGAGGAAGAAAACAAAGGCTGTCCAATCAATCACCATCCATAGGCAGCTCTGGAATTTAGGGGTACTTTGATGACTCATCCCCTTACCCCCCACCCACCCCAAGTCCCCCCTTCTCAGAAAATTGAGTCTCATTAAATATTATATAATGATGTCATTGTGTGAAATATTAGTTTTAATTTATATAATTTAATATTTTTAAAAATTTTATTTATATAATAGCTAAGTGAGTAATATTTTAAATACCATCTTTCTGTATATGTCTACAAACTAGTATAGATACACTCTTGTACATTTATATATAACGGGATTCTTGTATGAATCGAGCAAAATACTTTCAATTAATTCAATATTATTAAAGTTAGTATGAATGGTAAAAATGTCAATTCCTATAATTTAATGGTAATAATTATATATATTTAGTTTATTATATAAAACGACCCTCTATGAAGATGAATACATATACCCTACTGTCTGTCTACAGATAAGTATACGTATATCTTCCAGCCTGCTGGGGCGAGCCGTCGGCCGTCGCGTCTCAGTTTTTAGCTGACGCATAACTCCTAGTTTTTTTCGGCTGGCTTGAGCCGCCAAGCAAATGTTATTGTACAAGCCATATATCTTTAAAGTTGATGCTTTGAGTCTTTTTAGTGGCCTTTGGATCATTTTTCGAAAAGAAAAATATATATTATGACAGGGAATGATTGCTTGGTATTTCCTTTCTGAAAAATTATAATCTCTGAAAGAAAAATGAGATAAAGTAGTTTTATAGAGAGAAGAACGATTTTGAGAAAATATTTTGATGAGAGATAAAATGGTAATAATTATAGATAATGTGATATGTTTATTTATTATTTTTAAAATATATTTGAATGTGAGAACAATATATAAATGAGATAAAAGTGAAAAAGTGTTTAGTGTGGATAAACTTTTTGAAATTAGAAAAATATGCTGTGAATTTATTTTTTTGGAAAACATCCACAAACAAATATATGTTTAAGGAAAAAAAAACACGTTTAAAAATTAATTACTTTAAGATTATTTGATAAACAATCACTGCCATAAAACTCAACGTTTATGAAAATTACTCAAAATATAAAAAGTATATATGCTAGCAACACTAAGGTTTTTCCTCTTTTCGTTAGAGTGGGAAGGAGGCCAAAGTTTTAAATATTAACATATAAGTCATTAATGGGTAATCATAAAATGTTTTAATCGTTAGAAACAATGTAATTTAAACATAATTTATTGTTATACAGAAGATAATATGGGTAGGAGCAAGGGCAGGCGGCCGCGGCCACGGCCGTCCCCCTCAATTCTTTTTTTATTTTTTATAGAATTTTATATATAAAATTATTAAAATTTAAAATAATAAAAAATATTTTTTATTTATTATTTTTATCAAAAAAAATTCACTCAATATTCATTTTCTGACTTCTCCACCGGTAGCTACGAGTAAAAATTAAGATAGTAAAAAGTGCTATTTTCTCAAGTTACTCATGGGTTGATGGATAAAATCACTTCTCAAAAGCCTAAAACGTTAGTTGCAAGGGAGCGCAGCTGTTCGTGCCATTAAGGGTTGTGGTTTCGTTTTTTATCATATTTGTTAGGAAAAATCTTGATTTATTTAATGTGAAGTTAATTTTTATCAAATTGTGAATCATTGCAAATTTTAATAGTTTATTTGTGCACTTAATTTTCGTGCCCTTATGTCTAATATGATTTGATTTGAGAATATGATGATTACATTGATTTCTCATTAAGTTTGCGGTAATTTTCAACTCCACCCATATAATATGAAAAATTACATACTCCCTTGATGTATTTGAATGTCTTACTGTTTCCCCCTTCTGTCATGGCAACCTATAATTTGGTAGCAAAGCTCTTAGGCTTTCTTTGAAATTATGTTCATTATTATTTTCAGAAATTATTTTTCAAAATTATCTTGAAAGGATTCCTTTAAAAAATGTATTTCTTTTTTTCTTTTCTTTTTTCAAAAACCACTAATATGATGGTGAGGGGTTGAGACAACACTTGCACGATAAAGATAATTATTAAATCTTTTATTTATTTTCTCTGCCTTTTTTGTACCAAATAAATAAATAAAGGAGCATGGAATAAAAAATCCAAATGAATATTTGAAATTAAATTAAGATCTAAAAGGTACATCTATCATTATTAAAAAAAAATTCCAAATATAGAATTGAACAATATTCATTCAGTATGTACAAATTTAATATTTATTGCATAAGTCATTTATCAATTAGAGCATTTATAGAAATTCTATTTAATTTGACATTAAGGGTAAAATTCGAGTATCAATTAGAGTAATTATAAAAACTCATGTGTCAATTTGATACTAATTGTAAAACTCAGCACCCAAAATAGATTTTACTCTTTCATGAAAATTAGGTTTAGACTTTTGAAAGATATGGTTTAGGCTTTGAAATAAAAAAAGTTGAAAATTAGTGTGTAGGGTTTGAAAATAGATTTGCTTTTTGAAAATATTTTCAGATAATATTTTCTAAAAATATGTCAAGCTAAACACAATTTCATTATGAGAAAAAAAAAAATCTGGCAAAGTGAATCCAGACGTAAATAGCATTAATTTTTATACGAGAAAAAAAAAATCAGTTATCGAAATCTATCAGTTATTAGTGTTTAGTGCTCAAATTTTATTAATCAGAAAATAAATAAAAAAATGATTTTATTTTTATAGTTCAAAATCAGCTTAAAAATAATGACAAATAAGTAAGTCAGGAAAAAAAAAATTCAAATAACAGCATTGCCCTTAAGTTTCAAACAAATGTTTTTTTTTTCAAAATTAAGAAAGTAGAAATACGACAACGGTATTTTGGATTGTTGTCTAAAAACAGGAAATCCCTTCTGGAGCAGAATATTTGCTTTAATAGAATGCTTAATTGGGATTTATTTTTCTTCATTGAATTAATTGGTCACTAACTTATAACATTTTACTATTACGAATTATATTTGGGTTTGATTATTGGGTAATTAACATACTGATTAAGCGTTAACAGCAACTTAAATTACAATTTTTTTGGGTTAATACCCTAAAACATTTCTGCAATTAATTAACACCTACATTCTCAATATTTTTTTTTATGACTAAAAATTTCAGAATTTACATTCTGATTAATCCTAAATAGCTGAGTCAGTCCTGATAATTTTGACTGTACGAATGGCGGCTCATACAGTTGATACTGATAATATTTTTCCAACAGAGAATAAAACATGCGTGTGTTAACAAAACAAACATGTCGTTAAAGATGAGTACAATAATTGCTTTAATTCTTAACTCTTACCATACTTTTGCACTTTTGGATATGGAAAGTAATTTTTTTTTTATTATGCATGTGTGTGATTTGATACACGTGCTTAGCACACGCATAGAAACTTGCAAATTATATGATTTAATTTTTAAGAATTAATGTATTTTAAAACATGGTATTCCAACACTAGCAATTTACTTTTTGAAGTTAACCCTCAAAATTCCTGCTCGAATAAAATTTGGTCAGGTCCGATTAATGGTACGTTATTGCACATTTGAGGAGGAGGGAGCAAGGGGCTGGAGATTATAGTCATCTCCTCCCCTCCTCTCTTAATCTTTCAAATTTCACATATAAATTAAATAAAAATCATAATCTTGTTCTTTTCAAATTCCTAAATTTATTTTGTATAAATCAAAATATTTATCTCATCTTCTAACACTATCAATCAAAGATGGGTTAGCACATGTCAAGTGATGATAATATCGCAATATTTTTCTTAAGAATTAGGAGATTCTTATTTTCAGTGCTTTTAAAAATTAATATATTATAAATATTTGGGCAAGTGCCGAAAAAATTATAAACCAACACTAAGTGCCCATAATTTCGATAAGTGACAAGTTACATATCTTGCAAATTTGATCATGATAAATTTTCATCATTTATAGTACCAACACCTACAACGACAGACAGATTGTGTACTAATTCTTTTGATTAGTCCCAAATGAATACTGCAATGGTGACGTCATATGCGTAGCAATGAGAAATAAATATAAATTCAAAAGCATCATATTTAATTACAGTATGTTCAAACTATTAAATTGTATATTTCTAAAAAAAATCAAAGATTTTTTGAAAAATCTTACAAGACCATCGCGTTCTTTTCTCTCTCCCATATATGGCCATACCTTCAATTATAAAATATTTGCATCATCCCAATCAAGAATATCAGCTTGTCAGCCATAAATGTTGGGCTCGAGACAGGCACTCTTATTAAAATCAAAAAGAAAAAAGAAAGAAAAAGAATTCAAGTACCTAGGAGACATACTGTGTGATTCACCTAAACTTCAGCAAACATCAGAGAATCAATTTGCTGCAATATATTTGCGCATCAGCAGCAGGCTGTCTGCATCCATCCTTTGCCCCAATCACTTTGCAAATTTTTTAGCATCAAATCTATACAAAAAAACACACACGGGTTCCCTCCCTCATCCATTCTATCCTTTTGCTGTTTTTTTTTTTTTTTTTTTTTAAATAAGAATTTTGCATTGGGATTTTGGAATACATTTGGATGTAGACAGTCCATCCAATCAACATTCATAGTTGTGTGGGTGAGTCACAGTATATCTCCTAGGTAATTGAAATGTTTTTCTCTCTTATATACATGTCTGTCTCAAGCTTGAAAACCAAGGCCTTCTTTAGTTTCCCTTTTTTTCATTTCAATTGTTTTTCATTTTTATATTAAATTTTGTATGAAAAATAAAAAAATAAATATAATTAACTTTATTATATGAAAATAATATTTTAATGTGAAAATAATAACTCTTGAGTCTCATTATTTTTTATGCCTCATCAGTCAAATTATATTGGATTGATAAGTTATTTATTGTGTATCCCATTATAAAAATTGAAATTATTATTTAATTATTGAATAGATTTTAATTATTTTAAAATTAGTAAAATATCATATTAAATATTAATATTATGAGTCATACTTTGACTAAATATATATTTAGGTTTGAAAATTGAAGGTTATATATATGAAAATAAAAATAAGTGCTATTTTTATTAAAAATTAATAAAATAAATATATTTTTAATGTTTTAAATAAAAGAAAAGGAAAAAATAAAAAATAAAAATAAAACCAAACAATATAATTCTTAACTAGTTTCGTACCGGCCAGGTCTTCCAACATTATGGTCATTAATGAATGAGCTTTATATTAGAGTTAACATATTTGATAGTTGTAATATTTTCGGATTTGTGAGTTCAAAAATTCATTAAATAAACTCGTGTAATAATATATTGAGGAGGATGTTGAATCGGGTAATATTGATTATTGGGGCGATCGTTTGTAAATATAGGGATGATCCTAGGTAATAATGGTAATCAACGACGAGATAATCAATCTTTTCGTTTGGATTATCAAGTTGATTTATTGGGGAAGAATAGTTAAATCATTAACAGTAATGGAAAATATTGGCAGGCCCAATAAGAATATATAAAGTTGTATGTTGAAAGAGAGGGCCTCTCGGGCCAATTTTTTAACTATTATTTGGGCTGTTGAATTATCTAATGAGCCCGAAAACAGTGAATTCCTGCACAGGATTATGTAATAGTAAAGAATTGTCATTGATTATATGCATTATGTGATAATAATATTAATTTTGTTATATTTGTGACAATAATGATTTTTATAAGTGTAATAGTAATAAGATTGTGTATTGTTGTCATTATTGATAATTAGTTATATAAAAATTAATAATTAGTGATACGTGTGTAGTGACAATAAAAATTAACACAATATTTTGTATTGTCACTTACGACATAAGACTGTTTGTTAGTAAATACTTTGCACCTACGATTTAGTTGGTTATAAGTTTGAATCATCTAAAAAAAAATTAGGGTACCATCCAATATCCTTATTTAAAAAAATAATATTTGTATTGTCAATTAAATTATTACTGTATGTTAATTAATTTTTTTAAATATTAAATTTGTGAAACTTTGGGACTCCATTTGTTGTCATATAATACATATCATCAGTCACGAGTATTGGTTGTCACTTAACACATTTTACCAATATTATTCTTTTTTCTTAAAGTAGTGGCAAACACTAATATAATTTGATGAGCTTCTAGAATACACTTGAACCCTAACACGTCTTACCATAAATGGAGTCCCAAAGTTGTTAAGCACTTCCAAATATGATAAACAAATGTGGCTGATAATGACCCTTTCCACTATGTGAAGAACCTAAATGAATAATGGCTTTTTTTATAGAAAGATTTGGTTGATAGGAAATCAAACTCTTGTCGAATATATCCTAGTTATGTTAGCCATAAATGAGAAATTGGAGTACAAAATAAATATTCCTAAAAATATAAAAATTTCTAATTAAAAAAATATTATTCTGCTAGTATCTGAACGCCTGTCATATCTGTAAAATATTTTATTTTATTTCAATTTTGTTGTGGAAGTTTATTGGAAGCAAATTGTCCATGCTTTCTTACATCAAAAGAAGTTTTTATACCCGTAATTGATACAGTGTGTCATATCTATATAATATTTTATTTTATTTCAATTTTTCTGTGGAACTTTGATGAAAGGAAATTGTCCGTGCTTTCTTGCATCACACCCAAAAAATTTGGGTTCAGTTCATTGAACTGTGATCAACGCGTTGATCTTGATAAATTAAAAAAATAATTCCACTCCCAAAAAAAATCTAGTTTGATAAACATTACTACAATTTCTAAATTAGTGTGACGCAACATTTAGCCAACTTGATGGAAACTTTGGGTTTTTTATGGAGACTTTATTGCATACACCTAATTTTTGTTTAAATAATACGATCAAATTAAGTAATTAATAAAAAGAAAACAAAAATGAAAAAAAATATTAACTTTTTGTTTGATGATAATCAAATCTATCTCCTACGTTAATAACGATACTCCATGTTTCATTTTCTTTTTTCTTTTTTCTTTTTTTAAATATTCCATTTACTAAACATTCCATTAAGCATATGTAGAAGGAATAATGAGGGCTGCAAACATGTATTCCAAGATTCCTGCCCCAAAGATGCCCTAGAATTAGCAAGAATATAAGAATCTTCTTATTCTTTTAGGAAAGAAAGAAAAAATGCAAATCTTTCTTTTCAAGAAACTTTTAACCTAATTAGGAGCCACAAAAGGAGAATAACAAATCTTTTGGTTCCATCCATCTATTTTGTCCCTAATAATGTGTGATGATCAGCTTCATTTTTTCATCTTATGGAACTTTCTTATCCTTTCAGGCTGAGGGAAAGAAATTAGATAAGGAATAAATTACAAATTTGGCGAGTTAAACATACGTGATTTTTCGTGACCTATCGATCGTGTTAGAGAAAAGAGCACTGTAAAATAATAATAATAATAATTATGATAAAATATTAAGTGAAAATATCTACAGTATCACCAATTTTAGTGGTGGTAATTTTTTGTTACGCTATCATAATGATTCTCACAAAATTAAAAGTGAGTAAGTATGTCACAATTTACTGACAATAATTTTTATTTCGCCACAAAAAAAAGGAAAAAAAATCTTAGTTACAATTTAGATATGTTTATTGTCAATATTGATAATTAGTGGTATATTTATAGTGATCACTTAATAGTACACAAATACTAGTGTGACGATTTATGTTGTCGCAATTATCAATAATAATAACTTACACATAATTCTTTTATATTTATTTTTGATAGTGATAATTTATATACAATTTATTATTATTAAACTTATAAAGATCATTACTGTAACAAAATAAACTTTCTTTTCACTAAATATATATAATCAGTGACAACTTTAATATTATTAATTGACATTTTATCTCCAACATGCCTTTTTTCTTGTAGTGGAAACCTATTTAAATATTATTAAATAGGTTATCTAATATATGTCATCCTTAAAACGATTTGCACACGTATTTGCTTATATATGACTGCAAACAAAGTGTCATTTTGAATGCTTGTAACAATTAATTCAATATGTTTATTTTAATTCATTTATCACTTAATAAATTTTCTTGGGTTGCTAATTTATTCTTATTTAACGAAGCTTATTAAGTTCTAAAGGATTTAATTACAAAGGAAAGAAAAACGGTAGAAAATCAGCTCCACCTTTGTACTCAGCATGGCGTAGAGTAGACTTTTCTCAATTCAAAAGGCGACAAGTGGGACCCCCCACAGGCTGTAGGAAAACTTGGATTTAGCAATATCTTGTTACAAAAATATATGCATTAATGACAATGAGAACGATGATAATAAGACAAAAAAAATCTCAAAATCATGTGAAATGTGTGTAAAAATTAAGGTCCACTTTGTCTTGCCAGTCTTTTCTGGCACAAGCCATTCATGCATAGCTTGAGTACATCATGAAAAATGGCTCTCCTCCCATATGAAAAATGAATAATGTTACTTGAGATTTGATTCCAAAACCGTTCTCAAAATCGATCGTTAATAGTTTGAATTTTTAAAATAATAAATAAAATTTATTTATTTTTTCAATAAAATTAAAGTTCAATTGAATTCAATTCGACTAAATAATAAAATATATGTAAAAATATCAAATTATTTAAATTCAACTCATACTCAACTTGATTAAACTCGTTGTAAATCTATTCATTTAACAATGAAATAAAATTCAAAGACAATTTCAAACTCTATTAAAATATCAAATCAAGTATTGTTCAACTCAACTCACTATACTCACACTCTTACCTACTATTTTAGTATCAAACAATGTACACTAATTTACCAATATTTGCAATTGTGCATAGAATAATTGTGTTTCATTTCATTTTACTCCAAAGTTAATTTATTTATATACTTCTACAAAAAAATTACAAAATAGACTCCTTTATTTGCCAAATTTTAAAATTTTAAAACTACAGATTTTAAAATTAGCTGCCACTTCTCTATCAAAATTCAAAATTGTAATATTGTATATTCACATTTGCTAATTGAATAAGAATTAAAAAAAGTGGTGGTTTAGTTCCAGTATGACAACAATGTCTTGTTGGGACAGCAATGGGATATGACTCTTCAATTCAGATGTTTGTCTTTTTCCATGTTACACCGACCTTACAATACATTAATGTGGCGCATTTTAAAGGGCTGCAGAATATATATTCAAGAATGCTATTTTTTGAAGCATTTTGAGGATGAACAAATCCAGGGTGTTCATTGGAGAATTCTCAACAATTCTGTCCCTTCATTTGAGGATTTTAATGTGATCAAGGGTTTTGTGAATTGGAGATCTAATTTGTATATCTACATTTTTCGTTTTTTTGATGATAAATTGTATTATATCATAGATTAATTAACACAAAATTAATAATTATTGATCAACAATTTTATAAATAGTAACTACCAACAATTATTTCTTATAAAATAGACAAATACTCACACGTTTAATAAAATTCGAACCGAAAACATAAACCTACAGGTATTCATCTAAGAATTATCATCAATGAAACTTTATTTTAGTCTTGAAAGTTTAAAATATTTCATGTTTTGGGAGCTTTCAAAGTTAAGTTTCATAAAAAATTGTGAGAGCGATTGATTTTATATATGGGACTTTTTAAAACTAATTGTGAGTTATGTTGTTATTCACTTTAAGTCACATAAAAGCTAAAATTGGGTCCAAACTATGACAGTTTTTGTTTAAGCCATGTTATCTTGGTCTTATCATCAAAAAACTGAAAAAGAAAAACCAATTCTTGAGTTTCATCTCTTTTTGTTGGAAAATCACACGCAAATACATACTGACTGCATGGAGTAAATTCATACGCAATGAAATCATATCAATATATATATCGAATCAAATTCGCCTACAAATCTCTACTTTAAACGAATAAAAAATATACACATGAACATATTTAGCCCATCTCAAATAAATTGCTACAAGAACGGTACATACATTTACACACCTCTAAGGATTACTAGAGGTACATATTCATATGAGAATTTTGATAATGCTCCAAAAAAAATCACATAGTGGTAAAAAAACACGTGAAGCAATTGAAGTGGTTATTTAATAATTCCTTTACAAGGAAAAATTTCAATCTAGTTAAAAAATTAAAATAACTTAAATAAGGATATGTCCAAAATATCAAAGTAAACAATACTTTGGAACTAATCCACATACAATATTTTATTTTTGTATAATTTATTTAATAACCAACAGACCCAACTCAGTTAATCTGACTTGACTTTCCAAAAATATCCCAAAATATAGTTTCATTGACCTACCATATTATCATCACAAATAAACAGGCTTTCCTTATTTTACTAATCAAATCATTACTCACTTTCTCTTATGTCTGACTTGCTTCTTTTACCAAATTTTGTGTGGTCGTTGCAGGATAGAATTATCACGGAAGTCCACCAAACAAAGTTCAGAAGTTGGGATTGACTGGATTGGTGGAGAGTGGCTACCATATTTAAGAGATGATATGACATTTCAAGAAATTGCCCTTGAAATTAAACTTGCACACGATGATCATGTTTAAAAGATTGTTCAGCCCCTGAAAATATGTACTACGATTTTAGTGCCCACTCGCATGGGCGGCAGTCAATATCAAATTAACAAGTGCAACCATAACTACTTAAAGGAAACTATTGTCTTCAAAGTTTGGAAGGATTGGAAGTGATGTGGAACAAGATTAGGAAAATGTGTTTTGGGAGAGTTTGGAGTTAAGGCCAAATGGAAGTGATTTTGCTTGCAAAATAACTTTTAATCTAGTAAGAGCTGCGGACTCAGATGTTGGAAATAACTATTTTACCCTTATGTAATTGTCAAAATGTTTAAATTAGTTGAAGGTTCGAATTTTTTTTCATCTGGAGTCTAATCTAAATCGAAGTGAATGTTGCATTGATCAGAAAATTTTCGATCGTTGATGCATTCAAATGATGGGATATGAGAGCTGATAAAATTAGGACACTTAGACTTTATCATGTACGATCTGTATGTACCCCAATAAACTTAACGTATATTAGTATTTCAAGTTTTTTTAAACTCAAATACCTTAATTCGAGATCATTTTAATTCAAATTCAAGTATATTGATTCACTCCGTATTGATCGTTTTTGTATACTCTCATTATTTGCAGAACACAAAGAGATTGCTCTTATGTCCAAATTCATTTGTTTTGGCATTGGCCGTTAATTTTTTTATTAGATAAATTTAATGTGTTATTCCGTTGTTGTTTGTAAGGCCCAAAAATTAACTACAAATATACATTGAGGTATTTTAAGGGGAAGTTTTGTTTTCTTTTAAATTTGTCTATTTTTTCAATAAGTTCAACCTCAAACTAAAACTCATCCGCACATATATATAAGTTCAATGAACTTGTATCTTAGCTTTTAGAGGTAAAAGACCAAACATCCCTCTATTTCCTTTTAGGGGCTCTTGCCAAGTAGAGCTGCAATTGAGGGTCGTTCCATATGTAGGCTTAAAGGACAAGATTTTTCACTAGCTTAAGCCCTCCTTCACCATTCCTTTTTGAAACCCAAAAGGCCTTGTCTAAAGCCAACTTGATCATAAAGAGCTTACTTTATTATAAGCTAGATTCCATCATGTCAACTTTTTCATTAACTCAAGTGGATTTTGGCAAAACCCCTCACTATCATTATATATCAAAATATATATTTGCATATATTGATATTAGTATGGAACCAAATTGTGGCGGACAATCGCCCCTCAACTTCATATAAACTAAAATTTATATGGTTGAAATATATATTTTCTATTGTTTTTAAGAAAAAAAAAATATTTATCTTTCAAACCTAGAAATTCTAGCTCCGTTTGTGTATACATGTTTGATAATAAAATCGTGTTAAATAATATATGAGTTGACACGTATGATACAATGTAAAAATTAAATATGTATCATATTATTTGTTTACTTTTCAATAAAAAACAAAAATATATTTGTTCTCCGTGTGAAAGCTTTTATCAACTTGAAGACGCAATTACCCTATTCTTAAATTCAGATAAACCGTATCTACCCTCTCTCCCTCTGATCATTCTTTATCACCAATCACCCTCATGGATTACTCGTTGACAAGTAGAGCTTAATCCACAGGATCCGGTTGCAACGCGTGTAGCCAAGAATTTAAAAGAATCAATCCCTTATCTCTATATCTGCAATTTTTATAGACCATAACTGATTGCATAGTCACTATTAAGAACTTGGAAAAATGACCAAGAGATTGGAACATCTTCAACATGGCCAAATCTCGTGTGAATGAGTGAGTGATGAACAACATGTCATAAATGTGACTGTGGGGCATCTACGCGTTCACATTTCTTGTCTAACTATTTAGGTCAAATGCCACTAAGGTTATGATAATCTCCTTTTCTTCCTAGTATTTGGTTAATTAAAGGATTTGATGCTTCCCACTTTGCCTTTCTTTTCCTCTCAACTAGAAAATATAGAGTGAATGCTATATATATCACCCTTTAGTCTTCATTCACCATTTTTTATTTATTTATTGATTTCTTGTAATTCCTAACCCGACTCTTCTCAAGTTTATAAAGAAATGGAGTAAGGATATACTACTCTTATAGCTATTGAGTCTGGCTGCTAGTGAGCAAATTGAGTTAGGAACTAACCCGATCAGAGGAAGGAATAAATTAATATGTCCACTCTTAATTTTAGTGAGTAGTTATTACAATTAATTCACTTGAATAATTTAATCTATCAATACTTTCTAAATCAAGAAAAAATAAAAAGTAAAGAACTAACCGGTGGATACATTGTAACCAAACACCACTTTTTCAATTCCCCCTTTGTGGCTAAGGAGATCATGTAACATGCCCAAAAAAATAGAAAATTGACTCGAAAATTTGAGAAATGTATGATAGTAAGGAGAGAACCAAATTTTTAATTTATAAAATCGAAGATAAATGTTAGATGAAAGATTTTTTATTTTTTTGACTTGTTGATTCCAAAAAAAGAAAAAAAAAAAAAAACGAAACGATTGATCTTAAAATAGAAGATAATCGAATTTTGTTAATCTCTTGTGAAAAGAAAAACTTGAAAAGATAAATCAAATCATTCTATAAGATAGTACATTTTGACGCAGATTAAAAAAATATCAAATTCTGATTTTGGTATCAGTATTGAATTTTTTCTTAAACACCGATAGTTTGTGCTAAAAAATGTTATTTAGTCGATCACTCAATTTGTATTTGTAGTTTTGATGATTCATAAGCACTCAATGTGACTGTTGAGCATCCAAATAATATGTGTTCAAATAAGTAAATACTAATTCTTAACTTAATTAAAAATTATCAAATTGTCATTATGGTGCAACTTTTAGGATTCGATTTTCAAAAAAAAAAAAAAAAATTGTGCCAAAAATACAAGTAAATCATAGATTATATTCTAATTTCATTAAATTCATAATCTCATTAATTAACTCAAAACTTGACTATTGGCTATTGATATAACCTGAGTCAAATATATAAGTAAGTGACTTTATTCACTTAATCTAAAGTCAGTAATTAGGTAAAATAAAATAAAATAAACTGCATGCTAATCATGTCCTTTTCTTTCTCCTATTATAAAAGGATTTGAATCCTTATACTCTTGTCCAAGGGAGCCTCTTCCAATCTCCCTAAGTTGGATCATTTTCTCCTCCATTGATCATCACTCTTCTTTCCTCATCTCACCCCTCCTACAACAGATAAACTGTGAACTCATCCCAAAGTTGATTCAAACAGGAGGAAGAAAAACAATGGTGAGTTTCCTCTCCTTTTTTGGCCTTTTTCTGCCATTTTCTTGCATTCCAGAAACTATTTTGTAATACAATTGTTTATGCAGAGTTTCTTGACTTAATTTTCTTGCAACCCATGATTGGTTATTTGCTGTTTGGTTATCAGGAAGTGGAGAACCAATTGAATAGCACTTGGGATGGATACGTTGATTGGAGGGGAAAACCTGCTTTGAGAACCAGACATGGCGGCATGCGGGCTGTCTTCTTTGTTTTGGGTAAAAACAATCTTGGTTCTTCATCTCCAACCACACACTAAAAACACACACACACAACACACAGTGAATGTGAAAAAAAGGGCACCTTGGAGTTGTGGGAATTCTTGCATGACCTCAACCAACAAGTTACTTTTTCTTTTTTCTTTTTTTGGTTCTAGACTTTCCATTGCACTTGGGGACCTTTTTTATTTTTTTTCAGAAAAGGAAAGGGAAAAGAAAGAAAAGTGAAAAAATATGTTTTACCATCTTTATATGGTATTAATTTTACATGTATTACTATTCACACTGGTTGCTCTTGAACACATAAACTTTGTACATTTTTTATACTTTTTTTATGAAAAAAATATCATTTAATTATAAGGGACTAAATCAACTATTCAATCAAATGATATCAAATTTATTGCCGGCACCAACATAAAACAAAATTAGTTCAGATTGTTTTTGTGCTTGCATTTTTGCACCATCTCTCTCTAGTCTGAATGAAAACTTTTTAGTGCTAATTATTTGAGTATTTGGAACAGTTGTGGAGGTATTGGAGAATTTGGCATATCTAGCAAATGCAAGCAACTTGGTATTGTACCTTACGCAGTACATGCATTTATCGCCGTCGGAATCGGCGAATTCCGTCACCAATTTTATGGGCACATCCTTTCTTCTGGCCCTTCTTGGTGGCTTCTTGTCCGATGCTTTCTTAACCACTTATTACACATACCTCATCAGTGCAGTAATTGAATTCTTGGTAAGTAATTACTCATAATTTACCATTTTTCTCTTATTTTTTACATATATATATCTAAAAAAAAAAAAAAGAATCTCAGAAATTAATGTGAATTTTTTTAATATTGGGACTGAATTGCATTGCACGTGGTCTCAGAATTTGTTTTGGTTGTTTCATCCTATCTAGGCAGTGTAGTAATTGTAGGAAAAAGGTTCCCCCAATCAAAATGTTGGGAAATGTGAACCAATTAGCAAGTTCTAGTATAGTGTATTTTCACGCTTTTTGAGGCATGCATCCCCTCATTTTTGAAAGAAAGTGACCCTTAATTTTTTTTTCCAGAAATTAAATGATCCTTCACCTTGAATTTTTATATTATTTTCTTCATCCCAAAAAAACTGTTCACCAATATTACCCTTCTTTAAAAATCACTGCATACTCCCTTTTTTTTTTTTTTAAGACGAAAGAAGAAATTTTATTTTCCATCCTATTTACTACGGCGCCAAACAATCAAATTATCAGTACTATTTATTTATTTTTCTACTTCTCCCTCTCTACCTATCTAAGGGATGAAAGGACAGAGGCATTTGATGTTAGCCAATAGATAATTAAAATCATTTATTTTATTATTTTTTTTAGAAAAAAGTAAAGTTTATGTATGCTGAACTCATGAATTATATAAAATTCGCGTATAATTTAAAATAATTTGGATAATTTGAGAAATTCTATTGGGAGAAAAGTAGGAAACTTTTGCTGCTACACGACCAGCCCACTTGCTAGCTAGCTTTCAAGATGGTTTTGCTGGTTTGTCACAAAATGAGATACACGAGGATTGGTTAGTTTTCTTTTGTCCTTTTCTGTCTTTTTAAATGGAAGAAAAACATCAAAGTTTGTGATTTCTATGCATACATAAACATTGATGACAAAAACTAGTGATCTTAGTCAACTACAATTTGTTACAACATTAATGCATAAATACATACAATATGTGCTTGTGTCCAAGATCTCACTATCTACTCCAAATCCCTTTGTTCACAAATCATAACACGGGTTCACTGGGATGATGGAAATTTTTTTTATCTACCTTGGATATTTTTATTTTAAAATATTAAAAATAATATCAAATCAATAATGAATCCTCTAATATTGTGACATGACATGATATGATTATCATTATTTCCACATAATATTTTCCTAAAAGTTTATCTGGGGACCCGCAATTTTTCTTTTTTTCTTTTTGTGTGTGTGTGTCACACTAAGGATAAAAGCAAACTTGATTTTCTTGATTGCACTGAAAATATTTTGTTGTCTATTTATTCCTATTATTTTTGGTGTGTCATCATTTTGAAATGGGATAAGACCTCAAGCTTCAACCAATGGCTTATCACCACTAGTTACTAGATCTTGAATTCCCTTCCCATCACGTAATATTGAACATGTTATTTAAATATTTAAAAAACAAGTTGAATAATAGTCACAATTGAAGTAATAATGAACTATGAACATGTCAATTTTTGTTATACAGTCTTGGGATTGAAAGATTTTTCGAAAAAATTTGAGCTGTTAGATCATATGTAACTCCGAGTATACCAAAAACACAAAACTATTATTACTTTAAGTACGTGCAAAGTTTATTACCAAACGAACATACTGTAGTTCATGCTCTAGAATTGTTTTTCAATAAACGCGTAAACACGTTTAAGAGTAATGATAACCTAATGTGGTTTAATGCTAAAATCTTAGAGCATCTACCTTAAAAAGAACAGCTGTGTGGTTACCATTTTGGTAAGGCTCTTTATTGATTAGTTTTACTTCCAATTAGCATTGAGCCTACCCAACTTTGGGCTACATCACTGTGCATATTTGTTTTATAATAATAGTATAGAAGAACATTTCTCCACTTAGAATAGTTTACAATTTCAGGAAGGCCACATATAGTTGGTAGACATTTGAAGCCCAAAAAGCCCTAATAAGCCCTTTTGAAATTCAAAAATTGCTGATGAATGTGAAGAACTCATGGCAATATTTTTGCTAATTAATTGCAACTTTTGGTTGTGTCACAGGGCCTGGTTATACTCACAGTGCAAGCACACTCAGGTTCCCTACAGCCACCAAAATGTGACCATGCTAGGCCACAAGACATTCCATGCAAGCAGGTTCATGGTGCAAAGGCTGCACTGCTGTTCTTAGGCCTTTATCTGGTGGCCCTTGGAGTGGGAGGCATTAAGGGTTCGTTACCGGCTCATGGAGCTGAACAGTTTGATGAGAGCAACCCTCATGGAAGAAAGCAAAGATCGACTTTCTTCAACTATTTCGTGTTTTCCCTCTCATGTGGTGCCCTGATTGCGGTGACTTTAGTAGTGTGGATTGAAGACAACAAGGGATGGCAATGGGGTTTTGGAATATCTACATTGACAATATTGTTGTCAATTCCCATATTTCTAGGTGGTTCGACGTTTTACAGGAACAAGATTCCTCTTGGAAGTCCACTTACGACGATATGTAAGGTATGTTGGGATAATTGCAAAGGTTTTTATGTGATCTGTGTAGCTGTAAATTGATTTTTTCCCCTGCATGTCTTCATCTACCATTAAGCTGCAGCTTTTTCTAGCTTTATCTTTCTCAGTTACTCTCATCTGTTTAACAGGTTCTCATTGCTTCCTTACTAAACACTTGCATGCCAAGAAGTTCAAGCAATGCCATTGCAAGTATGGCCACAAGCCCTTCTCCAACTCCACTCTCTGAGGAGGAAGGTGCAATAGAAAATGGCAAAGTCCCAAAGTCATTTGAATCTCCATCTGAAAGTCTCAAATTCCTCAACAGGGCAGTGGTAAACAAAGCAGCCTGCAGCATGCTAAAATGCACTGTTCAACAAGTGGAAGAAGTCAAGATTGTCATAAAAATCCTCCCTATCTTTGCTTGCACCATAATTCTCAACTGCTGTCTTGCTCAGCTCTCCACCTTTTCGGTCCAACAAGCAGCCACCATGAACACGAAGCTCGGATCCTTAAAAGTCCCTCCAGCCTCTCTTCCTATTTTCCCTGTTGTCTTCATAATGATCCTTGCTCCATTATACGATCACGTAATCATCCCATTCGCACGTAGGGTAACAAAATCCGAGATGGGCATCTCCCACCTCCAGCGCATTGGAGTAGGCCTACTTCTCTCCATTATATCCATGGCTGTGGCTGCATTGGTTGAAATCAAGCGTAAGAGAGTAGCAACTGAGTCAGAATTGCTAGACTCCACAAAGCCATTGCCCATAACATTTTTCTGGATCGCGTTCCAGTACTTGTTTCTTGGATCAGCTGATCTTTTCACCTTAGCCGGGCTGCTGGAGTTTTTCTTCACAGAAGCACCATTCAGCATGAGATCATTGGCCACCTCTCTATCTTTTGCATCACTAGCAATGGGATATTACCTGAGCACGGCCATTGTATCAATAGTTAACAGCGTCACAGGCGATTCCAAGCACAAGCCATGGCTCTCAGGCAGCAACTTGAATCATTATAACCTGGACAGATTCTACTGGCTAATGTGCGCGTTAAGCGGATTGAACTTCATGCATTATCTTTTCTGGGCTACAAAGTACAAGTACAGATCAACACACAACACACGGCCTAACAAATAACATTAGGCACAAGAAATGTGGAATTCAAGCTGCCAAATTATGCCAATTTTCATGTCTCTTTAACTTGCTAGCAATCAAGCATCAGGAGAAATCTTGTCAGCCGTACATTTGTCGGATGACTTGGTCGACAACAATGGAGAAACAGCAAGAGGGACTAGATGATCAGACTATAGCACAAAATAGGCCATTCCACAATTTGCTGTCAGTTCTTGCTTTGTAAACATCATAATGTCTCACTTATCTAAAACTGACATATCAAAATGATTTTACTTCACTGTTCAAATGGAACTTGCTTGTAGTTTCTTTTCCCTTGAATTTCTCATTCTTTGCAAATCAAGAACACGATTTTGATCTTGCGTTCCGTTGTTGTTTTTCATCTAAAACACGACTTTTAAACATTTTGTGCGCACATTGCTGATTGCTCTCCTCATTCAATACCTACATTTATATCTTCCATCAACCAAAAATGATACAACCCTCTATTTTGGCACAGGCTGGCACAGACGATGCTGACTTGAACTGTCTACATTAAAAAAAAAAAAAAAAAAAAACAACGGAAAATGACATAAACATGTTGACAATACAGAAAAATCCTTTGCACCGTCGAAACATTAAATTTTTTAGCTAAGTCCTCATCCGTCTGCAGAATGCAGTTGGTTCATAATGATCAACCGCTCAAGTAGTAATGTTGACGGGTCCGAAAATTTTTCATTTTTCACTTGAAAAGGGAAATTCTCGGACCAAATGTAGTATGGTGGCTATCCAAGTGGAATGTGTCTTCGGGCTTTGTCATTCATAGAACTAACTCTTAAGTAATACTTGTCATATTATTAGTTCACGTTGTAATTTATCAATGTAATTTTACTTGTCATACCGTAACATTAAATCAAATTTAATTAGTTACATTGGTCTAAACGAGACGCATATACATGCATAAACAATGTTTTACCACCGACAAATTGAAAAATATTTAATATAAGTAGAATACATAGAATAAAAATCACATTTTATTGTTTCATATTACGGATAATAAAAATATTTTACTACATCATATCAAATTATAAGAATAATATAATATTTTAATGATGTGACGTGATTTTCAGCTTTTGATAAGAAAATGTACTATGTAGACAAAATCTTCGTTGTCTAGCATGTAAAAATCAAGAATTCCTTGGGAAGAATTTGATGCTTCCAAGTGGAACTCACCTGATTCTAATCCAAACACAATGGCTCGGGACTCCCTGGTGCACCACAAACACCATATAATAGCCCGGGGGTGCAATATTAGCTGTTGGAGGCGCATACACAGTAACTTTATATGCAGATGCTGATAGCTGCTGTGCACCCACAATGTACAACACCAGAAGCCTTTGGTTCATGGCAAAAGAATGTGTGGTGAACGAGGGTGCAGCCATTGTTACCGTGTAGTTTCCCTCAGGCTGGTTCAACCCCAAGCTGAACGTAATGGAGAATTGCTGACCGTAGGATATGAAAGTCTCCGTGGGGCCCCCTACCGACAGAATTGAAGGGCGGAGATGGCTGTACTCTGAGGCCAGGTAAGGTGGGGAAAATGCTTCCAGACTCAGTTCTGTGGGGTACTTCACGCCTGTGAAGTTGTACACCACGTGCGGATTGCTTCCACCCACTAGTATTCTTCCATCTGGCAATAGCGTGGCTGCTGAGTGGTACATTCTTGCTATTGTGGTGGGATTGAGCACAGTAAATCTTTTACTCGGGTCGGGTTCATCTAGATAGTAAAGAACAGGGTTCAAAACCGGGTCAACCGCGGATTCCCACCCGGCGGTACCTTTTGCCGCTCCGTTTAAAATGATCACATCACCGGTGGGTAAAAGCAGCATATCGGGCATGACTCGACCCATTGGCATGTCCTCCATTATCCATTTCGGATCCGGATCCGTGACACGTAACCGCCCACATGATTTAGAAGCTGCCACGTATAATCCCTTGGCAGCCTTCACATAAGCGCCACCCTTTGCACCACCGCACACCATCACCTCCGCCGAGGGCAGCGACGGAGACCCATCTCCGACGCCGGGAATTAACCTCAACGGCAGAATCACCGACGACCCCGTCGCCGGATACGTTCTTTTTTCCCCCGGAATCACCGGAAATTCTTTCAAAATCTTGTTGTTGGTATAGTCCAACACCACAGAACGCTGATTTGCGAAAACAAAGAGATTTCCGTCCGGCAAAAGGTGCAAGAATGGATATAGGTTGTTCTCTTCTATCGGGTCGGTGGTTTCATTCAAGAACGGAAAGTGAAAAACGCCATTTTCCACATCATGATTCTTGGGGAAAAACTCGTAGCTGAAAGCCCTTCTTCCACCAACGACGATCACACGTCCATCGGGCAGAATATGATCAGAAGAATACCATCTTTGAACTGTTAAGTTCTGTGGGAGCTCAATCCAATCGCATAGGTCGTCATTGCATGGAGTAAAAAGCCGTATTTTGTGATCTCCGGCGTGGTATCCTCCCGTTTGTATCAACGTTCCGTCGGAAGTAACGGCGCCGGAGGAACACCAGACGTCGGTTTGCACCATGAGTGGGCGGTAGGTGTTGGAAGCGACGTCGTAGAGGAGGGAATGCGCTGTGCAATCTTCTGAAATGGCTTCATCGTTGTGTCTACATTTTCCGGAGGGCAGGATTAGTTTTGAAGCGCCAAAATCCGTACGATCGAAAATGACGACCTTGTTGTTGTAGAGGAGTTGCATGTGCATGGCGGAGACGCCGACGGTTTTGTGTAAAAGGGCCCATTCTCCCCCGCCGGGGATGGTGGCGGAAAATGTTGAAGGGGTGAGTGAGGTTGTAATGTGGGGTTTAGATCTTGATGGGGATGCGGCAGAGGGGACAATGCCAGGCGGAATGGAGTCCTTGGAGAGGTGGTGGTGGTGGTAGGTGATTTGTGAGGATAGAGTGAAGAGTGAGAAAATTAGGATGAGAAGGAAGATGAAAAACAAATTCTTGAATGCCATTGAGAGGGTTTGATCTTGGATTTCTCGGACTGCTGGAGAGTTTATAGTGACAGATGGAGAAATGTAAATCTATGTTGGTATTTTCTGTGATCCAGAATTTAATTTCTATGTTTCAGTAAGAAGTTATTTATTAAATATTTTAGGTTCAGGGTAAGTTATGTGCTAAAATTTCTTTACAAATCAAAATCTTCCAATTGCTGGAAGTTGCTAAGAAAAACTTTTGGACGCTTTGGCAAGTATTTAGATAGAATCAATCAATCAATCGTTGAATCAAATTTCTTAAAATTCATGTATCTGATAACAAAAGATTCCTCTTTTCTTTTCCATAATCCTAATACCATCAAATGGAATTCTATCTCATTTTCATGTATATTCCTTTGCAACCAAATTAGGCTGCCCAGCTCAGATAGATCATTTCACAACTAGCCGAGCATTGCAGCTTATCAACCCACTGGACAAGAATATCTTTTATTTGAACCACCTTCATACAGTTCAAGTGGTAAAACAATCAACTTGAATTTGCTTCCAACGGTAGGATAGGATAGAGGTTCGGATTCTGATGGAAATCTGCTGTTGAACTTTGGTATAATGCAATCAATATGCTATCAGTAAGACCCTGCGATCGAGGTTTGGCAAGCGATCACTGTTGGTTGGGTTCCTTATGCACAAAAATGTACAATTTTTTAGGAAAATTTGAGAATCAATTAAGTCATATATCGATATTTACCCCCTTCAAGGTGCTAGGGGCACCTGCCCTGCAGATTTAGGAATTAGTTTCGTAAAATTGAGATAACTAAATATAAAAAAAAAAAAAAAAAAAGACTTGACTAGTCTAATCCTGATCATTATCTCAATTAATAAATCTCTGGCAATATTTATTCAAATTTAAGCCTCAACCTCAATCAATATTTGGGATTGAGTTCATACAAAACCTCTAATCATTATTAGACCTGTTCTGTTCTGGACTCATCTCAGACGAACTTATCATAGAGTAGTCTAAGCCATACCACATCAGGTAAAATATAATATACTAGTATTAAAATATTAAGTATTAATATAAAAATTATTACCAATGATAATGAGAAAATAATTTCTGTTCGTAATAATAATAGGTCTCACAAAATTAATAATGAGAATAACTAATTAATATTGTAAAACTCTCTAGATATGGTATTAGTTGTTAACAACTTAAATTTAATTTTTTTTCATTAATAAATTTATTAACATCACAATTATGATAAAATAAAAAATAATGTTACTTTACATATATATAACTAGTTGCAACTACCATATTGTTTTTCAAAATATTGCGTATTCATCTTTGGTTTTATGTAGTAATAGTAGTTGACGTTTGAGAAACTAATCAGTTGACTCAGTTAACTGTCTCTATATTTCTACATTTTAACATCCATAATTCTGATCTATTTCGGGTGTTTTTTCTTTTTTTTTTTGGTTTCTATTTTCAGATGATTGTTCAGAGCTACTTTCGATATTTAATTTTAGGTCACAGCAGAAATTTTCAGTTTTTGGCAATTTCCTTTTTCTAGACCAAAACTGCTGAATAAAAATAATAATAATAATAATAATGATGATGATGATGATGATTGCTAACTGTGAACAAATATTCACTGGTTTCTTGGTGAAACTAGGCTGCTGGTGATTATTAATAAATTCTGATTGTTGAATGCCTCATTATTTTGATAGAACAATTTCCCTTTTTATTAGGAAAAAGGCCATCAACATTCTCTTTGACTTCACCATGAAAACACTCTATTACTGTAGAATGTTCAGACACCAAACTATGGATCAAAGGACAAATCCATAGTCACAATCTCGTTAAAATGTCAATTAAATTAAAAAAAAATAGTATAATTCACACACATCAAAATCTCATTAAAATATCAATTAAATTAAAAAATTTTATTAAAGTTTTTGTAGAATTAAAATTTTTGATTAAAATTTTTATAGACTGATTCACAATCTACGCTAATTTACTATTACAAGCGGGTTCAAACCCGTAAACTCTTTATTTTTATAGAATATGTTTGTTGAAGAAAAGATTGTAAATTGAAGTTCCTAAAAATTTTAAGTTTGATTTTTGTCTTTTGGGTGATGTTCATACGTTTCATTCGAAGACAAATAGTTAGCCACTATGGCACTATTGAATTAAAGCAAATCAAGTCAAGTCAACCTGCAAGCTGGCGAGTCAAATTCAAATAAAAACAATGTTCCATCAATGGCACTTTATATTTATGGAGTCTCAAAAATAGAATTCGTCAGAATACATTAATATATATATATATATATGGAGAGAGAGAGAGATGAATATATATGTGTGTAAATATGTATATATATATATATATATTTATTTATTTTTATTTTTATTTTTTCAAAGCAGGACTTTGCCTGCAACATGCAGTGCAAGAAGCTTTCAAGTTGAGACAATGCAATCACACTAATTTCAATGTTATCATCAAAATAAAGATCCAATTGAGTGATGATAACTGATCAGAACTGAGGATCCAAATGTCTTCAAGCACACAAATAATAAGATCCAGCACTGGTGCAACCTAACTATCAGAATTTCCTTTGAATCTATTGCTGCAGGGACCACGTAAACCAAAATGGAGTACACAGTATAATACCGCAACATAAAACGGAAGTTCTTTACCAACTAGGAGGTACTGGCACCCATTGACAAGCTCCTCACAGCAACTTTGACGGCACCGACGACACTAAGTTGCCTCATCTCGGGACTTAACCCATGTGTCTCCTGATTCTTATGACGATCATCTATCTGAATCCCAACAAAGAATGCCACCTGCATGTTTGTTCAGTAAATCAAGAGATGCTGAAATGAGGCGTTTCAAGAGGGAAGCAACAGTTCATTTAGATAAAGTACTTGCAACGACCAAAATTGACAGACAGTTTGCCTAGCATATCAAATAAACAAAGGAAACACCAGTCTCATTCTAAGTCACTAGCATATCCACCTGTTAAACAACAGCTTTGGTCCCTGTTGTATATTGATTACATTGCTTATCATCAGTTATACGTATCGAGTTTCAGTTTTGGCATCAGAGTCAATGGGTGGATTTCTCCCAGTTTTCTTATTTACAAAGTATTACCTAGTCATTCAATATTTGTATATGGTACCATTTTCATTTGCTAGATGGTAGGCAGACGGTCAAGAAAGTAAGGACTGTCATACACATGGCAGATACAATAAGTTTGTTCATGCATCCATTAAATTAGAAATACCAAAACTGGTCCTAATGCAGGATAACTAACATTTTCATGCATCTTCAACCAAAAAATACTCTTAGTTCTATCTGATGTCTTTCACACTGGAAATCTTACAAATATCTTGTACTTCAAGAATCTTTTGTCAACCATTGTAAAGGAGAATAAACATTCAACATTGCCAAAATAATATGCCTGAACTAATAGAGATTGTTTCTTCAAATTAACTCATTATATATTTTCATTGTTGCCGGCATTGACATGTAGAATGGTCAACTCCCCTCATGAGGAAGTGTCAAACCATTTGACCTTTAGCCATTCCAATATAATGGGTACGTCAGTGAACTTAATAATTTATAGAAGCTAATTAAACCATCCAGAATTACCAAGATAATTCCTCAACCCTTGAGATTGTTTGTACATTAACTGACTATAGGGGAACTTATCAATATACTGGAAGCTAATTACTAATACAAGGTAACTTCAAGTCTTAATAATCGAAAAAATAATTCAAAGATATTCATAACAGATGTGCATAACTATTGAATGGCAGCCTAATCTGAAACTTCAGAGTTGAAGAGCGGATAAATTAATTTATCTGAATTAATCCTCATGAAACATTTACTATGTAAGGTCTTCAAGGAAACCCCCTCAACATCCAAGCTGAATTCTTTATCCAAGGCCAAGTATGTGAAACTATCACAAAAGGGTGATAAAGATGCTCTTAGTCGTATTTAATGACCACCTCATAAAAGAGCAAAAGTTATAAGACAGAAATGATAGTTACTTGACGTCTCAACAATAAACATGAAAAAATATTCATGTTCTTGTTACCATCTAATTATTTGTTTAGTTATGTCAAAAAGGGTAGTTCACCAATAGAAGTTGCAAAATTGATATAGCCCACGAGTGATTGGGCGTGGAAGGGTGTAGCAAGTATGAATTTATATGCCTTCCATTTCCTCATGTACAGGTTGAGATAATTTGCGAGTACAACTAAATGACTGGAAATAGAACCCATTTAAAAAGATTGTATTCATAGAGAAAAAAAATCTTTTACAGGAGATACATAGTAACTGGACTGTCTTGATCCTTGGTAGGACAAATCAATTAGAAAACTTACATGTGAATTATGTCTAAGCTCCCAATTTTCCAGTCAGTTATTCTAAGCATTGGATAATGTATAGGTCAAATCAATTTCTAGCATTATATGACAAAGATAACCATGTCCAGGTACTTGATTTTGTAGGAAAAATTAAAAATATGCTTTTTAAGGATTGCACATGAATGAGACAAAGCAATATTTTCAACAAGTGCAGCAGTAATGCTCAACACTAAGTTTCATAGGAAACCTTTTTGTGGTGCATGAATGCATATCTTAACAAAAGAAACATCAAGTGAATTACATTCGTTAACAATGATTTGCAGCAGAGATTTTTTGGTGCACAAGAAACAGAACAGCTGATAAAAAAGGTATATCCTTTTAAATAAAAGACAGCGAGCATTTGAAAAATCCTAATGACACGTGTACTTATTATGGAAAAGCTTCACATGCAAACAAAATTACCTTTCCTGAAGCATTCCGCACCGGGGAAATATGAAGAAAATTCCAAAATGAAGTCCTATCTTTTCTGGAAGCAGCAACCAAGATGTAAGGTCAAAGAGAGAAGAAGTTTACAAGAAATGAACTGTAAGAAGCGGTCAGTCATCAACCTGTAATTTAGGATACGTACTGTACAAGCTTGCTGGCTTCGGATGCATTCCTTTATCTGCAAAGATAAAGCAGAATTTACATTTTCTACTTTTCCTTTCTTTTCATTTTTATGGGTTTTCTTTTTTTCTTTTTTGTTTTTTTTGGGGTGGGGGGTGGGGTGGGGGGAGGGTAGATAAACTTTATGAAACATTAACCAATTAATGACAAGTTTGAGCGGAGCCAGTAATTTAGAGACAGTCCAATGTTTGTGGGTAAGACAAACATTACTAAAATAAAAATCTGAATCATGAAAGAGCGCCACCTCACCTGAAATTGTGTTGTGGGATCTGTATCAATTCCACTCAAAAATCGGCAATTTTGCCCCAGTACTTCATGCCTGGCATAGCCTATCCAAAAATGAAGGGAAAATTTCACATTTGAATAACAAAGATCATATTTGAGCAGATAAATATACAGACTTTCATTAAAACGCTAGATGTTGCAAAACTCTCTTCCCAAGCTAGAACAATTCTCATTTGAACGGATAAAATAGTTGAGAGACTTGCAGATCTGGTACATTCAAGTACCTGTCAGTTTCAGGAAAGCCTCACTGGCATACACTATAGGCATATCAGGTAAGAGCGCATCAGTTCTGTGGCGTAGCATGTTGCCAAGAAAAGAGGCAGTTATATCAGTAGATGTCACTAACCTAAACAATATTTAACTGAAAAACATCTGAATATGATCAAACTCACAATACAAAGCTTTGTTTGATTCTACCGAGAGATATATTTAAGGATGCACCGAGCAGTCCGTTCCCAGTTAAGCAACATCTTTTTCTGCATACGAATCTGCCTGTCAACTCACTGTAGTGTGTTAGCACAGACAAAATGTTACTAATTGCAGCACTGGCTTTTGTCTTCTCTAGCTCACTTGCTTCACAAGGCTCATTAATCTCAACTTCTGCAATATTTTAAATTGATAAATTTAGAGTGCCAGCAGCTGTGTTTTTTTTTTCTTTTGTTGGGGTGTGGGGCAAATGTTCTACAGAATGACTACTTATAAAGGGCATACAGGTTGTAAATCGGCTTGATCACTACAAGCAAATGAATGTTAGATCAGAGAGAACAATACCAAGCTAGTGAATCCATGAAAAATGATGACGTTGTAATACTTGTTGGATCAAGAAACTATCGCAACCCCAAAGGCATAAAGACAAAAGCTATAATCTCAATGAAAAACAAACCTTCCATTATACTACTACTTTGAGTAGTTATGTTATGCAACGATAACAATCATCTCATTTATCTGAATGGCAGATAACAATTAGGCAATATAGCGATCAATTCAGCATCAATCATTAGATACTAATTAAATTAAGACACTAGAGCAACAAAGCAGTACTTAGCAGGTGAAATAAGTAGTTTACAGGAACATAAAAAGTCAACACAAATGTGCTATCAGGGCTTTACTAACTTAACAAAATTGAGACTCAGACCATATCATCGTCACAGGCATAAAAATTTGCAAGTAAAAACAGACCTCTATCATCATGACTTGATACTGACTCCAGAGCCGACGCACGTCGTAGTTCCAAGATCGAATCCGAGCAAACTTCCCTCCTACAACACCTGAAAACAGTATCACGAATTCCAGCTCCATCCTCACGTAAATTCACCTCATTCTTCATAATCCCAAGTCCAGACTGCTTTGGCTTCCTCAAAATAGGCACTTGAACTCCTACAAAATTAATCACCGTACCATCCTCCTTACTGAAAACAGGACACATTTGAAACAACATCCAAAATGGTGTCCCATCTTTCCTATAATTCAACAAATTGATCTGTATAGCCCGCTCCTCCCGAATTGCCTCCCGAATTTCCATAACTGACCTTCTATCAGTCTCAGGCCCCTGGAATATTCTTCCATTCTTTCCTATCACCTCATCTTTAGAATAACCAACCATTTTCAAGAACCCATTTGAAGCGAAGACAATAGGGTGCCCAGAAATACAAGGATCAGTTATAGTAAAACAATCAGGCAATTCATTTAGAGCTTCCCGCACCCACCCTGAGTATCTGAAATCAAACGATTGTTCAAAAAATCCCAGCTGTGGTTCCATATCAAATTTAGCAACTTTCCCTCAAAAATTGAATCTTTATGAGCAAAGAGTAATCCCAAGCCCATGTGTCACTTTCAGCTTCTCAAAAGCTCAATCAATTCAAGATTTTCAGTTTCAACCCATAAAACTGCAAAGCGCACCAAGAAACGTAAAAACCATGAACAGAACACATAGAAACCACGAAAAAGTTCTGATAATATTAATGAAAGTTCATAGATTATTCAGAAACTTGTGTATGAAAAAAGACAGTATAAAAGGAGACAGTGCTCTGTAAAATACGGGTAAGCAATGATTGAGTGCTTTTCCCATATAAGGAATAGTAGTTGGTATAGTTACTGTTCTTGCGAGAGACTGCGAAATTGAGGAGAAAAACAAGAATATGTACGCAATTTGATTGTTATAAGAGAAAATATCTGAAGCATACTACTGATTTGAATGAACAAAAAGGGTTGAGAGATACCCATCAATCGCTTTTGGTGCATGAATTAATGGGGAAATAAGAAATCTTGAATTCTCAATCTGTATAAAGAGACAGACGGAGAGAGAAGCAGAGAGTTGGAGAACTGAGTTTGCAACTATGGAGAATCACAAAATGGGCAAGATTTTTAGCTCTCAATAATTTAATCACTACAAGACTTTATGTAGAAACTAAAACTGAAAATCAAGATAAATGTTTTTTGTTCTTTGTTTTTGACTTTTTGTTTTTAGCATTGAAATAATATCATTGTTTTTTAGATGGAAATGTTTAGCATTTATCTGTTATTATCTGTATTATTATTATTATTAGTAGTAGTAGTATTTGATTGTCTACGTACAATAAATTGAGATGGATCAAAGATTATTATAGTTGACACAAACGGATATTTTTAGATTTAATTCCTCTTGCCAATGTCCTATTTCGATTGGACTATTATATCTATAGATTGAGTAATTATTTATTTAGTAACTACTTTTAAAATGATGAAATCTAATTAGATTATTCTTGATAATAAATGGAGAGGATGGGATAGGATCATGAGATTTTTTTTAGATATGTTGAAAATGAATATTCGAATTTATTAAGCATATCACGATGAAATATTTTTTATAAATGAATAATTATAAAATTTGAACATCACAAGTTCCTATTTAGCGTAGCTCTACTGCAATAAAAAATGAAAGAACGGCCAAGATAAATAGATAATGGTCCCGTCCCGATTCTATTATATATGACGAATTATAGGGAGTCATTGATATACAAGAAAATACATAGTCTAAAATAAATACATAATCAGCTGCCATACAAGTAAAAAATAATAATAATAATAATAAATAAAAATAAAAAAATAAAAAGCTATCAACAAAAAAGTATTTCAATTTCATTTGGGAAATTCACCATATGGGGTGGGAGTCTTCTGGTGAAGGTTTATTTGGTTTTGTTGGGGACAATAGGTTGTTCCAATTTGTGCCTTGCTCTAATTATAAGCTAGACAAAACATTAAAAAAATTTCTACATTTGTACGATTCTTTATACGCCATACCTTTAATTAAGGATAAATATTAATTATTTATTACAATATTTTTTAAGGAATTAAGATATTAAATACTAATTAATTACTAATAATACTTACTCTTTTTATGAATTGAATAGAAAAGGGAAGAGTAGTAACAGCAACCTTACGTGATAGTTTAATTTTCCTATTTTATTTACCCAAATGAGCAATCAACATAATTACTATCGATTCCCACTCAAGCCGAAACACAAACGATGTTTCAACATTTTTGAAGAAATTTAAATCTTGAAATTTATTAGCAGTAGAATATCGAAATTTCAATTTTTTTAGTTCAATAAAATGATTAAAATGTCCAAAATTTTGTACAATAATATTTTCCTAGCGGTAATATTAGCCCATAGTATATGACTAACAAATGACCTAATCGTGATTGTCATTATACCAACTTTGTAAACGCACTTTGACATTTTATGCCCTTTATTACTATTATAATAACCTTAACCTTGCTTAATAGGAAAGCAGCACAACAAACCTAAGTACAAACAAACAGAAAATGAAAATGGAGGCTAAGACTTATCCATCCACGTATTCTATTCTTATGTAGTCCACACTCTTCATTTTGTGGTTCGCCCCATTGGCCTACGATTTCTATTTTTAGACTTTTTTTATTTAGTACTAAATAAATGCATTGCGGTGTTTGGAAAGTAGATTGTGGTGCAAGTTGATTTGACAAAATTTAATAATTAAAATATACACATCTGTAATAATCTGTATGTAATTAAACATAAATACTGAGTTTATCTAAGTAAGCACCACGTCACATTAGATATTTTTATTGAACCCCTTTTGCCACAATTATATATGGATTCTTGTTTTTTAAATTAGAATATATATATATATATATGGTTATCCGTCTTTATCCAAAAGAATTCACGATTTGTTGAAATAAGTTAGTTATAACTTAATTTAAATTCAATTGACTCTAATTTTGAGTGGATTTAATTAAAAAAATAATTTAAAATGATTGTTATAAAGAATTTAAAATTTATAATAATTAAAAAATATCCAAACAAATGAGTCATTTGTTATTATAGATTTTTAGTTTTTAATTTTTAATCCAAAAACAATCTTAGTTCACATGAAATTTAGAATTTGTTGAGAATATTGATATACTACTCCTTATCTTTCCGATTTTCGTTGTGTTTATTTATTTCATGATTCAATAATTACACAACAATAGTGTCACGTGCCTTGCCTGGTGTCAACAACTAGTTCTCTCACTAATTGAATGTTCGTATTTTTTTTTTTTCAGACATGTACAAATAATGTCTAAATTTTTATATATTTTATTTCAAAATTCTCTCACTTAAATTAATAATATGGTACCACTAAATTTAATAATTATTTTAAAAAATAAAATCTAAATATATCAATTTTTTATTTTTTTGGTAATTATCATTTATAGTTTTAAGTCAATTCAAACATGAAAATCACATTTCTGCATATGGAGTAAAAAAGTATGTTCAACCGTCATATCCTTACAATCCAAAATTTAATTAATGCTCTTTGTGTCCTAAATTTATTGTTCTTATTTATTTTTATGGGCATTCCATAATAAAACTTTATTTCTTAAATTGTTGTTTTTAATTATTTAATAACAACATTAAAATTACATATATGGAGCGATTTTTCTTAAAAAGTGGGCATTTATCATTTCTTGTAGATCATACATAGACAAATTTTTATTTTTTTTACACGATTCCACTAATTCTTATGCTCTAAAATTACACTTTTTAAAATTTTTATTTTTATTTTTTTTGTCTAATAGACCCATTATTTTGGAACATGTGATAATTTATAGATATGCGTCAACTCCACATTTTAGACGTGTAAAAGAGATTATTAATCTGTGGTCCAGAGTCCAGGGAACCTTGTCAGTTGTCAGTTTTTGACGTTGTGGATGGTTCGTTTTTGTGGTCAATAGGGTCGCCAACCCTCTTCTTTTTGTGTTGTTTTTCTTTTTTCAACTCCAAAATTTGAATTTCTTCCAGTTTTTTTTTCCCTCAAAATTTGGATTTGATTTGAAAATAAAAATAAACTTTAAATCGAGTTGGATTTTTAAAGACTTCAAAATAATCAAAATTAATTTCTATGTGTACTTAAATTACTAATTATTAAATTTAAATACATCAAAGTAAAAAAAAAAATAATCTTATAATAAACAAAATAAAACTTAATGCATTGCGAATTTGTGACCCAAAACAAAATATACTCACTAGTTATTGTTCTTTAAATTTTGAAATTATTGGGTTTATGGGTAAACTTTGTATGATTTTACTTACTAATATTTTATATATTTTATACTTAATATTATAATTATGTAATCGATTTATCTAGTACCAGAAAAAGTCCCCCTATTAAACTTCTCACGCTAGGTTTGAATTAAATTTTAAAGCCTAACCTTTGGCCCAAGCTTAGCTTAATTTAAAATTATATAAAAATTTAATTTATAAATTATCAAGTCGAGCTTGTGAGCTTTTGCGCCAACTTTAATTCATTAATAGTCCTAATTTGATTTTAACTTCTTATTCACGGATCTAAGCCCAGGTGCCTATACATGCGGACCAAACATTTTTATTTTGGGCCTTATGTTATGGCGGCCCATTAGCTATTATTTAAAGCCTTGGCTAACATTCGCAGCCAAGCCACAAGAACTCTTTTTTAAAAGGAAAAAAAAATACCAAAATACTTGATTTGTTACTTAATTGAAAGATAATACATTTATTTTTTAAATAAGATCATTACCTAAATCCATAAGCTAAATGTTTTCCAAATTTGCAAACAAAATCATAGAAATTAATTCCAAAATGAATTTCTTGCCAAAAAATTTGTTATCATCGTATAATAAAAGTTAGCTTCAACTGATAAAACTTTAAGTGCGCTTGACTAAATTTATTTAAAAGAATCTTATAAAGTATTTTTTAAGTTTATAAAATTATAAATTTTATTTTAAAAATAAAATTTTAATTTTTTTAATAAAATAAGATTTATAATTAAAATTAAGAGAGTTTGTTAAAATCTTAAAAATAATTGATAATCTCTTTTATGTTGTTTAAAAGAAACTTATAACATCCTATCATTTAATTTTGAGAGCTTTTAAGTTATTTTTCTAAAAAAATTACCCAGTACTTTACAAAATAAAATCTCAAACATTTTGTAAGATTTAATCAATATATTTTATCAATCCACAAGTAACATGATAGTTGTGAAATTATTTTCCTATATATATAATTAATTAAAAATGGATAATTAAATTCTTAATATTCAAATATTGCCAATCCAATATTTTCACTTAAAACAACTTTGGGCTTTGACATCCAATAATGTCATTGCCTTCTTGAAAAAGAAACCTAAACGCCAAACTTTTTTTATGGGAAAAAATAAAAAATAAAAAAATCAAAGGTTTTTATGCCATATCTTGCAATTATTGAATTCAATATTAAAAGCAAAAATGAAAATATCCATTCAAAAAACAAAAATCATTCATCAAATTCAAATTACAACCGATCGTGGAATTTATTTTTAATCTTAAGTGAAATAAAAGCTCCCTTGCAAAAAGAATTATTTTTCCTCAATTTAAAATATTATATTTTTGCGCTCGACCAAAAAATTTACTGTTCTTATTAAAATTTTACCACCACCACCTACAACTACCACAATGGTTAATTGTATTAAAAAATAGTTAAAAAATATTTTTGAAAAAAAGAAGAAGAAAAATCATGATTTGGGAGCCTTAATCCTCGCAGTTTATTTATTTTTATTTCTTTAAATAAAACTCAATTATTATAACAACTTTTATTTTATTTTTTTACCCCTTAAAACCGAAGCTCTTAGAGGATCTTAATACTAAAGCAAGTACCACAATAATACGAAGAACGGAAGAAGAAGAAGAGTGTGCATCTACTGTGGCAGGCTTGCTGTACTTCAGCTGCTCCGCCGGTTCACCACAGATCCAACCCTCAATCTCACATTTCCAACTCACTGAGGACATCCTTAAACCCGATTCATCATCGACCGGTTCGCCGCTGCTCCGACGAACCGCCAATCTCCGATCAGGTGAATTTTCGGATTACTTTCATTATTCAGTTCGAATGGGCATCTGCATCCAATTCAGGAGTGTATAATTGTCCGTTACTTAGCTAGAATTGAGAAATATGTAATTGATTGATGAAACTGAATGGTTGAAGAGTGAAGACCCGGGTCTGTTTGGCAGAATAGATGGTTTTCTATCTGTTGAAGTTTGTTGTTCTGTGTTCTGATTTTGAGGCACGGGTTTATGATATTTGAGTTTGTGTGAATTTAGGTTATGGAAATGCATTTTGTAATGATATTGTCGGAAAAGTTTAGGTTTTTGATCTACGAAAATGTGACATTGCAAGTTGGACTTTTGGATTGAGGGACTATTTTGGTTAGATAATGGAGTATAATATTGTTTAGAGAGTATTTGTATCTGGAAACATTTGAAGTTAAAATGTGTTGATAATCTCGATTCTTGATGGAGAAATGATTTTTACTTTTTTTTTTTTTTCCTGACGTGAAACAGTTGAAACTATAAGTTTTGATCTTTTCTGATGTTGCAGAAAGAATTTTGTGGAAAATGAATTTTTTGATGCTGCGGTCTAATAATCAGGAGCTACAGTCTGTTAAAGAGACTCAAGTAGAGGCAAATTATGTGTCAAAAGCTGCTGCTACTTTAGAGGGTCTAATTGCTGAAGATCCATTTCCAGAAAGCACGCCTTCTGAAACCTGCAATTCAGAGAGTGATGAATTGGGGGATGAGAATGGCAGGACGGCAGTTACAAGTGAAAAGAATAACGTTCAAGTTGATAGCCATATAGATGTTACAGAAGATGATGGGTTGATAATTATTCCATATAGTATGAACTCATTCTTGCTCTTAATTGTTCACATTATTTATTTTTTTGTGGAATTGTTCTAACATGACAACTTGAATAGTGATTGCCTGGCTCCATAGCATTGATGACATTGTTGAGATTACTTATATAGCAACCAATAAATAAAGGTTGAAAGATTGAAGGAGTTATCCACTTGCAATTCCATAATACCAGTCACTTTGTTCTCTGTATAATAGCAGGCTTTCAGTTTTCTGGTGTTAATTAATAACTAATCTAGTGTCTACCACTAGATGCAGAGAAGGAAAGTAACTATAGTTTTACTAGCAAATTGTACCTTTCTTCAGAAATATTTCTTGTTCTATACGAAGAGTTCGAACCTAGATTGAGTCAAGACATTTGTCTCTGTGTTTTATACATGTTAATTAAGAGGACAAATTTTCTAATTGAATAATTTTTTTAATCATATGCGTGGCTGATTGAAAGCCATTTTTAATATTTTATAATCGGGACCTGAAGCCCAATCATAGTGCCTGAAAGCCTGTCCTTTGATCTTTGTCTTGGAAACTAGATAGTTAATAGTTACATTGTTGTTTTTCTTCCGTGAGGAGCTACATGGTTTAGTGGACTATCAAGCTATCTTCTTGACTTTTTACCTGGCTGTATTCCGTACCAACATTGACTTTGGACCTGTCTTCGTCAATGTATCATTACTAATCGAAAAAATTCAGCTGGGAAGTTGAAATGTTGAATGATTCAGTCTGATGGTCCTCTCCTCCTAAATAAACTAATTGTTATGCCCTTTTTTTTCTTTTTATTACATTCTTAATCAATATATCTCTACTGGGAGTCTTTGGCATTGGTAATGACCTTCCATCTGAGGTCAAATTTTTACTTAGTGGGTAAAAGAAATAGGGATTATGAAGTTACAGTTACTATTAAAAGGAGTATTGGAAGAAAGAAAAATTGTTGTTACCATAGATGAAGCATACTCATAATCATGCTGAATGGTCTCCACACATGATGTGCTCACACTTAGGAGCATACGAGTTGTGCTCGAGCCCCTCTTAAAAATTGAGCTCCAGGTTGTTAGGCTTATAATCTTAGGCTCAAGCTCAAAAACAAGACAAAAGCATCGAGCTCGAGCTTGGTTCGTGAACAATAAAGCTGTAGGTCTAGCTTGAGCTTGAGCTCACTGTACACATCTATATTTTACCTTTAATTTGATCAGGTTTCTTTCCCAAAATATATACCTTTTGTCTTATTTTGCACCTAAATAATTAAAAGCTTCTTAGATTAGATAAGGCTGCAATCAGTGGGACTGGGGTACTGATAGCAGGGGCAAACATCTAAGCTGCGATGTAGATGGAGGTGGTCCGTTATGGTGGCTGACAGGAAAGAAAGGTGGTTGTAGGCTAGAGATGATAGTGGATCTGGTTTGGTGATGCTGAGGTGACCAGCAGGGCATGGTGAATACTGTGTCATGGTGGTGGCAGTGACTGAAAACCTGGAAGCCTTCCCCCTGGCAGATGTATAGTGTGATGTTGGGTTGGAATTTGCTGATGGAGTTGATGTAGAGCTTTACTGGAGCTGATTTAGTGAAATGTTTGAAACTTTACATGCACTATTTTAACTCATAATTTGTTTTTTCAGAAGAAGTTCCTGACAATTGGACAGAGGCACCAGATATACTTTCATTTCGCTCCCTGGATCGCAGCTTTGTTTTTCCTGGTATCTGTGTCTGTGGCCTTTTTCCCCTAATGCACTCTATGTTTACTTTCCACTTGTATGTTTCTAGTCCATGAATTTTTCTTTCTTACACAGTTGCATATGTCCTTATCTTAGGTGAACAAATCCGAATTCTTGCATGCTTGTCTGCCTATAAGCAGGATATAGAAATAATTACACCATTTAAAGTTGCTGCTGTCATGAATAAAAATGGGATTGGAGAAAGCTCCAAGAAACAAAATGGAAACCTTGGAGGAGAAACAAATCCAGTTTCTCAGACAGTGAGTGCAAGTTCTGGCGATCAAGATAATCAACATGGTGAAATTGTGATGAAAGGGAAGATTGATTCACATAAGGATGTTTCAACTGGTGAATCTCTCCTTAGGATGGAAGATCACAAAAGACAGACCGAACAATTGTTGCAAAGATTTAAAAATTCGCACTTTTTTGCACGAATTGCTGAGTCAAATGAAGCACTTTGGTCTAAAAGAAGAGCTCAAGAAGCCCGTCTCGAAACTTCCGCCACATTTGAAGAACAATTGACAGGAGATTCTTCAGAAACTGCAACGACCACGAAAAAGAAGAATCCTACAAGTGCTGCTATTGACAGAGGAAACTTTGATGCCCGCACATCTGGGGGACTGGCAAGAGGTGCTGTCAAGTGCTGCTCGCTTTCAAATGGAGACATAGTGGTGTGTTTCACAGAAACTTGAGAAAAGTTTATAGGTCTCTATTTATTTATTCGTTTACTGTTAACACTAGAAGAACAACTTGCTAGCATCGAGTTATCTTATTGATAAAGTATCTTAGTCTTATGGGATTCTGATTTAGGTTACAATCTATATTATTCTTTAACTTACTGATCTGGAATCTAAAAGCTGGGGTATATATCAAGTTTCTGCCTATGTTGCAAAATATCCTGCCTTTGGAAAATCTTATGTGATGGTTGGAGTACTTGCAAATACAGTTCAAGTGTGAGCTGGGACATCTTTTATAATGGTTACATCCTAGTTCCCGCAATTACAATCGAGTGGGTTACTGCTTGATGCCTTACACAGAAGCTTGCTCTGCCAGTTATGTTAGTTGTGCAACTATGGTGTTGTAATTGTTTATTTGAAATGGAAGGTCCATACATAGTTATGCTACCTCATTGAGCTATAGACAAATGTAAAGCATCTTAGCTGATGTGAAATTAGTTTTGTGTTGGTTATTTAAAAGGCCACTTCTGTGGTTTAGGATAAGCTGCACTAGCAGCCAACATAATTTTGTCTGACATGTTCACATGTACAGATAGCAGGCTGTGGTGTCTCTGCAAGTAAATTTATGTTTGACATCTGTATATTTGCCTTTAAGCCCACTTTACTTTACATCAATGCTTGTGGTGTGGCAGATTGGTTTCATTTTTGAAATTGTCATATTTCAAAAGAAGAATAGGAAAAACTTAATTTCCTCAAATTAGGTGCATAGTGTAGCATTTTCCATTCCTATACCTGTTCTATTGATGTTTTGTTGTTTGTCCTGTGTCTTACACGAAATACTTTGTTTCTTCCTGATTTCTTTCTCTTTGGCAGCCTTGAGTTGTATGCATTACTACTGATTTGAATTTCATATTCTTGTTTGGAAGGATGCAGGTGCTTTTACAGGTAAATGTTGGTGTTCAGTTTGTCAGGGATCCCATCCTGGAGATTATTCAATTCGAGAAGTATCAAGAGAGAAAGCTGACCCTTGAGAACAAGGATATTCCTACTTCTTTGAATCCAGATCCTTATGGCGAATTGTTAAAATGGTTGCTTCCTTTGGATAATTCTATTCCTCCTCCAGCTCGTCCTTTATCTCCTCCTACATTGAGTTCCAGTTCAAGTATTCGGACCACATCCACGAAACCCACTGTATCTGGGTCTTCAAGTTCTCAGCTCTTCTCTTTTGGTAATTTTAGAAGTTATTCAATGTCCTCACTTCCACCAAATATGACACCACCCCCAGCTGTCACAACTCCCAATGCTAAACCAATCTTTGACCCAGAAGATTGGAATGAATTTTCATTCAAGAAGTTTGTGGAAAGTGGAAAAAGTGAAAAAGAAGGACTGTTATCTTTCCGTGGTGTGCCATTGCAACAAGAGAGATTTTCTGTTCGGTGTGGTTTGGAAGGAATTTTTACACCTGGAAGAAGGTGGAGGAGAAAAATAGAATTAATTCAACCTGTAGAAATTCATTCTTTTTCTGTTGATTGCAACACTGATGATCTTCTTTGCGTCCATGTAAAGGTATGGTTTCTTTTACTCCCCTCCACCCTCCTCTCCTTCCCTTCTCAGTTAGTTAGATGTTATGAAGCGTAATCTTTTCAATAGAAAAACGGGAGATGGCATAACTATGAAATATGTGATGCTTGTGTTTAGGCTTTATACATGGAAATGATATCAAACTTATCTTTGCAGAATGTTTCCCCTGCACATGCGCCAGATATTGTGGTGTTTATAGATGCCATAACAATAGTTTTTGAAGAGGCATCAAAGGGTGGACCGCCATTATTTCTACCAATTGCTTGCATTGAATCTGGGAACGACTACAGTTTACCTAATTTAGCACTCAGGTTTTGTCTGCGTAAAATCCTTTTATTAAGTTGTTGCATCTTGGGAATTATGAAACTTTGGTCGTTGATATGTTGTTAACATGCTTTCATCTGTAAAGGCTTGTGCTCAATTTCTTTTTAGTTTTTTTTTTTGCAATTATCCAGGATAAGTTAATATCATTGAGAGAGTTTCTGCTTCAACTTTCTTGTCTTTTTGAAGTTTATTGGAAATTCATCTTGATTGAGAATATGGAGATATCCCTGTTAGAGATAATAAGTTTTGTATATCTTACTTCCCATGCGAACTGGTCCTGTGTTAAGATTGTTTAGATTTGGTATGATATTGTGCTGTCTGTGAGTGAAGCCCGGACAATTTTGCTGCTAGCATTGTGGCTTCAACACTCTTCCCACCATTTCTCTCCAAACATGATTAGTGATGTGAATAAATGTGAAATTTGACCTCAGAAAATCTCTTAAAAACTTACATAAACTGTGCTTGGGCTTGCATGCAACTTAGTCTGCAATCTATCTTTTACTTCAAGTGCTGTTAATAAGTCCAGTGATGAAGCATATCAAATCTGTGAGGTCCAGTTGAATGTAAAGTGGGTATAGCTTTCCCGGTGCTAGGATTTCAGTCTACCTACTCAGTGACGAGAATTTTATATTTCACCCATTAATACTTGCCAAAAGCCAGAAACAAAAAATATGACCAAAATCCCTCGTCTATGCCAATTAAACAGCAACTAAATGTAATAATTTGTGATCATTGCCAAAAATATGTTGCTGGTAATTGCTCTGATGAAAGGGACACAGTGGCATGCAAATGGTACTTCAAGCACTTGCAAATTCAGGGTAAGTTTGGAATTTGAAGATAAAAGAAAATTAAGTCTTGAAACAAAGTGTTAATATGAATTCTTTTCTTGATATGAAGCCGCTAATCCAAGTATAAGCAGGAAGCTTGTGCGTTATCTGTTATGAGATACACCAAAAGATATTTCATCTATAACTAGAATTGTTATGCCCTACACTGGAATCTTGTCTCTTGCTGTGCGTTTACTACTGTTGCTTGATCTCAAAATTTTAAGGGTTAATGTGCTGTATAATTGGCAGGAGAGGTGAAGAACATTCTTTTATTCTCAAACCAGCAACTACATTGTGGAAACATTCCAAGGGTCACAGTGAGAGTAATCTACGACCGTCACGCTTACCAGCTGGAAATGCTGCATCAAGCTGGCATCACTCCTCCAATACTGAAGGCAAACATAGTGGATCACCTGCTGATCAATATGCAGTTCTTGTATCATGTCGATGCAATTATACTGGTATGAAACCATAACTTACATATTTCCATGATAACTTGGTGAGGAGAACCCTATGTTCATGGCACTTTTATTTTGTCCGCATATTTGTAGAATCAAAGTTGTTTTTTAAGCAGCCAACAAGCTGGCGGCCTCGTATTTCAAGGGATCTTATGATCTCTGTGGCATCTGAAATGTCCAGACAAACTCTTGGATCTGATGGAACTCGGCTTCCAGTTCAGGTTATATGTGAATTCAAGTGATCAGTTTTTTCTATACTAAATTGCATTTTCATCTTAAATTATTCAAATTTTCAGGTTTTAACTATTCAAGCATCAAATATGACATCCGACAATCTGACGTTAACAGTTCTTGCCCCAGCTTCATTTACTTCTCCTCCTTCTGTAGTGCCCTTGAGTAGTTCACCGTCCTCACCTTTGAGTCCTTTTCCTTCTGCTGCTGAGTTAGCAGAGGGAGTGCATAGTGATAGGCAAGGATCTGTTGCGCTTGGGCTGAGCTCAGTGTCTCTGAATCAAGGACAGAAAGTAGAAGATGGTCCACTATCAATTTCCATTAATGACCGAACTGTCCCCGTATCTGATGTTCCAACTAGTGATCTGGGTTGCACCCATTTATGGTTACAGAGTAGAGTTCCGCTGGGGTATATTCTCTCTGCTTTTTCGTTTGTTTCAGTTTCAATTTACTCTGCCACTCAAGAATTTTTTTCTTTTTGCACCAGATGCGTCCCTTCTCAATCTGCAGCAACCGTCAAGCTTGAAGTACTTCCATTGACTGATGGCATAATCACTCTTGATTCTCTACAAATAGAGGTTAAGGAGAAAGGTAAAAAATTGTTCTCATGGTTCTCTGTCATCTCTCGCTTCCAGTCTCTCGATCAATTGCACTTAAAAATGACAAAGATGCAGTTTTCCTCAATATGAATTTCACTTCAGATAATAAAAGTGTTGTATGAAAGATATGGTTTACTAATGACAGTAATTTTGATTTATGTGCTTTAACCTCTAATTTAGTTGGATTCGTACATTTATTCTCCCTTTTGCCTATTTATTCATGGTATCTATCCATAGTTATATGATTACGCAGCATTAAATCTCAGTATCATAATACATTGAATTAGGTACATTTGCAGTTTGCTGTTTTTTAGTGTTTTATGTTATGCCTTCAGTGCAATCATCTCTCCTGAACTCTTGCGAGATATAACTTTCAGCCACACCTGGTCTCTTCTTGTGATGACATTAATTTTGTAAAAACTGGTTTTTGTGGTTGAGGCTGTGTTTACCCCTTCAGCCTTCTTTTCTTCTACTTATCTTGGCTTGGCCTTCTCAGGGTGTTGTGGGATTTGATCCATCATGGCATTACTGTAAATTTCTTTAGGTCAATAAAATTTTAATTTGCCCTAAAAATGGTATTCTTAATTAGTTCAATTTAAGAGCCAGTTGTTTTAATGGCTGTTCTGTAACTAGATTAGCATAATTCGTCGAGTATCTGAACTTAAGTACTTTCTTATTTGATTAACTTCGAGTTCATGCGTTGAGAAGCATAAAGTTTCAACATTTCACTAGTGTCCAGAAGAGCTAGATCTAAAGAACACGTGTATTTTTACTGAGATGTGAATTGCCGCTAATAGAAGAATTAGATATATCGTCTCTGGAAGTCTTCTCTTCAAATAATAGAGATGAAAAAAGCTGTTGATGCTTGGACTCAACTGTTGTTAAAACTCTCTAGGTGCTTTATCCGTATATAACTGCCACGACCAGTTTCTTAAGTTGATCGGATTTTTTGGTATGACAGGTCTTACTTATATACCTGAGCAATCTCTGAAGATATATGCAACTTCGAGCATTGCCACTGGTATATTCTGAGGCGGTTACTTTCAAGTTTAATTGATTTCATCTTGGTTCTGGCAAGATATGCGAATTGCTACATGGTTCTTGGTGCGCTTCTCTGTTCATATGAGCTACACAAGTTGGTCACTCAAATTTCTCTACTTAAGCTAGCCCTCATGTTGTATAAACCTGGATTGATACATGGCCTATTTCATACACATTTAGAGCATGCAAGTTTAGGGAATTTCAAGTGATACTGGTCCTTTCGGGTCCTTACATGTGAAGAGTTCAATTTGCACCTGATTGTAGGAATCATTTCATGCAAGTTTTGCATTGATTTGAGACTCATATATCTAGTCTGAGGTAGTACAGGAAGAAAACTATTGTCCATCCATTTCGACGACAGATTTAATTCATTGTTGTCAACAGTAGTTCTCTTCCATCAATATGAACGTGTAAGCTTATTGTGTATATGATTCTTGTAATCTTTCCTTTACGTTTGAAAATTCCAGCCCGGATATTTTTGGTCTTCACTGAAGGGCTGTTCAGCAAGGCACAAGATACATTATCTTTGTGCAAGTCACTTTGACCAAAATTTGCTAGGATTTGCTATGTTTTCATATTTCGGAAATTCAATTTGATGCTGCACCTGATTGTGACACATGATCATAATATATAATTTCAGCAAAAGATCTTGTGTAATTTGGAATTCAATAATTGGGACACATAGTCATGCAAACGATAATTTGTACTTGCAACAGGTTTGCCTATTGGACCCCAAAATTAAAATATAATGTATCATTAGGTCGAGGTGAACCATATAATTGTGACATCTTTGCATTTGATGAAGTGGAAAGGTCATTATTATCTACAGATTTGTGACATTCCTGCACTTTCCAAACATGCTTGAGATTTTGTGCAAATAATATATGAACTTGGACAATCAGATATTGGATTTGAGTTTAAAATTTTAGCCTGGAACCAAAAGGGACAGCTTGCTTCTTCATCTCTCCAACCTAATATTGGTTAGGTAAATGAACAACTGGAGGTCTGACCTTTTAGCAATGCAGTTAGTCCATGGAAAATAATCTTTGGATTGCAAATAATTGTCTTTTCAATATGAACTAATTATACGTGTATTATGCTTAAGAATTTGTAAAATGGGCAAAATCCTATTTAACATCTCAATAATATATATATATATATATATAATTTATTCCTCCAGAGCAAAAAAGATTAAAACCTTTTATGCTTCTAGATAAATTTACAAGTTGTAGTTGTCCTACTATTCCATATGGATGGAACACCCATTTTCTAGAATCGTGTAAGTCTATTACATACAATGGACGATCATCATAGGATTTAATATAACTGCGGACGCAAGTCAAAAATCAACAAATACTTGAGAGAAATTTCTTTCCCTAGTCCTTTCCTTCAGACAATTCAAATCATCAGTAAGGCAAACTTAAAAGGTAGTCATATTAGAAGTATCCAAATTGAAAGTGGTTACTAGGTTTCACACACTAGGGTTAATATCCTTTTTAAGAAATACGAGCCGATTTTTTAAAAATCAAGCGTGCTTCGCATTTTACACTCATATACTTATTTTTGCATTCCAGAAAGTGCAATATAATCTCTTTATTTTGCCATTAAAATTAGCTCGAAAAATCTTAATCTCATAGAAAATCACTTTACCATCCACATCTAATATTTTTGCATTTTAAAGTTTGATTTTGGGTGCTTTTGATCTAATAATTATATGTCATAAAAAAATCACGTTTGGACCTCGATTATAAATTTATGATTTTAGAATAAAAATCGAGAAGAAAAAATAAATGAACTATGTAATCAAGGAATATTATCCAAATATGAATTTTTTAGCTTTAACTATTTAAAAATCTATTACATAAATAAACTATATAACTTGAGGATACACCTACATAAACAAATTAAAAATTCAATTAATAAAACATCACCAACATAATTAATACCTAATACATGCATGCTCTAATATTCTAACACCTTTTCTTCCCTGAATAATTAATTAGTAGAGACAATCTCAATAATTGTCGAGATTATTGCATTATTCTATCTCGATTCTGATTTAATTCAATATTAAAATATTATATTAATGTGATCATTTTAAAATAAAAATTCAAGCTCCAAAAACTATTTTTAGGGAGTTAATAAAATATTGCAAATTTTTAATAGGATATCAAACTAAAACAATCTGTTTATACTCTCATAATCCTCTTAAGCAGAGGACAAAGGATAAAAAAGTGAAGTCAAAATAAATATACAAATAAGGATTTTTTTTTTAATATAATTAGAATCCACGCGCCATCAGAAGCGTGATGAATTAAATAACAGACACGTCACCTTGATGGTGGGTCCCGCCTCTTATTATCTCTCATGCCCGGCCTGCCTACCATTTCCACTTCCACTTCCCTAGAAACTGACCGCTCCCTCCACACTAGAATTCCAATTTCCCAATTTACCCTTAGTTTTCTGCAAGTCTACACTTATATTTATATCTATAGCTATCTACATCTATTTATACAAATAAAAATTAAAGAGAGATGGCCAAAGGAGCATGCCTCGTCAAAAAGATAAAAATATGAGAATCGTACATTTTAATTTTTAAATGATAATAATATAATATATTTATATCTATTTTTTTGAGGGTTTTTTATATCATTATATTATAGGTAAGTTTATTAAAAATATAATCTGTGTGAAAATTCAATTCAAGTGTGCATAAATTGTATTATTGTATTTATTCGAAAGAACAAATAAAAAGAAAAAAATTGTCCACTCCCAAGAATTAATAAAGCAAAATCAAGAACCTAAATCAATAAAAAATAAATAAATAAAGAAGTATGAGTAGGTTTAGTCTAATAACTATTGTTATATTTTTCTCTTTTGTTTTCTCCTCTCTCATTTTTTAATCACATTTGCTTAAATGTTTTCTCGTATATATCTTCATTCTCCTTCTTATTATTTTTCTGTATTTTATTTAATTAATTTTATATTATAAAATCTTTTCATTAATATTTTTTTGACACGCATATGAAGTGTGTTTTATCACTAATATTATATAGAATTGAAGAAAATCAAATAGTGGTTGTACGTGATTTTGATTTGACATGCAATTTTTTTTCTCTCCTTTATCTCTTATATTCTCTCCATACAATCTTTTTTCTCTTTTTTGTCTCTTATATTCTCTCCATCTCTCTGTTCAAACACATGTTTTCTATTCCTATTCTCTCTATTTAATTTTATTTTTAGTCATATTTTAATTTTATTTCTCATCTCTCTTTTTTTTCCTCTCTTCTCCTCAATATCATTAAATTAAATTATATTTAGAAAAAATCTAATCATTTTTTCACCTTAATTTATTGATTTTTACCATTTTTTTTCATTTTTTCTATACATACATTGAGTATGCTTTTCTGACTAATATATATAATTGAAGATGACTAAATATTGATATATCATCGTGCTGAAATGAAATTTTTCATGAGTCAGCTAATAATCTCTTAGAACACGTGTTTTATTATACACATTTTATTTTATTTTTGTAATCTTTTCCACCCACATTTTGCTTACTTCTCTCTCTCTAATGTTTTTTTGACGAATCACATTTTCTCATTTATTTTCCTAAGCTCCACAAAATTTACTAAATATTTGTATATCTTTTGATAATTATATTATATCAATAACTGTGAGAAGTAAAATTAATTTTTCATTTTTTGGGGAAGATATTTTTTTATTTATTTATTGGAGACAGTGGTGAGGAAAAAATATAGCATGGTAATAAAATATGAATTTAGGCTTTATTTGTAGCCAATGTCATCACTAATGCTTTGTTTTTGTCTCAAAATGCTGGTGAAAAGTTTAGAACTGAAATATTGTTTTTCCTTTTTTATTTCTTTGTTGTCAATTGATTGGAATTTAATTGTTTTGATTACCCAACATTCTGTCTAATTATACCAAACCTGTTCCAATAAGACAAAATGACTAGAAAAAGGTTATTTTGGTTTAACACTATACCCTATGGCACTAGGACAAATAGCCAGAAAACCATACAAACCACTTTAACAACATTCATTTATTTATTTATATTCTCTCTAAGTATCTTCTCCCACATTTAACCCCTATTTTTTTATTTATTCCAAGGTTGGGGACATGAATTCTAAATATGAGATAGGGATATAGAAAAATTCTATGATTGTGTTAATGTTTTATAAAGAACTCTATAACAATTCTTTAGGTTTTTGGCTTAGCTTAATGGCAAAAGAGCCTAAAGTGTTATTTTTGTGAGGAAAGAATGGATTAAAGTGGCAAAATTATTTATTTAACAGGGTAATATAAGAATTTTGTGGAAGCCAAGATATCATTTTATTTATGGGAGATAATATATGAAGGGAAGCTTTCAATAGAATATTTGAATTGAAAATCAAGTTCAGATGTCAAATTTGATCCAATATTAAAAAAGTACAAATTTTGGAGATCAAAACTTGATCCCAACGAGCTTGATCCCGAACACCTCAATTTGTCCGACGAACATCAGCTCATAGGTTTGTTGGAGTGACATTCAACTATAATATTCTTATACAAAGTTAGTTTATATCGATAAGATAGATAAGGTTGAATAAATGAATAAGAGAAAGAATGCTAGCATACCTTATGAACACTCTTTAGGATATATTTATAATTTTACGACACGACATAGTTTTACGACACGACACATGACAAAATTCTAACCAAGTATAATGCGTATGTTATATGATATAGATTTCAAATTTTATCCTTATCAAGTTCAAATTGAATTTGATCTATGAAAAATGTGTGTAAGATCATATCTTTTAAGTAGTGGGGTTAATTTTGTATTTAATACCATCGTTATTAGAGGTGTTTAATAGTTGCAATCACCTAAAATTTAGGCAGTTGAAAGCTAAATATAACATTTTAGTAGAATTTATTTAAGTTGGTTTGAATTGGAGAATTTTGGGGACAAAATTTTAAAATTTTGTAATAATAAAATTCCTTTCATTTATTTGGATAATATATTACTGTGCATTACAAATCCTTTAGTAACCCACCTAGGGGATTTTGCCCAAATAATAAGATTGAGGCCTCACAACTAAGAAGTATTGAAACTAATGTGGGTTTTTGTCTCTTTTATATTAGTTTCTCCTTTGAATGTACTTAATGAATTTTGAAATATGAATGTTATGATTGATAAATATTAAAGCAATTTTTTAAAAAAATCTTAAATTCAATCAATACTGTAGGCATTTAAAATTTCTATTGTCAACTCCTTCCATTCAATCCAAATACAACTTTAAGATTGATTTGTGCTCTATTTTATTTATTTAGTTATTAAATATGATTTTTTGAAGTATCAATAGAAATACATATTTTAGAAAAATTAATTGGCAGCAAATTGACTTAAACTTTGTATCAAAATCTCTTGTAGAGAGTAGAGAGAATATAGGAAAATATTTAAATTTGAACTACAAACTTTTTTTTTTTTTATCCTTTTAGGGGTATGAGATTTCAAATAAGATAGGAAATGTTATGTTAGACATATATATATATATATAATAATATTATAAAATAAAATATTAAAATTATTATATATACTTTTAAAATATTATCATATAAAATTTAACAAACTCATAATTCCACTTAAATATCACCCAATTAGATAACATAAAATTTTCCTCGTTTGGTGGCATCCACTTGCATATCAACAACAGTTGAAAGTACAGAAGGTTATTTTTGGAATTGGAATTTCCAGCCCGCCGGGCATACTCCCATTTGCTTTATTAGCCTTTAGATTCTAACAAAAAAGTAAGAAGTGATAATTCTTATTTTTCAATTACTTTTTTTCATTTTTTTGTGTATAGCTCATAATAAATTGCGTACATACATACGCACAGCAAAAAGAAACAACTTAAAATATACTCTAAATTTATTGTGTTGATTAAATATATATAGTACGATAATTTTATTTTATTTTTATCTTGAGCATTGAACTGGCCAGCATATATTGAGTCTTTTGTTGAGATTTCGACATCTTTTTCAAGAGAGGCAATTCTGGGGTGGTGGCATAGTAATAGTTATACTTTTTCGAACTGAGATTAATATCACTATTATAATTATTATTATCTGATTCCAGCTTTGCTTGTTGCACAGTGCCAAGGGGCAAAGTTTTCTGCTTTGAAGGTCAAGCATGTGATCTGAAATCACTGAGCTCTTTTGTACCCTCAGTGTAATTTTCAGCTCTACTTTTCGACTGGGTCTAAGTTATTTCGTCGATTCTATCTGGGTTTTGATTAAAAATTTGTTATTGAAGTTGAGAGAATATCTGCAGTCTTCTAAGCTATTTGGGTTGAGCTGATCTTTTTGAGCTTTTTTTTTTTATCTACAAATTTTGTTGGATTTTTTGAATAAAAATTGGTTCTTGAAGGGAAGAAACTATTGTTTTTAGCTTTCGCGATTTTGGGTTTTCTTGAAAGTGGAAGAAAGGTTTCCCTTTGTAATATTTGATTTATTTTCTGAAATGAGTTTGAGTTGTTTTACGTGATTCTGGGCGGATTTCTTATGAAATTGCACTGGAATTGAGGGACTATTTTGGTATAACTTTATATAGAGGGAGGCGGGGGTGGTTAAAAATTCTGATTTATTGGGACTTTTGATGATTTTTGGGTATGCTAAAGATGGGATTAGGTGATGATGGCTTAAAAGTGGAGTCTTGGGATGTCAAGAAATCAAAGGGTAGGAAGAAAAAAAATGATGATGCTGTGAAGGGGACTGGATGTTGCATTGGGTTAAGGTTTATTGGCAGCTGTATTACGTCAAGATCTAAAGTCGATAGCTCTATTAGTGGCATCAGCACTCATGGTATTGTCCTCATTTTCTGAAAATGTTGTGTTTGAGTTGTAAATTGTGATTGATATTATCTTTTGTTATTGCTCATATTAGTTCTCTGTTTAGCTTGATACGAGCTCCAAAATTCTTTCTTTTTAATTAAAGAAGTTATTTTCATTTTTGTGTTGGAGTTGTATGTGTTTGCTATACTTGCAAGTTGTACTGATTATATTTTGGATATGCTTTGGTGAGCTATACTGATTGTTGATTAATAGAGATGGAAAGAGGCAGCCAAAACAAAAATAGATGATCTTCTGGATCTATGAAAGTTAAGTTTGCATCTGATAAAATCCAACAAACATATGGACACATTTAATAGTTAGGAAGATTTTGATAGTTCTGATTCTCAAATCAAATATTTTTTTCTGGAAAGGAAGAAGATTGGGAGGGAGAAGCGATTGGAATTCTGTTAGCAAAACAAGCGGAGTGATTGAATGTGTTGGGAGTTTTTGGTTCTGGTTGGTGTATAGACCACTATAACCACCACTTAGAGATTCTTTGGGATTTGAAAGTAATATTCCGGTGTAGCAAGGTTGAATTGGCTTCAGAAACGAGTTTATAGGTTTTTTTTTCGTAATAATTTGTATCTTAGACGAAATAGACATTTTCGTTTTCAATCAATGAGTTCTCTAATGAAGTTCTGCCATTATTCTTATATTCCATGAATATGTCTATTTATTTTGGAAATTGTGGGTATTTGAGGACTACTGGGAACTTGGGTTGCTACTGCCGGCGTAATAAATTTTCTATAGCTACATGAAATTATAGATGCAACACTAGTAGGAAATAAAATGAGAGAAACTATGCCATGTGGTTTGGGCATGCTCAAAGAAGGCCCATTAGTGATCCATGAAAGAGTTATCAAATAAACACAGAGCAAAATCAAACTCGGAAGTAGATTTGATTACATTGACTGATGGAGTAATATATGTGCTTGTGAGAAACAAATTAATGGTTAGATGGACTTTCTTTAGCCAACTTCTAAAGGGCTGGGGAAATTAGTTGCATTTAGTTGAACTGAGCTGCATTACTGGAAGAATGCATAATTATTGGTCTCCATGAATTTTATTTGGATTACTTATTGATTCAAGTATTCTGTCTTCTATTGTTCGAACATAAATCTTGTAAAGCGTTCTATCAAAATGTTTACTGCATATACGTCGTTTATTTTGGTAGTTATTGGTATTTCTTATCTAACTTAGTTTCAGTTTTACGTGCAACCGCCTTATTATTGGCTAAGTGTATGTTCAAATCCATACATCTTAGGAACCCAAATATGTAATTCAATCTGTTGTATGCCCAATTGCTCAAGTATCCTTGGCAGTAATTTTGATACTTTTAGATAAATTTTACAAGGAGACTCGTTGTGAACTGGTGATAATATGGTTTGGGAGCCTAGTGTTATAACCATCCACAAATTTATTTTCTTATTAGAGTTGTGACCTTAGTAAATGGTAATCACGGTTCTCTGGGCACTGGAAATGGTTTATCTGTGCGGGTTGTGGTTATAGAGTTCATTATACCAACAAGATGGTATCATGGCAAGACTACATTGCGCAGTGCATATGAAATAAAGTTAATTTCTAATTGTAATTGCTCAAAAATGCCTGCTTCGTTTGTTGTTTTGGTGCCCTGTTAGTAGACATGGGTTAGTACTTGATTGTATGAAGTGACATTTTAAAGTTGTCAGAGGTTACTCTTGGTTGATCAATTCAGGCACAGAAATCTTGCTTTTGAAGTGTTCTAATATTATCCTAAATACATTTGAGAACTATGCGTGAAATGCATTGCTGACAATGTGCACTCTTCTATTGCATGTTTAGTGACAAACCTTGTTACAGTGTTATTAGATATTCATCCCCATTTTGTTGGTTCAATAAGTTATGATCTGTAATCATTTGGTATGTTATGCCTGGTCTGCACCAGACAATATACTTCTTACTTTCCATATCATGAAAGTAGTATCTTTCTTCTTATCTGTTTCATTGTGCATATGATCAGAAAGTAAATCTACAAATGATAAAAGCAGAGACCAACCAGTTGCCCCTGTAATCCCATCCACCACCACGAGCAATGCTGAAAGTAATTGTTCCAGCTCCAGACTTGAAGAGGAGCTTAAAGTTTCGTCCCGGCTGCGTAAGTTTACATTTAATGACCTTAAGTTGGCCACAAGAAATTTTAGACCAGAATCCCTTCTTGGTGAAGGGGGATTTGGTTGTGTGTTCAAGGGATGGATTGAAGAGAATGGTACGGCACCGGTTAAACCTGGGACAGGACTTACTGTTGCTGTCAAAACCCTGAATCATGATGGACTTCAGGGTCACAAAGAATGGCTGGTTTGATCCTTTCTCAATTCAATTTGCTTGAAGTGGTTCTGCTTTCTGTTTTAGTAGTCTTACCTTGTGCAGTCTTACCTTGTGCTGGATTATCCTGACTTCCTATTATTTGGCAGGCTGAAGTGAATTTTTTGGGTGACCTTGTTCATCCTAATTTGGTTAAATTAGTTGGTTACTGCATTGAAGACGATCAGAGGTTGCTCGTTTATGAGTTCATGCCTAGAGGAAGCTTGGAGAACCATCTATTCAGAAGTATGTACCTAGCCTTCTTTCAGTGCACTTGCATTGATGAATTTGTGAAATTCAAATTGTATCATGCAGGATTGTGTTGGGAGAATGTTGTTCTTACTTGTATAACACTAACTCTCTATGGAAGTGTAGTTGAGAATACTATTAATATTTTCTGAGTGATAAGATTTGTGTGCTTGTACATATCCTTTTCAATTATGATTTTGTTATTTGAAGCTTTGGTTTAGAGGACACTCTTGATTTTCAAGTTGGAATTCTTAATTATGATACTCAAGCACTAAAGTCTAACTTGACTTGATTATAGGAAATACTCATTTCGTATCTTTCCATTCTAGTTTGGTTCTCCTGTGAGCGTGCAATATTTTTAATTTTGTTTAGTGGGGTTACGTAGGCGTGGATTAACTTTTGCTGTGAGGAGGGTATACATCCGCTAGTTTGGGTATATACCTTTTTATTCTGATTCTCTCCCACCCTTCCATTAGGATTTTAACTTTAAAAAAAAAGAGTAATTAACATGGTAATGTTTATCTTGAAAATGTCATTTTAGCATGTCTTTGTATACATATCTTATCTAAATCATGGCCGGGCTGTGGTGGAATTTTTTGACAGCATATATAGATAAATCAACATTCCAAAATTTCCCAATTCGTAATTTGTCAGCTCCCATCAGCCATAGCTCCTGTATTATATGGCTAAAATGAGGATGATTTTTTTAAAATATGAATATTTCTCTATGTTAGCATCCATGTAGACAGAGATTTTATTGACTGGGAATACTCTGGGCATATATAGCTCAATTATCGCTTGCAGTGACTCAAGCAATTGGCTTATAGTGCTAAGGTTCAAAATGCGATGGTGAGAGTTTCTGATTGGAATTGTGGTTTGCCAACATCATTTCTGTCTGCAGCTTGCTTTGGCCCTCCATCAAATAATGAATCTTTGGTGAATTTGGAGTATAAGATGCTTGATCTTGAGAAGGCATTGGGCATGCTTTGAAAATATTTTAGCATATCTGTGCTGCTTGATGTATGTTGGGTGTTAAACCTGGGTATTTGGATTTGGACATAATAGCTACTTTATGTGCACAATGATCTAATCTCTAGATATGGATGGAGGCAATGAATGGGTACCCTCTACCTTAGTGATCGATACTATGGGATAATCTTAACAAATTAAAAAGTGAAGGCAGTAATCATCCCTTTAATAAAGCAGCACTAAACTGAAGTTTTCTTTGGGGAACAGTCCTATTCAGGATCAGATTTTATGCTTCAAATCTTTCCTTTATGCCCCATTTTTTAAACAATTTTGAGTCCGAATGTATGACATTTACATGGCAAAAGGCAGTATGAAACTTGCTTCCTTATTACATTTGTTTCACTTCTTTTGTAGAGCTCATATGGATTTTCGATAATATGTGCAGTATGCCTTATTCTAACATTGTTAATTGTAGGGTCCCTGCCACTTCCTTGGTCTATCAGGATGAAAATAGCTCTAGGTGCTGCAAAGGGGCTTGCTTTTCTGCATGAGGAAGCAGAAAGACCAGTGATATATCGTGATTTTAAGACGTCTAACATCCTGTTGGATGCTGTAAGTTCTCAACACTTTGTAACCACTTTCTTTTAAATTACACTTTGGCCTGATATATGTATTAACGCTTACTAGAAATTTATCTGACTGTATAACTTATTCTTCCAGGAATATAATGCCAAACTTTCTGACTTTGGACTTGCTAAAGATGCTCCAGATGAAGGAAAAACTCATGTTTCTACACGTGTGATGGGAACCTATGGTTATGCAGCCCCAGAATATGTGATGACGGGTAAACTTTATTTTTTGATTCCATCTTGCTTTCATATTGTTGTGATGCTCCTGTCAGAAAGCAACCTATGGAAAAGAACCAGTGGAAACTAGTTCGCATGGATTAACATATTGAATATGAAGATACTGAAAGATAAGGAAGAAACAGTTTCATGATCTGTGTAAGTGTTGCGTGTTGAGAATGTGGTTCTGGGAGTGCGAAATAGCATCAGATCAAGCTGTGCTGTGCCACCTCTAATTTCTCACATTGCCTGGCGTGTGTCCAAATGTGTGGACTTTGTCAAAGAGGGAAAGGAGATTATGAAACTCCATCCCAAATTGGACATTGTCTGTTTTTCTGAATGAATTATGATTATGATTTTTGTGTCTGACTTCTCTGTTTGAGTACTCCTTTATGGTTGTAAACAAGCCTGCCAGTGTATGCCTTCAAGCTGCACATCATGCAATTGGCAGTAACAAATTTATATTCCCCTAATAGGAAAAAAGAAAAAAATCTTTAACAAGTTGTACACCATAAAAATATAAGGAAACTTCCTTGTTCTAATTAGGTGATGTACAATTAAACACGTGAAGTTAGTAAAGTTTGTTATATATTCTGACCCGTGTATTGGGAAGAACATCTGCCATGAAACGAGCTCTACATTTCTTAAACTTAAAGGATTACTTAATGATAGCTAGCTAAACTTTTAGCTGGATCTACCTATTGTTCATTGTCTTTGACGGAATTACTGCTACTACTCAAAGGACTGAAAACATGCATCTAAAAATTCCAAGCTTAACTCTGACATATTGTGGGAAGTTGGCTTATTTAAATATGTTGGTTGCTCTTGTGGTTTGCTTTTAATTGTTTTCATTAGTTTCAGCTGAGTTGGCAACAGGCTGTGATGATTGCCTTAATTTGGTTATGGTAGTGTGAGATTCTCATGTACCCCTGAACAAAAGAAAAACAAAGAAAAATGGTTGTCTTGTGTGTGGAGATTTTACTAATACTCCACATACACACAAAAATAAGAAAACAAAAAACAAAGAGAAAAACCCATTCCCTTTCTATGATGTAATGCTGCTCGTCAGTTAGTCTTGGGCATATTATCTCTATTTGTGAGGAAGCATGAAAACTACCATGGATGGACATTATATGCTTTGGATGCCCTTTGTTTATGGCACTCATTGCTCTGTGGCCTTCTATTTCCTTCTACTGAGATTGAAGTTCTTAAAAAGACATAGTATGATTAAGCTCATGAGGATTATGACATAAGTCCTTGCACTTCGATTTTGTATTGGTGTCACTGGATATCTTAACTTGGGTTATTATTTGTCTTGGTTTCTTGTGCACTATTACCTATAATGATGACTTAGGATTTCATAGCTAAGTCCCATGACATATGGGGATTTAAGAGTAAGATAGATGCTCTGCTTGAACTCAAGAAATTCTGTTTGGCACTATGGGGAACATTTATGGTAAGTGATTTCTTCTGCTTTTTGGGATATCTGTCTTTTATTCTGATAGAGTTGTATCTATTCTTGTTGCAGGACATCTTACATCAAAAAGTGATGTCTATAGCTTTGGTGTTGTCTTGCTCGAAATGCTCACAGGTAGAAGATCAATGGACAAAAACCGTCCTAATGGGGAACATAACCTTGTGGAATGGGCTAGGCCTCATCTGGGTGAGAAGAGACGGTTTTATCGTTTGATAGATCCTCGGCTTGAAGGTCATTTTTCGATTAAAGGTGCCCAAAAAGCTGCACAGTTGGCAGCTCGCTGCCTTAGCCGGGATCCCAAAGCCAGGCCTCTGATGAGTGAAGTTGTTGAAGCTTTGAAGCCTTTGCCAAACCTCAAGGATATGGCTAGCTCATCTTACTACTTTCAGACGTTGCAAGCTGACCGGGTAAGCTCCAGCCCGAATGGAAAAAATGGCCTGAGAACTCAGGGGTCATTCTTCAGAAACGGACAGCAGCATCCAAGAAGCCTCTCAATTCCAAATGGTACTCATGCTTCACCATATCATCAGTGTGCTCATAATTCACCAAAACCAAATGGTAAACCATAGAATTGGGTTAGCAGATATGTGTTCCGTCTTTCTCCATTCTTTTTCCTCACCGCCAATATCGAAATATGTCGTTTGCCCGTCGTCAGATCACTGGAAAAGGATACACATTCTATTGTCATTTGATCTTAGAGGGACATAACTTCCACTTGGAAACAATGTAATGCAAACGGAGATGAAGTTTATGGAGTAAATATGTAAATGTTGGAATGCCTCCCCATCTCCCTCCCCTCTTACCCCTTTGCCTCCTTTCCCACCCCCCTCTCTTCTAAGTTACGTCACACGGTTTAACAATTCTGAAGTGCATTTTCAAATGTAAGTATCTCCCCTCATACCACCTGTACGGTGCTGGTGTTTCTAACATGACAGGCAATATGGGGGGTCTTTAGTAACGAGTCTAAATTATTTCCTTCGTGAATGAATGCGTTGATTGATTTTCAGTGATCAGTTTTCGGAGCCATACGTTGTGTGTTTTAGTGCTAATTTAGCCTAAGGGATAATTCATACAGTAGTGTCTCGGAATGCTTGTTCACTCTGTAAAGTTTGCTTCCCATTATAATTGTAGGTATGTTATAATTTTGTCTAGTGAAAAATCGTTTGATGTTAAGAAGTGTACTGGAATCTTGGACTGGAGAACTGTAAGTGAACTTCTCTCTGCTTGTATAGTCACTGTAACATTTGACAAGCTATAAAATAATATTCTAAACATCTCTGGAACCAGTAAAGTAATTCTGATGGATGTGATGTATTTGAAGTAGACTGGCAACTAGAATTTCTCCAATTGTCTATAATTTTGAGGTCATCTTTACAACCCCTGAGACGTGCAGAAACTCCAATAAGCATTGCTAACTGCAAAAGAAATCAGCCCAAAGTAATGGATGATGTATGGTCGGAGAAGTTCGTTTGGGGTGATATGAATCGCCCTCGCATATCACCCTCTTGCATGTTGCTGCACTCTTAAGCACAAAAGACCTAACATAATGCCCACCTAGACTCAAAATAATTGTTGTACATAATGTTGTCGAGGATGTAATATCTGAAGTTTTGATCATCAAGAAAAGACTATTTTTCCAAATTTTAGGATGGCTCATTTGTTCAAGTCTTGATTTTTCAGGTTGTGGAATACATGCCTGCAGAATAAGAAGGCTTTGCTTAAAGACCACAGGCCAAAACTTGAGAGGTTTGTTTGTTGGTCCAAGGAATCCAGTATAAAAAGGGAAAGGGATTTTCAGGTGCTAGTGAACATTAAAAAACAGCAGCCTAAGCTGAACGGTTTTCATTTCGGACAGAAGATAATTGCAGAGAATCAAATTCTGGAATGAGTAAACTTCTATGCATGAATACAGTGCCACGTATGTCACTGAAGTCCAAGAACATCTTGGCGCATTATACGTGGCGTCCGGGTATACAAATTTGTAGGTGTTTAGAGAAGGGAGAGGGGTTGAAAACAGCAGTTTCACATGCTCACCTCTGCAGAAGTTTTGAGCTGACAATCATTTCCAAGAAAACATTTTGCCTCCTCGTCGACCCTTATCATTTTGTTGGGTGAAATATTGATACTTATCACATCAGAAAAGTGGTTTACGGGCTATGCACAACTTACCAAAGTCTACCCATCAGGAGCCTTGAGTCATACTCAAATTATAGTTTTATTATCTGCTGAATTAACAATTCGATTCCATTAACAACATTATTTTTAACAATGGCTTATGTCATGCTGATAACCAGGAAGTGCCAAAACAATACTAGATCATAGTGTTCCTCTTGCATAGGTTCTCTGTCTCACGCAACCTTCCTGGTAAGCTGATCCTTGGATGTGCTCTCAAATATCTTATCAGCATTTCCAACCTCAAAACCATCTCGCCTATGGAACTCTTCAACCTACGTAATGGAGGCAAAAGGTTTAGGAAAACACAAGACAGGCGCTTTAATTCAGCAAGCAAAATGATCACTGGCATAACAATTAGGAAAACAGGACATGCATTTTCGACGTTGGTTAAAAATGCCAGGAATTCTAAACTTGCTTATCTATGCAGAACATAATGCAAAACAGCGGTGATCAACACTACAGGAGCAGAATAAAAAGATAGAAGCAACAAATTACCAATGCACGTCTAAAACCTATTCATGATTTCTCCTTTTTTCATGGTGGAATGAAGATAAAGTGTATATCTAATAAAAGTCTACTAAGTAGAAAGAAAAATAGGTATTTTGTTGTTGCTGAGAATCCAGACATGATTTGCGCCCTAATTTGTATTTGTGCCTTAGTCTGGATGTACCACGCATGAAAGGGGAGTTTTCACAAGAATGAAGGCACATATATAACTGCTGAAATGTAGAATTGCCCCTCCCAGCTGCCCCTTCTCTTCTTGTCTGCCCTGGCATGGATGTGTGACCCAGTGCATGTTTAGGCTGGTGGTGCAAGTCTGAATGCTATTGCACACTATAAATAAAGGCTAGTCCTATGGAAATAATAAAACATAAAAAGCATGGAAGCAAGACTATAATGTGCAGCAGAAGCTTTAAGGAAGCCATTTCATTGACAGCATTACTTTGTCAGGCAAAGAATAAACTGCAAAAACAGAAAAAAGAATATTCCATTCTTGTAATAATGTGGCACTTAATCTCCTGGTACTATGGAAAGAGCAGGATAATGTTCTCAGGATACGTTGCACATCCAGTAAAATCTTAGTCTACAAGACACAGGATATCCATGCGTGAGCTGGTACTCTATAATTTGATTTTTAGTTAACATAATAATCAGAACGCATTACTGGATTTTGAAAAGATTATTGGCATAAGTATACATCATTTATGAAGAATTCTTTCATTCCTTTTCAATCTGTTTTTAGGAAGAAATCAAAGATTCAATACATGGAAAACAGCAAAATATTCAGTTAAAGGAAAATAATAAACCTTATTCTCTGGTAGATTTTTGAACTGAGGAAGTACAAGGCGTTCAGCAAACTCAATGTAAGAGCACGGGATAGATTCTGTGATTCCTTCAGCAAACTGGAAGGAAGCTGAATCTGCCACTGTCGAACTTTGTAACAAGAGACCATCAGGGCTCACTGATATGAAAAGACAATAACGAAGTAAGTCATCTGCTTTATCTTTGAGGAATTAAGTAGATCATATGTATAAACTGAGTCCTAAAAATTCCTTTTTGTTTTATCAACAAAGCAAATGACGGCTCTTAATCACTTACAAGAGAGGATGCTACATATAGCCATTTTCTATTCATTCAGAAAGTTTTAGAGTAATTTGTACTAATAATACAAAGAACCACCTGAAACATGTAGAATAAAGGAATCCAACAAAATAATCCACAAAAGAAATTCTTAATTAGGATAACTCTAGTGAAAATTTTCTCTTCATCACTCCCTACTTCACTTAGAAATCTCATTTGATGGAGAATGTTGAATCCAAATTTCCAATTGAATATTGTGGAGTTTCTGATAATTAATTTTATGCAAGAAAACAATTAAGTTCCAATTTTATCTGTAATGGGTTCTGCAAGTTCCAGCACAAGGACGAAAGGATAAAATTAGAGCTAATGCAGATTCTGGCCCTTCCATGTTAATAGATAATAGGTATTTAGATAAACCAGCTATCTTTGCTTGTCCATGTTTTCAATTCCTGAGTCATCAACAAAAGACATACCAAAAAAAGGACAGATGTATGTTGATTACAGACAACATCCATATACAGATTTCTTATATTTCAAACTACATATAGTTGAAGATGTCTCTGGAATATAAACTGACGTACATTTATGAGAAAACAGGTTATACCAGAGATCTCCAAGAAGAAATCAACTTATGTGAAAAGTGTCAGAAAAGTTATGCTTGAGTAATAGTTAAGAAAAGTTTTCTTACATTTCAAAACTAAAATATATTGGAGGCAATAGAATAGTACATACTGACCCTTTAGAATGCCTCCCTCAGAGTTCAACTTGAAACCATTCTCCTCAATGAACTGATTAAGATTTCTGATCTTTTGCAAATGTGATTTCAGCCGATGAGCAGATATAGTAACATGATTTAATGTGTATCCATTAACGAGAGTCCAAGCAGCATATTCACTTTCCCTGGAAATTTACAAGTTATCCAGTAGTTAGAGTGCCAAGTGCAGTTCAATTGGACTTGAAACAAAATAAAGTCCTAATGTTCAGACAGATAGGAAACCAAAAGCTTGCTCCATCAGATGTACATAGTGAGAAGTCAACCAAATATCTAGATAATGCAAATCCAAGTTTTGGTCCTTGTTCTACAGGCAGGAACAGCCAATTCATTCAAATGGAATCTTATTTTTTTATGCAGAGTCTTAGGTAAAGGATATTACATACCTAGCCAGCTGTTGGAATTCAGAGTATGAGGGTTTTTCCCATGTCAAACATCCCAGTGCACTGGCCAAAGCCGCATGCATATTCCCATTTCCGGATGACTTGGTGTATTTTCTAATTATTTTCTGCACACAAGAAGCAACAAGTGGAACACATTGACACTACAGGAGCATGCATAACATAAACAGATTTTATGCAACAGAATGTAACAAATAATAAGCAGGCAGTAGCATTTTCATAGAATAAACGTCAAGAAGATAATTTCCCTTTGTGCACCACAACCAAATTCTGAGCAATTAAGCAAACAAAGAACTAAACTCTAAATAAACCTGAGCTTCCGGAGTCATTTGATCAACAAGAAGTTCTGATATAAATATCCTTGGTAAGGGTCCATTAACACCTGCACCAGCATCGGAATGCGGAATGTTGGGGGGCGAAAACCAAAATGCTTTCAACTTCTTTGCAGGGAATCTCAACTCTTCTCTTTGGGCATAACCAAAATCCACAAAAAGTTTTGCCATAGAATCAATTCCATGACCATTTACCTAAGGTAATAAACAATTGCAATGCTTACTATTCCTCGCAAAATATCTGTACTGGGGGACTGTGTTAGTAAGAAAAATGTTGAGAAGTAAAACCTGGACAGAGAAAAATATGTCCTTTATTGGCAATGAAAATAAAACATGCAAAACATTACCCCGAATGTCCTAAAAGCAAAATGATCATAGCATATGCTATCATCATCAACAGAACTAACAAGCTCCACGATGGCTTTGGCTGTGGGATTTCTATTCAGATAAACAGTCTCCATAGTTGCCAAGATGTTCCTGAAGAAAGATTCCCCTCCCTGCAATGAAAAAGCACAATCCTCACTCTGTTATTGAAAAGAATTAGAATTTTTTGTTCGTTGGCTAGTCAGAACCATCAACAAACTTAACCTCATGATTATGTTTCCTCTCTTGTCATATCTTGAAGAAAACTAGCTCAATCCAAAAATGCTACACAACTATCATGCAGAATTATCAATCCCTCGAGCATTTATACCTTCATACGCATAAAAATACTATTTTCTTTGGTAATTCGTCATATTATCCACATGACACGAGCATCTGATAAATGTATTCGAATCATTAATACTTCAGAAGTACAAACTAATTACCACCGAGAAAATTATCATACACATAATCCAATATCACACCCACAGAACAATCTGATCCGCACCAAACAGGGCTATACACACCCCTAAAACAATATGCACCAAACAGGGCTGTATATATGCGTGTACAAAAATTAATCATTTACAAGACTGATTGGAGATTGAAGGAAATACCCGAAAAGGGCAATCTTGGGGAGGCCCATGATGATCATTGGAAGCTGAGATGGTTGAAAAATGATGGGTTCTCCTTCCAAGGAAATTCAAATTCCCCGGAATACTGCTTTGCAGGGAAATGAAATTCCTTCGGGAATTAGAGACGAAAAAAGATGATGAAGAAGAGAGTGATGAAAGTGCGGGGAAAAGAGAAGTTTCGACAGGAGGAGAAAATCTCAGCATGGTGTTCATTGAATCTTCAAATTCTTTTTTCTTGTTTAAGTTTTCAGGAGCAGCACCCTCTATTATCTTGCTAACAGTATCGTTTCATAGTATTTCTTGAAATGTTTTTTCTTTTCGATTTGATTTATATTGCATGGAATTCGTAACGTGTAAGACACAAAAATGCTCAAGAATTGTATGTACTAGGCGGCGATGAACTGTGTCTGTCTGTCTCTCTCTCTTGGTGTGTGTGTGTGTGTGTGGCAAGAGGTTGAAAACCTAGTTAGCATGTACGATTATCATATTTTTCTCTTAAAGTTAAGATAAAATAATTGGCATAAAAATGCATGAATAGATAGCATAGAGTTCGAATATAGAGGAGTAAAATATGAATGTAATTGAATTGTGTAGGAGCAAAAAATATGATTAATATTTATGTTATTGTGTAAATGTTGTGTTTGTAGTTAGTTTTTAAATTATGCATATTTGTAAGTAATCTGAATAAACTATTTAATAGCAATTAGAGTTCTTATTCAAATAATTTTTATTTTATTTTTTTCACAAAAAAGAGGATTCCCAACTCTTCCATTAAGATGACTCAAAATATTAGGACTCTACTATGCCTGCAAAATATAAAACATTTTCTTTTTGTGTAAAATATAAAAATTGGAGTGATTGAATAGTGGTGGACAATTAAGATCAGAGTAAAATAGAGAAATTGGACTTTGTGAGTTATATAACATGTTAAATTTTAAATCACTCCTACTTTCAAGATTTTCCATTAAACTAGTTAAAAGAGAAGTAGAGAACAAGGATAGATGTATAATAAAACATCTTAAATCCTAAAGCTAGATGTAGTATGATACTCCTATTTTTATTATGGTTCTAAGTTGGAAAAGAAAAATAAAAAATGTGAGAAATGAAGAGTATAAGAATACAAATACCATAATTTAAGTGAGAATTGAGGGTAGTTCTGAAAATTACCAACTAATTTGCATCCATAATTTAGGATAATTCAACCTTAGGCATATCATGATTCCATTGTCTCAGTTGTGAGTTGTATAAATTTTATTTTATTTTTTTGTATAGGACATAGAAATGCTCAATGGCCTAATCATTGCTAGCCAATACTGTGTTGGCATCATTATCTGCATTTGAACAAAGGACCTCCTAATTAATTAGTGTCAAACTACAACCTTTAACTCAACCTTAATTTTGGACACTTGAACAGCTGCATCCTTATCCTTGTCCACATTCGACATCAAGCGCAATCCCAAAGAGAAATTGTCAAAGACATGCAAAGAATCTGTGCCAAAGGCCCCATCTGATTTTCTCTTTAAGCTTTAGATTTGGATGTGCAAATACCTCAGATTACTTCAGACACAGACAGGGTTTCTCAGCAAGTAGAAACTAGATGACACAAGAGAAACTCTATTTATCCAAACAGAGAGAGCTTGAGCACAACAATTAAACAAACTGGGAATGAGTCAAAATGTCATGCCACGTTTGTGCCTCCAGTAAGAATTATTTTTACAACCCAAAACCATGGACATACAAGAAAATTGAGACCACATTACGAGCTCAAAACTTGATAGGAGAATCGAGGCATTGCCAGAATCAACGCTATCTACCTTATTGCTTGTTCCATATCTTGAAAAAAAAATGTTGTCAAACCTTTTACTTAGAGAAGCTCGGATTTCATGGTTTAAGAGCTACAGCCAGTCCAACCTTCGCACTTTTCTCTATAGCCCTGGTGTCCACTTCACCCGAAATGGTGATGAGAGATTTTGGACGCCATTCATGCTGTATAAGAGCGCTTGCCTTGCCATAGTTGTTCACTCGAGCTTTCACAGAGGTCAGAGGATCCAGTAAATGTTGTGTCCCAATGGTAAGAGTGTTTTCATTGGTTGAGAAGCTGTGGGTCAACTCCGCTCCAACAGCAGTATTTGTCAATGGGCTTACTGTGTGGAAGTAGGAAGCAGTGACGGTTTCACCTTTGTCATTCCTGTAGAAAGCAGCAGTCAAAAACCAAAAGGAAAAAATTAATCAACCAGTCATCTCAAAATTTGCAATACTTTCAAGTAAAACATGATCACCCATAATTCCACACTAAGTATGGCAATAATTTTTTTTGAAAATACTCACTAGCAACACACTACATGCAAAGAATTCTCCCTTTCCCCAAACACTGAGGTAAACATGAGCAGAGTCTTCCACTGAGTAAGAATTGTAAGAAATGCATTCAGCAACTGAATATGCTAAAGTTTTCTCAAGGTGTAAACGAATCGAATCGAGTTAAATATTATTATTACCGTTCAAATTTGTTTGAATTTTTATCGAATTGTGTTTGAATTTGATTTGATTGATAATCGAGTCGAACAAGGTCGATTTTCTTACACATATTTTATCATTTTTTTTTACTAATCAAGTCGAGCTCGAGCCAATCGTTAGATTTATCAAACAAAAAAATTTGTTCAAACTTCGTTTGTTATGTTTACTTAACCGAGTTCAAACAAGTTTTAGCAGACGATCTCGAGTATCAAATAGTTTGATTTGTTTTTCAACCCTATCTTCACAATAGGCAACAAACGCCCAAATTTTCTTTCATTTTTTTTTCTTTAAACTTAAAAGTACTCACAACGTCAAGGATGCAATTAGGTCAGTAGTTGTAAAACTGACTCCAGCATTGCATTTGGTAAAATTCCCCGTGGCAGTGTCAAATGAGATATCAGTCCCCAAAGCAGCCTTCTGATTCCCAGCAACACCAGAGAAGTTGACAATGGGCTTTGCGGTCAGCCCAAGGCTAGTGCTAATTCCAGCGTGCTCATGCAAATATTGAAGCTCCACCTGTTATCCCAATTACCACAAAGACATCAGATTTTAATTGCATCAGACTATAATTCACTTAGCAATAGTGCAAAACACTCCAAAAAAGGATATGAAGAACCCCACACTAAAAAATATCAATGTCATTTACCACATAGAGAAGTAAAATTACCTTGCCAGACTTTTGGTCAGGAGCAACAAAGCTAAAGATAGCCTTCACTCCAGGAGCAGGCTCATCAACAGTGATGGTTGTGTAAACCTAAATGACCAGACAACGTTCTGTTAAATGGTCATATACTCAATTTATATAGGTTTTCAAATCAAGCTAATAGTTTGTAAAGAATGATTCAAAAAAATACTGATCCAATCTGACATACCAACACACTACCACATTTTAATGGAGTAATATAGAAGGCTTGCCTTTACGCAATTCTAGAACGAATGACAAATATAAATGACAAAGAAAAGAGATAGGATCTATTCAAAGATGGTAATGAATGAGCAGATAGGATTTCCATAATGTGAACAAGTTTGGTAGATTAAGTTGATTTTATCAAATTTAAGTTGGGCACATATCAGAGATCAGGCCTTGCACAACAGCAAGTGAAGGAAATACCGTAGTTATTAAATGTCCAAATAACACCACGGAACCCAGGCCTCGAGATTTACAACAATCACAGCAAAGCACTTACATTGGAGTTGGTATCCACTTTTACATCAGTTGTGATGTTCTTGTTCTTCAGCTGGGTGTTAACATCAGCTATAAAAAGATCACCTTTCTTAGTCCCAGATGAAGTAATGGCCTGTAGAGTCAACAACACATTGAAGAATCAGACAACAACAAGTCAAACAAATCGAATATGTGACCATTAGCTTTGGTGACCAGAACAATCAAAATGACAATGAAAATGATAAATACTATCCATTCATCAAGACACAAAATGATATCATTATCCCAATGAAGCCTGGACTTCCACATCATCTTAGCCATCTCAATAAATTTCTTTTTAAAGATATTGATTAATAATTTAAATGTCCCACCGCACCATCTAAAACCCAAAAAATGTGGTTGAGGTTGCAAGAATGATGAATTGGTTTTCCACGATTCAATATATAACTTCCAGAGCATGCTAAACAATCTCCATAAAAAAAAGCAATTGCATTTACTCGTGCTCAAGTAAATAAATAATCAAGTACCTGACAAATGCAAAGGCACATAAATATATAATTGCATGAAAATCCATTTCGAGGTTAGAAGAACATATATGGGAAACAATAAATAACAGAAAAAATAAAGAAAGAAAGAAAGAAAGAAAAGAAACACAAGTCTACATACTTATCTACCATTTATATATAAAACAATGAGCAAATGAAATGTTCTTTCCTGCTAACATAAAAACACACACTTTTAAAGTGCTAAATTTTGTTTCATCAATCCAATAAATCTGGACCCTTGATTCTCTAGCATACAACACATAACAAATGCAACACTCTTGAGCAAAAACATCCATTTGAAGAAATTAGGAAAAGATATATAGGAAAAAGAAATACAAATACTAACCACCCCATTTGAAGTGTAAGTAGTGAGTGTAAACTTCTGGTCACCCTGATAATCCCTGTAAAGAAGATCTAAAAACCCAAAAAAATAAAAAATAAAAAAACAATTACTTTCCCATTTAAATCACCTAACCCAGCATAAAACGTACAAAAAAATTACAAGAAACATAGAAAAAACATAAACGCATATAAAACACTTGCCTCTGGCTCTCTTGCCAATGTCAGAGTAAAGGCCTGGACCCTTCACAAACACCATTTTTCTTCCGGTTATGGTTTTCTTTTCCCAGAGAAATTTAGAGAGAGAAAGAAAGAATTTTCTAGAGAGAGAGTGAGAAAGCGGTGGTTTTGTTATTAGCTTCGTTGGCTTAGTACATATCGACTAATTAGTTGTACATTGCTGAAAAAAAGTTTTTGTGACCCTATTTTATTGCGTTGAATTATCTGGACCGTCCATCTCTTGTGGAAATTTTATAGGCCGGTAGATTTCTCAAAGATGAGTTCCCTGGAACTTGGACAAAAAGAAAGGAAATAGTGGAAAAGTCCTCCATAACTTGCCTCACAATTGGGGTATTTTGCATTATTTCTCGAATTAAAAGTATTTTCCATGAGTAATCTCATAAAATTAATAATATAGCACTAATTTTTAAGAGCTCGTGTACACATAATAATTTTAATTAAATGTGAGTTTAGTCAAAACTTTAAAAAAAATTAGATTTTTAAATTTTAATTCCAAAATAATTATTTTTCAAGAAAAAATTGTGTTTGAAATCAAGTACACAAATTATTGGTCAATCCTTATCGTTAAAACGATTTCCAACATTCAACATTAAAGCAATTATATCTATCAAATACAAGCTACTTAACATCACAAAATAATCTTTAAGTTTCTTAAATGAAACCTTATTTTTTTAATTACCATAAACATTTAGAGAAGAAAAAAAATAAAACTAAACTTCTAAAAATATGCTCAAACTCAAAGCACATATGTTGCTCTCAATTGAACAATTGGGTCCCTCAATTTAGCAAATTATTAAATAAAGGCCCAAATTTGTGACTCAAAATTATACATATAGAACAAAAAAGTCTAAAGAATTACCCATGATGACCAAAAAATATTCATATTTTAAGAAAATAAATGAAAAAAAAACTATATTGTCCAAAAGAATATGCTAAAATTGTTGAAGAATACATGGTAGAATATGCTATTTTGAATTCCTTATGATGCCCTGGAGTCTTGACTAGATCTGACCACGGTTCACGAATTGCCGGTTCCACGATTTAAGAAAATTTCGACCCTTAAACTTAACCGTCAAGGTCGGTTACGGTCCGGGTTCTAAAACCGCCGGTTCCGATTTCGGTTCCGACCCTTATATTTTATTTTATTTTTTAAAATTTTTTTGAACTTAAATTTGCAAAAAATATTGTTATTTTTTGAATTTTATAAAAAAAATAACTTAAATTTAAAAAAAAATAACTAAAATTTAAGTATATGATCCAAAACAAAAGTGACTAAATTAATTTATGAAATTTCTAAAAAATAATTTTTCCATTTACACTGTATAAATAAAATATAATTTACTAAATTTTGATTTTTGGAGTTAATATTATCATATAAAATCGATTAAATATTATAATAATTTAATAATATTAAATAAGAAGTTGGGGAATAAACAGTAGATATTGTAAAGTAATATTATTAAATATTTTTAAAAAATTATAAATTTACTTATTATTAAGATAATTATAAAGTTAGATAATTTCTAAAATTTTACTTATTATTAAAATGAAATGTAGAATGCTTAAATATAGGAATTGATTTGTAATTTGCTAAAACTAATTAATTAAATTTAAAGAAAGATACAATATCAATTATATTAATTTTCAGAAACAAGACAACTAATTTGAGGGGGAAAAAAATAAAAAAATAAATTATAAGACTTATTTATGTACTTATTCAAAATTATAAATATATGATCCATTAGGTCAATTGGTTAGAATATTCTATTAATAGTTTGGCGGTTCACGGATCCAAAAAATAGTGTAAAAATGTGTTCGGTTACGGGTCCGCGGGTCGAACTCGTGGTCAGGTCTCCATTGAATAAAAACTTAAAAAGAAAAGAGACAGATTTGAATAGCACTCAGGACAAAATCCATTCAAGTATTTAAGTAGGCCCATTCTTTTTCGGGCCACAATGTCACAATTCCATTATTGTGTCATGACACATAATGGCCCAACTAATTACTAAATCGAATCCTTTATTGTTGGGCCTAATGAGTTGGGCTTGTATTGATAGCCTATTATTTCATAATTGATCTATATTTCAGTCGAACTTGGTTAAGAGACATTATAATCAATAGATTGACTATTAATCTTGTAGATGTTGCAGGCCTGCACTGCACTCGTTGCATAGGTGAAATATTCAACCACATTCAAAATATTTTATTTTTTATAAAATAAAAAATTTAATTAAAATCAATGCACACAATGCACCATGTACAGTTTAGCATGCCACTGGAGCTACAAAAATTTTAATCCATATTATAAGAGAATCTAAAATTAAAAAAATTATATAAATTTAAACATGTTGGATTACTAATCACCTCAAGTAAAGAAAGCGAAAAGTAATACAAAAAAGGTTAGATACTTACATCTTATTAATCAATAGATTGATTTTTTTATGGAGTTTATAATATTTTAATATTTTATTATAAAACTTATAAATTTATTTCTTCAAATATTTATCAAACACTCTACGACATCTTAAAAACTCTCACATATTTTATAAAATATGTTAAGAAAATTATAAGCTCGGTCAAACACCCTTCTAGAATAAGAGTACTTTGTATGTTCTATGATCACTGTTTGCATAACACTTATGTTATAAGTAAATCAATTTTAAACTTCAAAGTCACTTTCAATTATGTAAATTCATTTTATCCCCATGTGAAACATGGTTTTTGCCATAAATAAGTGACATCTAGTCCACAAAATTATTTTTTGGACTTTAGTTCAGGCCACAATGGTACATTTTTTTATGGCAAGAGAGCATGATTGCTCTGTCTCGGTATCGAGAGTCGGTTGCACGACCCCACAATATAATCTTCGTGCTCGTCATGGCTTATCACAGTGCCTTTTGTTCATGCCTTGACCGAGTAGAATTACTCGTAAATCCTTGATCTATAGTTATGAGTAAATCAATTCTAAACTTCAAAATCATTTTCAAATATCTGTAACCATATTGGAACATGGTTTTTTTGCCATAAATAAATGATCATAGATCCATTATTTTTGGTCCCTATCAAAGTAAGAAGATTTTTCAAATAGATCCAACACATGGTGCTGTACTTTTTCAATCAAACATTTTGCAAGATCCAACATTGGAATTATTTTTCTTCAAAACTAGGAGACTAGTCATAATAGATTAATTGAACATTCTTTTACATTTATTTGATAATATTCAAATAAGTTCAATTTAATGACTAGCCGTTTAAATATGTAAAACTTATTTTATGTCACTTTATGATGTCACATATATATCATACTACTACTAAGTTGTTAACAGTTATCACCGATAAATGAGTTTAATTTTTTTTTTGAAAAAGTAATTAATTTTACATTTTTTATACATACATAAGTATGATATTAGAAGTACACAAGAATACCACAAACTATATAGAGTATTACTATCTTACCGGCCAATATTTCAAAATCCAAATAAACAACATTTTTAATTTTTTAACATACCAAATCACATATATAAGTGTCAAATTTATATATTTATTTTTGTCATTGTCGAAATAAACTTTTTATCATCTAAAAAATGTTCAATTTGTTAGTGAATATCATTCATGATGCAAATATTGACACTAGGCCTTTCTCTTTCATAATAATTCAATAATTAGAACAATATAATCATTATTAAGTTCACTAAATGATATTTTTCTGATAATAACTTGATTTTTAAATTTAACAGCATTGCATCAAGACAGGGAAAACTAACTGATAAAAGTTTGTAAGATAGATGAGTTGTCGGTAGAAGGAGGAGGTGCCTTTGGATCCACGTAAAAGTGGATGTGGTTGTCTGAAACTCGTCATCCAATGTGCAATAAAATCCCACTGCCACGAAAAGTGCACTGATCTTTTCTGGACTCTTAACATAGAATTTGCTGCTTCATCCCTCAATTTTCCGATATTGTGGAAACCACCTACGAAATTTTATTTTGTTAAAAGACCACTAATAAAACACTATTAGAATTTTATTTTGTTTCATGAGTTTTTGTATATTTTTGGCTGTGTAGTCTCTTAAAAAGAATGTAAATATGGAAATTTGTTTAATGATTTTCCATAGTAATGTTTTATTTTCTCCATATATTAGGATATTGTCAAAATACTCATATTTTATGTGGTGTTGATTTTTACTTCCACACGTATATAATTAATAGTGTTATATTTGTTAAATACAATTATTATTTTTTTTACATAGCAATATAAAAAGTATAATTTATTATTTTTCTAGATAATGTTGATAATCATATCAAGATGTGCATATAAGATTTGAAAATAAATCAAACATTTTGAGAATTAATTCGATATGGATTGTTAAAAGTTTATAAGAGTTTAGTTCCTTGAATATAACAATCAAATTCAAATATATTTTTTTATTGAATAAAATTTAAAGTTCTATTTAAATTCTACTCAATTAATAAAAATATAATATAAAATATATAAAAAGATTGAATTATTCAAATTCAATTCATATATAATTCGATTAAAATCTATTCAAATTTTAAATTTAATTTAATTAATAATAAAATTAAAATTAAATATAATTTTTAAAACTTAATAAAATTTATCAAGAGTTCATTCCTTCCACAAGAATTGGCGTTGAGTCTTGTTATTATTATTTTGCACACACGGAGATGCCAGATTATTAAGATTAGTATTCTCTTCCAACTTCCACCACCTTAGATATGTATACATATACATAAATATATATTTATAGTATATGATGTATATATATGTATATATCTGCAAACAAATCCACCTCCAGCCTCTGCTCAGGTACTGGAAAAAATGTCTGTAGTTACAACAGACCCACTCTTCCTCCACCACCACCACCACCACCACCACCGCAGTACTTCTTTCAAACCTGTCCGAAGATTCCAACTTATTTCCAAAAAGGCCCCACCTTTTATCCCAAATTGCACGCAGACCCCAAACCGCCGCACAAATATCTGCTCCCGCCATTTCTACCCTCCCAAAGCTCTAAGCTCCTCCGGCGCCAGCGTCGTTGAAACCTCCGAATCTTCGAATGTTACTCTTAGCGAAACTTTCCATTTAAAGCGACCAGAAAAGGTATGTGATTTGTATTTACCACGCTTATGGAAATACTTATATTTGTAGAGTTGTGTATTTATCTGTTGATACTTATTCGTGTTTGCGCATTCCTGCTAATGGGTTTTGCAGAAATTGTATGCATATAATGTTTCTTGATGAGATCAGTGGAGAAGAAAAGTATGTATGTATTTAGGGAAATGATCAATTGAATATTTAACTTTAGTTTTTTAAGTAAAAAGCCATTTGGTTATCTATAATATTTATTGTACTATGTCTTTTATTCTTGGAATCTTGGAGGAACAGTGAAAAAAAGAATTTTTTTCTTCAGATTTTGTCGATATTGCTATTGCGGAATCATAATGAAATAATGGAAGTGCGAGAAAATCAACGCTTTAACCTTTTCAGTACTTTCAGCTAAATATTTATTTCTTTATGTAATTTGAATTACTTTCACTGATCATTGTGATGACTTGTAGTTGATGTTATTATTTCTAGGCCTCAAAGTATAAAAAAGAGTATAGTATGCTTCAATTTGAATATTTCATCGGTACAGTTTTCAATTGGTTTGTTGAAATGACAGCTAGAAGGAAAGATATCAATCAGACTAGACAGTGGAAAAAATGGAGAGTACTGGAAGCTTACTGTGGGTTGTAGCTTACCCGGAAAATGGGTTCTTCACTGGGGAGTTAATTACGTAGGCGATGTTGGCAGGTATCCTTTGCGTTAGTGATGGTATTGACAGATTTTTTAAGTTTCAAATATGGAGGCAAACTTGTCTCAATAAAATATATAGGGGTTAAATGGTATCTGTGATCTCAGATATATGATGCTGCAATATTTATGCTTTTAGAATCATGATCATGTACTCCTGTCATTCCAAGAATCTGCTTATTCTGACAATAATTGGCTATGTTTATAGGATGCATTATGGTGAATTTGCCTGAGATAATTACACCAGCTCATGATATATCAATATTTTTATTCTGATTGTTGCAGCGAATGGGATCAACCCCCTCTGGATATGAGACCTCCAGGTTCTATTCCCATTAAGGTAACTACTGACTCTTTTTGTTAGTGCTTAGCGATTGTCATTCCTGTTTTTCTATCTATAGGTAGAGACTGGTATTGATACCTTTCAGGATTATGCAATTGAGACTCCTTTTGAAAGATCACCTGCATTGTTGGAAGGAGAAGGATTTTATGAAGTGAAGATTGATTTTAATACAAGCAGTTCAATTGCAGCTATAAATTTTGTACTGAAGGTGACATGCACTTGTTGCTAGGCTGAATTGTTTCCTTCTTTGATTAATTAATGATTTTAAGTTTCTTCCCTATGACTTCTGCCTTTGATGTATCCTTGTCTTTTGTGTGTCTTAACGGTCTAGGATGAGGAAAGTGGGTATTGGTATCAGCATAGAGGAAGAGATTTTAAAGTGCCTCTTATTGATTACCTTCAAGATGATGGCAATGTTGTAGGAGCCAAAAAGGGCTTGGGCATAAGGCCAGGTTGCTTGATTTTCTGTGCTGTATTCTATAACATTATCTTTCTCTAGATGCTATGGAATGTTGTCCAAGTTGCGGTATTTGTCCAAACTTATTTTATTTTCTGTTTCATTTTGGTACTTATTTCATTGAGAGCAAACTAGATACACTCTGAACTCATTGATTTCAGCTAAGCTTTTTAGTTAAGTGGTTGGCTTGGTGGGTGGATAAAGGGTAAGAGGTGGTGATTTATGTTGGTCAGAATTGATTTAATAGTACTTCATAATTTTTTTAAATAATTTTTGTTATGCTACTATATCCTACTGAAATGAGAGGTTCGAAAAGATCCTGTCATTATTTTCTCTGTCTGTTCTTCATAATTTCTTGCATTTCCCACTTCCCTTGCATTCTTCTCATTGCTTAACAATTGAGTAATTCATCTCTTGTAGCAGGGGCTTTGGGACAGATATCCAACATGCTTCTTAAATCCGAAGCTGCTGATTGTAAAGGAGATGACATTAGGGAATCTAACTTGCAAAAGAGGCCTCTTCAAGGTTTTTATGAAGAGCACTCTGTCTTTAAAGAAATTTTTACTGATAACTCAATGAGTGTGTCAGTGAGGCACTGTCTCGAGAGAGCCAAACATGTTTTGTATATAGAAACTGATATACCTGGAGATGTAGTCATCCACTGGGGTGTTTGCCGAGATGAAGGTAAAAATTGGGAAATCCCAAGCGAGCCATATCCTCCTGAAACATTCATGTTCAAGAATAAGGCTTTGCGGACTCTCTTGCAGGTACATCAAAGAATTCCGCACATTGTCTTACTGTTGTTAGGTTAAATTTAGACTTTGATCTATTTGTATTCTTTAGCACTTTATCTGAACTTGAGTAAAATCATTTGCTTGACTGCTTCTAAAATAAAATTTTAACCAATTGGCTATTATCTGAATCTATTCAATATTCTTTTTTTGCCCTTCTTTTGTTGCTGTTGTAAAATGCCAACCCAACTAAAGGGAATGGGGAATGGAACTTGAACAGCTGTTCTGGAATTATGTAAAATATTTTGTCATGCAAGATGCAACATTACCTGTAATTGTTTTCCAGATTACTTCTCTTCTTTTGGGCTCTCTCAATACCTCCAGCCATACCTGTGCTTGACTTATGCTTCTGTGATATTATATCATCTGTTTATATATTGGTTGGAATTTCAGATATTGCGCAAATTTTTGGTTTTACAAAGAAATGATCTCTTGATCCAAATGCACCCCAAAAACTCTTGGGAAAGAATGGTTTTGATACTTCGCAGTTATACTCTTTATTACTGTGTGAAAAATTAGGGATGGACTAATGGAAGATCAGAAGCCTGTTATCTACATATTTTGTACACCTATATCTTCTTTTGTATATATGTCCTACTGTCGATGATTCTTTGAATCGTATCCAGATAAAGCTTCTCTAAAGCCTAGAAAAGAGTATGATTTTCCCTTAACCCCAGAGGCAATGCTAATGGTAGAAGCAATTGGCAAGAAGGATCTTTCTGCCTTAGAAAAGATCAGCAATTTTTACTAGTTGTCTTCTGTTACGTCCACCAAAGTTTTGGTTGGTCATTCGCTGATATCTTAGCGTCAATCAGTTGCTAGCTGCTCCATTATTTGCATTTACTGAATATTATGATTCTCCATTGCAGCATAAAGATGATGGAAGTGGTTCATGGGGGTCATTTACATTGGATGAAGGAATTTCGGCATTTGTTTTTGTGCTGAAGCTGAATGAAAATACATGGTTAAATTGCAAAGGGAATGATTTTTACATACCCTTCTCAAGTTCGGTGGTCAAAGATAAACATTCTGGTCTAACTCATTCTAAAGGTGAGGAACAGCTGAAGGAGTTTGGCTCCCCAGTGACATCTGACGATACTTCTGAATCAAATCAAGCAGTTTCTGCATACACAGATGGTATCATTAACGAGATAAGGAATCTGGTGAGTGATATGTCCTCTGAAAAGAGTCGAAAAACAAAAAGTAGAGAAGCACAAGAGAGCATTCTCCAAGAAATTGAGAAGCTCGCTGCAGAAGCCTATAGTATCTTCAGAAGTTCTATGCCTACATTTACAGATACTGATCTGTCAGAAGATGAGGATTTACAACCCCCTGTTAAAATATCTTCGGGGACTGGTTCAGGATTTGAAATCATGTGCCAGGGATTTAATTGGGAATCCCATAAATCAGGAAAATGGTATATGGAGCTTCTTGAGAAAGCTTCAGAATTATCATCACTTGGTTTTACAGTGATATGGTTACCTCCACCTACTGATTCTGTGTCACCTGAAGGCTACATGCCTAGGGATTTGTACAACTTAAGCTCCAGGTATCATCTAGTATATGCAAGTAATATTTGTAGCTGCCCCTAGCTTAGTTACATTAATAGCAATAGAAAGAGAAATTTTATCTTCCCCTTATCTGATTTCAAAATCAAATTCACTGATAAAGCTTGAGCTGCAATGCAGAATACCGTTATTGACTTACCATATAGAACCTTTCCCCTTCTATCTTGGGAATCAACTTACCGTTAACACTGCTATTGTTACTATTAGAATCGTCACTATTTTTTTGTTTTGCTGGTGTTTTGTTAGGTATGGAAACATTGATCAATTAAAGATTCTTGTGAGGAGACTGCATGAAGTGGGTATAAGGGTTCTTGGAGATGTTGTCTTAAACCACCGATGTGCACAATATCAGAATCAAAATGGTGTCTGGAACATTTTTGGTGGTCGCTTAAACTGGGATGACTGTGCAGTTGTTGCTGATGATCCACATTTCCAGGCGTGATGTCCTTCCACTTGATTTTTGTCTTAGATAATTTTGTCCAAAAAATTTTGGTGAAGTACTTGAATTTATAAATCTTAATTGCTACGTGTTCAAAAATTAATATCAAAATATTCCAGCCCCCAGTTCAAAGAGAAGGAGAAAAACAAAAAGGAAAAAAAGGGAAGTGGTCCTAATTACTCTTGTCATATCTTCTTAAATCAACAAACTGTAATATTCTAATCGTAATATATTTCCTTACCTTTTTAATTAAATATTGCATCAGTTATTCAACCGTTCTTTTGCTTATGTGATAAAATGTTTGTTACAATGGCTCTACAAGTTTTGTTTTTTTCCTTCCCTGAAATTGTAAACATTGGAACAAGGAGTTTGAATTGGCAACCATTTTGTTCTTGTATTGAGTGTCTATATCCATATGTTTCCTTAAATTTCTCCCTGAAGAGATTTAGAGTGAATAGGCTTGTCATATTAATAGCACATTTAAGTTCAATAATTTTGATGCTATCAACCCTTAAGCTTGTTATCGACCTGCTAAGGACATGTACATTAATTTTGGAAAAGTAGTCTACTGTCAACGTACTATTGGTGTGAATAAACCATGTTTTGGCCAAACCTTATTCTGTATGCCTTTTTCATAAAGCTAATGTTGATTGCCTTAGTAATGCTGCAACTCTAAAGTGTTGCCTCTGTTTGATCACTCACAGGGAAGGGGCAATAAGAGTAGTGGAGATAACTTCCATGCAGCTCCAAACATCGATCACTCTCAAGAATTTGTGAGGAAGGATATCAAGGAATGGTTATGCTGGTTACGGTTAGTAGAGTTTAAATTTTTACTGTTTGTTCTTCAAATGTCATGGCAAGTTTTGATAATAAGGAAACCAAATGCTCAAATCTTCAAGGCTGTTGGGTGGAGGGTACTAATTTAAGTCCTAAATATTTATTTTTAATTTTGATTGAAAACTGCATTATTGTATACTCTAGCCCAACATTTCTTCACTTTATTGCAGCATTTGAGCAATGTCTGGTCAAGGCTATGTTGAAATCGTACTAAAGAATACAACAATATAGAAAAATTGTTTTCCTTGCATCTTTTTTTTGGATATGTTCTATGCTAACTTATAGCAAAGTGCATAAATGAGGTGTTAATCAAGCTGATTACATTGGCTGGTACTTGGACATACAGAGAAGAGATAGGTTATGATGGATGGAGACTTGATTTCGTGCGAGGGTTTTGGGGCGGCTACGTCAAGGACTACTTGGAAGCAACTGAGCCTTACTTTGCTGTGGGGGAGTTCTGGGATTCTCTTAGTTACACTTATGGTGAGATGGATCATAATCAAGATGCACATAGACAAAGAATCATAGACTGGATTAATGCTACAAATGGTACTGCGGGTGCATTTGATGTCACAACAAAAGGAATTCTTCATTCTGTAAGCATATGATCTTTTTTATTTTTTCAATTAACGTTATTTATTATGTTATAGCATAGATAGGTCTCTGTGTAAGCATTTTTCTCTCTCTTGATCTGGGCTGTATAGGCACTTGAAAGATGTGAATATTGGCGATTATCAGATGAGAAAGGAAAACCTCCAGGAGTGGTGGGATGGTGGCCTTCTAGGGCTGTTACTTTTATTGAGAATCACGATACTGGTTCCACTCAGGTTGGACCTCTTTATATCCATACAATTTCTTCTGTGCTTCAATATTGTGCGCGTCAGTAAATACAGTTAATTCCTTTTCTAATCAAGTAAATAATCAATGGACATTAAGATGCTCTTTAGATAATTTTACAGTTTGTTTGTCTGTTGGCCCAATTAAAAGAGGTAAGCCTTGTAGCTAGTCTATGTATTGGATGATTAGGTTTCTGCATGGAGATGATACATCCTTTCATAATTGAACCCAGAGAAGAAAGATATGCCTTAGCTGAGATGCTGAATTCAGTCAACATTTTCTATAATCATCAATCAGTACCTTATTTGTTACGTTTTTTAACTAATCTTTCTGAAAGAGATAAAAAGCACTTCTTCATTTTCTTGGATGAAGCCTGTTGTCAACTTGGTGCCTAGCTTTCTCCTCCTGGTACTTCACATTTAATTGTTTTTGGCGGCATTTATTATCCACTGGTGCCGTGTAAATTTGTTCTAGTTCAGCTAGAGTTAAAAGAAATTCTTTTTTAGTTTTTCAGCAATGACATCTTATTTGTGCATCTGTCTCATTGTTAAAACAGATTGATTCCCATGAGATCTTTGATTTCTTTCATGTATATTCAGATCTTTAAATTTCTTGAGCTGGTTTACTAATGAAAACTGATTAAGTGTGAACCATTCCATACTACTACGTTTACTTTCCTGATTTATTCTTCTCTTCTGAAGGGTCATTGGAGATTCCCAGGTGGAAAAGAAATGCAAGGTTATGCCTATATCTTAACTCACCCTGGAACGCCATCAGTGTTCTATGATCACATTTTCTCTGAATATCAATCTCAAATATTGGCACTCATCTCCATCAGAAAGCGGAAAAAGATCCACTGTCGGAGCACAGTAAGTTTTGGAAGTTTTTGTCATTATTTTTACCTTTTGTGGAATGTGGGGTTTCGCTACAGTTATCATGGCATCACATCTTCAAATGATTGTTGTAAACTCAGAATATTTTAGCACTTCAAATCTCTTTACTAATTTTACTGTAAAGTTTATCATTTATTCTTTTCAGTGGTCATTCTATCTTAAGAAACACTTACTGGGCCATCACGTAACTCTTAATACAATCTGAACATATATCTTGCCTCTTCAATGTTCATTTCAGTTAGAATTCATAAGTTACTGGGCAAATTTGGTTGGCAAGAATAAAATATCAAATCTGATTTCAGTTTCCATATACAGTTTCATAGAAAGTTTTGACCTCTTATTTTCTTGCTTGTTTGTTTCTGATTTAGGTTAAAATAGTCAAGGCAGAGAGAGATGTTTATGCAGCAATGATTGATGAAAAGTTGGCAATGAAGATTGGACCTGGTTACTATGAACCCTCAAATGGTGCACAAAACTGGTCTTTAGCCATTGAGGGCAGAGATTACAAGGTTTGGGAAGTATCATGAATAAAGGTGAAGTCACAGTTATCATCTCCCGAACATGTATAAGTTTATCAAAGAAGTCTATCAGAAACATAGCAAAATTGAAGATTCTGACATCGGCAGGTTGCTGTCTGTAGTTATCCAAAAGGTATTCATGGTCATGGTCCTTGGATTTGCTGCTTCAGGATCCAGCCTAGGCTTTCACGAAGGTGATCTTTTTCTACTTAGTTAAAAGGGTGAAAAAATAAGAGCATCTATGGTATGAGAAATTGAAGTGTGAGACTAGCAACTGGATTACTCATCCAAATTTGAGCTAGGGAATAGGTTTCACAGCCTCACATACACTACGTATACCCCTCAACTGTCTGTATAATTTCACAGCCTTGTGTAAAAAAGTGGCGAGTTGATATACTCTATAATAATGCTGTATAAACTGTATTCTCAATTATACATAGTACTACCCAATAATGTATGGGAACAGAGTCGTTTTGATACACGTGTAATTCTTGAGCAATGTGAATTGTATAAGAGTATAGTAAATTTACCTGTAATTAAATTCCTGGAACACAAGGTTTTGTATACAGGAAGGATGATGTAAAACAGATACTGCAATACATGGTGGTTCAATTGGCTATGATTGAAATCCATTTCTAATCCTTTCTAACAGCTGAATCAGATGGTTACATATGCTGGTTCACTGAATTATGCATTCGTGCTCACATGGAAAGTAATGGCAGGGTGGTTCAGATCCTAAGACCTCCATTAGCAGCACCCGATGCTTAACATTTTCACATATCTTATATCTGTATTTATCTATCCACACGCGCGCACACACACACACACACACACACATATATATAAATATATATATATATATATATATATATATACCAATAATATTAAAGGTGGTAGGTCTCTTTCTGTTATTTTTCTAACAGAAAATGAGATTACCTTTTTCCTATTTTCACTTGTTATGCTTCTATTTAATTGCATATTTTTGGTCATCTATATTTATTCTTTTGGCTAAATTACGTTAATTCATTGCTTAGATTAATGAGTGTTTGAATTTGAATATATCTTTGATTTCTTTATATTTTTATCTTTAAAGATTTCAATTTTTGATATTTTTTTTTGGCATTTTTCGGTATTTCTTCATCTATTTTGTTATTTTCCATTTTTTCTCAACTTATAGCTTATTTTAGCTATTTTTCATATTTTATTACCTAATTTGACTTATTAGCAACCCAATGCTCATTGACGTCCTTTATAAAAAAATATTGATCTTGTTTCCGCATTCAATTCGATTTCTTTGTAATTTTCTTTAGTTTGTAGAGTTTTTATTTGAGAATAAAAAATAGGACATTTGAATAAAATCTTGTATCATAGATGTAAGAGTGCATCCATGCTAGTAAAATCAAGATCTTGAAATGATCCCTTAAAATCTCTGACATTTATGAAATCACCAAAATCATTGGATAACCTCGTAGCGTTATCAAAAAATCTTCCATCTTTAAACTTATAGCATTGTCAAAAAATCTTTAATCTTTGGGGTGGGTTGGAGATAGGCACGTAGTAATTAGAGGAATTTGTACCATCTTGGGAGAAATAGTAAATTGTTAAAATACACTTTCTCAAAATATTTTTCTTAAAATATCCGAAATAACACCAGACAAAGCGGAAAAAGTATTCAAGGTCATTCAATGTTTATTTATTACTGAAAATGAGTATGTTACTCCAACAAGTATGACATAACTCCAGCAAATTTGTCAAGCCACACAAGGTTCATTGGCATAGTCACGTGCCAATAAGAAGACTTTTCTAGTACACAACAATAGGACTTCGCACGACATGGATACCATCAGACCACACCAGTGAAGCAGAAATCATCGATCCCATTTGATCCCCTTTAACTGTCACAACGAAGGACTTTTTCTCGTTCAGCTGTTTAAACGAAAGGGTGCCAGGCTCTACCGTGATATTGCAGTCAGAAGTTTTGTTGATTCTAGCTGTGTAAGTTGAATTTGCAAGGCCAACATTTGTTACTGTTCTTGAAAAGCTAGCTGATAATGGTGCACCTTTTTTCACTTTGATACTCATTGAAGGGTAATTGAAGTCCTTTTTTGTCACCTCAACTTGCTTTAATTCTGAGCAGTTAATGGTATTGTCTTTGAATAACCTTTTAACAGTTTCTGTCGAGTAGCCTAGGTTGCACAGCATTTTGATGTAATCTTCCTTATTTGTTTCGTATACGAGTCCAGGATTTGTTGCGTTGACAGGGCTTATATGCCCGGCTCCATATGAAAATTCTGCGTCTTTATGTTTTGTAGGATCCATGCGCCAAGCTGGAAACAGGAAACAGGAAACAGGAAACAGTTAATGTTTTTTCCTTACATGGAAAATCTAGTGTTTTTTTGTGCAAAGATATGAATTGATTACCAGTTGTCATAAGAGCAGATTTGATTGCAGAAGGTGACCAATCAGGATGCGCTGATTTTACTAATGCAGCAGCCCCTGCAGCATGTGGGGAAGACATAGATGTGCCGGACAAAACATTGTACTTAACAGATCTTTTATCGGAGGGGTAGTTTGAAACAGAAGCTACTGGTGAATATGCAGCTAAGATTTCCACTCCAGGTGCTGTAATGTCTGGCTGCATATCGGCAAATGTCTCAATGTAAGTTGAAAGTTGAGAAACTTAAAGATAAGTAAATTGGAAAGTAGTACCTTTAAAATATCTGGAATGATGGGATTTGGCCCTTTTGAAGAAAAAGAAGCTACCAAAGGAGCATCACTGTTTTTCATGGATTCACTAGTTGATATAATTGCTTTGGCCGATCTATGATAAAGAATGATGTAAATAAACTAATACTGAAAGTTGCGCCACAGAAATTAATCAAGTAATGATATTTATCAGTAAGTAAAAAGTCAGAAATTGGATATCTAACTTTGTAGAGTTGATGTAGTCTTGGACTAATTTCAGGTCACTGGTAATTAAAGCTGATGCAGGCAGGGGAACAACAAAGGAAACGTCAGGTGCTGTCCCCGATTTTGCAATTGTTCCAAGGGCACCTGCATTAAGAGCAGCCTCTGTGCCCCTGTTGGTGTCACATAAAACTATCTTTCCACTGACCAGGCTACTGTTTAAACACCCTGGAGAACAAAACCTGCAATAACAAGAGTTATTTCTCCTAGTTCTTATGATTGTAAATAACTGAGAAGGACTTCAGGGGCTGAAATCTACCTGGCACTCATTTCATTACATGTGCTTGTGACATCTTTTCCATACACTAGTGGAAATTCACTTCCATTCATCTTGAAGGAATTAACCGCTTTACCCTGTTAAAAATAAGGAGGTTAGGATCAAATGTAAGAATTTAAATCACTTTATTAAGAAATGTAGCCACATGACATTAGTTATCACTGATTCAAGAGACTACTTGATGTTACTTACAACAATTGTTTTACCATTTCCAAGAGCGACTTTGGTGACAATCCCACGATCCATACTGCTTGCCCCGACAGTCAACAGCCATGGTGCGACGCTGGTTACTCTTCCGGGGCCAAAACCATTGTTTCCTGCTGAATGCACAGTCAATATACCTTTTTGCATTGCATGAAGGGATCCAATTGAAATGCTATCATATTTCATGTCAATTGCCATGAAAGATCCCACTGAGATTGTAATGATATCGACTCCATCAGCTATGGCATCATCAAATGCTGCTAGTATATCTGCGTCCTTGCAGCCTGCGCCACTGTAACAGACTTTGTATGCTGCAATTCTTGCTGAAGGGACCCCTCCTCTAGCAGTACCTTGAGCAATGCCATAGAAACTTGCATCTTTTACATAGTTCCCGGCTGCTGTTGAGGCAGTATGAGTTCCATGACCAAGAGTATCCCTGGCAGAATCAGCACTAGGTACACTGGAGGTGTAGAAACGAGCCCCGATCAACTTCCTGTCAAACATAGTTCATAGTTTTAGTTCGGTAATATTGTACAACCATATTTCAAGCATGAAATAGTCCTAATATCTCCTGCTTGAAAGGCAATGAAAATGATAATCTGGGAAAAAAAGTTTTTACTTGTTGCAAGTAAAATTTTTTGCCGCCATTACAAACTCCTTTCCATTTCTTTGGAATAGGGCCGAAACCTTTATCACTAAAACTCTCGGACTCTGGCCATATTCCAGAATCAAGAACACCTATTACAATGTCACTTCCAGTGTTGGAATTTCGATTAACATTTTCACTTAAGCCCATAAAGTCCCATGACCTCGTAGTCTGAGGCCAGAGAGTTCTGCTCGGAAAAATTGATACCACTTCTTCAAAGCCTGCAAAAATTTGTAGAAGCTTGTAATTCATAACAAAATGTGCTGGAAAACTCACTTTGCATTAAGAGGATAAACAAATGTACAAGATCTTATGAGAAAGCATGATGAACTCACCGGTTAACTTTTGTTGTTCTTGGTTTGTAAGGTAGGCAGCAAAACCATTGAAACTTCTTTTGTAACTTCTAACTAAGGCATTCCTTGGAAAACTAAGAAGAAGAGTTGCAAATCACATACTTTTGTCATTCTATAGAATCAATACAGTAATACTATTAATCGAATGATTGTGACCTGTCATCAACTACTTCTTGAAGCATTTTAATGTGCTGTTCTTGAAGCTTGTTACTGTGGTAAGGTGAATAATCTCCTCAGGAAGGGCTCCCATGTAAACTATGTAAACCTGGAAGGAAATTACTAATACTTAAAGTAGACAAAAGCCGATAGCAATCTTAAATAACTTATAAGAATAGTACGGGGTATCACTATGCTTCTTAACAGGATTGGGATTCAACGACAGGACCCCAATGATCCTACTTTAACCACTGGTAGTAAGGTCTATTAGAAGAAATCTCTTGCCTGTCTTTTATCTTCGGTAGCATCACACGGGCACCTCCAAATCAAATTGCACACAACAAACAGGAAACAATATTGAAGTGTACTGAATCTACCCATTTTCTTTACTGTTATAACAAAGAACAGTTGATTTTCTCCCCTGCACATCACCTCCTCTTAAATAGTTAGTATGATTTGCATTGTTTTTTTAGTAGGAGGGACTTTTAAGTACCAATAAATTTTCTTTGGCTTTTTAGTAATGGAATAAAAAGCAGAGATTTTGACCTGGTATGGTGCATTTATGGAGGCTCATATATATCATGGTCCAGTATTATTATTTTGAGCTATGAACACTTCAATTTAGATATGACACTTCCTCCAGAGGAAGTTTATAATTAATGAAAATTTCTATCAACTGAGAACCTTAGGTGTTCAATTATGTTGGGCTTGCGAATTTTGTCTATCGACGACCTTTTCAGTGGATTGTGCCTTGTAGCCCATATACTACTAATGTAGTCCACCTCAACTGTCTCAGAGTAAAAGGTCCAGAACTTGTAGCATTTACTTGTGCTAAAGTCCATTTCGCATCACTGATAAATTTCTACTTCATTAATACTACCTAAACATGAAAAGCTGAGAGTAAACAATTTCTTGCTACAGAAACAGAATAAAAAGTCTAGCATGCACTAAGTTGAAAGATTTGGAGACCTGACAATTGATCTATTATATCAGGGAAAAAATACTGAAAATGTTTATTCATGGAGAGGTACTTCAATCACTTCAATTTTACATATATTTCCCTGATAACCAGTTCAAATACATAAATAGTCAACAGGCTGATCTAGAAATAATCTGGATACACCACAATTGGACTCCGGACACTGTGGACACCATCAGACCATTCCAATGCGGCTGATACCATATTCCCATTAGTCTCCCCACTAATAATCACTTCAAATGATTTCTTTTCATTCAAAGCACCAAATGTAAGGATGCTAGGTTTCACTGAGATATTATAGTCTTGGCTTTTGCTGGTTGTCACCTTGTATGTTGAATTTCCAAGTCCTACATTTGTAACTGTTCTTGTGAATTTTTCTGAAAAGGTTACACTTGTGTTACCTTGAGTAGTCATAACGCGAATAGTCATGGAAGGGTAATTGAGATTCTTGGGTGTAGCCTGCACTCCAGTTGGGCAGCTGCTGTTTACTCCAAATATCTTTCTCAGTTTTGCAGTATCATGTCCCAAACCGCAAAGCATTTTGACATAATCCTCCAGGGATGTCTCGTAAACAAGGCCTGGATCTGCAGCTTTTACCGGATCAATATGCCCAACTCCATAAGAAAATTCTGCTAGTGGGTCCGTTGTGGCATCCATTTTCCAGGCTACGAACAAAAAATAAAATAAATTAACTGAAAAAAATATTATTGGGCTAACTCAACATTACCAGTTGTCATAAGAGCTGATTTGATTGCAGAAGGTGACCAATTGGGATGCAATGATTTTACATAAGCAGCTGCTCCGGCAACATGTGGGCAAGACATTGATGTTCCAGAAAGTATACTATAGTTAACAGATCTCTTATCAGAAGGGTTATCTGATGGTGAAGCCAGAGGTGAAAATGCTGCCAGGATTTCCGTTCCGGGTGCTGTTACATCTGGCTGTATACATATGGAGTGTTGTTACCATTTATGTTATAATAACATGTACTGTTTTACTGTTAAATAAATGAGTAAAGAAACAGTATACAAGCTGTGTACCTTCATAATATCTGGAATGATGATATTTGGTCCTCTTGAAGAAAAGCTAGCAACCAGAGGGGCATCAAGATTTCGTACTGATTCACTAGTCAGTACTTTCACTTTGGGAAATCTGCAATAAAGGTTCAATTCGACTGATATTTAGTATTTTCAATCCCTTTTTAAGTTCAACTAAAGAATACTAATCTTTTTTGTATTAAGATGTCGAAGGTAACATGATTTTACTTTGTGGAGCCAAAGTAGCTGTGGACCATAAGGAAGTCCAGATCATGCAAACTGGACGCCGCAATAGGAAGAATAAAGGAAACATCACTTATGTAATTAGATAGTGCAACTGCTCCAAGAGCTCCAACTCTAAAGGCTTCTATTATGCCCGAGTGGGTGTTGCAGAGTACAATCTTCCCCTTCACTAAACTGGACTCTAAACAGCCTGGAAGACAATCCCTGAAATTCAACAAGAAAAATAGGCTCTGTGAATTATTATTTATAAATTATCTAGCCAAAGTTGTATGGAAAAGGGATTTCTAGAGCTGACTTAACTGTGAAGCTTGTTTGCCGCATTCGCGTGAGATATCTTCTCCATATACTAAGGGAAAACTAGTCCCCTTCAAACTAAAGGAATTCACTGCCTTGCCCTGTAACATATGCTATTGATCAGAATAAATAAAACAATTATAACAAAACAAACTTTATCAAGATCATGTCATTAAGAAACAAGAAAATATAGTTGATGATACACACAGTGAGTATAGTTCCATTCCCAAGAGAAACTTTGGTGATGATCCCCCTATCAGTACTGCTTGCAGCTACTGTGAGAATCCAGGGCGCAAGACTTGTAACTGTTTTCTTCTGCCCAGTGTTCCCCGCAGATTGCACCACTAAAATGCCCTTTTGTGATGCATGAAGGGCGCCGATTGAAATGGGATCCTTTGTCAATTGAGATGCCAGCAGTCCTCCAATGGAAATCGTAATGATATCGACTCCATCAGCTATAGCATCATCAAATGCAGCTAGTATATCCGCTGGTTCGCATCCTACTACAGGATGACAAACTTTGTATGCTGCAATTCTTGCCGAGGGGACCCCTCCTCTGGCGGTCCCTTTGGCAATCCCATAGAAACTAGCATCTTTCACATTGTTTCCTGCTGCTGTAGATGCAGTGTGAGTTCCATGGCCAAGATTATCTCTGGCAGAATCATCGGTGGGCGAGGGCGAGTTATAGTAACGAGCCCCTATTAGTTTACTGGAAAACATGAAGTACTTATGGTTATATGAGCCAAATTGTAGTATTTTTCAGTATCTGGCATGAAAGATATTGAGAAAAGAGATTATACTTGTTGCAAGTGAAATTCTTTCCGCCATTGCAAGCTCCTTTCCATTTCTTGGGAGGAGGGCCGAAGCCTTTGTCATTGAAACTCTCTGATTCAGGCCAAATTCCAGTGTCAATGACACCAATAATTGTGTCACTCTCAACAGTGGGATTTCGGTGAACGTTTGTAGCAAATCCCATGAAATCCCAAGATCTTGTTGTTTGAGGATAAAAAGTTGTGCTAGGGAAAATTGACACTACATCTTCATGACCTGAATGGCATTTCAGAGAATTAGAAATACTTCCACATTATTTATTTATTTATTTCGGAGGGTATGAAAAACCTAAGTTGAAAGTTACAATATGTTCAGTTGATGCATGCCAAAACAACAAAACAAGATTAGTTTAGATTTCTGAGATTCAAGGGTGAGAAAAAAAAAAAAAAAAAAAAAAAAACTGTAAAAAATGCAAGAATGGAGCAGGCAGAAAATTACTGGCCAACTTTTCCTGCTCCTCAGCTGTGAGAGAGGCTGCAAATCCATTGAAACTCCTTGTATAACTTCTCACTAAGGATTGCCTCACAAACCTTTCAGAAAGACAAATATAATGATGGATTCCATTGTTTTGCTTTAATATGTCTGCATAAAGCTATGAAACACTTAACATATTACCTGCTGTCAACAACTTCTTGAAGCATGTTAAAATGGTATGACGAAGGCGATGGATCAGTTTCAGCAAGATTTCCCATGTACACTATGTAAACCTACTTTGAGAGAATATAAATGAGTAGAATCAGCTAGGTTTACATGTTAGTAAATTAACAGTTATCAGTAATCAAATTAGAGCCAACTGTAACTATGTGATAATCTATGTAACACATTTATGTATTAACAACAGCTCATGATCATGAACACTGATGGAAGTGAAAGAAAGAATTAAAAACTCATTTGGTTTAAGTTGGAATTTTACAATTGTTAAAAATAAAAATAAAATTATAGTACAATGCACTAAGAAGGTTGGCTCATATATTTCACATCTATTAAAGAAGCATAAATACCAATGAAATGAATAAAATATACAAAACCGAAGCATATATGTCATACTCTTTTATAACTTAATTAAGACTTCAGACTTCGAATATATTTGGTACCAAAGCCATTATTCCTCCCTCTTCTCATTTTTTCCTCCACCCCCCACATAGTAGAAGTAATTTGACTTAAAAAAAATATATTAACATATATAAAACTATAAATTTCAAACTAAAGAAGCGACTTGCCTTTCTCTCTTCATCTGAACTATAACTAGGGGTTATTAGAGACACGACACAAAGAACTAGCAAGATAGAAAATTTGGAAGAAGAGACTCCAGCCATGGTTGGATGATTGATACAAAAATAATAAATTCTATGCCCTATATATACTGACCTCCCCTTGTACAGAAAAATGTCAGTTGTGGTTAATATTGAAAATTGATTTCAGAAATGGTTCCATTCTTGCTTCTTAATTGTTGTCATAATTTGTTTTCGTGTTAATAATCCATTTAGATTTGTAAATAAATTGTTTAAGTAAATATATTTGCTAAATTTTGGTGAAATCAGCAAAATTTTTATGTTAGTTCGGAAAATTTGGCTAATCTTGTTAATGAAGTCTCAACTAATTATACTTGTCACGTCTCAAGCCTACAGGGTGGGGGTCCGCAAACGAGACCCAATACAAAAAGCTATGCTAGCAACTAACTTGCATATCCCCACTTATAAATTACTTATAAACCACTACAAATATTATCATACAATAAATATGAAATATCATAATCACCTTTTATTGGACATGCGAGGTTCTTGTCTCATTCATTCACAATTCAGAATCGCCCTCAATATACACATCTAGGCAGACTTTTCGCAAGCGAGATCATGTCACAATGGATTCTACTAGCAACTAATTCGCACTCATACTTGTTTTACAAAAATAGTTAATCCAATTTGTTAGAAGAATCTATTATATTCACTTATAAATCATTTCAATATTCCCACGTAACTAATATAAGATATCATAAATACTTGATTTTGTATGTGATTAATCTATTAAATAAATCAAGAGAGGACACGGTAATTCTTTTAAAATTCTCACTACATTCAAAATACCAATTATGGGGTGATTTGAGGGGTGTTTTATGGATCCCTCCAATAATCAAAGCAAGAACCTGTAGTACTTTTCACTAATAAGAGGTGTTCGTAATGAAAAATAATATATGCCTTTCACATTGCTAAACTTTTTCCTTTGTTATTTTCACCTTATGCAGAATTACTTGAATGTGTTAAATTATTGATTCATTCCCTATTTCATGTGCAACCAACAAATTTCAAAGAAAAGATAATATTCCCAAACCAGAAAAGAAATTACAATTTTTGTAATAATAAATGACAAATCAGTTGCGAATTTACTCAAGTATAGCTCAATTGATTTTAGACACAACTACAAATTTTTTGTTCTTGGAAAGTGTATATATATTGGTTATTTTAGGATGGATTTACTTCTTGCTGGCATTACTTTATTTTACCACACATCTGCCAGCATTTCTAGTTTTGCAAAAACTTAAGAAGATAATGATACATAGCTAAAAACTTACATGCCTATCTTCGTCTGCCGCAAGAATTTGGAGGGTGCTCAAAATCACAATAATAACAAGAAGCAAAAGGTAGGAAAATCGATGATGATAGAAATTAGCCATGGTTGTAAATCTTCTTCTGTTTATAGAAATCCAGTTGTTTTCGAGTGGCTAATAGGCCTTATTCATATATATATATATATATTCGTTTGCATAATGAAGATTTTTGCAATTTTTCTTGAATTATTACTAATAAATTATAAAGTCTTCACTCGAATAAATTACTTCCCTTATTGGGCGGGATATTTGAAATAAGAAAAAATCTGCTACTATGGTGGAACAATAATAATTTTTTTCAATATATTTCTAATGTTGGGTAGTTTTCTTCATTACTCTCACTATCCCTTTATCCCATTGTTGCGAATTAGTAATTGATATGTAGCTCTGGAATTAATATTTTCCCTTTCATAAGGGAAAAATCACTATGCCTGATTTCATGCAATTCTTTTCGGATATATAAATCCTAGCTAGGAATCAACAGTTATGGTGAAATAAAATAGAAAAACTATACTTAGTTTGTTAAACAAATCTTCCATGTAGACATAGGGTCGATTAGTGAATGGAGAGTATTCAATATTGATGTTTTTGTATAAATTAGTAAAAAGAACAGGCGTTGCATGTAATTCATATAACATCAGTAGAATAATTATAAAAATTCAATTGAGTAAAATTAAAATATGAGAAGTTATTTTATAAATAAAGAAATATTATTTAAAAAATTAATTGATTAAAGCTACAACATTACAAGGTTCTTCATAAATAAAGAAACACTGATTGATATGAATGATTAAATAATATATCCCAAGAACTAACTCACGTGCTTTTTTGCTATGTTTTTATAACAAAGCTAGTTGTTTGCATAATCAATGAAGTCAAAGTGAAATAAAAAATGTTTATATCAACAAAGAGACAAGTGATTTGCTACTGTGTGAAACTTTGATTGTTCAAATTTTTTGGACAAATAGTATTTGAAGAAGAGGACTTTCTTATTTTATAAATTTACCCTCTCATACTTTCACTCAGTGTCACTTTACCTCGTGTAATTTTAATTGTATTATTTTACATCCTTATTTATATATATATATCACTGATCAATATAATATTTTAATTTTTCAAATATTTATAATGATACGTAATTTTCTCAATCCATGTAATCTTCTTAATTAATCAAGAGAAAAATTAAGTATTTTACACAAATTTTATTTTATATAGCATTTCACATGCACAGTTTAATTTTCACACATATTTCAAATAATATCCAAATTTTGCCCTATATATTAAATTGATAGAATGTTAATTTATTTAACATCTCTTTTAAATGTCTTACAATTAAAAGTACACCTTTTAATCTATTCACTTCTAATTCTTCTTTCAAATTTGCACATTATATTTTTTATTTGGTTAAACTAAATACTGTCATATAACATAAATTTAGAATTTTCTAATATAACTCCATGTAAATAAAACAACAAAATATAATAATGCTATAAAAGAGATTGAAATTACAATATAATTGATAATGCAATAACTCTCAAACTAAAATGTATGCTATGAGGTCTACACTTTAATTTTTGAAGTTATATTAAAACTTTATATAAAAAAAAGACCCAAAGAAAATCCAATAAAAGTAAAATAAATATCTGTAATATTTTTCTAATCTTTTATTTAAACATCAACTTTAAAAAATTCAATTCAAAATTTTATATCATTAATTTTAATTCTAAATTAATTGCTTCTATCTAGGTGTATTTTAGTTTTATATTTAACTATGAATATTAATTTTATTTATTTATTGTCACTCAATTTTTTATTTAAACTATCACAACGATCAGATTTGTATTAATCAATTGAATGTCTCTCATGAAAAAATAAAATAGATAAATTAAATTAAATTAGGATTTGAAAGTATATATCAATAGTTATAAAAAGTAAGAATTTGATAGATTTGCCCATTTTATATATACTGATCTTATATCCATGGGAAAGTTCGAGTACCAAATAGAGCATCATAAAATCTATGCATCATTTTGACATAAATGACAAAACTTGAGTATTAAATAATTTTTATTCAAACTTTTAATAAAATCTTAACTATTTTGAGATTAAAAAAATAGCCAATAAACTGTACTATATGTATAACATTTCAATACAATTTTAAATATATGTATAATTTTTTTTATCTCTATTAGATTATCTTAAAAAAAAATAAAATAATTTATTAAATAATTTAAAGATCGAAATAATTGTTGAATATGGACCGACATTACCACAAAATATTGCGATATGTAGTTTGTATTTTTTATTATTTAAGGTAGAATAAGGACTTAAAATTAATTTACTATTAAAATTTATTATTTATTATTGTTTTTGTTTTTGAATTTCTAACCAATCAATCAAACAAATGGATTGATTGATATCACTAATACAAATTATTGTTCATGTTTTTAAAATTCCAACCAATCAATCAGACTCATAATGGATTGATATAATTAGCACAAATTATTTAATTAAACAAATAAAAATTAAACAAAAATCAATTTGCCTTTAAAGTTAATTATGTCAAAAAAAAAATTCTTTTGTCAAATCAATTTTTTAAAAAAACTTCCAAAACTATTCACACTTTTAATAGTAGTAAATGTATCCAACCATTTAGTAGAATAAGCATATACAGTACGATCTACTTGTAATAAGGTTCGTTCCTTAACAAATTTATTAAAGAAGCATACATAATAATGAACTAAGCAAAATGTATAAAATTTAGGCATGCCAAGTTCTTCAGTAAATTAATTTAGACTCCTGTCTACAAATATATTCAGTATCACAACCATTATTCCTCCTTCTCTTTCTTCTTTTTTTTTTTTCTTTTTTTTTCTCTATCTGACGAGTGGTAGGAGTAAATTTTAATATTTTTTATATATTGTACTTAGATACCATGTTAGAATTTGAGTTTTAAAGAGACATATTAACGTACGTAATACTATAAATGTATGATATATAAATAAGTGACTTGCTTTCCTTTCTTCATCTAAATTGTGACTAGGGGTTGTTAGAGCCATGACAAAAAAACTTGCAAAAAGTAGAAAATTGTGGAAGAATGGAGCATGTTGGATGATTAAAACAAACACAATGAGTTATTGCCCTTATCTTTGCCTTTTAAATGTGAAATTTTGATTTCATAACTAGTTCCATTCTTGCCTGCTTTTTGCCATAATCTGCTGTAGTGGTTAGAACTAATAATTGTTGAGATTTTGTAAATAAACAGAACAAATGTTGCTTGTAGAACTACATTGAGAAGATTTTGACCTCCTTAAATAGATCTGCTAAATATTTTGGTAAACTACAAAAAATTTATGCTAGTATGTAAAACCTAGCTTTGTTTTTTCATCTCGATTATTAGCTTACTAATAATATTTTCTTCAGGCTTAAATTTTTAGAAGTTTTCAACATAAAAATTGAATGTATGCGTGCAGTTTGTGCGAAATCAAGGCTCTTGTTAATTAACGGACAGTTAGTTCTATTTGATTTGACTAGTGATATCCACGCTCCACTTTCTCTTTCTTCATTTGTCAATTACCTCGATTCCCTTCTTCATAAAACTATGACAATTGATGTTCTTGAAACAAATTTGTCCCTATTCAGCCATTGCTGCCCATTTCAATATCACTTCACACAAATTCTATCAATGTTAACAAATGAAGAAAGGGTAAGTAGACTTTAGATAGATAGAAGAATAATCCATTAGGTGAATTAAGAGGTCATATGGTAACTCTTTCTAAAGTTCTCACTACATTCAAAATCAATATCTATACTACTTATAAAAGGTGAGTACTTGAAGTGTTTGTTCCCATTGGAAAAGAAGTAATGCCATATTTGTTATGTCTTCAATTGTTTGTTAAACTATAAGACAAGAAAAAGTAAAATAAGTGGGATGTGATTGGCCAGTTTTCGTTTTCTCTAAATATTGGCCAAACCATACTTATCATTGAAGTATAATCCCACACATGGGAAAAATATAATCCCACGCATGCGAACTACTTTTTATAATATTTAAGAATATTTTCAGCTATTTTTTTTTTTTAAATAAGAGCTTTTGATACTCAAAATTTTTCCATCAAACACAAGTTTTTATTTTTTTCCTCTTGAAGATAGTCCAATTCAGTTACCATCGATATAAGAAAGAAAAAATCTCTAGGCAAGGAGATTAATTATTTTAAACTAAAAAAGATAGCCTAATAAGTATTTGTTTTAAAAAATATTTTTATTCATATAGTACTATTATAAGATAAACTAATATATGAGCTTTTTTCTTATTAAAATTTATAAATTATACTTCCTCCACCCAATATTATAGGTTCATTTTTATTATGAGTAGAGTTTAAATAAAAATTAAAAATGAAAAGTTTTAGTATTTTTACATTATTGCTTCAAATTAAAGTAGTGGTTGATAGTTGTGGCATTACATTATTATGTTAAGGAACTGATACTTATGAGAGAAAAAAAAACTCATTTTAAGAAACAAACACTTATTTCAAAAAGTCCTTAAAAAATTAAAATAAAAAATTTAGAATAGACGGAGTATAGTATTGATGTTGAACTTATATTAACTTAAAATACTAGAGTTATGCGACGCATAATTTATAATTTAATTTAAGATTAAAATTTATTAATGAACTTCAGTTAATAAAATAATTTAAAATTCTACCTCAAATTACAATATTTCGAGAGAAACCTTTTGGAACAAATAGAATGAACTCTATTTTAACTTTTAAATATCTCACTAAAAGCAACATCAATGAATAAAGAGAACAATTGAGAAAATTAAGTTATCATATAAGGTCTAAAAGCCTAAATACTTTGAAAGCACAAGCAAAAATAATTAAAAATATTTTCCTAACTTTAAAAAATATGTTGGAATATGATGATTGATATATTTCCGACTTTTGTTAAAGCTACATCATATTGTATAACTTTTACTTTTATGTATCTTAATAACTTGACACCTACACTTATGTAATTTCCAAATAAAAAAATATAGAAAGAAAAAATGGTGATAAGTTTAGGAAAGGACTATGAACCAAATGGCTAAAACGGTAGGTATAGAAGTATATAGGAGATGTTGAGAAATAAGAATGTTCGAATCACAATAAATACTAATTATTTACTTCATATATCCGTTAGACAAATAGAAATATAAATACAAAAAGATATTAACATGCGTAACTATTTCATAAGTTGCAACCAAAATTCACAATAGTACAAGATCATGAAGATAAGCATAATTGCTTGGATAAATGAAAGAAAGTGTCAAATAAGAAAAGAAAGTTTAGCACAATGATTAAGAGGCAATTAAGGTGGTCGTTGGTGGTTGCTTGCTGGGTTAAAGGAAGCAATCGAGGTTATTATTATTTTATAAATCAATAATAAAATTATTATCAATTATTATTATACAAATCAATAACAAAATCATCATCAATCTTATTTCAAATATAATCCTATATTGGAGTACACGTTTGTCAAATAGCTTAACTATAGGAAAGTGTTTACAGGCATACGAATAGTTTTCAAAATATTCACAGTGCTCATAATCTGTTCAAAAGTTAGTTTCATGGCAATCTAAACTAATTAAGCAATATATAATATATAATTAAGTGATTTGGGTAATAAAAAATAGAGATTAAAAAGAAAAGACAGGACAAATAATAACATTTTTCGATACTATACTATACATATTAAAATATAATATGGTCAATTTTTTTCTTCCAAATTTTTAGGAAAGAAGATATTTTCATTAATGCATGAGCCTCAATATATATAAGATGATATTATCCCTGTGCCATCACACATAATTTTTTCTAGTCTCAACCAATTAAAAAGTATGATTTTTGCTGTGAAGAAAAAAAGATTTCAAATCAGAAGCTTCCTATTTCAGGTAGACTATCGATTCCGCAGTCAGTAAAGTAAACAACTTCATCTTTACTTCTTGGTTTTTTGAGTTTTCTTTAAACTTAATTTGAGTTTATTATGGTTTTTTTTTATTTTCTCTTACATAAATCTAGTCTCATCGAAAATGTTTTACTGAATTACTTGTGGCATTAGTTTCTTCCTAAAGCACTTTAATCGTGCCTTATGCTTGAACATGAACTGATGATAAGTTCATTGTGGATGCAATGACATCAATGTAAGTAAAACATAACTTACAAATACATCACTGATGTTCTGTTTTTGCATAATACACGCACATATCCAAAAAAAAAAAAAAAAATGTTTGCTGCCAAAGATGATAAAAAAATGTTTGCTGCAAAATATAATAAATAAAAATAAACTAAAAGTTTTTGTTACTCTAGTTTAGCATAAAAAGAATCCAGTAATATACAAAATACAAGTACTGAAAGTAGAATTAACACCAGAAGTTAGACTTCAGACATTCTGGATGCCATCTGACCACCACTCCACTGCAGCATGTATTAGTAATCGTTCTTTTCCCACTAATGGTGAAACAACAAAGGATTTGAGTTGTCGTGGACTTATAATTTGAGTTTGCGTGCCAACATATGTAACAGTTCTGATGAACTTAACTGAAAATGCTGTACTTCCATTTAGAAGAAAAAATTTAGTATGCACATAATTGAAACTTTCGTTGAACTAATGGCAAAAAAATGCACTGGTTGTTTATTCATGAAGCAGTAATCACTTTAGTTTTACATTTAATTCTCTCATAACCAGGTAAAATACAGATATAATCAACTATTGATGATGTAAAAATTATCCCGATACACAATAATTGGACTGCGGACTTTGTGGACGCCATCGGACAATTCCAATGATGCTGACACCATTTTCCTAAAATTTGTCTTCCCACTGATAATCACTTCAAATGATTTCTTTTCATTCGCTGCTCCAAATGTTAGGATGCTGGGCTTCACTGTGATATTATAGTCTGGACTTTTGCTAGTTGTCACCTTGTATGTTGAATTTGCAAGTCCTACATTTGTAACAGTTCTTGTGAATTTTTCCGAAAAGGTTACACTTTTGTTTCCAATAGTAGACATAATGCGAGTAGTCATGGAAGGGTAGTTGAGATCCTTGGGTGTCGTCTGCACTCCGGTTGGACAGGTGGTGTTTACTCCAAATATCTTTCTCAGTTTTGCAGAATCATATCCTAAACTGCAAAGCATTTTGATATAATCCTCTGTGGATGTCTCGTACACAAGGCCTGGATCAACAGCTTTCACCGGATCAATATGACCGGCTCCATAGGAAAATTCTGCTAGTGAATCCTTTGAGGAATCCATTTTCCAGGCTATGCGCAGGAAACATAATTAGAAACAGTAGTCACAACGAGTTGACAGAAAAAAAACTAACTAAAAAATACCGGTTGTCATAAGAGCTGATTTGATGGCAGAAGGTGACCAAGTGGGATGAAATGATTTTACATAAGCAGCTGCTCCGGCAACATGTGGGCAAGACATTGATGTTCCAGAAAGTATACTATGGTTAACAGCTCTCTTATCAGAAGGGTTATTAGACGGTGAAGCCAGAGGTGAATATGCTGCCAGGATTTCAATTCCGGGTGCTGTTACATCTGGCTGTATATAGAGTTGTATAACCATATATGTTATTTATTGTTTTGAGAAGAAAGAAGAAAGAAACAATATACAAGCTGTGTACCTTCAGAATATCTGGAAGGATGATATTTGGCCCTCTTGAAGAAAATCTGGCAACCCGAGGGGCATCAAGATTTCTTACAGATTCACTTTTCAGTATGCCCAGTTTGGGAAATCTGCAGTAAAGGTTGATTGATACAATTATTTTCAATCGCCAAAATTAGACTAAAGAATACAAATATATTTTGTATGATGTTACTTTGTGGAGTTGAAGTAACTGCGGACCACACGGAAGTCCTGCTGCTTCAAACCAGATGCCGCAAGAGGAACAACAATGGAAACATCAGTTACCACAGATAATGATATGGCCGATGCAAGGGTTGCAACCATACCAAGGGCTCCAGCTCTAAAGACTTCTTCTATGCCCCCGAAGTTGTTGCAGAGTACAATCTTTCCCTTCACTAAACTGGCCTCTAAACATCCTGAACGACAAGCCCTGAAATTCAACAAGAAATTAGGCTCTCGTGTTTTAAATAGTCCCTGAAGTTGGAGAGTACAATCTCATTTGTTTTTTTTTGTTTTTGGTACGAGATAATTGATGTTGGATGAAATAGGGAAATCAAGAGCTGAATTTACCAAGCAGAATTTTCGTTGCATTTGCGGGAGACATTTTTCCCGTATGCTACAGGAACACTAGTCTCCGCCAAGCCAAAGGAATTCACCGCCTTGCCCTGTAAACATATGCTTTATTAGTCAGAACACCAATAAAAAATCATGATAAACCAAGTTTTAAATCAAGATACATACAGTGATTATAGTTCCATTCCCAAGAGCAACTTTGGTGACGATCCCTCTGTCAGTGCTGCTTGCAGCAACCGTGAAAATCCAGGGCACAACACTGGAAACTTGCCCCCTGTTCCCTGCACACTGTACCACTAAAATAGCCTTCTGAAATGCATGAAGGGAGCCGATTGCAATCACGTCATTTTCCAGTTCCAATGGACGTGATCCTCCAATGGAAATCGTAATGATGTCGACTCCATCAGCTATAGCATCATCAAATGCAGCCAGTATTTCCTCTGTTCCACATCCTCCCGCAGTACAAGCTTTGTATGCTGCAATTCTAGCAGAGGGGACCCCTCCTCTACCAGTCCCTTTTGCAATCCCATAGAAACTAGCGTCCTTCACAAAGTTTCCTGCTGCTGTTGATGCAGTGTGAGTTCCATGGCCAATAAAATCTCTGGCAGAATCTTCGGTGGGTGATTTCGAGTTATAGTAACGAGCCCCAATTAATTTGCTGGAAAACATGAAATACTTCTTGTTATTTGTGCCAAGTCATAGTATTTTTCAGTGTGTGACATGAAAACACAAGATAGGTATAGTGAGAAAAGAGTTTAAACTTGTTGCAAGTGAAGTTCTTTCCGCCTTCGCAAGCTCCTTTCCATTTCTTTGGAGGAGGGCCGAAACCTTTATCATTGAAACTCTCTGATTCAGGCCAAATTCCACTGTCAATGACACCAATAATTGTGTCACTCTCAACAGTGGGATTTCGGCGAACATTTTCAGCAAATCCCATGAAATCCCAAGATCTTGTTGTTTGAGGGTAAAAAGTTGTACTAGGGAAAATTGATACTACTTCTTCATGACCTGAATGGCATTTCAGAGAATTAGAAACTACACTATTCTTAGTTATGAATGCCGAACAAACAGAAGAAGACCAGCATAAATTTTTGAGATTCAAGTTAAAAAAGGAAGTAAAATTTGCAAGAATGGAGCAAGCAGAACTTTACTGGCCAACTTTTCCTGCTCTTGAGCCGTGAGATAGGCTGCAAAACCATTGAAACTCCTTGTATAACTTCTTACGAAGGATTGCCTCACAAACCTTTCAGAAACACATACATAGTGAATGGGTTTTACTTGAGTATATGTCTGTCAGCATAAATCTATGAAGCACTTAATGTATTACCTGCTGTCAACAACTTCTTGAAGCATGTTAAAATGGTATGACGAAGGTGATTGATCAGTTTCAGCAAGATTTCCCATGTACACTATGTAAACCTACTTTGAGATAATATAAATGAATACAATCAGCTAGGTTTACAAGTTAGTAAACATGGTTTCATCAAATTAGCAAAATTATCGAATTGAAGCATCACATATCGTAACAACAACAGCTCATGATCATATACACCGATGGAAGTGAAAGAAAGGATCAAAAACTCATTTGGCTCAAGTTGGAAATTTACAATTGATTGTACCAAAAGTGAAAATCGAACATCACAATTGTGTGTGTGGGGGGGGTGGGGGGGGGGGGTGTTGAGGAGCATTTTATAGATCCAACCACCTAAAGAAAACAAGAAACCATAGTACGAGATACATTAATAAGGTAAGTACATATATAACACATCTATTAAATAAGCTTAAATACTAATAAATTGAGTAACATATACAGAACTGAAGCATATATGTCATGCTCTTTAAAAAATCAATCAAGACTTGAGACTTCACCACAACCATTCTTCTCATTCTTTCTCTATTCCAAGAATGATTGAAGTATGTTTCATTATTGTTACATATCTTCTACTTGGATACCGTGTCATCATTTGACTTTTTAAGAAACATATAAACATATATAAAATTATAAGTTTCAAAATAAGGAAGGGGTTTGCCTTTCTTTCTTCATCTGAACTGTGAATAGGGGTTATCAGAGCCACGACACAAAGAACGAGCAAAATAAAAATTTGGGAAGAACACAATCCAGCCATGGTTGGATGATTAATAGAAAAATAATGAATTCTATGCCCTTTACATAATCACCTCCTTTTATACATATAAATGTCAGTTATGTTTGCCTTTTGATTTTATTATTGAAACTTGATTTCAGATTTGATTCCATTTTTGCTGCTTAGTTGTTCTGGTAATATGCTTTTCAGTTTTAATAATCCATTGAGATTTTGTAAATAACTTGATCAGATGCTACTTGAAGAAATCTCACTGTACAAATCTATTTGCTAAATTTTTTGTGAATTACAAAATTTTCTTTTTGCAAACTTTGGCTTCATTTCATGTTTATCTTTAATTGACTTGCTAGTGTTTGCTTGAGGCTTAAATCTTTTTAAGTTTTCTATCGTAAATATTGAATGCATATTTGCCAAGAAAAAAAATAAAAATAGTTAGTGTGAAATTCTACACTTGTAAAAATTGCCTAACTTTCTCACTAAAATTAGCAACTTGACCCCCCACAAATTCAATCCTGAATCCATCCTTGATCCAACACAATCTCTCAGTGCCATCACACTTTTACCCCATTCAAATCTCAACAAAAAACTTAATCTGTGCTGTGAAGAAAAGGATTTCATATCAGAAGCTTCCTATTTCGGGCAGAATGTTGTTTCAATAATCAGTAAAGTAAACTTCATCTTTACTTTTTGGTTTATTGAGTTTTCTTTCTTTAATTTTATTATAGTTTATATTTGTTTTTGGATTTTCCACTGAAGCATATATAATCCTTTACTTTCCCCACTAATGGTAAAACAACGAAGGATTTTAGTGGTCGTGGGCTTATAATTTGAGTTTGCATGCTAACATTTGTAACCGTTCTAACGAACTTAACTGAAAATTCTGTACTTCCACTTAGATGAAAAAAGATATTGTATTCACACAGTTGAAGCATTCGTCGACCATGTAATTTCTGTTATAAATGGGGAAAAAATACACTGAGCAGATAGTTTATTCAAAAAGCAGTTTTTCCATCACTTCAGATTTATATATATTATTTCCCATAACCAGGTTAAATACAGTATAGTCAACTGTTGATCTAAAAATTATCTGGATACACAACAATTGGACTGCGAACTCTGTGGACACCATCAGACCATTCCAATGAGGCTGACACCATTTTCCCGTCAGTCTTCCCACTGATAATCACTTCAAATGATTTTTTTTCATTGACAGCTCCAAATGCTAGGATGTTGGGCTTCACTGTGATATTGTAGTCGGGACTTGTGCTTGTTGTCACCTTGTATGTTGAATTTCCAAGTCCTACATTTGTAACTGTTCTTGTGATTTTTTGCGAAAAGGTTACACTTTTGTTTCCATTAGTAGTCATAATGCGACTAGTCATGGAAGGGTAATTGAGATCCTTGGGTGTCGTCTGCACTCCGGCTGGACATGTTGTGTTTCCTCCAAATATCTTTCTCAGTGTTGCAGAATCATATCCCAAACTGCAAAGCATTTTGATATAATCTTCTGGGAATGTCTCGTACACAAGGCCTGGATCAACAGCTTTTACCGGATCAATATGACCGGCTCCATAGGAAAATTCTGCTAGTGAATCCTTTGTGGAATCCATTCTCCAGGCTTTGCACAAGAAACTTATATAATTATAATTACAAAGAGTTGAAAAAAAATAAATTACTGGACTAACTCAAAAATACCGGTTGTCATAAGAGCTGATTTGATTGCAGAAGGTGACCAATTGGGATGAAATGATTTTACATAGGCAGCTGCTCCAGCAACATGTGGGCAAGCCATTGATGTTCCAGAAAGTACACTATAGTTAACAAATTTTTTATCAGAGGGGTCTCCTGAAGGAGGTGGATATGCTGCCAGGATTTCAATTCCGGGTGCTGTTACATCTGGCTGTACATAAGAGTTTTATTACCATAGATGATGTTATTTACTGTTTCGAGATGAATGAATAAAGAAACAGCATACAGGCTGTGTACCTTCAAAATATCAGGAAGGATGACATTTGGCCCTCTTGAAGAAAAGCTAGTAACCAGAGGGGCGTCAAGATTTCTTACAGATTCACTTTTTAGTATGTCAATTTTGGGAAATCTGCAGCAAAAGGTTGATGGGTACAAGTATTTTCAATGACTAAAATTCGACTAAAGAATACTAATATTTTTCGTATCAAAGGTCGAAGGTAGAATGATGTTACTTTGTAGAGTTGAAGTAGCTCCGGACCGCCTTGAAGTCATGCTCATTCAAACGGGACGCAGCAAGAGGGACAACGGCAGAAAAATTAAATAGCGCAGGTGATAGTGGAGTCGAATCAAGGGTTGCAACCGTACCAAGGGCTTCAGCTCTAGCGGCTTCTCCTATGCCCCAGTAGGTGTTGCAGAGTACAATCTTTCCCTTCACTAAACTGGTCTCTAAACAGCCCGAACGACAAGCCCTGAAATTCAAAAAGAAATTAGATAATTGATGTTGGATGAAAAAGGGAGTTCATCAACTGAACTTACCAAGCAGCATTTTCGTCGCATCTGCGTGAGACATCTTTTCCATATACTACAGGAACACCAGTCCCCGACAAGCTAAAGGGATTCACCGCCTTGCCCTGTAAAAATATGCTTTATTAAACAGAATACAATAAAACAACTATGACAAACCAAGTTTTAAATCAAGATTCATACAGTGAATATAGGTCCATTCCCAAGAGAAACTTTGGTGACTATCCCTCTGTCAGTAGTGCTTGCAGCAGCCGTGAAAATCCAGGGGACAACACTTGAAACTGTATTCTTCTCCGCGCTGTTCCCTGCAGCCTGTACAACTAAAATGCCCTTTTCTATTGCATGAAGGGAGCCGATCGCAATAACGTCATTTTTCAGTTCCGATGGAGAATCTCCTCCAATGGAAATCGTAATGATATCGACTCCATCAGCAATAGCATCATCAAATGCAGCCAGTATTTCCTCTGTTCCACATCCTCCCGGAGTACAAGCTTTGTATGCCGCAATTCTAGCAGAGGGGACCCCTCCTCTGGCAGTTCCTTTCGCAATCCCATAGAAACTAGCGTCTTTCACATAGTTTCCTGCAGCTATCGATGCAGTGTGAGTTCCATGGCCAACTTTATCTCTGGCAGAATCATCTTTGCGCGGCCAGTTAAAGGAAAGGCCCCGTGAGTGCAAGTTATAGTAACGGGCCCCAATTAATTTGCTGGAAAACATGAAATATTTCTTGTTATATATATGTGCCAAGTCTAGTATTTTTCAGTATCTGACTGACAAGAAAGGATAGGTATAGTAAGAAGAGAGTTTATACTTATTGCAAGTGAAGTTCTTTCCGCCTTTGCAAGCTCCTTTCCATTTCTTAGGAGGAGGACCGAAACCTTTATCATTGAAACTCTCTGATTCAGGCCAAATTCCACTGTCTATGACACCAATAATCGTGTCACTCTCAACAGTGGGATTTCGGTGAACATTTTCAGCAAGTCCCATGAAATCCCAAGATCTTGTTGTTTGAAGTTGGAAAGTTGTACTAGGGAAAATTGATACAACTTCTTCATGACCTGAATGGCATGACAGAGAATTAGAAATAATTCCACATTATTTTTATTATTTATTTAGGAGTGTATAAAAATTCTAAGTTGAAAGTTACAATATGTTTACTTTGTGCATGCCAAAACAGCCAAACAAGATTAGTAAAAATTTATAGGATTCAAGGATAAAACAAAGAGCAAAAATATTCTAGAATGGGGCAAGCAGAACATTACTGGCCAACTTTTCCTTCTCTTGAGCTGTGAGATAGGCTGCAAATCCATTGAAACTCCTTGTATAACTTCTCACTAAGGATTGCCTCACAAACCTTTCAGAAACACATATACAAGCAATGGATTCCAATGTTTTTCTTTAATATATGTCTGCATAAAGCTATGAGGCACTTAATATATTACCTGCTGTCAACAACTTCTTGAAGCATGTTAAAATGGTATGATGAAGGTGGTTGATCAGTTTTATCAAGATTTCCCATGTACACTATGTAGACCTACTTTGAGAGAATACAAATGAACAGAATCAGCTAGGTTTACAAGTTAGTAAACATGGTTTGATCAAATTAGCGGCTATCGAATTTAAGCATCACATATCGTAACAAAATAGAACTAATTATAAACAACAGTTGATGATCATATACACTCATGGAAGTGAAAGAAAGGATCAAAAACTCATTTGGCTTGAGTTGGAAATTTACAATTGTTTGTACCAAAAGCAAAATCTAAGTTCACTATTGTGGGGTGTTTTATGGATCCAACCACTGAAACAAAACAAGATATTATAGTACAACACACTAATAAGGTGTGTTCATATATTATACATCTATTCAAGAAGTGCATACATTAATGAATTGAATCCAATATACAGAACCTAAACATATAAGTCAAGCTCTTACATAAATTAATTAAGACGTGTGACTCCGAATATATTTGGTACCACAACCTTCACTCCCTCTTCTCATTTTTTCTCTATCCCCACTATTAATGGTAGAAATAAGCTTCAATATTGTTTCATATCTTGGATTTGGGTAACATGTCATCATTTGACTTTTAAAGAAAATATAGTAATATATATAAAATTATAAGTTCAAAATATAGAAGCAACTGGCCTTTCTTTCTTCATCTGAACTGTGACTTGGGGTTGTCAAAACCATGGCACAAAGAACTATCAAGATGGAAATTTTGCATGAACAGAGTCCAGCCATGGTTGGATGATTAACAGAAAAATAATGACTTGTATGCCCTATATATACTCACCTTCTCTTATACATATATATGTCAGTTATGTTTGCTCTGTGACCTAAATATTGAAAATTCACTTTAGATTTGGTTCCATTCCTGCTGCTTAATTGTTGTCATAATCTGCTTTTTCAGTGTTGGTAATGCATTAAGATTTTGTAAATAAGAAGATCATGTGCTACTTGTAGAAATCACATTGTGAAGATATTGAATTCATAGGCAGGTTAAATAAATATGTGGTGAATTAGAAAAATATTGTGTTGGTTTGCAAATTTGGTTTCCTTTTTCATCTTTACATTGACTTAGTAGTATTGGTTTGAGGCTTAGATCTTTTTTAAATTCTCACTATAAAAATTGAATTTATATTTGTAAAAAAAAAAGACAATTAATGTGATTTAGTATGGAATTATGATTGTGATCTTCTCAATTAAGTCTCAATTAGCTATATTTCATTATGTATGTGGATTAATCTATTAAGTGTATCAAGAGAGCACATGGTAAATTTTTAAACTTCTCACCACCTTCAAAATTTCAATAAATGCATTATTTTAGCTGGCTGTAAATAAAAAGGATTTCAAATCAGATGCTTCTAATTTAACCTAAAAGCGTTATGTTTTAATGTCAAACTGATTATAAATTTCATGGAATAGAGGCAAAATATCAATACAAGTAACATGTAACTTATAATGAAATATTGGATTATAAGTATTACATCCGTGCATAATGCTCATACCAATATGAAAGGAGATTGTTTATCATTAAAGTATTTAACACTAAGTCTACAAATTTCAAATTCCTTCAATCTATAAAGATTAGTAAAACAAATATATTGTATTATACAATTTTTTATATTTTTTTACTCCTAATTGTAAAAAAATACGTGCATTGCACATAATAGAAAATTTTAATCATAAAAATAGAATAAAACATATTACTTCATTTTTTAACTTGTGTTACTATTGCACTTAGGTATTTATTTTCAAGTATTTCTTGTAAGAAACTCTCATATTCCAAATAAATATTTTTTTATCATTGATGATTTATTCACAAAAAATACAATTAATAAAATATACATCGCTAAAATTATGCATGATCTATAATTTGATTTGGTAAACATTTAGAATAGTCCAATGTAAATGAATGAAAAATCAAATTGGTCAACACAAATGAATGAATAAAATATTTTAAAAAATAAAATTACTAAATATTCAAAATCTAAGTAATAACTTAACCGAGTTAATTCACACTCTAGAAAATTATAATTCTAAAACTTTCTAGTTATATTGGTCCTTTTCTTTTCTTTTAACTTTAATTGTTTGAGATATACTCTTTTTGTTTGATTTCACTGAATTTCTTATGTTTCTTTTTGGATTTTCAAATTATATAAAGTTTCTTTTTTATTTAATTATGGATGTCATCTTTCTTCTTTCCTTTAATGGATAAAATATTGACAATAGATATTAAGTCACGGACAAAATAGCATTAGTATTTTTTTAATTTTTTTCTATTATTTAGATCGTAAGTTACTTTTATAAATATGATATATATTGAAATCATTTTAGTAAAAATTTTGTGAAAGTAAAAGTTGAAACAACAATGAAAACTATTTGTTCTATATATTCTTCCATATTTTATGTAAGTTATGCAGCGAGAAAAAAATAAATTAATGTAAGGATTTTTTGAATTAATTTTCAGAGGTCAAAATGAATCAATATATATATATATGTGTGTGTGTGTGTGTGTGCGCGCGCCAAATTTTGATATTATTATATAGATATAAATTCTAAATTCAGGGGATTTATGTATATGATAGATTAGCGAGATGTAAAATTCGATGAAAATGCTACTTCTACTGGGAGACAAAGCAAGTGGAAAGAAAAAACATCAACCTTCCTGCACTAACACAACAACAAGAAGAAAACAACAATCACCAGCAAGAGGAGTTGGAATGAGCAATTATTGGAAGACCTAACTCATCTCTAGATACGATATCAAGGAAAACTAGATCCACACATGTAACTTGACGATTATGGAGCTAGATAATTATGAAGCAACTTCCAAGTAAGAAGTTTGGAGGAAAGCTATGGAAGAAAAATAAAATTGATCGAGAAAAATGATACATGGGAGCTCACAGATCTTCCTCAAGATAAAGAAGTCATAGGAGTTAAGTGGGTCTACAAGATAAAACTCAACTCTAATGGCTCAATCCAAAAGCACAAGGTGAGACTTGTCGCGAAAAGATATGCACAATAGTTCGGCATCGACTACAACGAGGCATTTGCTTCAGTAGACCGACTCAATATAATACGGGCATTTATCGCACTAGCTTTTTGTGTTGTAAGATAAAGAAGATAAAGTTCTCAAAATAAAAAAAGTATTATATGGCCTGAAACAAGTTCCACGGGCCTAGTATAGTAGAATCGACAACTTTTTCATTGAGCTTGGATTCAAAAGAAGCAAAAATGAGCAAACACTATATATAAGACCTAAGGTACGAACAATACACTTATTATCTCTTTAAAAATTGATGATCTCATGTTCACAAGTAACAATGAGAAGATGATTGAGGAGTTCAAAGAAGATATGATGAAGATGTTTGTGATGATTGATTTGGGTGTGATGCACTATTTTCTTGGAATTGAGATTACTCAAAGAGAAAATGAAATCTTCATCTCACAAAAAAAAAAAAAAAATACAAAAATTCTACTAAAAAGGTTCAAAATGGAAGGCTGCAAAGCATCTCTATTTGATAGTAACAAAGCACTCAAGAAAGAAGATGGCTCACTAAAGGCAAATAGATCATAATTTCAAAGTCTGATCGGAAGTCTGCTATATCTAACAGCTACTCGACTAGATATTATGTACGCAATTAGTCTACTATCATAATTTATGTAGAATCCAAGCCAAGTTCACTACAGAGCAATAAAGCAAATTCTTCGATATTTGCAAGGAATAAAGAATTATGAAAAATGGTATAGGTCCATCCCTGACTCAAGATTGTTACGGTATACAGATAGCGATTGGGCAAATCAGTTAATGACATAAAGAGTACCTCAGCCTACATATTCACATTGGGTTCAAGAATATTCTCTTGGGCATCCAAGAAGCAAGCAATCGTAGTACAATGATTAGCCGAAGCAAAGTATATTGTAGCAAATTGACTACAAGCTAAGCTATATGGCTTAAACGAATACTTGAAGAAGACATGACTGGGCCATAATATGAAGCTATAAAGTATAAATATATATTGTGATAGCAAGTTAGCAATAGTAATAACAAAAAATTCAATATTTCACAACACATCAACATCAAGTATCATTTCATCAAAAAAGCCAAAATGAATGAAGAAATAGAACTCAAACATTGCAAGACAGAAGAACAACTAGTAGATATTTTCACAAAAGCGTTGGTGGGAGGAAAATTTGAGTTACTAAGCGATGTAATCGAAGTTATTGATATGCGTACCAAGAGGAGTATTAGAATGTGGTGTCATTTCTAGAATAATCTAACAATTCTAGAATGTAAAATGTCACAATAAAAAGGGTAAAAATGGAAAAGCCTAGAACTATGTTACTAATCACACGCTTAAGACCGACATTCAACTTCTATAAATAGGCTTGAAGTGCTCCTCTATGTTGTAAGCCAAAAAACAGGGTAAATAATAAAAGCAATCATTCCATCTATTTAAAGTCTTCAACCAGCCCTTTCCTGCCCAGCTTTCAATCATTTTTTTATAAATAAGCAACCAATTTGTCTCATCATCATTTGTTTATATAATACCATTGGCCCACCAATATTATCGCATACTATATTATTATACCAACTAAATACATATAATCCCATTTTGATTGTAAATATTCCATAAAACTAAAAACATCAATCATGTTAAATAGATATATAGTGAACCGTTGATCTAAAAATTATCTGGATACACGACAATTGGACTGCGGACATTGTGGACACCATCAGACCATTCCAATGAGGCTGACACCATTTTCCCATAATTAGTCTCCCCACTGATAATCACTTCAAATGATTTCTTTTCATTGACAGCTCCAAATGCTAGGATGTTGGGCTTCACTGTGATATTGTAGTCGGGACTTGTGCTGGTTGTCACCTTGTATGTTGAATTTCCAAGTCCTACATTTGTAACTGTTCTTGTGAATTTTTCCAAAAATGTTACACTTGTGTTACCTTGAGTAGTCTTAATGCGACTGGTCATCGAAGGGTAATTGAGATCCTTGGGTGTTGTCGTCTGCACTCCTGCTGGACAGGTGATGTTTTCTCCGAATATCTTTCTCAGTTTTGCAGAGTCATATCCCAAACTGCAAAGCATTTTGACATAATCCTCTGTGAATGTCTCGTACACAAGGCCTGGATCCACAGCTTTTAGCGGATCAATATGGCCGGCTCCATAGGAAAATTCTGCTAGAGAATCCTTTGAGGCATCCATTTTCCAGGCTATGCGCAAGAAACATAATTAGAAACAGTAGTCACAATGAGTTGACAAAAATAAAAAAATATAAATTGCTTGACCAACTCAAATATACCGGTTGTCATAAGAGCTGATTTGATTGCAGAAGGTGACCATTTGGGATGAAATGATTTTACATAAGCAGCTGCTCCGGCAACATGTGGGCAAGACATTGATGTTCCAGAAACTATACTATAGTTAACAGATCTCTTATCAGAAGGGTTATCTGACGGTGAAGCCAGAGGTGAAAATGCTGCCAGGATTTCAATTCCAGGTGCTGTTACATCTGGCTATATATATATAGAGAGAGAGAGAGAGAGTTGTATTACCATTTATGTTAAGATAACATTTACTGTTTTACTGTTAACCGAATGTGTAAAGAAACAGTATACAAGCTGTCTACCTTCAAAATATCTGGAATGATGATATTTGGGCCCCTTGAAGAGAAGCCAGCAACCAGAGGGGCATCAAGATTTCTTACAGATTCACTTTTCAGTATGTCCAGTTTCGGAAATCTGCAGCAAAGGTTGATTTGTACAAGTATTTTCAATCACTAAAGTTCGACAAAAGAATACTAATCCTTTTTGCATTAAAGGTCTATAAGGTAGCCTGATGTTACTTTGTGGAGCTGAAGTAGCTCTGGGCCAAATGGAAGTCCTGCTCCTTCAAACCGGATGCCGCAAGAGGAACAACATAGGAAACATCAGTTAACGGATTCTCCGGTAAAAACGATTCAAGGGCTGAAACTGATCCAAGGGCTCCAGCTCTAAAGGATTCATCTATGCCCTCGAAGAGACTGCAGAGGGCAATCTTCCCCTTCACTAAACTGGTCTGTAAACACCCTGGCTGACAATCCCTGAATTTCAACAAGAAATTATGATCTTTTGTATTATTATTTTGATTAATTAATGTTGGATAGAAAAGGGATTACAAGAGTTGAATTTACATAGCTTCACTTGCGTTGCATTCGCGTGAGATATCTTTTCCATACACTAAGGGAAAACTAGTCCCCCTCAAGCTAAACGAATTCACCGTCTTCCCCTGTAACATATGATATCAATCAGAATACAATAATTCAATCAGTAACGAACCAAATTACATCAAGATAATGGTACTAAGAAAGAAGAAAATATAGTTGATGATACATACACTCAATATAGTTCCATTCCCAAGAGCAACTTTGGTGACGATCCCCCTATCAGTACTGCTTGCAGCAACCGAGAAAATCCAGGGCACAACACTTGAAATTGTTTTTTTCGCGACGCTGTTCCCTGCAGACTGTACCACTAAAATGCCTTTTTGTGATGCATGAAAGGCGCCGAGTGCGACGACGTCGTCTTTCACTAACAACGGATACGATCCTCCAATGGAAATTGTAATGATATCGACCCCATCAGCAATAGCATCATCAAATGCAGCCAGTATCTTCATTGTTTCGCATTCTTCGGTATGACAAACTTTGTATGCTGCAATTCTAGCGGAGGGTACCGCTCCTCTAGCAGTCCCTTTTGCAATCCCATAGAAACTAGCGTCTTTCACATAGTTTCCTGCTGCTATCGATGCAGTGTGAGTTCCATGGCCAATATTATCTCTGGCAGAATCATTGGTCGGTGACTTCGAGTTATAGTAACGAGCACCAATTAGTTTGCTGGAAAACAAGAAATACTAGTTGTTAAATGTGCCAAGTCATAGTATTTTTCAGTATCAGACAAGGACAACAGATGATAGGTACAGTGAGAAAAGAGTTCATACTTGTTGCAAGTGAAATTTTTTCCGCCTCTGCAAGCTCCTTTCCATTTCTTCGGAGGAGGGCCGAAACCTTTATCATTGAAACTCTCTGATTCAGGCCAAATTCCGCTGTCAATGACACCAATAATGGTGTCACTCTCCACAGTGGGATTTCGGTGAACATTTTCAGCAAGTCCCATGAAATCCCAAGATCTTGTTGTTTGAAGTTGAAAAGTTGTACTAGGGAAAATTGATACAACTTCTTCATGACCTGAATGGCATGACAGAGAATTAGAAATAATTCCACATTATTTATTTCGGAAGGTACAAAAATTCTAATTTGAAAGTTACAATATGTTTACTTTGTGCATGCCAAAACAACCAAACAAGATTAGTGTAAATTTCTAGGATTCTAGGAAAAAACAAGGAGTAAAAATGTGCAAGAATGGAGCAAGCAGAACATACTGGCCAACTTTTCCTGCTCTTGAGCTGTGAGATAGGCTGCAAATCCATTGAAACTCCTTGTATAACTTCTCACTAAGGATTGCCTCACAAACCTTTCAGAAACACATATACAATCAATGGATTCCAATGTTTTTCTTTAATATATGTCTGCATAAAGCTATGAAGCACTTAATATATTACCTGCTATCAACAACTTCTTGAAGCATTTTAATATGGTATGATGCAGGTGATTGATCTCTTTCAACAAGATTTCCCATGTACACTATGTAAACCTACTTTGAGAGAAGACAAATAAATTGAATCAGCTGGTAAATATAGATAGTTTGATCAAATTAGCAGTTATGAAATTTTAAGCATCACATAACGTAACAAAATAGAACTAAACTATAACTATGTGATGGTCTATACAACATATTTATGTATTAACAACAGCTCATGGCTGTTTACACTGATGGAAGTGAAAGAAACGATCAAAAATTGTTTGTGCTATACCAAAAGCGAAATCAAATTTCACAATTGTGGGGGTAATTGAGGGGCATTTTATGGATCCAACCACTTGAAGAAAACAAGAAACTATAGTACGATAAATTAATAAGGGGTGCTCATATATTACACATCTACTAAAAAAGCATAACTATTAATGAATTGAATAAAATATACAAAATCGAAGTTTATATGTCATGCTCTTTCATAAATTATTTAAGACTTGTGACTTCGAATATATTTGGTACCACAGCCATTATTTTTCAGTATTCTGATTTATTTTTTCTCTCTGGGCACTAATGGTAGAAGTAAGTTTCATTGTTACATATCTAGTACTTGGATAGCATATCATTATTTGGCTTTTAAAGAAATATATTGACATATATAACACTATAATTTTCAAACATAAAAGAGACTAGCCTTTCTTTCTTCATCTGAACTGTGATTCGGGGTTATTAGAGCCACGGAACAAAGAACTAGCAAGATGAAAATTTTGGAAGAACAGAGTCCAGCCATGGTTGGATGATTAATACAAAAATAATGAACTCTATGCCCTGTGTATGTATGTATGTATACTCACCTTCTCTTACACATATATATGTCAGTTTTGTTTGCCTTTTGGTTCCATTGTTGCTGTTGAATTGTTATAATCTGGTTTTTCAGTGTTGGTAATGCATTAAGATTTTGTAAATAACTAGATCAAATGCTGCTTGTAGAAATCATATTGTGAGGATTTTGACTTCATTGGCATGTTCTGTAAATCTATATGCTAAACTTTTGGTGAATTAGCAAAGTTTTCTGTTGGTGTGTGCAAATCGTTTTTATCATTCACTTACTAGTATATTTTTTAAACTTAGAACCTTTTTAAGTTTTCACGATCAAATTTGAATGCACGAGTATGATTGTGATCTTGTTGTTTAAGTCTCAATAGCTCTATTTTGATTTTGCATGTGGATTAACCTTTTAAGTGAATGAAGAGAGCTGATCCCACACTTGAAGCAACTCCCTTCTGAGGTCGACCTACGACACGACCGTTGAACACAAACGTGAACACCTCGAACAAATACCAAGTCCTTAAACTAGCTGGAGTGACCCAACTTTAACCCTTTGATACTTCGATTTGGTTTTTGATTTTCTTTTTTTCAAATTTTGGTTTCCGATTCAATTTCAATTTTTTATTTTAATTAATCGAGTTGAACAGAAAATTAAATTATAATTTTTATATATTTATATATATTTAGATAATATTTTACACTTATTGTTTATACTATTTTCTTTATTTTTTTACTCAACCTAACTAAAATAATAATTAAAAATATATATTTATAATTTTATTATTTAATTTTTTAATCTATTTTTTTTTTAAATCTATTAACCAAAAATAAAAAAAAATAGTTATAATTGAATCAAACCGATTAATTCGATTTGATATTCAGTTTATGATTTTGATCGATTTGACCGAATAAACACTCTTAGTAATAAGAAAGAGAAGGAAATTAAGGTAACCTACTTATGAACATTGGCTAGGACATAATTATAGTTTTTTGGCATGACAGTTGGACAACCAAAGTGCGCACCGAATTTTTTTTGAATTTTGATAAGATCAAATTTGGGTCGGGTATCCATTAATATGTACACGGTTCTTATCTTGTAAAATCATATCTTTAAAGTAGTAGGACTATTTTGTCTATTCATATTCTGACATTTAATATCTCTTATCAAGAGCATATGATAATTCTTGCACTTGGTAGAACGATTTAAATTTAAGTAAAATATTTAAGATAAGAATTTCAAATTATTGCCAATGATCTAATATCTATTATACCATGTAGTCGGTACATATTTATGGACTTCTATAAAGAGGAAGAAACCACTTCATTTTTGCCTTTTGGTTCATCATTTTTTATTTTTGGGTTAATTTTTTATTTTTTAATTTTTTAGGGGTCCTTAAATCTAGTTCCACCCATTATCCAAAATATTAGTCTATGATTGTCTATGGAATTTTTTCAGAAAAAAACGTCTTAAGACAATTTGTTTCAATAAACATGTGATTGTTTATGAGTTTTCTAAAAAAAATTTTGGAATCTATCTTTCCACTTTTCAAAAATATATTTAAATATATTTTTGTAAAAAAATATATCACATCAATTATAATAATTATATGCCTAATTTGATGCTACCTAAAGTAATACCCCAATTCATTTAGAAATTGACACATGTCATGTGTTGAATTTTTTTATTTTTTATTTAATAGAGAATAAATATTCAACCATGGTTAAATAAAAAAATCTGCAGCTAAACTTTTCCCTCCCAGACACCAAAGATTTGGGAATTCTGAAATTCAAAAATTAAATCTCATTCTCTCATATTTAAACCTCACATTTTTGGTTGAAAGTGTGAAAATTTTTCAGATGTAACTTCTTCTTGGTCTTCTCCTCCCCCCACGGTTGGAGTTCTCCTAACTTCCTCTTCCTCCTCTCCTCCCCGTCGCCACCTAACTTCCACTTTTTACCCTCCTTCCCTCCGCTGCTGCCTTCTTCCTCTTTCCACCAACACCCCACTCCACCACTGTCACTACCTCCTTCCATCGTAACCACTTTTCTCCACCACCATCTATCCCATAGAAATACAACAAGCAATCTCAGAAACTCCTTTCCAAAATACGGAGACGAAAAAGGATGGTGGCAATTTGGGGTGGGTGGGGGAGGGGGTTGCTAGCTGGCGGCCACCAGCACTCTTGTTGGCATCACCTCACCATGAAATAAAATCCCTACAACATTTGTGTGTGCGGCGAATGGGGTTGGGACTGGGTTATTTGAGCAAATTAGGACTTCTTAATTGTGTTAATATTTTTTGCATATTTATGTTAAAATAGTTGAAATATAGATATTTGGAATTGTTTATTCTAGAATATTTTTGTTTATTAAGGAATGATTCAGATTCATCATCTGCCCTTTTTTGCCCTCTTTATTTATTGGTTGTTGGTATTGGTTTGACACTAATGACTTCTAATTTTCAACATATTCAATTTGTGTTTCTATTTACCAGCAAGCATAGTATCTTCAAGTAAATAATTAACATTCGGATAAATAATTAATTTTCAAATTACTAATGTGGTGCTTATAATAAGGGCTGGCGGCTTGATGAATTTTGATGGATTTGAAAATTCCAAAAATGCCACTTTAGCCGAATGAATTTTGTTAGCTATAGAAAAGTTTTTTTCTAGATTCTTCATTGCAAAAATTTTGCACCTATTCATGAATGGAGTATAAAATGTAAAAATTGTTTTTGTATCTTAAAGTCATAAAATATATAAGTTAGAAACCATAAAATTCATAATAATATTCATTTATAAGAATTACAATAGGTTCAACTAAACATTCTCATTTTTTCCTTATAATTACAATCAAAATGACAACCACAAATATAAAGAATACAAGTAACAAGTAAATTTTATTCAATTATTTTTTTTTTGTTATTTTGAATCTTTGTAGATATTACTATTAGGCTATTGGCAACATTTTCCTCCCTTGTAAATTTTTTCTTAATTTGTAAATTAGCACCAAAAAATAAATCTATGCTTATTACAAATAGTAGTAGAGTTTTCATAATTTGGACTAGTCATTGATGAAAATGCCAAATGATTATTTTATAAAGTAAGTTGATCAACTATTTTAATATTAAATTTGATATAAAAATTGATTATGATTTATTTCCACACCACAATCTACCAGCATTGAAGTGATTCAATCCCCTAACTCTTTGATATTTTTAAATCTATAAAATTAAATAATAAAATAAAGTTCAAACATAATAATATTTGTACATTTTAAATATATATATATATATATATATTAGTTTACCATCAAGCTTGTAGTCTTTTTTTTTTTTTTATCCAAAAAACCTATTTCAGCAATCCCTGGAAACTCAATCAAACCACACTAACAGAAAAACAAATCTTATTATAAAAAATAAATTTCTCTCTACAAAAACCAAAAAAAGTTCCTAACAAAGACACCAAACCCAACTCTATTATTTTTATAAAATGAGGTCAATAACCCAAAACAAGTCTGTAAAACCAAACCAACCCATCAATAAGGGAAATCAATCAATAAATTTAATAAAAATAAGAAAAAGATATTAACACACAAAGTAAGAAATCCTAATCTGCCCAAACTAATCCAGCCGTTCACATAAACCCCCCACCCTACTCCACCGAGCAAACCGCCCGCAACCCCCCTCCCCCACCCTACCCAAACCGCCATCGTTAATCCTCTTTTGTGTTCTGAAAAAAAAGAGTTTCTGAAATTGTGTTCTTTGTTTCTGTGGGACATATGATGGTGGTGGAGAAAAGTGGCGACGATGGGAAGGAGAAGCATGGTGGGGGATAGTCACAGTAGGGGAGGAAGGTGTTGGTGGAGGGAGGAAGAAAATGGGAAGGGAGGAGGAAGAAGAAGTTGGGGGAACTCCGGCGGCGGCTGAAAGGAAAATAGGAGGAAGAAGTTACATTTGAAGAATTTTGTCACATTTTCCACAAAAAAATTTGTGGTTTAAATATGAGAAACTGATATTTAATTTTTTTGAATGTCAGAATTTCCAAATTTTTGGTGGCTTGGAGGGAAAAGTTTGATTGCAGAATTTTTTATTTAACTATGATTAATTTATTCTTAATTAAAAATAACAGATTTTTATTTATTTGAATTGTAATGATAAATAAGTTTTTTTTTTGTTTTTTATTATCATTATATATTTAAGTTATAATAATGTATAAGTTCATATGCTATGGATTATAATTAAGATTTACTAATTTGCTAATGAAATTTTTAATTAAATCAAAACACGATCAATTTGAGAAAATAATTGTACAATAAATTTTTATCAACCCTCACATAAATTGGATTGAATTTTTGTTAAGAAACTGTCCATTCCTGATCTATATGTCTTTAATTTAAAATAATAATATTACACCAGTTACTTTTAATCAAGAACTATTTAATAAGCATTACTCAAAATTTTGATATTTTCTAAAACTTCAAGATCAATCAACTTGATACCTGAACTTGGGACAAAGGAGTAATTATTAGTAATAAAATAATAATAATAATAATAATAATATAGTCATGATCTGATCATATTTCCATTGGGCCAGTAGGAAAGCTCCAGGAGGGTCTAGCCGTCTAGGCATTCTCCATTTCTATTTCCCTGGGCAAAAATTGAATTACAGTTTCCCCAATTTCCAAACCCTAATTCCTCAAACTCTCCATCTTTCTTCTGCTTCTCAACACATCTCTCAGAGCAGCATACAGAAATAATCATGTTGTTATCCCCAGGCCACTCCCCCGCCATCTCTCTACTCCTTCCCCTGCTCCTTCCCTTTCCTCCGATCCAAACCCTAACTCTAATTTACCCCTTGTTTCTACTTCCACTCCCGATTTCGCCACCCGTAAGCGCCGCCGGAGCCCCACCGTTTTAGACGAAGACACCTACGTCGCCGCCATCGAGAAGATTATCGAGCGTGACTTCTTTCCGGACATCCCCAAGCTGCGCGATCGCCTCGACTGGTTGCAGGCTGTTCGTACCCACGATCCTGTGCTTATCCGAGATGCCCAGCTCAAGATCCTCGAACGTCGCCGCCTACGGAAAGGCGGGGACTCCGCCGCCGATGCTTCGCTCCGCTCCACCACTGCAACCCCTGGTTCCTTTTTTTTACGTAATACTTCTGTTACACCGTCCTTTTATAATGAGCATAAAGAGAATGTTGTAAGTGATGAACTTGACGGCAGTGGTGAAGGAGGGGAAGAACAAGTGGATGTTTCGTTGTCGCTTGATGACTTCTTAAGGAAGTACACGAGTGAGGATAATGAGAGCTTCTCGAGGATTATGGAGAAAGTGAATAGGAAGAAGAAGGAAAAGTATGGGTATTTGTTGGAATGTGGCACAACTGAGGGGAATGCTGGGAATAATTTGATTGAGAATGGGAATACACGAGAGAGAAGTGCTACTGATGGCTATGGGACATCAGATCAGCCGGTGAGTACGCTGGAAGGGTGGAAATACACACCCAAGAACTTATTGATGTATCATCCAGCTGATAGAGGGGAGGCGCCTTTGACTGAAGAGGAGAGAGCCCTGAGGCTAAAAGGGTTGACAAAGGAGATTAGCAGATCAAATACTCGATTCCATGCCAAAGCAATGGATGTTAATGCATTGAAGGAGGATGACAGTGTTGCAGTGTTTTACACACCTGTCGCTGGGGCTACCCCAGTTCCTTTTTCCAGTAGAGATAGTGATAAGGTGAAGAAATATGATTTGGAGGAGTTGAGGAAGACCCCGAATAGATTTTATGTGGAGTCTGAGAAGAAGGCAGACAATGGATATAGTTTTGTGAAAACTCCATCCCCTGCTCCAGGGGTTGATGAGTCACCGTTTATAACCTGGGGAGAAATTGAGGGGACACCAATGAGGTTAGAGCCAGAGGACACACCAATTGATATCGGGGGTAGTGGGGATGGGCCACAGTTTAAAATCCCCATGCCGCCTTCAAGGGATGTGAAGGCACATTCTTTGTCTAGGGAGGCTGCAAGGAAGCTCAGGGAGAGGTCAAAGATGTTTCAGAAACCACCATTACCTTCACCAGTTAGAGGAGGAAGTGCAAGTCCAAGCACACGGACACTTTCACATGCCGCCCAAAAGTTCATGAGGAATGCGATCGCCAAGTCTTCCCGATCTATTGATGAATCTCTAAGAGCAAGTTACCGCAGTGCAAGCCCTGGATTGAGTACTCCTAAAAGTGGCAGGAGTATGTCTAGGTTGGGAAGAGATGACAGCATGGGTTCCAGGTCGCCTTCTGTGAGAGAAGGCTCCAATCCACCTTGGTAATCTGGTGTCTCAATCTTCCAGTCTCGAGTTTTTGTACTGTTATCAAAATTATCTTCCGACTGTATAGTAGTTGTCTTTTCAAATGTTTTAAATAATTAACAAGATATCAAAGTTTTCTAATGTGTCCATTTGCTGTTCATTGGTTGGGGTTTTACTTTTATATTTGTCATCTGTTTCTCATCTTTTAATGAAAGTATTTATGTCTGTATAATTCGTGAAGGATGAAAGTATTAATACCTAAATTGCCAGAAACGGGAGTTAGATATGAAAGGACAAGATTGTTGGAACAAACTGTTTTGAGTATTTTCTTGTCCTTTATTGCTGTGCTTTTTCCGTACCTGTGGGAAACTAATTTATTAGATTCAAGGCAATTTGAATATGGGCTTCGTGGATCCATTGATTTTCTTGCTCTGATACAGTTTTATTGCTGGTCTTGTCAAGTATTGCTAACACGTGGCTATATTTTATACAGTCACTCTTGTCTTCAGTTCATAATCATCGTAAACGGCATCTTGTATAAGTTCTTACATATTCCATGGATATATGTTGTACATGATAATAACGATCACTCAAACTGTGATTATGTTGATGTGTAGCTTTCAAATGTAATTGTCTTTTGAGGCATTAAACAGTTCTTATTGCTGAATATTGATGAATGCTTCCATGCCTTCATGACATTGTTCCAGCTGATACTTGAAGTCGTCATACTAAGTTGTTGATAGTATTGCTAGGTGTCAAAAGTTAAATACTCTCTCGGTATTATGTATCCAATTGGAGATGAAAGTTGAAAATGTGATGGTTTTTAGTATAAGTAACAAAATTGCCGTAAAAAATAAGTGATGGGGTATTTATAGAAAAAGTATCTCATTTTTTGGAACTGGAGTCTTATCTTGTGTTCTTCAAAACAGGAAGTAGGATTCATAAATTTTGGATAGAGGGTGTATTTTTCTTAGGATGGATTTGTAGATATATGGATAAAACATGAATATCTAATTGGAGATGACAGTTGAAAATGTGATGGTTTTTAGTATAAGTAACAAAATCGCCGTAAAAAATAAGTGATGGGGGTATCTTATTTTTTGGAACTGGAGTCTTATCTTGTGTTCTTCAAAACAGGAAGTAGGATTCATAAATTTTGGATAGAGGGTGTATTTTTCTTAGGATGGATTTGTAGATATATGGATAAAACATGAATATCTAAGCATGGGCAAAGTTTTCATATTGCTATAACTCCACAACTATTCTACCCTTGTACATTTATGGCTTCGCATTTCACCGTGTGATTGATCTTTCGGACTTGATTATCAAACTTATTTTGATGATAACTCTTGGTATGCCATCTTTGTTATGTTGACTAAGTGATCATGGTCTGGAAGAATTGATTGCAAAAGTTGTTTGTGTTATGGGTCTAAATTTGCTGTACCGTATCTGAAACTAAATTTTTTTTCTTCTTTGTCCTGAGATTTTGTGCCTCTCTATCGAACAAATGACATTGGTGAAGAATGTGTAGCATGCAATATCAAGAGAGATTTTTCTGCCTGCTTTCACGAGGTTTTAGGTTGGTTAACAAAACAAATCCTATAATGTGAATAATTATGTATACATCATGCATGTACTGATAATAGAATCTTCATACGGAAGAATTGGACTTTGGACATTATGGATGCCATCTGACCACTCATGTCAATGGTCCTTTACTTTCCCCACTGACGGTAACAACAAAGGATTTCCTCTCATTTATCTTCTCAAAGCTAAGAATGTTAGGCTCCACCTTGATAGGATAATCAGATGTTTGAGTCGTCGTGGCCTTATATGTTGAGTTTGCACGGCCAACATTTGTAACTGTCCTAATGAACTTAACTAAAAATGCTGTACTTCCATTCAGTTTTACCGCCATAGATGGGTAGTTGAGATTTTTAGGTGCTGTACCATCTCCATTTGGCAAGCTAATATTTTTAGGAGAACTCAGCTTCTGCATACTTTGTTGAATTCATGCGTCAAGCTATACAAATACCCAAAGGTAAAAGAAGAGAAAAATAGCTGTCAGTTTCATGACAATTCGGAATTTCATCCTACAACTACATATCCTAAATAAAATGTGTTGCCAAGCACCATATAAAGTTTTGTAAGATGACATGAAATGGTTCGTACCAGTGGTGATAAGAGTAGATTTGATTGCTGATGGTGACCAATTGGGATGCAAGGTCTTAACATAAGCAGCAGCTCCTGCAACATGGGGGCAAGCCATGGATGTACCAGAAAGTATGTTGTATTTAACAGCTCTCTTATCCAAAAGTATGTTGTATTTAACAGATCTCTTATCCAAAGGTTGCTCCGATGGCCTACTGGTGGAAATGCAGCCAATACGTCTACTCCAGGTGCGGTTACATCAGGCTGCTTAAATGCAGAGTAAGCTTATGATATATCTATGATCAATATCTGAGCACGTATCACATAAAATTAAGATAGCCCATATGCGAGTGAAATCTATGAAAATTGTGATCTTGTGTAAGATATCTCGAGTGATGGCATTAGGCCCTTTTGAAGAAAAGGAAGCAACTGTAGTAGCATCATGATTTTTTATGCATTCGCTGGTATGTATGTTGGCTACAGGCATTCTGCAGAAATTTGCTAACTTGAATAAATTTGATTTTCACATTTAGACAGGTTGCGTCTGCAACGAAATCTCAGGGTCTGATCAATTTACTGGAAACTTATATCACTGCAATTGCTCGATGCATCTTTTCCATGTATCAATGGGATTTGATGCCGTTCGACTTAAAAGAATTGACTGCATTCCCCTGTAAAAGAGACAGTGAATCAGGACTCAAATTTATGTGTCAAGTCAAGTTATGACAAAAGGTAATTATACTGCATTTTCCAGGTGACAAGGAATGGACCTAATGCCTAAAGGGGTGGGGGGCAAGTATCGGCAGTTTCCCCTCGACCTGAAAATAAGTGCAGAATCAAGTGTATGTACTTCAAAAATGCAAATTCTACCCCTTTCTTATCCCCTTATTCTAAAATCCTGGTTCTACATCCCTGTCATGGATTAAGAAATTTATGGATGGTCAAATTCCAATACATTGTTGTGTTTAAGCTGGAGTGAGATGTTAATGACAACGGACAAGAATACTTATGGATAATATTAATGAATTAATAATTATGGGGTCCATTGTCCAATATTATATACACAAACCTCTAATGTAAATTTAATGGTTGTCACCCATTGTTTTTCTGAAATAGGACTATTATATATCATCGACTAATCATTTATTTATTTCTCCCCACAAGAATATAATTATTCAGTAAATTCATTCAAATTTAAGAATTGTGATGATTCTGTACCAAAATAAAGAAGGTCAAGAAATGAACAAAAGTTAGTTGGGGATATGCAGTATCATGTTTCCTAAAAATAGTCGAAGCTGCAAGCCTTTAATTACAGACAAAGATTCATAAGTTGGTTAATCTAAGATTATCTGCCCACCTCTACTTATAACTGGTTCTCCATTCTTCCCGTCTCATGTTTATCTACCCAACTCCTCTCTGCTACCTATATGTTCATCCTTGTCTTCCCAAGATTTCCAACTTCTTATCTTATACCAATATTTTCAAATAACTCTTTTCCAAATTAACATTTTTGCTTTTCGGTAAGAAGGGAGTAAATCGAATCACTGGTGCAAATTTTCCAGTGATTCATGGTTTGTTGAGGTAAAAACTATATAAAAAAAGAACAACAAAAAAATATAAAATTAAAAAAAAAAAAAATCTAGCTAGGCAGCATGCCAATGGCGTTCAGTAATCACAAAATCACGTCAATTCTCCTCCTCCTATGTGTTCTATCATTTGTTGCACTGCTGCCAAAATCGCGTGCTGCAATTGCGCAGTACGACGAGTATTTGCAGAAAAGGGCTGAGGAATCCTTTGAGGAGTCCTTGAAGGCATTTGACCCCAACCCTGAGAAACTGGCTGATGAATTGAATGAACAAGTTGGCGAGTACGTCGATTTATTTTCCACATTCATGTTTTTTTGATAAAAATTCTGACTTTATCCAAACCCAATGAATCACATTTACTATACTTATTTTATGGCGAGTCTGTATCCTTTGAGCTCGAACCAATCACATATATTTCGTTTGTCATTAGATTGTGTTATCCAGACCCCTGTGCGCACCAGAATTTCCTATTTTTCTTTTCTTGTTTATAATTATTATGGATAATAAATGCATTTTCACCTCTCTCTCTCTCTCATGTTTTAGTTTGTATTGTTTTAACATTTATGCATGATGCATTTATAGGACCTTGATAAGTGAAAATGTCACAAGGAGGCACCTCGACGAAGATGGTTGCAAGGCTACAAACCCCATTGACCGATGCTGGCGTTGCGATCCCAATTGGGCTAAAAATCGAAAAAAGCTGGTGGACTGTGCCCGGGGCTTCGGCCACCGCACCACGGGAGGCAGGAATGGGAAATACTATGTGGTCACAGATCCATCGGACGACAACATGGACAAGCCGAAGCCCGGAACCCTCCGCCACGCGGTCATCCAGCCGCAGCCGCTGTGGATCATATTCTCCCACCACATGGTCATCAAGCTGAAACAAGAGCTGATCTTCGCCAGCGACAAGACCATTGATGGCAGGGGAGTCCAAGTCCACATTGCGTATGGGGCAGGGATAACCCTCCAATTTGTCCACAACGTAATAATCCACAACATACGGATTCACAACATTTTTCCAACCTCTGGTGGATTGATCAGGGACGCGGTCGACCATATCGGCCTACGTACCAGGAGCGATGGAGATGCCATCTCTGTCTTTAGCTCGAACAAGATATGGATTGACCATGTTTCCCTGTCCAAAGGTACTGATGGCCTCATCGACGTCATCGAGGGTTCCACCGCTGTTACCATCTCCAACTGTAAATTCAACCACCACAATACTGTAAGTAGTAATCTTGAAAAAGGGCAAAAACAAGAAGCATGGGAACCCTGTTTTTCTTTTTCACCTTTTGTAGTTGAGTTGATAATTATGTGTCTGAATGTTATATTGGAACAACAAGAAGAGATTATTACAACCCATATTAACAATCAAGAAACCAGTATGCCCCTTGTAGTCGAACTTGTTTCTGCACATTCTTCTCCATGATTCATTGTAGGGTTTCTCTTTTTGCGGTGGATCAGGTGATGCTGTTGGGTGCACATGATAGTAATACTAATGATTCAATCATGCAAGTCACAGTTGCATTCAACCGCTTTGGAAAAGGTTTGGTCCAGAGGATGCCAAGGTGCCGATGGGGTTTCGTCCATGTCATCAACAATGACTATTCCAAATGGAAAATGTATGCCATTGGCGGTAGCGCCCATCCCACAATTATCAGCCAGGGTAATCGATTCAAGGCTTCAAATAACCCAAACACCAAGCAGGTAAAAAAAAATAAAAAAAATTACCCTTTTCGTTATCCAAACTCTTTTTTCTCTGCATGCACGTACAAAGTTTCAAGAAAAATATTTTGTAAATCACATTTAGGTTACCAAGAGGGACTACGCTTCTGAGAGCGAGTGGAAGAAATGGCAATGGCGGTCTGAGGGTGACAGGTTCTTGAATGGAGCCTTCTTCGCTGAGTCAGGGCCAAAAATCAAACACACAAGAAATCCATTCACAAAGCGAAACTTGATCAAGTTCAAACCTGGTTCATATGCAGGCAGACTGACGCGCTATGCTGGTGCACTCAAGTGCCGTGCAGGCAAACTATGTTAATCGATTCTTATAAATTGTTTCATTCCCTTTCAAGAACGGAGCCCGAAATTTTAATCTGAAGGAGATGAGATTGGATTTTCTCTTGAGGATTTTTAGTGACAATTTCATTCTTTTTAAGAGAAAAAAATTTAAATATTAATAAATTATTACATAAAATTTTTATTTATATAGACTTGAGGGAAGGTGGTTGTGCACGCTGCCAGCCCCTCCTCACTCAGACTGGTTCCCTTTTTTAAGAATCTTTGTGAAAAACAGTTGTACATACATTACAACTAGAGGTAAAAGGATGAGTTGGCAGTGGATTAATTGTCCTTTTTTTTAACAAAGTAGATGCTTACCAGTTGTTTGATTGATGGGTGGAAGAAGTAAATTGGTACTCCTTTTCCCACTGCCAGATAGATAGATGCTCGTGGATTGATGTATAGAAGTTCAACATGCCACTCTTTTTAGTAATTATATGCTGCATTCTGGAATTAATTATAAAATCACCTCTTATATTTGATTTAATTACAGAAGCCATCTCTCTAAGTTTCGAAATACAAGTATCTTTCTACAATTAACGGGCATAGAGAAAATTTGACAAAAGCTGACAAATGTCTATTTTACCCATGCTATTAAGTTAAATAAAAAAAAAGTAAAAATTGGAAATAATATAGGTGGACAGATCTAATTATGCCCATTTCTCATTATTTCAAAATAAACATGAGTCATTGGTCTCATCAATCATCATAATTCAACTATCAATACTTTCTTTATTTAAAAAAATAAAATAAAACCCAACCCCCAGCAATTCCACCTTAGCCAGCTTAGCCCCGGCCAGCCCCTGCCAAACTGTCTGACCAGCCCCCACCACCTACCCTCAACCCTCGCCAAACCCACCAAGTATTAACAAAAAAAAATTGACATTCTATTAACATTTGCTAACAAGTATTTAAATTTAGAATATGCAATCTAAAATTTTGAATTAATTTTTTAATAATTTTCAATATTTTTACTCTTGCAATAACTCAATTATATTTATATTTTTAATTATATTGAATTTGTCTTTTCAAATTTCACATGGGAAGAAGAATAAATATAAAAAGAATTGTTGTTTAAAATCTTTATATTTAAGAAAAGTATAAAAAGATTCTTTGTAAAAATACTAAACTTATAATTAAATTATTTTACTCCCTTTATAGAGATTGAATATAAGAATATTACTAAATACTATAAAATATTACAAATAGTTCCAATTTGTTGTCCTAACATATTACATAAACAATATCTGATGGTTAAATAGGATTTCATCATCTTTTTTAAGTTGACGTCAGCATTTTTCATAACGGTAACAACGGTGGTGCATTCTGTAAGACAGATATAAATGTCAGGGAGGCATACGTAGTTCCAAAACTTAGAGGATAGTTTTTATAAATAACTCAAACTTCAAGAATTGTTTTAGTAATTAATCTTAAATTTTATGGTAACAACCTTATTTACTTAATGATGTATATATAGTAATTATTTGTTTAAAAAGTTTTTGATGTAATAATATTGACAAGTTGAAAGCATCCCATGTTATCCAGTATTCTTCTCTCTTCTTTATTTGGTCTTTCTTCCCCTTCAAATTGTTCTAAAGTTTTCTCATAATTAGTGAAATCCTTTGAATGGTGAAGGTAAGAGTAAATCAGCAGCAGTGCATAGGAGCATATAAATTGTGTTGAGAGAAGTTTATGTCATTGCATTATTAAAATGGACTTTAATATCTTATGATAGCATGATTTTGAGTTGAATCCCATTAAATATTTAAATAAATTATATTCTTATAGATATTTTAATGTATTTTTAAATATTTATTATTGAGAACGCGTTCGAGCATAACAGCAGCACCTCTTTAAAAATGCTTAACAAAAAAGGATTTTTTTTAAGGAGCTTTTATACAAGTGTTGTTAACTTATAAAAAGTACTTCAATCTAATATGTTATTTCAAAAGGAGGTGTTTGACTGAATTTATAAATTTTTCAAAACATCTTATAAGTTGTTTAAGAGTTTATAAACTTTTAAAAAGTATTTGATATTTTTTTTTTAAAAGAGCTCATAAGATAAAAAAAAAAACTATTTAAGAGCTTATAAACTCTTAAAAAAAAGTATCTACACCCCAACTTATTTTTAAATTAAAATCTTATTTTAACAAACTCCTTTAATTTTAATAGTTTTAATTACAAAATTGTCATTACTAACATTTTTAAAATTTTATGATCTTATTTTATCTAAATATTTCAACAATTTATTTTTAAAATAAAATCTAACATCTTATAAGTTTTAAAAACATCTTATAAGATGTAGGAGTTTATAAAATATTTTAAATAAATTTAGTCAAACACCCTCTTACACGATATATATATATATATAAGTACTTCGAAAGCTTGTCCTCAAGTGTAAGCAGTAATTTAAAGAGAAATTCTTTCAAATTAGTGCTTATTTCAAAAGCGCTTACAGAAATAAAGCACTTTGAATAGCACTTTTGAATTTTACCTAGAAGAATTTTTGCTTATCTTCTTCAACTTAAGGAAGTGTTTGCAAAAACTGAAAAAAGAGAAGGATTTTTCTGCTTTTAATTTTGAAATTAGTAATTTTCATTCTACTCCTCTAGAATCAAGACAAAAGCACAAAAACAGGTGACCCCCAGTTTCAGGTATTTTAGTAAATAAATAAAAATTACCTTAAATATTTTTATCCGCAAAAATATTTTTACATTTCAAGATAAATGAATTTTTGGGCCATTTTACTACGGACTTTATCTTGAATCAATTTTTATACCAAACGCTCCAACTTTAGCTTTTTGAACTTCTCACCTTTTTTTATTTTTTTATCAAACTTTTCCACTTTTTCACTTTTTCTAAAATTTAGCACTTAAAAAAAAAAAATTACAAACACCCCCTAAAATGAGCTTTTAAATAAGCACTCAAGAAAAAGCAACAAAAGCACTTTGCAAGAAAAGTCCATCTCAAACAAAAAACGCGTTTTTTCAAGAAAATTGCTTCTGAGAAGGTGCTTCAAATATACTAATTTTAAACAGAAGCAAAACAACGCTCTTTCAAAGCACCCACAAAAGCATTGTGAAGAAGCCTGTGTAAGCAAGGAAAAAGCGCTTCTTCAGCTCAAACGAATAGCAGTTATAAATAAGCGTTTTTTTTCTAAAGAGCACCTTTTTAGTTGGAAAGTTTGATCAAAAAGTGCTTCTTAAAAGAAAAGCACTATGGTTATCCCTGAGTTTGCATTTCCTGATATAAATGCATCCAGCAACAAGTTCTTCTCCATGATAAATACTGAATATCACATTAAAAAGGCAAAGCAATCAAATGGAAGTTATGACATCACTAATGGAACATTCGGACCACCATTAGATACTCTTGGCGCACATTTCTTGGAGCAAATAATCTGGTTGAAACAGAAAATCAGAGGCCTCAGGTGTTTCGGCATGTTATGTGAAGTTAACTCACTCATTGAGCCACAGGTTGCTTATAACATGCGCAAGCACAGTGATAGGAAAAAATAACCTCCAATTCAATCTTCAAGATTTTCCTCAAGGTGAGGACTGGCAAAGTCAGTCCTGGAGTTGTCATTTTCTATGTGGACAAGTCCTTATGTTGTGCCCTTTCTCTCGGCAGAGATGGCAGGTATAATTCCTTTTAGAGGCAATTTGTCCTTCACTCACAGCAACAGTTGATATTACTTCGGCCAGTTGTGGACATGTTCTCCGGTTATGCCCACTTTGACCACATATCCTGCAATGGTGATTCCTGTTAACCATGCTCTTTTTGTCACTTGATTTTGATCTTGGACATGTTCTTCGGTTGTGCCCTTTTTCCCCACACAACCGACATTTGAATCGTCTATCAATGACCTTGATCTGAACTTCTGGACAATAATTTCTCCTGTGACCCTCACCTCCACAATTTCGGCAGTAAAATTTTATCCCTGCAAAACGACATTGTACTGAAATAACTTTAAAAAATATATATATACACATATATATAAATATATATATAGAACAAGTTAAACATTACTTGAATGAAATCTTGATCGACAGCCACCATGTCTTTTTATGAACATTTATACCCCTCACAGGACAAAGGTGGCTCTAGTGCAACTTATATTTTCCATTGGTGATATATTACTATGGATATTGCACAGGAAAATCTTCTATTAGACAACTTTAGTTAATGGGTAAGTAGGAGGCTGTCATAATTCAACTTTAGTTAATGGGTAAAGAAAATGGAACATTGAAAGTCAGGAAACTGTGAGCTGACTTTGAACAGATTTGCTTACACTAAAGCCAATATTACTCTCAAATCTTCATAAGGGCTCCACTTTCTGCTTCTCTAAGGTGAATACAAACATTTCAAAGAAGGTGAAGAAAAGAAAAGGGTCTTGCTATCGAATTAACACAATCAAGCAGAGGGCAGATAGAGTGAGTAAAGAAAACAAGGTAAATGAAATAACAGCTGAAATCAAACGGACCTCTCATTGCAATGCTTCTCTTCTGACGATTTTCAGGATCAGAAAAGTAGCTTTTCATAGCTTCAGAAGCACGCTTCCTCGCAGCAGCAGTCCCCTTAGTTTTCTGCATAAGTGACCATGTTCAAATTTTATATTGAGAAATGTAGGATTCACTAAGTAATTAAATGTGAATTAACATTATTTGGCCACTTGCTGTTCTACTGTACCTAACTCAAACTAAATTAGTTGATTAGTATGCACATTAATTCACGAATTTTCTACATTTTGCTTCTGTTTACGGGGAAAATTAAGATAGAAAGAAGAACAATGCAACAGAACATTACAAAAGTGGGACATGAAAAAAACACGGATACACCCCAAGCTGAAGCATGACAGGGAATGTATAATGATGAGAGCATAGGAAAAGAAAACCCCAATTTCTCACAAGCATAATCTTTTTGTTCACATACCTTCTACAACGATGATAACTATTCCTAAGACGTTCATGGATCTAGAGATTTTCCCTTTAGACAGAGGGGTTTGGACAAATGCTGTTGCATATCAATATGAGGAAGGCTGAGATGTGTTTAAATTAATAAATAAATTAATGAATATCAATTTTAACTTTTCCGAGCTGCAAAACCATGGAATGTGCTCCATGTCCCCAAAGAGATTGATCATCTTTCCAAGTTATACATGGTGACCTTGTCAAAGTCTGCATGTTTTTTTTATTGTTCCCAAAATAAAATAAAATAAAGATCAATTTTAACTTTTCCAAGCTGCAAAAGCATTGAATGTCCTCCATGTCCCTAAGAAATTGATCATCTTCGTTACCCATGCTGAACTTATCAAAGTCTGCATGCTTTTTAAGATGGCAAGTTTATGAGAGAGTGGAAAAAATTAGAAAAAAATAAGTTGTTAATGACTTATCAAAAATAATAAAAAGAATAGCATTTCAACATTAAGCAAGCGATATTCAATGAGACTTTCAGAGGGAATTGCAGTTATTTGCTGCAACTTAAGTTTCAAGTTTTTTGAGGATGTTAATAATTCTTTGCCACCAGCCCCTCCTCCGCATGTCCAAACAAAGAACTCAGCCTTGCACATAAAAGTCGATAGCAAATCACCAGAGGCCAAATTGTCAATAACCTATAGTGCAAAGTCATCATTCAAAAGTACAACAAACCTTAATAGCAGCCACTCTTTGAGCGTGAAGCATAGGATCTTTGTGGATTATCTTCATCCTCTTACTAAATAATCCAGTTTTGGCATTGAGGCTCTGCAAACATCCAACTAAACAAAGAAGATTAAATTCATGATCTGTCCATTGGATTAGAAAGAAAGAATCTTCTCTGCATGGATGATTCTGAAATATATGCAACTATATAGTCAAAGAACCAAATATCAAAGACATTGTCTAAAACTGAGAGAGAGAAAGAGAGATGGATGGTTTCACCAAGAAATGATCAACTATTGAATGTGTGCCCAGTAAGAGGATAAAGAACAGAGAAACTGCATGGACATGGAGGACTTTAGCTGCCACATGGTAGAAGAATCACATGCCACTGCTGCCATTTTACTAGTTATTTCCAAAGCATGAGAAATTGTGCTTTCATAGTTTCCAATGTATCCTAGTGTGTTTAGAAAATTGAAACATAACTGCAAAATTAGACTTCATAGCACTTGGAAAGTGAGAGATATTGTAAGACATGGAAAAGATATCATTCACAGAAGGATGAGACACGGAGGTGGAGGATGAACCCAGTGAGTCAAAGAGAACAAACTTCTAACACAGAGGTTGACTAACTTTTAATGATCTGCTGATCTTCAAATTAACTTCAGGAGCAGGAGATTGATAAACACGCTTGGTTTTTCTCCTCACATCCAGCTTTATATCCAAGTTGTCAACTTCATCATCTTCCTTAACTTTTAGGGGAGAACTGGAATGCATTCACATTTATGATATTTAATCATTTATAGAAATCAAAACATGAAATAATAGTATCATACCATCTAAGAATTACCATGCACATCATGAAACAGAAGTTGCAAAGAAATTTTAACTGCCATAGAGTTCCAAGTAAAGATAGAGGTTAAGAGAAGAAAAATGATATAAGTCTAATCAAGTATGGAGTTATTAATCAATATAGCTATGCAGACAAGAAATCAATATGGATTTGGAAAGCAATTTTTTCTTGAGTGAAAAAGGCAATTAGAAAATATTGGAAAAGATATTAAATGTCCAGTGATATTTGCTCTTTTGCAAACGAGCAAAAAAGTTAAATTCTGGTATCACTTGAGCTACTGCTCGTGCATGCACATTATTCTTCTAAATTCAATAGAGTTATCAGTTCATTAATCTAGTATAAATACCAATCAACAGATGATGCCAAAATGGTGAAATAGTGGGATACAGTAGACTATACTAACAATAGGAAGTTATATGCAAATGATATGAAAGAGATTTACACTGAGCGGGCTTTCTCCCATGGTCGTTCATCAATTGACTCCTCCCAGATAACACAGTCTCCAAGGCACTGATTGCAGGTAACTATACCCTGTTACAAATTGAGAGCATAGAGCAAACAACACAATTTAAAATTACGACTGAAAAGCATTGACTTGCTAAAACAATTTAAGAGAGAGATAATTGGTTAGTAAAAATAGGTATTAATTACCTTTCCATTACATAGTGAACAATCTGATCGTGATCTTTCTATTCCACATTCTGCACATGGGGTATAACCCCTTCCCCTGCAACTTGGGCAAGGTAATTCTCGAATATACTGACCATTTGGACCAAACCATGATCTTTTGGATGCAGCAGAAGCAACATTCCTAAATTAAAAATCAAGAATTAGCAACAGTGATTTTTTTCTGGGATCAAACTGTTATATCTACTCCTATTAGAATTTTATAGAAAAAAGGTTTGCTATTTAAATCACATAATGTACAAAACCATTCTATTGACAGCTTTCATAAAATCAAAGATTCCAAAACATTATGAGCCAATAAAAAATAGTAAATAGATTTGGTTTCAAAGGGAGTCTTTTGGGGTGCTTAAATTGTTAATCTTGAAGAATCTGGTTGATACATAACTCTAGTCACTGAAATGTTTCTGCACTGCTATTTTCTTGTGCACACTTGTCATCTGCAGGTTGCAGCAAACATTATTGCTTTCTCGTTCTTCCCTCATTGCCTTGCTCTAAGCAAATTTTGTCTTAACACAGAATATATACTGTATTTTCACGTATGTGTGCCTAGGTAATTCTCCAAAAGACCGCAGCAAATATTTCCTGAATGATAGTTCACTTTGTGACAAAAGCAGCAATTTCGTTTCACAATTTTCAAGAGGAAACAGAAGTTCAGTAATTCCATTGTCTAATTCATTAAAAAACCCAGTCAAAAAACACCTGAAACGCACAAAATATGATCTACAAAGGGACATGCAACATAAACATAGACAATGCTAAAACCAAGAATGAAGATGAAATTCAAAAATGAAAACAAAAATAGAACACCAAGAATTTGCAAAGACCTTGGTTGTAAATCAACAGCAAGTCCAAATAGTTCCTCAGAAGGATCATATCCCAACTGCAACAACAAATCAATGACAGACCTCAGAATTTCAAGAAAATGAAACATATACACTAGCAAGCAAGAACACAACTTTCTCTTTATTTTCCTAGAAAAGCCATCATTTTTCCTCACTGATAACTAGTGTGTGTGAAGAAAGAGGGTAATAATTTACTTGTGGTTGTTTGGAAGACGCAGAATTATCATCACTGCTGGAAGAAGAGGAGATTGGGGAAGGAACAAAGCTCAATTTTCTCTTGGAATGTGGCAATATCCAATAGCGGAGGTTCTTGTGGCTGTGCCTCCATTGAGGGACCATCACCCGGAACGACGATGACCATACAGAATACATTCTTTCTTCTTTTTACGCAGTAGAAAAATAGAGAGGGAAAGAAGATTTCGTGGACTCCATGGATGGATAGCAGAGAGCAGAAAGATGTTAAATGGGTGGACGCAAAATGAATATGTGGCCAGTATTTGACGGTAAGATGGTGGGCCGCTTTTCTCTTCTTTTTGAATTTTTTACTTCTTTTTTTTTCTTAAGCATTTTTTCCTCCCTTTGAGAATTGACAGCTTTAACTAAATGGAGATAATTTAACAGTGAAGCCAACCCGTATGAAAGATATTATTTTATTTTTCATCATTTGTTTTTTTTTCTGAGAAATTTTGGATGATTCTACTTTTTTTCTGAATTATGAATATTCAACTTCCATATATAGTATATTTTTTCCCAATAAATTTGACTTCTTAATAGATAAACAGTTTAATAAATAAATGGATTGTCTTGAGGTGCTGTAAGATGCTATTTCAATGTTCTTTTTCTTTTAACTGAGCCCTATTCAAATTCCACTCGCCGTTTTCCAAAAACCCTTTGATAAACCCTGTCACAATATTCCAACTTTCGAAGAAAAGAAAACCCACAATGGTAAACGTCAGTCTATATGCAGCCCCAGCAGTGGGGAACTTTCTATCCGAAACCCCCACAAACTATCCTCTTATAATTCCGCCATACCCACCTCTATTCTTTTCTCCAGAACAAAAAATGACGCTTTTCTCACCACCCCACGTGGAAATCGCTCAAAAAGTATCTCCTCTAATGTAAAAAGTCAATACTTAAAACCTCAAGAACAAAGCCATAAGCAACAGAGGTTTTCTTCTTATGACTCTCCTTTTCCCTCACAGCCTGGTGAGTTAAATCTAGTTTTTATTTTTCTGTGTTTGTACTTTTGTTCAAGATTTTGATTTTTCTATATGGGCTTTGCCAGGAGAGGTTCTTTTTCTTGTATTAGGCGTGCTTTGGTTTTTCCCCCACTCATTTTGCGTTTATTTAACAGCCAAATGATTTATATTGGTATATGTTCCTTTTCCTCTTAATTCATTATGTTTGGATGTTAATTATTGCTTGTTTTGTTTGCTTTATCGGGCACATTTTACATTATGTTCTAGCACCAAAAATTTGTGCTTTGATATCCCATTTTTCATTAAAATGATCTGTATGTGAATGTTTTGCTTTCTTTGGGCACTATCTTGCTAATTTAACATTTGTATATCTTTCATCTCCTCATTATCTAAACAGAGGCATTTGTTTAAGTCACCTGCTTAAATAAGCTTTGCTTACAGTTGTGGTTCTGTTATTCAGGGTTGTTTTCGTTAGTTTTACTTGGCTTTGTCAAATTGGAGACGTTTCTATACTTTGTTTCTTCCCCTGGTTTTATGAGAAGGCAAAAGAAGGGTAGCTTTGAAGTCGTCATCACCAAAGGGTTTCCTTCTGTCCCATATTTATTTTCACTAGTGTTGCAGCATTTTCAAACCCATCATAGATTAGAATTATGTAAAACATTTCAATGCAATATAGGTTTACTGTCAGTTTTTGTTTTATCTTTTAGAATTTTCTTGGAACAAGAAAACACTAAGTGAACCAATATATCTCCAATGTCTTATGAATCTGCTTCCGTACATTTCCTCGAGAGTTACTGTCCCAACAAACATTGGAAGGATTTTAATCTTCAATTATTTGTATAACAGGGCAATTGCCACCAAGGGTTTACGTGGGGTACTCTGTATATAAAGGGAAAGCTGCTCTTACAGTAGAGCCGCGGCCTCCAGAGTTCTCTCCTCTAGATGTATGTTCCTTTAACAATGCCAATGGTTCTTAGTTCTCTTTCAATGCTGTTTCTGTCATTCTTGGAGTATTGGAATTTCATGATTATGTTTGTATATTTGGTTTATGGAGCAGTCTGGAGCATTTAAGCTGTCAAAGGAGGGCTTTGTTTTGCTTCAGTTTGCTCCTGCAGCTGGTGTTCGTCAATATGATTGGGGTAGGAAACAGGTAAAATCTTCTTTTGCTTTATTCTTAGGATATTAATGCATAAGAACACTTAGTGCATGTAAGTGTAAATGCGTGCAAATATGCCATGTGTATTTTTGTTCTAGCTTGCAGACTGGACTCTTGAGTTGATTTGAGTTCATGAACCTAGAAACTAGTTGCATAGTGGACAAGTTTGTGCTGAAGATGCCCTAGATTTTAATCAGTGACATTCTCATTGTCAAAAATGCCCTAGATTTTAATAAGCGGCATTCTCATTGTCAAAAATTTGTTTTGAGTATAAGGTAATGTAATGTTCCAGATATTCTCATCCTTTCAAACCTTTTTTTAAGGAGTTTTCATGGATGAAAAGGTTAGACTATGAAATTTGCCTAATGTGGCTTATCCCGAGTTATCATTTTGAAAGGAACAAATACAATATGTAGCTCCAATGTTGACCCATTCTGATATTAGGAAGTGGCAGTAAGCATGTTATTGAACTTGGCGTGCATATTTTTTTTTTTTTCTTAAGATTGTATTTGATTTTGGCTATCTTCAGGTATTCTCATTGTCAGTGACTGAAATTGGAAACATAATCAGCCTTGGGGCAAGGGATTCTTGTGAATTTTTTCATGATCCTTTTAAAGGAAAAAGGTAAGATCATATCTCCTTGTGATCTCGCTAACAGATCCTTGTCAGTGGCAAATCAGGAGCTTTTTTTTGTTTCTTTATCCGAATCATTAGTTATCTTGACTTGGCTGAAGATTCATTGCAAGGGGGAATGACAAGTTGCTTATGGTTTATTTATTCAATAGACACAGTAGACATAGCTTGGTCTAGCAATTTATATCTTTGACATCTGGCTTCTTGTGAACCTTTGTTGCACCCCATGTATTATATTCCTTTTGCTGATTGATAAAGAGTTAGCTCAACTATGTGATCTCAGAGTACATTCATTGTGTATTGGTTTTGTACTTGTCAAGTCTTTGAGAGAACCATTTCACTTCTCTGGTCGTTTCCATATGTAGTGTCCTTTGATACATTTTCCTATTTATTTGTTCACAGTCAAGCATTTGAAGGAGCTTGCATTTGTTTTGTTGTTCAAATTGCGTGATACGCAGAGTTATCCCTACCTATATGTGGCAGATATTTATTCCTTCTGAATTTGTCATTTGATTTTACTGGTGTAGTGATGAAGGTAAAGTAAGGAAAGTGTTGAAGGTGGAGCCCTTGCCTGATGGTTCTGGACACTTCTTCAATCTCAGTAATCCCTTATTCCTCTTGAATCTTGATAACAGCTTCCTGATTACACTATATACATCATATCTTTTTGATTCTTGGATTACTGGATAATTAAAAGGTGTTCAAAACAAGCTCACGAATTTGGACGAGAACATTTATATCCCCATAACGAAGGCTGAGTTTGCTGTCCTTGTATCATCGTTTAATGTAAGCTGCAGCTCTATCCATTCGATTCAATCAATGTCAAATGTCTTTGCAATAATTGTCTTGTTGCTATTAATGGAAAAGGAATGGAAATGAAATGTTATCTTTTCGAATTCTGGTAATAGGAGAAGTTTGGCCAGTAAAATATAAATTGTCCCATCCTTATTTTAGGTTAAAAAAAAATTTAGGTTACTTGAATCTTGATTACATTTTACCTAATTAAAGAGCAAGGACTTACAAAAGACGAGAAAAGGGAAAAAGGGACACCTTCAAGATCTTTGCCCTCAAGATGATGGGAGAGTTGCCATCTTTGGATGTTTTAGTTGGACTCAGATAACCACTTAGGGGAATTTTGTACTCTTCATTGTTACTGAATTAGGAAAAAACAACTTGCTGAAATGGCATCTGGGAACCATACAAGTTAGCAGTTCAGCTACTGTTATGCATGTAGAACATATGGAAATTTTCTCATGATTTTGATAAGTTATTTTGAACTTGCACTGGATTTTGTGCAATCATTGTTTATATCATTTCCAGGTTTGATTATGGGGGTACATGGAGGAGTTTCATGTGTAGAGTTTTGGCAAATAGTTCAGTTCACTGTATTTTCAATCTGCAGTAGCAATATTCACGGTCTTTACAACTTCCACTGTCAATTTATGTTCTATCATTATCTGCAGTTCATTGTACCATACCTATTAGGCTGGCATACCTTTGCAAACTCCATAAAGCCTGAAGATGCAAATCGTGTAAACAGCGCTAATCCTAGATCTGGTGCTGATTTTGAATGGAGCAGATAGTGTAAAGCTTCACATGAGGTTTGCTAGGTAAGTAAAGGATGGTCTTTCCCCTTAATCAACTTTGTAGATATGTTTTCTTGCTTTATTTGCGTGATATTGCTGGATTCTGTTTGTTTTCCTTTCTATCCTGCTCTCTATTATTTCAACTAAAATTTATTGCTCCTATTTCTTTTTGTGACATCCCAAAATAAGATTCCAGTTTCTAAAATAGAAATTTCTCAATACATTCTCACTTAAAAGTAATGATGTAACGCTGGTAACTTTCAACCACTACATTAGAGTGCAATATTGTAAAAATATTCAAAACTTTTACTTTTTCCAATTATCATCTAAAACTGTCTTGGGTCAAACAAAAGTCATAATATTGGGATGGAGGGAGTATTATTTATAATTGATATTGTTGTTAATATCATTTTCTTTGTCCATTTTGTGAATGGTGGGTTTTGGGTGGGGTGCTGTAGATAGGGTTGTTCCCCTAAACTTATTTGCAAGTTTTAGTTATACTCTTTTCTGTGGGTAAATCCTAGTCTTATATTAATGTGGTTGGCTCTTCCCACTCATCATATCTGATAACCATTTATGTTCAATACTTAGGGTTCAGATGCATTCTATCCTGTTTTTCCAATTTATCTGACAATCTATTAACTGACAAGTTTTTTGCTGATTGTAATACGAGTCTTGCTCCTTTTGTGAAATTAGCACTGGGACAGTGCAATTTTGGTTATCATGAACCAAAAAAGAAAATTGAATCTCTGTTATTGGATTTGTTGCTTGAGACCATTTAATTTCTTTTGGCATTCAAATATGGTATGACTCCTTGGAAATGCTTATCCGCATGATATGTGTGTAGTATACCTTAAGTCCTACCTTCTCATACACTCAAAATATGCCTTCAATGACCAGGTAGTCAAAAATAGAAGTTCTTGATTACTCTTTCTTTGAGTTAACTAATTATCAAAATATTTCATCCCTTACCATCTTTTATTGACTAGTATTAATTACTACATGTTAATATATGTAGTAATAGATTACAATCGAGGAGTCAAGGTTTCATGATAGAAACAGTAAGAAAAAAACTGAGAAGAGTTGTTTGCTGCTGTTGGTCATGGAGAATGACTATTATTGTATATTACAACTAGTGATGCGGGTTGCGTGAGGGAGATCCATGATGTTACGGTCAAAGATGGTTTGCTGAAGTTTGGAGATGAACTTGCAAAAGGATCTTACTATGGGGCTTGTTTACATAATTGCATTCTTATAGCATTCCTTTGTGGAAGATTTTGGTTTTAAAATGATGTAATTAATTATCTCACCCATCAACGGCTTTGAGATTTTGACTAATGGAGTTTTATTTTCTTTTTTTTCTATTTTTTCCATGGCTGGGGAGAGTTAGATCTTGGAGCACCTTTCCTTGAAATCTGAGAATAAGTGACGTAAGCTGGGCATTAGTGATAAACTTGATCATTGAATGAAGAATGATTAAGGGTGTAAACGAATCAAGTCTAGAAATTGTGTTTGAACTTAGTTTGATCATTAATCAATTGAATCGAGCTTGAACGTGTTTTAATTGAATCGAATTCAAGCTTGATCTTTTTACACATGTTTCATATATTTTTTACTAATCAAGTCCAACTTCAAATTTTATTGAACGAAAAAATGTATTCAAAACCAAGTTCAAACGAGCTTTTAGAAATTGATCTTTAGTATTTTGATTGGCTTTTCAGCCCTCAACGTGATTGGTGCTCAATTGGTACTCTTGAATAATTATCAAGGGTAATGTTACAAAATTTTGTACCAGATTGAGTACATCTCCCGTGGAGGTACAGAGTTTTATCACATGGTTAAATACGTAGCCAATATTCTGATAAATCACCCTTGACATTCACTTGATATCAGTTCAACTGTCAGTCAGGTGATTATTTGAAAACCTAATGAGTAAAGGGCCATATTTGAAGTGTATTAAAAAAAAATAAAAGAATTAGATCTTGAATTGACCTTTTGAGGGAGAAAATTAAGAAACTTGTAAAGGTTATAGGGAAAAAAGTAACATTAACCTAGTTTCAGAGAACAAGGCCACAGGATCAACTCCAACAAGGATATGCTTCCAACTGTACATTCAACTTAATTTGCAGAGGAATAATTTTTTTTTTCTATTCCATCACTTGGCATAGGAGCCTTCATTTTCAGCACTAAATTCTGCTATAAATTTTCATTTTCATAATAAGCAAAATGTTCCATGGTCCCTCATGCTGAAAACTTACTATAATGCCGACAAGATCTTCATGAAATTGTGGCTTCTAGGGATAAGATTATCATCTAGCTTTTTTTCTTTTTTTTCTTTTTTTGGTAGTTTTAGAACTGTACACCAATTTGGTACCAGAGAGTCCACCAGGCATGGGCCTTTAATACATGTCTTGATCTTAAAACTTAACTATTTGGTCTTTGTTCCAATTATGTAATCTCCCTTTATTTCCTAGTGTTAATCTATTATGGGATGTTTTCTACTATCTGAGCCTTTGACTAGTTGATTAGTTTTCTTTAATGTAGTTTTGCTTTGATGAAGAAACTGAAATAGATAATAAATTTCTCAAATATGAAAGAATAGCATTCTACAATGAGTTTCTGCTATTTGGAGGTTGCATTTTGCTTAAGCTGATGATCACAAATTTTTACCATTATCTGGACTTGTAAACTTGTGTCCATTAGGTTGTTTTTGATATGTGAGAATTTTGTCTTGAGACTAGTGGAAATAGTTGAAGACTTCACCATTATTAATCGATTTTCAATTATATAGATTAATAATGTTGTCATTGGTTGCGGTTTTAAGCTAGATACAAGTCAGTGGCCATCCTTTTCCCGGCCGTCATTAGGTCGTCATGAAACTTCTATTTCTCCTTATTTATGTGGGGTTTTGAGTATAACAAATAGTCTTCAAGTAGCAGGTTAGACTTCATCAAAATCTATTAGAAATTGTCATTTAGGTTAAACTTGTCCACCTAAGTAACAAGTTGACTAAATTAATTCAATTGTACTGGAATTGGAATAATTACGTTCTTTTATTGAGTTTCTTGAATGTGCTATGGACAGAATGTTTACCAAGTTGGCTATCAAGTTTATGATATGGGTTGTGCCTTCCTGTCCTGGGGTTGCTGACTATGTTGTGATGATAATTGAACATGACCATCAATGCATACACAACGAGCTTGTCCATCTTCATTCACTTTATCTGCAATCACTGCCTTTATCTGTTGCATTTAAGCTCCTCAAATTACCAATGAGGTGTGAGTTCCATGGAGTCTTACGAGACAAGGAAACATTTAGTTCTCTGATGCCTTTTAGGACAAGACAGGCATTGATTTTTAATTTGTTTCTGTGGATTAATCTATGGCATGTTGTTGCTTAATTAGCCTCTATTAAGTATTTCCATTGACTTCTAGGAAAGTAGCTGGTCAGATTAGTTTCATCACATGATGTGCATGAATATATAATAGACTCATGTATAAAATAACCGATTGAAATCATGCAATTTGTGTAGGTGATAACTTACGGAACCAATCCAATCACATTCATCTAGTCGTCGCCTAGGTTCCTAAAATACATTCTCAGATCAATCTAGTTCTTAAAAAATAGGAGCAGCACTACAGAATAGTCGATTCTTGCACTTAAATCAGCATCTATTGACCTGTTTCAATATATTAACAACTAGTTGATTTTGTCTGCTAAGGAATCCCAGTGGATTGTGCAAGTATTAAAGATGTATATTATTAAATGCAGTGCTCCATGGGAAAGCATTGAGTATAATTAAATTCAAATGCAAATAGAACACACTTGGTTAAGCTGTCGCCTTACATATCTGCTTGATTGATGAGTTGTTGATCTTATTGACTTTTTGTATATTTAACTCCTCCAAAAACATATAAAATCTGGGCATGATAATGCTTAAGAAGTGTGGCAAGCTGGAATTAAGTCTATGATTGGCCAAGTGTATTTGACTGTTCCGTATGTGCATATTCATATAGCAGATTCAGATCTCTGAAAAATTATGTTAAGCCATATCGCTGAAAAATTTATCGTATGTTTGAATGCAGGGTCCTGAAGGCAGGATCGTGACACTCAGTCGAAAAATAGGATGGTTTTATGTATAATGCCCATGGCCCCTGGATGGTGTTCTAACAAGTATTTTGAGTGAGTTCGTGTGAGACTGGTTAATTTATGCTTATGTGTAGTAGTGTTTCAATGGGAATTGACTAGCATTTTATCTGTATGTCATAACCATTTAATTTGGGGTATTCTTGTGTAAATGGCAAACATGGTGTTGAGATCATGATGGCTACAAGGAATACTATGTGCTTGAAGGCATTGCCCCCTATGAACACAGTGCTAAAGCCTTTGGAGTCGTATGTATGTTCGTGTCGATGGTTAGGTTTTTGACTGCTAAACCAGATGGGTGTAGTTAAATTTGTTTGTAAGTTTGAAAAAGTTTGATAGTTGAGATTGTCAAAATTTGGACAAGATCCAAAATAAATTTTAAATAAAGGAGGTTATCTACCATTGACTAATTGGAGGGGTGGGGGTAAAAACTAAAACCCTTTCCAAGTGGGGTAGATGAGGGGGAGTATAATAATATAAAAATTTTCATGGGTGGACTCAAATTTGGTCAACTTTTGGTCTCTAAAGTCTAAAGATGATCTTTGAAAGATGATTTGAATGCAAAGCCAGTAAGTCACTTGCTGTTTAATTTTTTTTAAAAAAAAAAAGAGAGAGAAAAAAAAGTAGAGGGTGAAACCCTTGAAAATTGTGAAATTGAAAAGGTATACTTGCTGTTTTATAACGTCTCTATCAAGTGTATATGAAAGTTACATGTTTTATGTTTATGTATTCTCATGCAATTTGCATAGGTAAGTGTTCATTGCGACTCTCATAATTTTACTTTTATTTTTTTAATAAAGTGATAATTACATTGTTATATTAAGATATTCATTAATTATTAATTCAATACACTTATCAAAAATTAATTAATTGCAACAAATATGAAATAATAATGCTTTTAACACAGGACCTCATTTTTCAATTTTGTATTTTACGATTAGAATATGTATTCTCATGCAATTTGCATAGGTAAGTGTTCACTGCGACTCTCATAATTTTACTTTTATTTTTTTAATAAAGTGATAATTACATCGTTATATTAAGATATTCATTAATTATTAGTTCAATACACTTATCAAAAATTAATTAATTGCAATAAATATGAAATAATAATACTTTTAACACAGGACCTCATTTTTCAATTTTGTATTTTACGATTAGAATATGAAGAAAATTAACTAACCAAATTAATGATGCATCAAAGATAGACTTAGCTACCATGTATTTTACATAATTTCATAAAAGTATCAGTCAAACTCTTCCTTTTCACTCAGAACACATTATATTTCCTTCAATTGTTTTATGCAATTTTTGTTATGATATAATGGACATATAATTAAACTTATTTGTTTATTACGTTTTAGAGTAAACAAACATAAAAACTGCAAAACCGTTGTAAACCATAATTATGATAACCTATAAACTATAACTAAGGCAAACTATGAGTAGGTTGTCAGCTAATATTTTCTTTAAAAATATATAAAATTTAAAAAAAAAAATGAGTAGGCTCAATAATTTAAACTTTTAAATGATGCCAAAGATTTTTAATAATCATAGAAAATTAATGAGTGTTTTATAATTATTACATTTTTATATTGCACGAATAATAAAACGGATACAATTGGGCTAAGTCAGTCTTCCAAACAAGTATTATTCAACATTTAGGGTCCCATATAACACTCATATGGTCAAACGGAAACGAAGGGTGGCCGCAGGGCCGGTGGTCTTACGCCGTACGGATCTTCAACTCAGACTGGTAGCATACGGCGGTGGCTGGCGGCCGACTCATTTTTGCCTTTGTGTTCAAAAATGGAACCCCGAATTCTTCAGCCCTCATTATCAAACGTTCCATCATTACTAAGAAAACAATACTTTTTAAAGAAACGTTCTTAGGTTGACAAAGTTTTTTATATGAGAGAGTTGACACTCTTGACAGTTGACATTTTCGTTGTGTGTGTAACATGGAAAGGGTAAGCTCCAGGGCTTGAATTTCCTCATAATTATGTCTATATTTTATATGTTTTTATTGTAAAGGTCAAAATTTGGAAGTAGTCTATAAAATGGCGCAGCAAATCAAACCTATTTTGAGACAAAAATTTGACGAACAAAATTCAGAGAAAGGTTGCACAAGCAATATTGAAGAATAGTAGGAAGTTTTCATTACTGGAAAACATGGTTATTAAGGAAGAAACGACAATTATGTTTTCGACTGATGAAGTTGAAGAAACCCTAATTGCAGAAGTAATGAAGAAGGTAATTTATTTTGGTTTTCGTCATTGTATTTGCAGTGAATTTTTTATTTTTAACTCTCAACGAAGCATCTCTTTTTAAGTTGTGCAAGCCTCGATCCTTGATTATCATGTTTATTTATTGTTTATTTATTTCGTTGGATAATGTAAATTTGACGGGTGATTAATTAATATTATGATTTTTATATTTTTTCTTCAAAAGTTCAAGTATTTTTTCACTTTGTCATTCTTGAAATAAGAAATGAAGAAATTATCTATACCTTGATTTTAATTTTTGCCATGCATATTGTGAGGGACGGAGGGAGGGAGGCTAACAGCGGCAGCCGCCCTCCTCTCTCTCTCTCCATCAATATAAATATAAATTTTATGTATAAATTTATTAATTTTCAAAATTTTCCTCATTAAAAATAACAAAATAGCCCTTCATATAAATGATTAAAATTATCTTTTTGCACATTATTTTTAAGAAAAAGATTTAATATTTTTATTCCTAAAAATTAAAATTTCTGGCCGGTGGGAAGTACTCCAGTACTGCCAATATATTTTCACCTGATGGAAAAGATCAAAGGGACTCACAAGCAGGTAAGAAGAAGAAAATCACAAATACTTTGAATATATGGTTAATTTATTAATTTAAATAAATAGGTAAACTCTAGCAAAAATTTCTCTTGATTAGTAAAATTATTATGTTCAAGAATTCATTAATTTAGGATCCTTGTACAATAATCCCTTGTTACGGTAGCTCATTAGCCACAGTTTTCATATACATTTTCTTTAATATCTAGATGAGAGCAATTATTGGTTGTATAGATCTGGTCAAACTCAATTAGAGTAGTGGATATGAATATGTCATAAGCAACATAATTTATCGTTATTAGATGCATCATCATCCACTAATTCCAGCCGTTAATTCGGTCACTAATTATTTAAAGATTAAAACGATCATACTATAAACATATAACTTGGTTTTTTTAATTTTCTTTTTTTCAGTTTTAATGAGATTCATTAAATAGATTCAAGTTGAAAACACCAACCTGTCTTTGCCCTATTCAATTAATTAATATTTGCTTCAGACTAGGAAAAATAAATTAATTCATGTAATTATCTCAACGTATTAACAAATCTTAGATTCCATCTACCTAGTCAACATGTATAGATTCAACCTAGCTAGTATGTGTAATTTTATTATCTTCTTATATATGCGCAATATTTCTTTTATATGCTCATCGTATCATATAGTTCTCGTGTTCCTCCAAAGATGAATTTTTTCTACGTATAATTTATTTATTTATTTTTTTGGTTATATTTTATGATCAAGGTTAGGGTGTCACGTATTTAATTTTTGCTGATGCAGGAGGATAATCTGAAAACAGCAAAAGTGAAGATGGATGAAGTTAGAGAAGAAAATGAAAGATTGAAGTTGACATTGTCTCAAATAATGAAAGATTATCATTCTTTGAAAATGCAGTTCAATGATATAATCCAAGAAGATCAGCCCAAGAAATCCACAAATTTAGCTCCCATGGCTGCATCTGATGATGAATCTGAGTTCTTTTCTCTAAGCCTGGGGAGATTTTCAGGTGATTCCAGGAGGGAGGAGAAGAAGACTAATTATAATGAAAGCAAAAACCAGGAGAATGGTAAACTTGATGGACTTGAACTAGGACTGGACTGGAAATTTCATTTAGGTAATTCCACTGAAGTGTCCAAGAATCTGAGACCTGAAAATAGCTCTGATGAATCAAAGGAAGAAGGAAACAACGACGTACGTGCATCTCATAAAAGCCCGAAAACTTCAAGAAGTGGAGATGATGAAATTTTCCAGCACAACCCTTTGAAGAAACCTAGGGTTTCTGTGAGAGCTGTGTGCAACACTCAAACGGTTAGTGACAATACTTTTGATTTTGTGTGAAGACAAATTGTACATATTTTTCCATTCTGAATTATATGGACTTTTATTGATTAGATGAACGATGGATGTCAATGGAGGAAATATGGACAGAAAATAGCAAAAGCCAATCCCTGCCCTCGGGCTTATTATCGTTGCACGGTCTCATCATCATGCCCTGTGAGAAAACAGGTTTGTCCATTTCTGATCATGTTAACCATGGCTTGCTTATTTCATAAGACATGTTAAAGATAACATATATTTAGTTATGAAATTTTGATATAATGTTAGTTGTTTCCTATTTTCAGGTGCAAAGATGTGTAGATGACATGACCATTCTTGTCACCACCTATGAAGGAACTCACAACCACCCACTTCCACCCTCGGCCACCACCATGGCCTCCGCCACCTCTGCAGCTGCAGCCATGCTTAACTGTGGCTCCTCCACCTCACCACCAGGCCACGGTGTCTCAGCCACCTCCTCCACCAGCCCTAATCTTCTCGGGTTTAACTTCACTTCATTAAATAACCTCACCACTTCCCATTTCCCTCGAGCTACCATCTCCTCTTCACAATCACACCCCACTGTCATACTAGACCTTACTGCACCAAATCACTTGACTTCCTCTTCCTCCCCACACAACAGCAAATTCTCATCAAGCCTATTTTCTGCTACACATTCTTCTCCAGCATCTCTCAACTTTTCATCTTCCATCTCTTCTTTTGATCCCGACACCCTACAAATAGGCTGGGAAAGCAAATTTCCTAGCATAAAAAACGTAGCGTCACCTTATTCTCAACCTTTCCTATATAACAACATCCAGGTTTCTCAAAAGCAGACTGCAAATCATGATCAGAAAATTGCTGCAGCAACTAAGGCCATTACATGTGATCCGACTTTTCAATCAGCTTTAGCAGCTGCAATCACATCATTTGTTGGGACAAATGCTCAAGGAAGAAATTCAGTTCATCCAAGTTTTTTGCAGCCATCCACAAGCAATGGAAGTATAGGGTGTGCCACAGGCTTCTTGAACAGATTTCCTCAATCAGTAAATCCCCAACACAAGAACTTGGCAGATTTTCCTCCATTGACATTGTCTACATCTAAGACCCAGGCTATGTCCTTGGCTGATGAGGGTGAACAGATAAAAGTTATGAGTTTTGGGATATGACTTGACTGGATTTATATATGATTTTCCACCTCAGAATAAGATTTAAACTATGAACTTAAATCTAGAGTTCTCTTTTTTCTTATTTTGTGGTTTTGCGTCATTTTATTGATTTATGTTTAATTTGTCTCACAGAAAATGCCTGTAAATAGATCAACAAAAACTGCCATAACTGACAAAATTCAGTATTTAAAAGGATTCCAAAAGCCTAGAAATTCAAATATAAATGGCTACTCTATTTAAAGTACGTTTGCATCCGAATTTAAGATCGAATATTTACATCTTAATCATATGGGGGTGTAAAAGTGCTTCTGCTGATCCAATTTTATTCAACCTATTTTACTAGCCTGTCTGTGTATTTATCTTTATTATTCAATTACAATAAAGGAAAAATATATTGAAAAAAAAAAAGGAAAAAGCGTTTAACATATAATTTTTTTCTCAAGTACTTCAATTGTTTACTTAAGAATAATTGACAGATTAATGAAAAGGTTAAGGGCTGAGAAAAATTTAAACAGACAGCTCAATTTGAAAGAGCAGTTGCAAATGGGCTACAACTTTGGGTACTCGACGGACTCGAAAATCAAGCCCAACCATGACCGTCGAAAATCAAGCCCAACCAAGACACAAGCTGATACAGAATTTCATGCTGACCACTTAGTAGTAATTCAAACGAATTTAAGAATTATTTAGAGTAAATATGATGGTATCATAAGGAAAATGCTGACATTATCATTCATAATATAAATGTTCTCAATACATTTGAATAGTATCCAAATGGATATTGATGGAAAAATAGTCGCTGTTCGGTAGTCAATTTTTTTCTTTTCCCCAATGGGGTCACTTACTGAAAATTATTGCCTCGAATATCAGAATAAAATACCAGAAAGAACAATGGGGTTACTTAATTATGCCTTGAATTTAGCAAGCCACTATTTAGGCTAGGTACACAAGGTGTGTAAATATAAGCTTTTTATTTTGCTCAAAAGAGTGAGTATTTTCAACCCAATGCGTATCAAATGAGTTGCTGAACAAGTAAGGATGATGAATGGGGGACTAAAAATGTGCCATTTATCAGACAAATCTTTATTGTTTTCACTATTACAGGTGTGGTCGATCTTGAATGCTTCCAAGGCACCTTTCGTTCTGGCTGTAACAGAGAGAGTCTTGCTGCTGCTTTCAAAGTATAGGCTTCAGAATGTACCTGTGATTCAAACAGGCAGTCCATCCATAAAAAACTGCATAACTGAATCTGCAGTTATCCAGAATATCAAGAGATGCTAAAGAAGGGACTGGTTTGACTGCATCTCTGCACATCCTGTATCTGAGCTGGGACTGCCTTTCACATCTCCAGATCAGGTCAGAGACTACTAACTGTTGTAGACAAGTGATTATAGGTTCGCAGTGTGCGCCCAAACCTCAAGCTGACTTTTTTTCAGATAACAATCTGACGTTAGCTGAGTATCGATCTTCTATGTTTGGTCACGTTGTAAGTGTTCAAGCCAAGAATCAAGAAAATAAAAGATAAACAAATTGGAGGCCTACTTATCATTGAGGGACTAAAGAGGAAAATTCTCAGCAACATAAGCATAAGCGATTTTAGGTTCCTGTTGCTCAAGCCTGAACTCTTCACAAAATTCAGATGGAATATATAGAAATCTTGGACATGCGATTAACAGTTACAGCTGCAAAATGCCTCCAGTATAGCAGTGTCAAATCTGAAGCCCAGATTGCAAACTGGTTTTTTAATTAGTATTCCTGTGTTGAGAAACATTTAGCATTCTTCCAGAAAAGCAAAATTGACCAAATTAAGCCCCTCTTGAAATGCTGTCAGCTAACCATCCAAATTGAAACGGAAAAAAAAATCTTGTTTCTACACTCTTCGACTCAAAAAAATGGTCCATCTCCATGCTAATTGCAGGGAACTCACTGTCTAGGACTTCATTAGTACTATTGCTTCAGCGACCAATGACACTGGGAAGAGTCGCAACAATAATATGCAAGCCCAATTCAACTCTTGGCAGTGTGATAGACACACTTGCTTCCATAGCAGTTCACAGAATCTATGTGGTTGCAGGCGAGGACAATGAAGTTGGCATAACTAAGCTGAGAGACGAGATCTCCTGTTTTATCACTGAACCGCCAAACTTCTTTGATGATTACTTTGGATTTGGTGCATAACAAATATCGAGTCAGTAATGCTTCAGAAAGTTAACTCTGAAGATTCTAAAGAAAAACCTTACATTCTTTATGCGAAGTAGAGCAGTAACCACACATGATTTGAGATGAAAGAATAACCATAGATTGTATTCTCAGAGTAGAATGTGCATGCGGGTCCTTTTTATGTTACTCCTATTGAACTAAGGCCAGGGAGTTTTTTCAGTCCCTTCTTGTCCATTAACTTTCTGATCTTATGCACATCTTCCCACCTCTCTTGTCCAGCATAAATGTTAGACAAAACCACAAAAGGAATTGGGTTTTCGGGATCTAATTCTAAAAGTCTCCGATCCATTTCTTCTTCTAGCTTGGAATCTGAATAATGCTTAGAAGAGCCAAGCAGAGAAGCAAAAACAGTAGCAGAAGTTTCATGTGTCACTTGAAGGAGTTCAAAGGCTTCATCTAGCCTGCCTGAACGACTAAGGAGATCAATCAAGATATTCATATGCTTTGAAGTTGGATTCAAACCATATCCTACGGTCATTAATCTGAAAATCTGGAATCCCTTGTCAACTTGGCCGGTGTGGCTGCACACAGACAAAAGGCAACTGAGAGTAACTAAATTTGGCTTAACTTTTTGCTCGACCATTTGATTGAAAATATCAAAAGCAGATTCACTCTTCCCATGCTTTCCATACCCAGAAATCATGGCATTCCAGAATGCTGGATCATTAGGCTTTTTATCAAACTGATTGAAAACGTTGCATGCCCAAGAAGGTTGCCCACACTTCATATACATGTCAATGATTGCAGTAGCCAAGAATTCATCATCAATAATCTTCACTCTTGCAACATATGCGTGAATCTGCTTTCCATAGTTTTGCACAGATAGAGATGAACAAGCTGCTAACAAGCTAGTTATACATCGCACACTTGGTATTACACCACAAGATAGCATCTTTCTGAAGAAGAGGAAAGCTTCACCTGCTTTTCCTAGCTGCGAAAAACCACTGATCATGGAATTCCATGTCGCTGAGTCAGCTTTCAACCCTACTTCACAGTCTAACTCAACAAAAAGAGTAGTAGCATTGTCACTCTGATCATTTAACATCATTCCTGCTATCATCGAATTCCATGTTATCAAATTCCTGTTACTTCCCATTTCACTGAATACACTATAGGCACATTGCCAAGAACCACATTTTGAATACATATCCACAAGACCAGTCCCAACATTAGTGTCTAAGTCTAATTCAGCTTTCACTGTAAGCCCATGAAGCTGCCTACCAAATCTTATACACTTACCATTTCCACAAGCAGAGAGCACAGAAATCATCGTCACTACAGTAGGTTTTTCATATAACAATCCCCTCATTTCCTTAAACACGCATAACACCATTTCAACAACCCCATTCTGTGCAAGCCCTGACAGATAAGCATTATAACAGACCACATTTTTGTTCTCAATCAATCCAAACAACCTTGCAGCAGAACCCAACTCCCCACAATTCAAATACATCTTCATAAGTGATGTTGCCGCATAATCATCCCCTTCCACACCAATCTTGGCCGCCAAACAATGCACTTGCACGCCATTCACCACATTTCCACATGCAGACACCACACTGGCTACCGTAACCGAATCTAGCCTAAGATTAGGGACACTAAACTGTTCAAAGACTCTAAATCCTTCCTCAAAAAGCCCATTTTGCGAAAAGCCGGAAATGACAACGTTAAGAATAGATACACTTGGGTTAGGAATTTCGTCGAACAGTTTGGCGGCACTGTCGACTAAGCCAAGTTTCATGTACATGTTGGTGAGGTCCGTAGTAGTGTGCTTATTCGTATGTCCGGCTTTAACGAGGTGGGCGTGGAGCATTTGGCCATGGGATATAGCCTTGAGCTCGGCGCAGGCCTTGAGGATGTAAGGAAAAGTGAAATTTGTAGGAGGAATAGAGGCAGAGTGGTGGTGTGTGTAGAGGGCAATGGCTTCTTTGTGGAGTCCATCTTTTACTAGTTTTGCTATTTGATGCCTCATGGGCTGCCTCTAATCCAGCATTGCAGAAAGAAACCGCAACTCTTGTAAGGGGGAATTGTAATGAGGAAAAAAAGGAGCCTTTTTTATTTGACAATGTGATTTTAGGGTTTAACTTATGTGTGTCTCATAGGTGTTGCTCTTAACATAATTGATTAAATATTAATGCTTACTCCTTGTCTCATTTTTATGGTTTAATTTTGTTGTCTCATTTTTATGTGTTTAATTTTGATTTTAATTGATTTTCAATAAGAATTAAAAAAAGTGAATATTTTATTCATATTTAAATTTTATTTTTAAAAATAGTAGTCGGAAGTTGGGGATTTTATATTACTAGTTTTAAATGCGAATATATTATGTTTGAAAAAAAAAAGAAATTAAAAAAAAGTGCAAGCAATTATATTATTTAGGTGTAAATGAAATGTAGTAGCTTTATAATAGTATTACAATAAATTGACCTTTCACAAAAAAATTCATTAATGTTGGGCTATACAAAAATGAATTTAAAAATTAATGAAGCCATAAAAATTAGTTAATCTATTCACTTGTCAACAAATTCTACTATTTTACATACAAGCATGATTGTTCTTAATATATTTTCACCTAAGACCATGTATTGGGCAGTATATTTACTTAGGTGAAAATGCTCCCTTCAGGGAGCCAACTTTAGTACAACTAGAATGAGTTGTTTTTGAAGTATAATTTACTCTTTCCATGGGAAGAACACAAAATTGTTAGAAAAATTTTCATCAAATTTGCTAGATACAAATCATATTATGACATAGAGAGACCTGGATTTGATGCAGCAAACAGATTAACACAACTATTGACATGCAGCATTACAACTTGTTACTAAGGTTTCCACTAAGATTTCCACTGAGGTTTCCACTGCTAGTCCATCCTTCTTGAACTTGAACTGAGTACTGCATATGCCAAAGCACATCCTCCACCGTCGGTCGACCCATAGGATCTCTGCACAAGCAGTTTATGGTGATCTGCACTACTGTTTTCAGTGATTCGTAAGCAAATGTTCCACGCATAGAGGGATCGATCAAGTCTCGTAGTTTTGATGGTGATTCTGCTAAGCTCCTCTCAAGCTGTAACACCAAATCAAATAATGTTGGGTGAACAAAAATTTTGAGCTATTAAAGAGATGGAGATTAGGAACTTGGAAGACAGAATTTTGGGCTAAGGTTTGTGTTACCTGAAACTTCAGGTCATCTAATTCACTCTGAGAGTTTATAGGTCTACCAGTCATAACCTCAACTAGAATAACTCCCAGCCTATAAATGTCTTCCTTTTCTGGATTTTCACTGCATGATAATGGAGTCCCAATGAGACTAAAAAGGTTATATCAAGAAAATATGAAGGTCAATGAGGGTAAGCAATTTACCTGCTTGGGTGATTTGGGGTAGCTTGTCCATTAAGTGGGCTTTCTGCTCCAACCTGTAATTGTGAACAAACAGAATTCTTAAGAATTTTAAGTTGTTTTATGCATTGATGTTGGTGATGTATGCCTCTTCTATATGAATGAATTTCACCTTAGATGGTATGTTTATGTTATAGCTGCTTATTTTTGCAGTGAGACTCTCATCCAACAGAATGTTGTCTATTTTCAGGTCATTTCCATGGACTCCTCCTGTATGCAAGTACTGAATACCCCTTGCTATGCCCATGGTGATTGACATTCTCTGTGGCCATTTCAAGACTTCCCTCTTTCTCCAATCTGCCACATGGAAAACAATTAGGTGAGCATTTATTCCCTGAATGCTGTGTCTTCCAAAATTCAGACTACCAATTTTGGAAGGTAAGTGCTGTACCGATAAGGTGTGCTCTTAATGAGCCATTGGAAATATTTTCAAGCACAATAAAGACTGTGCTAGCTGTGTTTGGATGGTCCTGGTATGTGACAATGCAGTGCCCGAGAACGCTGACCAAATGCCGATGCCTCAGCTTTGATATTACTTCCATGTGCTGCTGCAGAGCTTGAGGTGAATGCTTCTGTTTTAATTTCAGACATTTCACCAGGACCACAGAGCCATCTCTAAGCCATCCTTTATAGAGCTGTAAAAGATTCGAGACATGAGTCACATCTTACAGCACAAACTCTCACATTCAACTACTGTTAGTGCTCACACACTCACTCTCACACACTTAGCATGTGCAAGCACAAACACTCACAAATGCACACACACAATGGATTGAACCGGCCTCTTTACCTGACCCTGTGATCCTTCTCCCACTAGATTAGATGGATCAAAGTTATTTGTTGCATCTTCCATTTCCTCCAGTGTGAACACATGATACGGTGGCAGTCCAAGCGATGTCATCCTCATCGGCTGTGGCACATGCCCTAATGAAATGCAATGGCAATCTCATATCAGAACAAATCAAATCTTGAAGTTCACGGATGACAAACAATTGACTTGCAATAATTGGTTGCAACATTGATTAGAAACAAGGGATTTTAGGGACTTACTTCCAATTGGAGAGCCGCCAACTGGATTTTTCTCTATCACAAAGCTGTCACATCTGTACTCACTGCCTCTTTTCCTTTGTACCCTTCTGACGATAACCAGAATCAAGAACCCCAAGACACCTAATATTGCAACAATACCCCCAATAATTCCCAGTACAATGCCAAGTTTCAGGGTTGATTCCTCTTTCTGGTTTCTTTCAGGAGGCTTAACAGCTAGTGCATCTTTTTGGCAGAAAGAATAGGATCTTTGATACTTTGAGGTTGTGTTTGACAGGCAATTCCACATAATAATAACTGTCTTGTTTCCCACATTTGATGCAAGGCAAGAAGGCAATTTCCCAATCAAAAGGTTATTTGAAATGTCCACAAAAGTAAGGTTGCCATTGCATGAAACACTTGGTGGAATTGCTCCACTCAACTGATTTTTGGCAAGAACAATGTACTGAATTGATGGCAATGAGAACAAGAAAGAAGGGATTGGTCCAACGAGCTTATTGGACGAAACATCAAGCACTTGAAGCCTATTCAACTTCTTTAAATCTTGTGGGATTTCAGATCTAAAAGAATTGTTCCCAAGAGAGAGACGCACAAGATTGTTGCCTAATGAAGGGAACTTAGGCCCAAAATAATTGTGACTCAAATCCAGCTCTTCAAGTAATGATAAGCCACTTAGATCTGGAACACTTCCATTGAACAAATTATTACTCAGGACAAGACTTCTTAAACTCTGGTAAGTGGATACTGATTGAGGGATTTCACCATAAATGAAGTTGGAGCCAATATTCAACACTTCAAGCGACCTAAACCGATTAACTTTTCCAGGTAACGGACCCCATAATCCTAAAGAAACTAATGATAACTTCTGCAAACTTGAAAGCTTAGTTAAAACAGTGAAGAACGATTCAAGTGAGAATCTATCAGAAAGAGTCTGCTGAGAAACTGCAAAGTTTGAAGCAGAGGGCTTGGGAATCTGAGAAGGGGAGCTTTTGTTTCCTATTATGGTTAACTCAGTGATGTGATTACCTGAACAGACAACTGTAAGAGAAGAGGTTGGAGGCAGAAAACAAAAGCTGGTCCAATTATTCCATGCTTGAAGAGCTGGTGGATATTCAAGAAGCTGCTGAACTTGAAACAGTATTCTGCTCTCTGTTGGAGCTAGTTGTGCATTGGAAAATGGAAAAGATACAAGCAAAAAGATAGCAGAAAACAAGAAATTGAATGGAATCCATGAATCCTCCATATCTCCGAGTCTGTTAAAATCTTGATGACTGGAAGGTGATAAAGTGGAGCAACTTCAAGAAAATGAACTGAAAAACTTTGACAATCATAGAAAAAGGATAGCTTGGATTTCACCTGAGCATCCCATAAAGTTAGAATATGTGATCATGGATTGTCTAAAATCAATGTGCTGCAAAAGGTTCTGATAATTGTATGAAATGAGTAGAATGGGACTTTGTAATAAAGTGGCTGACCTTTTGCCTAGTGTGCAACTTGCTAGTTGTACATGAACAAATTCCTGGGAAATTTTGTAAGAAAATAGTAAAAAGAAATTAAAGAAAAAGGGAAATTTTTCTGCCAAAAAACAGGTAGAAGTTGAGCAGAATTGAATGTGGGTTGAGAAACTGCAAGAGGGTTCATTCAGAGATCTGAAACTGAGAAGTTTCCATGTAAGTTAAAGTCAATTGGAGCTGCATCTTACTCTCTTTTTGTGTTTATGCACAAAAATACAGAAAACTAATATAATTTTTTTTCCTGGTCCTGCGCTGCGCGGGCAACAATATTAAAATGCAGTTGGTGTTGAAGCCGTGGATTCTGCATACTATTTACGATTGTGATGAGAAAGTCAATTGGGCTCTGAATGCAAACGCTTCATTTGGTGGTATCCGTGGGGTTTGACCATTGGAGTTTGGTGGACTTGCAAGTAGTGGAAGAGTGTTCACTAGCCAATGGGGCAGGTGGGGTTCCCGTGAAAACTTGAGCCTTTTTGATGGGATCATTAGTTAGAGATCTCAATATCAAATGGTGCTTTCAATTTCAATTAGAATGTTACATCCAACTCTAATTATATCTTAGATTTATTTGTCATAAATAATTGATTGTCACTCTCTGGGACCGACACACTGATTTGTAGTATCTGTGACGACGAAGTCGGGAGTTGGTAGGGAAATTATATGTTCTTAATTTCATAAATTTTTAAATTTAATATAAATTTTAAATAAATAATACTTTATTCTCATAAAATTTGATCATTTTAGTTCGTTACCTTCCAAAAGAAAATATTAAGTATTTTGTTTCTTCAAATTTAATTATTTTTATATTTTATCTTCTATAAATAAATTTTAAATATTTTACACCATTAACTTATATTTATTATAACATTTTATCATCAATATTAATTTTAAATCAAATTTTTATAAAAATATTTTTCGCCAGTCATTGTCGTCTTCGCCATACCATTTTCATGTCTTTTCATACAAAGTTAAAAAAATAAATATCATACTATTTTTTATTATTATTAATGATAAAGTCATGACACATTTTTAATGTAAATAATATCAATTATAGTATTATTAGCAAAATACTACAATTAAATATTTACAACAAAAATGTCATTGAATGACAACAAAAAATAGTCAGATGCATAATAAAAAAAATATTTTCTACTATTCTTAAGAAAAAAATTTAATCTCACACCCGCATGTAAATTTTCCGACTCCATCCATATTTCTAAGTCCATCCATGGATTATGCAATATTGCGAGATAGTGTCTGCAATTCTCACCAAAATTAGAGTTTATATATAAGTCCTAATGCATACACTCGTATAAATGTTGATTTTTGTACTTTTTTCATTCAAGAAACAATCGAGTTATTGTTTGACAGAATTTTTTAATTTTTCATTTTTCCTAGCATTGAAGCACGGCTAAAGATGAGAAATAAATTTTCAAGCCCAAGTACAATTACATAGACAGCATTATCATTTTCATTTAAGAACCCCATTTAATGTTGCATGGTGTAGCCTAGGAAAAGGGGGAATTTGATTGAATCTAGGGTCTGCCAACAGACTTAAATCAAAGACACAGTTCATAAATTCGCATTGTTCATTTGTTGCATTAATAAGTTTCTGACGTTATGTGGTAACAGGTTAGGACATATCTATATTGAATTTTATACTTATATGCGAAAATATATGACACCAATATCAGGTAGAAATATGAGAAACAAATTAAATGAGGGTAGAGGATTGGTGGGCTTCCACACAAAAAAAAAAAAAAAAAAAAAGCTTATAACTCATCTCATTAAGGTTTCAATTCAGTTTCAATTTCAATGTTTTTATGGAAAATAATAAGAAGATTTATTGTTTGAAAATATCGTGATTTGTGATTTACGTTTGGTTTTATTTTTAAATGAGATAATTTTTACTGTAAATATCATTTATTTTCTGGTTAGTAGTGTAACATCATTGTTTTATATTATTATATATTATTTTAAAATTAATATAATAATTGAATGATGTAAATATATATTTTTTTTTTGGTAAGATTGATTTGAATATATATTTTATAAATACATATGTATATATAAGAATGATATTTTGGGAGGAATGAAAATAATTTTATAATTTCGGTATTAAAATGTTGTGTTTTGATTTTTAAAAATATTGAAACTATTGAAATTAAAATTGATTGCAATTCCTTGAATTTCCAAAAGAATCATCAAGAGAACAAAAGGTGGCGTACGTCAAGAAGTAGTGTCGGTGGGGTGTGATACTGTGATCTCTCAAGTCTCAACCTTGGTGCACCAAAAAGGGGGAAACCCACTCATCTCATACTTGATTGATGTGTTACAACTACCTAATACCCTAAAATATCCAGCTTTTTGGAGTTGGGCTTATATAATATTATCTATTTTATCAAAGGGCCTTTGTTTTTCTTTTTTCTTTTTTCTTTTTTCTTTTTTTTTTTGTCTCTTTCCTTTTGTTGTAGGAGACAAAATATTCTCTATTCAACAACATAAAAACAAAATTTCACAGCGATGAACACTGAAATATTCTGTGTGTTCGTAATGTCAATGTTCAGTTTATGAGTTTCAACTTGTTCTTGGATGTATTATTCTGAGTGTGTAGAATTGTGTTGTTTGAGTTTGTCTTTGCTTGGTCTTTAGTTTGTCCGTTGTCTGCCTCAATTGTTGTATCCTATATTTCACATATGTCCAACTATTTAAAATATTTTTTTAAATATATATTTGATGTGAATTATATATACTTAGTAAATATTTATAAAATTAAATAAAATATTAAATATTAAATTGAACTAGGTAATTTAAATATAGCAGATCACATGTCAATCAAAAGAAAAATAATAGTATTAACGTTGAATAAGTAGTACCAAATCATAAATTTTGTCCCCAAATCCCAATACATTAGAATAATTCTATCTATGGAAGAAAGATATGTTATTAGACAAGTTGAGTACATCACAGACAAATACACATCTACCCTGTGTGGGCAGCTATGTTCACCGAATGCATAAGGGACAAGGGCAGCTCCAATAAATAATATAATATTTATTTATTCCAAATTTATTATTTTTATCATATTTTAAATATTTCAAAATAAATTTTTATTTTCTGAACATGAGATTTTTTTTCCAAAATTATCTTCTTAATTAAAAAATAATAACTCTTATTTAAAACTTCGTGTTAATCAAATTAGACCTTAATTTTTAAAAAAAGAGAGAGTACATGCTTTAGGTTTAACAAACTTAAACACATGTGTATACCATATTGTAAACTCGAGAATATTATTTTTATGAAAATATTTTGATCTAAGTATAATTATAAAATATTTAATTTAAGTCGTAACTATCATTTAACACGGTAATTTGTCAGTACTGATCTTATTTTTAAAACTTTTGTATTCTTTCATAAACTACTAATATTTTTAAAATCAGATCGAATTGATCGATTTAACATATTCAATCTGAAATCAAAGGTCAGTCCGATCCGATTAGCCCCATTCAACCGTTTGACTGGTCAACAATCGGTCAAATCGATCAAAACTGATTTGATCGGTTTTATTTTTTTAAAAAAAATTATTTTTAATTTTTTTAAAAAATTTAAATTTAATATTTTATTATATTTATGTGATTATTTAAATTTTATGTTTTATTATATATATTTTTCATATAGTTATTTATTTATTTTTATATTTAAAATATATTACATAACAATTAATCTATCATATTATTATTTTATATAATAAAATAAAAAAATATAATTAATTTTTATTAAATCGATCCAATTGTTAATAATTAATAAGATCATCCATTCAACTATAAAAATATTGATTCAAATAACAACAACTTCAACCCATAATCTACTTAAAAAAGTTATTGACCAAACCAATCAGCTTAATTGCTCATGCATAGAGATTCTCAGTTTTACTTTGCTTGTCTCTTGTCTTCCCTAATATATTATGTCAGAGATACAATAGATAATCAGCCTTAAGTCAACATGACAATGCAGATCCAAGTCAAACAAATTTTTTGTTGAATTTTTATGTGAAGATAGTTTCAATTTTTCATTTTTTATTTTTGGAGACTCTAGATTCTCTCACTCTACACTAAAGCCCATATAGCCTAAGCTTGTTCAGTGGGTTCCCTATAAATAATCCAAGAAATTATTGCCTAAACCTACTAGTTTTAGTATTTGATATCACACTTTGTTGAATGCTAATTGCTCTCAAGGGGAAAAACATAAATAAATTGTTAAAAACGTTAAGATTTTTACCACTTCAACTATGTCTAATCGACTTAAGTTAATATATGAAAAACACATGCAAAATTAAAATGGGGTTCGTACAAGATTGCTATGTGGTCGCAATTCATCATTAAAAAACAAATATTCATGTCGATTTAGTTTATTACAATAAATAATATTTGTGGGCAATTTTTTTTCCAATTAATATGATTCATTTTTGGTTCTCAAGTTTTTTTTTTTTTTTTCATAATTTCAAATACTAGACATAAATGCACACCTAGCCCATAAATTGTTGTTTTATCTATACATTAATTGGCATTAGTTGGCATTGGACTCTACTTAGTGACAAATAATCTCACCTAAGGTTCTTAATTATTCTGTCATTTCCAAATTTGTGTTGAGTTAGAGGAGAGCCACCTCTATGTAGGATTAATTGCAAGTCTAATCATATTTAATGATAATTCAATACCAAACTTATATTATTGTTTTGAATTATAGGTTTCCTTCTTCAATGTCTTAAAAAACACTCAATTTAGGTCCTTTTTTTAGGAGGCATAACAATTTCCTCCCTATTGCCCAAGTAACTTTTGTCTATGCCTGAATTTGGGGCAGCCTTAGCCCAAAAAGAAAGCCAAGTTGAGTTAAAGAGGTGTGGGGTTTTGCACTATGCATTTCTTGGGTGCAAATCTATGCCTTCGGACCAAGGGAGACAACTTTAAGCATTAGTGTATATATGGATTTACAATGAACAAGCTTATTTCAAATATTAAATAATCTTCTAGGTTTATTAGATTTTTTAATGCTAGATCTAATTTTAAAAATAAACTTTTAAAGTATTGAATAAAATACTATCATGATATTTATAAAATGTTAATAACGGCAATCCTATCATTTACAAGATCCAATTAACTGAACTTTTTAATTTTTTTTAAAGGGTTTATAAGTTACTAACATTTTATTTTTAGAACTTATAAACTCATTTTTTTAAAATTTTTAACAAGTACTCTACAACATATTATAAACTTTTAAACAACTTTACAGAACATAAGCTATGGAAAGAATTAAAAAAATCCAAATTTTTATCGAATTTAAAGTCCACCATCACAATCAAAATCTTAATATTAATATAGAGACTCAATGAATACAAAAGTTGTCAAAATAAATGCATCAAATTTATTATTACAAATTTGACATCTTTGAATCCATATTCTTAAATAATGCAAACATATTTGAGGAGTTTTTGTTATTTTCATTTATGTTGAGGTAAAATAAGATGTTCTAAAAGTCGTGGAAGTGGAGGCAAAATTTCACCTAGAGGGTGGGCATTGGGTCGAGTAGTTTGATTGGGTATCCAATTTGTCGGGTAACATAAAATGCTACTTAACATCAATCCAAAAATTTTGGGTACTCGATAGGTCGGGTTTGTTTTTTTTTTTTTTGGCAGTTTTACTGCACTGAATATAGTTACTCATTCATTAATCATCACCATTTAGATTAGCAAGTAGAATTGTAAAAGACAAATAACATTTTAAAAATATAGAAATAAATGAAGATGATAAAATTTATGAAAATGTCAAATGCAATAAAATTACAAAATTGTTTCCCCACACAAAAAGTGTGCCGCTCAACTTTCAACATCATGCTCGTTAAGCTCCAAATTCTTTTTAATACTGTGCGAGGGTGAAGATTTAAGTCTAAAAAAAAAGAAATGCTTAGAAAGAAAAGAAAGAGTGGAGAGAGAGGGAAATGAGGGAGATTTTTTTTTTTTTTTTGATAGAAATGCAAATGAAAATGAAACCCTAGAAGCCCCTGGCCCCTAACCCTTTTTCTATCTTTTTTTTTAAAATTCAGTTATTCGATCGAATTTTCGGGTAGAAAAATTTCCATCTGAAAACCAACTTGATTAAAAGTAATCGGGTATCGAGCGATACCATTTTTTTAAGAAAAAAAAAACAATCGGGTCGGATCGGTATCCGAAAATTCAAATCCAATTGCCCACCCTTAATTCCACCCTTAGCTTCTCCATGGCACTATTCTTTGATTCATACTTTTATCTTCTCAACCCGTTTTGGCCCCTCCAAAGGTCCCTCGGCCTATTCTAGAGTTTTGGGGAACGAAGATGCAAAGAAACAACAAATTGGACCTGAGTGTTGGACCTTGCCCAGACCCACCTTATGACTTATAGCGACCAGGCCCTGGATCTCATGCCCATCAACTGGGTCTTAGCCTAGCCCCCATATATTGCTTTCTGGGCTGGGTTGTCCCTACAAATTTACAGACCCGCCAACGATTGCCATTTCTCTTATAATTGTTTTATGAAATGCAAGCTAAAGGCAAAGCGGATTAAATCACTTGAAAGAATTATCTTGGTACTTTATGCCATTATTATATGATTTTCTTGGTATTTTCTGTTGTTATTTGTCCATGATTAGTTATAGCCAATTACAAGATGAACGTGGTACCTTTCATATGCTTTTCGTATATTTCAACAGTCTTTTTTTTTTTTTTTCTCTTATGTCTCTCATTCTCTCTCCACATAAATTTACAAATATATATATATATATATATTTTGCCCGATATTTTCACTTTTAAGATTTTAAATATTATTACTTTCGATTGTTAAAAGTCAAATAAAAAATAAAATATTAGTAAAAAATATGGAGCCTTAGGAAATATTTTTCAAACTAGGACCATGCATCATGGTCAAAACTTGCTACTTTGTACTTACAGCAAAAGTTGTGTTTTGTAGACTATGCATTTTTTCATAAAATGAACCATTGTCTAGAAAATAAGTAGAACAATAATTTGTTGAAACCATTTGCATGTAGTCATAGTTTTCCATGTGGATATTCTTATTCTCCATTCTATTATTTTCCACCATTGAAAACTTATAAAAACTATTTTTTATCTTCATTTAAAATTCAAAGTAATTGATGATATAATTAAAAAAATTATATATTTTAGTTATATATGCTATTATAGTTTCTTAGTTTTATCCAAAAATCAAGATTCCACCAAATTGATTATTGCTTATATATTATTGACGAGACTAGTCTAATTATCCCTCTACGTGGTCTGTCTTTAAAAAAAAAAAAAAAGATAATTATATCTTATATCTAAACAATCATTCTTTCTTTTTTTTTTTTTGCAAAAGATTATATTTATCTCTTGTATGTAAATATATAACTACTAATTATCTATTTTCATACTTTTTATTTAAAATAATAAATATAAAAATATTTATCTTGCAACATACATTGATAACGCCAAAATTGATAATACAGGTAACCTTGATAAAGAGGGCATTTCACAAAACCACATTAATTCCTCTCTTATCTTTTCAATTTCAAGTAGGGGTTTAAAAATCAAACACGGCGACGCATCATCGAATCACCCGCCGCGCCTGTACTAGAAATTGGAACCCAAGAAATAAAAATAAAAAAAAATAGAAAAAAAGGGAAGGAACGAAATTTAAATACAATATAAATTAGTAATTTTTCAGGTGTTTTCTTTTTCTTGCCATATGGAAATGCAGAACTGTTATATGGTATAATTACACTGCATATGCTATATCACATTTCCATTTGTATAATTTTTACTGTGTTTTTCACACACGCATGCATTGCTCAAATACAGAGTCGCATACACATACTGAGCAAACAATCGCGAACCCATTTTCAGATCTCTGAAAGACTGAATCTTTATTGTTATTTTTTCTTGTTTCTTTTTGTTTTGTTTGACAGGTGAATATGATTTATGGGTTTTGAAGTAGTTCGGGTTTTACTTGAGGTGAGTTGAAGATCTACTCAAAATCGTAATTGACAACAGTTATTTGTAGTGTTTTGTGCAGATTCTTTATGGGTTTCGATTTTTAATTCGAACTTTTTAGCTAAGTTTCTGCGTTGGTTTTCAGTAGTTATCTTTAGTTACCAGCAATGGCAAACATTTGTGGAGCTCAAATTCTAGCTTATAATGCCTTTTGTCATGAAAAGTCTAATGTGGATGTTATTATGTATTTTCTTTTTTACTCTTTTTTTAAGTAATATTGGTGTAAGTTTTGAGATTAGTAGAGATTATTTTATCAATTTTTATTTGGTGGCTTGCTTCCGTAGATGGGGGAAGTTTTGTTCAAGAAGTTGGATTCTGCGTATGAAAGTTTTGGGATCTCTCAATAAACATGCTACCAAAGTGGCTCAACAAATAAATGAAGCTATAGCCAGTTCGAGATTTATTGCATTATGTGGTTTCATAATACTGTAACTGTTGAAGAACTTTGTTTGCATAAGGGACAAGTCAAACTAGAAGCATTAAGCATGAGTACAATGCTGTTGATGTTTTCTGATGCTCCTCTTCTAATTATTTTTGGTTTTGCTAAACCTTTGTCGGTCTTGATGATTGTAAGGGGGTTGTATAAGGAATAGCCATAACCTCTTAGGTGCATCTATTATGCTTTGACAACTTGCTTAATTTGATCTGCCTCAACTCAACATTTGGTTGTGCCGTCTGCATGGATCGTTTTGTTTCATAAGGCATTACATGTATTAGTTGGATCTCCCATCTCAGTTACTGATTATAGTATTTGATAAAATTTTCTAGTGCATTCATCTCGGACTATGTTGAATTGCCGATATGGTTCTCTAGCAATTAAGCTTTGGTTTTATCTTAAATTACTCATGAATTAGCTCATTCGTAACTGCAAGCATATAAATGCTGTCTTTGCATACTACATTTGGTTTGTTGGAAATTTTTTGTTCAACAGACTAATCTCAGCTATGCTTAGCATATGCAATATTTCTTAGCAGCTTAATTTTTGATCCAATATGCGTCAATGATCTAATCATAGGCCTAATTGTCGCCAATGGTCTAATCATAGGGCTAATTGTTGCCAATGGTCTAATCATAGGGCTAATTGTAGTCGTAAAAATTCACTCTATCATATAGAAAATTTATCAATTGACCAAAGGCCTATGCATGTTCATCCACTTTGCCTAACCATAATCCTTTCAATGCCTTCATCCCCTGATATCCTGTTCTTTATGATTGAGTTCAACCAGTAAGAGCGGTCATTTCCAGAAGTCTAGTGTCCCTGAATTTCTGTGCATCTTCTTACGTACTTCTGTGCTAACTAAACTTATATCCATTACTTAGCAGTGCTTTATCTGATTTCAAATCCTGTTGGTTCTGGATATTTTTTCCAAATAATTTTCCTGTTTAACTCCTGCACTAGAATAACATTGTCCTCAAAAAGCCTGCTGTACTGGAGCTCATTATGTATATTCTTAGTTGACATAACCTCATTTGAAACTAAAAACTCTATATATGAAGCTGACTGTTGGTGTGTTCTTGGGGTTATCAGAACTCACTGGATAATCCTGCAGTGATTCTCAGTGTGGTTAGAAATCCTTCACATGTATATTTAATAACATTGAAAATCTAGTTTTGACTCCTTTCCTTTCCGAAATGCATTGCAACTAATCTTTACTGTGCTTTTTCTTTTTATGTCAACATAACCACATCCAGATCTTTCGCTTCCTCCTTAGTCGTGCCCTTGGTTGTCTTCACAAATTAGCAGCTATATTTTCAACTTGTCAGGCATAACCTCAAATTGATTCTCTGAAATAGTCATTTCAAGATCAACTCATCATTGATTGACCCTTGTCAAAAGCTTAATTGCACTACTAACTAAATACTTTATGTTTAAGTCGATATGTCTACTTTAACTTATTTGATTGGTTCAGTTTTTACTTTCTATTTTTGAGATTTTAATTGTTTGGAATATTACAGGTTTCCTAGTCTAAGTTTGTATGATATCAGTCTTGTCAAGATGGGAAAGTCTCCAGGAAAATGGATCAAAGGCATTCTTTTTGGCAAAAAGACATCCAAGTCTATTTTGTCTCAAGGAAGAGAACTTTCTGTAAGTTTCCATTAAGTCTCTTCCATCTTTGGTTTTCTTTGGTTGTAACTATTGTCTCTCTCTCTCTCTCAGTATACATGAGTGTCGAGACATTACATGGACAGGCATATCATTTTCTTGGATGTGATCATTTGGATTCCATCGAATTTTTTCTTGAATCTTTCTTCAACATGATTGTACTAACTAGATGCATCAGCTTATTTCCTGCTCTTTTTAGAATCTAAAGCTATCTGTTATCTGTGTAATGGTTTTTTTTGGCTAAAACCTAATCTATTCATACCTTCTCTTGCGATCCTACCAGAAAAGAATCTTGAACAGAATGAACCATGGCAGATGTTTTAGATGGAAACATACGAGAAAATCATATATCCTGAGATAAGTTACTCACAGAGTGGCCTGTTAATTAACCCCTAGGAACTGATTCGGCCAGCAACTTAAAACTTTTGAAAGATCATTTTATAATTTCTGCATCTTGTAAACTTGTAACCAGTTTAGGAGCACTTTCTTGCCACGAACATGCAAGCTCTCTGAGTGCATGCAAAAACAATGTCTGTGTACTCCTAAGGTGGTTGAATGAATGTTACAGGTTGTGCTGTTATGTCAGATTATGAATGATTATTTTGTGATGGTTGCATTACGAGGCATAAGTATTTGTTCTCTAATGTTAATGTGATTCTTTATGATAATTTTAAATGGACTAATTTGTTAGCTCAATATGCAATACAAAAAGAATAAGCCATGTAACTACTTGGCATTAATTTTTCACTCGTTGATATGTTGGTGATTTGTAAATTTCCGGAAGTCTTACAATAATTTCTTGTCAATTATACATGAAGAAATCTGCAAGCGAGAAACCAGCTCGAGTTTCCTGCAAGGAACCCATATCCACTTTAATAGTTGATGCACCATTAATTTCCAATCCAGTTCCTAGTACTGTTGCCGATAGAATAGATAACTCAAGCTCTGACAAGGGAGAGGCTGCAAAATTGGCAAGTGACGGGCTAGTATCCTCGTCCACAAAGCAAGATGGAGATATGCCATCAGATCCTGGTCTACCAAATGATCCAGAGAAGATTAGGCTTGAGCAAGCTGCTACAGTTGTGCAAGCCTCATTTAGGAGTTATCAGGTAATTGGTGCTAGTCTCTGTATTACTACTGTGCTTGGTAAATTTCTTTATGGATCTTGTAAACTGTTCTGGCTTGAATCTTAGTTCACATTCAGATGTATTGAAATGCCTATCCCCTTTGAATTTTATGCTTTCTGGATCATTTATTTTAGGATCTACACCAATTTAATTTTTAAACTTTGCTAGAAACATGAGATCTTGTGGGGTTTGAAAGATGTTGACATGAATATTGGTATACTATACTCTAAAATCACGCCTGAACAAGTTTCTATGATGTACATGATTTCATTCATTTTAAGATTCACTATATGGTTGGAAACTTACTTAAAGTTTAGAATAGGCTACTCCACAGAATTTTGATACCTGTTCCCCATTTATGTTTCACATGATTTTAAATTGAAAAAAGTGATGGTTATATATGGAGTTCTAACTAAGTTTTGAGGGAGTTTTATCTAGGGAAGAGAGAGACTTGCAGTTGAGAGGATTTGGGTGAGAAGGGATGCGAAAGTATGTTATTTCCTATTTTTGTTGGATTTATTGTCTCTGCATATGGACGCAGGCTCATTCAGTCGAATCACATAAACTTGTGTGTTTCTTAATCTTCTTATTCTTCACTATTTTCTTTCCCTCATTGTGCAAGTTTCATCATAACATTTTTTGTTAAATAACCTCCTTTTCATGTATGAATTTCTACATCATTTTGCTTGTGGTTAGAGGTTTACTTATAGGTTTGCCTATTTGATAACTTCAAAGGCTCGCCGTTCGTTTCGAACTCTTAAGGGCATCATAAGTCTGCAAGCTGTTGTTCGTGGTCGTTTGGTTCGAAGACAGGCTGTTGCAACATTATTTTGTATGCAAGGTATTGTCAAATTTCAAGCAATTACCCGTGGTCACATGGTTAGGCGGTCTAGTATTGGAAATGGACAGTGCAGAAGACAAAGTCTTGTTGCAAAGGTAATTGTTGAATGGGTTTCTTGTTATTTCCTCTTGGCAGAGATTTAATGATACCAGTACCTCTGTAGATTATCATTTTATTGATTTTCATCTGACGACTTTGGACAATAAATGACATATTCTTTTCTACTAGGATGCCAAACATCAGGATTCTTGTGAAATCAAGTATAGCCCGGCTGAGACTTTGTTGAAGAATGCTTTTATTTATGAGGTCGGTCCCTTATTTCCTCTGATGTTTGCTTCTTTTCTTCCTTTCTGCATTGCTACAGTTGGTTATTTTTGTTAAGAAAGTCAGTGTAATTGTATTCAAGATTCTTTATCACATGATAAACTATTGCCTGACCCCGCACTAAACATTGAACATATTAATTACGAACCATATATGAAATATGGGAAGGTGGTTTTTGGAACAGCTGAGCAACCATGACTCCTGGAGCTTTAGTACAGTGAGTTACCTGACCATGATTGCTTTATCTTCACCAAGCTTGGTGATCAACATAAATTGCATAGGTGGCGTAACATAAAGACATCAAATATATTGATGAAATCAAAGAATATTATCTTTCTGCAATATACAGAAGTTATTTAATTGAGCAGTGGACATTTTCCCCCATTCCCTCAGCATTATTTCCTTCTCCCGGACTTGGTTTGATTGTTAGTAGTGCTATTGGGAATAATTTGATATTCATGTAAGTTCATCCATTTCAGCTACTTTCTTCATCACCTAGTGCATTGCCACTACGCCTTCAGTATGGTCCAGGAGAACCCAACTCTGCATGGGACTGGCTGCTTCGGTGGTCCATATCACAAGTTTGGGCACCTAATTCCAAACAGAAGGAAACTTGTGACTCAAAGCTCCAAACAGTTGAAACAGAGCAAACTAAGCCAAAATACAATGACCGGAGAGTGCGCTCTGAAACTGTGGGAAACAACCCTAATCATGCCAATGCTGAGACAGAAAAACTTAAGCACAAAGGAAGAAAACTCTCTAGTCAGTCTGTCAAATCTGCTCAGGAGCATCCACAAACTGGGAATGACAAAGTTAAGCGTGGCTTAAAGAAAATTCTGAAACCCACTGGCGAAATATCTAATGAGGCTGAAATTGATTATGAGAAACCAAAAAGAAATCCAAGGAAGCTATCAAAATCTCCAGCCCCTAAGTTTTCTGAGCTAACATCTAATACTCCAACTGATAAACCCATGGAGAATTTGGCAGAAGCTGCTGAACACAATGATGTGAATTCAAGTTTAGAACTTCCAGGAGCAAATAGCCCCGTCAATCAGTTAACTAGTCATCTTGCTTCTGAAGAGCATCCTAAGCTTGTCAGTGACAAAAGCCAAGATATTCTTTCTGTAGATAAGGACTTCAAGGATGACCAGATCAGCAGTGAGAACTATAAATCCTGCAGGAGGACTTCTTTACCAGCTAAACATGATGATCAAGACTCAACTCCTGAGAGCGTTACTAGGGTACCGAGTTACATGGCAACAACTGCATCTTCCAAGGCCAAGGTAAAAGTACAAGTCTCCCCAAGGTTTGGGCAAGATGCAGTTGATAAAAATGGTCTAACCAGGCGTCATTCTTTGCCATCTTCCACTAATGGAAAACTGAGTTCCTCACCAAGAGTTCACAGGCTGGTTCAAGCTAATGGCAGAGAAGGAATCAAAATTGACATATCTCTATCCTCTTCAAGAGATGTTACTGGTAAGAGAATGCATATTCCCAGGCAATTAGTTTTGTTTTCTATACCAGACAAGTATTTGTTCTAGCTCTATTTGAAGATTGAAATTAACATGCCATTTCAAGCACTTCCCCTGCCAACAACTTTTTGAACCATCTTCAGAACCATTCACTTCCTCTTCTCAAAAGCCATTTATTCACCTTAAGATTAACTTATAAATTGAAATGACTCACAAAATATTCCAGAAAGTAATCCAATTATACAAACATTGATAGGTCATAATGAAGTTACTGTACTATGGAGATACATTGAGTGAGATGATTGTTATATACTTATATGAAGAAATTCCCAATTTTACAGTTCTTTCTTAAGGTTAGAGTTATCCACTTAATGTTAGAACAGTTCTGTTATTATCATACTTGTCTCAAGCTTGGCTTGTATTGTACCCCTAATTCTACCTTGAAAAAAGGGCTGAATCACCCATGATCAAATTCACAAATTGTCTTGTGTACGTGCGATAGTTGAACATATGGTTTGGTCTTTGGTGGGTGCATTAATGACTGTAGTTTCTTTTATCGCACCACTGCTTGCAATTCAAATATCCAAGAGGCATGAGCCTTGAGTTTTTCTTCCATACCTAGTTTAGGGGATAGCATGTCTATAACAAGCAACAATGTACCTTAACTTCCATATTTGCTAGTGCATTTCTATCAGACACAAATTATGTATCCTTAACTTGATGTAATAACTGTGTGTCTGTGACTTACTTCTCCATTCCTGCAACACAGCCCTCCTTTTGGTCCTAATCTGCAATTATGAAATTTTTTACTAAATCATTGATGCATCCAATTGGTCTTTCCATGAAAAAGTGGATATTTCATCAGTGATAATGTTTTTAGTCTATTATCTCTATTATCTTTGCTGTCAATAAAGAACAATCTGTACCATGAGGCATTGCTCCCCTTGCCCTCGATGCAGTTTCATTTATTTCATTTCTTGGATTTTTCTCCTAGCAATAATTCTTGCTGATATAAGAGCAATGCCTATCATTTTGAACTGCTTGCTTCTTCTCATCATGTTGGTGATAAACTGGCATATTGACTCCCCCTTTTTTTTTTTTTTTTTTTTTGTGGTCTATGTGTGATGCTACTTTTCACTTTTGACAGCTTCTGATCAGTTTCTTGTTTTTAGATAAGGTGATTCAAGTAGACTGGAAGAGGTAACTTTTAAGAAAACACGCTTATCAGCAGGATGGGCGTGATCGAACTTTACTGACTGTATGGTTTCTGAGGTCCCTAATTGCAATGGTTCTGTTGGACTTGGTAGCAGATTAGACGAGGAACAACCAAAATTTGTGGCAATACCACATGTTTTCTTCTTTCCTATTTTCTTGGTTTATTAGTTCTCTGAATTGCACCAGGTGCTTGCATGATTGTAATTGAGTGTGTCGAACAAGAAAAAAAGCAGTGACTCACCATGAGGTGTGGAATATACAGTGCCTTTCCTAGTTTTACTTAGTTTTTAAGTAGCTTTTCATTTACATGCCACACAATTCTCTTGTTTCTGTTTGCAAGCTTGTCTACTCATATGGATGCCCGTTCTGATTCTCCTTCAATTCCATTGATATGCTATAACTTGCTTCTCATGCGGTGGGTATTAATTTTCCTTTATATAAGGGGACTACTGATTTCTATCCTTAGAGCTTGCTAGTCCTAATGGTAATATAATCCAAAAAGCTGCATTCTGCAATGCTATTTGCACACCCTAATGACAAGCTGAAAAATATTAAAAACAGTAACGAAGATAGTAATTGATTACAAATGTGAAATTGGAAGACCTGAAGTCTGGTGCACTTAGAGGCTCAACGACGTGATAATGCAAAATCCATCTGTTGATCTGCTGCAGTTTCTGGATTGTCTTATATCAGATCGCCACAGGAGTTCCCCCAAACACTTCAGTGGATATTGTTCGTTGTAGAAGATACTCAATGAAGCGATTGAGGGGACTCTGGAGGAAACCTGATGATGTCTTGATTCAGTTATTCAGAGTTGAATTTCATTCTGGCACTAGTATTTACAGCGAGCTGATGCATCACAGACCTGAAAATTTTGTTGTAAGCTGAGCCTTTCCAGGTCTCTGAAATGCAGATCAATATCTGGACTGTATCTTATATCAGATCCCCCCAGGAGTCCCCCCAAACACTTCAGTGGGTTATTGTTCCTTTCGAAAACTACTCAATGAAGCGGTTGAGGGAACTCTAGGCGAAACCTGATGACTCGTTTCAGTTCTTCGATGACTGAATTCATACTGACACCAGTATATATAGTGAGCTGATGCATCACACAGACCTGAAAATTTTGTTGTAAGCTTAGCCTTTTCAGGTATATGTGGAAACTAAAAAACAGGAAACTTGGAGATAAAAGCACTAGCCATTGCACCTAGCCGCAACCATCGGACAAGTGAGGAACGAAGATTGGTATCACAAAGGTTAGAATATATCGATTCTCGGCATTTTCCAACTTGTTATACATCATTTTCTGTAAGATGGTTTTATGATCAAAATTAGCCTCTTAATGCATAACATTTAATATTTGTATCTCCATTGCCATGGTGATAATCACATGGATAATGAATTGCAGAAAAGAAAGCTGGAAAAGTGATGGGCCAAAAGATGGAGACGATATGGTCACTTGTTCTCAAAATTATTCCCTTTTCATTATTTAACCTACATTCTTGACCAGGTTCGAACACTCCCATGTATGCACCCTTGTTTTCTTGGATGAGAAGTGGTCCTGTCTCAAGGGTTCATGTCTAAAACTACATGCATTTCAGATTTCCCTTCTTTTCCTTAAGCATGAATTCGATATGAACTCTGTTCTTTCATGGCCTTTCATTTTTTTTTTTTTTTCATTTTTAACACGGAGTTGCTAACTTGCTATGGCCATACTTAACATAAGAAAGAGCGAATTGAACAAACAGCCAGGATTCCTCTGAAGTTCTCTCATAACACTTCACTGAAACCCTTTTACATAAGATTAGTAGCCAAGGGTACCGTTTTATCCCCACTGGAAGTGTTTGGGGGACTCTGTATTTTTATTTTCTGGGAATAAAATCACAAAAGATAGGTTTATTCTGCAGAATGATATTTTTATTCCCCTTTCCAAAACCCTTTTCATCTTTATATATATTTCAATTATTACAAGAATAAATAATACATATTTATATCTTTCAATTTTTTATCTTAATATAAATATATTTTTAATAATTATTTTTTATAATCAAAATATAAGATACTTAAAAGTTTGATGTGACACCAAACATAAACTCAATATAAAAAGACATTTTGCAGCAAAAGATTTCAGTCATAAAATTGGTTCATCAAAGCATTTTCTACAAAATTATAATATAATCATCCAAACATATTTCTATTCTCCCCATATTTCTTAAAATACCTAAAATAATCCCATACATAGCGTGAGCGTCACTTGAGATTCACGAGTAATACTATATAACTTGTCTGTATTTATATATACATATATATTTCGATTCTTTTTCTTTCTTTTTTTCAGTGAAGAAAATCAAAATTAAATGAAAGAACTAGTACACAAATTGGAGGAGTGGAGCTTTCTCAATGAAGATTTCAACATGAAATCCTTCAATCGGGATAGATTGACAACAGGCTGTATGGAAAGCCTATATTGCTAATTTATGCGTGAGAGTACGAGAATTTTAGGACAATTATAATTATCCATGTATGGTGAAATGATTGTTACTGTTTTAAAGTTGTAAGTGTCTGTCCTCCTAAATATATATAATCCACAGGGGAGAATTTCTACCCTACAATGAGAAAATGAGAACAATAAATTTAAGATCAAGGGAATTCATTTAATTACAGGTCATTAACGTGATACCTCATTTCATATTTACATTTTTTTTTTATGACATTATGTGTAAGAACCAAGTTCTTTATTGGGATACCGTAATTTTTGACTTATTTTCCTAATTAAAGTCTAATGGAAATTATGCTCTATTAATATCTTCAAAACTTTGTTGTATGACCCTGGTTGATTCTGTGTCTATTCAATTTCTAATAATACATTGATATTAAATGAAACTAATATAATGTGCCACAATTTTTGATACGCTTCTAAATTAAGAGCTTCGTTAGCTAATTTTCTTGTTTGCTATAATATTATTTTGTTCACGAACGCAATTCATCCTTAAAAATTAAATTATTGAGAAGAAAGTATTTTCACTGTATAAGTTGGTTCAAAAATCATTTTCTTTGGGAATTCCGTCACAATTTGCTCAATTATTAAAGATTAAAAATAGTGTATTTATGCAATAACAAGAAAAACTATAGATATTTATTAATGCCTAAAACGATTTCCAATTTGTTGGAAATGGTAATGACTCTTGATGCCCTCTTTGGCTAAAGTTTCTTCCTATTTCTTGTTTTTGACAATTAGTATTTCATTTCCAACAAACAAAGCATGGACTATATTGTAATTTTGCTTCCGGTAAGCAAATTGGACGAGTTTCGACGTGCCACCTAAACGAATTTGCATCAGTTGGGTTCTCCGCCCGCCCTTACACTGCAATGGTTTTTCCATTATTTCAAACAGTTGAATGGACAAAATTACCCCTTCATTATACCCCGACTGGCATTATCAGAAACTATAACTATCCTCTTCATATGGTTTTTCAAGACACTTTAGTTACTGATATTCAGGGAGCGTTTGCAAAAATTTCTATTTTAAAATTTAGAATTGAAAAATGGAAAAGAAGGAAAAGTGGTTAGTGTTTGAAACAATAACTGAAAAGCTTAAAAAAGTTGAAATTAGAGTGTTTGACAAAAAAAATAATTTTACATGAACTTTTCAATAAAATAACAAAATTGCAAAAATATTTTTTAGATTATGCAAAAATTTTGAAGGTAAAAATATCAAAATGAACTTATATGTATTTAAAAAATAACAGAAGCACTTTTAGAGAAACACAAGAACCTCATCCCCTACTTTCAAATTCTAATTATATTAAGTAAAATTAAAAGTTGACATTTGAAAACACTATTTTTTTTTTTCAGCCAAAAACTGAAAATCACTTTGAAAAAACTGTTGCAAACACTCTTACTTCTCAATCAACAATGATCTCTGGCCGGAATTTATATTGGCACTCCACATATTGATAAATACGCTCCACATTCTTTCTTTTTCTTTTTTTTTTTTAGTTTGTTCAAAAGAATGCTCTTCAATCTATAAAACAGAAATTCCCTAAGTTATGTTTGTTTCTTCTTTGCTCCATTGTTACTATTGTTAACTAATTTATTATCGATTGCCCAAAAATATAGCAAATATGCAACAAATAATTGAAGGAAAAATGAGAAAGGAGAGAGGCCAAAGGAAGAAATTAAATGATTTTCTATTGTCTTGTAGTGTTTGTGCTAAGTAATTATGATGAATTGATTAAAAGGGCCAAATTCTGTTATGAAATCATATGAGTTACCTGTAATAGATTTAAGGGGAAATTCTTGTTCAATTATTAAAGTAAGAAATAAAGTAGAGTGTCTTATCTTGTGTAAATCCCCTCTGTTTCCTTTTCAATGTCATTGGTATATAGGACCTTGCTGTCAAATTTAGCTGCTAAAATTTAAATATGTTGAACAAAATGAAGAAACAAGAATATAAAAGAATTATGTTTCGCCATTTGGATTATATTCATACAAATGTTCAAAGGCTAAAATATATTCGTTTTATCTTAATTTGAGAATATAATGATCACATATTTATATAGGTAAATTATACAAATAAAGAAATCAGAAACACTTTGGATCAAATTGAATATGAAGATCTCAATTGGAGTGTTCAACTTGAACCATAGATGTCGAACTTTTCTTCAAATCTTCAATCAACAACATGCATGATTTAGACAAAACAATTTTGTTGATGGCAATACAAGAATGCATAGAATAATAATCATACAATATACAATATAATATGAAATGCTCCATGACACTAAATTATTGCTTAAGCGAAGAATAAAATGTATGAAATGAATATTGTGCATGACAAACAAAAGTGAAAGCAAAAAAATAAAAAATAAAAAATAAAAAATGAACCAGACTTAAAATCTGTTCTAATACCGTGTTAAATTTTAAATATGTTGAGAAAAGTGAAGATAGAAAGACTATAAAACAATTATGTCCGCCCATTTGCCTACATGACTATTATACTATTTCTTGAATCATAAAATTCTGAAAGCTGCATCAGGCAACTTGGGACACTGTGTTATATCAGATCACCACAGGAGTTCCCCCAAACACTTCAGTGGGTGCAATTCTTTGGAGAAGAAACTCAATGAAGCGATTGAGGGAACTCTAGAGGAAACCTGATGACCGTTTTAGCTCTTCGATCGATGACTGAATGCATAGCGATACCAGTATTTATAGTGTGGTAATGTGATGCATAAAATTTTGATGTAAGAGCTTTTTCAGGTTTCTGTGGAGGAAAACTTGGAGGGAAAAGCATGCCACTGAACCTGGCTCCAACAATGGGATAGGTGAAGAACAAAGATTGAAAATCTGACTGTAAGAATATATCCTTGTCCTGCATTTTCCAACTTGTTTTATTTGAATTTCAGCTAGATGATTTTTATGATTAACCAGCTTCTTGATACATCTAATAGCACTCCTTAAAGCACCAAGTTAAGGTGGAAATTGTGAATTTGAGGAACATGGTGACAATTTCAGGGATAATAACAGAAATTTTTTTTGGAAAAGTGTGAGGCGGATAGAGATGTCGTAGTCATTTCTTGGCAAGATTATTCCCTTTTCGTTATTTTACCTACTTTCTCGACCAGGTTCGGACTCTCACATGTATTTTCTTTCTTTTCTTAGGATTATAAGCGGTCCTGTTCGAAGGATTCCTGTGTTTCAACTGCATGCAATCCAGTTTTTCCTTCCTTAACAGGAATTCTGCGCCTTTTGGGGACTAGAGGGGTTATATTCTCTTCCTTTCCCCCCACTCTTTTTGACATGTAACAAGCTTTTCTATAAATAGGAAACAAGTCATGACCAAACTAACATAAGAAAGAGCTGAAACTGAGTCAGGTTTCCTCTAGAGTTCCCTTAGAACACTTCATTGGAACCGAGTCCCCCAACCAAGGGTACTGCAGGTAGCTCCACTGAAGTGTTTGGGGGAACTCTGGTTGTCACCTGACATTAATGAGAGACAATAATTGTTGTTCTGCTTCAAATTCAAAATCAAGTTTCTTAAAAAATTTCATCATCTTCTGAAGTATACTTCTTTTAAGCCACTATATGTTTCTCTTTGAGATTTGTTACTGATGTTTAAAGCCTGGAAGTTTTTTGCAAGATTTTTCTTTAACTGAATGGGTATTTATGTCCGCTGAATTTGCTTTATTTGTCTTCCAACTGATAATCCCTTATATTTCACTTCTATTGAATTGTCAGGACATTATGAATCATAGTAGCGCATTTTCTGTCGGGATCAGGTTAAACTCAACACAATTAATTACTGTGTATAAATTTATATCCTTCTAACTGATTTGGAGTTTGATCTGGCTGCTGCTGATGCCAGGCCAATTGAATATCCATGGCCGATGTAGATGAAGCCGAAGCTGGCGGACGCTCCTCCTTGTACAGTGGCACAAGTGCTGAACGACCACAATATGGTTCCAGTCACAGCATCCTCCACTGAATAGGAGAGGGTGCAAGAGATCCCACAAACAGGACTCCATTCACTATGGAAATTGGCTCATGGGCTGTTGCATTGCTTGGATCTCCTGGAATTCCCCATTCTTCGTGTCCATGATCACCTTGACCCCCCGCAGATCGTTTACCTGTAACTATTCAACAAAAAACTGATCACATCGGAATGTTTCCTGAGGCCGAATCCACTTTGAATTTGATAAATTAATGCATTGCTTGTGAAGCATGTGTTCTCCAAAGCTCCCAATGCCAGACATGAGGGAAAAAAAGCCATATAAAAAAAAAAAAAAAGGGAAAATAACTTTTGGTGACAGTGGGAGAATCGTCACAAAATGCAAAGCATACAGAATAATGGCCACCGTTTCCCTACCTTTTGCAATGCGTTGCATGGCGAACGTGGCGAAAATTAGCCATGGGTCTCTCCAATGTCGCCAAAGATCTGCCTAAGGATTGGCTACATATTTCCCCTTGTTTACCTGGGTGGGGAATGTCAAAAAATGGATTGCTGGCTAGTGAAAAACCGTAGCTGTTTGTACGTATTGGCTACAGCTTGGCCAAACTGTAGGCAATAGCTTCCCAATTTTAGTTGCGGTTGTTTTAGTAAATTCCAAACACATTACCAACATTCTATACAAATTAAATTCAACAAAATATTCGACTGTAAAAAAAGTCAAATTCAATGGTTAATCCATATTGTACACATTCTCCATTAACATAATAAAATAAAAGTAAATGCAAATTTCATCAACCAAGAGCCTCAATCCCATCAAATAGTACATAGTTAGCAAAACATTTCATCATCCCAAGAGCATTAACACCAAAAAAATTCAGCCAGCGCCATCCCAAACAAAAAGTTGTATATGCCTAAGACAGAAAACAAACAACGGTTCAAAGAGATGTAAGTTCTTAAACCAACAAAAATAATAATTGTTAGCATAATTGTTTAATCAAATGTGACATGATAAAGTTGCATAATCTAGTTTCAAATACGCAATGGGTCAAAGCTAGCTAATTAAGCTCTTTAACATTTTCAAAATATAGTTAAGCATTAATAAAGTACTGTGGACATTATAGATTTAGAACTTTATAAGATTATAATATTAGGTTAGAAACATTTATGTATATCTTGTACAAGTACCTAATCATCTTGAAGGTTGTGTCTAAGGTGCAGCAGGGACAATGTACATGTCTTCCAATTGAGCAGTAACCGAAATTTTGAATATCTTCAACAATATTCACTAATATTTTTATAAATTTACAATTATGAAATATATATATAGATTATGATTTTTAATACCATAATTGTTACGCAGGCCTGACCGCCGGAGCATGCCGGCCGTAGCCATGTGTAGCTGGCCCGTTACTGCAGAGGCAAAGGGTCGGGCCTCGAGAGTGGACGGTCCGATCCCCCATATTGAATATCCGTTGCAAATGTAGATGCAGCCATATGGGAAGATAGCCAACGTAAATGCTTGTAATCTATGATAATGTTACATTTTATTTTTTTTAAAAATTATTGTGAATAAATGCAATAGCTCACAAGGTAATATGAAATTTCCCAGCCATGGTGCTGCAAATGATCATAAATACAAAAAAAAAAAAAAGAATATTAATGATAAAATATTAAGTAACAATGTGAAAAATATTACTAATCACATGTATAAAGTGATAATTGATTTTTTTTCCACAAATTTAATAGTGATAAAAATTAGGTTTAAGTTGTCACAATTAATAATTAATGACACACACATATATATACACATGTTACTAATTGTAGATAGTGAGAACTTAATTATTAGATCTTTGTTATTATTAAACATGGAAGCAATCATTGTGGCAAAACAATAGTTATTATCACTTAATATCATTTTATTTCTAAGATTCATATTATTGGTATGTCATTCTGTCATAGTATTTCTTTTTTTTAGGAGTAATCATAATTATGATTTATTAAGGTGGGAAATTTAAACGCATTTCATGTTTAAAAGTTCTTAAAAGAAATTGGACCTTTACCTTGGTTGTATCACACAAATCTTTCACTGATTTTATGCTCCAAAAACATTAAAACTCAGTGACGAGTTCACAGCCACGATCCAAGAGCTTTATATACGTGAATGAAATTCGCGACTCAAAATCTAAGATTACTGACATTTTGTCTTCTCGCCAATGGATCTGTGTTTTTCAAACATTGTATATGCAATATCCATCAATTTAATTTGGACAGTTCGATTCTTAATGTCTTAATAAGGCCATGTTGGTGACACAATCATATTGGCTCCTTTTCTTCTTCTCTTCTTTTTTTTCTCTCGGTTATGGTTAAATTAGTCATTTAGATACTTCGCATTCTTTGGATGTTATTATTTTATTATAATATATATACTGGTAAAACATACGTGTATTGCACGTATACACATGTATGAAAATACTACATATAATGGCGTTTTATTTTGAACTTAATTCCTTGTAATCATCATATTGTGGTTTCCAAGTTCAAACATTTATTTTTTTTTGCAAAGTTTGTGTCATAATCTGAATAAATTACTGAGTACTCAAAACATTCGAATGGAATGAATGAAAAAAGAAATTTATCAACACAAATAGTTGAATGAGAAAATTATTGAATATTTCATGGGGTTGCATAGTTCTTCTCATATTTGACCATGATGACTTGAGATGTTTTCTTCTTATTTGGTTTCATGAAATCTTTTGCTTACTTTTTGAATTTTCCAAGTGTGTCTTCTCCCTCACTGGAATTTTTGATGTTGATGTTCTTTTTTTTTCTTTTTAACTAATAAAATGATAACAATGTAATAACATTAAGAAAAAAATATTTTCTTAATATATTTTGGTTCAGTTTAGAAAATTGTTTTCCAAATATTTGTTTAAAAGTTATTAATAATTTTGGAAGAATATATATTATCTATGTAATTAATGTGTGTGTGTATGTGTTTTAAAAAATAATATTAATGTACATGCTTAAAAAAGGAGGCTCATTTTTTAAATTAAGTAATATGTGGGTGAGAACAAATTTGATTTATATTTTTTATTTTAAAAGGATTGTTTGAAATTTTTTTTATGAAATAACCAATTCAGATTAAATAATCTTGGAAATACTAATTGTTTATTCTTGGCAAATTCAAATTTTTAAGTCTGATCAATCTTAAAACATAAAAGAGATCAAAATTTTTGTTTTTCTTTTATTCAAATATACTTCAATAAAATAGTATTACTAATAATTTTTTCTTGTTTATAGTGTAGATTGATCTTTCTCTTTCCCTAGAATTGTAATTGAAATAGAAAACATTGTAAGAAAAGAAGAAAAAATTCTCATAAGTTCACAACTGTGCAAAAGTGTCAAGTTTATGTGGTTATAAATCTCTCATAGGAAGTTCTCTATAGGCTCATGATGTATTGTTGAAAAGCTTTTGAAGTTTATTTTTATGTTAACTATTTCATTTAAAAATTTAAAATATTAAAAAAATTATGAGAAAAAGAAATAGATTGTGAGTTTTTTCTAAGAGATTGGGATTGAAAAGGAAGCTTAGTTTTATACTCAAACTACTACGATGCATTTCATAAATTCTTATTATGGTCTTTTTTTAATATTTAATTTACATTAATTAATCAGGATTGCAACAGGCACCATAATAAAGTTAAAAACGTAAAATATCATGAACTATTTGTATTTTAATAATAGTAAGGATAAGATATAAATATAAATACTGATATACATAAAACAAGAAATTGTCAACTATTCAGCAGTAATCAGTGTATAACTTGGAAATTGGAAGACATGAAGAGCTAATTATCTGAAGTTTGGCGCAGTGACAGGCTTAACGACATTATCTATTCATCCGCAGCAATTTTGGGACCCTGTCTTATATCAGATCAGCACAGGAGTTCCCCCAAACACTTCAGTGGGTACAATTTTCTGAAGAAGACACTCAATGAAGCGATTGAGGGAACTCTAGGGGAAACCTGATGACTTGTTTCAGTTCATTGATGACTGAATGCATATATTGACACTAATATTTATACTGCAGTGATATAGAGCTTAGACTTGGAAATCTTTTGTTTTTACCTCAGAGAAAACTTGGAGATAAAAGCACTAGGTAGCCACTGAACCTAGCCGCAACCATGGCGTAAGTGAAGAACCAAGATATGGAATCAGACTGTTGGAATATATCCTTGCCCTAGATTTTCCAAGTTGTCATATTCCATGTTTCAGCTACATGTTCTTTATGATTAACCAGCCTCTTAATAGGTCTAAAAAAAATTGTGGCATCAAGGTGGAAATATCTGAATTTTTAATTAATATATGGTGATTTTTTCATGGATAATAACAGAAAAGAAAGCTGGAAAAGTGGTTGGCTAAAAGATAGAGATGTTGTAGTCACTTGATTCCAAGATTGTTCTCTCTTCATTACTTAACCTACATTTCTGACCAGGTTCAGACACTCGCATGTTTTTAGCTACCTTGTTTTCCTAGGATGAAATGCGGTCCTGTCCGAAGGGTTCATGTCTTCAACTGCATGCATTTCAATTTTTCTTCCTTAGTATGAATTCTGCATGATTTGCTTTTTTGATGCTTGATATGAATTTAGCTTTTCTATAAATAGGTAGCAAGTCTTGGCCAAACTATAACATAAGAAAAGAGCTAGCGAAAAACTAGTCAGGTTTCCACTGGAGTTCCCTCAAACTACTTCACTGAAAAAGAGTCCCCTAACTAAGGGTACTGCAGTGAAGTGTTTGGGGGAACTTTGGGTGTCACCTGACATTAATGAAATAGACTCTCTTATGTATTACATAGTGTCTAAACAACTTTACATTAATATCTTCGAAACTGTCGAGTATGATCCTCTGCTGCAATATTTAACTAAGGTTTTTCAACTAAACTTCAATACAATTAACGACTTCTTTTCTGCCACTTTACATGCTTAAACTCATATATATGCCATTTTTTTATTTTTATTTTTTGTTAAAACCGCCTGTATAAAAGTATTTCAGTCATTTAAGTACCTAGATAAACCAAGATATTGCACATTATGATACCTCACCAATGCCACTATTAGTAACCAAAAAAACCACATAAAGGGAAGCTATAAATATCTTCATAATTGCGTTTTAAGGTAAGATCACCGACTTTTACTTCTCATTTAGTTTGTTTTACTTCTTTACTGAATTGGACGTTGAAGTTGGGGGCAACCTAGCATCTTTCACTGTTTTCATTTAAAATTTATTAAACCTCAAATTGTCAATTTGGATCTTTTATTAAAATTTTGTATTGCATACCATACATGTACGTTATGTATATATAAATATGCATGTGTAATATACAATTTATATACAAAATAAAACTATAATAGAAGATCCAAAATGCCAAATTCCAATTTGACATCCTATGAAGTGAAATTCCTACATCATATGGACCATAGTAATATTTTAGAGCATGTACTCGAAATGGTATAACTCTTTAAGTACTTTAGTAGTGTGGCAATGTTCATCTAAAGAAAGCACGTAAAGAGCTTTTCTTGCGTCATTCCTTCTTGGTATAAATCTTATTGAAAAACTAGAAATCCTGTTTTTTAGTTTACTTCTTCACATTTCTTTCCAAGCATCTAACTCTTTATGGAATGCACAGGGCAAAGAGATATTTCCCGCTATTCCACGTGGGATGGAACCTTGCCAGACCTATTGAATATCCATGGCCGATGTAGATGCAGCCGTAGCTGGCGGATGCTCCTCCATACACGGTGGCGCCAGTGTTGAATGACCAAATTATAGCCCCTGTCCGAGCATCCATTGCATAGACAGGGCCACTGGGCGCCACAGACCCTGCAAAGAGGACTTCATTCACTATGGTCACAGGCCCGTGGGCAGTTTCATTGCTTGGGTTAGCGGTGGACCAGAGGATTTTTCCAGTGTTGGCGTCCATTGCCACCCATCCACCGGCAGTGGTGGTCTGCGTAGATGGTTTCAGGGTGAAGGGGAGCCTGTCACCATTTACTATGTTAGTGTACACACGTATGCCATCTGTGGCTGCACCCCATACTCCTCCTCCTTCCAGGGCTCCAGGCCTGCTTTCTGTTGAGCATCAAGAAAAAAGTCCATGGTAACTTCTTTGAAGTTTTATAAGCCTATCAATTTGATTTATGAGGTTTGCTAATTATGATAATCTTGGGAAAATTATGGTGGCAAGAATTGGTCTTAGACAAGTAAAATGAGCATTAAGATGTGGCTAGATTCAAGCTATTCATAATGCAACTTGTAAATGTCCTACGACTGATTCAAACTTAAAGGCAACAAACTAGTCAAGTATAATTATGCAGCAATAATTTGATAAGATTGGTGCTATAACTTAAAAAACTTACCGTGAACCAAACTATATCCCCATTGACGCGGTCCAAAGCCCACGCAAAGCCACTTTTTTGCACAGCCACCACAACATCACGCAATCTTCCATTTGAAATTATGCTGAGCAGCATGGGGGCCTCTCCAAAGTCAGCATCCAAGTTCGGGCCAGGTGGGCAATCGGGGTTATTGGGAACCAAACACACAAAGTAGAAAACATCATAGCCTCCAAGTTGCTTAGCCCACACAATTTTTCCCATATTAATATCAAATGACAGCAATGAATCAAAGTGAACATCCGGCCCGAAACACTGATCGGGGCTACTTGGTGGGGTTGTTTGATTGTTCTGCCTTGCCTGACACTGGAGAACATCTGCTGGAGCAAGGTAGAGATTGCCAGTTCCTGCATAGACAAGGCCTCGAATTGTGTCAATGGAGGGGCTGCTGCCCCATATGGCTGCCCCAGAATAACCTCCTAGCTTGCCACCGTTATCGGGTAGAGTGTATGTCTGCCATTGTATTTTTCCTGTTCTTACGTCTAGCTTTACCAGGCTTCCACGGAAGGTGCAACATTGTCCGGATGGTAATAATTCTTCCAGCGATGATACTCCCACGTAGAATCCCCTTGAAACAGAGGACATGGAAATCAGATTAACTACTTGAATAGCATGGGGACTGGCTTAGTTCGTTAAAAGTTTTTCCAGGCACGACTGCTGATAAAGATAAGACAAACTTAGATTCATTTTGTAAGAGCTCCTCAAGTTTCCATCCTTAGCTCTACGTAGCAGTAATGGAACAAAGATATTAGTTTAGAGAGCCCCGTGAATTTTATGAGAAGAAATTAAAAAATGATGGAACAACTTAGAATTTCCAAAAACAAATTCTACATATTCATTTTTCAAGTTATTGTATAGCTATTCTTGTCAGCCCTCTTTTTTCCCTTTCTACCTAAGCTCTTTAATATGACAAGTAGTACATAAATGGCGGATTAACTAAGCTAATCGTGTTTGCTTTAGATTTAGCTCATAAAGACAGGTTCAAGTTTAACTCAAACAGGGAATTAAGAGTTAACTTCGACATTTTCAAGATTAGATGATACCAACCTAAATCTTGCAGTAAGTCGGTTTTTATTCAGAATAATTCTTTACGCATCAGAGTATAGCAAAACCAGGGGATGTATGTATAGATAAGTAGTATTGAGATGTGCACTAACCCATTGTAAACATTTCCAGATGCGGTCACTAGGCTCAACGGACCTGGATCCAACAGAGTGGACCAGACAAATTGTCCTGTGGCCCTTGTCACAGCAACCACATATGCCGGCCCATAGATTCCAAGAATCAGGAGATCACCAGCCACCACTGGAGTGGCCCGTGACACTGTCACATTCACGTATCTTCCCGTGGGAGGTATGCCTGTCAACTGGCCTAAACTTCGTTGCCAGATGAGTGCTCCATTCGTAGCGTCCACTGCATAGAGATTTCCGTTCCAGGATGGAAAGTAGACTACTCCACCAGCTACTGCTGGTGTTGCAGTTATGTCAAATCCAGCTAAAAATTTCCATCTTTGTCTCAACAAGCCCAATTTTACTGATATTGGGTTGATGGTTCCTCCAATGGCATTCCTTCTATTGGTAATGTCTCCTCCATGAGTAAACCACTGCACGGATGAATAAAAAGAGTTACATTTGTATTTGTTTCAATTGTACTGCTAAATTGAACTAGTTAAAGAGCAAAACATAAACTTTTGGCAAGAAAATTATTGTACTTCTGCTGTTGAGTTATCCACAACTGAAAGTAACCAAAATGCCAAAAGAAGGGTAACAAGAATTCCATTCTTGGATGTGGTGCAAGTAAAAGCCATAATTTGATGACTAGAGGAGCCATAAATGTTAAGCTATTTATAAGTGAGGAAAGTCCACTTGGTGAAATAAGATAATCAGAGTAGAGCTAGTAAATAGGGGGTGCCAACCTCCAACAGGTTTGATTACACCAAGTTGTGGCACAAGTCAAATGTGTAAGTATTTGAACATTAATTAAGAATATAAAAATAAAAATTGACACAAAGATTTAGGTGATTCATTGGGCTATGTTCACAGGCAAGAAGAGGAGAATTTCACTGTATCAAAAGAGGTACAAGGAAGAGTACCAAATAGCTGTCAAAACTCACATAGCCCTAATCCAAAAAAAAGCCTACAAATCATACTTTTTTTTGCCTCCATTCCGCTTAGAGAAAAAGGCCCCTTGATTTTGGGATTTAAAACATATCATAACAGAAAGTAATGTTACCCTCCTTAGGGGCAACTAACAAGAAAAAAAAAAGGAAATATATTAATATATATATACAGATAAATTGTTTAATATGAATTAGTTTACGATATAATAAGATGGCTATTCTATATGATAAATGCTGGTTTACACAAAGATCTTGTCTGTTGACACCTTCTAATTATAAACAACCTACCTTCCATATGACATCGAAAAAAGATTTTAACTTTTTTTTATTGATTAATTTTTTAATTTTCTTTCAAGTGATTTGAATTCGGAACCAATAAAATTATTGATGATTTCTTGAAAAAAATAAAAAAAATCTGACTTGATATCAAATTAATGTGCATATTGAAGACATTAGATTAAGTTCTCAAGTTACTAGGGGTTCAGAGATTAATGTCTTCTGTCGGAATAACTAAGTAGAGTCATTTCATCCACAATTGATATCCGTATCTGAATTGACATAGAATTTTTCCATGAGGGTGGAAAACGTGAGAAGTTTCATGTATTTAAAGGTATTGTCCGAAAAAATCACAATTAAAGAATTAGTGCAAATTCACATTATTACTTTAAACAATATACCTTCCAAAAATTCTTTTATGTCACAGGAAATATTTTCTTATTATTGTCTTACTTGAAACTGCCTTTCTTGTTTCAGTTGAGAAGGTGATGTTAGCCTAAAATAAAAAAAAAAATATCATTCAGGTGCAAAGATCAGAATCCTGGAAAAAAGCAACGGGGAGTCGCCTCATAAGTTGTAATAAAGTTGAAAAGAAACAGAATCCTGGTCAAAACTTGACAAATTAAAATCCTAGCTGCCCATCAAGAAATGTCATTTTCTCTTGTCTATATATTCCAACCCTAAGAGCCTCCAGGGAAATTGTGCCAAAACTCAGCTGAACTTGCCAAGATAAATGTGCAAGTTCCATTATGGCTACATGCCCTCTCCATAATGTACCTTTATTTCAAATTTGACAAAGTAGATTAAATGATTTTTTGTAATTAAAAAAATTGTTGAACATTTGTCAAGCTTCAAGTAGAGTAGGCGACCTAGAAACTCAATGTTCTAAGTGTTCCTTCAGTTTCTTGGTAGCGTAATTTGATCTATTTATTTTATGATGGATAAATTTTATTTTTGGTCCAGTAAATACGGCCCATTTGATTTTTAATTCCAAAAATTAAGCTTTTTTTTTTATTTTTTATATTGCATTCTCTATCTTGATCTTTTTATTAATTGAAGGACATAAAGAAGGTTGCCGTTAAATACTTATCAGAATCATTAACTCGGTCATTGGAGGACCAAAATTGCACATTCCTAAGTTATGAGACAAAAAATATAAGTTAAATTCATACAAAATAAACATTCTAAAGCAAAAATAAAAAATAAAAAAAATTGAGAACAATTGGGAATCACATATTTATAAATAATAATAAATAAATAAATAAAGCAAAAACGAGCAATGGGTTAAAATTGAAGACTAATTCCACCAATTAAAACCTTTGAACTTCAATTCCAATTAGTTAATCTTCAATTTTTTCCTTCAAATATGAGCTTGGGTAAAGGGTATGCAGGCAAGATTTTTTTCTTTTTTTCTTTTTTTTTTTAAACTATCTTAGATTTTTTTTTCCAATGGGATTAAGGTGTTTTTGGCTTATGGTTTGTCTAATTTGGTCATAGCCACTCCACATGCTTTTATTTAATGATCATATAATCTAAAAATTTAAACTATTATATAGAAGAGATATTTAATATTTAGTATCTCTAATATGTAAATATTATTTTTCTTAAGTTTAGCACATGTAATTATTTTTTATAAATGAGTGGCAATGAAATGAGTAATTTAAATAAGACATCTATTGAGAAACCTTAAACTCATTCGAAAAAATCTCAGCCCAAAACAAAAAAAACAAAACAAAAAATGAATAGCCTTCTTCCCCTATACCCAATCTCATCTTTGAAGAAAAACTTGAAGTCTGACTAGTTGAATTGAAGTTTTGAGGTAATAATTGATGATATTCGTCTTCAATTTCATTGGGTTTCTAGAGGATCCACTATTCATTTACCTACCTCCATATAATGGAAAGTCATAAAGGTTATCCCTTTATCTCATTGCTTGATTTTGTCTTTTTATTTGATGTAAGATTCCCAAATGTTAATATTGGTGTTTTTTTATTGTTGGATTTCGAATATTTTATATTGGTAAAAAAATTGCATTTCTCGTCCCACACAGGGATTAAATTAGATATGAATGAAATAAAATTATGAATTGAATGATGATAAGAAAAGAATAATGTGAGTATAATATTTTCCACACTTGATATGTACAGGAAATGAAGAATGAATGTAATCGTCATTTCTCACTGAATTACAATCCCATGATTGGTAATTAAAAATAAATAGTAGGAATAAAATAAAAATTATTTTTTATGACTAAATTATTCAAAAATTTTAGAATAAAATTATTATTTGATATATTGTGTTTAGTGGGTCTGTCATGATTTTAATCAGGATTTATATATATATATATATATAAAGACTCACACTAATATAAATATTTTTTTATTAAAAAAACAACACATAAAATTATTTTTTATTATTGATTGAATTGAAATAAAGAATTAAAGAAGACGATAACTAAACTCATGGAGAGGGAGGAACTTTTAGAAATAATGATTCATTTTTTGATGTGTATTACTAATATTAAATTATACTAATTATATATTTAGAAATAAATTTAAGATTGCGAATTTCATTTCTACTCTCTATTTATACATATCAATCATATCATAAGTATTTAATGACAATCCTTTTTGTGTCGCTAAATTGCAAATAATAATAATAATAATAATAATAATAATAATAATAATAATAATGCAAAGTTGGAAAGTGCTAAGTTTTGAATCAAAAGTCAAATGAGCCTTAATCATGAGACCAAGAATGCAATATACCCATCCTATAATGGTGTGGGTAATGATTAGCGTAAACATGTTGAATTTGTTTTCAGCCCATCGTTTGAATCTTTTTAGGTAGAAGGGCTATCTGTATAAAAATCTAGTACATTGTCAACCATATTAGATGAGTATCACAAACATTTGTACAAATTAAGGAAACAAAAACTGAAATAATTTGAAATGAATAATTACACAGTCATTACAGATATTAGCTGTCGACCTTTTACATGTTTATATGAAGACAACAATTTGGTTTCTATCTCTTCGAGATTGTTGTAAATAAATGTAATATTTAATTGTTTATTCTGTTTTTTTTTATATTATTATTATAAATCAAACCTTCAAAAAGGACAAAATAACTTTATATATTTCTTCTCTCAAAGTTGAAAAAACAAAGTTAAATGTGGCTTTGCATATATTCATATACATACACAAGGAATTGAAGAGAATAATATAAAATTCAGTAGAGAGAGATGGAATGACAAGGTTATATAGTCCATCCTGCCACTATCCAACTTGTTTTCATACCTTAATTTCATTTTAAGCCAAAAAGATTATGAACATAAAATTTTTGAAACATGAGGAGAATATATTCTTGGTGAGTTTGGAATATTGAGGGCAAAAAGTGTAATATATATATTCTAAGAGGAATTATGGAGCAAACATATACATGCAAAATCTTTTCAAGTTGCGTGGTGTTGTATAATTTTTTTAAAATCGGATTGATAATCAAATTGATCTTACTGTTTGTTAGCAGTTTAATAAGTCGAACCAGCTCAACTGTCGGTCCAATCGATCTAATAAAAATTAATAATATTTTTTATTATATTATGTAAAATGATAATGTAATAAATTAATTGTTATGTACTAAATTTTAAAAGTAAAAAAATAAATAATAAATAACTAACTAAAAAACACATTTAATAAAATTCAAAATATAAATAACTATATATATATATATACATATATATAATCAAATACCAAGTTTAAGTATTTTTTTAAAAAAATAATTTTGACCAATTTTTTATCGATTTCACCCCAATTCCAATTAATCAATGTCGACGAGACTGAACTGACCACTAATTTCTAATTAAATCGATTGATCCAATGTGATTATAAAAAAAGTGATTTTACATACAGACCTATAGAAGGTCATTTTTTTTTTGTTTAACAATTCAGCCATTTCGACCCTTATGTAATGCATTTATGAAGTAGCTTTATTATTTATTTTTATTTTTATGAATACTCAAAAAAAATTATACCCAAAAATATTTCTCTTAGTGAGAATATAGTTTCATTTTTTCTTTCCCTCTGTCTATTCTATAATAATAATAATAATCGTTATTGTTATTATTATTATCATTATTATTTGATTTGCAACAACAATTAATTTCCTTTATTTTTATGAATGATTATATATTTATTATTAAAGTTGCAAGTGAAAAAAAAAATGGCTAGCTATTGACAAATTTGGTAACCTCAATTGGAAAATAAATCTTACTCTCACAATTTGAATTGCTCGATCTTAAAAAAAAAAAAAAAAATTGTGCAATCGAGGTTTATTATTTGCCAACCTGCACAATTTAATTGAATTCAAATTTTATTTTCAAACCGCCCAACACAAGTGCGTACGTACACCCCTGGACCCAGTAAATCAGCGAAATTCCCAAATCTTCTCTCCTCATCGATTAGATATGGGGAATTTCTTAATTTTTTAAAAATAAAAATGATGAATCTGGTCAGTCTTGTGGGCAAAATGAAGAATGGGGAACACCTCCCCCTAAGTGGCCTGAGATATTCTTTGGTATTTCAAGTGGTCATCTCATCTCATCAGATAATCTCACCACTTATAAAATGTTATCCTTTTCTATCTTTACTTGTACTACTATTATATATGATGTATAATATTTGACTTAACACTCCAAAAGTTTTGTTTCAAAATTATATCAAACCACAAAAATAAAAAGGGGGGTTGTGAAGGAGTATTAAAGAATAAATAAATAAATAAATAAATGATTAATCAAGAAGCATTGAAAAACATTCAAGAGAAGCAATAGTAAAAGTTGCCACAGGACCAAAATGAAGCAAATGATTGAGGAAATTCTAGCCCGTATTTGCTCAAATTCAAATTAATTATACGATACTTATACTTGTTATATAATTGGTATAAAGTACAAGAAAAGTGAAAAAGATAGATCACATGCAAATGAATACAGTTCTCCATAAATGAAAAGAAAAGGGCTTCGTGTGTTTTCATTTTCAAATGGTATTTTTTTTTTATCATTTAAAACTTTAAAAATATATTTATTTTATTAATTTTTATCAAAAATATAATTTATTTTCATTTTCAAATACACTAATATCTTATATTTTTTATGCACTTACCAAAAAACTCATTTTCCAACTTACTAATATTTCACGTTTTTTCATGTAAAAATTATCATTCAACAAATACATTTTCATTTTTAAACCTATATAATCAAACACCACAACATAACTAATACAAAAATATATTTTTTACACAAGAATCTAACCAAAATATTTTTAACTTTAAAAATATTAGTAACATAAAAATGAATTTGAAAATGAAATCAAATAAGCTATAAGGTTTCCTAGAGAAGAGTACAGACAAGGGCAACAAAAGGCAGGGCTGCAAATGACCACTCACACTATTCATCAAGATTCTCCAACCCTCCGCCTTTCCCAAAATTGCGTCCAGGTACAGTTCTTCCCATATGGTTTGCTAGCGATCAGGTTTTTATCCCTGAATCCACATGTAAAACCTGAAATTTTAAAGCAGAAAGTCAAAAAAAAAAAAAAAAAACAGAACCCTAAACTTTCACAGGCCTATTTATATGCAACTTAAATTAGCTCAGCAAAGTGAGCAACATGCATATCAGGTGTTCCCTGGAGTTCCCCTGACCGCTTCACGGCGGCATTTTCGGCATTTGCACGAAAATATACTGCCCATGAAGCCTCCTGAAGTGTTTGGGGGAACTCCGGGGCTCACTTGATGACAACGGTGAGACGACGAATTTGGGGTTCTCATCTATCTTTTTCTGTCTCTTAATGTGCAAGATTTACCACATAAAACTTGCAAACTGTGCAAGTTCGCTTTTGATTGCACAAAAATTTGATTTGAACTCAAAACCTGCAAGGAACTATTGGGTGCTCTTGAAGTTGTGCCATAGGAACCAAGAGCACCCAAAAATTATATTATGGAAGATTGAGGAGTCTGTTTTACAGTTCTGGTATCATCACAATCAACTGTACAGTTTTTTACAGAACTTTAGATGTGAATTTCTTCTCTCTCTTAATTTTTTTCACTCTAATCTTTAGGTATTGTGCTCATTTGTCACTAGACTAGAGCCAATTGACCTAAATTACTAATATTTTCAAAAATAAAAATAAAAATTTAGCGACGAAATTTAATTTTTCATCGCTAACCTTTGCGACGAATATGAACAATTTATCACTATTTTATCGATGAGTTTAAATATTGAAGCACAACTTATTGACTAGTGCACAAAACAAGGAAAAAGAACTTTTTAAAACTAAAATAGTTTATTCACACTACAAACGATTTTAAAAGTTACTTCAATAGTTTAATTAAATGTGGTGTTTACTTGCTAGGGTTATTTTTTTTAAAAATCAAAATTGTGTTGTTTTCTTCGTTTTCTATAATTTATTTTTTATGTCAAACTTCAAATATTACATACAAAAATATATATTATATTACAGTTATATGCTTAATGTACATGAAGAGATATAGATATATATATATATAAATAAATAAAGTCCAATAATGTAACTACGCGTGGCAATAACATTATCTCAAATTAAATAGTTACCAAACAAGTTTCCAGAAATTATTTTAAAATATATCCACATTATTTTCAGAAAAAAGATACATCGTACTAATAATTGCTAACAGTTCAAAAATGTTAGCAGCTGTAATTATTACACTTTTTTTTTTTATGCAAACATGTTTTGAAAATTCATTCTCATTTTTTTTAAATTACTTTATCTCACATTTTTCTTAAAAAATTATTTTTTTAGGAATCCATAGTTGCTAGCTATTGGGATAGAGTGAAGGAACGTTTTTGCCTATTTAAAATGCTAAATTAACATTTTTTTTCTTTTATCATATATTTATGCACCAATGATAAAGGAGGGAGACTTTTGGAGATTAGAAAATCTATTATAGTTGTAGTATGATGTCAAGGATAACTCCCATGTCCTTTCATTATCTATTTTGTATTCTATGTGGTTGAGAGTTTCAACATATTTGGCACCACTTTATAAAAGCCCCATTATATTTTCAAGGAGCCAATCAATTAGCACTAAGCGACTGATCCCATAAAATAAATATATGTGATTGCACCGAACTCAAAATTTCGAAATCCACCAAGAATGTCACTATAATTTGCTCGAGAGTTATGGATGTTCAAGTAGCAACTACAGACAAGTGGAGTTAGTGAATCCAATGATACAATTAATCATGTCCCACAACTATTGTCTTAAAAAAAAATAGCAAATGGTTTTAATTCTTAGCAAGAGGTTTTGAATTGAAATATACGATAAAATATATGTAGATAAACGAATTTATTAAATACTACAATCGGTGATGTATACCTGTGTGATCTCATTATATATTTACACACACTCACATATATGCAAATATTTGTAAAATATATAATAAAATACACACTAAATGCACATCACCAATATAACATCTTTTACGTCTAGATAAACATCAAATGTATAATTATGTTCCACTTTAAATGTTAAATAGATAAAAAAATCAGCGTTAAATGGAAAAGATAAATGTCAGTACATGTTTCCTATCCTTTCTAATTAAGAAATCAAACAATTAGGACCGCTAATTTTAAAATTAATTGATTGTGGAGACACAGGCGAGCAATAGATACAACAACGCTTGCTCCATTCTCAAGCATCGGCCCTCCAATTTTGGTGTCCATAATGGAGAATAATTGTCTTTTTTCGACCAAATATGGTAAAGGTATCTTCCACTACTAGGTTTTGCTGTGTCTACCCACCTTTGTTTTGTCGGAAGCACAGCCCCATAAAGTAATTCCAGTAAAGGAATCGTCAAAGCTATAGATATTCACTTTTGACGTCAAGTGACCTTTTGATAAGAAAAGGATGAAAGGACTTCGGTGGAGTCGCATTATTAATACTTTTTCTCTCCTAATATTATGTATCCATTTTGATTTGATGGAATTTTAAATGAAAGTTAAAAATTAAATATTTTTGAGTTTATTTATAAAATGATTCTAAAAAATACTAGCTGAAAGTCAATAGTATCAAAAATATATTTACGGAAAAAGAATTTGTATTTTAGAAAGTGTAGTATTATTATAGAACATTTCAAAAAAAAAAAGAGTCAATAAGCGAATAGTATGCTTCTTAATGTTGGAACATAATTTTGTTAGTGATTTTGCTGAGACCCCCATTATTAAAAGGTTTTAGATTAAAGCCCCACCAATACATATATTCTATTTATATAATAGTTTCTCCCTAAAAGAAATAATAAAGCAATTAATTTAATTATTGAAGTATTTCTGATGTTGCATTAAAATTTCAGGCGCAACACATCCTGGTATACCCACATGAACTGGAGTAGATGCAAAGTCAAACAACTTGGCATTATATTCCTACATCGATGCCGGATCAGGATTTGCAGAGGGCCATAACATATACCAAGATTTTCAATATCTCCATATGCAGACAAAACATTGGTGAAAGCCAATGAAGCACAAAATAAACGAATTTGCTGATAATATTAATTAATACCTCATCCAAAAGAACGTTTGAATTAAGCACTAAGATTTGATTCTTATAGCCCTAGAAAGTGGCCGATGCTTTCGTACCCACGAAACAAATTAATATTATGGAAAGCATTTCATAAGTTTTCAAAAAATTTGTAGGTTGTCCTATCTATGGTCACACGTAAATATTCATTCAATGCATAAAGAAATAAGGAAAAGTAGTAGTTGTTGGCCACTAAGGTTTTCAAGCTAAACTATCACATAGTGCTAACATTTTCCACAGATGTTTGTTGATGTGAAATGTTTTTTTTTTTTACTTATTTTTTATTTCACATTGGATTTGTATAAAAGGATTGAAATTCTTAGCCTATAAAAGTCCTTTAATTTCTTAGTTTGTAAGTATACCGAAATCTTCTCTTTTTTATATATTTGTGGAAGTTCTTTAATTAGAATATTCAAAGTTGTGGGTTTTGTTCAAGTTATTATTTGTTCAGAATATTAGTGAAGTGGTCGTTGTGGTGTCTAGAGAAGTAGGCAAAAGTTGGTCAAACTCCGTTATCAAATCTGGTGTGGTCTTTCCTTTTTGTCTTTTAATTTCGCAGTATTCTGGTATTCTTTTCATTAGTTGTTAGTATTCAATATTTATTTATTTTAGGATATTTAGTTCGTTGCGTATAGTATTATTTGAGTAGGCTCTATCTAAGGAGATTAAGTTTTAATTGGATCATTGTGACTCATATTATCTTTCCTAGGAGCTTGTTGCAATTAGTAGTATTTGTTTGTAGGTTTTGATTACCCTTGATACCCCAATAAGTGGCATCAAAACCAAAAGTTCGGCCTAGGCTAATTTATTTTTGTTTGTAATATTGAATACTATTATTTTTGGTTGGAAATGATGGATAAATATCTATTACAAAATGTTTGAATTGTGGTTAAGATATTTGATGGTACAAGTCATTTTGACATGTGGAAAAGAAGCCAGAATATAATGATGAAAGGATTAGGAAACCATTATTTGAAGGCAATGATTCGTCACGGACCAAGCCACCCTTGGAGTTGCGAGGAGTGGATATGGAGACCCCTATTTGAAGTGGAGAAAGCCGTCATTTGAACATCCACCTTTGGGGTTGCAAAAGGTGGATATGGAGACCCCTTTTCTGAAATAGAGTAAGCCATCATTAGAACAACCACATTTGGAGTTGCGAGAAGTAGATATGGAGACCCCTATTTGAAGCGGAGAAAGCTGCCATTGGACATCCACCTTTGGTGTTGCAAGAAGTGGATATGGAGACTCCTATTTGAAGTGGATAAAGCCACCATTGGAACATCTACCTTTGGGGTTGTGAGAAATGGATATGGAGACCCCTTTCTGAAACAAAGTAAGCCACCGTTAGAACAACCACCTTTGGGATTGCGATAAGATATGGAGACTTCTATTTGAAGCGGAGAAAGCTGTCATTGGACATTCACCTTTGGGGTTGCGAGAAGTGGATATAGAGACCCCTATTTGAAGTGGAGAAAGTCGCCATTAGAACAATGACCTTTTGGATTGTGAGTAGTGGACATGGACATCGCTATTTAAAGTAGAGAAAGTCGCCATTGGAATAGCCACATTTGGTATTGCGAGAAGTGGATATTGAGACACTATTTGAAGCGGAGAAATCCGCCATTAGAACAACCACCTTTGGGGTTTGCGATGAGTGGATATGGAAACCCCTATTTAAAGTGGAGAGAGTCGCCATTGTAACAACCACCTTTGCTATTTGTCTTTTAATTTTGTATTTATTACTCTAGTGTTCTTTTTATTAGTTGTTAGTGTTCAATACTTATTTATTTTTGGGTATTTAAGTTGTTGTGTATAGTGTTATTTAAATAGGTTCTGTTTAAAAAGAATGAGTTTTAAGTGGAACTATTTTACTTCCTCCAACATTTTCTAGGAGCTTACTGTAATTAGTAATATTTGTTTGTGAATTTTGATTACCCCTGATACCCCAACATGAAAGCCATGAGATTTACTAATATAACTTTGGGTGATTGTTTTAATTCTTTTCCTACATAATGGGACATCTAATTGATCATGACCTGCAATCTTTGGTTTATAATTGTTGGAACTTATGGGCTTGGGTTTAGAACTATCACCCAATTGATATTTATATTTAAGTTGGATGTTAATTTTATAATTAGAATTCAATTATAATTTGTTGGGCACAATGGAAGAAAATGGGACTAGAGATTTAATTTATTAAGGTTCACAAATCACACCAACAAGTTGATGACAAAAATAATATCGGACATATAAAAAAATAAAGCAGACAAAAATTTATGTAGTTTGACAAATCTACCTACTATTAAAGTTTTAATTCTTTCATTATAAGAAAATTTTATCCATACAAGATACATACTTGAGTATAATATCCAAATTTAAAAAAAAAAATCCCTTATACTACTACTCAAAAGCTATCAAAAGAACACTTTTCTAAACTCTTTATATTACGCAAAAGAAAAAAATAATCCATAACTATTTTCCACAACCCTTTTTCATACTTATCTTTTTTCAGAATCATTACACCACGTGTGATTGCCAATGTAGAGTCATATGGCTCGGAATAAATCGTAGGATGAGATTGGCAATCCAGGACTGTATTTGTCCGGGCCGATGAAATTGCTAATGCGGCCTACAATGCTTATGCTCGTTTCGATTAGCGTGATCGCTTGTTTGTGTTATGGAGAGATGGATGCTGATCAAAAGTCTACAGAAGAAATTGGTGATTGATTTAGAAAGAAAATTACTTGAGTTTGAATTGAGGTGATTTGAGTTTGGATACTTGAGTTCGGGAGGACATGAAAGAGAAGCACGTTAGGCTCGATGGGGTGGCCCCAACTAAAAACCTTTCGATACTTAAGTTAGTGAGGTCTTGAGATCAAAAGAAACTGGAAAGCGAACTGAGTGAATGGTGTCAAAATTACCTTATGAGACATGTGTACCGGATATTTATACTGATTAGTTCCCGTAGGCCGTACAAATTAGAGTCTAGATATCATGATCAAGTTGTCTGACACATCACATCGGTCCGCTTCATCGACGGTTGGGAGCTCGGGTCGACCCGAACTCATTACCGGATCGGATCGAGATAAAAAACATGCAATCCTTGAATATTTTTAGTGTTTTAATGATATTTAAGGGATAATAATGTTATTTTAATATTTGGTACATCAATGATGATTATGAGAAGTAATTTACTTTGAATAATGTGTGATGTTTATAAATCGGACTGTTTTAGAAGAAGAAATTGATTGATCCCTCAAGATTCCTATGCTTTTGTGTGCTATCCTGATTGATAAATGATGATTAGGGCAGATACTTATCTTTTTTTAAGATTTTTGTTTGTGTGATTTTGTTTATTTTGTTCCTTATGGACAAGGTAATTATATATTGGAACTACTGAATTTTATTTTGGGCACCCAGAATTGATCGTTCGTTGTTGTTAAAGATAATTTGTGATTCATCCGACATTTTTCTTATATTAATTTTTTTTTAATGGCTATCAAATCAAACTGAACCTTTTACTAAAGAAATGCAAGTCGGCAGGCATAATAGCGGTTCAAATTTCAGCCTTGAAAGTGCAGGAATCCAAGCTGTTGCGTGTCCTTATTTCAGCAGCAAAATCAATTGTCATCACATTATCCAATCAAATACAATTACTTTGCATTAAAGAATTGGCTAAATGTGTTTCATGCTAATGTTAGGCGGTTAAATAGGTTTATATATATGTGATGTATTCGACATGGTAAGCGAGTGCAGATGCTATTAAAAGAAAAGGCATAATAGGGTGAAGAAAAGAGAGAGTGGAGGGTGACTGCAAATGCCTTGGAGAGTGTAATTCCCAAAGGTTTAGTCCATGAGTTTCGGAACTTTTTTGTAGAATTATAATTCAAATATATATTTAATGGACTATAATGTTTAGAGCATGACATATTTGAATTGAGTGCGAGCTTCATCATATATAGCATGTATTCACATTATGATTTTGAGGCGACCTCATATATATAAAGTGGTTGAATGGATCTCTTTTTCATCATTGTGTGAGCCCAAAGTATTTCTTGTACCCTTTGAAACCCTAAACCTTATCATGTCTAGAAAAATTGTTAAGTCCAAGCTAATTGGCATGAGAGGCCGAGGGAGAATTAAATTAATAAAGCACTTGCTTTCTACGGTTTATAGCATAAGCTGCTATGTCGAAATGTGTTTGAATAGTTATGAACATAGATATATAGTTGAGCATGCTCTTCTATGTTCACTAAGAGCTCACAACGAGTTATTAAATTGTAGGATTGTGTTAGTTTGATGATAACTTAATATAATTTTTCTAGTTCTTTCTTGTTTGGTTGTACACCTCATTTCATATATAAAAGGAATTATGTGAGATTGAGAAATTACATGGTGAACAAATTCAAGAAGATTGAGTCAAATATGTATGAATGGGATGTAGGAAGTTGAGTCGGGTTTAAGATCCTTAACCCAATTGACATCTATATTTGAGTTGGGTGTTAATTTTATAATTTGGATGGGATTATAGTTCCTAATTAGGGTGGAACCCTTCCTTGTTAGGTGTAGGTGTGTGTGTGTGTGTGTGTGTAATCCCTATTCTAATGGAATAAGTAAATGAACATAATATTCTAAAATACTCTCCATTTTTCTCTCTGTACGATTTTCTCTCTACGTTTTTTCTTAAATCATTATCTCAGAACTCTAAGGATTTGTGATGAGTAATTAAGTGAATAACTCTAGTAGATAACTACCACCGCGAGATAAGTAAGGTATGTTTGTAATTGATTTCGAGGAATGGCTATATGGATTATGGACATGTTCATGGTTCGATTAAAGCGCGATTTGTAGATGAGTTTGATTTGCAATGTGTGGACCAATAATTTTATTGTATATAGGTATACCCAACCCACATCTTATTTATGTGTTTCATATTACTTACTTGATTATATATAAATATTAATATAAACTATCAATTTAATAATGATACATGGTGAACATAACCCACATCAAGATTAAAATGTTCAGGAAGGAAAATCTAAATCCATACTGAAATAATTACTCAATAATAGTCTTGACGACATAGCATTTGATTGTAGTAAGGTTTCTTGGGATATAATCCTAAAAATTGGAAACCAAAGGCGCTAAAAAGGGTAAGGATTGAGGTACAGGAGCATGAATAATTATAAGAAAAAAGAATATTATTAACAAAATATTAAGTTATAATATAAAAGTTATATTTAAATTACATATATTAAGTGACAAGAATTTTTTATTTATTCAAATAATAATTTTCACAAATTTAATAATGACAAAAGTTATTTTTAAGTTATCACTATTGAAAATTAGTGATATATGTGTAGTGACTATAAAAATTTTGTCACAAATTATTGTGACAAGATTTTTGTTCTCTCTATACATGTTTCATTAATTATTAATTTTAATAAATTAAATATTATATATATGCTACTAATTATTAGTAGTGACAACATAAATACCACTATGAAACTTGTGAGAGCCATTATTATCGCAAAATAATAGTTATATTATCACTTAGTATATATTATTAGTGACAATTTTCACATTGCCATTTCAAATTTTATCATTAATATTATGTTTTTTTCTTGTAGTGAATGAGACAATCAAAACTGGAAGTGGAACTGAGATGTGATAAATTGAGGTAAATATGACAGACTTGTTCCCTCAACAACGATCGTGCAGCCTAATTAGCTCTTTCCCATCCCTTATGGCTTAGCTAAATTAGCCTTTCTCAAGTATTTTTGTGTGAAGAAAGTGTATGAAGTGATTAGAGAAGCTTGATTAAAAAGAAATCTCACAAGAAAGTGTTTAAAACAAAAGGGTTTTTAAGGAGGAAAATTTTCACTTCATTAGTTACAAATGAGTACATATCTCCTATTTATACTTTCCACCTCCTCAAATGAATGGTGGGATAAAAAGCATTCAAATTTTTAAATCTTTTCTCAAAACATGAGGAATATGTCTTTTTTGGATCTCTGAGCTCTTAAAAAAAATCGATCATGTATACAATGAGACTTAAAATCACGGTCAGTTACATAAAGTTGGGCTCAAACGCAGTTTACTGAATCAACTCTCTCTTCATAGTGGCTTCAATTAACCAGCCTCTCCCAATTGTCATACACTCTAGACATAGCTCTACTAATTTCACAAACATCACAATTTTCTCAAACAAATCAAATATAGTACAAGAAATGCAAAGTTCTTTCTTGAATATCTTTCTATTGAGTTCTGTATTGGCTTTGAGAAATGAGGAAATGCTAACATATTTGAATCAAGCCAAGAATAAGTCAAGTTTCATTTTTCCTTAGTCAAGAATAAGTGGTTGAAATTGTCAATTGTTCACATGAAAATACTATGTTGATAGCTAACAATCTTATTGAGGCTTGGCATATAATTCTTCAATTTGCCAGATGTGCCAAGGAAATCAGCCAGGCTCAAGTGCTGTTACTAGCAAAGTACTTGCTTTTGGTTTCATGAATTAGTAAATAATTAAATTACCTTTACACCCTGAAGCAAAGCTGAAAATGAGAGGCCAAAAAGAATGGGGGTGAAAAATGGTAGGGCAAATGACCCCTGAACTGAATATGATTCTCTCTACCTTTCATCTTTCCAACAATCTTGTCTAGGTTCATTATGGCCCAAAAATTCCTTGGCCATGAAATTTGCCCTAAAGTATGAGAGATGGAGCAGAGAATATAAAGGGAGAAACCCTATAAATAGCCATTCAAATAGCATGAAATAAATAGTAAGTCCAATATATTTCAGATGTCCCCTAGAGTTCCCTTCAAACACTTCGCGGGGTTCATGTTACTCCATTGGCTCTAGTGAAGTGTTTGGGGGAACTCCCGGGCTCGTCTGATACGATGTGGTTAGAAATATTACACAAGTGCTACAAAGACATTATTGTTTTTTCTCATGTTCTTGACCTCCAAATTCAACTACATCAGCCCTATTATTGGGTTATATGATCATGGCACACTCATTTGGAGGTATGAATCAAATGTGGGGATCTTTTTTTAGAAAAAAAAAAATTTATTTGTAGTTTTTACAATAATGTTTGATTTAAGGAAACTCATATTGCTTGGCTGATAATTCAGATCAGTCGGATTAGGTGGTCCGGTACTAGGGTTCTTGAATGCTTTGATTTTTTTATAATGTCTGATATGTGAGCTAGCTGCACAATTTCTTTTGCTTTGAATTTGAATGAAGGAATGATGAACTGAACTGAACGCAACGCAGGGAGAGCAGTAATTTTGGAGCTTAATTAATTACTTCTATGGGACTCGAATATTTGGGTTAACACAAGTTAATTTTATAGTTCCAGACCCCATACTTATTAAGAAGCCTAGAGAAATCTTGCTAGGGTTTTGAGTTATAAATTTTCCTACTAGGAGCAATGGATACGGGTATTTATAGTTAAGACCAGGAGAATTCTGCTTGTGGTACGTAAAGGCGAAAAAGAGACTTCAGAAAGAAAAAAAGGAAAAATTCAAAGATTATGCTGTTTTCAAATTTTTAAGTGTGGCTAATTCATTTAAGGGTGGATAGTAGTTCATCAATTTCTCAGAAATTTTTATCAAGAAAAAGATACTAGAAATTCAAATTAGTAATTTTTGCTCTAATTAAAATTTCTTTATGGAGTTTCAAACTTTAATTTTGCCTATGATAATCCCTAGATCAGGCTACAAATATAAATAAATATTTGTACGTACAGCAGAATATTAGAAACCAAGAGACAGATATCTTAGCCGCATTCAAGTATTTCTTCTTTTCTCATATCTCCACTGGTGGAATATCTGTGTATTTATTGCAAGATTTGTACCTAAAAGACTCACTTCTTAATTTATTCATCAAAATCAAGACTGTACCAGGCATTGCAGAAGAACTGGATTACGATATTTAGACCATGTCCACAATCTGAAGATGAGTATTCTTATGCACATGAACTGAGACACTGTAACCTTTAAATTCAGCTCGAAAAACTACCAGTAGTTATACATAAATTTTAAGAACATCTTAGCTTTAATTTTTCTGAAAAAATGAACCCTTCTATCCAATTTTAATATTTGGTTTTTGTTTTAGTTAATGGTATTTTTTGAACATTTTTTAGTACGTGAGAAACAATTTACGCGTGAATTAACTAACCAAGTTTTACAGAGTTTATGGATAAAATGTCTACAAAGGAAAGGGTATCATTCTTTGTTATCCTTGACAAAAAAGGAAATTTAGTTTTTTTTTTTTTAGATAAGATTATGATCTATTTGGTTTAGATTATCATGTTGTTGTTATTAACTATTTTGAAATTTGATTAATCAAATAAAATATTCTGAATTAATCCAATTACTTTTGTCATATTGCATGGTTATAAATTTCATGAAATACGATCAGTTTGAAAATAAAAAAGCGATCAAGTATTTAAAAAGCCTGTTTATTTGCAGTTACCAAAATGCATTTAGCAAAGAATTTGGTTTACTTTTCTCTTCAATTTTCAATTGATCTTTCAAATAATCAAGTTTCTTTATAATTGATACTTCTTAGTCAGATTACTCAAATTAAAAAAGCACTTTTCACTAGAAAAAAAAAATCAATATATTTTCAGATCAAAATCGGATAAGAAATTTCAACCAAACATCATTAGTTCTAGAAATACAATAGTATACACTTGTGAGTACTACTAAAGTGCCTATTGACGTATTTGTGAGTATAACTTAGAAAAAAGCACCATCCAATTTATAAAAATAAAATAAAAAAAATTAAGAGTTTATCTCAAAATCCAGCCCTTGAAGTACTTCTCACAATTATAAATTAATGATACAGAATCACATTTTTTTTTTTTTTGATAAGGGACCATCTCAAGAAACTCTCCAAAAAATATTATTTGATGTCAAACAATTTCTGATGTCTGGGAAATTTTATACCATAAATTCTTTTCCAATTTTTTGTTCTTGAAAATCGCGTATTTCACAATAGAACCATAGTTGAATAGCTTTCTTGCAGTGACTGCTCAATTGTTACAATCTTTAGTCTTTACCATAATTTACAATAGAAACAATATTGTCCCAAAATCACTTTATTTATATGTCCAAAATATTGCCTCTTGAGTTTTTTTTTTTTAATTAGTATAACTCAAAACTTAAAAGGGATGTGTATGTAATTTTCACATCATGAGGTAAACATATAATAATTACGTTAATTAGCAAAAGCTGTGTAATTAGCCCAAAATGTTATTTTTATCCTTTAAGGCCTTGTTTGCTTTGGCCCAATTGTAAACTGTCCAGAATGACGGCCCGTTGATATCACCCAGTCGGCACAAATTCAAAAGTTTGGTCTGAATACAATAAGGCGCAAGTGGGTGTAATTCATTTATCCAGTTTGGCCCAACATGTATTATTAATTTGAATTGTCATTTTTATCCCTAAAACTCAATGTAAATTACATGTTGTTGCCCTTGCCCTTCGAATATCCATTTCCAATCCTCAGCTAAAAAGTCTGCCACCATTACAAATTTCAACAAGGAGCCCGAATTTGGTGGATGAGGTCGGGAGATGTTTATACTATTGTTGTAGCGAGTTGCAAGTTTGATTAATGTTATTTTTTATTCTTGATAATTTATTTTTTATTTTTATTTTTGTAATTGGAGAGATTAGAATTTTGAGATAGATTGTTGGATTTTGTCTTAGAATTATCGTCCGAATATAAAATTTTCGTGTGAGAGGGGGTCTTCTTATAAAGAGAGATTTTCTTCCCTCTTGGACAACCCATTTCTCAACTTCACCGTTGATGGTTTCTTGAAAATTGGCACAAGAAGAAAAACCCATCTCCTGTATGTGGTTCTGATTTGTGTATTTTAATTGTATGAAGTGATTTTAATTCTGATTTATTTTTAGTGTGAGATTGATTATTATGGTGAATTCATGATTGTGACAATGATGAGTGATCCACATTAATTTATTTTAATTATTTTTATATTTTTTAGTGAGAATATAAGAAAGAAATAAGGAGGAAGAAGAAGGAATAATGGGGATTTCACTATTCATAATGGGTGAGGAAGAAGAAAAGGAGTCAATTTCAGCTTATTTATTCAAGGGTATTTTTGTCTTTTTACAGTTATCAATCTCAAAATCCTATCAAGTATTCATGTGATAAAATTTTGTATTAAAACATCTTTCTCACAATCAATCACAATCATAGTACATATAATATTAATTGATAATATAATATAATCTTCAATTTATCATAACTTTTATGAATCATATTATATATCATCCACAAAAACAAACGGGGCTAAGTGGTTTACTACATTATTCAGCTGTTGGATGGCGCTAGTTTCCCACAAGCTTCTAAGTAATTCAAACCTCACCTCCGTAAAAGAGTCCAGTTTACGTTTGACACTTGTTTTTTTGCCTCCTGATAGACCAAGAATTGGTCGTAATTCTAGACGTGTTCATCAATCACACGTCAACTATAATTTAGTTACTACGTACAATAAACAGACTGCACTAAAATTTCGTTTGGAGAATATTATTATAGACAAATCCCAATGAAGTCTTGAATTTGTTTGTCCATACTCCATAATTGCAGAAAAGCTTACAACTTCCAGCTAGATACTGAGAGCAAAACTCACTGAGGTCAAGTTTACAACTGAAACCTCCCACTGGCAGGATGCGAATTGCAACACACCAAACCACATACCGAAAGAGAATCACAAGTCGAAAAGACAAGAAAAGTACAACTTACTCTGTTTCATCTTGCAGACAATTGTTCATGGCATTGCAACTATAATGAGATGCCAATTTTTCAGGGCAAATGATGTTCATTTCCTTGATGATATATGCACTCAGAGAGAGGAGAAACTCGACTACCTGATTTCATTTCTCAGTTTTTGGACCTTGAAGCGGCTCAAGTGCGACTAAAACCTCAGTCATGCGTGGTCTTGCTTTGGGGTTTCGGGATAGGCAACGATAAGCAAGAATAGCGGCAGAGTGTGCTTCTTTCTTAGAGTACTGAACCTCCAATTTGGGGTCCATAATCCGGAACAGCTTTCTCTTGTGCATCAGCAATGGTCGTGCCCACTCCACTAGGTTTTGCTCTACACTGACCTTTGTTTTGTCAATAACTCGACGACCAGATAGTAATTCTAACAAGACAACCCCAAAACTATATACATCACATCTTGTTGTTAAGTGACCTGTTCATAAGCAAGGAATTCAGCAGGGGGTGCCATTACCAGTAATTATATGCTTCTGAATAGAAGGAGAGGAAAAATATTTTAGCCGGACAAACCCGTCATGACATATTCAGGAGCAGCATAGCCATAAGCACCCAAAACTCGAGTTGACACGTGAGTTATACCACCACTTGGGCCATCTTTAGCCCAACCAAAGCCAGACAACTTGGTGTTAAATTCCTGCATGATTCCAGAAGGTTCCGTTAATTCATGCAAACACATTGGATGAAATCTTTTTCAACAACAGAAAACAACTAAGTTTCCTGAAGATACCCTGTCCAGAAGAATGTTTGAAGCTCTAATGTTTCGATGTATGACTTGTTTCTCCAAACCATGCAAGAAAGAGAGGCCTCTGGCAGCACCTATAGCCACTTTGACTCTGGTAGTCCAAGAAAGTGACTCATGCCCTCCTACGAAACATAATAAAATCAACAAGATCAAAGGTTTTTATATGAGGATTCACTTGATCTCTTATGGTTTTCCGTACAATTGTCAGTGGATTCATACACAGACTTAAAAAACAAGATCCATTGTCCATTAGCATTCCCAAAGAGCTAGCAGGACAAGTCTGGAATCGGTCCAGACATTATTTATGGTGTCGTCCATATTATGCACAAAGTAGTTGAACGTAACAAAAGTTATCAGTAAAGCATTCCAGTAGATTAGCAATGGCATAACTATCAGACCTACTAAAAACTTGATACATTCAAACATGGGGAATTAGAGTTCCTCACCAGAACTAATGGTAAAGAGAGCCAATTTAGTCTAACACAGTTGACACTGTACGATATGGTAATAGCTTCAGGAATAACTAAAAACTGAATATGTTCAATAAATAGTCAGTAAGCAATCTTGTTCATATAGAGAAAGATCAATTCTCATGCAATCAAGCAAAGGGTTTGGTGTAATAAATACTTCTAAACAAGTGATTGTCCAAGCTTCCTTTCGGCATGAACTCATAGACCAAAAGCAGGTCATCTTCCTCGAAGCAATACCCAATAAGTTTAACCAGGTTTGGATGATGAAGGTGCCTCAAATAACAAATTTGTGTCTGCAAAAATTTGACTGGTCAGTACATGATCCCCAGAGAAAATCATATGGAAGTAAACAGAAAGATAAACCTACCAACCACTCCTTTCGGCCTTGGAAACCTTTGGAAGTTAACTTCTTAACAGCAACAGCCATTCCATCTCCAGGCTTTGCAGCAGTAAGCTTGTGCTCGTCAATCCACCCTTTACAAACATTACCAGATTCTCCTGTCCCTAAAAGCCACTCGGGTCGAAAACTTTTTGTTGCTGCTTTTAATTCTTTAAATGCTATAAGTTGAACATTAGGCGACAATGATATGTCAGTTTCAGTAAGACGGTTCTCAACAGTGGTTCTTTAGTAAGACGGTTCTCAACAGTGGTTCTTTCAATGTAAAAGGGATCGTCTGGTTCAGCACTGCTGGTGTTACTTGGAATTCCAGAGATTTCTGCAAGTTCACAAGATAATATTGGAGAAAACATGAGGTTGTTGGAATTGATTAAATCAACAAAAGTTATAATGATATGTGCACTAAAGTATAACGTCAGATGCATACCTATTCAGAATACACACAAAATATATATATATATATATATATAGAGAGAGAGAGAGAGAGAGTTCTATCTGGAATACAAAACTTGATAATTCTATATATCTGGGATTTTTACAAAAGCCAAATGACAAACTTGGTGGTTATAAGAATATAATTTCAGTAAGTCCCAATCTTTAACTCAAAAATTGAATTAAATAAGAAGAACCATAAATTGCTTTGCTACATAGCAGATATAGATAGATGGTATTACCAGAAACATTTTCAAGGAAAGAATCACCATTGAAGTCTGATGCTATGGAGCTGAAGCTTTCACAATAGAGCGCAATATGGTGAAGCTGCTCTCTCTTAAGGGTGGCTTCAACCAGCCTCTCCCAGTTATCATAAATTCTTGACATAACTAAGCTAATTTCAAAAACACCACAATTTACTAAAGCAAATCAAAGTATATTAAATGAATCCAAGACAGGTGCTAAGTTCTTTCCTAGAAAGAATGTGATCAAACAAACAGAAAAGGAAGCAGCGAAGTCCGACTGCCTTTCTGAGTGTTGGCTTTAGTATTACTTTTGTGGCCTTAGTTTGCCTTTTGGGAAGTATATTTATTCAGGCATTGGCAGGTTGATCACTCACTTTGAAAATAAAGTCCTGATAGACTGATAGTGCTTGACCTCTTTTTCAAACCTATAAGGAAGTTTTTTTGCCTATATTATTAATAAGATAATATTTGGAAAATGATTTCTCTCTATTTCAATCAATAATGAGCCTACAAATATATAGACAAAGAATACCATGATTTACACAAGAAAGGAAACTAATCAATTAGAAGACAGATCCTTTGACCAAATGAAACATGCTGAATGAACATGTAATACTCTTTTTGTGTGTGTAATACGAGGACTTCCCAAGGAATCACCCACTTTCATCCATGCAAGCACCAATGCACACGCTTAACTTCAGAGGTCTGTAGGAATCCGGTGTATTAGTAGTGGTACGATCGCAAGCAACCAATGAATATGCAATATAACTGGTGAATATAAATATGTGATTAAAATCAAATGTATGAAATCACTCAAATCACCGAATGGAATCATATCATCGTACTCAATCTCAGAAATAACTCTTATAATCTTAATCAAATCAAGTTTCATTCCTAACAGAATTAACTCAGGAAAAACAGGATGTTAGAAGGGATTAAGGTAATCCAAAAGACAACTAAGAGATCAATATAAATTTAAGAAAACTGCACGGGGCATTGAGCCAAGAAGCAAGGGAAATGGAAATTCCCAATCTTTAGCCCAAATATACAATTAGTAAGTGGAAGTACAAGAGACATTGTGAAAAGGAGAATCAAAAAGTGAAATATGAATGTATGGAGCTGAAGCTGGGGTCCCTGGACCGATCAAGAGCAAGTTGGCGAAGATGCTCCCTCTTAAGCGTGGCTCCAACCAGCCTCTCCCAGTTAACCTACACCCCTAACATAACTCTGCTAATTTCAAAATCAACACATTTTTCTATATATAGCAAACCATAGATAGTTCAAAATTAAACATGAAGCAGCGAGGGTTTCTAAGATTTTTTTTTATTCTCTAAGTACAGTTTTTGGGTACTGAGATATTTCTTTTGCAAGGCGAAGCGGAAGAAGCTCGGGGTCCATTTGGTTTCATATACAAATTTATTTTCATATTTTCAATATTAGTTGGATTGAAAATAAATTTATTAAATTTTTATGTAAAAATAAAAAAAAAATATGTATGAATTAATTATAATTCTATGTGAATATATAAGTTAAAAATAAAAATATATTTATTTTATAATATTTTTTATTTAAAAAGATGTGTAAAAATTAAAAACTTTAAAAATGAGTATGATAGATGTATACAAACCTACTCTAACTTGCCGTTTAATCTGTTTATAGTCTCAAAAAATCGCTCAGTCTAAATCTATTTATGGTCAAAACTTGCTCTAGGTTTAAGTGGGCTGGGTTCAATTTAATTCAAAGTTATTGCATCCAAGATGCATATCCGTAAGTGAAATAAATTAAGTGCAGTAAGGTTGTGTTTATATTGAAAGATTTGGATTTAATGAAAGAATTTAGAGTAAAGAATTTGAAAAGATTTTGGGTCGATTTTAACTACATAATAATAAATAAAAAAATATTTCAAAATAGTTACTAAAGGATGTAGAATCCATAGTAATTAAAAATTATAAAAAAATGTGAGGAATTTGTTGTTATAAATTTAAAATTTTTAATTTTTACATCTTTCAATTACAATACCAACCTTAAAGAAGTAGGCGTATAATCTTATTGGATAATTGTCAACTTGTTGAAGTGATTTAAGACGTGCTAATAGTTTAGGGTTTAACATGTAGTAGAGTATCAATCAATGTTTTTGAAACTAGACTCAACGAGTCAGTCTAGCAGGATCAGCTTTAACTAATTATTTTCATGATTCAATCGATTAAATTAAATTTTTTACTTTTTATTTTTTATTTTACTTTTTATTTTTTAATTTTTTTTAAGAAATAAAAAATTTTAATCTTGATATTTTATTATATGTTTGTGGTTAGTTGGATTTTAAATTTTAATATATATTTTCTTTAATTGGTTATTTATTTTATTTTTAAAATACATTACATTACAGTTTTATATAATATAGTAAATAATATAATTAATTTTTATCAGATTAGTTGGATCGAAAATTGAACAGATCCTACCGGTTGAACTGCTGACCGACAAACCAAACTGATTTGATCATCAATTTGATTATGAAAATACTAATACGAACATTATTTAAATTTATAGGAAAAGTATATGAGTGTAAAACTGTATATGGTGTAATATGAATATAAATAAATTATTCAGACTAAAACTACTGTTTCTATATGCTATTTTGATCATATATGATGAATGTACCCAGTGTCCCATTTAATATGTTACAACTCGTTTAAATAGGTTATTAGATAATTTAAGTTGTAATTACAATATAAATGAGTTGATTGTTTATGCTTAAGTTAATGTTGATATTTCATAAAATACTTTGATTTATATTCATTTACTGTTACTTATTTAACATTCAGAAAGATTTAAAATTATTTTTACAAAATTTTACTTTAAATTGGACTGCAAAAATTCACAAATTTTCATCAAAGTGCAGTATTATTTGTACGAATATAACGTGTATCAAAGCGACTCAACTGGTTAAATATTTTCATTTAGGACTACATAGAGAATGAAAAAGTATATATTCCATTAATATTCATGTCTGTAGGCCTATACGATTTGGTTAGAATAATTTTTTTTTTTTGCATTGCATCGATTGGATTGATCGTCCACGTTCCATTGATATGAGGAGAGAATTGAAAAATAATGAGATAAAGTATTTGTAGAGAACGAGAATGATTTTTAATAATAATATGTTGATGATGTGATGAATTTTTTAAAAAGTAAGTAAATAAACCTAAAAGACAACATAAATTCCAGACATCAGGCCAAGAAAATGGCATTTCAGTCCAAAACTAAATGCAAAAGAAAATAAAGAAGACAAGGCCACGAAATAATTCAAGAAAAAAAAATAAAGAAAAGCATTTGAGCATAAAATGAAGTACCAAACTCATGGTGAAGGGGAGAATCAAAAGTGAAATCTGAGTGTAAGGAGCTGAAACTGCTGACCTTGGAATCGGCAAGACCAATTAGTCAAGTTCCCAGTATCCTAGTTAGTGTCTTAACTCTTAAACGAATAAAAAAAAAAAAATCGATAATGAGGAATTCACTTCTTTTACTATGCTCTTTTCATACTTAGTGTTCTTGACTACTGGATTAGTGCATAGTGTTGGAGAATAGCCTTCTCTGAAGTGGGATACCTGTATTTTGAGTGTGTGTGTGTGTGTGTTTTTCGTTTGGTTCATTTTATATTCCACTTGACACATTCACGCCAATTGTGTAACCTCCAGATCAAATGTATTAAAATCAAAATACATGATCAAGCATGACAGCTTGCAAAATATGGGTTGAAAATCTCTGAGAATAGCCATTGGATTCAGCCCTTGGTTTTCACTTACAATCTCATAATTCTGCAATTTGAAGGTACAACTTAATAACCACAGGGCAATAGAAGTTTATACACAATCAGCATGCAGATGAAACACTCCACTCAAAGGCACAATCCAGCGATAACACAAACAGCAAAATGTGAACCTAAATAAGAAATTTACAACTGAAAAAGAAAGAAAATAAGATTTTAATTAAGCAAACTATAAACTAATCTGCCTCATCTTACACGGGAAGACCTTCGACGTGCTGGCAATGGAGATGCCAAAGGCGTAATATTCATAGGCGAATGGTGTTTCAATGGCGACATGCATACAGGATCTACTTGATTCTCTGCCTTTGCCTTTGAATGTCTGGTTGCACTTTTTGGAGCTTGGAGCTCTTCGAGTGTAGCTAAGACCTCAGCCATGCGAGGCCTAAGTTTTGGCTCGTGGCTTAAGCACTGCAAAGCAACAGTAGCAGCAGTGTAGGCTCCTTTCTGAGGGTATTGACCCTCCAGTTTAATGTCCATTATCCGGAACAATTTTCTCTTGTCGCCCATATATGGTTTTGCCCAATCAACTAGGTTTTGCTCTACACCGACTTTTGTTTTGTCAACAGCACGACGTCCAGATAGCAGTTCAAGCAAAACAACCCCAAAGCTGTATACATCACTTTTTGCTGTCAATCGACCTGTTCATTAACAAGGGCAAACAGTTGTGTTGACTGTTAGACGCTGCTTCAAACCAGGAAGATAAAAGATGAAAATGAAAAACTGAAAAATAGAGCAATGTGTTTAAATTGATTAACCTGTAGCAACATACTCTGGCGCAGCATACCCATGTGTACCCATAACTTGCGTCGATACATGAGTTCTATCACCAGTTGGGCCAGCTTTGGCCAAACCAAAATCGGACAACTTGGCATTGAATTCCTGCATCCCAAAATGAAATTGTCAGTGTGAAACCGAAATGGCTGATGCTTTCGCAAAAATTGCTTTGGTTAAAAGCCAGTCGAATGTGAGTAACCAGTTCTGACCATACCCCATCCAGAAGAATGTTAGAAGCTTTAAAATCTCTATATATAACTTGTTCTTCAGCCTCATGCAAGAAAGAAAGGCCCCTAGCAGCACCTATAGCAACCTTGATTCTAGTAGCCCAAGTGAGGGGTTGGGGCCCTCCTGAAAAACAAAATGCAATTTAAATGTCAACACATGTTTTTAGAACAAATGCTTAAGAGGTTACAAAACTTCAGAAAAAAGTTCACACATGATGTTGCGAATCACTTAAAACACCATGAACCAAAAATTAACTCTAGCGTCAATGTCATGCAGTAAAATTTAATAGGCAGCACAAAATATAGGTCCTGAAATGCTACTCTCGAAAAGACTGTCCAAAATCAAGCCTAGGTGTTGGTAATGGACGCACAAAGCTGTTCATTTGAGCCTGTGACTAAATAGTGAAAGAGAATATTAAACACATGGATAAGCTTTGACATCCTCAGCAGATGCCAAATTAAAGAAAAACAACATTCTCTATGACTCTACATGTAGAGAACATGTATCAAATTTCTAAAACTGCAACAAGGCCGTAAAGCACGTGAAAGCATGCAAAAATACAAACTCAACCAAATGATTTTTGGCTGATCTTCAGCCTTGTTAAGGACTGCATTTGAAAGGCCTCAATCATTATGCCTATTATTGATGTTTTAACCAATAGCCCATACAAGGCAATTCTTAAAAGGCTTCCATTACACTACAAACAGAAACACAGAGTTATGAAGGCGAGAGTGTTAGGGTAGAGAATAAATGAAGCTGATAAGAAGAAGCTATATAAAAGCGCAAAAACAAATATGATGAGATGCTATCCAACAACTGATATGTTAATTGAGAAAGGTTATAAAGATTTATAAAGCAATCATCGCTTTAAGGTAATAGTTTATTTCAGAGAACACGTACTTCTGAACAAATGATTCTCCAGGCTTCCTTTTGGCATGAATTCATATACCAAAAGCCGATTGTCACCCTCAGAGCAGTAGCCAATAAGCTTAACTAGGTTTGGATGACGAAGTTGCCCTAGATAATTAACTTCTGTCTGCAAACCATCACCAGTCTCTAAGAAACGCTAGTAATAATAGTTTAATAAGCCATATAACAGTAAAGAAGAAACATACCAACCACTCTTTGTGGCCTTGGAATCCCTCGGGCTTTAACTTCTTGACAGCAATGACCAATCCAGATCCAGGCCTTGCAGCAGTAAGAGTATGCTCATCAATCCATCCTTTAAAAACATAGCCAAATCCTCCTTCCCCAAGAAGACTGTCAGGTCGAAAGTTTCTGGTTGCATTCTTTAACTCATTAAATGAGAAGGGCTTAACATGGGGGGATGACAGAATTTCAGCTTCTGATCTTGGAGTAGGAAGGCTTTCAGCACTGCATTTGCCACTGTACGAGGGAATGCTTATGTTGGAAGGGACTGATGAATTGCTGGCTCTGCTGGGAAATCTTGATGCTTCTAAAGCTCACCAGAAAAAGAAAAATACATAGGCAAGATTATAAGCTTGTTGCACCCTCATCAACTCATGAAGCAGAAACCTTTTAGAAACATCAATTAATTACAATATGTCATCATTTCTCCATGAATTCAAAGATAGAGTGCTATATTCCACTTCCCTCTCTCAGCACCAGTAACTTGGTTTACTGGATCGTTTCCCTAAAGAAGCTCACAGAAGTGCAGTGATTTCTCTTCCGAAAAGAATGATATTCCAGGTAATTTCGTCCTCTATTTAAGGAGGCAACTTACAGTTTTCCTATTTTGAAGTGGCACATACTAATAGCTTAAAATCAACGTAAACTTGCTATTTTTTTTGTTGCTGTATATTCACAAAAATCTCAGAGACTAAAAGTTATTTTCAAACATTTCAATGTAATTTGGCCTTTTAAATTACATTTAGTGAACGGAAGAAATATCCGGCATTGACTCAAATTATAGTAAACAGAACCTACAAAAAGATCAACCTTTAAGCATGGAAGAGCAATGAAGCTTGCCAGCATACAGGATACCAGTATACTGTAATAATAGTTACTTAAAAAAGTTTATCAACCAAAAGTTATCTTTTGAATCCCTTTATAAACAGAACATAGTTAGATATGTAAATAACGAGAAATTTTAGACTCAAACCAGTTATGGTATTATACCTAACAAGCAGAGTACCCATTTTTAAAAAAAGTAAAAATGAATAGACTACTACACAAATAAAAACTGCTCCTTCAACCAACCAAAAATACCAAGAAATTGACAAAAAGAACAAGAATTCATGATTTTTAGCAAGCCCTCATACCATGAATACACATCAGAATCCAAGTTCACAAAGAACATAAAATTTAGGCCTAAAACTACTTTGCAAGGTAAAAATTTTTAACTTTATCCCTGTAGGCTAAACCCTTGGCCAATCCAGTTCAAACAAGATTCATACAGTTTTCCGGCCGTTATAATTAAAAAGAAATCAAAGGTCATCAACAAATATCCTCAAACCAAATTTCATTCTCTCCTTTCTAATTCACAGATTCGTGAAAACACGGAGAGAAAAATGGAAGAGAAAAAGAGATGAAAATACCAGATGTGGTGCTGAGAGTGGCATCAACTCTAGCGGAGGAACCAAAGCAATTTCCCATAATTATCTGCTCTAATCCTCAAAACACTCCTCCACAGTCCACAAATATCAAAAAATAAATAAATAAACAAACAATCAGCCAAGAAAAAGAATAATAAAATCAAGAATGGTGCAGTAAAAGAAGTCCCCTCTTCTAAATATCTGAAATGAGCTGGCCAAAAACCTTTTGGTATGTTTAGATGGAAGTAAGGAAAGTAGATAACAATAAAGATAAAAAGTAGAAATGTTTTAGGCAACAGAAGAAGAAAACGGCTTTCTTTCACATGCACAAGAAAGAGAGAGAGAGGTGAAAGGAAAGGTCTTTAAGGAAGAAGGATGGAAAATGCATAGAAAAAACTGGGAGGCTGCCTTCCCCTTTTTCTTTCACAGTTGGTTGCTTCAGCATTCATTTCCTCAATCTGCTGGCCATGATATTGGTGTCCCACCTTAAGTAAACGACAAACGATGCTTGTCTATTTATCGTTGGCGTGTTTGCCACTGCCCAGACTACTCAATTTCCTATTTTGACCCTCATCCTTGTTCTTAATTTGTGTACTTATTTTTTTATTTTTCCTTCTTTTCTTTAGTTTTCATGTGTTTCTCTCTTTTTTCTATTTTTTGTTTGGTGAGTTTGGTGGGATTGAGGGTTTTTTTCACTTCATTAACAAACTTGATCGTTACGTTCACTAGTAAAAGAGGTTGCGAGGAGAAAAAATAAAAACTAATTGAATTATCAATTTCTATCACTTTTTAATAATAAAATATTTCACATTTTGAAAAGTTAATTCGGCCAATATCTAAACGAATAATCCTTTTTTTTAGAATAATTTTAAGAGAATTTTAATCCTTATGAAAATACAAGTATTCAAGTATAAAAAAATCGAAAAATTAAGAAGTTGTATAATATATGATACAGTTCATGTTTTGCATGTTAATTTTGTACACTACTACTTGTTATATTTTGTGTTTTTTTTTTCAAATTCAAGTATATCTACTTATGATGAAACACTACGATAACCAAAGAAATATTAATGTTATTTTATTTTATTTTCAAATACAAAGAGCTCTTGATATTGATAAAACACATATTGGTAAATTGTTGTAACCCTTATGCAGTGAAGCAAATCCACATGAAATTTTCAATTCTTGAAATGTGTTAGCACAGTATAAGAAATCACATTGACATTTTAGATGCATCGGATTACTTATATATGTAAATCCCAATTACACAAATTTCTGGTAAAATTCGGCCAATACAAGATTAATTATTAGTTTTATATGGAAAAGAAGCCCTACACACCATGATTGACTTCTGAATCTCTAATGGGGGACCCTTTAAACATTGATGAAGAGCAAGACATATCTTCTGTGTATATATATATATATATATCTTCTGTGTGTATATATATATATATATTCTCAATGTAAAAGCATTTATTCTTTTGACAAAAGCAAAAGGGCACCCAAAAAGGAGGCCCCAGCTGATTTTGGACAAGGTTCTCTTGAATTCTTAGGATTTTTCTTACCTTAAAAATGAAGCATATCATATGATTTTATTTTCAGTTTTCACAAACAAGTTGACTTAGTCTGGCATATTTGCACTTTATTTTGTACCTTATTAAATGTATCTTGTGCCTTGGCCAACCGAGATTATTGTAACTTGCCCTAAAAGTCAGGCAGGTTGTAATTAGTTGACAAATGCAAACGATATTACATCATACATAGCTATGCTCATGTCATGAAATATTTATTTATTTATTTGTTGGCTTATTTAGGTTCTCTATCTTGTCATTGTGAAGTGAAAATCTTTTTACTGGTTGACAACAGATATATATGAGGTTGGTTTTCATATTGGGGCTAAGACTTTTTAGTTTAAGAGGGTCAACATGAAGGCTCCATAACAAGAAGATTGCTCCACTCATCAAGAGTCAAATTCCATTAATGTCTTCAAGTTTTAGCTTAGAAAAATTATCTTATATCATTTTGGCAGAAGTTTTTTTTGGCTATGAATAAAACGTTTACATAATATTTATTTTAAATACAATACACGTTGTACTCAGTGCATAATATATTAGGTGTATAAATAATTATCAAATAAAATGAATATTACACTAGTAAATATGCACTTAATTTGAAATCAAGATCGTTTAATTTGATATTTATATATACATATATACATATAATTCAAAGATATTTAAATTTTGTTTTGGTGGGACAAAATTCAAAATAAATCAATTTTCACTAATCTTCAGCACCTTTATTCAAATTTCATGAAATAAAATTTTTGAGGGACGTTTTAGTCATTACACCTACTTAGTTCCTTGTTTGCTTGTTGCCGGATGGATCCAAGGAAATAAAATACCAAAAGGACGCAATCCCAAATCTCCAAGAATTATTTAGAAAAGAGTAAAACGCGTAGACCTAATTTTCTCAGCATGCGCAATCCCATTCACACTTGAGCCATTCCATTACACCCTCGTTGACTAGGTTTTAAACCCCAGTTCCGATTTTTTTAAATGTCACACACGTGTATAGTACTATTATTCTCCTGTTATTAAGTTTAACCATATTAATAATTTTTTTTTTTTTTTTTGAAATATCATCTTGTAATTCAATGAATTTAAAATAGTTTGACGAAGCTATTTAATGAAATAGTCATAAAATTGTTAATAAACCTAAAGGTTGACTGGAAAACAATAAATATAAAAATCCCAAAAAAATGAGTGTTTTTCGTAGTTCCAATAAAATAATTTCTTCACCAAAATTCTCCATGATTTTTATTCATATTTTTCCACAACGTAAAGACCTGGTTAGAGGAATGTCCTTCGTCCTAAAAAAATTCCAATTACGACTTAAGATGCCTATATCACGAAACTGTATAATTTCCAATTTCATCTTATGATTTGAATAAGATTTTATTTTATTTTATTTTTTTCTATTTTTATTGAAAATTACTTTATCTCTTTATACTCGTATTGTATCATTTTATTCCATTATATTTTTAAAAGATAATCTTATTGTCTTTATTTATTCTTTTTAGTATGATTATTTTAAAAATATTTTAAAATTAATATATTTATATTATATTCAAATAATTTTTTCATCTTTATTAATTAACACTTAATATTAAATTTATTTAAAACTAAGGTGACTATTTATTTAATGTAATATAGTTCCTATTAAATTACTATATAGTAAGATATTTTTTATTAGCTAATACATTAATATTTATAAATTTCGTATTCATCATAAATCTCAAAAATGTGTATTATATCTTAAACAATAGTTTGTTAAACACATAAAATATTAGTAATAAATAGTTAAATTAAAAAAATAGTCATTTTAGTATTAATTTATTATTATTAAATAGATTACAGATAATTTTATTGTTGTGATTTAATATAAATTATGTTGAATTTAAAATCCCAAATATACCGTTATGATGCCTCACTATATAAGGCTTCATAATTTCAAATATTCTTTTATGATTGGAATAAATATATCATTGTCATCGTCATTTTCCAAAAAATAAAAAGTAAAAAATAAGTATAAATGCCCGCAAATAACACATCACCTCTAATAACAAATAAAATATTTCCAAAATTATCATTACTCCAAATACACAATTTAACTGCATTATTGATTTTAATAAAAAGTGTTCTAAATGCACTTCTAAATTAATTAATCTTAGATAAAAAGGACCGTGGTAGGGACAAGGTGGTGCTATGGTTAGAGAAATATATATATACATACATATATATATACATACATATATATATATATATAGTGGAATCCAATTCTTCTTCTAGCACTAAGCAATGTGGTGGAGCCTGGAGGGAAACTCAAGTCAGGGGAGCACAGACCCGAGTCCGACAACTAGAAGGAGGACTTAACCTCGGTCCTTCCACGTGGACTCTTTATGTGAAGTCCATTAAATTCAGAACATATGCTCTTCTAAAGTCTCCATCAATCGCTATAAATTTTTGTTCGGTAAGTCATAAAAATGGCTCACAAACAACGGTATACTCCTTCCATCTCCATCTCATATTGAATGTTTCTTTATGGATTAGCTTAGAGTTTAATATCATCGTAATTGAAAAATAAAAATAAAATTTATTACAATATGGAGATAATTAATGGTGTTTGATGCGGTCGAACATAGATCTTTTCGAATTTTTAAGGAATTATCTCATCACCATTTCTTTTCACAGAAAGTGACTATTAGATAAGTTTTTGCATGTAATACAAAAAAAAAAAAAAAAAAAAAAAGGATAGGATCCCCAATATTGCTTCTAGTAAGAAGAAGGAGAAAATAAACAAATGATATAAAATAGTAAATATACAATATAAATTGTGTGGGTGTTTATAAATATTTAACTTGAATTTTGGACCTTATAGATTTTTTTGCCTAATTTTGGACTTATGAATTTGTTTAATATTTTTAAATTTAATAAAAATATATTCATATTACACCATGCTGATAAGACCTCTTAAATCTTTAGACTTGAAACTCTTAAATTTTTTTAAAACTTAAATTATAATTCAGTACATATTTACTAAAATGGTACTTTTTGACAAAAGATTTTTAGTAAAAAAAAAAACATTATTTGTTGAGTATTTCACTTTGGACAAAGAGCGAATAAAATAAAACAATTATATTTTCAAAATCCTTGATTTTTTTTTCTTACTATAGGCTACTTTATTCTTTTCTTTCTTTATTTTTTGTTGTTGTGGTGTCTCAAATATGAAAGATGTTTATTAATATGCATTTTGGGGCTGGTTAAATCAATCTTAGTTAATTTTCATGGTCCCATATTGCCTCTTTAAGTATGAAATTAGTGTTCATCCACCGGCCACGTCGGTGTTCCTGGATTCGGAAAACTATTACCAGTTTCATACCATTCCACACTTTATAAAAGTCAAGAAGCATTAACTTTCTTAGGTCTTGAGTCTAACCCAAAACAAAATTGAATTACTAGTTACAGAAAAATTCAGTAGGCATGAATGCTGCACCTTTCCAGATCTTTGTTTTTAAATTTCTTAAATATTGACATATTTATAAATTATTACTATATATACTATTTGAGAAATTGGTCATTGTTCAATATACAAGTATTATATACGATGACCCTAATCCATAAAGACCTAAATGATAATCAAGCCGATGATGGACCAAAATAAATCAAGAACCAAGATGTTAAGTCCATGAGACATAATACAAAGTTGGTTGGTTATAATACTCCAACTTAGCTCGTAGAGACACAAAGGCTCAATCCTACAAATACCCTTATTATTACTATAAATACCATTAATGATTATTATTAAAAGATGTGTGATTAATTACATAAATAATTATTCTCAATTTTTTTGATTTATATCTAATTACTCTGGAATTATTTTAGCATCGTAAGATTTGTCGGGTCAATCCTAATACCCTTAACAATTTTTTATAATGCAAGCAAGCAATTAACCATGTTGCATTTGATTTTCAATTATGAGCTTTGAGAAAATGAGTGATACCACATCAATATTTTTTAATCTAATTTTTTTTTTGAATATTCCAAATATAAAATTTTATTTTAATTAAAATAATAATATAATATTATTAACTTTCAATTATTATTTTTAAATGAAATAGTTTACAAGCTTAGCAAAACTTACACATTTATAATTCTAATTTAAAACTTCGGGTCAAACAAACTAGCCCATAATTTTGCAGCAGCTAATAGCGCGCATCAGCAGTGGAATTGATATATGCACAAAATAAAATTTGTAAACTTAATTAATATTGTTTTTTTTTTTCTCAATATATTTGTTAATTTTCTAAAATATTTTGAATAAGTTGTTTAGGTGGAGCCCACTTGCCAGCCTATCTCCTCCAGGTATTATATATTCAACTTTGATATATAATCTATTATGGATATTTTTGAGTTTTGAACTATGGATTGGGCCAAAGTTGTTTATTCAATATCTTGTGAGATCTAGGCCCATCCCTATCTTTTTGGGTTGGATGATGGACAACTTATCCATGTTCATTACAAAGCATTTTACTTTTTACCATTTATGTCTAGAATTTAAAACACACAATTTTTGTGAAGAAAGCTTTGGTTTAATAGTAAAATAGAGTTTTCAAAATTTTAATATTTTGGGTTTGAGCTTTTATAGGAGTAGGGTACTTGTCTACATTAATAATATTTGTTAATAGTTGATTAATGTAAATTATTGATTGAATTGTTAGCTCATTATTAATTAATAATCAAATGTAATGATGTATTTGATCGCTTCTGCAAAAAAAGATATATACAATTCGTTAGACACAAAATTATGATGGAATAAAATCGCAATTTATGAAACAAGAGATAGAAAGCAAAAAATACAGTGAAGTGTGTGTCGGTACAATAAATAAGGTTTTGATTTCCCAAAAATTGCAATTATAAAACAACCACAACATAGAAAAAGGAAAATTAATGCAAACAATAGAACACCATTAATTTTCACTATAATATCCCTTTTTTCGAACTTCACAAAACAAGTGCAATATTCATTCATAAAGCACAACAACCTTACGACAGAACTTATGTAACCAAACATAACATGTCAAACTGATAAAACATAAATTATTTATTCATCCCACAAAAGATAAAGTAAAAACCTGTATATTCTTACATAGAACACAGAGATATCCATTAGGAAACACGAAACAGACAATCTCTCTTGTTTATCGGGCGCAGCAGCTAAGGTCTCTGCATTGAATAGGCACGCAACAAAGCGGGTCGCAATCCGAAGTTTTAGACTGCAGTATTCTTCTATACGAGTCGAACTTAAACAAGATTACTGGTTCAGTCTTAACAAAATTGTCAGAATCCGAAACAGTATGATCATTAGATAGGGTATCCCCAAGGTGGGACAAAAGTGCAAAACCCATGAAAAGGGCTACGAGTATTGACACTGTGATTTTAGCCATTGTTGAAGCTTCGTGATTGAGGAAATCTTGGTTGTGAAAATGAATCCTTCATATGGAGGCTTAAATAGAGGTAACAATAGTATAAGGTACGTCCCGTCCAAGAAATGCACTTATATTAAATTCCTTGATTATTGAATAAAATATGCTGAGAATGCAGATTGGGATGAAAATTATGTTGACATAAATGTAAAAATTTGATGTCCACGATAATGAATAAACTTGTGTCCAACTTGCAAATGTCCAAAAGTGATGTCCCAAGGTGAACATGACGTTGATGCAACCCTACATTTTTGTGATGGGGATTGGTATTTTTACTTACTATTTGTAATTAAATAAATTATTGAGTTTGTGGCTAACAAGTTTTGAAATGATTTGATTTATATATAATTTATTTAATCGCAAATAACATTATTCACATATTCCACTCTATATATCAAGAAATAATCAAACAAGTTAAACGACAAATTCTTACGTAAACCAAGTTAGCTTAGAGTAATTAAATGGCTAGTGCCTTAAAACTATATCACTTATCTAGTGATTAGTTTGCTCCCGCTCAAATTCCATCAACACTTGTAAAATCATATGTTTATATAGGTATTAAAAATAGATAAATATTATTTTATTTATCATACTTTTATCTTTTCCCGAGTAAAATAACCTATCCCATTTTACGGATTGGTATTGGCGCATTTTGTATGCTTTTATATGGAATTTTTGAGAAAAAAAATACTTGATGGTTTTCATTTTTATAATATTTAAATAACACTGTTTATTATATTTCAAGATCCCTTTTGAACGATTGTAGATGATATCTGAAAATAGATAATAGGGGGTGGATGTAAATAGATATTTTATTTCATAAAAATTACTCCATGTAAACACATTTTTATTTCGAGAACAAATGTGATTATGAATGGCTACAGGAGAAGTTTAAAGTGAATTTGATTAAACTTGATATTTGCCCAATCAAAAAAAATTAGGATGCGAATTCAAACCTACCCCAAATCTAATATATTAGATTTATTAAACTTGTTAGATCTATTTTATTATTTTAAAATTATATAAAAAAATAATACATTAAATTTTTTTAATATATATATATATATAAATATCACATAGATATAATAAATTCTAAAAAAAATTATATGGAATGAGTTCGAGACGAAACTGATTTAAAAATAAAAATTAAATATACGGCCCCAAACTCTTTTATAATAATAAAAATTCATTCCAAACGAAACGAGTTTGTGGATTTAAATTTGAATCCACTCTATTGTCAATTTTAAGTTATAGTAAAAAATGAAGAAATAAAAAAAAAAAAATTATATGATTCGATCATTTAAATGTCGAATGGGCTAATACTTATCAAATCACTATTATGATTAAATAACAATAATCATCTCCATATGTAAGAGACTACAACATGTGTAAACTATTAGTGGAGGAAATTACTACAAACTAAATCACAATCTGCTTAAATCACCATTCGCAATCCCTAAATGTGATGAGTCCCAATTTTCTCGACTTCCAAACAGACCCTTGATGAATATATAATGGTTCAACCCGAATCCACATTAAGACCCGAATTGGATCCTCAACCCAGTTTGAGTTGCGGATCCACTTACGCCAGTCAAATGAAGAGTCCGCGTCGTCTCAACCAATCACATCTCATCCCAACTCACTGCAACCATTCACAACTATCCACGTGGAAATCCACGTTGTTTCAACCCCACCTCTCCTCCTCCATACAAAACTCGCACGCCAACGAATTTCATTCCATCGGCAGTGAAAAATCCAATAAAGAAAAAGGAAGAAAGAGGCAAGTATTAGGGTGATCGGGGGAGACTTTGCACGGCGGCGATCTGGTGGTTTCCGGCGAATCTTCCGCTGCAATGGAGTCTCACGGCGCCGGACTCCGCCGCGTATTTCTCCTAGCATTTTGTGTCGCCGGCATTTGGGCGGCTTATATTTATCAAGGCGTCCTTCAAGAGGCTGTGTAAGGATTCTAATTTGATTTTTTTAGCATCAATCACCCTTTATTATTGCAGTAATTTGTACAAGCTCTAAATATTTTGTCCCAAGACTGAATTTTTAAGAGACTAGGTAATTATCGGAAAATTTTGGGATTTCTGGTTTGCGGATTTACTTGTGGATTATTGAGTTTTTCTGCTTTGTATGAAATTTATTTAGCTCTTAGCACAGCGTCATTACAATGTGGTTGCTTTGTGTCTGTGTATGTTTACATTTTAAAGTGAATTTTACTCATCTTTTGGTAATTTGTGATTTATCGTCTCTGAGTGTTTAATTTGAATTCTGTTGAATATGTTGATATAGGTCGACGAAGAGGTTTGGTCCTGATAAGAAGAGGTTTGAGCACTTGGCATTCTTGAACCTTGCTCAAAATGTTGTTTGTTTGATATGGTCATTTTTAAGTAAGTTTATGAGGTAGCTATTGCCTGTCAAATTATTTTTCTCTATATGCGGATGCTTATTAGTGATGGTGTGTTTTTTGAGTAGTGATAAAGATTTGGTCCAATGGTGGAAATGGGGGTGCTCCGTGGTGGAGTTATTGGAGTGCTGGTATTACGAACACGATTGGGCCTGCTATGGGGATTGAAGCGTTGAAGTACATTAGTTATCCTGCTCAGGCATGTTCCTGATTCTACACTTTCTTGGCTTTTTCTGTGTTTTCTTTTACAAATTATTGATAAGTTGGACATTATTCACTTTAGATTTTGTTGGTGTTAGATAATTTGTTGTATGTCATGATTCATCTTTTGCTTGAATTGATTTGCACTTATGTTGTATAACACATTATCTCCACTTGACATTCAAGATGCATTAGTATCCTGATGGACAAGATGCATTAGTGCCCGCTTCAAAGCCATAGTTTTTCCTTTCCATTCATTGTGGTGCAGTAATTGATTTGAAGTTCAATAATCCTGTTCCAGAGAAATGCTTGCTCCTGTTATGGAGTACTGGCCCTACTCATGGTCGAATGAGTTTTGAAGTGCTTCTTGTCTATCAATTTAATAAATAACTCAGTAGCTTTCTCAAAATCCAACTTTGAACTTGGTTCATTTGCCCTGATGTAGTCTTCTACCCGTTGCCCCTAAGCGTAAAATTTAGCAATTATGTGGAGATATAACTCAATTTTCTTTGATCTAGTGAAATAAATTTCATGCACTTAATATTTATGCTAGTTGATCTATTTATCTGTTATATTAGTCACATTTTTCACAAATTCATTATGTTGGCCAGCTTGATTTCTTTACAATTTCAAAAGTAAGTCTGCTTAAGCTACTGAATTTTAAGGTTGGAGTGATATTATATGGTAAGTGCAAGTTATATTGCCTTGCTGACCAAAGTCATTGGTCCATCGTTTCTTGCATATAAGTTTGATGCTTGTGATTTTCTGATGCAAGTAGATTGGCTTTTGTCAGCTCGCAATCAAATTTGGTAGTGCTTGAATTAATTAGAATGATTTCAGAATGGCAAAACCAAAAGATCCATAATTCATTCCCCTTTATAACCAAGCCAATTAAAAGTTAGTTTGAATGGGCATTAAATTTAGATGTCTACTTTTTAGTATTATTAACTAATGCTGTCATTGTTATTTGCAGGTGCTGGCAAAATCCTCAAAAATGATTCCAGGTGAGGAGTTGATGAAAATATTATCTTTTTAATTCCAAGTCTTTCCGCATTCTTTTAAAGGAGGCCCAGTCTGTTTGTACCCATGTGTGATGCTTCAATTAGAAAGGATAAAAAACTGACGGAGATTCAGACTTACTCCAGATCTGGTTGCAATTGAAAGCTTTATTTGTTTCTGTGAGAAAAAATGAGTAAAATCTATTCTCTTTCATCAAATTGTATAATACAGAAAGAGGAAAAGTGACCGGTGATATTGAGATCTTATTTACACAATGTAGTTTGATATATTTGTCCAGTATATCTGGTACTATTTTAGCAATAACTTTATAAATGCTAATGGTAATTTGGGGTAATTGCCATGATTAGCTGGGTACTTGCTCATGATAATTTTATGTTGAGGGATGAAAAAGCTCATAGCTGTTGTCTTATTAATTCTCATTGTCTCTCTGCAGTGATGCTGATGGGTACACTAGTTTATGGGATTCGATATACCTTTCCCGAGTATGTTTGCACATTGCTTGTTGCTGGTGGTGTATCCACTTTTGCACTTTCAAAGGTAAAAGTATAGATGGTCATACTTTTGCCTTTTTCTACATTTGTTACATTCTCCGTCGTTCGAATCAGTGTTTGATTAGTAAACATAAAGACTTCCATGGGTGACGATTAGAATTCCAGTTTAGGAGCTCATCAACTATGGATTTGTTCCTTTGAACCAGAATATCTATTACTTCGGTCAGGTAAGAATTGAAGAAAATGAGAGCTAGTCCAGCTAAAACGAGTTCATTTTCAAAATAAAAACAAAAAGACTAATTTGCAGTTGTATTTATGTCCATTTCATTGATTTGTTCATCATTTCGAAGTTCCAGGGCATTGAGGGACAAATTCTATTTAATGTTCACAAAACAAAATATGCAACATTCAACAGGATGTAGTCTGCAGTTATGTAGTCAGAATAGTGAGCCTGATAAGTTACTTTGGATATCCATTTGGGCCAAATAATCAAGACTCCGTTGCTGAACTTGTCGAATTTAAACCTTTTTTTTCCTTGCAGACTAGCTCAAAGACAATTAGCAAACTAGCACACCCAAATGCTCCACTTGGATACGGCCTTTGTTTTCTGAACCTTGCTTTCGATGGATTCACTAATGCGACTCAGGATTCCATTACGGCCAGGTAAACCTTCAGTTTTCTTATTTTGAGTTCTGTATAAACAAATCACAAATGATAGTTAATAAGTTCTTGAGATGATGGTGTTACCAATACTACCATCTTTGAAGAATTATTGGAGGCAATATATCATAAGTTCACTTTTGGCGTATGAATGTGGTATAATGTCCATTTTACCCCCAAGTCTTTTCATCTGTCTTGTACCTTTTGTGCGCCTTAATCCACCCACCCAAAAACACAAAATTGACTTGTTATAAGTTACTTTTTATATTACATATTTTATATAGTCATACTGGAGCATTTGTATTTCTTTGGCAACTGCCTAATATGGTAACTTTGTGTAGTTATTAATGGAAATTGACTGTTATTCAGGTATCCTAAGACAACTGCGTGGAATATAATGCTAGGAATGAACTTCTGGGGTACCATTTACAATATGATATTCATGTTTGGCTGGCCAAGTGCCATTGGATACGAAGCAATTCAATTCTGCCAGCAGCATCCAGAAGCAGCATGGGACATTTTTCTCTACTGTCTGTGTGGTGCAGTAGGCCAGAATTTCATATTCTTAACCATTAGTCGGTTTGGTTCCTTGACTAATACAACCATAACCACAACTCGGAAATTCGTGAGCATAGTGGTGTCTTCATTGCTGAGTGGAAATCCCCTGTCGGAGAAGCAATGGGGAAGCGTTGTCATGGTCTTCTCTGGATTATCATACCAGATTTACCTAAAATGGAAGAAGCTGCGGAGAACGCAGAAGAAGAGGAAGTCCACATAAGCAAGCTCATGGATTTTGATACTAAGATGTAGCATTTTTGTTTCCCCTCTGATTGGATATATAACCGTAAGGCGTAGTGGTTATATATTGTCAGCATAGGAGAATGTACTTGGATAGATTGTTAAACAAATACACCAATGAATGGCAGTTTTGGTATGCCTTTCATGTTAGTTTCTTGAGACCTTTACTAATGTTTTGGTATGCCTTTCATGTTTGTTTGTGGAAGAGTTGCTTCAACGCTTTAACAAACAAAATGTTTTCTTGGCAAGTAGATAATCTTTAATCAAATTGTTGCTGTTATTGTCATAATGAAGCTGAAAATATGAGGGGCAATTGTGATTTATGGATTAAATGCCTATTTTGCGTGATTTAGAACATACTAAAAGTAAAATCCGCTGGAAAGTTTTGTTTGATTTTGCTGAATAGAAGATAAAAGAAATCCACCAAAGAATCAACAATTTCATTTTGTTTATTAAGATTTTTTTCTACAGATAGATTTAGACATATTCCTGTTGCATGAAAAATTCTGCATGAGTTTGTTGCTGTGTTCATGTCATGCTCAATCACTATACTTTCGAAACTATCTTAAATGTTTACTTAGTTTTAACAGGATCTTGATTATTATCCAGTCACTGGATCCCTGGGACGCATTGATCCCAGAGGTGTTAATTTTTATTTTTTTTATTTCTTGGTTCCTTTTACCCCCTTAGGTTGTCATTCATTTTTCTTTTTTTAATGGGGTGGGGGTGGGAGGGGTGTTCTTCTATTTGAATTTTGAGGTCTGTGTCCAAAGAATAAAGAGAACAAAGTGATTGGTCAAGAAAAAGTCTCCCTACCTTCATAAACTGATGAACCACAAGTAACTTCATCTATGGTCAAATTTGAGGCCACCCTTAGCCAGCAATGCTGATGAAATTTTAATTTTTATGGAGTAACGGAAACTGGAAAACCTGCATTAAAGAATAATTTAAGCTGGGAAACACCAAAACTAAAATTTTACACAGTTCCTGGTCAGTTTTTTTCCCTCCTTTTTGTATTCATACAAATCTGATGAGTTGCAAAGTGAGTACAATTACCATTTGTTGGCAAGTAACACATAACCACATAATGTTCATTATTGGACATACATACACGCAGTTATAATTAAGTTGATCCATATATATAGGATAAAATTCTCTTATAAGTCTCGTTTTGAATGAATCACGAATATATTTATATATTTTTTAACTTGAATGTATCATAAACATGTACATCTATGTATACTTGTTTGAAATTAATTATAAAAAAACTTTATTAGCAGTGGTGATCGCTAGCAGAGCTAATCATTCATTTACACGTTTCAAGTCTATAGACTCTTGGTAATTCACCAAGAAAGAATAGAAAATAATTTAGTCGAGAGACGGAGCTAATCATTCATTTACACGTTTCAAGTCCATAGACTCTTGGTAATTCACCAAGAAAGAATAGAAAATAATTTAGTCGAGAGACGGAGAAAATTTAGGAGGAATATGGAAGAGAAAAAGTTTAGGAAAGAGTCTCATTTTGAAGAGAACACATTGCAATTCGACAATTAGGATAGGGATTTGGTTATATTTTTCCATACACAAGGAAAATCTCAATTCAATTAAAAGTTTTATCACACCTAAGCTGTGGAATTAAAATTCAATTCAAATTTAGATGTCAATAGCATCCAAAACCCGACCCAAATTTCCAAAAATCACCAACGGCATTGGAATCATATACTCCACAACCATCATCAAATTTTGCTGTAGATTTCTTAGGCATTAAAGATGTGAAGATCCCTTTCCGGGACACGAAATGGCAAGGGGGATATGGATACTAATCCTGTCACTGATGGGGGTTGTTTCTCTGTCACTACCATGGCTGCTGCTCATTGCAACCCTGTGCTTGACAGTGTTAAAAAATGAGATACTGTTAATACAAGAATTTATGATTTTTTATTAACAAACATCATCTTTTTGGGCACTTAGGATTTGTTGAATCCCCACCAACCCCCCCACCCAAAAAAAAAAAAAAAAAAACAAAACTAAGAAAAAGTTGGGGTTCAGAAGGCAATTGCACAGATGAGAAGAGCATCAGAGATGGTCTGTCCTGTAGAAATGTTTATTTCAAGAAATAAGCTCAAATGTTGAATCCATTATTTTTCTTTTTTAGCAAAACGAAGTAATAGTTAAGTGTTGATGAGGTGGACCAGCATCAATAATCTTACACACTTGGTTAAAGTTGTCTTAAGATAATTTGAGGGGTCCCAAAAAGGTAGGCCCCCTTAGTTTTGAGCACATGAAAACATTCAATTACTAATTTGTCCTTTTTGGATTCAACCACTAGAAGATGGACATGCAATATCAATCTAAGTTTTTAAGTAAATTCAAAGGCTAAATCTTGAGGAGTGACTGCCAGTGAAAGCAAACTTTATTTTGTACATGCTTCCCTCCATTCTTTTACCAACAGCTTTTGCTTTGGTGATCACACTTGTCCTCCACCATCCACCGCTGACCAACTTAAATAACAGCCCTCTTAGACACCCCCTTCTTCCCCACAAGATCAACCAACCCCCCCCCCCCCCCCCCCCCCCCCAGGTTACAGATTTCACAAGAGTCAGGCAGTGAGAGAGAAGAGAAGCCAGAGAAAAGCATGAAACTTAACTCTCTGTAAGTATTTAGCTTCAATCCAACTTTGTGTATCATTCAGTCTGCCTGTTTCCGGGTTATGTTTTCTAAGTTCAATTTATCCTTTTGTCTGTGTATTTTTATCTTCATTTCTTCTTAAAGATTTCCACAAATGGTCAGCAGTGTTTCCGGGACATGAAGTAGACTAGACAAGAAGAAAAACATGTATCCAAACCAGTAATTCTATTAAATTCTCCACTCCAATAAGTATGGATTACATTCATGTAAATCAAAAAATGTTATAGAACACCATGGAAACTTATTACATAGTACTCTGCACACTGTAACACAGCAAAAGATGTGTCGTATGATCCACTTTTGCTCTCTCCTTTTCTTGGTTTTTTTTTTTTCCCCTTCTGATTCTATTCCTATTTTTAATCTCTCTAAAGGGCAATCTAGTGCCACTGTATAGTTACACTTAATAAGAGTTTTAGTGTTGGTTCTGTCTGTACAATAGGCTTATTTAGCCAAAAACTTTTTGGAACAGTGGATAGCCGTATCCAAGTTCCACGACGAGACAAACAAAAAAACTGACACACCATAAGAAAGCACACAGGAAGCAAGGTGAGTATTAGGAAGTAAACACCAGGATGCAGATCATAGCGGTTGATCTTCGAAGAAAAAGTAGGATGCTCCATAGCACCCTAGATTCCAAAGGAGATCTTCACTGGCCCACTTGGAAAAACACAGGTCAAGATGGCTGCAATCCAAGGACAGAGAACTCCAAAAAAACAAAAAATGTAGCTCTACACTTTACGAAAACTCCCAATGGCTAGTTGTGGTGATTTCGAACTCTGCATGAGATTGGTCATAGACAATGAAGGAGGGACCTCTTGCAGGGTGGAGGTTGGGAAGGATTGGTGATTGAACTTGGGGAAGTTGACTCCATTCCTAGTGTTTTCATTAAGAAGTGCTTTTCCTGCAGAATGGATGGTAAACACGGTCAGTAAGAAAAGAAAATGATTTTGACTCACAGGCCTTAGACATGAAGAATTTCTGCCATTCTCAGTATATAAGGATCTCGAACAAGAAGTCATCCCCCTGTATTTAAGTAACGTGGGAAATAAATTTTTATAGCCATAAGGTACACAGGATAACACAAAAAACATGATTTATGCAAAAGGTTCGTGAGTTTTCCCAGTTTTACTTTAGGTGTTACGGACTCCTAAGTTACTAGACCGGAGAAAGATATATCACAGGATAAAAGATTTTGCAAGGGGTGATCCATAACCAGTATCTTTTCAAAACATAAAAATAATACCTCGACTATAAGTTTGATACTGATTTGTAAACTGGGTATCTTATGAGCTGTTGCACTGAAATGTTGATCAGAAATTCTCCATAGAAAATCTGAATCATCAGTATTAAGTAGCGAGTATGCCATTTCCAGTTGACAACATTAATGTGCAAATGGAAATTTGATGACAATTTTATGGCTCTTAAAGAAGCTATAAAGCTCCTATATTAAGTTTGAAATAATGCCCAATAATACCCATTGCTATTTCAGTGAGGCTTGCTTATTTACAGCTCTTCATTTAGCACAAATACTCTTTCTACATATTCATTAGGCCAGACTTCTGTAGAAATAATTGACTCCAGAAACTTCTAGTGTACTGTTCTAGAATGATGAAAGCTTTCAGAATGATAATTCAAGAGAGCTCATCATATCTAAAACATAAATCTACGTCAAAATGCAGTCAAAGATCTTCAATTATATTTCATTAACATTCAATGTTTACTTACTAAATTTTCACCCATAGAGAACTAAATGATTAATCAACTAAATTTGCAACATCAGAATAGCCCATTAGCCCTGTGCTAAACTTCTCTGGTTGAACCTTTCATGATGTCCAGATCTGGCAAAACCAAGAAGGGTGGTGCTTTGATCATATTCTTATTCCGTCAACTCAAAAAACAATATGCACTTCATTCTTTCTTTGAACTACAATGTTCTATCTCAGAGTTTCATAATTTGTAACACAACAGAATTTTAGTGGTGGATAGTGTAAAATTTTTTTCTAGCTGAGCTATGGTTAAGTTCTAGATATATAGAGTTGCAACCACAAAATTCAGAGCCACATATCATCAGGATGCAAAATTCTGACTCATGCCAAGTCCACCTTGACTGGCTCGAATATTTCATGAACCCACATCTTGCGGATGAATTGATGATTTGAAGCAACAAACTATTTTGTTTGCAATGACATTACCACTAAGAATGCTTTGTATAACATCAAAATGCTTAGTACTTTTCGTCAATCCCATATAGATCAAAAGCTTAGAATTCTTACGCTTTCCGAAAATTTTGGGCTGGGAATTGCTGCTGCCAATGCTCTGAACAATGGAGTCACGTGAACAGGGGAACCAAATTCTGTGTTAGAATATTCACATGCTGCTTCATTATTATCTTTTATGTCATTACATGTTAACATGTTCGCTGCAATAAAACAGATATATCATCAGCTTGAAACAACAATTTCTTATTCTACCAGCTTAAAGATGAACCTTCACGTTAAGATACCTTCATTTGTGCTTGCAGTATGGCACCTTCCACTTTCCTCAGCAAGACAATGCTGATCATCTAATTGATCTGATTGCAATTCATGTCCAATTTCTTGATGTAGCATTTCAGCTTGACATTCTTCTGTTTTATCACCTGGCACATTTGACAGCAGAGTTGATCCTGTACTGTACTCAGAGCTGGCTGGGGAGGACTCGTATATATCAGGTTCCCTGGCACAACTATCTGTTAGATACTGTGGAGGCAAATAAGACTTTCAAATCAAACCCAATCTGCCTCCTAAGTTACCTCCAAGATGGTCTACTGCCTTCATTACTGCTCCTTAAATCCTCCACCAACTCTTTGAACTTCTCAAGTTGAAAATCAGTATCAGAATTTCCGAATGTGAGCAGATCACTTTCTTTGTTTTGTTTCAGAAAATCTTGAAGGGCCTGGACCATGTTTATCTCGCAAACTTAAGAGTCTTAAAGAAAAATGCAATCATTGTCATGAAAATGTTGAGGGTAGGCTGAAAAGGGAGAGGGGAGTTCATCCTGGGGGACCATAAATTTGTTATCACACTCTTTTCAGCTGTGCAGAATATTTCTCTTTAGACATTTTGATGAATCTGGACATAATCATTTTGATCGTATGACTGCTAATGGAGCGTACTCCAGTTAATGCAACAAGATCTAGAGAGCGATCAAACTCTTCCTACTTACCATCCAAGCACTTTCAAGACTCTGGTCTGTCTTCTCTGAGTTAACTTTGATTGCAAGTGAACTGAGCAATTCTGCTTGTTGCATCAATGCAAGCACCTTTGGATCATCCTTCTTAAGAAATGTTCCTTGAATTTTGTTATTTTCAGCTGCATGAGTAAAAAAAATATATCATCTTTCTGTTTGAACTTAAAGCAGACTAAACAGTTATGACATTTTTAAATGATTAGCCTGTTTACTCATCCATTTCCTTCTAATGTGACTTTAGGTACTCATAGACAATCTTATAGAGTTTCTGGTCTTTCGAACTTACGTCCATCGATTGATGCCTCCTTTATGTGGCTGGCATGCAGCTGAGTGGTGAAGTTAAACTCACAACTACAGACATTTTCAGCTAGTATTGCAAATGGAGGTCTAAGTAGATGATCCACAACACCACATTCACCAGCTAATTTTTCTTCTTGGTTTTCTGTTGTATTGGAGATATAGGTCCTAGATCAGCAATAAAATGTTATTTTATAAGAGTATTGATCCGAGCAACATCTTTCAAAATAAGGGATGTCATTTCATATACCTCATCTTTTTAAGAGGCGCAGCATTTTCAGACCCTCCTTCTGTATTGCTCCCATTTGGGAATACAACCCTTTTGTTGTTTAAGTTAATGTAAGTAGTAGTGTTGTTTTCTTTTGCTAAAGCTTCATGCTTGGCTCTCTTCTTGCACAGAGTGGTGAACCGATTCTTCACAGCATTATCAGTTCTGGGAGACACAGGGTATTTCTTATACAACTGTGGCTTTTCTACATCAACAAATAAACCCAACAAAGTGGGGGATATATTCTTACTATTTCAAAAAATAATTACCTGCCTGAGACCACCTTTGCAATCTCAGTCCATCTGTTTCCAAATATCTTCTGTGCCTGGAAGCCGCTTCGATGATTAGATCATATTCACTAAAAATATGAAATGTAAATTTTTGTTGACTTCCACAATGTAGAAATTTACACAGTACCACCTTATCCTTTAGGGTGATGCCGTCCAATAATAAATGCACTTATGACATAGTCATCAATAAAGATATCTAAAGAAAAAGATAAATATAAAAGAGGAACTAATCAATCAATAAATAGTTCCCCCAAAAACACTCAGTGACAGCACAAAGAAGAGATCAACTTTTTGAGAAACAAATATTTTCGAGAAAATAATGTTGATAAAAAACCCATATTGCAACTTTCAAAGAGTGTAGAAAACAAAGAGTTGGACATTGATTGTTTACCTCACATAAGAGCATGTCTTCCTCAGGTGACCATCCTCCTTTCTTGAAATCAGAATTCAAATAAGTGAACCATCTGTGTATAAGCACATTTAAATCATGTAAGTCTAACAATCAGAAAGTTACAGCAAGAGGCAATAAAAGGATCCAGTAGTCGAAACAGAGGAACATGCATATAGCCATCAGATTGATGTCTACCAACCTTCTTCGACATTGCCTTGTCGTTTTATCCTTGAATTTTGATGCGATAATTGCCCAACTATTACAAAAAGCACACCCATAAGTTTCACTCATTCATTACAAAAAATAACCTTCAAACACACCCAATAATCATATTATTACACCAACAAAAACCACACAAAAACTAAGGAATCAAGATTTTACTTTTCAGTCCCATGTACCCTGATTTGCTCCCGCAGAATATCATCCTCCTGAGAACCAAACAATCCATATTCTTAGCAGATAAATAAAGAACATGATACCAACCAGCTAATGAAAAGGAAAAATTCATTGAAAAATGAAAATATTAGAATCTCACCTCCTGAGACCAAGAAACAATATGCCTTTCCTTCTGCTTTGGCACTTCACCATTATTTGCATCACCGACATTATTTACCTTCTTCTTCATATTCTCTGTAACTTGTAAATTTCTCCCCCCTCTTGCATGCTCAAGGGCAACACTCTTTTTTGGGAGTGAGTATTATATAACAAAGAAAAAAAGAAACAAGACCCTAGAAAAAGATCAAGTCTTTTAACCCCTTTTCTCTTTACAGAAACTGTTTAGCTCCCAAAACGGAACAGAACGGCATCAACAAAAATCAAACTGTTGGTCTTTTACCCACCCCTTAACGAAAAATCTTGCCTAGGATTCTGACCTTTTCTCCCCCCTTTGCTTTCTGAAACAAAACAGTGAACACTTAACACAAGAAATCAACCCTCCTAATTAGGATTCCATTTCAAGATTTTGACAAAGAAAATCTTGATAACACATGGTAACATATATATGTTACAAAGAAACTCATGTTAAATGTACCTCAATACCTGCCTCGAGATTTGAAAAAGAAGAGTATAGAATTTGCAATCCAAGAATGTATATCAAAAAATAAATGAAAAATAAAACATGGGATTGTGTTTTTTTTATGGGGTTCAAAAGATGAGGGTTGCTTTCCTGCTGTCCAAAAGTGGGAGGCTTTCTCTCTCTAAGAAAAATGGAAATGTGGGGTGGTCTTGATTTTTATATTTCAAAAAAAATCAACGGATTCTTGCTTTTGAGCGCGGGTATGAAGGGGAAGTTTGAAAAGAAAATTAAAAAGAAATAAATAAAATAACGCTGAAATCCATGAGACTATAATTAATGAAAGGCGCACACACTAACCCCACACTCCACGCTCACTGTCACTATGTGTTTGGTGTGTGTGTTTGCTGCTATAATTCTCACTCCATATACAGATAGATTGGTAGTTTCTTGATGTCTGTGGTGTCTGGCTGAATTTTGAATGCTGGGCACTTGACAATGTTCGTGACTCAACTATAACTCTACCACATACTCACAACTCTCAAAATTGGAGGAGAGAGATTACTTCTTGCATTTGGTGCATTGTGGCTACATGTAATCTTTATTTATATCTTTTGTATAATTGAAAGAACGATATATCAAGATAATATATTTCACTTATAAAAAATTAGATGAATCAATTAGAATATTATAAGTCACTATTCTATTAATGTATTAATTTTTTATTTTTTATTTATTAAGAAGAATATTAATGTTTCAAGTAACTTAAACTCACGAGTAATAAGATTATAAGTGTTGTAAATACAAGACATTTGTTAATAAACTATCTTCGCTGGCCAAAATCGTTGAATCATGTATGAGGCTGATTTTGGGCTAGCTTGATTTTGTTGAGATACTTATTCTAAATTATTACTATTCTAATATTTGGTAGTTTGAAATTCAGTTGAATGTTGCAACTTTTGGGGGTATTTTGGTAATTTACCCCATACCGGGTGAGAATAATTGAATATATGGATATGTCAATTTCAAATTACTATGCTTTAGGTGTCTAAGGGGGTGCAAGCCACGTGACATAAAGAATTGGTAGGATTACTACGATCTCACAAATTTTGGTCACTGGCCAGGCTGGTTCTGACCAATTCACCTGTCTGTTTATGAGTAAATGTGAATTCTTTTTTTCTTTTCTCTCTCTTTTTTTTTTTTTTTCAAAATTGGATGTTTTCTAATTTATTTTCCATTTTTGCTTTATCTTCAACTTGATTTTGAAAATAGAGGATCAAAGAGTCAAAAATTTCTGTGCTTTTTTTCTCCCACTAATTGTGGAGTCTGATAAATTAGGTGATTGCCAAAACCAAAGTTGATATTCATGAAATGAAATTGTGATTAATAAGGAATAAAAAAAGGTAAAAAGAAGGGATTATGGATTATTAAACAACATTTAATTAATTGGTTGCTTGATGTGATTGTGTATTTTGAATTGGTGGGTTTCTTTTATTTATTTGGTATTAATCATAAATTCAAGAAAAATCCAAGTATCACCGACCACCGATCATTTTTTTCAGCGATTAATTATATTCTCATATTAAAATATTAATAATAATTAATATAATTATTAAAATATATTATTTATAATAAAATACTAAAATTCAAGATATCGTACTTACAAAATTTTGAGACTTTCACGTTCATTGCTTGGTAGACGCAATTATCTTTTTTATATATTTTTTTATGTAAAGATAATTGAAATACCTTGAGTAGTATCATTTGATTATGGTTTTAAACAGCAACGTAATTATTACATTTGAAAATTAAGTTAGTATCCAAGAAACTGATGTCATCAATGGTACTATGATTTGACTTACAATAAACTACCACCTCCATACGTAAAATTAAATATTTATTTCATGTATGTTGACAAATTAAATTTGTCTATTTTGTATGTGAATAAAGTATAATTTTGTTAATTTATGCAGATATATTGATATAATATTAAACAGTGTAACATATGTTAAGATTATAAATGTTATTAAAGAATTAATATATTAAATTAGTAAAGAAATCAAAAAGTTCGACCCTCATCTGTAGCAAATGAAATCTTTATTTAAGGATAAATGGTATATTTGACAATGAGAGGAAAGTGAAGTATAAATCGCGTGTAACATATCACAATAAAAAAATTTAAATCTTAAAAATTGACAAAATTAAGATTTAAATGTACACATACCAAGCTAGCTTTCACCACTAAACCTAGACATATATGTTTCCCAAATTATAAAGTAAGAGAACGACAAAATATTTATGTTTAACAAAGAGAATTTGTTTATATTAGAAGATCAAGACATATTTATATTTGAGTTTATCCTCGCCGAATGTGAAGGAATAAATATTTTGGATTCAAACTTTGAACTTATCGATTTCACATTATGCAAAGTTGAATTTAAAAAAAAAAAAGATATTCAATAGAACATAATTAAATAACAAATTTCTTGATAATCTTCACACGATCAAGTTGATTAGCATATATTTTACAATTGCTTTGGGTTTCAAATATATTTACCATTTTGCCCTTTGATGTATGGATAGAACGAATGGCTTTTGGGATTTAATTTTTTCTTTTTTTAACTTTGAGTAAAAATAAGGCTTTTTTGTTAAAGTCAACATTTTTGTCTGCCGCGTAAGAAAAATACTCCGGGACTTAAGGATGTCACGAATTTGTTTTTATAAATATTTAAATGTTTGTTCAACAGAGGTTTAAAATATTTTAAAATGTAGTTTTGCTGCATGTTTGGATAATTACTTCACTCAATAACAATTCTTTATGCAAAATAAAATAATAAATAATAAATAATTCCTTTCTGTCGATTATTGACCATTTGTTGTTAATAAATTTTCAATTTTCACTCTATCCCATCTCCTGTCCAAATGCAGCATCTAACAATACAACAACATAAAATTAATTGATCACCTAAATTGACTTAAGAAACGAAATTATCAAAGAAAACAAAAAAACAAAGAAAAATAAATTAAAAAAAATAAATATTTCACATCCCATATTTTTCAAATCATCCACCAATATCCAAAAGCTCTCACTCTCAAATATTCATTCAAGATTTACAAGTGCACTATTGGATTAGTCACATAGTGACAAATAGAAAATTAAAATTTAGAAAGAAAAGAAAAAAGGTGACCCAAGACCTAACCATATGTGTCTCTATCTAAGCTCAAAATCATGCACTCTAATTCAATTTGAAACCAGAAAAATAGTATGTATGTGGGGTACGCCTTAGCCGGCCAACAAGGTATAAAATTCAAAGACAAATAATGAAAGCTAAAGTTGTACATTACTTCATATTAGACATATTCATCAATCAGGCAGGCCCTCCACTCTATGACAAGAGTCTCATTCTTATAGTGGAATTAAAATAAATGTTTTTTTAAATTTTTCAAAACTTATAAGATCATTGATTATGAAGGCTAAAATGACATTTGCAACACACATTTCACTTTCTTTTAAGTGGCCGGAGATAATTCATGACCTACCAACTTAGGCTACTCAATGTACCATGGGGGGTGGGGGGGAAGGTATACTTTGATTATTTTGATTGTTTTTATCGCTAGATAAGAACAGTTGCATCTTTTCATATTTTATGTGTGAAGTATTACATAGACTCAATAACAACTATGCACCAACTATTTTCACATGAAATTTTTAATTAAAAGTGGCAAATTGTTGAAGAGATTTAATCACAAATTTGAAAATCAAATGAAACTACAATTTCATAAAAATAGAATTATAAACTTCAAAAAAGAGCTATAATTATGATGCAATGAATGTATTCCTTATTCAAGGCATTGTGAGTATTTTATTTTAAATCGGATAAAATCGATCAGTTCAATTAGAAATTTGTAGTTAATTCGATTCGTTTGACTATTAATAATTGAATAATCGAAAATTGATCATTCCTAAATAATCGGAAAACGGGCCTATCCTTAAACTTTTTATTTTTTATTTTTTTGAGAAAATTTAAATTTGGTAATATGGTTATATATGTATTTGGTTATTTAGATTTTGAATTTTATTAGATGTGTTGTTTTTTTAGTTATTTATCTCTTTTTTTTTTTACCTTTAAAATTTAGTACATAACAAATGATCTATTATATTATTATTTTATATAATATAATAAAATGATATAGTTAATTTTTATCAAATCGGTAGTTAAATCGATCCGATCGATTAAACCGATGACCACCAACAAGATGATTTGACGACCGATTTTCATTGAGTTCATTAATATAACTATATTCCTACCAAAATACAAATACAATAACAAAATGCGACGAATCTTGAGGTGACAAGTAGCACCATTATTAATGTAAGATATACATGGAAGAACCAAAATAATTTCAACCTCTCTGATCAGCAAGTATTTTGATGGCATGGCATTCCACATGGACCAAAAAAGAATGCCATGTCCATGTAGACTGAAAAGGAAAGGGCTGCTTATATCTTGTCTTGTCCATCCTTTTGAGTCAATTGAAATGGTGGGAGCCATGGCTATGGCAATGTGCCAAAAGAACTTCAATATATATAAATATGGCCGTCTCATTCGTTATTTCTTGATAGCGATCATTCCCGCCAAAAGGAGCCATTGTTTTGATACAATCAAGCAACAAAAGAAAAAAGAGAAAGAACCCTCCAAAAATATAGATCAATGTTATTCATCCTATGGACACGGCGTTTCTATGTTGAATAGATTTGTATCTACGTAACTATTGAGTATGAAGATATTCGACACAATATAAAAATGATCAATATGTAGAATTAGATATAAAGTATGAAAAATTCACACGACCAAATTTTTTTTTTGTTCAAAAAGATTAATACGTAGAATCGGAATAAGGTATGGAAAAGTACTACTTGATCATGTACATAAAGAGTTGGGATGTAAAAACATATATACTATGCTTTTCAAAGAGGGAATCTGAGTAAGCACATGAAAAGGGAAAAGGGAAGTGTGTAAGATTGAGTGGTGGAGGAAGAGTGAGAGGTCGGTGGTGGTTTGTCCCACAAAGCCAGCCTTCAAATTTAAAGACTGTAAATATGAGTATGTAAACACCCACAAAAGACCAACTCCAATGGAACCCTATGCAAAAGCTTGCTATTTTCTCCTCCTCATTCTTTCAACTTTTCAAAGTTTGATCAGTATAAAAAAAATTAATTGAAAACCCTACTTTAATATGCTCTTGTGACACTAAATGCCATTTTTATTCTTACAAGAAAAATCCACAGTATTACACTTTGTTTCCATTATCTCTCCTTTCATAATTATGTCTTAAAATGAAATTTGTCATTTTTCCAATCTCTAGATTGATCATGTAACATTAGTCCTATGTCAAAGATTGCAAGTATGGCTAATCATTATCACTTTTAAAGCTCAAAGATTTGGGCAAATACTGTGCGTGTGACGACAATATTAGTCTTCTAAGTACTATTACTTAACAAGATCATTGGAGGTAAATTTTTTTGTGATAGTCCAAGATGCCCAAAATTTTTGTTCAAAGTACTCATTATCGGAGCCGAATGCCCTAATGATGAATTTGAATGCAGTTATTTGTGGTTTGATTGCTTATTTTCACGGTCATGACAGCAGTGTAAAACATGTAAGAAACACAAAAGATGAATCCTTGTACTTGCATGGTCTTTCTAATTATATATATGGGGTACCCTAATTTCATAGCTAGACTAAGAAAGGAAAAGCAAGGAGCTTGGAAATGCATCATGGAACTGAATATTGATTTGATATATGAGAATGATAATCATTTCTGGAGGAGCCTCTCTCAAACTGGCTAACAAAAAGAAAAGCAAGAGATTGCATAAGAATCATTTGAGCTTTAAAATGGTAGGGCAAACATTAAAGTAGTAGAGATATGCTATCATTTTGATTCAATACCTAGCTATGTTATGGGGGAAAAATCAATGGTATTGACCTAGATGCCTCTTACGGAGGTTCCCCACGTACCTTAATGAAAAATTTATTTAGTAGCTTAATTTTCTTTTCTAAATCATAGTCCATTTTCCCAAAACTTTCTTCCGGGATGATAATTTATCGACAGGTTAAGGAAACCCTAATGTTCATTCTCCATTTTTGCAGCACATATAATATACATCATAATTTCAACAAAACAAGGTAACTTATTGATAAGCACATTGCATTTACAATCTAATTGATTATGAATTCGAATCACCTAGAAAAGAATTAAGGAACTAGCCAATATCTTATATATATATATTTTTTAAAAAAAAATAGTCCATACAACATATTTTCTTGATTCAAAAGTAACAGAATAGATAGTTTGATAGATGGAAATGATCATACATACCAAACCCTAACCGAGATATATGGCATATGCATTCCAATTGCCTCCTTTTACAACTTGAAAGTCCTACATGATAAGCATAAGGTGCAACATTATTGTGTCCAAGAAAGGTTAGTATGAGAGTGGAGCTTGGTGAGGCCCAAGTTCCCAAAGAGATTGATGCATATATGGTGCAAGGTGGAGGCTTAATGCTATTATTAATTTCCTTCTTTATGTAAAAATTCAATAGGGATGTAATCATGTCAATTAGCGCGTTCGTTCCACAAATAGGGATGTGCCAAGTGTCCCTAATTTTGGGATTAGAACACGTGGGCCTTTTTGTGGCATCCATTAAGAACTTAAGAGATTGTTAATTATCATTCATTCAAGTATAAAAATCTAAGGAGGTTATGATAAACCTTACTTTCAATTTGATTATGAGATTGGTGTGCTTGGGGGTGTTGGGCTCTAGGTAATCTTTTTATTGTTAATTATGCAAGTACTAATTAATCTACTAATCATAAAAAGAAAAAAAAAATTGAGCTTGAATTTCAGAAAAAAAAATTTAACCTTTTTAAGAGAAAATATGATTTTATGATACGTGTGTGTGTGTGTGTGTGTGGTTTTGTGTTCTTACTTTGTATTTGTATATAGTCCATTCATATATTCTTTGTGATCTTAATTTCAAAGGGAGAAAGTGAGCTAAGAAAAGAGACCAAAACAAAGGTAAAGAAGGAAGGGAAAGTACGTAGATGACAAAAACAAAAGCTAGAAAGGATAAATAGCTTGGAAAAGGTTTAGCTTTTATTTGTTTCTCTAATGCAAAGTTTAGCTTTAGATTTTTGAGAATCAAGGGTAATCACCACTCAAAAAAAAATTAAAAATCAAATATTTCAAAAACTGTCAACGTGTCAACATAAAAAATGTTAAAAAGTCAATTGAAAAGATAAAATTCTATAAGAGCCCAATCTAATGTAGTACAAAGGGTGAAACAGGTAAATTAACATAAATACATATATAGTGATAATATATTATAATATTTTTAGTTTCAGAAGATTGTCACTATATATATATGTATTGTTAAATATCAATAATAATAATTTAAATATTTTACTATTATTATTATATTTATGAAAATTATCATTATGATAAAACAAAACAAAAATTATCACTTAATGCATTCCATTAGTAATTAGTAACAAAATTGATATTACGCTTAAAATTTTGTCGTCAGTACTCCCTCTTCCAAAATTTATATCACTCTTATTTTTTATTCTTTTGAATGTCTCAAAATAAGGTTTTGTTTTCTAAATTAAAAAATTTATTTTCGAAAATACCCTATCACTTAGAGTAATGAGGTGACCATTGACTTTCAACTACTATCTTAAAAAGTAATAATGTAAGTATATACAAAACTTCTATGTTTTCAATTTTAATCTTAAATTTCATATCCAATGAAATTGGAGACTTAAATAGCATGAATGAAGTATTACTTTTGTAGCAATAGTCTCATTCTCTATTGTAATTTATATTTTATTTTTTATTATAATATCATTAATATGTATATTGATAATATCATTTTATATACTTACTATGTATCTCGAATATATAAAATGTCAATTAAGATCCAAATTGCTTGATTAGGACAAGTTAATTAAGGAGAACACACTTTGGGAAAGGAAAGGCAAAGCAATTAATGTTGCTTAAATCTCTAACAAGTGAGTGTTTAAGTTCTTTGTTGTTTGTGCATTACCTTGTCAAAACAACAAATCACAGAAAGTGCGATAACGCTTTTCATCCCAAAAAGGGGACCCATGAAAAAAATCTGAGTTACGCTCCTCTCTCTTTACACTAAATTAAGTTGGACCTTACACAAAGATTGGGCAAAATAATGATGAAGAGGAAGGAAAGTGAAGGCAATTTTGCCCTGCAAATTAATAAAGTTTGTTGAGCAGCATACATGTAACAATGGACAAGAGTACAATTCCACTTTCTGTTTTTTCTTTATCAAATTACTATTCAATTGTCCCCATTAATTATACTATGGTAATAATGGATATATACAATGGCTTCATTTTAGACAAAAAATTAGAACTAAGGTACATTATTGTGGCAAAGACACAACTTTCATGGGTGTTATAAGTCGCATGTCTAAGATAAACACCAACACTCTAATAAGCCAAAGAACTAGTTTGCACGTGGCCGTACACAAACACTGATTGCAAATTCAAGAAAATTTTTGTATGCCCTGAGTTTAATCCACATCATTAGAGTTCATGAGAACATGGAAGTTGAAGTGCATAATTTTGACTCAGCCCAATTAAATATTCAGATCTAAGCGATTTAAGTTATGTAAGAAACTCAAGCAATCTAAAAATATCAGACACTAGTTTACTAAGATGTACAGATCCATGGGACTTATATTATATCAAATGATCATGAGTTAGTTTACTAAAATGCACAAATCCACGAGACTTATATTATATCAAATGATCATGAGGCATATGTCCCAAACAAACTGACGTAAATATCCCTTCTTACATGTTTATAAGGCACACAAATTGATTCTACTTTTGTAATTATCTTACTCTCTCAAATATATATTGACTTAAGATGAGCTTTTTTGGGATAATCTTACAATCCTCCTAATCATTTATTTGTATTGTAGACAGATAATTCATTTTTAAAAATTGCGAGTTCATGGACACATATTGAAAATTCGTGAGCATATCTTATCATATAAAAAATAATATCAGAAGCATGATCAAATAAGACAAATGGACATATTAAATTGTGGATCAAATTGTCATAATGAATATATTACTTAAAATTACAAACAATCTACGTACATATACTACACTTGCAAAGAAAACATTAAATGATTCGTATATTCATGTCATATAGCATTCTCAACCTTTTGTGACTCATCTTGAAGTTTCACACCATTTTTTTTGGCTTTATATCTAGAATATGCAATGCATCGTTGTAAAATAGAAACCTAATCCCACCTTAAAGACAACAAAGTAAGTAAAGAAAGACCCCACGTGGGGGAATAAAAAAATGGGGCTTATTTTTTATTTTTGTGCAATCCTAATTTTAGCTTTATGTGAGTGTAGGGTTTATGTGCTTGGGATTCCTACGTTGGTGTGGGTACCCTCTCTTTGTGACATTAGACTGTTAACTTTTTAAGGTCATAAGATGTGTGGAGTTTCGCTTCGCCCTCGCTTTCTCCCCTATCTTTTCTGCAAAGGCACGCTCTCGTAAAAGAGGGTTTATGGGAATCCTATGTCTCCATTCATACTCTTATATTTCACTTGCCCCCTTATTTGAAGACTTAGATTCCTAGTTTATCATAAAAAATTTTATTACTGAAAAATCAAATAACTGATGATATAATTTTACGGAAAAATATAGTCGTTAATTTTTTTTTAGTGAGCCGTACGATTAAGTACATTATGAATTAAAAACAATCAATAATTATATATAAATTATTACACTTTTAATGTGAGGAACTCAAAACCTTATAAATGTAAAATCAGTATATATGTTATTTCATGTTAATCGAATAGAAGGATTTGAAATTCCATATATAACCTTGACTATTCAACTAATAGCTAACACGCTTGAAGATTAAAAACCATCATTTTCCCTGATCACCATCCACATATAAGTACCTAGTTGCTCGAAATGAACAACGGATATATGATTTTTAAAGTTTCATTAGGGTTTATTATAGTTTTCCCCTTGTAATATGTATATGGTTTTTAAAGTTTCATTAGGGTTTATTACATTGTGCCCCTTGTAATATATTTCAAGTTAAAATAGTATTCCATTCATCTTTTCGTTCTATCACTTTACCCCTTTCAATTATACAAAATACTTCAATCACCAAATGTTTACCAATATTGCACCTAATCTTTCAAATATGCCCCTATTATATTGCACCTAATGACAGAAGAAAAAGAAAATTCTCATTCAACATTGGTAAACATTTGTTGGTAAAATATTTTGAATAAAAAAATCGATTCATATTTGTTCATTTAAAGAAATATATTCAACTTAAACCTTTAAATAATCAAACTCCAAAAATTCCTACATACTTAAAATTTGTCTTATATATCAAATTCTTTTATCGGACACATAGAGAGAGTAGCAACTAGTCTCCACATAATCGAAGTTTATTATTTAGCAATAAGGGGTTGAACGGAGGGAAAGAGGAGTGTGAGAGGAGTACTTTTATTCTTTTTCTTTTCTTTCTTTTTTTTTTTTTTTTGTCTTTACTTTTATTGTTTAAGGGCATATTTGGTAGATTTGGTGCCATATTTTAAAAAAGAATATTATTTGAAGTGATTTGAAGAATGGAAATGGGCAAAGTGATGTAACAAAGATACTACAAACAAGGGGTCAAAGTGAAATTAACCTTGATATAATCTGTCCAAAATTAATTAAAATACATATATTCCTGAGGCGCCTGCATGATTATATCTGATCATTCAAACTTGCAGGGCCTAATTCAGAGATAAAAGATCAGTGTGGGGGCATTTCTTCACTACCCACCCCCTTCATTTCCCGCCAAATTTATACTTCATTCTGTACTAATCTAGACTTTTGGAATAGTTTATAATAAGAAAAAGTTAGTTTGGATTATATTTGGTAATAATCCATCCACTATTATCCTAGTAATAAGTTCTTGCACTCTTAAAATCTTTAATAACTCACAACGGTGAGTAGAAAACTGATCAGGTTCCAACTAATGTCAATTTTTAAATATTTTGGACTAATTCACAATGGTGCTTGAAAGATTTACACTTCTTTTTCGAATTTCATTTTTTTTTTTTGGGTGGAGATTAAGTTTTGAAGGATTTGCACTTACCATATTATCAGATTCAAATTTTCAGAAAGAGAGTAATTATATTTAATTATTTATCATGTAATTATTCGGGTGTGACTGTATATGATTTGATACAATACTTTAGAATGAATGTACATACTTTTTGAACATCTTTCAATAAAAACAGGCTAGTTATAGCAGAACTAACACCACATTTGTTCTCCAAAATTCCAAGTGCCTTTGCTTTTTCCTCTGAACAAAACTGTATGTAAAGGAACAAAAAAAGAAACCAATTCTGTCTACTGATTAAGAAAGCCTTGGAGAATCCACCCCACTTCGGCCAACTTGTAATTCTTTAAACGGGTCCAATGGTGGCCACTGGAACAGCCTTAATAAAAGGATTGGATAATTTAGCTTGGCAAAAACTAATCCTTGATGGGCCAATCTGTACTGTGAAATACTGCTCCATTGGAGCCCACCTAGCCCACCAGATGACAGTTGATAGGACTAGTCCGGGTCAGACCATTATGATCCAGACCCGCATTAAACAATCTTCTTTTCTTTTTGTTTTAACCTATGATGCACAAACACAAACACAAACACACTAACACAGAAAAATCTGGGGGCTTAACCTATATATTTCCTCATCCTCTACTAATCTTTATCCTAATCTATGTGTTATCTTTTCTGCTAGCTTTTGACTTTTTTCATCAGATAATCAGATTCCATAGAGCAAGATGGAGTAAATAAGCAATAAGCAGATGTATTGGTGTAATCCATTACATACTTTGTGGATTATACTAATAAAATGTGAGTCGAAAACTACAAATCATTAAGCAACCTTTCTTTCCTGAATATCAATTGGGTTAAGGCACAAAACTGTTGCAATATCAAAGTGTGGAATCACCAGCAAAAACTTCACTCTTATTATCAGAACCACATTATTGAATCCGAAAATGTACCCATTCTAACTCAAACCAGTAACAGTTTTAACTCAATTTTCCAGAGTTAATATTTCCATAGTTATTTGAATTGATGGCCGGATCTATCATAGCTTAATAAAGATTTTTGGCATGTCAATAGCTGATCAAAATACCAACACTAGCAATCTCTTGTTTTCTCTCACTAGTAAGTCAATGGAGTCTAGCCATCAACCCTCATATTTCAACTTCACCAGCTAGTTGTAGAATCATTTCAACAAAGAAAGCACAAACTGATGTTGCAGCCAGTGCATATACACTAGAAGTAACATCTACAAGACCCCTTTGGGATATACTACAGGTCCAGTAACATCAACAATACCTTTTCCTCTATGGATCGAACCACTTTAATCCCCTAACAATTTTTGGCTGAGACTCAGCTATATTGCATTATCTTGATTATTGAAAGATATACTTGAAACATCTTCCCAAGTTTCCCTTCAAAATCCAGGGGCTTAACATAGCCACACTGCTAGGCATCTACTAGCATTTGTTCAAGAAGGGCACCTAGAACTCATAAGTTATGCTATTTATTATAGTCTCAAGTTTTCAACAACACTACTCCAACCGCTTCTCAAATTTTTTCTTTATAGGATAAGTTCCACATCACTAACTAGAGAAGCAATGGCTTGAAACTCTCAATATCATACAAATTAATCAAGAATATACAGCAAACAAGTATAATGAAACCTTCAATTACACCAAAAAAAAATTGACAAAATCTCCACTTCCACAGACAAAGCACTTATCTGAACAAAATTATATTAATTTCATACAAATGCACTGTTTTTACATACCTTGTCCAGAACAAAACCACAATAAATCCATTCCTCAAAACCCTTTAGGCCCACTTTCCTTCAAAACAACGGGCTTCTCAGCCATAGACAAACAATACTTTGCAATCTCCCTAAACTTAGGCACACTCCTCAAATCCACCTTAGTTCCATCTTTCAGAGTGATGATAACATCACCCCACTCACCAATGAACCTCGGCACAACCTGAACATCTTTGATCACGTTATATGAAAAGTCACTCCTGTCCTGCCCCGTGAGCCCAGATATAACTGTCACCCTCAGGTTTGTAAATCTGTACCTCAGATAAAATGCCCTGAAAACAGCAGCCAGAGTTAACGGCAGCCAAAGCAGAGTGAAGCCCAGAAGCAGGTTTGCCAACAGGTCTCCGTAGTGAGCTCCGCCGTCGAAAAAGATGGTTTCTTCATTTTTCTTGGTTGTGGTGGTGGTGGTGGTGGTGGTGGGCTTGGAGGATGACACGTGGAGTTTGGTGAGCGGACGAGGGGATTTAAAAGTGGGCCTTCTGATGAGTAGTTTGGTAATTACGTAGGGGAAGTGGTGGTGGGTGGCTGTGGTGGTGGTGGTGGTGGTGGTGGAGAACGGTATACAGGTGGCGGAGGTGGTGGTGGACGTGGAGGTGGCGGCCATGGCCATGAATTATCCGTTTAGAACAGTTCGTACTCGAAGTGCTTTTTGGGGATTTGGTTTTGCGAATTTTGAGTGGCTGCGGGGAGTTGACGTGGCAGATTCTCAGCTAATGTTTGGGTAGAAATTTTTTAAAATTCTCACCCTCAAAAATAAATATTTTTTTAAGGGTCAAGTTTTTCGAATATTGAATATATATGAGTTGATTAATTTTTACAATAATTTGATTTAAAATAACATTTGGACCTTAGCTAGCTAGAATTCAGAGGATATTATACCCAAGAAAACAGAAAGAATTAAGAAATATGGAGTATTTTATTTAATTCCATAACTAGAATCAAATAAAATTTCAGATTAATGCTTATAATATCATCAAATATTTTACAAAAAATGCTTATTCTAAATAAAATCATGATATGAAATGAAACTTGAGTATGCATATGTCAATAAAAAAAGCAAGCACGTTTCTTTTTGTAGTTGTCAAAATCTTTCATTGTATGAAAACATTCACAATTATTTCATTAGAAACAAAAACAAGAAACTATAAAATTTATAATTCCTTGAAATATTTTGATCACCTTATATAGATTTCTTTAAAAAATATTTTTCATTGAGGTCGATAGAGAAAAAAAAATTCATCAAAAATTGTATTAGATTTTTAAAAATTGAGTGGTATCAATTGACTTCTTTTATTTACCACGTTATTCGTTAAACCATGATAAATTTATGCATTAATAATATTTCAACCTTCCTTCGGAATTAAGAGAGTTGCTTAACTTTTGAAAACCTGATTTAATAATTTTAGGCTAGTCACCTTATGTTTTTTTTTTTCAAAAAAGAAAATGATCAATTACATTATTACCGTACAAACAATAATTCTAAATGAAAGTATATATTTAAATTTTAAAGTAAAAAAAAAAAACTACACAGAAATTTGATTTAAAGTCAAAAAATCTTTTAATTTAGAAAATTGGGCCTTAGCCTTAATGTTTAAGCAATACCTATGGTTTGAAAAACCCTATTTAATCCGTTGACAGAAGGGTCAATGGACCCAAATTTGGGCTTTATATGATTTGTACATTGTCTATCTCGATTATTTGGGCCACGTTATTGGGCCGAATTTGCTATGTTGAATTTAAAGCTGCTAGAGAAGTGATGTTGAGTTTCAGAAATATTTGTAAGCAATAATCACTGTTTGGTCTTTATATCATATTCTGAGTTAAAAAGGTCCAGTCCAGATTTCAGCAAGCCTATCTTATATTGGCCCAATATGAGAACCTATGATGATGAAGGGAAAAGCTTATGAAATTTGGTAGAATAAAAGCACTAGGACAACACATACATAAAAAAATATATTAAGGCAAATTTTTTAATTTCATCTAAAAAAAAAAAGAAAAAGGTAGTACAATTTTTGTGCATAATGCCTAAATTTACAGCGATGTGAAAAAATGAACACAAATATATATATATATATATATATATATCTGAAAGGCGCTAGATGGACTACCAACAAGCACGATAAAGAAAGCAGCTGGCCGTAAAACCTTGTGACACCAAGGATATAAGATTTTTTGGCATGAGATTGATGAATATCTCTTGAGATGAGGTGAATTCTCTTACATAAATAGATTTTCTGCAAACAGTTTATGCTTGCAAGCAACTCATCATTCCCTTCTTGTAAACCAATTAGGAAAATTCCTCGAATGCTTAAATCAATAAATATTTAATAGAGAATAATTACTAATTAAAATTTAAAAAATAAAATACGTGCTTCATAAATATGTAAGAGGGGGTATTTTATATTTGTTTAATTGAGATATAAGCCTCGTAGACCTTTGATGTAATTTTGATCTCTTGATTTGTGAACTTGTATGTGGTGAAATTAAATAATCTATTGAACTAAAGAAAATAAAATAAAACATATCCATCATATATAAAAAAATTAGTGGGTATAACAGCCCGCTCCTCCACCTTCTCTACTTTTTCCGAAAAGTGAAAATTTTTATTTTGAATTTCATGTAGACAAGTAACACGTGCCACGACTCCTAGTAAGTTCTGTACTAAAAATAAGTAAAATAATTAATTCGGAGGACTACAATTTCTGCTTACATTATTCAAAATCGATATCGTCTGACCAAAGTATACGTAAAAAAAATAAAGCAAAAAACTAAATAATTTATGTAATTTAAAGAAGCAACCTGGAAGTCAGATGAGAATTTTAAGGCACTATACTTAATTCCCAGAATCTCAACGAAATTCAACCAAAAAACTAAAATCTTTACACATGGAAATGAGTTGATTCTGGACATAAGAATAATTATTTAGATTCGTTGACATAAACTTACATATATAATCTTTAGCAGCCATAAATTATAAAATGAAGTAGTACAGAATATATATTTTAGACTGTGCCTACCACATGCCCTCTTCATGTTGGCCATGGTAACCCTAACATGCTTAGTTGTTGTTCTTTTTTACGTATGATTGTGGGACGATTTTAACTAAAAAAAATTACGTATGATTGTGGGAATTGGAGTCACTAGTCTCTGATTGTGTACAAGTAAATCAATCACGCATATATAGTATTTTTTAAAAAAATAAAAATAAAAATTGTTGAAATCAGGCTTCTATTTTTGAAATATTACTATAAGAAAAAAAATATTAGTTCATAAGATATTAAATCATAATATGGAAATTGTCATTTATTACATATATTAAGTGACATAATTTTTTTTAACAAAAAAATTATTTTTACATAGTTAATAGTGATAAAAATTATATTTAAACTATTATTATTGACAATTAATGACATAAGTATAAATACAGTGACAATAAAAAAATTATCGTAAGTCATGGTGATAATTTTTGTGTTATATATGATTAATTGTTAAAATAACAATATAAACATTTTACTTATATTAGTATTGTCAATAGTAACAATTAAAATATACCATTTCTTGTATCTATTAAGCTTATCAGAGTCATTATTTAAATAAAATAATAATTATAATCATTTAATACATATCATGAATAATAATTTTAATCCTATCACTTACCGTTCTGTCACCAATATATTATTTTTTTATAGTATATATATTAATAAATTTATTGAATACACACAATAATCTATAAAACCACCTGGTCCCGGGGACGACGCATAGCATACTCACCTAGCTCCTATTTTTTTTTTTTTTTTTTTTTTTATACATAGTAAAAATCATGTACAAATTTTCTCACAAACCAATGATTTAGATAAAGTCCCATTGTTTAATTCTGGCACGAGTACAGAATGCATGTGGCCACTTGAGGAGCTCTACTTGAGCAAAGAATTGTTAAGTTTTTCCCACTATCAAACATTAATTTTTGTATGATGGCATCTCAAAAACTATCATCAAAAGCCAAAAAGTCTTCCAGCCATTTTCTATACCTTGTGCACATGATCCCAGATTGATCTTCCTTTCCCCCTCTTCTATATTACCACTTATTTGCTGTCCCTTTAATATTTAAATCTGCAAATATCCTCTAGGTTTTAACTTCCCAAAGTTTCTTCATACTATGTTTATCTTGATTCTTAAAATATAGGATAACCCTTTTTTTCATAAGAGGTGTTGCAAACTGTAAAATCTAACTATGAATCTGAATTGGATTTAGAAATACACTGTGATATTTTGTTATAATGATGCGCGACGAATAAACTGTAATTCTTGAATGAAATGACAACAAAACTATCGATTCATTCAATATTATTGAATCAAGATGTCTGAATGATAGAAAAAAACACTCTCGTTCTTCTCGTTCTTCATAATACAATGATCAGTATACTGTAAAATCAATCAATTTCTCTTGATCATATTTTGTTTTCTCCATTCTTGTTTTTTTTTTCTTTTGTTTGACTTTTACTTTTGTGATTTTGCCTATTAACAATATGGAATATTGTTGCAATCAATTAATGAAGAATAGTGGTGATCATGCATATTCTGACAAATTCAACCGAATATTGTACATGCAATAAGAGGGGCCAACGCTTTTGATTGTGATGATGCTTCACTCATGAAACGGAGGCCCCAAATTCATGATTTTTGGAATTGAATAATTCAATTTATACTCTCTTTTTTTTATCTAACAAATGAAAAAAAATTATATTTTGCTCCCCATAAGTTTTGCCCATGCTCCATATAGGTTTGCTACCCACCTGATCTCCTTCTATTCCAATTAAACCTCAAGTTTTGCCAATGAGGCCTAATTAAAATGGGAAACATTGAGAGTGAAAACTCTATATTTGTGAGGCTTTTGGTTCATATCTCCCAAGAAATATGAATAAATTCTTGATTTCTTGCTAGTTTCTTTTTACTTACTAGTATGTACTTTGTTGGATGATTATTCAATTGTTCTCTGATTAGGGCAATGATTTCACAGATATTTGAACTACAACCCAATAAGCCATATTCAAAAATAAGTTAAGACCCAGAAAGACTAAAAAAGGAAGAAAAAATGGTGTTGGATGGTGGGGAGTGGGTGACAGAAGGTCACATGAATTCTTGCAAAACAAAGACACAATGAAAAGAAGAGAAAGAGTGGAAAAAACTCAAACCCATTTTCAAAAAGTGGTGGTTACATTAATTTTTTTTCTTAGATTCCATGCCATTGCAATACCCCATTTCACTGTCACTTGTCAGTACAAGCAAGAAGAAAAGCTTTAGCTAATGTCCCCTTCACGAGAATGACCATTTTGCAACTCTCCTTGTTTTCTACTAATCTTGCATCTGTTTGTCCTCTTCCTCTCCTTGGATTGTGTGCTTGATTCTCTCTCTCTCTCTCCCCTCGCCCCCCCCCCCCCCCCCCCCGCCCACAAAGAAGAACAATTTCCAAAAAAATTTAGTGGAATTTCTTCACCATTTCTAATTGATTGATCGGTTTCTACTGGTAGCAAAAGGGTGATGATGGGAAATTTACAAGGAAATAGTGAATTTGCGAGAACACAAGGCTGAAAGAAAGGGACAAAGAGAGGAACGTTGTAGTGACGTGATCCTTTATTGCCATGGCTCATGCTAGAGCTGAAATAAATCAGTAACCAGCAAAATTTAAGTCTGGAATTTTAATCTAACAGACAACCCTTTTTTTTTTTTTCTTTTTTTGGTGGGGGGTTTAAGTGGAAAAACATGGTAGTAATATGTAAGCAAGAGATGACTACATTCCTTTATTCCTTTCAAGAAATTCAGCATTTTTACTACTTTGTACACCAAGCCTAAAAAAGTATCAATACAAGGAATTCAATCATCGACTCATAAAATATTGCTAACTTGATCACTCATCTTGGTCTCATCCACAAGGGCGAGCTTTACCCATTTGTATTTCTGATCTAATTGAAATTTTGTTGCTCTAGCCATGGCCAAAACCCTGTCTGATCATCCATGCCACAAAACATGTTGCACAAGCTTTCTTCCTTAACAGTTTGATCCATTTTGGGGCACTGAATTTCGGGCCTGGAAGAATTCTGGAAGAGCTGTGCCACTCCAGTAGGCCTGGTGATCAGTGAAGATGGGAAAAAGGGCCTGCTTGCAGTGGTGGGATGTGGGCTGTCAATGGCTGGAGTTCTTGAAATGTCCAACTTGATTTCTGAGCTGTTTTCACTTCTGTTACTGCATGAACCTTCTGTTTCTTTGTTCAGATTTATGGATTCTGTTGGCTCCCTAGTCTTCAGTGCCAATATCTGCAAAAAAAATTGAATTTGTTTCTACTGTCAATAACAAGAATTTTGTATTTTTGTTTACTACTATGAAGCTTTTATCAATATTGACTAGGAAGTTTAATCAAGAATGCTGCAATGTTTGGTACAGATCATTCTGAGCTTATCCTGGAATAGACTTACAGTACCATGTGACAAACGATCCAATCTCAAATTACTTGGGCTGAAAATTCTCTTCTAATCAGTTTCATTAGTACCATTTGGATCAGAAAAATGACAAAATAGTCATTGCACATATTTCAATAACTATCATATTTTAAATGGTCACCACAGCACATAATTCCTTTGATCAAGCTTCTCTGTCAAAATTAACTTCTCTTCCATCAGAAAACAGCACAAGTAAAAAACATTTTTACTGAAAACCATACTGCAAGATTGGTTTCCATCCCACTTGCAGAACTATGGTTACAACTAGTGTAGAATGTGACTTCTAATGCATAATTCATTTATATCAAACAAGAAACTATTTTCACCATACTATTTATATATAGATGATGCAAAAAAATTTACTTCACCTCAGCATGAAGTTTCTGGTTCTGTGCCTGAAGTGCATCATTTTCTGCCTTGACAGCTTCAAACTGTCTCTTGAGAAGATCATAATCTTTCTCCAATTGCTTGGTCTTCCACCTTGCCCTCCTGTTTTGAAACCAAATGGCTATCTGCCGTGGCTGCAGCCCCAGGGCCCTGGCCAGCTGCATTTTCCTTTCGGGCTCAAGCTTGTTGCCCAGTTCAAAGTTTTTTTCAAGTGTCTTCACTTGCTCTATGTTAAGCCTCCTCTTCTTCTCTCCAACTTGTGATCCATCGTCTGATAATTCGTCCTCCCCATGATTATTCATATCCTCGCAAACGTCGATCCCGGTGGAGAATGACATGGATGATCTCTTCCCTAGTAGTGAAGCCACACCTATAGTGTTAAAACATTCAAAGAAAGCTGATGAACATCATTGAGTGAAAGAAAGAAACTGATTTTAACCAGCTTTTGTACCTTCTTTTCTAAAAGTAGAAATGGGATTTTCAAGATTCATCAATATGGTCAAAAAGTAGTGAAAGTGAGGGGCAAGAAACATCTTATGTAGTCATTTACTTCATGCTTTTCTTTTTCATTTTTTTCTTCAAAATCAAATGTAAAAGAATGTAAACTACTAGCTAGCTACAAGTCCTGTCACCTCCTACAAAAAGAAAAGGCACGAAATATATAAAGAATTGTATGAAAATGAGAAGTACCATGAAATTCTTGGGGAGTGCAAGAGGGAAGAATTGGAGCTAGAGATGTAGAGGGCTGGTTGTGATCATCTTCATGAGGAGTTTGCAGCATGAAATTGGAGTGGAAGAAGGCCATTTCAGTACTACAAGTCATGAGACCTATAACACTGTTGCCACCTGCAGATTGAGTGCCTGTGATGCTGATCCAGCACTCATCATTTTCTTTTGGAGAAAGAGATTGAAAAGTGAGAGAAGCAAAAATAATTTGTCTGAAAAGGGAGATAAAAACTAATCACGTATAATTCTCCCCAAGTTCACATCAAAAGAGAAAAAAAAAAAAGAAAAAAGAAAAAAGAAAATGCGGTCAGTTGGAAGGAGATGCATTCATTGCTCTGATGGGTATAGCTTATATACCTTATCAAGAAAAGGGTTTCCCTTTTGTGAATTGTGTGTGTGTGTGTGTGTGTGTGTAGTAAGGGATGACCCTTTTCAATTGTGGGAAGTTGGATTTTTATATATATGCATTTTACTTTTGTTACAAGTTAGATAAATAGATAAGTACAGTAGTAATAAACTTCAAATTACAAATTTCTGTCAAAAAAATAAAAAAAGAAAAATTTAAGTAATATGTGGGGTGAAGTGGGCGGCATATTTTTCTACATAGACAGTTGTCTTTGAAATTGCAAGCAGACATTTTTGCATATGTTTGATTCTTTTATTCTTGGGGATTCAAAAGGAGAAGTGGATGACGTAGAAGAAAAAAGTATTTATATAAATGTGATTAATTTAATCTATAGCTCAGAGCCTAGATAGATGGTTAAATTTTACAGTATAGAAGGGTGGCCATTTCTTAGGATGCTCAATGAGGGTTATATAGGAATTGGCAAATTACATCAATTTATTTGAAAATAAATATAATACTTAATAGAGCAAAAATAAATATTTAATAAATTTACGAAATTCAACAAAAATCCACCTATAACTTAAAAGAGTTAATAAATTTCATTGATACGTGATATACCTTAAACATATAATCTTATGTATCCATTTCTGGTAATAATCTCATTAATTGTATTAAATCAAATACACAACTAGCAACACATGATAAGCTTCATGAGAGATGCTTCTTGATCATTTTCACATCTCCAACGTTAAAAGTCGATTATCGTGATCAAAAAACTCCAAACATGATAAGCTTGTGATCACGATCACACGAAGCTACAACACAATTCTATTAAGATCATGAAAACATATAGTAGCCCCCTCGATCTAAGTATATATATATCACCACGAGTTTTTGTCAGGTGGGAGTGAATTGAGAGAGAGAGAGAGAGATGGGGGCAGGAATCTAGGGATGGGTCCGATGGAGGGGGCAGGGTTTGCTACCTAACCCACCAACAGGCATCGTGCACCAGGACGAGCCTCCTTTCCCATCCCTTTATCTTCTCAGCAAGAATTCTGCAACACACTGATAGAGGGAAAAAAGATATATAAAAGAAAAAATGAAGGAAAAAAAGAAAAATAAAAGAAAGGCCCCAAAAAAACAATCTCTTTCATTACCCTACTAAGCTGTTCTTTTTTTTGTCTTGGTGCCTTCCCCTCCAAATGTCCATTTCTATTCCTCTGTCCATCTTTTTCTACATAGTGCCACGTCCCTCTCTCAAATGGCCCTCTCAAATGTCCTTTCTACATTTTCTTTATTCATTTCCCTCTCCTCAATCAATTATATCTTTTCTAATGTCTTTTTTAAATTTATATTTAATATGATTAGAGGAGGATAGAATCTGTGTTATTTCATGTTTTTGAATGAATTGTTCTTTAAATTACATAATTTGCACGAAGGGAATTGCATTCATATCTTTTTTTTTTTTTTGAATGAAATGAATGAGAATGATGGCATATGCAAAATCTTGTTTGTGTGTTCATGCGAAGGGGTTTAGAGTGAGGACTTTTGGCTCATAATCACAATTTTTTGTGCTTGTTAAGATGATTTTTTGAGTTATTACGTGGAGATTTTAAAGGTCTTTAAGATGAATTTATATCATACTAATGTCAAATACATTCGGAATACTGTTTTCAATTAATTAAGTGTAATTTTGTGTCGGTTAAAAATGATGAATTTCAAATAGTCACAATCATTTTCATCATCTAACAAAAGAACTTTTTGACAAAGGAATTTAAAATTCAAAATTTTTTCACAAGATTAGAACTTTGGACAAGAGATTTGATGTTGATGATGGAAGTTCAAAAATCTTCATTGTTTTGAAATGACTATTCCCTCTTCGCTTGAAAATATGCTTTTTTTATTTTTATTTTTTTCATGCTTAAAACAATAACAACAAATATGTCTTCTATGCCAAATTCATCATTTCTATCTCTTTATTGTGATGTCCCAAAATAAGAATTTATTTTTTAAAACTAATTTTTTTAAAAAAGTATCATCTTATTTAAAATAATAATTTGATACTACTAACTTTCAACCATATATTTTGTATTTTCAACTCTTATCTAAAACTTTTGAAACAAGAGTTATAATTTTAAAACGAAAAGGAATATACAGTAGAAGTAGGTAACATTTATCACGTGGGCGAAGATCAAAAATCAAAAAGTTTGACAATAGGCATCACCTTAAATAGTAAAATATTCAGAAATTGTTATACACATATTTTTTGTACCACCCAATAGTCCAAAATGATTGATTACTTGATTCCTTATGATGGTAACTGATGCAAACTACTACAAGCACTAGAATTGGAATTAAGGTTAGAAATTCCAATCAGCATGCACAAATGTAGTACAAGTCTTACCACATAAATACATATTCTTTCTTCTATTGCTATATATATATATATATATATATATATATATCAATTTTATGTGAAGGACAAAATGAAAGCTAAAATAATCTCCAAAAAGTGCTTTATTAATACTAGCTCCTCAAATTTTGATCTTCACATCTTCATTTTATTTGTTTTTCTTTTACTCTTTTCTCTCCCTATTTACCTCATTCTACAACTTTAGCCAACAAAAATGGGAATTATGTTGTTTAAAAGAAGTCGGCCTGCAAATGACCAGTTCAATTCTATAGTTCATGCTGCGATTTGATTTTATATTCCGTGTTACAGATGCATGCTAAGTATATATTTCATTATTTTAAATATACATTTCTTATAAGTTCGTAAATATAAAATGTAAGATAAAATACTAATTTAAAATAAAAAAATTCAAAATAACGCACAAAAGGCCTTGGTGAAGAAATTATATACATGCACAAAAACTTTACCCATCTATATGCTTAAATTTTTATTTGAAATGATCTCATCAACCTTATTGGAATACATTTGTAGCAATGTCTAAAGCTTTGTAGGTATTTCATAGTTATCATAATTATCATCTCACTGTTGTAATAGATGTCACAATAAATAAAGAGAGTATATGCATGGGGATTGCACCTAGGAAGGAACACATACGAGAAGTTATTTTAGTAGATGAAGAAATCATTAGTTGCAACATTTTACAACTACTACTAAAAGCACATACATTGCACATATATGAATATAATTTATAATAAATAAATTAATAATAAAAGTCGAATAAAAAAATATTACTCTACTTTTTAACTTGATACTTGTTATTATCGTACTTTAATTTTTAATTCAACTATTTTTATATTTAATTTTCTTGTTGTTTTGTTTTTTAGTTTTTTTAAAGGTTATCGTATTCCAAATCAATGTCCTTTTATCATTAATAATTTATTTATAAAAAATATAATTAATAAAATATATGACCTCGATATAACTATGCATGAATTATAAATTTAATTTAAAAAACTTTTAAAATATCCCATTGTAATGAAAGAGAAAAAAAATCAACTAACATAAGTGATTGAATAAAGTATTAAAAAAGTAAAATTATTGAATATTTAAAAATCCAAGTAATAATTTAACTAACTAAATTCTTACTCTATAAGTTACAATTGTCAAAATTCCTGGTTGCATGAGCACTAATCCTTTTTTTTTTGTTTGACTTAGCAATAGAAAAAAATTAACAAAATATTGATGCTCTTTTGCTCATGACTTAATATTCATTCTCAATATTTTATCAACTGAAGTGAACAAGAAAGATGATACCAACAATCAAATAAAAAGAGAAACTTTTGATAGTTTTTGAAATTTCAAAAAGTAAAACACACAGAATTCTATTTTTTTTTTCAAGATGGGTTTGAGATATAAAAAGACACTTGGCATTATATTCAAATTATTCTATTAAAACAAATAAAATTCGATTACCCCTCATTTCTTACTATTCAATACTTATTAATTAGGGTTAAGATAGATATCACAAAAATTCTAAGAATTTTTTTGAATTATTTACCTTTTATAATTAACACATATACATGTAATATAAATAAAGAGGAGGGGTGCAAAACCAAAACCATACACCTAAACAAATATAGATTAAACACTGTACATATGAAGAATGGGACCAACCAACTTTGAATTGGTTGAAAATGTTAAGAGAGACCCCACTTTTGGTATAGAGGGGGGCAAAGACAAGGTAGGATAACTGTATCACATGACTTTATTAGTTGGAAGCTCAGCTTCCCCATTGGAATGGGGTGGATCCATGTTCAAATTTCAAATTTTCCAATATATATAATTAGAAAAAGATTGCATTTTTAATTAAAATGAAAGAGGTGAATCTTCTAGTCTACATGCCTTCATTGTTTAGGTGCATTTAGCTCCAAAAAAAAAAAAAGAAAAGAAAAGAAAAAAAGAGAAGAAGAAGAAAACACACACACTGAAGCCCATGTGACCTTCTATGCTTGACATCACTCTTTTCTCCATTTCTTCCTCTTGAAAATGATTTGTCAACCACTGACCTCCCCTATCATACAGTTTCATACAGTCAATTTTTTTTCCTTCTTGCATTTTTAATATTGTGGTTGGACAATTTGAAGCATATACATCTTTATATATGCTGTTAAGGCATCTCTGATGCATTTTACGACTCTTTCTTTAGTTAATTTAGAAAAATTGTTTTCATTTAAGGTCGAATTATCAAGGGGAGAATTCTATGCAAGATAGGGTAGACCAATAAATGAGGTGCTTGAATTTAGTTTAATTGTTCATAATTAAAAGTAATGATGAAATTTTAAAAATCATTGAACCCATCCCACCACACCATACTAAATCTGCTACACTCAGTGGTGTGGCCATCCACATATATTCACCCATACATATGTGTAGATGTGTGTAACTGTATGGTATGGTGTTTATTATATACGTTGCGTTTAACATAGTCATATGAATTTTTGTTAGGCAAAAAATCAAACCACATAAACACTAATTATATTATTTTTTTAAAATTATATATTCACTATAATGCTAATAGTTGATGAGACCCATTAATTCTAACTTGTACAAGCATGAAACTGCAAAAAGTTGTGTGGTATAGGTTGTGTGTATGGGCAATCAGTAACAGCTTGTCATCTGATGATGGATGTGCGTTTGTTTCTAAATCAGTAACAGTATGGCCTTTCCCAATATAACACTATTTTTCGAAGAGAACAAATTGGAAAATAAATAAAATAAAAATCACAAAGGAAAAAAGTTTTACAAAATAATAATAATAATATGGGCAATCATATTTTGCATTTTTCAATATAATTTCGATTGACAAGATTTATACATCATTTTTCTAAGCAGATTCAATTCACAATAGCTAGAGCTTCATGCATCTACATAATTAAAACTGTCTAATTAGTTAAAAAGATTCACAACTGATAGTCTACATCCAAGGAAAGTTAGTTTGATGTGAATACGGTTTCAAAGAATAAAAAAAAAAGATTGAAAAAGAAACAGAAAAGAAAATTCTCCATAAGCATTGAGTGTAAGCAAGAAACCGAAACTTTTTGACAGATATCTGCCTCAAGAAAGTGAAGCTATAAGATTCTGAAGGTACTATTTAGTCATACAGATATTGAGCCATGAGTGGGCATTGGAAAAACATAGAAAGATGCTCAACAATGTTGCTTGAAATAGCACAATGTCTAAGGTAGCGTTTGGCCATGATGTCTAGTATCATGTATATATAACAACGATTTGACAGAAAATGTTATCGAGTTGCCTGTTCAAACACCACTTATAGGGAATTTTGAATAAGAGATTTGGCAACCTACAATCGAAGTCGTTACTCAAGAGTATTTCTCTTGATTATTCCACACAAGTAATCATAGTAGGCATCTGTATCAATCACAGCTCTGGTTCGTTATGTGTTGCAACTGTGATACGCAAAGGGGGATTCTGAAATGACAAATGACTAAACTATGTTGCCAAAAGTATGGATCTTTCACCAGCAAGTATTATTCAAGATCGGCACTATTATTACATCCCTAAGATGTAAAAAGATGCAAATATTTTTTGCTAGATCTCATGTGAATTACAATAACAATAAACCTATATCAGACCTACGCTTTTTTGCCCATCTCCCAAATCAGACCTATCAATTTGCTATATGCTTCTTAATGTACCAAAATACGTTACTATAAATTTCCCCTCTCAGGAAAAAAAAAATGAATGAATGTGTGGAATCTCATCTGTCTGATAGAAATAATATGTGCATGCTCGTGCTCCAGGTTGTATGATCGTATACAAGTGGTAGTTGTCTCATCCGGGAACTATTGGCAAGTTTGAATCTCCAGGCAAAATTGATCAACCAAAATGGAACCCAGTTGATTTATAGGAACTGCTTGAAAGAGTTGGAAGCTTGTGAACTGCAATAACACCAGCTGCTAGGGCACAAACTGAGGCTAAGACAAATGCTGGTATGTTACCACCACCAAATAAAGCATCCCATGGACCGGCACCAAGGGAGACAATCATCTAAAGAGAGGAAAAGTTTCATCAAGCTTACCATATTTGAAGAAGAAAAAGTTGATGTTCTACTATAATAGATAGCAGCACAAAACATTAGGTTATCAAGATAGCTATATTGTTGGTTATCAGGAGAACCATTCATTATTATAACTAGGCAAGGATGACAATAGAGAAGCATAGCTGTAACTACCTGAGGTATCACAATGGCAAGATTTAGAACTCCGATCGCCAGTCCTGAACAAAAATACAGATTTTGCATTCAAAGAAACAGATTTTCAAATAGCAGAGAAAAGAAAAGTAGACAGTGTTCATACCTTGTCCACCTCCTGAATCAGCAGTCAACTCAGCAGTGACAGAAAAGGGTACACTATAAGTGATCTGCAATGTAAGTTAAAAGCATCAGCAGATAAACTTTGGGTGGAAATATTATGTCTTTAAAATGGAGATGAGCAGTTCAATACTCATCCTTTTCTATATAGAAAGAAAATAACACATTAAATTTGTTATTAAGTACAACATCAAAACACTTACAGCAAGAGGAAGGCCAAGAAGAGCAAAAACAACCAAAGAGGCAATCTTAGTAGTTCCATTTGCACCAACGACATGTTGAATCCCATCAGAATATTGTCTCACAGATATCAAGCTAATAATAGCAGTACCAGCCATGCAGACAAACACGATAAAATTGCTACTAGCCCAAACTAGTCTAGCTCCAATCCACTGGCACATCGGTTCAATAAAGAAGGAGCTGATGCCCAGAACAACCTGCAATCAAAAATAAATGGAAAAAGTTCAAATACAGAAGCGTCAAAATAGTAACACAATTACAAGATGTATTAACCTGCCAGATACAAAGCATAATTCTATGTAACTCTCCTAGTGCTTGCAACTAGGATCTATAAAAAGTAAAAACTAACGGTCTAACGGTGCTTGATTTTGAGTTCTTACAGAATTCAATAGCAAACCAAATGCACCTTCTCTGACACCTTGATTATAAGCTTGAATTTCAGCAGCCTCTCCTTTTGGGTCACCATGAAAAACTTCTCTCCCCATCCAATCAGTGTCAAAGAGAAAAAAGGGAAACCAGGACAACTAATTGGAACAGGAAAATGATGAAAATTAGACAACAGGAAAATCATAAAAGTGACAATCAAACAAAGCAATTTGTTAGACGCAGCTACAGGACCAAATTTAAAAAAAAAAAAAAAATCTAAGAAAGCACATACCCAAGTCAAAGCCATGACTAGCAGCACTGAATGCATAGCCGGAGGTAAATGGCGTAAGCTGGTTAGCAAATTAACCAAAACTGCCCCAGGGCTGTCAATAAAACTGTCATCGTTGTTTTCCAGATTTTTTTGTTCTTCAGTCCTATCACCATTATCCATTGTATAATGCCCCTCAGACTTTATTTCTAATGCATGGTTGTTGAGTTCTGTATCATTTTTTGTATCATTTTTTGAATTTGAAAGGTTAGATCCATTTAGCTGACGATCATCCAACAGAGGAGCAGAATCTGCTAGACGGTGCGGTTGCTTTGGCATCAACGGTACTTCCTTCGCAAAGTATAGGGTCACAAGCGTACACAGAGCAAGGAAGACCTATATAGGACTCAGAATTTAGAATTGCATATCATCTAATAAAGAATAGGTGAATTTACAGCTTATAAAAGCGATATGAATTTCTGTTAAAAGTATTTTTCACACAAAAAGTGCCAATTACAAGTAGTGTAAAAGGAATAACTCTACCCATAAAATCCAAAAACCAAACACCAATTGGCACATTCTGCATCATATTAACAGGCTGATAAAGGAAAATCATGTACAAATTTGCTCATATATAGCCCAAAAATAGACCAGGCTGAAATATGAAAGGTGATGTAAATTAGTCGATTCTCATATCATCAACGAAAGTGAATCGAACTTTAGGGACAGTTTGACCAAATGTTATCTGATTTGTCTTACTTCCTCTGTCCCAAATTTATAGCTCTCATTTTCTTTTTCAGACATCCCAAAATAAGACTTTATTTCTTAAAATGAATTTTTTTTCGCAAATACTCATATATGATGTGACACTACCAATCCCCAACATACTTTTAAGGGCAATAGTGTAAAAATACACATATCTTAAACCTTTTCAACTTTTATCTAAAACTCCGTGTTGGGTCATAGTCTTGGGACGGAGGGAGTAGAAAGAAATGAAAATTTGATTAAAGATGGGCAGTGAATTGTCAGCAGCAGTTACCATTCACAAGCCACTTGATCTATAACAAGTAGACAACATCTTGATAATAAGTGGTCTCAAAATATCATATATGAAAGCATAGGCTCCTACCCAACCAATTACTCACCACTGCAATTAAAAATGCTGCTTTGAGATTCCCACATGGTTCACAGCAAGCTCTACTTGTTAAAAACGGAAACCATCTGCTCACAAACACAAATAAATGTATCAAATCAGTAAAAGACTAGCTTATCAAATAAGGATTTATATAATTCAAGCATAATGGTTTACTATGATATAATGAAAATCAAATACAATGTGATGTTTGCTAATTATATGATCTCATGGTAATAACGGAAGTCCGAAGTAGTATATCAAATTAGCATCAAACAGTATGTGAAACATTATTATTAAAAATCACCTGTGCCAATTTCCACTAGCACCAGAAGAAAATCCTAGAATGTTTCCAACAGCCATCCAAGAACAAAATACGGCATTCGCCGAATTTCTCTGATTGGGACCTACAATTGGATGATGAAGATATATTGATTATCCATTAAAAAGAGAATGGATGCTTATTGAATGATATGTTCATAGGAAAAAATTTAAGCTGGACTCAGTAATTAAATAAAAATAAAAGGGCTGATGGTTTTCCCCTTGTTTTCCTTATCATGGATCCACATCAGTGGATGTTGGAATGGCGAGAAGTTAACAAGCAAGGGAAAAAGAGCCTAAAACCATAATATCGTAAAAAAGGAAATGCTGGTGAAAGAATCTTGCAACAAAGTAAATTTCTAGCTTCCTAGCTTCACTGTTCAATGGGATTATTGGTGTTTTAGACATTTAGGAAATCAAGTTCATGCTGATCCAAACATGTCAGCCCAATTGATGAGGTGGAGCAGAGGAGAAGAAAATAGATAGAGGTGCAGTGATGATTTGGTGGGGAAGAAATGAGAAGAGAGAGAGAAGATTGGGAGGTGCAGTTTTTTATTTTTCTGATTATTGATTTTTAAAGCACAAAATAATTGAAACTCCAGAAAAAATGGATGAACAATTTTGAAGTGTTATCCCTCATTCTCTCTCAAGAACATAATGTGCAAGTAAAACAAGTATTTTCCATCTGTGGTTTTAGTGCATGACATTAAAAGATGTAAACTGGACCTACTCTCAAAGTTATTATTGAAGGTCCAATTTATATTTATTCATTGTTTTGTGGCCAAAAAAAAATCGCATCCTTTTCTGTTCAGGTGATGTACAAGAACAGGGGAGGCATTACCTGATAAATCAGCCAGGAGAGCTCGAGCTGGACCCTACAAACAATTAAAACAATTATTTTTTTGTTTGTAGATTAAATTGTAGTAATTGAGAGTTCCCTCACATGTAGAACAATACGAATTTTTAAAAATTCACCTGCACAGTGTTGTTTGCAAGGTCCAGCATCCAAAACCCAATTATAAAGACAATAGCTGCCCTGGTGCGAGTACCTTTAAATGTGCTGCATTTTGACGAGTAGTTCAACATATCTTTTGCATTCAAAAGAAGAGAAAATGAAACAGAATAAAGACTGAGAAGTTGAAAAAACCTGCAATGCTCTTTTGTATCCCCTAAAATGTAACCAATGTCTGCAGAAAACCCGATTATTATGACCTATATTTCACAACTTAGTTTAGCTGGTATGATCAATAGCCCTCAACCCAAAAAAACACAAACATGAAAATCACAGTATACGTACCGCGACAGAGATCATTAGAGATCCAACAAAAATAAATGGCCTCCGTCTACCATATTTTGAAGAGCATTTATCACTCCATATACCAACACAAGGTTGAACCTGAAAGGCAAAGAATGACAAAATTATCCAAGAAATGGGTACTAACAAACATAGGTTGGAACCATGAAGTGAACTTCTCATTTTAAACATCCAGTTACAAATTTTGTCACCAAACAAGTTAAGTCTTTTTTGTTCCCAATTTCTCTTATCTTTTTCAGCACTTCAATACCCGCTAGATCTGAATTGAATGTTGTTATTGCATAAAATAATAATATAAATTCAACAGTCCAAATTGTTCCTTCTTCAGCAAATAAATTCCCGGTGGAAAACCAGAAATTTGAATATGCCACTGTGACAACTTATTGTATTGGAAAAATTGATTCTCAATTTCTCTATTCCTGCTAATCCAGATTAACACCATAAACCTCAATAGACAGTAAGCCTGCTTTCTACACAACCAGGCAACCTCAAAATCAGGCAAATAAATGTCCTGCCAACATAATTATATTTGAATCATGTAGAAGGAAAATCCATAGTACATTAACTATCCAGGGAAACTGCAGCTCAATTCATCTATTAGAAGACTAATACACAACAAGCCATAGTAAATATTTGGTTATGTCACTACACTACACCCCCAGCAAAATACTTATTTATTATTCAAACACTTTTTGGTGGAAAAGAAACAGGGTATTGGAACTTAGAACTAGTGTCCAGCACAGGAAATACCTCATATTTTTAGAATCCAACTTGAACCCTTAGGCACAAGAAAAACTAGAGAAACACAAAAGTTTTATAAGCGCTATTTCTAGCAACCCTCACTCTAGCACAAAGTATGAACAAACACGAGGGATAGAGAGTACTCATGACTTAAGAGCTACTTAGATAAGCCGAATGCAATACATGGTGGTGACATATAGGAAGAAAAAAGTATCAAGTGGCATAGGTTGACCCCAGAACAAGAACTATAAGAGCTTTTTTTTTATAGTGACAGTGGCATAAAGCAGGAAACAAGATCAACAATGTGAAAACAAAATTTACTATAAAAAGAAGAAGAGGTGCAAGTCCACAGTTTCTTGCTTCAACGATGTTTCTGCATCTTGACATTCCACCGTACCATAAGGAGCAATTTCTCACACCAAGATCGATACAAAAAGCCAGAAGAGTTTCTCATTGTTAGTCTCAATATCATTCAAACATACTTCATGTGTATGATTACATAGTAGATGTAAAAGCAATCAATTATCAGAGCCCACCAATTTCATTCATGACATTACCATCACAATGTGCAAATTTTCCAATAATCAGGATTTCTGTGAGTGGAGAACAATTCGACACCCAAGATAAATCGACTCTCAAAGAGGATAGTACACATTGTAAGGAACAAGGAAAAAGCTTTAGCAATCAAATTCTCAACTATTCAGATGTTTGGATATATGCTTGGAACTGCCCATTTGTTGGTGTACAACTCAATGAGATCAATGGAACAACTTGCAATTAAGCCTCTTTGGCTACATTAAGACATAATTAAAACTTAAAGCTTTAAAAGTTGAAAGAAAATGTTGTTACCACATACCACAAGGCCTGTTATGGGACCACAGAGCCATATAAAAGAAGAAAATTCATGTCCTATACCAAGTGTCTGCACAAAAACAGAAGGGAAAGGTCAACCAAATAGGAAAACGGAATGCATAAACATAAACAAATGAATTCTTGTGTATACAGAAACTGATAGACATCCAGCGGAAACACCTTCAACTCAATAATTCACAACACAGTGCAAAAATGTTTAAGCAAGCACAGTTTATTTCAGAAGACATTCTTCCATGTTAATTCTTTTAAGCAACGGGTAGTTAAAAGAAATGAAATATGCGACGACGAAAAAAAAAGGAACTATCATATAAAGCCTGACATAACAAGGGATTTTTCTTAATTGAATAACTTTTGAGCCCATTTAGCTCTTGACACCAAACTAACAAATACTTGCCACAATTTACTGAATTTTGTGACAGTTTTTTATTTTAGCACAAAATATGATGCTCCTGAAAATTTCAGTCCCGATACAGCATGGCAACATTCATTCACTTGTACGAGTGTAGGACAAGATTATCAACTGCTAGAATTTCATCATACAAATCAGTTCCACAGTTTACTTTTGAACAAGTATAAAACACAATTAACAAAAAGAACTTCTTAAAGTTTTCAAATAAATTGAGCATGTCGGCAGGAACAGACCAAGTAAGGAGGCAAATTTTATATGTGATTTTCTTAGAAATGTATATCTCGTTTCCCTTATTCTATATCTTCTTTGGATAATAGACATAGAGTAATTAAGCAATGCTTCTCACCACCACCACCACCCCTCCCCTTCTCAAGTCGACAGTAAGTAACAATGTCCTTCTCCGATAGGGATTGTGATTTTCAACAATAATTGACAAATAATAAAAGAATTAGGGGCATATATTTATATCATTTAAATGTAAACATTCCAATAACGCTTCAATCTTTCTACATTTTCTTTAATAAATTTTTATGACAAAACTTCAGGGTTTAGCATTGCGCAAACAGCATCAAGCATCTATTCAATAAAAACAAGTGCACTCAAACATACTAAAGTCCAACAAATCTACCACACCTCACAGCATCAAGTTATGCGCTTCTAACGCACAATTAAACTCGAATTACAGACTTAAGTCGGCCCGCATTTACCTGAATATAAGGAGTGAGGAGGGACAGCTGAAGGGCCCACCCGAACTGTACCCCGGCGGCCACCGTACAACTGAGGATCAGCGTCAATAAGCTGCAGTGATTCGGCGGCGCTTGATGCTGATCAGAATCTGGCGGCGGATCTCCACCACCTGATAATCCCGGCAGAGACGATGAGTTATGGATCTGTAGAGAGCCCCTTTGCTCCGAGTCGTCGGCGGCTACTAATTCCACTTCCTGCTTCAAGTTTTTGTACGGCACTCGGATCGAAACAGCATCCATTTTTCTGTGAAATTATTCTGTTAATTTACATAAGCAAAGTGAATTTGAAATTGATCTGATGAATTCAGAGGGTTTTGAAAATGTGACGTATAGTGTAATTTGTGAAAGTTTTGGGTGAAAAAAAGAAATATAGGAAAATATTACAGAGGAAAAATTGGGCGGGGAGTAACGATGAATTATGTTAAAATTTGGCGTGTGATTGTGGTTTGTGGGAGTTGAGATGCGTTACGGTGTGTAGCAGGTGCATGTGAAAACGATGAATTGTTGGTTTTTGGGGCTGAACGGATCCGGGTTAAAGGGTTAAGGGTACCTATCCGACCTTATGAGGATTTGGTTTCAGAGACGACTTATGAGCAAGTTATTATTTTTTATTTTTTGAACTGAATTAGTAGTTGTCGTACTAGGTTCTCATGTGTATAATTTTTTTATTATAATGTAAGTTTCCTCATATTTTATCTTATGTATGAAATATTTGCAAATTATATTTAATGATTACGAACCATGTAAGTCGCAGTTTGAAATAAATTGATAATTTTTTTTTAAATTTTTAAAATTCACTCAAATAAAATACGATATATTCATAAAACATTAAAATTTTGTATTTATTTTTCATAAATAGTAATGTGACAAAATTTCATAAATATTTTTTTTAATATAGCGATTTACTTTTGAATTTTATTTTTACTTTAATAAGATTATACTATACTAAATTATTATTTTTTATTTTCAATACATATATGTAAATTTACTAAATAAAGTAATTTTTATTGATAATATTCACAAGTAAATACATTATTTTTATAAAATAATTAGAAATTTTGTACCGTGAATATTAGTGAAGATTTCATTATATAGACACATTTTTGTGAAATTTGTTTTAAATTATCTTAAATAATATTCAAATTATGAATTTTAACAGAATAATTTTCGAATCCCAAATTTGATACTATGATTTGGAATATTTTGAAAGTATATGAACTAGAAATAAATTTGATATTGCATGTGAACTATGTTCAATTCTAAATATTTTTTTGAGTGGATTTCATTCAAGTATTTTGCCTTCTCTAGACATTGGGCTTAGATAGAAAACCGGGTTGAGACTGACTGGATGAGATATTGAATATGGATTACCCAACGGAGCAGGTTATGGGTTGGCTAAACTTACCCGGAACAATCTCTACAGTGCAGAAGGCACAAGTTTTTGTTCCTAAGCAAGTGGAATGACGTGGCTTTTGTTGAGTGGTTTAATTGATGATTGCAACAACAGGATCAGGAGAACGGGTGCAGATCATCAAACAATCCAATTTTGACTTGAAAGCTACATTTGACTTGTTGTTTTGAAGTCTGGTGTGTAATTAAGAAAATTGAATCCTTAAGAGTGAGGGGTGGCTTCTTGACAGAGGAAGCGTGAGGGCACCGACAGATAGGTGGACACGAGGACTATTTTGAAGGTTCATAGGAAATTATTTGGGCACAGCCTGAAAGAATTAATCATGTTGTCTGTGGTTGATTTGATACGGTCCATTTTTAGTTGGAGCATTGGCGGGTTTTGATGGCTGCAATTTTTAAAATTGGATTGTACTGGTAGATTTAATCAAAAATTAATGATTGATTTGATTTGTTTTATTGTTGTTTGAATTTTAAAATTTATAATATGTATTTTTGATTGATTGTTTATTTTTATTTTATTTTTAAATTTAATACATAATAATTAATTTGTTATATTAATTTATAATAAAAATTTTAAGAATACATAATTTAATTTTAAATTGATTAAACTCCGATTAATTTTATCACCGATTTCATTATAAAAACACTGCCTATAAATTTACAGGACAAATCCTAACACGTCACCCATTTTAAAACAGTCAGATCTTTCAATAATTAATTAAAATTCAAACCGTGAAGGAGACAAAGGAAACTAATGGTAGACATTCTATTCAGTTACCAGAAACGTAATAGGAAATGTAAGTAAAACCTTTGATCATCGCACAGAAGTTCCTATAAAAATGGAAAAATACCTTACTGAGTGCAGAACAACTGCATTTCCTAAAGATCGAGAAGATTTGCTGGCAAGAATTTTGAAAAATAGAAGAAGATGATTCTCAATCAGCAATGAGAAGACTCATGTTTATATGCATGGCAAGCAAAGATACTTCTCTTGGTAGCATGTTCGTCTAATGGGAATTGTTATAAACACAAGATTGAGTCCTCTCAAGTAAATTAACCACTTTAAGAGCAGAAGCACTGTCCCACAGGATGTTATACACTATAAAATGGGATGACGAGGGCTGACAAGCCAATCTCCACTCATCTACAAAGGTAAACTTGCAGCGACATCTCTGCTAAGAGAGTAACACAACTGCTTATGATGGCTAAATCTATCTCATATTGACACCATGTATATACACACACACGAGGAAACCATACCAACAACAGCTAATGAAATGCTACATAGAATAAAACCCATGTAGGCCAAAATCTTCATTTGTTCACATCATGACTACCCAAGTCGGCAGCAACTTGAGCAGCTCTGCTTAGAGCACCCGATACCCAAAGAGCTCCCTTAGAGAAGTAACTACTATTAACGACAGCATTTGCTGCAGAAAATGCAGTCCTTCCAGTTGCAGAGACAGCTGATTTCGTAGCATCGGAAATATGGTACCTTTGATCCACAGATCTGGCTGCTTCAACCCCAGCAAATATCTTATCAGTTAGCCCGATTCTTTCACTCAACTCTGCAACCTTGGCTACTGCAGTTGCTGATACCTGATGAGATTCATCGAAGGCTTTTGCCTTGCCTAATGCATCTTTTCCCAGTACATATCCTTTAGCTACCATTGTTTTCACCACATCTTGAGCCAAAGACACAGCTTCCCCAGCAGAAGGAACAACCCGCAGGGATTGAGAGTCCTGTTGATATCGGCAAACCAAATAGTTATATTCAAACCAAGATCATCTTATAATTGTAGATATTATCAAACTGGATAGAAAACGGAAATTACGCTTGTGCTACTTTCATCTTCAATCCTCCATGAAGAAAGATTCCAGAGATCATAGTCATCTTCATAATGTCCCCATCGGGTTATGCAAACAGGTTGATCCACAATGGTAGCTCCCTAATATAAGCATTCAATTCAACATATAAAACTCACAGGAAAACAAATCACTGAAAACAAAGCATGTGAATAGATAAAGATTCAAATAACCACGCACAAGTATGCTGAACACACACAAAACTATGGAATGTCAGTATTGATCCCAAAAATGACTGAAGGCATTACATGTCATTACCAACAAACTTAATGATGCTGATATAGGATTTATGCTGTGTGTCTGTGACTTCCTCAAGCAAATATCAAAATGAAGTTAGCAAAGACCAGAGTCGCGTTAAAAAGATGAATGTATTTTATAATTGAAGGCCCCTTGGCTTTCTTCTGTTCTGAGTATATGACAACAAAAATTTACTATGCTAAGTCAGAACTAGAGAAAAATTTTGAGTAAGAAACACAGTTACAGGCATCAATTTAGGCCTTTAGATTCAATTTTAGCAGTGGGAGAATCCCTATGCAATTAATATCAGCAACCTAACAATGAAGGGAAGCTCTTACTAATCCAATTGTTGTATGGCTGTTTGCTTCTTCCAGTTTTTGATGATTTACCTTTGGTTGCCTACGCTTCCTGCTCTCTTAGCAAAGGGTATTGATGTCTATTAAGAAGTATGGGCTTCTCGGCTAATGGGAGTTAAGGAGGCTACCCTTAGGCTCATTTACAGGCATCAGATGTCAAATCTTTGATCTACGCTGGATTATTTATTAGCCATTACTAGCAAGATAGAACATTTACAAATTGACTTACACTGAGCAGGACAGCAGTTTCCAGAGCATGAGGATTTTTGAATGTCACATAGGCTGTGCATGCATATTCACCGGCTCTGTAAATTTTCGTCAACCACAAAAAGCATATCCATTAAGGTAATGGCAACTAGTAATAAAACAATGACATTCAGAAAATACAAAGAACGCTTGCCAAAAGTTTTAGCAATGATCTCAAAGAGTTCATGCAAGAGGGGTTAAGTTTATGCTATTCATAGAAAAGGTCCAGTGACTCTACTAATTACTGTGCATGGACAAATCGCAACATCAGTCTATTGTGCAGGTTGAGATGATAGATGGATTTTGAAGTCACGAGTGTCAATCAGGGGAAAACTCCAGTAGCTACTTTCATGCAAATCTATAATTCTCAAGATATTTTAAACTCATCGATAGTCCTGCACTCTCATTATTAATTACATTCCTTTTAGCTTCTTTCCCATAGTCTTGTCTATTGTGTTCCCAAAACAGATAAATTTAATGAAATTAAGAATATAAAAAATTAAAAATTAAAAAAATATTACACGATCATATAGAACCTGCAATTTTGCAAAGGAATAAAGAAATGATAGGTTTTTCTAGCTATTTTTTCTTCACAATCTCAATGAAGGAGGTTGTTGGGTATGTGAGAGCATTATGGAGGGAGGAGAACATAAACTGCTTTTACTAAAAGCAACAAGCAATTTTAAGTTTGAAGGTAAAAAACTCAAAAAAAAAGAACTTATGAAAAATGCTTTTGCGTATGGATAAGTTATGTGGACACACAGCTCACAAAGGACCAACAGAAAAGCATACAAAGTAATGTGGTCGTATTGTATGGAGAGTACCTGACAATTTCGACATGTTCAATTGCACCACAGAAAGCGAAAAAATCATAGACATCCTTCTCAGCCACATTAGGAGACAAACTTGTAACTTCTACAGTATAACCACTTGGAGTCATTTCTGTGAAAAAAAAGTATCCTGGAAAAACAAAGCAATTAATTAATTGCCTGATTACAACATTCTTAGAAACATTAGCCCTCTGTCTACCAAGTAGCCAACAATTTCATATCCAGAACTAAAGGACAGAGTTTACATTTCAAGTTGTTCTGAAGTTAGATTAATATAGCTTGCTCGCATAAATAAAACAACTATTAACTTATAAAAAAAATGTAGCTTTGCCAGAATCCTGGACAAACGAATGTACATGGAATTATTTTCTCATTCAATTCACTAATGAGATATTTGCAAGAATCCCAGCCTATGGCAACATATTAGTAATGATGGTTTACATGCAATTGTGTTTCCCAGTCAATTGATTCCTGGAAAAATTATTAATGAGAAAAATAGATATGTTGCACAACTAAGTGTTATTTGATCTTAAACAAGCCAATTTCCTGGACCCAGACTTGGCTATCGTGCCTGCCTCCATTGCTATGATAAGCAAACACAATCATTGGAAAATCTGATCACAGTTGATACAGGTTTCACCTAACTGATTTTTAAACCAATCACAGCCAATAAACTAGAATTTTTATCCATAAGTTGATTTCTTGCCCACAGCAATATTTTTCTTCAAATGCATTACATAATCAAATATACACTCTTGATCAACAGGTCTAGAAAATTTAAATGATGCATGGCCACCGCAACATATATTCCTATTTCTATTTCATCATAATTTTCCTAAAAACAATTATTAAAGGATTACATAATCCAGTTTTGGCCTAAATATTATGAAAGACAGGACCATTAGAAAGATACTAACAGCTTCAACATATTAACTCTATAGATAAATAAAAAGACACATAAACATACACGTCTTAATATTCTTGTACACCCAATCTAATTTCTCGACCAAAAATCGGCCAATTAAGAAAAATTCCCAACTCAACAACTGAAAAAAAGAAAAAACTAAAATCTAAAAATCAAACCATTAACGCAAATTATACCAATCATTTATTGTAAACAAGAAAGTTTAATTACAAAAAAATCACGTTTAAGAACTGAAATATGGCAACCGAAAAAAATTGGTCCAATTCGAAAAGGCTCATACAGAAGCTGTAGTTTTAACCTGAGAATATCAAAATACACACATTTCATGATTAAGAGTCAATGAATTATTGTGTTTAACTTTAATTTTCAAGAAAAATAAAAATAAATACTTCAAAGTACCTTCTTCCCGATTACCAAATTAGATGAGAAGTTTGGGTGGATTGAAGATGAAGCTTCGTGAAGAAAAAGACAGTTGAACTGAGTGCGAAGAGTTTGATTTGCAGCAGGGGTGTCTAGTAACGTTTTCATTTGGGTCCCTAGACTTTTGTTTATTTTGTATTTTGTCCTTCAAAATTCGAAAATGTTGCTCGCTTAAGTAATAAATTTTCAAAAAATTTATATTACAAACAAAAAAATAATAATAATAATTTTCATGCCCTTATTCCATCTTGTGTTTTCAAACTAAAGTACACTATTGAAAGAGAATAACTTGACAATTTTGAAATAGTTAAGCAAAATTGTATTATTTTCTGTGTATTTTGGATAAAAATTTGATCAAAAAAATTATAAAACATTAATAAATATATGATTATCATCAGTCATTCCTACTAGTACAATAGTAACCATTGGCTCAAAAATGATTGTACTTTAAGAAAATTTAATTTCTTTTTGTTTTTAATATCCATGCTTCAAAATGCATATTATTTATTTACATTGATTTGAAAGGGGAGAAAAAAATTATGGGTATTGAATATGTTGGTATATATATATATATATATATATGACCAATCGGCAGGGACTTGAGCTCGCATGAACGTGAATAAAATTAGGTCAAATGTAGATAGAAGGAAGCCATCAAACGTTTGAAATACCAATGACTAAACATTTTATAATTAACTACTACGTACTTTGTAATAAGAAAATGGCCTCTAACTCATGTAGAGAATGTGTTAAAACTTCTTAAACACTCATGGTTTATTTCACTGGTGCTGTCAAATAGTCATGATATTCTTTTTGTGTATGTATGTGTGTGTATATGGATAATTGAAGTTCTAAAGAAAATATATAATTTCTGTTTTTTTTTTCTATTGTAATTTCCTTTAATGGAAACATACACAAGGGTTAGATTTCTTTAGGTTGTATATTTAATTTCCTATAATCAAAACAAATTATTATAAGAATTAAGTTAATTATAATTATATTTACTTTAAAATAGTTAAATTATTAATGTCTCCCATCTCAATTTTATAATTATAAAGATTTTCCTTCTAAGTTTAACACAGTTACAAAACTTAATTACCCTACCATTAGGGTTCTGGATGAACAATAATGACATCAGCAAAAAAGTTAATGAACTCCACATTTCACTCTTGACCCAGTTATAATCATATTATGCTGACCAATTTAATACTCTTTGTAAGATTTAAAATTTAAAGCGGGGTATAACTATAACAATTGTATATATAAAAGGAGAAAAATATGATGAAACACTATTCCAAAAATATAAGTATTGGATGGAAAAATAATAATATTTGAGACCAAAAAGATTAGTCATAGGTAGCTTTTTTTTTTTTGCCCTCCATACACACACACACACACACATATAATAGACTAATAATCACTCTTATATTTTTCAATGAAAAATGACATACTCAAATACTTTTTCTAGTTCTAGTGGTGTAGGATTGAAATAATAAAAGAAAGAAGTGGTTTTAAAATATAATTAGACTTAATCTTATAGAAAATTAATTAAAAAAATTATCTCTATTTTTCATTTATTTCTTATGATTTTTTTTTTCTATTTTTTCTTTCTCTCAATTCTTTTTTTCTTTTCTGGCCATGTTTTTTCTCTACTTAAAAATGACAATGGGGAAGATGAGGATAGACGAGGGTGGTGCCAAGTTGGGAGAAAAAGAAGATGGGGTCAGGAGAGAGCCACAGGAGCAAGAGTGAGAGAGAAAGGTGAGGGATGCAGCGAGGAGAAAATATTGGGTAGCAGACGGGAGAGAAAATGAGGGGAGGGACAAATGGAGGAAAAGAGGAGATAGGTGGCACTGGAAGGAAGAGACATACATGAGACAATGATGGTGGAGGGAGAGGAGGGAGAAAGATAGGGAGGAAGGGAAGGGAGGAGAAAAAGGAGCGAGGTGGGAGGGAGAGATCAAGAGAGATGAGGGGATGATGGCAATGGAGGTGGAAGAATGTATATTTGGGATATTATATAATGGGTCATTTTTAATTGAAATAAAATAATAAATAATAGAATTGAGTTTATTTTACGAGTTCAATCAAGATCAAAACACTCTCTATAATTGGGAGGCAGAGGGAAGGAGGCAAAAATGATATTTTGAATTATTTATATAAATAAAATTTAATTGTAGAATATTATGAGGACATAGCTTCACTACAATACACGCCCTTTCAAATATATAAACAATACATATCAAGAAACTCGGGATAGAATGGTTATTTAATAAATTGATAATTTAATCATTTTTTTAACTTTTTAAGTCGAGACAAAATAGTTAATTCATGAGATTTTTTAATGGAGCAAACTTACAAGATATATTTATGGAATATACAATGAAAAAAAATGATAATTGGCTATTTTTACTGCAAAAATAATATTAATTAATACTAATAATTTTATAATGTAGAATCAGAAATTATATGAATAATGTCCCACGCCAAATATTATCAACATTAAATGTCTAGTATCAATTTGAAATATAAATACAATTATGAGAGCTTATTTTGTTAATCATGCATTTGTTTATTTAGTTTTTCGTAGTATCCAATAATTACTTTCTTATATTTAAAATTATCAGTTTTTCTGCTGAAAATAGTATGGTAAGAAAATTAGTTGAATAGGTTTTTCTTTTACTTTTTACTTACGTTTACAAGACCTAGTTTGGTACGATAAGAAAAACAAAAGAAAATGATATGGAAAGCAAATTTGATTGTTTGGTTACTAGAGAAAATATCCTATAATTAGGAAAAACTCATTTTCCTCATAAAAAGGTTAAAAAAAGAGAGAGAAAAGTCTATATGGTGCTTTCTCCCTCTTCCCTGTTGTCTTCCTCATTGTTTTTCCTAAACAACCAAAAAAACTTGAGATTTTGTATTTCTTTGATTTTGTTTTCCTTTAATTATCGTAACATATTATTTTTCTGATAAAATCCTTAATCCAAACAAAGCGTTACTAAATCTTAATCCACTATTTTGGAATACTGTAAAAATTTTGGTTTTAGATTCTTTTGATAGAATCACACGTTGAGGAGACCCAGAACATTATAAATCTCATTTCTCTACTCTTCTTACACTACTAATTATTGTTTAATCACTACATCTACCCCTTTAATTTGTTTTTTTCTGGCAAAAAATTAAATTCTGATTAATTAACTATAACAAAGTATATAAATGTTATCCAAGTGACAAATATGAATCTACTAATTAAGGAGAAGTGTGTGTGTGTGTGTGTGTGTGCTTGTGAAACTTTACATGTTGATGGACAATCCATTAATAGAAGTTCTCAAAAACTTAATTGGTGATGGAGTGTCATGTTACACTATTACTATTACATCTGAGAGTAAAGAAAGACAAATATGGATAACTACTACTTGATCAAATATGATTCCCGACTCATATTATTTCACAGCCCACCATTGGCAAACTAGTGGGAGAAGCAAGCAAATGTAAGAAAAGGGTTTGTCTATTTTGCTAGTCACACTCCATTTTCAAAGCATCCTCATCCAAAGAACCAAATCAAAATTAATTCCCCAGCTCTCAAGGCAAGAAAAGAAAAACATCCACTTTATTCTAACTTGGCTGCTTTTGCTGTCTCACTAGAAGGAAAAAAGTATAGTAGTGTCAATGTTAAGTAATAATAAAAAAATATCATTAATTATATATATTAAGTGATAAGACTATATAATAGTTACAAGAATTGTAGTTAAATCAATACTATTGACAACACATGTACAATGATAACCTAGTAACAACCAAAAATAAAAATAAAATGTCAAAATCTTGTTATAAATCATTACGATAAATTTTGGTATTTTTATTGTTACTTTGTCGCTATACATGCATCAATAATTATTAATATAATAATTTTAGCATTATATGTTGGTCATGTAACCACAGTAAAACAATAGTTATTGTTACGTATATTAGTCATAACGTTTATATTGAGACTAATATTTTTTTATAATTTTTCAGCTTTTCATCATTGACATTTAAAAAACTGAAGTTCTCCCGTACATGCAATTTTTTTGTTCCTAATTTTCTGCTTTGAGGTCCCCAAAACAAAACCCTTGGTATGCTCTTAAGGGCCTAAACAGACGAGCAATCCCAGATTGCAAGAAGGAAATTCAATGCAATATTCAACGTCAAAGTTTTGAGCTCCTGATCCATGACACCTTTGATTCTTACAAGTATATACAATGTAAAAGTTTTGTCAATTAGGTTACTTACAAAATAAGTGCACTAATGCTGACTTTGTACATCTCAAATGCTGGAGTAGTTTATTTCATCTTTTTGTATTCTAGAATATTTCTTCTTAATCAACTTACCTATTTCATCTTTTTGTATTCTAGTAAATTTCTTCTTAATCAACTTACCACGCTCTGGATGTACATGAAGTAAAAGAGATAAAATATAAGTGGGTAAAAAATATTAATACATTTTCTAGTTAGGGACCTGAGCATCAATGGTTTGAATCCAAACCAAAAATACAAGAAATGGCCATCTTAATGTTAGTATGTTATCAAAAAAAAAAATTTTAAAAAAAAAAAAAGATATTAGTTGATTTCTCAATTTTATTCTCCAAGTGACTCGAAGCACATACATATGCATAATAGAGACTTTTCCAAAATTGGCATATCCATAAGTTTGGAACTCGAAATAGACCAATAACAAGTAGGTGCAAGCCCCTTTTTTATTTATATATATATGACATAACAAAAGGCAAAGCCTAATGCAATAATATTTATAAATAGGGATACCATATATAGCACCCAAATACCTAAAAGTCCTAAGTTGGCCTAATATAGTGACCAAACCCTAGACAACAATGAGAGCAAAAAGACATACAACCATAAACTAAGCTCTACTGTCACATTAACAAGCTCCTAATTATGGCTGCTTGAGCACTGTCACTGTCAGTCGATTCCAAAAGCTCCGATAGTCGATCGCTGAGATCGTCCACTTCTCTGTGCAAGCTCCTAATGTAGTTACAAGTTTCCTGCAGCACTTTTGAAGCTGAAACCTGCCACACAATAGTAATTATTTGTTCTCATTATTAATCGCTATAATTAAAAGTCGGGGCTAAGATAATAAAAAAAAACATACATCATACTCCAAGAAACAGACACACACACACACACTCTTTTTATCGAATATTGCTGCATACAAACATATGTACGCACTCTCACGTAATGTGGACTATCTTGAACAATATGTAGTGTGCAACATGCGAAAGAGGTTTTATTACACACACACACACACACATTATATATATATATATATATATATATGCATGTATGAATAAATATGCCTGTGTGTAGCTAGGGAACATTCGAGTCCCACAAAATAAATTGTGAATTAAATGAGGAATGTGGGCTTGCGGGCATATATAGCCTCAGGACGCGGTACTTATCCCTTTGTAAAGAAAATGAAGGCCACACAAAAAAGAAAAAAGAACTTGAATACAACGGAAATATTTAGTTTCATAGACAACAACACATAGTCATAGTATTTATACCTTGTCGGAACGCCTGTTGCGGATCTCAGGGATAAGCTGTTGCAACTTGGACACGAGATCGGCGATCTGATCATCACTTATCCTGGAAACCCCTGACTGCCTGGAACGCGATCTTCTGCTAGACATTGTCAGCTAGGTTACAAAGAATTTGAGTATGTAAAAATGGTTTGTCAGATTTTTTATTTTTTTTTTCTGTTTTGGAACCCTATAATCTGAGAAGGTGTTTCTTGATTGTGGATGAGCTAGAGGGGCAGGGAAATGGGAGTTAAATGAAGGGGGAGGAAGATAACTGTTGAGAGACAAGTTATGGACAGAGGGATAAGGAAGTCATGAAGAAATATGAAATGCAAAAAAAAAAAAAACAATGAAGGAGCAGTGTTGGAGGTGATGAAGACAAGTGCATGGGAGAAAGCAGTGGGCTATGCCTGTTTTTAAATAGAGAGTTTGAACCCTTTGAAGAGTGTGTGTGTGTGAGAGAGAGAGAGAGAGAGAGAGAGAGAGAGAGAGACACAAGTCCATACTGTCCTTCTCTCTGTGTTCCCCAACCTGCCAAACTGGGGTTAAGAGTTCAAGTGGGTTAAGCCAAATATGCTTGTTTATCAGAACTTTGCGGGCCTCTTTGTGTCAGTCTAAGCACGCAAGCCCATGTTATCTTATTATCTCCTCTCATTTAAATATTTAAGTACAAACAAATTATAATATTCATGCATTGTTTCGACTCAAATCACATAAATTTCAATATAGTTCAGAAAGAAAATTTAGGCGACTTATTGTTTCTTAAAATCTTGATTTGAGACAAAACTTAGATAACTAATTAAGGTGGTCTAATTAATTTTCATGTGTTATGTACTGAAATTTAGGTAATGTAGATCACCTCTTTAATTTGTTCCTAGCTGGTTGATATGTAATAAGAGGCTATACAAGGGATAGGGGTCACAAAAGAATGGCATTGTTGACCACTAGGTTTGATTAGATTACATGCACATTAATCAAAATATTTTGGGTCAGATCACACACGTGGTGTCTAGTAAACTCTGCAATACATTTGATTCGATTCCTCGTCTAATTAATCATAAATTAAGTACTTATGAATAATAATGAAGATGCCTTATAATTAACCTAAATCGCAACAATCAATACAAAATCCATGATCGTTAAAAGAAAATCAGGACAGTAAACAAATAAACGCCTTAAAATTACACGTATAAAAAATATTCTTCTCAAATTATAAGCATATCAACTATCAGCAAATCAATATCTATTCATCTAATATGACTGAATATCTCAGTCGGACATGAGGGTGAATAATGACAAGACTAGGAATAGCTCCTTAGTTGAAAGACTAAGGAACAAAGTCCGATCATACACTTGAAGCCAAGATAGGAGAGACATTTGATCGTCCTCCTCACTTTTACGACTAAGTGACAGAATCGAAGGTAGTAAAAAATACACATTACACCACAATTTTGAATCAGATGTCAATTTGCCTAATTTTGATTTTTGAGATCTGGTTCCTCATCTCTACCTAGTCATAAAAATTGGACACTTTTACTAGGAAGTATCGTCTTGTGAAATTTAAATTAAAAAAGGAAAGAAAGAAAGGATATATTCACTGTTCTTGTTTGAAAGGATATAAATTGTGGGGTGTGTGCGCGCCCGCCCGCCCGCATCGGGGCGGTAGACGGCCGCACGTGATGGGGAATATGGTGCACTATTTACCGGCGAGATTCCAGCCCCAGTTTTAAATTTGGTGAAAGTGCTTTGGAGTTTGAGGCAACAGATGCCTCGGCCCCCATTCCCAACCCCGTATTTATGTATATTTTGCTTCATTACACATACTATTTTTGTAATACCTATAGATGGGACCTCTTCTACTTTCCGTGCATCAAAACATAAAGTAAAAATTATTAATACTGAAATTAAATAAATTACTTAGGTGTTATTTGCGAATTTTCATACGTCAATACTTGAATTTACCTAACATGACACTTGAATTTACCTGACAGACGAATTAGATGAAAAGATCGTCTACTGTCAAAATTAGTCAGGTCAAGCGTGAATGTCTGAATTATAAAAAAAAAATTATAAATAATGAAATTAGATAAAATTTTATACTTCTAGTGTAACTCCAACTCCATATTTCATAATTATGGAGTCCTAAAACTCAATTTTGACTACTGACTCCTTATGGACCACTTTAGAGCAGTAAATAGGTTCCATCGCATTCAGATTTTCAAAAAAAGAGAATTTAATTTTGTCATGTTATATTGTCATACTCTAAGTGAGGAGTATTATATAATTGATCACAAAATAAATTTAAATATAATTGTCACATATTTGACCAATTTAGTCAAAACTAGATCAAGGTTCAAAGTTTTTCATCATTACACCATGTATAAGCACCGACCTCAATAAAAAAATATAAAATAAAATAAAAAAAGTATTACTATTATTTAAAATAACAAAATTATTATTTTAACCCATTTGAAAAGAATATTAGAAGATTGATTGTAATTAAGATGCTATAATGATCATGGGCATTGCCAACGCGTGTGACAGGCATGATTGCTGGATTTTAACATACCATATACTATATTTTTATTAATTCCATTATTTGTGTGTTATATATTTAATTATCACGTGCAGCCACAACTGATATTTTCTCATAATATTATTGTGTTCTCGTGTGATGTCGGTAAGAAAAAGAGGTTATATACTCTACATATTTATATGTATGATACTCTTAGCAGGCGTATATGCAGATTCTATGTACCATTTGATCAAACACATGAAATAATAATACCAAGCTTTTTTAACTATGTTTTTAAATTACAATAAAAGAATTAATCACCCTGAGACGAGTCAAAGAAAAGCTTACTAGAAGTAGGATTCAAAGTTAAAGTATTAAATAATGAGATCACTAATTCATATGATATTGATAAGTGTAATAACGTAAGAGTAAAAAAGTGGGATTTGGGATAGATAAAAGTCATATTAGAAGTGAGTGAAATTTAAAATGCTATAATTTTTTATTTAGAAGTGTTTTTAAGCAATAAAATTTGAAGGATTACGAAGAACTATTTTTCAAGCTCCAAAGAGGATCAAGAGAACTTGAGAATTATGCAAAATGGGATTTTATCTTTGAAATGAGCAATTAAAAACATATTCAACAAGTATGGGCATAGTCCTACAATAGGTCGAATAAGTTTAGAATTTGGCTGTTTTTCAAACTGACTCAGTAAATAAGGGAACTTGGGCCAAAAAATACTCTTAACATATAAAATATTGAATTCAAAAGACAACTATCAAAAAATACTAAAAATAATTGAAAATAAAGAAAATTCTAAAAAAGGTAAGTGTAGTGGTCTAAACAATCGAAATTCACGACGAATTCGTCTAAAAAAAAACACAATATCGTGCTTAGGTAGATTGTCTTAGTATCTCTTTTTGAATCAAAAGTTACGATCATTTAAAATTTTGCTGGCACGTATATTAGATTTGTATGAATCTACGTGCTCCAAATTATCTACTTTAATTTTATGGACGATTTACATATGCACACACTTGTCTTTCTTGAGCCAGACCTTATTTTAGCCGTAAGGTTTTTTGTTGTCTTTTGACTAATATTTCGCGGCTTACTTGGTTATAAGATACTTTTTTGTTCAAGTCATTCAATTTTTTGAGTTAGCTTGATAAGCTCAATTTTAGGCATTTTTATCTATGGTGAATTATTACATTTAAAGTTTTAGCCCAATTTTGGGTGTATGAAGATTTTATTTTTATTTTACCATTATTATATATTTTGAATAAATTACTGTATTTTTGTATTTTTGAAGATTTATTCTTCATTTTTAAGATTAAAAAATAAGTTCGTCAGTTTCTCTTAACTATAGTAGAAAAATTATTTTATAGTAAGGCGAGACAACATTTTTTCAAATATTATTTTTAAATTATCATTTCATCTAAAAAAATATATTATATTTTTAGTCAAGAAAAACTCTTTAATATTAATTTCTCAACAAGAAACATCTACAGGCAAGTCATATTCATTTTTTGACCTTACGTCACTTCATACGATAATAGTATTGTAATAAAAGATAAAATATCAATAATAATAAATAATTCAGAACGTAATTTAAAAACATTAAAAAATATAAAAAAATATTGTCTCCGTATCATTATTAATGTTGATACTTCAATAATAACAAAAGTCATGCATGTGGCAATTAATCTCATAATTGATTTAATGATGAACTAATACACTATGAAATTTAAAAACTCCTACATATCCATGTCATACCCATATCATCTAATACCATAATATGAAGATATCTAAGTCAAGAATATTAAATAGCAAAAAAATGAGTGGATCGTCAGTTTCTTTTTTTTTCTTATTTATTTTGAATAGTCTCAAAATAAGGTTTCGCCATTTTTCTAAAATATTTTTTTTATTTTTAAAAATCATCCTATCACTTAAAGTAATGATACAACCCTACTAATTTTTTTATAATTTTTTTTCAATTCTTACCTACTAAAATACCGTAACAATGACGGAATAATTTTCAATATCTATGTGCCAGGTACAAATAAACAACTGGTACAGTTGGTGCATTTGGCCAATATTGGAATTGTTAATAATATAATTAGCATTCATCTAACTGCAAAATTTCTGCCATTAGCAGAATTAATCTTATTTCTTTTTCCCCTCATTTATTGTCCTTATTATATTGAGAGAAAAAGAAAAAAAAGAAAAAAAACATGCAATACAGTACGGTCAACCACTCGATCTAGTTGCCAAAAGATACCTTTGAATAAATCTCATCTCATATAATATATAACCCTAAATATATGTACGGAGAGTTTGGCCAACTAGGCACCTCCCATGACCCCATGACACAAACAGATGCCTCACTGGTAATGCATGCAAAATCAACTTATTTAGTTGATTATTATTTTTTTAATAACATAATCAATAATTTATTTCAAGAATTCAATTTTAATTTGATTATGTTTTCGAAATGCTTAAAATGGGTTTAACAAGAACATATATAAGACGATTTTCTTTTATATGTATGTGGAAGCTGATCACCAATTTTACAAATTAATTGAGGTTGGATTTGAATGTAATCGAACATATGTACCCACCCGAATTAAAGAGCACGCTAGGTTTGATATCCTTAGATACTTAAGTCGGTAATAAAATATTTAAAGACTAAACTATAAATACTTTGAAGCTCTAAACTGAAATCTGTTGAAAGTTTAGGCACCCTTTATAGACCTAAGAGTTCAATTTTGGGGAGGAATGGGTAATTTAGACTTTTAATCTCCATGATGTGAAAATTACAATTATGCCCACGTCAATATGGAGAACATTATTTCAATATCTCTAACTATTATTGTTAAATTAAAACATAAATATAAGAAGGTGGTATAGAGGAACTCTTTTTTTTTTTTTTTTTTTTTTTCTCTCAAAGATTGTTATATAAAGACAGAATGAGAAAATGGATGAGGAATTTATTATAATAAAATGCAGATGAAATTTAGATTTAGGGCAAGGCGGTCACATGAATATGAGGTCACGAGTAGGATGAATAATTAATTAATAAATTAATTTCAGATGTGAAAAATGATTTGGAAGATCTTTCTTGCTTGGCTCACTCACAACATGTAACGTGCCTATGGAATTATTTTTCAAGCATGCCATATGACCTGTAAAACACCCTTGCAAATTGTACTACAACATAGAGAAACCATAAGTATATGTCCTTTTTTTTTAATTAATTTCCTACCTGTAATTAAACAAAATATATTAATTAATTGATAGAACTAGAGCGTTAATTCTTACATTACTTGACCTTTAGTCCTTTTCAATAATTTAGCCGAGAGCCATCGATATTTGATTGCGAAAAATTCTTACTCAAAATCGGATCTAGCCACAGCCCAACTAATCACAACTCACAAGTACTATACATTTTGCTATGTGATTGACTTAAATTCGATCAAAATTCAAATTTCCACATACGGCGATGCATTTACTAACTTCACCTAGAGTCAAGAACTATTCAAGTTATGAGCTCGTGCACGATTCAAAACTCTATCCATAAATTGGACTTTTAAATTGAAGATTTTTTATATCAAATATTTGAGTACTCCGATTTGTTTGTGCGCCTATTCCATTCTCACGGTTCGCTCCAACGATGACATCAAGAATTCTAGTGTGATTGTGAAACTTCATGGAAAGTTAGGTTAAATTAGCCACTCGCACATGAAAATGTCCCCAGCGCAACGATTGGATCAATCCATCGACCTAGAAGTCTCCACTCGTACATAATCAACATACACATATTGAATCTCTAAGTGTAAATCGCGATTCCTATCCCAAAATATCATCAATATATACGTGTCAGCAATTTCATTGGCACTACGAGCTTGCACAAAGTCAAATAAATTGTTTTCCACATACTATGGGTCCAACCGCCGGTCACGTGATGTTTCGTCGATGGAAATCGGTGTCGTCAAAGAGCTTGACAGCTCTACTCAGAATGCCATTGAACTTTACCCACAAAAATTAGTATTATTTTTTTTTTAGAGAAATGATCAATTAGTATCGTCCCATCATTCCCTTTTTTGTTTAGTAATGCCGACATAAGGCACGTGATCATGCACCAAAACATTGTGACCTTACTTATGGGCAAGGTAAAAGAGCAAATGTAGAGTCAAGCTAAAAAAGTTTGTGCATGTACACTTGTTTCACTTCTCAAGCTTTATTATGATAAAACAACAAAATCTGAGCTGATCATCGACATTTTTAAGCATAATTTACGCCCTAAACATGATATCACAGCATGGATGGAAGATAGAAGGCAATGCGAAAAACAGAACCACCAAAAAGCACTGAGACAATGTCAAGTGCAAACGTTCATTTATCGTCTGAGTTATTGCATATTCAGAACTGCTATAATGCCACAGTGCAGAATTCTATCCAACAATATTTTTAAGTCATGCTAAGCTACAAGACTCAGATGCCCATACCTGTGGAGAGTGTGAAATAAATCCTTTTGTTGGGCACAACTTGTTTAGGATTCATAGCCATTTTCTTGCATCTCCATATGGCTGCTGCTTTTTCATGTCCCATACAATTTGCATCCATATTAGTGAATAGACCCAACAACCCATGTAGCTGTACATAACTATAAACAATGAGAAAACATGGACCACCCTACACCCCCCACCCCCCCAACCCAACCCAACAACCACAGACACACATACATAGACCCAAAACACGCAGAGGCAATGCCACAGTCAGTTATATCATCCTCAACCATGTGGTGTGTTTCCCCTAGCTCTTTTAGATACATTCTGCATCCCCTGCAGCCTCTGATGCAGAAATGTTTATCTGACTGCATTAATTGATAAGATTTTCTATTGCATTGGATTCAGACGAGGAAGATGGCATTTTTTTCTTATATCACATGAGTAGACTAGAAATTGCCTTTGTTGGGTAGCGAAAGATGATATGAAACAACAAAGTAGAAAATGCAGAAAAATAATAACTTCACTCTCCTTTTTTCCAATCATTACATATGCGATGTAGATTACATGAATATACAAGTGTGCGGTACAAAGCAAGCAACCATCACACTTTATTTTGAACTCTTGAACTTCAAGTTAAAATTTTGATTGAAACTTGAAATCGTAAGCTGCAACGTACTTGAAAATTCTACTGCAGACACGACATACAAGACATTATTCAACATGATGATATAAAGGATGAGCAAACATTAACATCAACAAGAGGTTACCAAGATTGGCACCTTGATATTGATTTCCAATCATTATTATATTTTCCTAGAGGTCCATTTCAAAATAAACAATCAGTGAGCCTTTTGGCCAACAGACACATTTCTCTGGTCCCAGACCTCTGCATTAAGCACACAATTATACAACAGATATATAACAAACTATGCAAGAGCAATCACTCACAGAAACGTCCTAGTGCCTTTACATTATAGTTGTCTATAGCAGTGTTAAGGTTGTAATAGGTCTTAGGTTTGGGGTCTACATTTAACAGATTGATACAAATCTTGAGCAAGTTGCACAACATATTGCTGCTGCTTTTGGGAACAAAAGATTGTGAATTCATAAACACATGTTTCAATACAATAAACAGATAACAAAGAAATTATAATGGGACAATAATATCACCTCATATGTAAATAGGTCAAAGTTATCTAGCTAAACCATCTTCAAGCTTCTTAAATATTCTTATTCTTCCGTGGCTTACCAAAATGAGACTTGCCAGTAGTTGATTGTTAACTGATCAATAACTAATAATAAGAATTTAAGAACAATTTTTTTCCAAATAAAGCGGGCAGTGGGTTATGAGATCATAGAAGGTAAAGACCAATTAACCTGAAATCCTCTCTTTCTTCTAGATATTTCTTGATAATAAACCAGGATAGAATGCTAACGTCCTCTTTTAGAAGAACAGAGTTTGGCTACTGTGATTTAGTGATCCAGTTGTAAGCCAAATCTGGTTCAGCTTCAATCAAGAAAAAGGTGGATTTCAGGAATCAGTTAGGAGTTTGTCTAAGAATGGTGGCTCAATTTGATTTCGTAACAATATTGTCGTTGGAAGTAATTATAGATGCCTTTATAGATGTGTCACGCAGCATATAGCTATGCATTTAAAATGCCAAGTGAAAAGCAAGGAAGAACCAATTTATATTCTTAGCTATGGGTTAACAGAGATGCAATTTTTGCAACCACGCTGCTGGTTAATAAAAGATTTCAATACTGACACTTAGTTTAGACGCTATAAGTTATTTTTACAGGCAACTCGGTTAATATGAATTACCCAGAATGCCAAACAAATTGCTAATAATAACTCAATGTTGACGCATAAAGTACCAATGTAAGACACCTAAAGATTTATGTATTGAGCATATATGTGTATCAAGAAAACAAGTTGTCAGCAATTTTTCGTTTTAGACATGGTAACATGGTATTAATGCCGTACACTTATGTTTGCTGTTAGAAAATGTCATGTTAGGCAGAAATAGCAGAGACATGTACACACAAATCTGGCGACAACAAAGAAATTCATGGAAAATTTTGGCCATGATTAATGATCTTCACACTTAAAAAAGAGAGAAAATTCTACAATTTCACAAGGGAGCCATGATTCCAAGATCCACAAATGTCACGTTGAAAGATGTATCATCAAGTTTTGTTGCATGTCTTCCCAGCATGTGCTGCACATGGGATATGTCAGTCAAAGCTTCAAAAATAAGGTTTGGGTGGACATGTTCTCTAGAAATTTAGGGTCAGACATTGCAGAAAGAGAACCACTTAAATAGCTGATGATTAATCAAACTTCTTCCGTCCAAGTTGAATAAAATTGAAGTTGTAAACTATTAGCATTGGCCAATGACTGTGTTTTTGTGAACATCAACTGAGAGTTAATGAGTATTGATATACTTCTCCAAAAATTAGAATGCAACACAATATGCTTACAGAAAAAGAATAAAATTTACTTACTATATAGCAACCTGTTCATCTTGGCCTAATGGCTCTTCCTAGGTTATGGAAAACATTTCATTCTCTGCAATGTCCATGGAGAAGTCCTTGTCTATGAGTAAACATTTGATGTTCTTGAGGAGATATATGAAATTACTGCAAGTTTTACCTGTTTTTCAATTTCAACAGCAGATGCAGCAAGCCTCCTTTTCAATGTTAACCTATCTTCCTCACAAGTTTCCATCTCGGTATCTAAACCAAATTAAAAAGGATATGTTTTTTTTTTTTCTGAAAACTTCAAACAAGAAAAAGGAAAATAACAAATGAATAATCACAACACTAAATTGATACTATTTTACAAACATATGTTGCATGCAGCTGAGAAAGCTCACAAAACTATCCAGGTCTTTTCTTTGGGATAGAAGGGGTGAGGAGGAACTTTGTCAGGGGACAAAGATAATAGGCATTTTTAATTGAGTGTCAGCAAATTGCTAATGCATTAATGTCAAGCAAATACAATCTGAAAAAGGAAAAAAAAAAAGATAGATCCATCGATATATAACATTTAAGGTTCAGATACGGAACTTACCCCTTACGCCGTTACCACCCAAGGAACTATGTAAGAAAACCACAAAGAGTTCTAAGCATTATGTTTAACGAATAGATACAGCGACAGGGATTTGATATAACCCGGACAGAGGATACAAAAAGCTCTAAAAAGTTAAGGATACGGAAATTTGACGTATATATCTATATATATGTGTCTGTGTGTGTGTCCATATCCAATATTACATTAATGACTTCAAGAATAAAATGAAACTATAGTAATAATGACAACAATAAGAGTAATGTATTTGATATATTACATATTGTAGAAAAAATATAAAAATGTGAGTTTAATTTGGACCTAACTTTTCTTTGATTTAATTAAGAAGTTTGGCCCAATTCATAACTCATATGAACATGTACCCTTTGATTAATTACTAATAAGTGTCTAGAGCCAACAGCCCATGTCCATTTTCAATAAGAATCTCCCATACCGACACAAAGGTCACACTCAAACCGACTAAACACACTTCTCATCTCTCTAAATTCCATCAACTGGAGTATGGCAAAATGCCTCTCTGCCCTGCCCACAGATAAAAGTTACAGTGGCCATTTGCCAATTGCTTTCCATGGTTTTCCCTCAGGTTCAAGATTGTGATTCCCTCTTATGTAACACATTCATCATTGGAAAAAGAAGTTAGAGGGTGTTTGGCTAAGTTTTATCTAAAAGATCTTATAAGCTCCTAAATGATGTCTTTGGAGCTTACAATATGCTAAACTGTATTTTAAAAATAAGCTCTTAAATGTTTAGATAAAATAAGAGCATACACTTTTGTAATTAAAATGGTTAAGATCTTAAAAATAAGTTAGGAACTCTTTTTTCTTTTTTTAAATAAGATTAGCTTATAAGATCCTAACATCTTCCAGAAATTTTGTCAAACACTTTAAGACATCTTGTAAGCTCTCAAACTATGTTATAAATGTTTTTTAATCGGAAAAAAAAAAGAAAAAAAAAAACATCAAGAAGAATATGAAGAATTAAAGAGAAGTATTGTTGTGGGTGTATGGATTTCTCTACTTTTTTGCTTGTGATTTACTCATGGCCTTGGTGGCACGGCCACCTAGTCAGACACAATGAATTCCAGTATCTGACACCATATCCAAAATTACCATTTTTACTTTTATTTTTTGGACACAGATAGGGCCATTTCAGGCGTGTATCCTGGCCGTATCCGCCAAGTATCCCTGTCTGACACGTAATGGACACTGTACTGCAACATTTCTGGGTGTATCTGTGCATTCTAGAACAAATATATTCAATAAAATATGAGAACCCAAGAACTACACTAACAGCATATGAAGATAAATAACACTATTTTGAACTAAAACCATAAAACTCCCATGAGAAGCTGGCAACATGAAACAAAAAAAAGGACAAAACACCATCCCATTGTAGCATACGTGAAAGGACCAAAAGGATGACACGGAAGTGGAGACAATAATAAAGACTTTGTACTGATAGAAATTAGTTTGGGCAGAAAAGGGAAGGAAGAACAGGAAACACAATTGTAATTGAGGGGCATAATAAAAATAATAAACAGTATAGTTAAGAAGTACAAGAAAGTTTATCAGTGGACAACTTCATAGAAAAAGTTTATCAGACTTAATACGAGAGGTTGAGCAAAACACTCCTAAGACTTAAGAAGAAACAGGAAAAACAAGGTTAAAGCATGTCATTTTCTCAGGGGATAATTTCATAGCTTTAAAGATTTATAAGGTACTCTTAATTGTGGCAATGCATGTGTGTCGTCTTCTTCCAATACAGTACTTTTGTGATTTTAAATCTTTACATAACTTTGGGATTCTGCTGGAAGCATGTTGGCAATGGCTATGAAAAGAAAGACATCAAGCTGCTCTTTTCCTGGTTTGTTGTAGCATTCCCACCCAGTTAAGAGCAGACTATTCAACATTATCGCTTACAGATATTTTGAGAATAAAATTATCCATTATGTGGTACCTGATATTCAAATCACCCTCAAAGGCTTAAAAGTCACCTAGCAGAATTTAAACAGCTGCCAAAATATCTGGACAAGGGTCAAACATAGGAACTCCAGTAGTTTTATGTTGCACAGAAGATTTATTAACGCTAAGGTGACTAGAACCATGTTTTAAGAAATCACGGAAGATCAACGACCAACTACCATGGATCCTTAGACAAGGTAAGCCGCTAAATTGACACACACTGGCCTTATTTAAATTATCAAATGAGCAGTTAATATGAAATCTTAGAGTTCATAAATTTAACTAAAAGCAATTTAAAGAAGAATAGATCCAGGAGCAGTTAAATAATTGTGTTCTTGTAAATTCAACATAAGATCATGGATAAAACTGATTGAACAGAATTCGTCCAAATAGTTCTGGATTAAGTTATGTTGAAAAAGACTAGTAGGATGAGCTATCCAATTCCAAATCGAATACGTAAACTATTTGGGTTGGAGGAAGATGGGAAGAGCTAAAGGCCGTACAAGAATAAAAGACACTGATTGCCCAAGTTGTACATGCATGGGTACAAAGTGGTTAGAACTTACCATAATAGTATGTTGATAAAATAGTGACACGCTCAGTTGGCTGGAAAAAGAAAACAGGGCAAACATTAGTTTTAACTGAAAAAAAATATCAGTAATGAGAGATGAAAATGTGATCATTACAACTCAAATTGAACTACAGAAGTAATATCAGTTCGCAGTAAAACTGTCTTTTCACTTCAGACCTTTCTGGAAACTGCAGTCAGCACTTCAAAAGTGCATTTTTAGATAGTAGCCCAAGCCACAGTTGTGAATGCAAGCATAACGAGTGAAGAGCCTCAACAAAAGCATAGTTAACTCTACACAAGTATGCCTCTTTACAGTAAGAATGGAAGTCTATAGTTCAGTTGATAGGCTGCTCAAAGAGGAGGAGGAGGAGCATATTTTCTACTGATCAGTCACGTGGAAGTTCAGGCCAAAACATTAAGGGACATAATGGATACTTTACTACTTGTCTATTGCTTTGTTATGTTCCTTATATCATGTATGGAACATATAAGAGAACGTCAACAGGCAAGTTCTATGAGGCAGAAGTTACCAAATATCAGGCCAAGCAATTGCAACAGATATTGCCTATGCCTCATTTAGTGTAGTAAAAATTCAAAGCAACTATCCTATTTCTATTTCAAATAAAGGCACATCATGTTAATCACAATAAAATGGCTACAAAAGAACTTGAATCTAAGACTGTCACACACACACACACACACACACACACACACACACACACGGAGGGAGAAGGAAGAAAGAGAGACAGAGATGAAATCCAAGACAATGATGAGCTGTACCATTACAAAGATTCCTTCTTTCCGGATAGGAACTTGCTCGAGTTTTCTCAATGTCTCATCACCCTTAGTAACTTTACCAAATATTGCATACTGAAATATATCCCAGAAAACACAGTTATTATTTATGATACAGAGTTTGTAAAACAATTAACAAAGAAATCCAGGGGAAAAGGGTTCGTATTCATTGTAAACTTGTCCAGCATACCTGGCCATCAAGGTGAGGGCATCTCCAAGGAGTATTGAGAACGAAGACTGTGCACTGTCTGGGTCAGAATATCTGTAATGAAATAGAGTAGATTTGACAAGGTTGGCATGCATATAAGTGTAAATATGTATATTACAGATTTGACAAGGTTGACATGCATACAAGTGTATATATGTATATTATAATGGTAATAAGAGGGTAATAAACAAATAAGTACAAAAGCAATTTTATTGCTTCCTCTAGCCCGTGAACATATTCTTCCAGATAAAGCACTCAAAACTTCAGTTCAAATGAACCTAGCACTGTATCACATCTTATATGATTTCTTGCTGAAGAAAATAATTGTGTAAGACAGATAGAACTGCTAATTTTGGCACCCACTGTAGTTCTGTAACAATAAGTATGCATCCTTACCATATGATTGGACATATTTTGAATGAGTGAATACAATTAAGAGTACTGCAAATACTTATCGTATGATGGTAAGTTGAGTGGAAACATAAGAATTTTGAAAATGTTTATGCAAGTATGGCCGCCAGTTCTACAACTAAATGTTTCATCATTCTATAAAGACATTCAAATTGCAAAATGGAATCCTGCTCATACATGAACTTCCAAAGAAACTTAAAGAAATTCCAATTGAAGTTCATGAAAGTTATAGTATATATAAATTTTGAAGAAAGAAGAGTACGAAAATCCAATTAACGCATTAGAATTCCAGAAAAATGGCATTACCTTCCCATAGAAAGAATACCTCTCACGTGTCTGACATCACTGAATTCACCAACTATAGTTTTGTCAGCTTCCAACTTCTGCACTTCATTCATTGGAGCAGTTCTTCCTCCAACAACATCAGCCACCTGAGCAACAAACCCCTTATCTACCTGCACAATCCACAAGTAATTGTTCACCCCCTTTTTTATTTATCACGATCCATAACAATAAAAATCTTCACATATTGTAGTTGTCCGCTGATACCCGGAAGAAATGATTGGTGTTATAGCATCCCAGCCGAACAAGCTTGAAAATGTGTTCAACTGTCTTTGGTGCTACGCTGGGATAGAAACCAAACTCAATGTCCCCATAATCTGTCTGCATTTCAAACACACCATTCCATAAAGACCTCGTGGAACGCGCACACATTACGTTTCTCACTCAATCACAGAGTCTCACGAAAGTTTTTGTCATGGAATCCCACACAGGACGATAAAACCAAGAAAAATAACCACAGATGTATGTGTTAATAAACACTACCTCTACGTGAGACAACAATGATCTACTAGAATCAAGATGTTACAAAGATTATTTAGCTCTCTCACCAAAATTCTCACAGCATCCATTTTTGCAAATTAAACTCCATATTTTACTCTCATTGTAAAAAGTAATTAAAGTGGGTTGCTTCAAAAATCCAGTGAATAAAAGTCATCTCAACAGTCTCACTGACACTGACACACAAAATATTCAAATTCAAACAATTTACAACCATGAATTACATTCCCTTACCCCCTTACTCCTCAATTCATTCCAAATTCTTACAAATTTACAATGAGAAGTCGAATTAAGTACATCATTGGCATTGAATGGGCTATTACATTATAATTTCTGCATTTTTATCAGTTCAACAACCAGATACCCCATTCAAAATACTCTAATAAAAGACTAAATCTTTCCAAACTAATAAAAACCTTAAATTTCCCTTTGCTAACCAAACAAGTTTATCAAAGTAAAGCACAAATCTTTCGACCTACCACATTAATTTTCACAAGCTAATTGAGTAATAACATTAACAATTCTGAGAGAATTAAATTTTACCCACAAAAAACCACAGATTTGCCAATCATCAAGGATTCACACACACACACACACACACACACACACAGACAAGAAACACATGAATGCACCTGAAAGACTACACGTGTGGATCCCAATTCAGGAACTGTAGCAATTGCACCACTGATAGCACCGCAGAGGAAGCCCATGCATGCAATCGCAATGGCGATCGAGTCCCTTTCACTACTGCGCATTTTCGTTGACTTTGGCGCCCGATTTTTTTTCGGTGTTCTTCTGCCAATTAAGATTTTACTACGGTTCAGTACAAGTACAATTTGTGGAATGTAGTGAACCACCGTTAAGCTTCATCAAGCTTATTGGATCCGGCCCAACAACGCTTGGCCTATATCTATATCTGTATTCTATATAATATTTAGGGTAAAATTAGTTCTCCCGTACATGCAATTTTTTTGTTCCTAATTTTCTGCTTTGAGGTCCCCAAAACAAAACCCTTGGTATGCTCTTAAGGGCCTAAACAGACGAGCAATCCCAGATTGCAAGATGGAAATTCAATGCAAAACACTTATAAATTTTTTATTTATCATAAATATAATTAATATATAAAACATATTTCTAAAAAGTATTTTGTTAAATACAAAAAATATTAGTAATAAATTTCTCATTTTTAGTAGAATTATTAAAATTTCATAAAAATAATGTTAAATTAAAAAAAAATATTTTTAGATATAATTTAATAGTATTAAATAAAATATAAATAGTCGAAATATCATAATTTAATAGATACCATGTTCTATTTAAAAAAATCATAATCATTTTACTAATTAATTTTATTACTATTACATGATTATAATGATTATTTTTTAATTTAACATATTTTATATGAACTTATGATAATTCTATTAATAATAAAAAAATTATCACTAATGTTTTATGTATTTAGTAAGATATTATTTAAAAATATTTTATATATTTTGTGAATTTATATTGAGTAAAAAATTCATAAGTGTATTAGCTAATAAAAATTATTCTACTATATACTAATTTAATAGGAACTATGTTAAATTAAAAATTAACTACTAAAATTTAAGTACAATAAAAAATCTTAAATAAATTTAATGGCAAATATTATTTAATCAAATTAAAAAAATTATTATAACATAAATATGAATCTATTAATTTTATAAAATTTTAAAGTAATTTTACTTCAAATAATTAGTAAGGGTAACTTGATTATTTTTTTTAAAGTAGAATGGGGTAAAATGAAATAATGAGAATACAATAACGTAAAGTAAAATAAAATAAAAGTATAAGGTGGTAAAATAAGACAATTAAAAATATAAAAAAAAATAATATTCAACAAAAATAGAGGGAATAAAATAAGATTTACCATAATATTTATTAAGCACGAGCACTTATGATGACTATCTTAACGTGTTCTGAAATAAAATGACCAAATACCCCTAATTATTATGTTTTCTCCACTCCTCTCCCCCTCTCCCCCTCCCCTTATCCAACGTTTTTTTAGTTCTTTCTCTCTCCTATTTGTTTTTCTTTTTATCCAATATTATTATTTGATCTTATTTCAAGTTATTTTTCCTTTCACTTATCATAAATCCAATAAATACATTAAAATAGTTGAAAGAACATAATTACATGTAAAGAATTTAAAAATATTCTATAGTTTTATATTTTAAAACACAATCCAAAGACTCATGAAGTGTTATTATAATAATTCTACTATATTACCTTTTAAGGTAATTTATTGGTAAAAACCAATTAAATTGTTATGCTCGATTATATTTGATTATAAATTAATTAATTAACCTAAAGTCCTAGATTTACAATTCTACGAAACCAAAAAAAAGTAATACAGTACAAATTATAGTAAGTTTGAGTTCGACATGAAACTTTGGTGAGTTAATTTTTTTCTCAAACTTAAAATTATTCTAACTAATGTAACAAAAGTGATTGATTTTTCCTTATTAACTAATTGTCATTTAAAAAAATAATAATAATCTCTCCATGTATTAACTATTGCACTACCAAAATTGTATTAGCCTAAAACTCATTCAGGTGTGATTTTTAACAAGTTTCAAAACCCTAAATTTCAATTTATTACAACCATCTACATATTATGAATTTCAAATAACTTTCACTATATAAATAATTTTAATTTTTTAACAATAACCATTGATTTAATGGGTTTAATGGGTTATGTTCTCGTCACTTTCATGGATTTCACTTGAAAGCCCATTTTGTATCAGACTATCAGTAATTTTTAACATTAAAATTGGGCTTGAATCAATCTGCTTATCAGACATCTAAAGATTAACAATCAAAATATTGTAGCAAACAATGACATTAATCAATTGTTGTCAAAAGTGCATATATTTATATATATATATATATATATATTGTTTTTTTTTTCTTTTTTAGTATCTGACTTTGTCGTTGATTGAACATTAGTGGAGATCTTTGTGATATGTTTATTCTCAAATTTTGCATTTCAACATGTCTCATCATATCATGGAAGACTTTCAATAGAATAAAAGGAATGTGGGACAATGCCATAGTTTTTTTAAAAAAATAATACATATATAAAAGTATATTTTGTAACTTATGAAAAGTTCGACGTATTTCAAAAATAATTTGTAATTTATTTTTTAAAAAAAGCTCTCATAGTTGATAAAAATATTTTTTTTACTTAAATTTAAATGGAACTTTTAACGTACCATTAAAAATAAGTAGAAATATTTTTTTAAAGAGATTAAAAAATCTTGACGTTTTATTTTGAAAGTTTATATAACCTCTCTTGTATCTTCTTATAAGATATGTTGATTATTTTTTCTTAAAATAAAACAAAAAATTCAATGAATGCGTTGAGAGCTTATAATCATTGAAATGTAGTTTAATGTTTAAATAAATCCATAAACCATTCCACAGATAAAATACAACCTAGGAGTCCAATAATTCTGCTGTCTATCCCTACTCTACTCATTATTAGTGAATAGCCCAAACCTTTTGATCGTTTTGCACTATATGTCCTAAATTTCAACTTCTTTAATAGACTTATAATCACTCTTTCTAACACATTTAAAATAAATATAAATAAATAAATAAATCTCTTATTTTCATCCATGAAAAATGCCACACACACTCCCTTTGGACAGCCACAAATATTAATGTAGCATATATATTCCATTATAAATGATTCAATTTATTCTACGTATCACATTTATTCAAAATTTCGAATCTCATTTTTGCTCTAAGTTGTAAAATTGAAGAATTCCCTTTTAAGAATGACGACGAACATAAATTGAAGTAGATAACTATCTAATCAACTTATTGAATCGCACGGTGTCACACTCAGTACTCAAAAAATTGAGTTTTTTTTTTTTTTGGAGGGTGAACCAAAAGAATTATTGCAGAGTTAATGTATACGTAAAAACGGAAAGAATGTCTAAGTTACCATAGTACTATGTGACCCTTAAAAGCACTTTATTTTAGGGTACAATTGATAATGTACATAAGCAAAGGTCATTTCAGGACAGTTTTGGGGAGGTGATTGTGCACCACAAAGAAATGTCCAGTGTCCAATATTAATCCACGTAGTGTTTAGGGTTCCATATATATATATATATATATATATAACAATTTTAAATAATGCAAATTGCAATAAAAAAAGATCATTGACTCTGATCTGTCATTGATCAAAAAGTGGTTTGGCACCTAGGTATAATGTGCCTACATGATATAGTTCCATCATTTTAGTTTTAACATTATAGTCATAGCTAGGGTTTTTTTTTTTTTTTTTTTTTTTTAAGTTCATTTGAGTTTGAACATTTCAATGTTTTGAAGATGAATTTGAGTAGTGTATTCTTTTTTACTTTTAGGTAATTTTAATAAATAAAAAAAATAATGTTAGCAAATGCAAGATGGGATCTTAATATATTGGGTTGAATTGTGAATTGAATTGAGAATGTAATTATTATTTATTCTATAAAAATATATATATAACTTTGTCGACACAAGAAAATTAATTATAATTCGAAATAAGTACCACTTGATAGATATTAATGTGATGAGACGGGGAATCACGCAAAATTATATGCTTTCAATTATTCTTCTTCAACTTTTTTTCCCTCAATTATTTGGGTTTGTTTCAACAATATGAGTACCTTAGCATCAATGCCTCATTTATGAGAAGCAAAAAGTTAAGAAGATGCTTAGTTACAGGGATTATTCTCCTTTTACATCATCTCAAAACCTTGGATCTTGACTTGGAACCATTCATAGTTGTATGTGCACATATGCCAGCTCTCTTTTTATTGGAATAAAAAGAAGAAAGAAAAAAAAAAAAAAAAAGATTTACAAGAGAGTGCATGTACAACTTCTTTTCCAGGGAAATTGGGGGAGTACAACCAAATAAAGCTGCTTGAAATCTGAGGAAAATGAATCATACTGCACAAATAAGACATTAGTTATGTTGTATATATTCTTAAAGAACCAGATTCTAGTATTTTTGATGAATATGGTTACTATGATGTTATGCTTATGTTCCCTTAGAAGCACTCTTTTTCACTACCAACTTTACTACATATGTTTTGCCCCATGAAAAGCTTATAATAATCCGTTTGGTTTGGTTTCATTTCTACGAAGAATTTTTTATTTTTTTTATTATTTAAAAATAAAAAATATATATTTATTATACTCATTTTCATTAGAAATATCATTTACTTTTATTGTCAAATTTTATTTTTAAACTTACTGATATTTTATATATTTTTATGTACCTACTAATCTAATTTTTAAATCTTGTTTCATACTAAAAATATTATAAAATAAATATATTTTCATTTATAAACCTATGTAGTTTATATAGAAACATAAATAATTCAAACATATTTTCATTATCACACAAAAACTTAATAAAAATATTTTCAACTCTAATAATGAATTTGAAAATAAAATGAAATCGACTCAGTGAGAGATTCTACATTTCCTATAAGGGAAAGGGACTTGGAAACATATATATGAAGGGGAAAAAATACAAAAATTCCATATTGAAATCATTTAATCTTTTTTTTTTTCATACAGTTTGAAATATGTGAACACTAAAACAGAAATTTCTGAACCCTATTTTGGGTTAGTTGACAATAAATTTCACAAAAAAAAAAAAAAAAGGACTATCTCTTTTGCCAAAAGATAGACGTGGAGAATTGAAGACCCCAAGATCCAATTATTTACAAAGCTGAAAAAAAGGCCACAAAAATAATTATTTTGTAGCTCTTCCAATCACATATAATTGACATGACTTACAACTAACTCATTCTGGAAAAAGACAATTCGATGAGATAATCCTGTCTTGAGATAATCCAATTAGGTTTAAGCTTTAGATTTTGCACAAATTGTTAATTCAAAATTTTGGGAAAGGATTTCATTCTCCACTTTTTACTTTTTTTTAAAAAATGGAGATCTTGTCATAACCAAACCAAACCAAACTGATAACCTATACTTAGGTATATAATTAATTATGAGTTAGATCAAAGTAAAAGGACATTGGCTTGTAATGGAAATCTACAAGTAGAAATTGATTTGCAAGAACACACCATTTACCACAAAAATTATTGATTACTTGGCACATGCATACACTTTAACATGTTATTTATACATTAATTTATGCAATAACATGATTTATGATATGTAAATTCATAATCAATCAATCCTCATGAGAACTAAAAGCACATATGATAATAATTAAATTTTGCTATTTTACAATATTGCAAGTTGTGAACATGCAAAATATTCCCCTAGCCCTCAACTATCAAGTGATCAAGGACAATGCATTTCATCATCAAGAATTAAATCGAACCAAAAAAACTGTTTCACACAACTAAAAGATTCCCCACTTGTGATTGGTCTAACAAATGATTAAAGAAAGGTGGATAATTTTAGGTTGTAAAATTGGAATCCATCTTATGTTAAATATTCCAAAAATTAGACCAATGATAGTTTTTGCTATATATGGATGAAAACCATCGAAATGGTAAAGAAAGAAGGGAATGGCTGAAAAAATTAAGATTCTTTCAATCACTATATAAATATATAAACTTGTATGCGTTTATGTTTACGTGTATATATTAATAAATAATTAATTAAAAATTAACAATTATTAACAACTGATAATTAACTATTTTTTTTTTATGGGTTCGAACAAAAACCTCAAATCTAATACGGGGCTCGATTAATTTTACGAGTTGAGTAAGGCCTAACTGGTTTTAATTAATCACTATATATATATGATGATGATGATGATGATATTATCTCTTCCAAAGTCTTTATTAATGGGGTAATGTCTTTTTCATGAACGTGGTGGTCTAAAATGACTTTGCATTTGGGTTTTGTAATCAAAGTCGGTTGCTTTGGTTTGGCGAAATCCACGGATTTCTTGTTCCCCTCTTTATTAAGTGTGAAGAGGACATAAAGGTACCTTTTCTATGCTCGTGGTGTGGAAATGGAGAATTCCATGTACCAATTCCCAACCTTATATCTTCTTTTCAACTCATTAGTGGAATGTTTTATTTCATTGCATATATTAAGTTTGTCTTTTTAGATGATAATTCTTTTTTATTAAAATTGTTGTATTACTTTAGACATTACACATATCAAATAAAATTGTAATTATGAAGGTATGTCAATGTCTTGATAAATAAAAGACGTATGAAAAAATTGAACATTAAATAAAAAAGCATTTTAAGATAAATTTTATGGCTAGAAAAGGGATGATTTGAAGGTGACATTTGCCTAACAAGATAATACTAACTTGGAGATGGAAAGAAGATCACTAGGAAATACGTCTCTTCCATTGATCTTTGCACTTGGCTTTTCATGCTAATTGACTTCTTCCCTCAAACAAAAGAGCATTTGCAACTCTCGTACCGATGAAGTTCAATTACTACATCATAGGATCGTATTATTTAATTATACATATAATTTTATATAAATGGTGTGTATGTTCATATTTTCGTTGTTCATGATATTTTTAAGTATTTAAATCAATGGTATATGAACGTAGGTATGTATAATTTGATGTCCCATTCTTTATTAGTCACCATATGTACGAAATCGTCATCTAAATACGGTTGCATTACCAGTTGAGATTAACAATTACAAAATATTTAAAATTTATTAGATAAATATTTTTTTTTTTTTGGTAGTATTTTGAAACAACTCTTTACTTTAATTTAATATGTTGGATGCAATAAAATTCCATCTTGATTAGATTTTGTAAAGGGAAGGTACCTACCTTGTGGACTTTGTTTTCCATTTTTCTGAAAGACTTGGCCTTAAACTTGCTTTATTTGTTGAAATGGGCCCTGCTAGATAAATTCCAAACTAACATGACAACCATATGTCAATTAAAGAACCATACATGCCACATGGGTAGTGAGTGCCCAATTGTTTCACCTCTCTCACAACACCAAACTTGAACTTAAATACAAGTGAAGGACAAAATATAACTATTAAAATACTCAATTTTATATTAAATGGTGTAATTATTTATTTTTCTAAAAATGTACATAAATTTATTGATGTAGAAAAGTAAAATTAATTACTCCTCCCCCAAAAAAATAATAATAATAATTCCATTTGAATGTAGGATTTAATGAATATTAGACCGGATAAGCAAATGCCTTTAAAATTGATTTTTTCAGCATTTTCCTTTCTAAAAAGTAAATATTACTTAAAAAGGTTAAATTAGTTGATATTATATATAAATAGATAAATTTGGTATATATATTTCTTCTTATTATTGTTTTAAAAATATACGAGCAGCATAATTTGTAATTCATGTCCTTGAGGAGTTTATACATACGTTCATATATTGAGATAAGTTTTTAATAAAAACACAATTTTAGAGAAAATATAGTACAAAAGTAAAAACAACTATATAAAGGAAAATTATAAGTGGCATCCTTAGAAAGAACAAAATAGTACCAATTAAAATGTGTAATAGTTTTGTCACCTAAGAGATGTTTTATTATAAGAAATTATATAAAGTACTTTTACAAATTTCTATGCAACCAAAGGTGATGGCTTTTGTATTTTTTGCTTGTTTACCCTCTCAAGAATAATACAAAAGTTCTTATTTGTCACATTAAATAAAGTAACAATTCTATATAAAAGCATAAGAAACTTATTCATAGGGAGGAAAAATACTAGTGTACATCTCTATAAGAAACAATATTAGTTTTTTTTTTTTTTTTAAAGTTAAAAACACCCTTGTATGGATCGAGGATTAATAAGATTAGTTAAACATGAAAACTTACACTCCATGATATAATATTTTATCTGTTTATTTATAAATGCTCCTATATTTATTGGATGGAATGACTATTCATGCTTTATTTCCTAAAATAACTAACTTTTAATAATTATTCAAGTGGATTTATGAATCATTTTAATGTGTATAAAATAATATCAAAAAATAACAAATTTGTACTATTTCATGTAATTTAACGATCTACATATAAATTCCATTTCTGCAGCTTTTATTTGGGAATCGTATTGCAGCACGACTTGAATACTATTTAACTGAGTGGAACGATTAAGAATAAAAAATATTTAAAAAAGTACATATAAATTCTATTTTTGCAACTTTTATTTAAAAATCGTATTGTAGCAAACGGAACTAAGTAATTTCTATTATAATATATAATAGTTAAAAAGACTTGGAATTAATCCTTTAAACTTTTCCCACCACCCAATGATGATTCACATGACCAGGAGGGTTTAGACAAGTGGTGGACACGTGGGAGGATGGCATTGGATGGATGGTGCCTCGAGATTAATTTTTAAGTAGTTGGTGCACGCCAGAATCTTGTTGTGGGTGTGGAGATAGTGGAGTTGCTTGGTTTTGAAGTTTGTTTTCTTATTATATATTTCTTCTACACATTTTTTTTAGCAATTTCTTAATTATTCTACGTACCCTAAAGTTGATGTGTGCACGTGCCTGTGTTTACCATTTTTCTCCTTTTCTATTCTTACTTTTTTTTTTTCATTGAAAGAAAAAAAAGATTGTCTCCATTTTTTTTTAGAAATTATTATCGAACAAAGCCATCATTCTTGATTAATGGGTCATAAATAATATTTGAGTTTTGATGACGGGCGTTTATACGTTAATTAAATCTCAAAAATGATGTGTTTTAAATTATTTGTGAAAATATATTTTCTATTCGATGTATGTCGATCATAAATGATATTTTACTTATTTTCTATTGTGACAAAATTTGAAAAAAAATACCATTAAAGTTAGATATAAACTCTAAAATTGAAGTATCATTTGAATTGGGAGGGTCTACTTTTAACTTCTTCATAGGGGTATTGTTTGCGATTTGATTGCGATAATGATGTGTAAAATAGCGACTCTTTTGGCTTTACAACCATTAAGATATCAGTATTAAAATAACTAAATCAACATCCTATCAACAAACAAAGACATGGTAGACAAGATGATAAATGAGTCAAAGTAGAACGTATAGATAAAGTATATAAAAAAATATTTTTTTTGGTGGATATAAAATCGACTTATTTTATTGAAAAGTGAAAACATACTTCCTGTGCATTGAAATTTTAACTAAGCGATTAATTTGCCAAGACGATACCTATATACATATATTTTTAATAATCTGAATCACTAATTTTTACCAATCAAAAATCTTGTAATGAAATCTTTTTTTTTTTTTATTAAGTTATAATTTCGCCTGATTAATTTTGAGAGAGAACGATTTTTTCTTTTCATTAGCTCTTCGAATAAATTGGATATGATTACAATATACACAATTAAAACATGATATTTAAATTAAGATGAATCCTTTTAACTGATCCCTTTACGTCGTGTGGTAAAATCCCTCGAAATCGCAATAGAAGCGCTCAAGTATCTGAATTCATCAAAATTCGAAGACTATTAATTCTAATTATGCTCCAAATGTGGCGCAGTTTGTCAATGGAAGAAATCATGCTTTAATGAAGTTTATCAACTTGAAAGGTGATTAACAAATGTCACTTACATAATGCCATTATCACATGATAGTATTAGTAAAAGCTAAAGTATGATTAATAATAAAATTAATTTTAAATATACAACTTAAACCCAAATGGGAATTAAAGCCGGCAAAGGCGGACATTCTCACACTTGTAATCCTAATTAATTAATTTTCTCTTTGTTTGGTTATGGAAAAAAGTAGAATAGGGATTAACAGAGGCCGCCATTAATTAATTATTCCCTATTAAATAAAACAAAAGGGTTTTTTTTATGGGATTTGATTCTATAAAAAATAAATAAAAGATCAGGTGCTTTTAGGGACACCTGTTTGCAATAGGAGGTCCATTCGTACGTCGACACGTGGCTCGGTCAACGATGGGTGTGGTCTTTCGGCCAATGGTTGGCTTGGAAATCCTTCCGCCTGATGTATGCACTTGGGGGTGAGATTAGATTGGATCGGATTTTTGAAAAGGCCGGGGATCCGCCAATCACATGCGCCGCACGAGTCAGCATTTTTGGCCGCTGCACGACGCCGTCAGGTACTAGCAAAATATATTCACGAGAACGCCCCACAAGAAGATGAAAATTAGGAATTTATCCCACATTATGAAAAACTAACATTATGTTTGGTTTCATTTTCAAAAATGCATTTTCATCTTTTGGGAATAAAAATAAGTTTGGTAAGTATACATTGGGAGAAAAATGAAAAGAGGACACCAAAAAGATAGGGCCAGAATGTCAGGGGAATGGGTTTGTAAAATCACTTCAAAACTTCAAATGTCCCACTTAATTTTTTGTCAATTATCCATTGATATATATAATATAATTGATTAATTAATTTGTATTTTAATAATATATAAAATTATTTAAATTTAATTTTATTATTAAATTAGATATTTAATTGATGAACAAATCAATTATTATCATCGTGTGAAATTAAGGTGTTTCAGCTGATTAAATATTAAAAAAATAATATTAAAGATGCTCGAGTATATTATGACTCTCGTACTTCAAACACTTATATAAAAGGAGTCATAAAAGCTCATATTTCACAACACAACAACAATTGCATTCAAATTAAAAAATAAAAATAAAAATTGAGGGATGTATCAACTCTATCCACTAGTTTATTAAGTCGAAGAAGATCTAAGACATTTTAGGAGGATATCAAATTATTCATCATGAAGTATGTTAAGTCGTTGAATTAACTTTATAAAAATTCAAATTAATTTTAAAAGAGATTAAGACAGCGATTCTACTTTCAAATATTCAAAGCCCACAAATTGCTTGATTCAAGATTATGGCATTTGATTTGGAATTAGTGTATTGTGTTAAACCTTCCAACTAACTATATGAAAATTCAAATTCAACTTTGAAGATGATCGAAGTAGCAATTCTATCTTTCAATTTTCAAATTCTAAATTGATCTTCTTCAATAGAAGAATGAGAGAATTCAAATTAGAAAATATACTCAAATTATATTAAATCTATGAATTTTATACTTGTTCATATTCTTTTTATCTTCTTATATTTTGGAGACAAAAAAATTTGCTTGTACTGTTTTACACATTTCCTCTTCTTTTTTTACCCTTTCTATCTCATTTAAAAAATTTATTTCATTGACATTGATTTTTTGGGAGATTCGAAAATATTGCTCGATTTTTTTAAAAATAAAATAAAATTAGTATTTGAAGCAAAACTTGTGGGGTGCAAAGCAATTTACTGGTTGGACCGAATTTATTTTCAGGAAACATATAATGAATTTTGACGAAAAAAGAAAGCTAGAATTACCTTGGAAATTATGACCCAAAAGAACAAAAAAATAAAATAAAATCAAGATTAACTAACTATTAAGATGAAGAACTTGTGGGACAATAACATGAGATTTTTCGCCGAAAAAGATAATGATATAAAAATAAAAAATTGATCCATGCCATAAATGGTCCACAATTGATTGAAATCCAAAAAAGGCTTTCAGATTAATTATCATGAAAATTAAATCATTACCAAAAATTGGAACGAGATGAAACCATGCCCTGCCCCGACCCCCCGGCTGGTCAAATGCATTGGAAAATTATTAAAAAATAAAATAAAAAGAAATATGGCTAGGGTTGTGAATCAGTAGAAGATTCAAGTTTGCTTAGAAATTTAAAATAAAAATTAATATAAATGAGTTTTTGTTCGTAGAACTCGAATTGGTTCGATTTTTTTCTTAAAGTTGAGGGTTGATTTGAAAATAATACAAATTTCAAGTCGAGTCGGAGTCAATTCTTTTTTTGCTATTATTTTTAGTATAATTATAATAAATCTAGAAATTTCTCATAAATTATAACAGTATAAAAACAATTCAAAATTAAAAAAAGAAAATTTAATTGTATCCATTCTAAAATGGCAAGTCATTTTTTAAGAAGAAACGGGATATTAGTTTAACATAAGTTTGAGACTAAGAAATACATGAAATTAGTGCTCAAAAATTTTATACCTTCCTCATGGATTTTAATGATGAAAACCATAATTATTTAAGCATATGAAAGATTATTTCAATTAAGAATTTATGAATCATAAGAACAAGAAAGACTCAAGTCCCCGAAAGAAGAAATGGAACTTCGATCTATTACTTGAAAAACGTTCAAACTTGTAAGTTAGATTGATTTTTGTTCACGCTTTTAATAAAAAATAAATTCTTAATGTTTTCCTAGGTCAAGTATGATCTTTCGACATCCTTAATTGTGTGAGTAAATTCTATTTACTTTTAAATATATTAATTTTTAAAATTTATGATTATTTTAAAATTTTATATTATTAATTTATAAATATTTAAACGAGTCAAAATTCAATTCAAGCAGAATTTTCAAATTGAGTCTATCCCGACTTGAGCTCGACTTGAATTTAAATTCAAGCCATTGCCTTGGGATCAAGCTATGCTTGATTTGTAATCATATTAATCTCCGCATGAAAATTATTAACCTGAGCTTGTGAGGTTCAAGTTGTCTAGACCTCATTGACAATCCTCGATATGGTGATCATAAATTTCAAAAAAATTGTCCAATCTGTATTACACCGTCCCATTGATTTATGACATAAATTGTAATTTGATATATTAAACAAAAAAACCGCACTAGCGAGTCAATACTTTGGTAAATTTCAAATTAAAAAAATCGTACTGTAATCATATTGCTTCTTATAAATTAAGTAGGTGTTATATAATTTGGTAATTATTAATTAAGCTTATTAATTATTATTTAATATTATTACATAAGGTGCCGTATTTAGTTGTTATAGAATGTGAGTTAAGAGTCCTCACAAAAACTTGCTCTTTTCACTTTTTTTTTTTTTTTTTTTTGTTTTGATTGTGGTGGGGAAAGGGGTTGTGTGTAGATTGAATTTGATCAATATAGACTTTTACTCTTTAACTCTCATTTTCTCTGCAGTCCAAAATTCTGTTTTCGCTTTGGTATAATTTTAAATATTTTTTTAATCATGTGAAAGTTGCAAAGACTGAGACTTCAAACATGTTACGTAAAACTACTCTTATTTGGACATATATTTGAGTTGGTAGAATTTTAATTATGATTGTGTTTTAGATTATCTAAGAAGATTACATAAGTTTTTCACGGCTAGTATGGTCATAAAAATTTAGGTCATGTCTTTTTTACACAAGCATATTTAATGTTTGGATATATTTTCGTTGTTAATTTAAATTAATGTATTTTCACTATTATCTGAAAAATACATTTTTACAACTACGTGATTTTTTTTTGTTTTGTTTGAAATTGATAAACCACTCGCAATCTTCTTAAACAACACATTTGGTTTTATTTAACAAATCATAATTTAAAATTAATATTTAATAAAATTATATGTGACAATTTGATTTAAAATTAGTAAAAAGAAAAACCACTAAACTACATTGTAATCAATATATGACTTAGTAAAGTGGTTATTTCAAATTATTGTGGATTGCATCTACTTTTACTTACACTTATGGTGAAAAAGAATCTATTTAAGATTTGGTTGTATTGCATCACCACTTGCACTTATATATTAAAAATGATTCAAATTATTTAAGATTTGATTTAACATTAATAAAAAAAAAACATTTAAACTTGATTCATTATATTTTTTAATTTGATTCATTTTTAAATTACCACAATCTAAACTCCATAAGTAAAAATATAATAAATATATATATATATAAATTTGTCAAACTACTTAAATTCAACTTGATTAAAGTTTCTTCAATTTCGTATTTAAAATGATTATCTCTCCTCCAAATTTGACTCTTTTAATAATCAAACAACGTGTTTTACTATTTTTATTAGAATGAAAATTCTTAAAAGCTAAATACAAAGACTCAAAAAGTTTTTCTTTAAAAAAAGGTCTAGTAATAGCGATTAGTGAGCCGTTTGATAAGATTATCATGCCTAAGAACGTATGAATAGATAGGACCACAATTACACAACATGATTTGGAGCTACATCCACAACCATACAAATCTTCCATTGTTTGTTTGCATTTTATTGGTATAAATATTAGATTAAAGTTGGATAATTGTCACTTTCTCAATAAGATTAATACACACGACTTATATATAACACAATCAACCAATTAATATAAAATAAAATAATAATAAAAAAAGGAATATAAAGATAGTACGTTTATCATGATTGTGTCATTAACTAAAACACACGAGTCTTGAAAATCTTAACCACGCGTTTTTTAATCGAATTTCTTTGCAAATGACGGTACCGACCACACACTTAATATTCAACGTTTTAGGGTTTGTGGAGTTTGATAATGAATGTTTGTTCTTTTTCTTATTAATTGTGGGGTTGGGGTTGGGGTTGGGGTTGGGGTTGGGGGGTGGGGTGGGGGGCGCCTAATATTCCAAGAAAAGGTGATCACATCAAGGGTCATTAATCACAATTATCCAAGGTGACCAAAACTCATCCTTGCTTTGGCAATTTATTATTGTTTTTTTTTTTTTTTTTTTAATTGACAAAGTTATGATCACTGGTTGGATTAATATGAAGAGCGGCTACTTTTAATGTATCGTATTTACACGATACCGACACGACAAGAGAGTTCATAACTTAATTTAATTTTGAATTTATGTCATAACCAAATTCAACAAAAGTTAGGCGGATGTGATGATTAATTTTCGTGGGGGAAAAGCTTAGAAGTTAGAAGGGACGAACCTATCACAAAACCTATAGATATAAAAGTGTGTGTAATTAATTAAAAATATTGAAATGATTGTTTTAGATTTATCATATACATGTTTAAGGATAATAAAAATATGTTAAAAGTTTGACCTAAACATCTCTAAACACCCATCTCCCCTTTCACATTTTATAATTTGAATTTTCTTATATTTTGAACAGCAGACTGAATTACTTGATACATATAATTATATTTACTATATAATTTATTATTATTTTTAAAGTATAAATCAAATACATGGCACGTATAAATCTATTTTTTTTTTTTATTAGTTATGAATTTGGTCACAACTAAGATCATAGAATTCTATGGAACAACAATTCAATTCATAATAAATCTAGAATAAGCCCACATTCAATCTACATACTTTTTGATCTTTTCCATTGTTCAATAAATTGAAGTCACATTTTCATCATTAAGTGTTAACCACTTTTGACATTGACCTAAGGCTACCATAAAGAATTTGTGTCCTTATTATACAAAAGAATGGTCAAAATTATGTGCTTCTTTCTTCACAATGGTTTAGCCATTTTGATGTTATCTCTTCAATCCTTTGTAGTTTATTTTGAGATGAATTAGGTTGAGGTTTTCAAAATTCAATATTTTTATTTTAAAATACATTCAATATTTGGATAAATTTGATATAAAACGAATAATCTTACCAGACGTGACACGCCAATATATAATTTGAATAAAGCGCAAAATATAGAATGAGTCAAATATAACACTTTTAGGTAATTACGACGGAATATTTATTGGCCAAAATTTTGTTAGTATTTTTGTAATAATTTTTTTTAGTATTTAATATCTTGATATAGTGTTTTTAGCATGACAGTTAATATTATTGCTTTTGAATTATTTTTGAAACGCCTGAAACCCACATTTATTATTTTGGAACGCTTAAAGTAATTCATAACGTCAATATTAACAGCCATTTTTTAAATACAACGCACATTTTAATTTCCATTTAGGTGCTCCTTTAATGATTTCACATGTTTTTCAGAAGTCAAAATAGAACGGTTGGATACTATTGACAATAAATGCAATTAAATATACTATAGAAGTTATCAGTGATAAATATGAGACAATTAACAATCAAATTCATAATTAAATAAGAGATTAAGGTAATTAAAAAAAACTTAATATATTTGGAGAGACCTCATTTTAATGTTCAAGATTTTTAAAACAATTATATATATATATATATTGACCCTTTCAACTAGTTGTTTTGTCTTAACTTGGACCAAAAATATTTAAATATACTAATTTGATATTTACAATCATAATTTTTTCCGTTCAAACTCGTATACCATGAAAATAAATATTTACATTCATTGAGCTTTTGATTATTAACATCTACCTTCCCTTATGTTTGATTTTTTGACAAACACTTTCCTTTTATAGCATTATTTAATTAAAAATTATAAAATAAGCCCATCCATATATACTTATAAAGAAATGGCAACTTATACAATGCATATATATTTGTTAGAAAAAGAAATAAGTGAGACATAATTCTAAAATTTAAGATATCTTTAATTATATAAAGAGTATGGACTAATACAAAATTTTATATGTTAAAATAATTTTTTTCGCAAGTTAGAAATGATACACAATTTTCCAAATATATAAATTTTTAAAATAAACTGGGAGATTTTAAAATTATTTTTTTGCACAGGGACATGAAATTAATTACAAAATCCGACTGTAATGATTTAATAAAAAATTCTATAATATTATGAAAATCAAATGGGAAATGCATTCAAATTTATTTTTTTCTTACATAAATAACTCTATATATTCAATATATATTAGTAAGCAAAACCTCATATTTTAAATTTCGATCTCACATTTTTTTTCTAAATTATGTATCTTAAAAGATGTCTCTCAATTAATATTTTCTAAGTAATGCATTTATTTTAAATATATAAATGTAAATCTATACTATTTATTTTAGAAAATATGACTTAAATTGATATTTCGATCTTTTACTTATTTTTAAGAAATTATGCATTATGAAAAATAACGATAATTAACTTTATAAAAGTCATTCCTTTTCCTTAAGAGATGTGGATACAATTATTCATTTTTTCCGTAAGTCAATTTTGCAGGAAATTTTATATTAAATACACATTAAAAAATTAAAATGTCAAATTAGTACACATTAAAATTAAATGTTCATATTGGCACAAAATAATAAGGATAAAAAATATATTTTACCCCAATCTTGCAGATTGGCCAAAAAAATACTAAAACATGACTTGTTCAAAATTGACTTAAACTAAATCAAATAATCACTTTTTTAAATTCAGCTCTTGGGTACCCAAAACTTTTTTCCCTGCCATTTTTGTACTTTGGTTGTTTTCCTTTTTCTCCCCACAAATTTTCAAATTTCTACAAATGCTACAAATTTGTGCGACTGGGAAACGTGGAGAAATAGGTGTCCACTTGTCCAACCCACACTTTCTCATCCAAACGTGTCACCACCGACTGTCGCCGGTGTTCGGTGGCCCCTCCGCCACCAGAGAAGAAGCGAACATAAGCTGTAAATGGGTCCCACACCACCTCCTCAACTCTCACCAAAAAAACATTAAAAAATAAAAAAGACAAAAAAATATAAAAGACATATATATACGTATACACACACACACATATATATATATATATAGAGAGAGAGAGAGAGAGAGAAGGCGAAACAATCTATGCATGCACATACTCTAATTATAAAAAATAGAAAATATAAAATCTATTGCACAATAGCCAAAATGTTCATGTGTAGTTACCAGTCCAATGTTGGAAAACAAAGATTAATATAGTAATTGCACAGCTTCTATTAATACCTAAGATCAAGTACAAAAATTCAACAAAAAGGGTTAAATATGTAGATTTTTTATAAAGATTAATAGGTTTATTTTCTTTATTAGGAGATAGCTTAAGAAAATTTAGATTTTTTTGTTATGGTGCCAAGAATTGGTTGTATGCAGAAACATCTTGTAATTTTTTATTTTTTTATATTAACACGCAAATAAATATATTTTTAAGCACATATTCGTGTCGATACAGATTACTGTTAGTAAGAAATAAGATATCAAATTATTGATTTCACGCATTTTTGTCATGTTATTTATCGTATTATTATTGTTAATAGAGCAACACTATTTATATAAGTCAAGTAATTGAGAAAACAAATATATCATTTTTGGAATTTGTTGTTATTTCTATTAATTATGGTAAGAGATGGTTACAAAAACTTAAGAGATCACTTAATATTATGACAAATTGTTTCCGTTACTGCAAGAAAAGTTTTAGGAAGGATGTAAGGATGAGAAGTAATATTTTTTTACAAAAATGTTCATAGATAAAACGAACGCAATTTACATTAATAGAAATAATAAATGATATTATTTCTTAAAACTCACATCTTTAAAATGAACGAAATCACATCAATAAATATATTTGTTATTGGATATTTCTTCATCGGTTTCATTGTCTATTCTTAATAAAAACTATCCTTATATGAAAAAAAATATTAATACCACTAAATTTATTGCTAAAAAATATAGATATTAAAATTTGGTAGTCCATTAAGGTAAAATATTGCCATTTCTCACAAGTCACAAACTAAGATATTTTTTTGCAGTTTTAATGCAAAAAATAGATTTTACTTCTCTCCTTACATAAATAATAATCTTACTAGAAATAAAATAATATATATATATATATATAGAGAGAGAGAGAGAGAAGAGAGAGAGAGAGAGAAAGAGATAAAGGGGTCCTCCAAAGATTATGCCTCCAAAGCCAAAGCCGAAGCCAAACCCAAAGCCCAAAAGCCCTGGCTTTGATTTGCAGAGAGAATCCAAAGGATTTCTCTTACAAGAACACGATGAACTGAAACTGAAGTTCTTTCTCACACACACTTCACAACCATAAACACAGATAGAAAAAGAAAAAAAGAAAACACACACAAAAACTCCTGAGTTTACATACATGCATAGATACCTGTAAAGGGGCAGAGGAAGAAAGGATTGTTGTATTAAGATAATTTCAATCAAGCCCTCCTTCTCTTACTTCTTATCCTATACCTTTGTAAGTCCTCTCTATTATTTAGGATTTTATTGTAGTGAATTGCTACTCTTTCTTTCTTTTTTTTAAACATTTCTTTCAAATCTTGTTTAATTTGTTATGCCTACTTTTATAGTTGCTCCTGTTTATGATATTTGACAGTGGGTTTTTTTTCTTTTTTCTTTTAAGGACTGTATTGATAGATCTAATCTAAGTAATTAATTGGTGCTGTAGGAAAACCAATGCAAGATTGGAGCTTTGGTTTTGACATATAGGTTTTTGTGAATATTGAGGTAGCTGGGTGTAATTTGATCTGAATTTTAGAGATCTAGTAGGGGTGCTTTTCTGGCTTTCTGCATGTTTCAATTGATCAAAAGTATTGATTTTTATGGTGTTTTGTGGTGTTCTTAAATCTGGGGTTTCTCTTGTGATTGATATATTTCTCCTTTTCAAAACGCTTCTTGGTTCGTTTTGCTGTATTTTTTGTCCAAAGATCGGTTTTTTATATTGTTAGTCATTTACCTGAATTGATATTGTTATTGGATTTGGATCAGTGACGGTTAGTGATATAAAGTTTGCTTCTTTTTTTTCGGCCCCCTCGTGTAGTCCGGTTTTTAGGCTTTCCTTTTTGTGAAAATTCACTTTAGAAACTTGCAGCGATGAATTGCACTGAAATCTTGATATGTTTTATCTGTTTTGGTCTTCTGGGATTTTTGCATGTGGGTAGTTTCCTTGTGTGTATTGACAGTATATTATGAGTTCCTGATTTCAAGCTTATACATGCCTATTTTTGCAGTGGACCGTGGTCTGCTGAGAAAGAAAAAGGATTTGGGTTGTTTTTAACTGGAAAACTAGTGCACCCTTTGGTTTGGATCCAAAAGACATGTTGGAAGACCGGCCTTGTTTGGTTTCAAGGGGCTATCCTAGGACCTGCGAACGAGAAGGCAATTGGCGTATGAATTACCGGCCAGAAAAAGTTGAGGTTCAACAGAGCAAGCGACCGTTGGAGACAAATGGTGAGGAAGATGATGTTGTCAGAAAGGTTCCTAAGCAATCAGGCGATCAGATAGATACTGCTTTATCAATTGGTGGGATTTTAATGTCGGTTCCTGACCAGTCTGACCAATCAGGTAGTCAGCGGCATGCTGGTGATAATTCTGATTCGAGTTCATTAATTGCTGCCATTGGCCGTGACAACTCGATTAGTTGTCTTATTCGGTGCTCCAGGGCTGATTATGGTGCGATTGCATCTTTGAACCGGAGTTTTCGCTCGCTTATTAGAAGTGGTGAGCTTTATAAATTGAGGCGGCAAAATGGCATGGTGGAGCATTGGGTTTATTTTTCCTGCCAGCTGCTCGAATGGGAAGCCTTTGACCCTAGTCGCCGCCATTGGATGCATTTACCAAGAATGAATCCTAATGATTGCTTTGTCTTTGCAGATAAGGAATCTTTGGCCGTGGGGACTGAGCTTCTTGTTTTCGGGAGGGATCTCATGTCCCACGTGATTTATTGTTACAGTTTGTTGACAAACACGTGGACTACCGGAATGAGTATGAACGAGCCTAGGTGTTTGTTTGGGTCTGCAAGCCTCGGGGAGATCGCAATATTGGCTGGTGGTTGTGACTCACATGGTAATATCCTTAGTTCCGCGGAGTTATATAATTCTGAGGCAGGAACATGGAAGACACTCCCAGGCATGAAGAAACCCAGGAAAATGTGTTCTGGGGTTTTCATGGATGGAAAGTTTTATGTAATTGGAGGAATTGGAGGAGCTGATTCAAAGCTTCTCACCTGCGGAGAGGAATATAATTTGGAAACTGAAACTTGGACAGAAATCCCTAACATGTCCCCGGTGCGGACTGGTGCAGCAAGGGATAATGAGCCACCTGCTACGTCTGAAGCGCCACCTTTGATTGCTGTTGTAAATAATGAATTATATGCTGCAGATTATGCTGATATGGAGGTGAGAAGATATAACAAGGATAATAGGGTGTGGATAACTGTAGGAAGATTGCCGGAACGTGCCGATTCTATGTATGGTTGGGGTTTAGCATTTAGGGCATGTGGTGATCGTCTTATTGTGATTGGAGGGCCTCGAAATGCTGGTGAGGGTTTTATTGAAGTGAATTCATGGGTTCCGAGTGAAGGTCCTCCACAGTGGGATTTGCTTGGCCGAAAGCGATCTGGCAGTTTTGTTTATAATTGTGCTGTGATGGGATGCTGAATATTTGCATATTGCAGGCACCATACACATTTGGTGTCGTGTGCTTGTGGTTAGAAATTGGTTCCCGGATGCACTGGATTCTTGCTAATGGGTAATTTTTCCGAACTTTTTAATTTTGTTATTTTCTTTTGAGTGGGAGGAGGATAGGAAGGATTATCAGATTCTACTCAAGATATAATCGAATGTTTTCTTTGAGGTAGTCTTGAGTACATTTTTTTTTTTTTTAAATTAATCAATATTTTCTTTCTTGGAATTGTCTTCTCCCAGTCAAGTAACATGAGAAGGTCTTGAAGTTGGCATTACATAGCAAAGAAATAGGTTCATTAACTTGAAGGAGAGTTAGGTGCTTGTTAGTGTTTGCTTAAGCTTTTCTTAAAGAAAACATAGAATTTGGTGTTTTGGGCTTTTATGGTCCTTAATTTATTGGCATCATCTTGAAGGGAGAAATAAAGTCCGAACATGTTTACTCGAAACATGGCTTATGTAATGATCTGAATTGTTGTTGGAATCTATGGGCGCTATAAAATGATCCTTCTCTTCATTTCAATGTTGCGACTTTGTAGTAGTTATCGATGACCTTATTTCCGGTGTCTTCTCCGTTGTTGTGACATTTCCAATCTCATTTTAACTCAGAAGTGACTTTGTGGTCGATTTTTGTCTTACATAGCATTCAGACACTCAGTTTTAAGCTATATTCATTGCTTCATTTTCTAATCGCATTATGAATAGCATGTCATGAAGTTGAAGTTTAAGTACTCTGAACTATGCTTATTAGTTATTATGATGCATCTATGTGATTAAATGTGCTTTCTTACTTTGTGAAATCAATACTGGACAACCAGTTGTGTAAATTTTCTATCAAACTCTTAGGGTGGTCAAACTCATGTATCTATTTTTCATTTTTCTATTTGTGTAAACTGAAGACGCTTGTAGTTACAACTTAATTATATGATATTAAACTGATAGATTCATTTTTTTGAAGGTAGCTTCCGCAGAAACTTATAAATTTGTTAGATTCAGGATGCATGTTTGCCATAATATGGGGGGGCTCGTATGTTTGTATCCTAGAAAAGTAAACACTGTTCCAAATACTCTCGGTCAGGGATGATTCTAGTTTGGATTTGATATTATCTGAGGTTATAATAATTAGACTGATTTCTCTGGTCCTCATTTAAATGAAGGCAAGCCTCCACCAAAATCAATTTGTAGAAATCAGATTAGAAACTCTGAAAAACTATGTTAGTTGGAGACCAGTCTAGTGAATTTGCTCTGTGTTGCCTTACTTGATTAATGTATGTTTACCTGTCTCAATCCGCTGCATTATTATGATGTGATTTCATTCTTTTATTTGTTTAAATATTGCATGCTCATATGCTTAGGTTGTTAATCTGTGGTTTGTGCGGTGTTTGGGTTTCTTCTGATATGTCGTTGGTCTGTTTCTTTAATTTGCTTTTGATACCTCATTCTACCGCACGATTTTTTTGTCCTTTATAGCTGTCAAGATTCAGTATTGGGTAAGTTTATGTGCACAGCCATCTAATATTTTCTGTATTTTGCACAAGAACATGATTGCATACTTATAGGGATATGCGATGTAGATAAATTGGAACTTATTTCAATTAATGTATTCATACTTTGCTGCAGATGCAAATTCTTTTGTTGTCAATGCCAACTGTGTGCTCGCATGCATTACAGGTGTTGTTGCCTTCATACAAAACCGTCTTTTGTGCATCATGATCGACGTTTATTCTCTGTGATACGGACAACATATTTGAACCTTTTCACCTTCCGTTTAGGTTGAATTAACTATTGCATCATCTTTCTTGGATGCTGACAAAAGAGTTGGCTGAAAAAATGGATGCTTTTCTCTTCACACTCAATTTGTATGTAATGTCTTGCTGCATGTTTGGTGTTGTATCATGAGGGGCCAATATTATGTATTGGCATTGGTTTGCTTCATTGATTATATCTTAGGTTCTCATCTTCGTGAGCAGTATAGAAACCTTGAGTAGACTTGCATTTGTTATGGTGCTAATGTACTGGGAAAGTTCAAATGTTTCGTTTGTCGACTTACTAGACAAAACGAGGGAAGTGAAGGAAGAAAAAACAGCAACTGGTTACGCTGTCCGTGATAGGCGAAGTGTCGTTTATTTTGAGTATTTGGTCGTTGCGTTTGAACCTTGTAGTGTTTGCAGCATTCGACTGCTCTAGTCGACTACGTTAAATGCCTTTGACATATAGTAACGGTAGTTGAACAAAGTCTTTGATTCCGTGAAGTCATGCAGATTAATGTTTTGGGCTCCTATAAAGTTTGATCTTGTTTATGATATGTGGCCCGAATGACCCGAGTTCTGGTTTAGTTGATTATGGTCTTCAAATAAAGCCTGTCGACTACAGTTTTTTTGCTCCTGTCTGTAACTGTAGGACGATTTTTTCCAAGTAATTCTATCTCTATTCTTGAAAAAGCTGTCAAAGAAAAAGGAGTGGGCTGGAAAAATCTACAACAACAATTTGGGCCGACCCTAAATTTGCTTTATTGTGGCCCAAGTTCTGTATCTTATTTTTGGGCCTTTGATATTGGTCTCAACCTGTCTCATATCATTCTATGTTTTTGGATTGGGCTGATTGGTAGTCCAGTTAGGATTAGAGATGATTCATGATCTTTTTGTTGTATATTATATACTAACTTCTACAGCCCATGGTAATTGTATAACAGGAAGAAGATAGAATTACATATTTCTCCATTATAAATTGGAAAAGATATTCTACTTGTAAATAGTTTATATAAGAGGGGCAAAAAAGAAAAAAAGAGTAACTTACAAATTTAATAGTTGGGGGATAATAGTTCCACGATTAATAAAGCTAATGTTAGACTCTTCGACAAAATTACAAGAACAATAAGAATGATGTCTTTCATTTCCCTTGCGAACATATGGGAGTGTAAATAGATCTTGTCGTGCTAAAAAATAGGGCAAATAAGTTTTAGGTTTGGTATTATTTTCGTCCCTAAAATTTAAATCGTGATTTTATTATTCCTCAAGTTTAAATTTGGTTCTAAATCAGTGTTTTAAATTATTTTTCAGTGGTTCTTTGCTTGTAAAATCGTCATGTGTGCAGTGCATGTCATTTTCAAAGGGTAAAAATAGAGTTATAAAATTGTACTTTAGTCCGTAATTTTTATTTTAGTCCTTGAATTTTTTAGGTAAATTATATCGCTATTCATTTATATATACGCGCGCGTGTACATATACATAAATGCGTCAAAATTTAAAACATATTAGTTTTTGTTTTCAATATTCAATTTAATTTAATCCAAGTAATATAGTGTAATTAATTTATAAAATTAAAGTAATTTTTTTTTTTTGTTTAACTCTGAATCTGGTTGTTTAATCCTATATTTATAATGACATTAATTTGATTTTGGACAAATTGCACCTCACCCCTCAAAAAAATTACTGTGATGATAAAACCCAAGAAAGTAAGAAAACACTTTGCCTTTTAAAAAAAATTGCTTTCATTGAAGTGTTCCCTACTGACTTTTTAATGGAATTTGTGGAACTTCCGACAAGATTTATATTACTTCATTCCTGAAATTATTATTGTTTGAACATTTGCCCTCTAATCAATTTTTCAAAAAAATTTATACCACTTTACCTCCTGAAATTACTTTTTTAAAACACTTTACACCTTAAAATCACTTTTATAATATAATTTCATCATCCAAAAATTTTATCCTTTTCTATGATGATTTCATTTCATTACCGATAATTTAATTAGTCAAAACAAATATCATTTCATTGAAGAACACTAAAACTACTTATTATCTCATATAAAAGAGAAAATTTTACCCTTTGGTCTCTTAAACGTGTCAAAGCAAATACACACGTGAAAACTATAGGATATGTACATCTAATTTGTAACAAATTATTGATCACTTATTAGAATTCCAATTATCTTTATTGAATTTTTTGAGATATTTTATTAAATTTTTGGTTAAGGGTTTCCCTATCTATATAGTTGATAAAAATGCACCCCTTGTAGCAGATATCTTTGTTTGTAATATGAAATATAGAGAAATTTACAATGTGGATTGGTAATATGTTAGATACATCGTAATATTGTATGTTAATACATGTGGGAGACTAAAGGTTATAATTTTATATTATTGAAATTAATTAGTACTTTTTACTTTTCTTTGTAAAGAAGTGGTATGATTTTGCTTCTTTTACTGGTAAATTATCTAAAGGGCATTGAAAAGAAATCATTAAAATGATAGAACTTTTGGACACTAAATGTTACGACAAAAAATAATTTTTGGGGTCGACTGATTTCAAAAAATAAATTTAGGGGGTAAAGTCCTATAAAACTTGTCGAAAAATTAATTATGGGGCAAAGTGGTCCAACAAAAGCAATTTCAAAGGGTGAAGTAGTATTACAAGTCTTATAAAAAGTTGACTAGGGGCAAAATGCTTTAATTAAAATAATTTTAGCGGGCGGAGTGTTTTTTCTTGTTTTGTGGGGGTTTACTACGAAAAATGCATTTTTGGAGGGGTGATGTGCAATTTTCCTTAAAGTTTTTACTAGAATTTAATCTTCCAAAAAAAAAAATTAAAAAAGGGAAAATGTAATTATAAGTTAATTAACATGTTGTTATTGAGTTCATAAAAGTCAAAACTTTTATAACTCAAATAATGTAATTTAATGATGAACATATAAAACTTTTGAATTTTTATGAACTTGAAAATAACAGATTAATTAATTTAAAAATAAGTCTTTTTATTTTTATTTTAGAAGATTAACTTCTAGCAAAAATGTTATAAAAATATAAAATTAAAACAAACATTTAACTTTATTTTTAAAATTAATTACAGACATATTAATTGAATTAAAATGCAAAATAATACTACTACAAAAAGTTTCATTGAATTTAATATTAAAAACAAGATGTAGTACATTTTAATTTGTAACCGTTTATGTATATGTAAATATGATGGAAATCCGTCATATATTTATATATCTAAACACATTAAAAGTTTTATTATTATTTTTTGAATGAATGGATATCTAATATGATTTATCTCAAAAATACATTTTAATAAAAATTCTGAGACTAAAGCAAAAAAGAGACTAAATAAATTTTGTCACTCTATTTTGACAATATTGCCTTTAACTTATATGTGCATCACACACCTGCCTGTCTTTCCTACAGTAAACTATTAGAAAGTGATATTAAGGATTAATGTTCAATAAAATTAAAACTTTAGGGAAGAAAAAAAATCATAATTTTAATTTGAAGGACAAAAATAATACCAAATATAAATTTTAAGTATTATTAGTGTAATTTAACACCCCCCCCCCCCAAAAAAAAAAATAAAAAAATAAAAAAATAAAAAATAATAATAATAATAATAAATAAATAAATAAATAAATAAATGAGCATCATTTAAACTTGGCAACTAATATATATCTCATGAAAAGCATCAACGATTTCTTGCACCAAATGTTCATTTTCATGCCATTTGAGATCTTTACAAAATCTTCATCAACCAATGGACCTCCACAAATTCCTACACTTGAATTGTCTTTTTTATACCAAAGAAAAGAACAATGATCATGATCCACAATTCCACACTAAGTATAGAAACAACTAGATCATTAAGAAATTCATTTTAATAATTGTTTATTTTTCCTATTTTATTTTTATTTTAATGACTTTTTAGTGCACAACTTGTGTATAACCTTTCCCCTAAAGTGGTGGTGGCAATTAAATATTTTCTACCCCAAGAAAAGAATTTTCTCCAAATTTTTATTTCTTTAGTACTCAAAGTACCTAATCGGTGACCGCGTGGAGTGTAGAAATAAAATTTTTAGAGTGTATTTTATTGTTGCTTTTTATCGAGACAAGCAAAGAGAATTTAATAAATACAAAGAATAATTTCGATCGTGGACCTCAATTTTAAGAATTGAATCTTTGAAGCATAAAATAAATTAATAAAATAAGTCATGAAATAAAATAATCTTCAGCTTGTGCTAGGAAAAGCTAATAATCTCTTGAGAGCATCTTCCCTTTCAATTTGAACCCCCCATATTGGGAACCACATAATCCTTCTACTTAATCAATCTTAATTAGTAGTTATCCATATGGGCTGTAAGGATCAATAAGTTGATGTTTTTACACGTATTCAGCGCTTTTTTTAAGCTAATTTAAGCTTTTTCATGGCCTCTAGACTCATGGCTGAAGTGGATGGTTTGTTAATGCTGGCCTTTTTTATGTCCCCAAAACAGAATAAACAACAATACATATGTGTGTGTGTGTGTGTGTGTATATATATATATGTGTGTGTGTGTGTGTGTGTATTTTATGTCAATTAGATTCTGAAAGATCTTTAAGGAACAAGATTAGAATTTAAGCAACAAGATTAAAAAAAGCTAATTTAGGGCAACTTATTTATTAAAGCCATTATGGCTTGAAGAAGTTGGTTTTCAGATTCCTAGTTGTCTAGCTTTTTTAATTGATCAAGTCAAATATGATATTGTAATGTGTGTGGGATTCTTGATAGATTATCAAGCAAAGAAAAGATGCAAGTTGATGTTTAGTAAGTTATTCTTCTTTGGAAAAGAGAAGTGAGAAGGAAATTCTTTAACAAATTGTGTGATATGAGGATAGTCATCAAAGATTTCTTGACAACTTTTTCTTTGATTTGGTAAGACTTGAATAAGAATAATTCATAAGGTTAAGTGTGTAAGGAAGAATTTAATTTTGAATGAAAGATTTCAAATGACTGTATATTAAACTACTTTTAAATCTATCACAATGATTTAAAAAAATAATTTAAAATAAGAGTTTAATTATTTAAAATTCATTACTATATAAAATTATTGTGACAACTTAAGGAATAAATTATTCTGTATTTTAAATCCTTAATTATAAATCAATCGATATGTATTGCCGTATCCCAATCCAACTAATGTAAGCAAGTAGTGATGGATATAGAGACTCATCAATATACAATTTGAACAATGAATGATTATTACACTACCCAAGTTTGTAATTTGTTTGTATTAGCGATCCTTACATATTATATTAACAATCTGAATAAGGTTGAAAGAAAAGAATCTCCATTTGAGAGGGTTTCTTTCTGCATCTATGAATTCCATTAAACTAAAAAATGATGCATTGGAAGAATCGTTATCAATAATTCTATTGTTTGACTCTTAAATCTTTCAAAAGAGAAAAAAGAACTCTCAAAATTGTTTATCAAATGATTTTGTGTTAACTTTGAACTAAAACCCTTAATAGTGCTCTGAATTAGCACAACATCCTTGAATTATAGGGGATGAAAACCACTTTAATCCTAATAATTTTTGGATTAGGTGTGGAAACATCACACCTAATCCAACATAAAAATAACTAACAAACCTACTAAAAGGACCATGTGCTGAGTGGTTGAGGCACAAAATCATATTGGTAAAATTTACTAGCATAACCGAATTTCTTGTCCTGCTTTTTGGGCTATGGTTTTAAATCAACTTTCTAGGAGGGTCCAATCATAGTGTTGACAGATCAAAACATTAAGGCAATATGTTGTACTTGTTCATAGTACTAAGCTAGTTGTCATCTTTGAGGCAAAAATTCCCATGTTGTTCGTATAATTAATTTAGGAGTGTTGGAGAGACTGAATTGCAAAATTAGGTGCACTTACCACGTGCGTGGCCACTTTTTTGTATCGTACTTACCACATGGCCTCTTATCGTTGTTTCATGTTTGTTCATAAGTGCATGTACTTAGTTGTGTAAAGGGATGGTAATAGTGGGGACTTTAAATTCGGATTCGACTTATTTAGGATAGATTTTTACCATTATACATGAGTTTGGAATGAATTTTGAATATTTATTTTCAAATATAGTCCGTTTCAAACTCCTCTCGTTTAATTTATTATATATTTATATGATTTTTTTTATAAAAATATATATATTTTTTAAAAGATTTTAAGTATTATTTTAAAAAATATATATGATTTAATATGTTTATATAATAAGACGAATCTAACGAATTTATAGAGTCTAACCTGCTGGACTTGAGTTTGGGAATGATTTAGAACCGAATCCCAAAAATAGTTGGCGGTGTGGGTTTTGGTATCCTAAACCTTGCTGCTGTTAATAGCTTTTTTTCCTGAATTAAGCTAAGATGCACCTATTTTACTATTTGGATAGACAAAAAAAAAAAACAAAACAAAACAAGAATTCAGAGTTACAAAGTTATAATTAGGGATGATAATATGAGTTGGTGAGGAATTTATTAAAACTCAAAATCTATCTCATTGAGAATTTTAAGGACTCGAACGAAAACTCACCCTGAATTTATTGGATTTGGCTTAGAACTATTTTATAATTTTAAAAATATTAAAAAATATATTTTTTAAAATAAAATATTATTTTTTTAAAATAATATTATTTAAAAATAAAAAATCAAGACTCGCCCCAAATATTTATAACTTTTAAAACTTGCCCCAAATAGAGCGAGTCCACAATAGAGTACAAAAAAATTTAAATCCATATCAAATGAAAAAATGACTCAAATTGTTGTCAAATCTTTCAATATTATTGTGCACTAGAACAAAATTATGTTTATTTGACCCTTTAACAAGGACTATTCTATTGTAACAATTTTGACAAATAAAGACTATTAGAAGGAAACCAACAATATGAAACATTTGCAAAGAAAATAGTGTACATAGAATTAAATACCAAAGAACATGCAAATAGAATACTTTATATTAAATTGTTTGTTGTGTGTTATTCTTTTGTTATATCATAGGAAACCTCCTTGATGCAGTCAAATTACATTTTAAATTGAATATTTAAATATTTATTCAATTTTTACATACTCCATTAATAAGACCATTTTTTTTAAACTCAAATAAAATAATGTCTCCAATTAGTCATTTTATAATGTTTCTATTCTATTTTGGATGGCCACCAAAAATACTAAAAGAATGTGAGAAACTTCCAACACTTGTCCTATGGTTATTAATTTCAATTTTATTGTTTGGTTAAGAATAATTTTTGTGTTTGCCTCCATGTATGACTTAATTCATATCATAAAGTTGAATTTTTTTTAAATAATTTTCAGATCTTATCTAGGAATGGAATATGAGTCTATAAGGGCGGGGAAAGAAGAGAAAAACAAAATTCTTCGAAGAATTATACAAGTACTAGATGAAATTGATGTGCCTTTTTTAAAAAAAAAAAAAATTGCTAGAGGAACTTAATTCCATCCACTTTGAATCTTTTTTTATTTTAATTAGTTCATTTTAAAAAACACGACTTTTAGTCGATAGCTTGACACTAAATGTTTCTTGAAAAATAACAACCTTGACCTTTTGAAAATAATTTGAGGGCCAAATACAATTTGAACTTTGAAATACAGCCCCTACATTAAATACCTATTTGAACTTTTAAAACCTTAAATTACCCTCCTCAAAAAACTAATTTTGTTGGATAAATATTAAATATTCTTAACTCATTATAAATTTTGTACCTCCAAATTATAGTACTCTCATCAATTACCCCTAAACATTAAAATTTAAATCAATCTTAAGACAATAAACTAAAAACCAAACTTGAGACATTAAATTTCTAAGAGCACTAGAGAAATTGAAAACCAAACGTGGGACAATAGATCTATGTAATAAAAGGAAGTGAAAAAACAAATTAGGAAGAACAATATATTTTCAATTAAGTTTTGTAATTTTCTAAGAAAAATGGTTCTTTTTCTCTTAATTTTATTTATATGTTGGTTTCTCAAAAATTATTACTTGTATTAGGTATGCTTACCTTTCAGCGCGTACAACTCATACCAAGGGTTTGAGCAACAAGTTCGGATCACGACACTTTAGTCCTTGTGGGTGTGCTTGTTGGATGGTAAATTCTCGAATTCTGTCTTTAGATCCCATGTTGGTACCACTGTGCTGATAAAACTTATCATAGAGGAATCCAATTTAAATATGTATAAACTATTGATACGTCAGCATTTACCTGATAATCGAATCAAGGGGAAGGTCGACCATTTCCAAAAATTAGTGAAGTCAAACATGAATAACTGAGTTATAAAAATAAAAAATAAAAAATAAAAAATAGTACAAGGAAATTGATAAAATTAGTGTTAATACAAAGAAATAAAATATTTAACCTTTTTCAGCAATACTTTGTGCATCTCAAAATTTTTATACTGATAATTAATTAGTCAATATGACATAAAAATAGTGCAGCAACCCAAACAACTTTAGCAACAATAACTGCTGAAATTATTTGGATATAATGCTAAATACTTTATCAAATTATTATTAATTATCAATTGACAGAGTCACCATCGTCATTTCCTGATGGATAACTTTATAATTATTTAATCGGCATCTCCATTCTATCTCAAATATTCCGAACAGAAAGAAGAAGTCTAAAGGTGTCACAATTATTCTTATAAAACCTATATATACCTATAAAAACCATTCCTTTTAGAAAATTACAAAAAAATATTGATAATTTATTATTCTTTCTAATTACCTTTCACTTCCTTTCATTATTAGAATTTTTTTGGTCCTATGTTTGGTTTTGAATTTTTTTAAATAAATTTATTATTTTTCCAAGTTGGGTTTTGAATTTATTTTTCTTAAATTTAATTTTGGATTTCTAATATTAGGGGGTAACTGATGAGATTGCCATACTTTAGGAGTTCAAACTGTATAACGAATAAATGGTATTTTTGTCCAATAAAATTAGATTGTCGAACAATAGGGGCTAATGGAAGATTTTGAAAATTCACTAAAGTATTTGATGTAGGACTATACTTCACAGATGCAAATTGAATTTAACCCTAATATAATCCAAAAGTTGCAGAGTCATGTTTAGGTTCCAAATTCAAATCAAAAACAAAAGTCAAGAAAAAAGAAAAGGTCATAAATAGAAAAGTACCAAAAGAAGAACGAAATAAACAAATGGAGCAAAATTCCGGACTGCGGACTGTAGAAATTTCCCCTTGTACTCTAAACTCGTGATTCCTTTGTGTTCAAACCCGATTTTGTTTCGAATTTGTTTTGCTTATTATAAATAAATTTAAAAATTTTATTTTCAAACTAGTTTTCTTTATTTATTTATTTTTTTTAAAAATATATTATATAATATATTTATGTAATATTTTTTTTTTAATGTGTATCATTTTTAAAAAATAATTTTTTTAATATTTTTAAAATAATAAAATGAGTATAACGAATTTAATCGACGCAACTCACTAAATTCAAATTTGGGTCTTAAAAATTAATGATGATGTGAGTCTCAAATTTGACCAAAACTCATCTCGCTGTCATTCTATATAAAATAAATCTAATAGAAATTAGTAACAAATAATAATTTACTTTTCAAAAAAGCATTCTTTAATTAAAGAAGCGATATAACCTATTATTATTATTATTATTATTATTATTATTATTTGAATACTTCCAAACTTAGATTGAGTAATTTCTACAAGCCATGTGCATGCATAACAAGAATACATTATTATCTACACCATAAAGCAACTTGGTGGTGCAAAGTTAATGTGATGACAAAAATGTAATTAGGTGTGGGCGAAAGAGAATCAAGATGAATTTACAAGCGAGGAAAATTGAAATGAAAAACAAAAAAAGAATTGCCGCAGGTTCGGGTTAAATTTGAATCCATAGAAAACCCAACCATGTAGGTATTTGGGTTTGGCCCGGAGACATGTTTTAACTTTTAAAATCTGGTGAGTTTGGGTTTGGGTTTGGTTTTGGCTGCGGATTTTTGGAAAATCCACCCTGTATGTATTTTTCAATCCATTTTTCTCTATTGCCACATTTGCATGTTGGTTTCCATTTAAAATAATTAATCATATTAATTTTTGGTTGTAATCTAAATTACATGAATTGTATTAGATTAATTGAAATTTATGCAGATTATGATTTATTTTCAATAATTAAGTGGGTTAGGTACGATTTGACGTGGAAGAGCAGGTAAAGAAGGGTAAAAATTAACGTGCATATGAGGTTCTACAGCAGGAATAATACCACAACCAATGTATATGAATTGAGTACATACATCTTCTATTAAATATCCTGTTTTACATTAAAATGGGAGATTTGATATTGAATTCATGTATCTAGTATATATGTATTGGATGGAGCATAAATTTAATTAATTAAGAAATTTTGATTAGGAATAATAACGAAATGAATTTATTTAATTTTTATTAAAGAATTTTTAGGACTTAAACCCCATGGGTTAGACCTCTGAAACTATTTTATTATTTGAAAAAAAAAATTTAAAAAAATAATACACTAAATTTTTTAAAATAGATATTTTTAAAAAATATTAGTATTCATAATATAATTATAAAAAATAAAAAAATAAACGGAATGGGTTGGGGAAAGTGAATTTGAAAAAAAAAATTTAAAACTTACTTTAAATTCATTTGTAATAAAGTGACAAGTCGGAATAGAATTGGATTTGAACACACACCAGCTTCTCGAACTACCAAATAAAATCTAGCTTGTTTTTTCTTTTCCTTTTCTACCCCAACATATTCTTACAAAAAGACATACTTGCCATCCATGTTGATGAAAACTCAACAACCATCACTGAATGAGTGGTGAAGAGGTCTTGTTGTCAATTAATTGAAAAATGTGAGGTTCACATGTAAAAAGAGAAAGTAGAAGGGAGGTGAATGCAAATCCCAATAATATACCATATAGTCTCGTAGGATTCCTTCTTTCTTCATTCTTAAAAAAGAAAAACAAAAAAAAGGGGTTTTCCTTTCCCATTTCCCCATATGAATCTCTCAAGAATCAAGGTTTCACCATCTATGATACTGTTGATCGCAACCACACACTCAACCACCAATCAAACCCATCGTGACCATCCATTAATTAATTCCTAACACTATTAATGTATTCAATTTATGACAGGGCCCTGCATTTTTGCAGTATTCCAACACTGATGCTGCAATAAAACTCGGGGCCGCTCACACATACCCAACAGACAAAAAACTAATACCCACTGGAATTTCGTCTTTTCTAATATATATTTCTTTAAGTGTCTTAAAGTAAGAATTTATTTTTTAAAATAGGAATTCTTTTTCTAAAATTATTCAATGACAAGATACTATTTTTACGACCATAATACTAATACATACTATAAAATAGGAATTTTTGTTCTAAAAAATTATTCTAATGAAACAATTTTTTCTTAAGACACTAAGATTAAATATATATTTAAAATTTATTTTTTAATTTTCATCAAAATTTGTTGCCTAGTTAATTGATTGGGAGTCGTTCTTTTAGAAAGGAGTGAGTATATATTTTCCTAGAAAAATGTTTTATAATGAATATTTGAAGGATTCTTGAAATACTACAAACAACACGTTGGACGTATAAAAAAATGAATAAATGTCTTATAATCTACAATCCTTTGTTGTATTCTAATCCTATTTCCTGAGTCAGTCCACACCTGTGTACGCGTAGCTCTCTTTTATTTAAGTTTTATTTTTCTTTTTTCTTTTTTGGTTTTTTCCATGTCTTTTGTCGTCATCTTTAAAGTTTTGGCCTGCTGGGCTGGAGCACATCTAACCTTATTTTAATAGTAAATATGGTTGATGTTATTATTCAAAAGACAGAAATGGTTATGGGAAATTTCATCTGACAACGCATGAAGTAGACATCTACTTGTGAAACTAACTTATTTACATGTACCTAAAAGAAAATAGAAGTGATGACTTGGCTCAAGTGGTAGACATAAAATAGTTAGGGTTATATATTTTTCTAATTGAAAAAAACATAAAAAAGACGTAACAATATTTCTTGAAGTCATTGTTCAGATTGAACCATATTTCCAAATCAAAGAGCAAGATTATCAAATCATAAGAATCTCCCAATGATGTTGGTGTTGCCGGCAATGAATTGTTTGAATTTAGTCATATATATATTTGTTATGAAAACCCAATCAAAATATTAGTTGGAATAAAATCTCCCTATCGGGAAATACCAATTTGTAATCATCCTAATGATTAATTTTGAGTTAAAATTAATTTTTGTATCTTACACATTTGAGTAACATTTAGTTTCTTACGTGTGTGTATGTCTAACATTTGTCATCATACTTGTATGTTTTTTTGACAATTATATTATAATTTAGAGTTAAACTATACTTTAATATGATCCGACTAATTAAAATTACAATACAAGACATATGAGAAATACACAGGACACCAAGATGTCATGTGACCCTCTTTGAGATAAATTAAAGACTTGGGATTGCATATGTAAAGCCAAAATATACCTAATTTTTCATACATTTAAAATCTTCTAAAGTTTGCTCGTGTGCCTCGTGAATTGGACGACTGCCCTTCAAGATTTAACTACTAATAAAATCTATATAAAGGGAGGGTCAACCAAATTTTTTGAGGGTAGATACAATCATCCAACATATTAAGTGAATGACAAGCTATTTCTTGATTTTTGTTATATTTAAACAGATTATTAAAAGTTCAAAATTTATGTGCCCCCAACTAATAAATCTCGCCGTTGTCATTAAATAAAATAAGAGTTTTCAAGAGAGGCTCTTGTACTTGGAATTGCTTAGACAAAAAGTAGCCAGTACAAAAAAAAAAAAAAAAGCTAAGCACACATCTAAGGCCAAGCCTTTAACTTTTCCCCATTTTACTTTATTTTTTGTCAAAGCATCACCTTTGCTTCAACACCCCTCCCCCCCCCCCCCCCCCCCGGCCCCCCAACCCCTCTCTCTCTCTCTCTCTCTCTCACACACACACACACACACACACACAACCAAGAAAATACAATTAAATAATACTATTAAATTATTCTCACTTTCTCTCTTTACTCATTTTGACCGGAACTCCACTTCTCCCCCCTATCTCTATATAAACCTTTCCATCCCCTTCTCTCTCCTCATCCCCTTCTCTCTCTTGTCTCTCAAATCCTATGCCCTGCACCCCTTTATACTATTAACACTATCTCTTTATCTTTTTCGTATATTTCTCTTTGTTTTCTGCTTTTCTAAATGGCAGAAACTGTACCGAAACGCCTTAGAGAAGAATCCCATGAAGACTCGAGCTCTGAGTTTGATGGCTCGAGCACAAACTCAAAGCGCCAAAAGCCATACGGCAACATACTTAATCTCCTTGATGAAGAAGAGGAGGAAGAGCCAAGCCAAGAGCCCAGCCATGAGCTGAGCCAAGACTTGTCAGCCATATTCACAACCCTTCAGCAAGAACTCTCCTCTTTTACCAGCTGTGACTCCACCACCACCTTCGACTTCGACTCTTTGCCATCCACGGCGGCGGTGGTGGAAGCTGAGCTGTACCACCACCAAGCCACCTCAGCCGATTGCGGCGGAGGTGGCGAAGATGAGGGTGTAAAATCTGTCATGAGGCATCTTCTTGAAGCCTCAGATGATGAGCTCGGGATTCCAAACAGAAGGGATGAAAATAATGTTGAAATATTAAACTCTGCAGAAAATTTTCCCTTCGCTTTTACTGAGCATGGGCTGTGGGAACTTGAAGATGAGGCTGCTAATTACTATACTGTCTTGCAGTCTGAACTTTTCATGTAGTAGTTTTACCCCTTTTCAGGGGTTAGAAATGAGAATTAGGAAATATTAGGGTGTGTAAAGGTTAAAAAAGAAAAGACTTGGGGACAAAGTTTAAAAAAAAGTAAATGGAGGCGTTTTTGGGTTTTTCATTTTGGTCCCCTCTTCTTTTGTAGAATTGCAGATGTTCCCCCTATATTCTATTATTAGAATATTTTTAAAGATGTGTAGTAGTTGGAAAAAGGAGAAAGTGACTCACCATGCCGATAATATTCCGTTTTTAGTGTTTTGCCTAAATGTAAAAGAGAAGAAAAAGGGAAATGGAGAAGTGGGCTTTTCTTCTTCTCCTTATAAGATAAGATTTAAAACTCGTGCTTGCAAATGTAATCAAAAACAAATTCAAATATAGACCTTTTTTTTTCATATTTAATAATGATGAGAATTGCAATTATTATTTTTTGGATGTGCATTGATAAACCTATTAGTTATGCCCAATAACATGTCCAAAATAGCTCTATAATACCCGATTGTGCTATTTTTTTTTTCTTTTTTGAATTATTTGAATCTTTGTAATATGTCCTTTTAATTTACCCTTTACATTTTCAAAATTTGTTTGAAGTTAAAACCACCAATTAATAAGAAACGTTATCTCATTAGAACGAGTATATTCACATAAATAAGTACTTTATTTGTGGAGCATAACAAGACGCACCACACATGATCATAATTATCTGGAAAATGAAAGACAATTACGACTATGATGTTAGAATACGAAAATCTAAAATTACAATATTGCATACTCTAACTTTATTCTAGAATATGATGTTTGTCACATGTCCCCAACGTATCTAGCAAGGAAACCTACTTTTTTTTTTTTCCTTTCTTTTTAAAAAAAATTATTTGGTCACAAATATCTAGTTCAAGAAGAGTTAGACTCTATATTTGATAGAATATTGCAAAGAATAAATCTATTTATAAGTAAAAATATTCATCGCCCTCAAATTAATAACAAAGTTGAGAATCTTTCTTCTCCACCAATTTCAGACATTTACTTAACAACAATCATATTTTTTTATTTTTTCAGATCTCTCTCATATAAATACACATTTTTTCTTTGTTCTATTGTTTTGTCTAATTCTTTGATATAAACAAAAGGCTAGATTTTAGAGTCTTATTTTTATTTATATCTGTTAATTTTATTATTTTAATACTCGTGTTTAGCTTATACATACATACATACATATATATATATATATACACACACACACATATTTTTTCTTTGTCCCATTGTTTTATCTAATTCTTTCAAGTTCTTTGATATAAACAAAAGCTAGATTTTAGATTCTTATTTTTATTTACATTTGTTAATTTTATTATTTTGATACTCGTGTTTAACTTATATATATATTTACATATATGGATCATTTAATTTTATTTTTTTTTAAAATGGTCCAATCAAATAAATCGAGATGACTCAATAACTTAATTAATTATCCAATATAATTTTGGATCCAAATTTTAAAAATATTGAATGGGTGGGGGGAATGAGTTGCCTTTCCGAAGCAAAGGTCCCTTGAATGCAAATATTTAAGTGTCGGTATCACATTTCCTACTTTTTTTTTTTTTTTTTGCTTTAATTTTTTTTTGGTGAATCTTTTCTTTTTATACCCTCATCTCACTCAGCTTATAATGGAAAATTGGAATCAAAGCATGTTAGAGCGACTCGTGATATATGCCCACATTTCACGTGACCAAACTTTACTTTTGGAGTGGGTTTGGATTCCTCTTTCCCTTTCTCTTTAACCATGGTTAGACAATGGTATAGCAATTAAAAATAACAAAATTCAACAAGTAATTTATTCATATATATATGTATAAAATAAAAACTGGACCAATATATGGGAGATTGCGCTGTAGTGGAAAGGGCTTTTCTTAGTGCTTCAAATTGATTGTGTCTGTCCTAACTGATTAGATTAATATTATCATCTCATTCATGATACGCATCGAACTAAATCTTGGTTTAATCAAAATAAATTCCTCTTTAATAATTGTTGTTCATGGCTTCATATTAAATAATATGTGTAATAAATCTACTTCAATGAACCCCGATTTAACATATGTGCTGTATATTTTATACACATTTATATATATATTTATATATATCCCACGATATGGAATATAACATTTACAATAATAAGATGAACCCCTTATACACTCTATATTGTTTCCCTTTTTTTGGGGTTAACCTAGTCAAAAAATTTATATTCAAATGGAAGGATATGTCTTTTGCAAAATCAATCAAAGAGAAGAATTGTGATTTTCACCAATGGCCCCAAAACTTTTCCATGATTGCACTCTTAACCCAAAGATATAGCATATGGATAAAACACCCCTTTGGTTATGGCTCAATCTTTTTCTTTTCTATTTTGTTTACTTTTTGCCTTTTCCTAGAAGACCACTTGGTGAATTTATTTGGGACAACTACCACTTTGTTAAATTAAACATTCATACAAGAAGGAGAGGGATATATGGTTTTGCTCTGAATAGGAGTCTAAATAACTACAAATTGTATTCAAAATACTCAATTATGATAATTTGTCAAGTTTAAGGTTCCTATGATATGTCCATACAAGTCTACTTAATTACAATTTTTTTGTTTGACTTGTTTCAATTTTATTATTCACAAGTTAATACGATATTTCATCATGTTACAAATTAGACAAATAAAAAAGAGTATAATGAATAAATGAAAAATTATTTCTAAAGAGCTAGTTCGTTTTTCCTACTTCTCATTTTGGATACATGGAGGTATGATCTCTTGGTTAATAACCATACTTTTTTTTTTTTTTAAATATATCTAATTTTATTTCTTTCTCACGAAGTATTGCACCATTGACACCCTTATTTTTTTAGGACAAGTTCATCTTGGGATCTTTAAACAATCCTTTATTCCAAAGTGAGCAAAGTTTCACCATACAAATTCGAAACTCGGTTACTCTTACTCTTTTTTTCTAATTAATTATGATAATTGTGGTAATTGTAATTTTCTCAATCCTCAAGGGGGTTTGAGCAAATTCCATATTTTCAAATTTTGATAAATGGGGCATAAATGGGAGAGAGAATAAAATACAAGTGGATTACAAAATGGGGCCAAATAGCAACTCCCTAGAAAAAATATTTATTATTACAATAATAACACAAGTTGATAGGTTGTAAAGAGGGGATAGGCCCTTTTCGCAGGAAGGGACAAGTGGGGGGCTTTCCTCAAATAAGGTGGGTCCCACAGAAAGGGTCATGGTCCTTTTTTCCGATTATATAATGTAGTACCTGACGAAGAAATGGGTTGTCTGCCATGTCCAGACGACTTACTGGTTGCCCATCTATATTTTTGTTTAAAAAATAAATAAAAAAAACCATTATAATAATTAACATGTTCTAGGTTTTCAGATTTTTATTTCTCTTGTATTCAGCTTTTCTTTTCTTTTAAAAATAGAAAAAATGATAGAAATATGTGGAAATTAAGTATATACAACAATAACATGTGAGAGCACAACTGGGATTTTTTTTTATTTATCACGTTTAATTTAATTACTTATGATTTAAAGTATAACATATAATTTAACTACTCGTCGTTATTAAACAATAAATATCTTGTAATTATGCGGTAATTTCATCATAAACATATACAGTATGTGAATTTTTTTGTGTTATTAGGTGTAACGTATTCAATATCCATATTCCATAACTTTGGATATGGAGTGATAAAAGTTGTGGCATATTTAATTTTTTGGAGATATTTTAAAAAAAAAAAGAGTACTTATATCTTTAGAAATTATCATAAGAAGACCGAATCTGTACACAAGCATTTGTCAATTTGAAATTGAATATTAAATCTAATGAATAAAAAGGACATGATGAATTTAGAATTTCCACAAACTCTAAATTTATTAATTTCGCTTTCTCATCCAACTTATCATTTGCAATTTAAATAGACATAGAAGTGAAATAATACTTGTAAAAATCCCAAGGGTAAAATTGGCCATATTTTATCTAGTTTACTTCATTTGTTTTAATTAAATAACATATTCTTAACTCAAATTTCACAAATCCAAGTTTGGCTAAATGATTGAACAATTAATTCGTAAAAAAAAAATAAAAAATTCTTCATCATCAACATCAAATCAATAAAAAATTACAGAGAAATTCAACTGTAAAATTTGACATAACGACAAAATACATCACATAAGTTCCCGAATCAGATTATACGTCAAAATAAGACGAATTTACATCAGACAAATCTAAATTTATTTATACACTTCACCAACCAAGAAAAAGATGAACAAGAATTGATCTTTTTTTTTTTTTTTTCCACAAAAGGTTGCTAGACACTACCTCAAAAAAAAAAAAAAAAAAATTATCTATATATATATATATATATATTTCTTTTGGATAGATGGATGATAGCCAACATAGACCAAAACCAATTTGTAGTTAAACTCCACACAGTTGGTTGATAGAGATGGGTATCAACTTTTTTTGTGAAGCACAAAGCAAATTGCCATACATTTTTCATGACAATAGATCTAGAACAATGGATGATGGGATAGGGGCGGGTCCCAAATAATTTAGAGAGTTGTGATCCCAAAATAATTGAGATATCCCACCACTTGTTGGGATGGGACACATTTATATTGTACTATTGTCTCCTCCAGAGATATCATTATCATCTTATCAAATAATCCATGGCTGGCCCAGATTGATATTTAGCATTATATGATGGGGTGTGTGTGTGTATATATTATATATATATATTGAAAATTAATACTAGGGACAATTTTAAATAAAGCCCCTTTGTAATATTTGAATTGGTTCATAGTTAAATTATTCTTACTGTGTTTAGATTGTAGAGCACTCTTGAAAATTCTTACTTGAGTCGACCGTTTGATTGCAAATATGTAAGCATAAAAAATTATATATAATTTTTTTGTGATAAAAATAAAGAATTAATTTAGGACTTTGTGTGCAATTAATAAAATTGGTAGGTGAAATAGCCAATTCTTCTTGATGATAAGTTAAGGAGTACAGATGAAATTTGATTTGCAATAGGAAAAACTTGTTAGAGAAGTCGACATAAAGTCTTCCCTTGGAAAAATCAATCTTGTGCTTTAATAGAATAGGAAATCGCATGAACTGAAATTATTTGTAGAGTAGAAAACTTACTAAAAATGGAAAATAAAGGGGGAAATTTACACTGAAGCTTAAGGGTAGTGATAAATTGTATTGCATTTCTAATGGTTATGGCATGTGTGGAGTATATCGTGCAACACTAATTTCAAATCTTCTGATTTATAAATTATAATATTTTTTATTATATCAACGACATGTGTATAAATAAATCATTATGATATGAAAATAAAGTTTTTGGTTTTCTAATTATGCCTACACATTTGAACATTATTGTGCATTGATATGTGTAAATATACATTTTATGGATGATTTTGAGTGATATGCATTAAAATATGTAATTTGAACCGAACCAACTTGAGAGGGAGTTGAATTTTTTTTATTTTTTTTAAAGTAGTCTAGAGAATTACTATTACACCCCTGTTGCGAACATAGTATATTTCCTATGTTATATTGATATATGTAAAAAAAAATGAATTATCTATAAATCCATTTTCATTTTTCGTGTTAATAATCAAACCTGAATAAAGAGTTTGCTTTGGAAGTTGTAAATTAGGACTTGATGAAAGAAATCCATGCATGTGCAACATTTTTAAGAGGGTGAATTTTGATCCCCCTTGGTGAAATGCACCATAAATAAAGACATATGTTGCAATTATGATAGGTAAAATTTCAAAGATTGAACCTTCTAGGTCAAGCAACTTTAAGATTGGCAATAATAATTTCATATCTAAAAAAAAAAAAAAAAATCTTTAGTCAAATGTAAACATTCTTAAAACCCATTATTGACATAATTAGTCAGCTTTATCTTTACAAATGTCTGCTACTTTTGTACTCTAATTTAGGCTGCCGAAATTATCATAACCTACATCATCATGACATAAAAACCCCTCAAATAAAATAAAAAAGAGAGAGACAGTAGGGGAAGATATGATTATAAGAAATAATTAATTTGTGTTTGTATCAAATAATAAATATATATCAAGTATATACAATTTACAAAAATATATATTTAAAAAAATATTTTATATATTTGACATATAATTATAATATAATATTAAATTAAAATAAAAAAATCAAATTAATTTGAGATTGTTGTTCGTCTTTGTAGAGCATATAATGATTAATTTATTATTGCATGTCATATTGCACATCATGAATTTATGTCAAGTTTATATTTAAAAAATATTTTATATATTTAATATATAATTATAATGTAATATGAAATATATTAAATTAAAATAAAAGAATCAGGTTAATTTGAGATTATTGTTTGTCTTTCTAGAACATATCATATTAGCCGTAATGATTAATTTATCTTTATATCCATATTACTCATTATGAATACGTGTTAAGTGTATATAATTCATGAAAAATATATATTTAAAAAAATATTTTATATGTTTAATTTATAATTATAATACAATACAAGATATAATATTAAAATAAAATAAAAAAATCGGATAATTTGAAATCATTATTCTTCTTTCTAGAGCATGTTATATTAGCTGTAAAGACATTAAAATAGAGTGCTAAGACTTCCCAAATGTCAAATCAACATATTTCCCAAGTGTGATTCCACACACAAGAAAATTTGACTGCTGGTTGATGCGTCATATGTCATATTTGATTTCATTTTCATCAAAGATAAGTACTCAATTATTCCTCATGTCAAGACAATGAAAAGAAGACCTAATCACCACTAGACAAGACAAAGACAACATTATACAAGTGAAAAAAATTGTGGCATAGATCATGTGAAACCTGTATGTATAACCCCACTCAAGATATTAGCCGCCCCATGCCCTATAATTAAAGTTTGTGTAGATAGATGTATGTGGGATTAGTTAGGGTTAGGGCTACAATTTCGTGATTCTTGTGTTCTTTTTTTTTTGACTAGTTTGTCTTGCTTTTGCTTTGGACAAGATCATACATATGGGGTCCAAGTGCTCTGAGTCGGCTAAATAATTAACATCCCTTAATCTTCTTGTTTTTTCTTGGATTAGGTACTGGAATAGATAGGTTAGCGGACAAGTTTCCGTTCGATTTGATTGAATTTATATTTTTTAGGACAATAATTGATTTGGGTTTTGATTTCACATTGATATGAAATAACTAGGACATTTTCTCTGAAGAAAAAAAAACAGTTTATTATTAATTATATTTCATTTAAGTTTTATTTAAATTGATGTATTTAAAATTAAATATTTTAAATTTATAATAATAAATTTATTACATTTATTTGAATAATTTTATTATACAATAAATTTTAAATGAGCTTCTATATTAAACTGTTTTTATATCGTTGTAGTGAATTTTAAATTTATTTTATAAAAATTATTTTAAATTATTCTCTAAATTCTCTTCTCAAAATTAAATTTTTTTCATCCAAATGTAATTTTAAATTCAAAAGCTATTATGCACAATAAATCACACATATCCTCATGTTAAAATATGAAAGACCAACATAAAGGAATTATTACAAAAAGTATATTAACACTCATATTTTATTGAAACTTAAATTCAATACCTTTTAATAAATTTTAAGATATCAACTTTACCATTTGTGTAAGATTTCATTGCATAAACTCTCTCAATTTATTTTTTCTCCATAAAATCCACTTATAATAATAGTATTTTAGACTACATCTTCTCTTATAACTTCAACAACAAATTCAAATTTTTTTATAATTATTTCAAGAGTTCCACTTTGTAATAGAATTCACTTTTCAACAAATATAGCAAGACTTTATTTCACTTGTCACATCTTATAACTCAAACTTAAATAACAAATCACAAAAAAAATAAACAAAAAATATTAACATTTAAAATTCATTGTCACACGTCAACTCAAACCTTACTTTTCTAAATCAAAATTTTCAAAACAGACCGCGCTAAATAGATAAATAATCCCGTATAAATTGGGATGGATTGCAGTGTTGCACACGTTCACGTTGACGTTTAAAGAAATTTATAATGAAGGAAGAGGAGTATAATTAAGACAGGATGTGATAACGAAAGGGCCGTGTCGTGCCCGCCAAAAGCGCCCCCCCCCCTCCTCCCCCCCCCCCCCCACACACACACCCACCCACCCAACTTTAAAATGTGTGTTGGGTTTGGATTTTCAAACATGGGGAAATTACTTTTGCTTTGCTTAGCCAATTTCTTAACTTAGGTTTGTGTCATTTCAAACATCATCCCAATATTAGCATATGCTAAATTTTAGTACCATAGGTAATTAATTTCCTTACACTCATGATCTCTTTTGGAATATAGGTGTCTTTAGTATTATGGCTCTTGAGAATATTAAATTTAGGTAAACTATTTTTTTTTCTAAGTTGGTATTAAATTTGATCAACGAAGAGTTTGAGTGTTTAAATTAAATCTGGCCGACCCAAAATGGGTTTGGAAAATTTAGGCTTTGTTTTGTTTTATTTCCATCTGTTTTGAAAAAAATATTTTGAGAGAATGAAATTTAAAAGTGTGAGATATTTTTAAGTGTAAATATTTTGTCAACGTTGTTTGTTTTTTTTAGTGGACTGAAAATATGATACTATTATTATTTTATTGTAGTTAGTGATGGTATACTATGATATATAATTATTTAAATATTATAATAAATAATTGATATTTTTAAAAAATAAAAATACTATTTTCAGCTGCGAGCAAGTGACGAATATATTTTCATTTCTCGAAAAAAAAGAATGTAAGAATGGAAATGAAACCAAACAAAACCTAATATTGAAACCAAAAAAGGAAAATTATAATATTGAAACATGAGAATTAGTTATAACAATACGATTTCTTTTGTTTTTTTTGTTTTTTTTATATCTATGTTTTTGTTAAAACTCTTCAAAGATTATGTTTTGCAAGGATACTAGATTTTCGTACTTTTTCATTAATTTTACAAATAGTTTTTAATAATAAAATTTATTACATGAGCTAACTTGGTATTAGGCCCAGTCTGATAAAAGAATGTGACTTGAGTTTGAGCAAAGGGAAAGAAATTATAAAGGCTAAGTTCAAACTTAAGATTATTAAATTTAAAGGTGTGTGAACCTGAGCCTTTTAATTTTGCTCACAAAATCTGATTGACAGCTCTACAAACAACGATCAAGAATCGTTTCACACGACAGATATGAATACGAGTATGGTAATGAATTCAACAGAATACTGCTCATTGAAGACAAAGAATTTTGAGTTCTCATTACAAGAAAAAAAAAAAAGAATGTCATATCAATACCTAAAATGACAATATTAAAATTATCATTTATTATATGTGTTTAAGAATGCTAAATTTTATTTTATAATAATAACAATAATTTCATATGTATAATAGTGAAAAAATTGTGAAAAAATTGTCATTATTGAAAATTAGTAATATAAGAATTATACATGAATTATTATTTTTGATAATTAATTATGATATGTATACTAACAATCTAGTGACAATAAAAATTGTCACATATTTGTTACTTTGTCACTATACATGTCTCATAATTTAACATAAATTTGTAAATAATAATTATTATGATAAAAAAATCTCTGTCACCAAATATATATTATTAATGACTAATATATTAATTACTTAGCATTTTGTTAATAACAGTATTTTTTTCTTGTAGCATCTTAAGTATCAGCATTTCATTTCGCTCTCACAAAGACTTTATTGACTGCACAAATAACTCTTGAGTATTATTTTTATTTTAAGTATAAGGTAACAAAATCTATAATTAGAATAATTGTTTCCTTTGAATATTTTCAATAAGAATACATGTTATTAGTAAATACTTCTTCTACATGTATATATTTAATAACTATTACTTCAAATGTCATGATCAGTTATAAATAAAGGGAAAAAAATCATTATCATATATAAAGGTGTGTTGAACATTTATATTTTAATATATAGTAGAAATTGAAGTTGAGTGATATTTGTTCCATTTTTAATAATACAGAAGGTAAATAGCTTTTTTTTGTTTTTCATTTCATAGATCAGTATTCACCCTTTTTACCAATTTATAGAGAACTTTATTTATTATATAATATGAGGGAAAGACAGCATTTAGTCCTAATTAAAGGGTACAAGTTTCAATTATAGTGAATATTAATGTGTCATCTTTTAGGCATGTATGTTCATGAAATTTCTTGACAATTTCCTGCTTTCTATCATCGAGTTGATACTAAAATTTTCATTGTACTTTTGGTCTGGAATGTTGGACAGATTATATATATACTGAGATTCACTCAAAAGCCACATTGAAAATCTTGCAACCTAGCCCGTAACTAATTCAATTTCCGTGTTAACATTACAAGGAAATTCAGTCCTCATTTTTCTAAAAACTTAATGAAGAGAGTTAATTGCACATCCTTTGAGAATCAGCAAAGTCATCGACTGAATCCTTCCTTCTTTCATGACATCCTCTACAAGTTCCACGTTGTAGTGACGTAGCATGATTCACATTATGTTGACGTAGCATGATTTTCAGTATGAATTTTGATATGATCTATATATTTTTCGTATATTATGAAATTTGGTATGAGCCATGTGTTTTCAGTATATTATGGCTCCTTGATTAGGACCAATCAATGTACAGTTCTTGAATTTCTTGAACAGAGGTGGAGTAACACTATGATCGCGAGCAATCGATATCTTATAGTCTGTTAATCCAAGCTGGACTTCTAACTATTGTTGATTGCTTCATATCATTTTTATACATGTCATTTGATCTCAACAATTCGTATTTGCCCATAATTTCAAGTTGGATTTCTACAGCTATTGCTATGAGCAATATTTTTATAATTGGATCGACGATCAAACCGATCTTACTATCAATTAGCAGTTCAAATCCTGAATTGTCTCTAATCTTGTTTTTTCATGGCTCATGTTCATACTGCAGCAGCACAGAAAGAATCATGTTTGGGTTGTGCAGTCGCATATTTCAGTCATTTGACTGCTTTCCTTAGGCTGTAGACCTGCATCGTTACATGGAAATAACTACCCTTTTGGTCTGTTTGTCTCCCACTTGAGTATAGAGAACATTAAGGTTTTTAATACTGGCTGCTCGTGTTTCATGGTGGCAGCACTGCCGCAGCAGATTTCCATGGCAGTAATTAGTGCAATTGCCACCCAATGAAAAGAGGTAGTGTAAAATTGTGACCAATACAATAAACAAACCTTCAATCAATTCCTATTAACAACCCCAAGTACATCCCAAATTTAACAAAAATGAAAAATTCCAGAATGCCAATTGGAATTAACGAACTGTGGCTTAAAGATCAATAGTCTATAGATGCAACAACCAAGAACATCAACCAAAACTAGTGCGCTTCACAGGTAAGGACACCAAAAAATTCATATGGTCAGAGAGCTCTTAGACCTGGCATACCACAATACACAACGAAAAACTAAGCCTGGAGATCAATTGAAAAACCTGTCTTGTATAACAAAGATGCAAAAGTTCAACTTGAAGATGGACAACAAAAAATTGACATCTATAGTTAGACAAACATGCCAAAGCTTATGTCGTCCTAAATCTGAATATCTCAACCAAAAACGCTGATAGTTTATAGAAGATGTCATCACTACAAGAGCAGCAGAGACAGACTCATAACACTGCTTCCTAGCATTATCATTAACTAAATAAACTACTAGGCCTCACTCCTCCTCATCCTCATCTCCATCACCACCAGAAGCTTTCTTTGCAGCTGCCTTCTGGTTCTTTCTCTTCACTCTACCAGGACGGCCACCACCAAATGGACTTGTGAGAGAGAAATCAATATGCTTCTGGGAATCCACCCTCACCATGAACGAAGGCACATTTACAACTTGCCTTCCAACCCTGCAGATGTAAATATAATGTGAGTCAGTACAGCTTTCAGCTTTTTTGATAGCAAAATTTCCAAGAAGAATTTGGATGATGTTTCCATTATTGACAGATGTATATTCACTGTCTGAAAATTGCAATACCGCATTCTGATAAATTCGCCACAAGATGGTTATAACTATGATCTATGACAAATTAAACGAAAGAGCACTTGATTATACTGGGTGGCTGACATTAGAATGTATGACACCCATGAAAGAATAAAACCACAATCATCTGGGGAAATTAACAAGTAACTACATGATAGACTTGTGGGTTGATTCCAATGCCTTGAGAAGGCACTCCTCAGATTTGTCAATTTCTGATGGCACAATCTAACTGATTCCATTCCACATTTATACTACACTAGAGAGGTGCAGAAACAAAATAGAAATGTCCCCAAATGCATTTAACTCATGGAATGTACAAGATAAAAATTTCCAAGCACAAAGAAAGCAGATATCCTGATGCATGCAAAGCCCCAATCTAGATGAATGTCATTCAATACAGGTGAAACTAAAAGTAATAATTATTAAGTCATTTAGCAGGGACCTCTCCCCACACGTGCCACATTCTATTATATGAAATCTTTGGAAATCTACATACAGGCACGTGAATGCATTCATAAACATAATAGTTAAAATGATAACTATCTATAACAAGCTTAGTCAATCTGTGAAACAGAAAGGAAAACAATCTATGGGGAGTTGTAGAAACTGAGTTATCATGTATACCTGATATGCCTTTGCCTGATAAGCACTCTGGCATGGTGGATGGACTTAGCCATACCCGCCTTAAACACAAGAGTTTGGAGGCGGCGCTCAAGGAAGTTCTCAACAGTGAGGGCCAAGACATAATCAAGCTTGTTCTGGCTCTCATCGAGCAGCCCATACCTGTTCATCCTCCTCAGAAGGGCTTCACCCTCAAAAATACGACGGGGATCCTTCTCGTCAAGAGTCAAAAGCATTCTTGCATTATTCCTAATGCGGCTCAGTGCATACTGAACCCTCCACAGCTCCCTCTTGCACCTGAGACCATATTCTCCAACGAGTTTTAGCTCAGCGTCCAGTCGCTCCTTCTCGTAGGGACGACGAGGCTTCTTAAAAGTCTTCCCATCTGTAACCAGCACATATGAATTTGGTGTAAGCTCATGCACGACTTAGCATTTACACTCGTATGAAAAGTGACCATTACTTTATCGAGGGTCAGTAATAAATTTGGTGTTTGCAAACAATTCAGATTTTAAATCTGACACAAGAATGCAACACACGAAATAATTCATCTTTGCTACTAGCGTAGAATACTATCGCTCCTACACTTTGCATAACATAGCATACAAACAATATTCAAACATCATTCAAACAACAATCACAAAAGCAGGCAGCAGATAACTTATTTCTATGTTGAGCAGCAAACAATGTCTTTTCCAAGAACTCTTGTTTTTACGGTCCTATGATTTATGAGCTGCCAATAAATGAAAATCACAACTCAACCTAAAACAAAAAAAAAATCCAAATTAGAGGAAGGAGAAAAAAGAATACTCTTGCGAGTAGCAACAGAAAGATCACTCTATAACCATATACTATAAACACAAAATTTAAAATTCAGCAATATTAAAATAAATATCAGCATTTTCAAGAAGAAACAGGAACTGCATAACCCAACATCAATCAGATATTCAGAAGTAAGAGAAGCATAAATCATTAAACGCACCAAATGACAACGCTTACAGACAGTCACACACTTGCACTTATATTAATCACAGACAAATAGATACTTCATAATGTATGCACTTATGTATTGTTCGGCGACGAAGCTATGGAGGCTTACAGTTGCGGTAAAAAGAGACGTGCACCATGATTTTCTGCCGCCAACGTCCTCAGTCCGATCTGCTGATCGTAGCAGAAACGAAAGACAAGGTTCGGGGTGGGAGAATTTGAGAGCGATTTATATATTCGTTTTTTGGGCCAAAACCCTAGTGGGCCTGGTGAGGTTCGGTGGAAGCTGGTTGGTTACGTAGTTGGGCTCTGTCGCCCATATCGGCCCAAATATAATGTTATTAAATTAGAACTCAATTGTCGATACTCAATGTTAAAACTTAGAAAGACATAAAAAGCTAACAATTCGTAAACTCCATGAAAGATGACGCTAATTCACAGGCTAACCTCCGTCCTCAAAAACCCCCACCTAAACCCCACCGCCGCCGCCACTGCCTCCGTCCGCCCTTTTTCGACCAATCGAACTACCAGAAACAGCAAAACCGGCGAGGACGAGTGGAATGACGCGTGGGAAACCGCCTGGCTCCCCGACGACCTCTCCGGAAAATCCCCGCGCGCCCCATGGGAATCCGACGTCAGCTTCTCCCTTCCCACCACCGCCCAAAAACCCCAAACTACACTCCCCTCCCCGCCAGAAGAAATAGACCCCGAGACCCAGGCTTTCGTGGAGGACATGAACGATAACTGGGATCAGAGGAAGGGCAAATCGGTCAAAAAAGATGACGACAGAAATGTGGGCGCATCGGGATCATCATCTTCTTCTTCTTCGCTTTACAGCTTGGAGAATATGAAGAGGGATTATAGACTGACGAAGCAGAAAATACACGCGGGGCTTTGGGTGAAGGAGATTGAGAAATTGGAGGAGGCTAAATTGGGCAATTCCATTTCTGGCAGCGACGCTATTGAGAAATTGCTTGATAGCGCTTCTGAGTATGTAGTTCTTTTCGCGCTTTAATTTTTTTCGATTCACTTTATTGTCATGTAAAGATGGAATTTTTTGTTCAATTTTAGTAATCATTAGCTGCATTGTGGTATTTCAAGCAGAATTCTGTTACTTGATGCATAACACTAGTACAGTATAGAACTGAATGACTGTCATTGTATGTGGACTCGATATGGACCCCTAATGTATTGATGGTTGTGATTGTCCTGAATGCGGATATACATGACCTTCTAAGAATAATCTGTCTTATTTATACATTAAAGTTTTCTAGGTATCAGATAGGCTTTCTTTGTGGATGACAATTTCTGAAATATTCTGCTCTGATTATTAGTTTGGAAATAGGTGGTAGCTGTTATAGGGCTGATTTGGTTGTTGTTGCTTTACGATTGCTTATGAATATGATTTGTGGCACTAGGGAAATTGCTTTAGGCTCTTGAGTACATCGTTAAATGATGTTTGCACTCTTTTTTGGTCTTTTGCGCATTTAGTGAACAACCAAGCATTTTTCATGGTGTTGGGAAGTTTATTTGGGGGATTCATGTCAATCCTCTACGAAGTTTTGATTTGTTTAAGAGCATCATCTTTATTTTTTATGTGCTTGAGGGTTTTCGTCAAGCATATTTTGGACAATATCAGCTTAAGATAAAAACAATTAAGTAAGACCTTCATATTGGATGAAATTTTGGGTTCCAGGTATGTGCATCGTGCCGTGTGCTTTGTCTCCCTTTGGCCATGTTGCCAACAGGAATTAGGCTAGCTATTGGTCATACAAAATTTTCTCCTTTTGAGAATTTTTTTGATGTTGTTCCTGATTGCTGGAAGTTATTTTTCTGCTAAGGATGGCCATTAAAAGACTCGTCTTTTATGGATTTTTAAGTGAGGGAGCACATATACAAACTCATTTATGTGTTGTTGCAGTCATGTCAATATTGAAATTTGTTCACTGTTGGAAACTTTAGACACGACTAAAACTTTTTGGTTTCAATAAATGTAGGATATTTGATTCTGCAAACAATAATTTGGGAGATCAAAAAATTCCCGGATCCGAGTTAAAAAACAAACCTGATGGCTGGGAAACAACATCAAAAACTCCAGATGGCAATATATGGGATATGTCACAAAGAGAAGAAGACATCCTGGTTCAAGAATTTGAGCGTCGAATTGCCTTCAATAAGTTCCAGGTTCATATAGTTCAACACCATAATACCATTTAAAGCTTAATTTCTATTTTCTTTATTTTATGCTGTTTCTATTTCTTTGCTTTTCATTTTTCATTTGGCCCCTGCCTTTCAATGGATTTCAGATTGCCAGCTTTATAAAAACACACATATTTAGCCGGAGGAGGCCCATTGATGGATGGAAGTACATGATAGAAGAAATTGGACCCAATGCAAAGAAAGGGAAGGGAAGTGTTTCAAGGTTGCCTAGTGTATCAGATGAATCAACTCAACCTTTCAGAGAGGAGAAGGCTACATTTGCCAGCACTTACTCGTCCTCTAAAGGGCGATGAAATATGTGAGTCACATCCAAGTGCTAAGTTTTATTATAATGTGTATTTACTAAAGCAAATGAAACGACAATTTTGCTAATGTAAAAGGAAGGGCTTTCTCATTGTGATTTTATATTTCTGTCAACTTTGCCTTTTTTTTTATTATTTATTTTGTAGTTTTACCTTGTCGAGTTTGAATATCTTTGAAATGAAAGAAGTCATAATGACCCAGTAGCAAAAAAAAAAAATGCTGATAATTCCCCCTCCCTGCCCCTTTGAGTGAATTCCTAACATCGCCTGTGTGTCTAGTGTGAAGCAATTTTGCTCTTTTATGTCATAAAAATCCAGGTGGTTTTACAAACGCAGCAAAATGAAATTGCAAGATCTGAGTTTAATCTGCCTATGAATTCTGCAGAATGTAAATGATTTTTCTTGGACTTTTTACAAATTAAAGTGTATTTTTTTACTTCTACGATAGTATTTTTTTAATTGCTAAGTAACAAAAACCCAAAGGACTTTAACCCTTGTGAAAATTTTATTTTATACCATGGTTAAACATCAAACCGTTGCGGGTTGCCTGCTCAAAGCCCCATCTGAGTTGCTGCTACAGAATCCCATTACATAGAGACAGAGAGAATATGGAAAAGACATTTGGTAGTGTCTAAATAATGCTAACTTAATTTTCATAGTAACACATCTTACCATTTCTTGTCCGTCTTCATATGATCTTCAAGTTGCAAGGATGAGTTCATTCATCATCCATACACTTGTTCTGACAATTTCTTGTTACTAGTTTGGCTCTAACATCAACGTATGAATGGAACTCTGAGCAAGAATTTTGTGACTTGTTATTGTATGAAGGGAGTTTTGGTTTTGGAAGTTGAGACGAAACTTCAAAACTAGGATATTGGTAGGTAATAAGTTTAGCCCCAAGGGGTACCAAAACTCTCTTTTCCTTATGGCCCTTGTTGTTTTGGTTTTTCCGGTATACCTGGAGTGGATATGAGCTACTTGGTTGTGGTGGTTTAACTGGCCAATGTCTAGTAGGCCCTCAAAAGAAATAACATCCAGAAAGAGTTCGTGAGTTATCTGAAAATTTCTTGATTCCCCTCAAGTTTTACAGCTACGCTAGCAAATTCTAATTATAAAAAAAAAATGGAGAAAAAATTACAACTGCACAAACATGAGAAGACCCGAACCCAAAGATGTGAAGTTCTATTAACCAACAAAAGCAACTAAGAAAAGAATTTACAATTACCACCAGAAAGAAAGAAATTCCTGAAGAAGTAGCCATCATGAGTTTCTACCTACTGTTTTAGCAATCAACAAGGCTGGTTGCGGTCAAGCTACTGCACAGTTCTGACATTGTGACGCTCACATACCCTCGTTCCGTTTTCAGCCCACCACTTCTCTGCCTGATCCTCTGTGAAGCGTTTCCTGCTGTTGGGGACCACAAAAATACTCAGTCAACAGAACAGCAACTAAAGTTGCTCCATTCCCATGTGTAAGATCATTTAAATTTTCCCAAGAAACTTGGGTTCTTTATTCAAAAAAAAAAACAAGTAGCTGAGCATTATGGACACTTACTTTAATCTTGCAATGGAGATGCAGAAAAACTAATGCAACAGTAACTCTTAGCAGAGTTTTATGTATCATAGGGAAGTGCAAACAACAGTGCACAAGTCTTTCAACTCTCAATGTTGGTTGCACAAATAATTCATGCTACTGGCTTGGCAACGGAAGTTTCATTTGTTATCAGCAATTACTGAGGGAAATCTTATCGTTATAAAAATCCATCATTCTGAAAGGCAAATACAGGTCTTGCCTAACAAGGCAGTCCAAAATGATCCCATCAGCATAAAATTTCAGAAAACATGAAGGAGCGAGGTAGCAAACCAGCCATCAAAGTCCAAATTTTTCCGCTCATTGTTTGGGTCCAAAAAAGACAAGACCTCGTCTAGGGTTGGTTATGCGCTAGAAAAATAAAACTAAAGTAATCACAACAGCATAATTGTTGTTCCGAATCTTGAGGCTCACAAGTATGATATATTTCACCTATGCTAAACTGTTTTCTAAAGGCATCTTAAAAGAAACTCATATGCTATACTTATGCTAACAATTTTAGCTATCCTTCTTCTTAATATGTAGTTTTTATCAATACGTTATTTTGTGTTTATTTCCTTGACTTTCCAGTTGGTAGTAGTGGCAACCGTCCTTTTAAGTGTTTCTGTTTATTTTAGAAATTAAAACCTAGAAGTCATGGGCTTACGTCATGCTATTCCTTGTAGGGTCACCCCATTTATCGCCTCTGTTTTTTACAGAACTTGTTTACCTGATCCTCCAATTGTCTAAAGTTTACACTCTGTCATAATGGAGAACGAGAAACTGGCAGGAATGATACTTTATGGGAAGGGCAACGCAAGAAGGGATGAAGTCCAGCAAAACAGTCTCAGTAATTGATGACTGGCCACACAACCAGATCTACATGCAGATGCTTAGCAAAATAGAGCAAGACTACAGAGTGTCAACAGCCTAGTTGGACTTGGACAAAAGTGCATATAATATAGTGAAGATAAAACAGAAGCAGAGAATGACTGAGAATTCTATCAAACTTTACTAAGATCAAGTAACCAGCATATAGTTCTTTAAAGATCACGTTCTCTAACTAAATTACGTCTTACATAAAAATGTCAACAAGTTATGGTCTTTTGAGATGCTATAAATTTTGGGGAAAAAAGATGCAAGAAATAAAGAGAAACACTACCTGAAACGAACTCGTCTTAGTTCATTGACATCATTTGGTAAGGACACAAGAGTTATGTACACGCCAGGCTCATCTTGTATAATCCGTTCTGATTTCTGTACTTGAGCCTTAGTTCCATTAGACAGTGGTGGAGTAGTTGAATTGTCACTAGACTCACTCTTAGGAGAGGTTATGCTTGTCACACTGCTCCCATTGGAAGGACGATTAGTATCATTGGTCATTTGCTCATTAGTATCCAAGTGGCTGCAGGCAACTTGTTCCTCTGGCATTCTTTCAGCCATCTCTTTCAACTGCCAGAGATGAGGATCTCAAATCTTTTATCGATTACAAGAAATAGAAGTTATTTCTAAGGGAACACGGAAGAGCCAAATGAAAACAAAGGAATAAGTTTTAATTTGAAAAATTATTAGCACATGCAAAGATGGTATTATATGTAATGTGAAATATGTTACTGGTGATCTCGCTCCATTTAATCACCAAAAAGGGAAGAAAATATATAATAGTATAGTGGAAGGAAGAAGAGGGAAAGTCTCTTATTTAGTAGGGTTCAAATGGATATGCTACAAAATTATATTGGTTGGTATCAACTCTGAGACCAGCACAAGGCAATAATAGATTATTTTAACAGACAAATGCTTTTCATCATTTTCCCAGCAAATTAAAAACACTTGGAACCTCAAACTTGTGTGAGTTTGCTCATTATGATTCTTTTCCAGTAAAGCTGTCAATGTCCACATAAAATTATTTACGTCTTACACACAATCATTCCTATCTTTACACAACAGCTCCAATGAGTAACAAATTTGACAAAAAATAAATAAAATTAGTTTGCAAATCAGCTATTGTCATATGCAACAAGTTTTTATCATGGTGTGTAACTTGTGTATTGCACTATATGAAGCTTTACCATTTTCAGTAATTCTTAGATGCCCGCTTGGCAAAATTTTAATTTCCATAGATAAGGCATACGATAAGTTGCTTTAAGTTGTTATTGTTAATTTCTTGACTTAGATGATTTTGTGCTTACTGTGGTTATAGTTGTTAAAGGTGCACACTTCATGGACCAAGGAGCAAGGAGCAAGGTGCAAGCCTGGTGTAGGCATTAAATAAAGCGCATAGATTGGCTTCACTTTGCACCTTTCCTATAAGGCCAAGGCGCACTAAGGGGGCGATTGGTTGCAAGAATGGAATTAGACAGGAATGGAATAAAATTAGAAATTGAATGATGGCATGAAAGGAATGATATGAGTATAACATTTTCCACGCTTGGTATGTATAAGGAATGAAGTAGGAATGGAATCGTCATTCCTTGCTTGATTACAATGCATGATTGATAATTAGAAATGAATAATAGGAATGTAATAAAATTATTTTTGATGATTAAATTACCCTTAAGTAGAAAATTTATAGAATAAAATTATTACTTGATATATTGTGCATAGTGGGTTTGTTATGATTTTAGTCAGTGTTAGTATATATATATATAAATATAAATAAAATCTCACACTGATATAAATATTTTTTCATTGAAAAAAACCAACACATAAAATTACTTTATATTATTATTTATTATTGACTAAATTGAGATAAAGAGTTGAAGAACACGATGCAGAAAAATAAATATTTTTTGTGTTGGTTCAATTTTATAAGAGATACAATGGATCTTACTAAAACTCATACCACCTCGAACCCACCCTGCTTGGGGCAAATTTTGAAACTACAAATGGATCTCGAGGCGGGTCTCAGGTTTTAGTTTTAAGACCCGAAGTCGATCCCTTAAAACGTTGCATATATTCTTTTATTTATTATGTATGTATTTATGTGATGTATATTTATATATATATATATGAAAAAACATATGTATCTTATATATTCTCATAAAAAAATATAAATATAATACTCTTATAAACTAAAATAATAATACAAAATTAATAAATAGTTAAATATATAAAAGTAACAAGTATATTTACAAATTTTATTTTTTTAAAAAGTGAAACATGTATATATAAGTTAATCAATTAGTTATTTATTGATAATTTTATTTTCTCATATTTAGAAAGTTATATTGATATTATTTTTTTAAAATTACTTTTTAATATTTTTAAAATTATAAATTAGGTCTAATGGTCCAACCCACTAGCTCTCCGGTTTAGAGCGAGTTCTTGTTTGGGTCCATAAAAATCTTGAGGGATTGGGTTTTGGTAAACCAGATCCGACCCTACCTGTTGTTATTCCTAAATTATGTCAAACACTTTTGTTTAGTTTAGAAGGATAGTTTTGTAAAAGATAAATATATGTTCATTCCTAACTGATTGGGAATGGCTAAACCCATGGAGAGGGAGCCAATGACTAAACTCATACTTTTAGAAATGATGATTCCTTTAGAAATAGGTATACCTAATACTAAATTATACTAATCATGTGTTTAGTAATGGATTTGGAAAATGCCCATTCCATTCCTGCATACCAATCATGCCATAAAAGTGTACCTGATTAAAAGAGGCAACTCATGATACTATCTTTGATTTTCTCTCCCTTTTGAGTCATCTTTTTCCAAGAAAAGGAGGAATAAGGGACCTTGTGCCTTCCCTTTAAGGCTCAAGGCACACTAAAGGCGCACCTGATTAAAAAAAGACAGCTCCTGGTACTATCTTTGGTTTTCTCTCCCTTTTGGATCTTCTTTTTCCTGGAAAAGAAGAGGAAGAAGGGAGAGAACCAAAAAAAAATTACGAGCTAACTATATTTATTAAGACACTTTTAGTGTGATTTGAGACTTTAAAATAGCTGCAAGGCGCAGTCAATGCTTTCACCTTGGCCTAAAGAGTTGCCAGGATTGCACGTTGCGCTTAGGTGTGTGCCTCTAATAACTATGATTGCATAAAAGCATGTTTGGAAAGAAATGAACAATGAAAAAATAAAGGAACTTATTATATGCCTTATATATGGATATTAGCATTTGGCAAAGCAAGTATCTGAGAATTATAGAAAATGGTAAGGCTTCATACGTACAAATGCATAATATACTCATCTGAATATAACTATAACCTCATTTGTAACCTAATGAGATGTAATAGGCATAATAATTTTATTGTATGATTTTATTTTATGGTGAATTAATTATTCCTTTTATTTCATTTTTTCAAGAACTATTGGAGTTTGGCCACTCCAAGTCTAGGGTCTTGGATCCCGCGCAGATGACTAATGGGATATCCTCATCCCCCGTTCTGGAAACAAGCCTTGTTGAAATTATATCCTCTGGTTCTCTAGCATCTTCATAGTAGCTATATATTAATAAGGAAGCAGATTGTTATATTAACAATTAAGACCTAGCAATCTCATTTTTATTTTATTTTTTTGGGCGGGGTGTGGGGGGTGGGGGGGTAGGGGGAGAGGACTTAGATACTATATTTGGGAAGTACCTGTAGTATATATGTATTTAATATACATAGTACTAAAAGTTCAAATATTAGCAAAAACCCACCTGAGCAGTCAGAGACTTGATCACTTCTTTTGCAGCTTTACTTTTTTCAGCTTCATCCGCGGCCCGCGCAGTCATCTCCTTCAGTTGCTTTGATTTTCTTTCCAGTTCAGCTTCGAGAAGTTGGGATTTGCTAGTAAGTTTTTCTACCTAAAACATATCAAGCCAAATTCTACTAAGATAACTATGGTAACAGTTGGTATTCACTTCTGATGAGGTGTTCATATGCAGGTTATTTGTGTTCAGGGCCTACGTTCAGCTGTGTCAAGGTATTGTTACTGATCAATCAAATTAGCTAGAGAGTAAATGGTACACTGGTTATCAACTTAAAACAAAACTGGCAACCATTAGATCCCTATACGACTACTATAGACAGCATTATTTAAATTGCATTATAGAATTAGAATTTCCAGAACAGGCATTTAAATGTGAATGACGTATCTATAATTCCAATTCAAACTTCCTTGCAATCAGAGCTACGTGAGAGAAACTCTGAACAAGTTGGAAGATCCTGAGTTTAATTATCAAGATGGTATACATAATTTATCTGATGATTGAAGCTTTGGTTTGCAGATAACTATGATTACTATTTAGTTACTGACAGGAACTCAAACAAATTATGTTATGCTTGCAATACAAAGTGAGATTAAGCTGAAAAAGGAATTGCAATATTGCTATAACCAAAAGGAATAAATATTTCAAAGTGTTACATTTACAACATTATAATCAAGTCACACGTTATGCTCATGGAACAACGAAAAATTTCCTACCTCACAAAAACATGGAAGTTATAACAATATCCTATATAGTTTCAGGTTATGTGAGAGCCAACAAATAATCAGAACTTTAATTAAGTTGGATGCATCTATCTCAAGTTCTCTCAGTTACCATTGTGCTAGTCAAACTTAGCCATAAAATTTCTTCCACTTCGGCCCATGTTTAAACTGACAGATTTCTAGGCTAGAGTTGGAAAGTTGACTAGGTATACTTACCTTTTCATCCTTGAAAGAAATGATTTGAAAACCATTGTAATCCATATTTTGAGATGATATTGGAAAATATAACCATTTTAGGAAAGGAAGCATTATTTTTTAACATCAAATACAGAATAGGGGTGAATAAAAAAGGAATACTTGCTCTATTACAAATTTAAATTATTAGGAACACCAGCGAAATATAGTAATGGTTTTTCAGCATTAGGCCAAACCAAAGTTTCCAATAAATTGAGATCCATTAACATCATTTCAATGTAATTTCTTTTTTCAGAATGTACAAAAAGAAATGATATATTTTATAGAAGCAATGCGGAAGTTTGCAAAAAATTAACTTAGACAAAGCCATAAAGAAAAAAAGAAGCATTATGGTCCAGAATAGAAAATGTCTGATATATGTATAAAGCAAACATTTGTATTGTTTTCTACATCTGCAAAGAGTCTTACCTGTGCCCTTAAACTTTTGACCTCCAGGCTTAGGCTATCATTGCTACTCTTTATATCATCTGGAGTTGCTTCTGATGTGCGAAACGAGAGAAATGAAGATGGTGATGTTGTTGTTGACCTCCAAGGGGTCTTCCCTACTACTGGAGATGGTGATCGAGAAAGCGTTCTAGAATCAGGAACAAAAAATGAAAGAAAATTCTGTGAAGATCCAAATGGGCTAGTTGGTGATTTTGAAGAAGTGCTTGGCCTCTGAATATTTCCATTCTGGAGAGGAAAGACACGATTATCATTTGATTCAAATTTCACGGTGAATGTGGAATTTCTATCAGACTTGAATGACTCAGCAGATGAGAGTCTGGAAACATTTCCTGGTAAGCGAGGGACCCCACTCTCCTTTTCGGTCAATTCACTGGGCTTATACAGTAAAACTCCAGTTTTAACATTAGGAATTCGAAGAACAGATGCAGAATCTACAGTCTTCTGTAATTTGGTGAAACAATCATCGCAAACACGATATGGCTTGTTCATGCTAGGGGCTAAGGAGGCTTTAAGGGACTTCCTAGTGCTACATGCTTTGCAAAAAACAAGCCCGCAGTTATAACAGTTATGGCGTTTCCGTATGAAATTAAAGGGATTATGACAGCCAGAGCACACAGAATTATCAGCACTAGATATCCATTTATGAAGACATATAACAGCAGTAAAATTTGAACCACACGCTATGCTCTTTACTTGCTTATCTTTCAAATATTTGACAAGTGTGGGTGTATTCCGGTCATCATTGTCACCATGGCCTAGTTGCCCATTTGCACCCTTACCCCAGGTATAAACTTCTGCTTTTGAAGTCAAAACTGCAACATGATGTGAACCACAAGCAATCTCTTCCACACAACTGTCAGCAATATTACCTCTTATACAAATTGGAATCTTTCCATCTGCTACAACAGAACTTCCTTGTTGTCCATGAATAGTTCCCATGGTGTATACTCGTCCTGAGGTAGTCAGAGCAACTGTAAGGTTGTTCCCACAGGCTACCCGACAAAAATCTCTGTCGACCAATGAAGCAATGGACTCGGGAACTAGTCTGGATTTTTTATCACCATGCCCTAGTTGTCCTTTATCCCCATCCCCCCACGTGAACAGCTTTCCAGCTAAAGTTTGGTTGGATCGTTCTCCAGAATTAGAAGATCCAGAAGTTACTTCAACAACTGCTGCAGTGTGCCATACACCACAAGCAACCCTCACGGTCTCTAATCCCTTTAAAGCTCCCACTTCTCGCGGAATACTGGTACTGCTACGATTCCCATGTCCTAGTGCACCAAAAGTTCCATCTCCAAACGTAAACAACTGGCCAGCAGATGTCAACAAAGCTGTATGCCAAGGCCCACAAGAGACAAATGACACTTGTAAGCCCTCAATGGGGCCAACAACCTTTTTGGGGATCCAGTGACTAGCCTCACTTCCATGCCCAAGCAAACCACAGTTAAGAGAACCATCGCCCCAAGTGTACAGATCACCAGAGAGTGTAACGGCACAAGTATGATACTTGCCACATGCTACCATTTCAATGCTCTTGCCAGTAAGAGTTTCAATGAGCTTTGGGTGGGAAATGTCTGCTTCTACTCCATGCCCCAGCCTCCCTCCAGCCTCTTCACCCCAGCTGAATATTTCCCTTGTTTAGTGACCAAAACAGCATGTCTCTGGCCGCAAGCAATACGATGTACATCAAGTACCACGGTTGACTCCAAAGCTTTGGGCAATAGAGCGTCAATATTCATGTTAGTTGAGCTATTAACTTTAGTCAGACCACCTCCCATCACTCCATTACCAAAGCCTTCTCCCCAGATGAAAACATCACCCAAGTTATCAAAATCCTCATTACAGGAACCTTGACTTGATGAACTTACAGCACTAGAAAGGCTCACCCTGAATGTTTCGGCTCCAGAGGTTCGGGCATTTGAGTTTTCTACAGCCCCAGCTGGCTGCAAAGTGGGAGAATATGCAACAGACTCAGCCAGTTGAGGATTCTTGGCTGTTGCAGTGTATGACAAAACGTCAGCAAATGCTTTTCCCAATCTGCTCTGAGTAGTATTCTCAGATTGTTGGCTATCTCCCTGATCCTGAGTAAACTGAATTAGTCGGATGAAAATGGAGAGGATTTAGATAAGGGAAAAGAATAGGACATAATTTGCTAAGAAGATCAGCTTATTTTTCAGGAACATGAGAAGAAATAAGATAGTGGAACTCACAGATGAACTTGATGGGGTAACCTTCCAACCACGTGGACTCTCTGATGATGCACTTTCACTCCTTGCCTCATTTTTAAGTTTCCTGTAGCTACCACGTGCAATTAGAGCTTTTAAACCAACAAACCAAACCTCAGCTTCATCCTTATCTTTACATATCTGTAAAATTTTTAGAAACTAAGAATGAACCAGAGTTGATAAAAATATAATCAAATAATCTTCCAATTTGACAAGTCAAAATGTTTAGCAGTCGAATGATGCATGGTTGACGTGTGATAAGAGAACAACCAGAAACTCACCAAATCCAAGGATCTGTCATTATATATGAGAGAAAATGATTGGTATTCCTTTTCAGGCCGAGGATACCGCTGAAATATTGACTGACAGGAGAAAAAGGAATCATGTCAGTCAAATGCTTTGAATGTACCCGTCATTGACAAATTGGTAAAGGATATTAAGCTAAAAAAAGTTGCATTTAATGACGATTCATTGCGAAATATAGCAGGAACAATTTACTACATGTTCATAAAATCATCAAATAAGCCTGACTTTTAGGCATTAAAGACTATAGAAGGTTGAGTCTGAATTAACTTGTCCCTTAAGATGCTAAGGCATAAGAAAATTTTCTAAAAGAATATAGCCAGATTTTCATAAACTTTCCTTTTTTTTTTTTTTCCTTTTCTTTTGTGCTGCATACTAATTACATTCAAGATGATAGAAACTTGGAACATTTCATTTAACACATTAAATAGGATATGCAATTTATTTCCTGTAAAGCAGAGGGTTCTTTTTTATTGGGACAAATGGCATTCAATAAGCACAAATGATCAAAAATGAATCTGCATGTTAAAGCATAGTACAAGGCAGAAAACTACAAATTTCCAGGAATAACTATCATGAAGTTCCAATAGGAAAACAAAACTGTTGATTCAGTTAAACAAATAAATTCCATCAACTTGTTTTGTTCGGCAATAATGGGAAAGAGAACAGTAGTAAGAATTAGACTTTTGCATAAACATCTCCTTAGATTGAAAAAATCAATGACCATACTTACAGTCCTCTGTCCAGGAATTATCCTTGAAACATGACGTAGCTCGAGCTGTTTCTCATCTTTTCCATAATACCATATCAAGGTAGACTCATCCTGAAATTTAGCAACAAGTACCATTTAACTAGAATGCCTTAGCATGCATGTTAAAAGACTAAGAAATATGCATATTAAAAGACTAAGAAATTAAAGAGAAGTAAAATATCATGTCTTGACTCATTCAAATAATTTTACTTAGGCTAGATCAAATGCCAATGAAATCATCAAGATACTCTGAAGTTACTTTCTCATTTACTAGATTTGTAATGAGTAGTAGCTTAAATGTATCATGATAAGTACCAGTATATCAAATGTACATCATGAGATGAGTTAGTGTAGAAATTTGAGATGAAGTGAATTTAAATTAAACTCATGGAGAACAACTTACGGTAGAAAGTCGAAATGGGCAAAACTTCGGCTTCCCTCTCCGCCCATACTTCAGCAAGTGTGCCCCTTTCTTAAGGGCTGTAATGGCCTAAAAACAGAGACTTTGTAAGAGTATAATTTCACTCAAACGTGTTACAATCTGTACATTTCCTTAAACTTTTTAACAGTTCCTCAAGAAATTCTCGTAAAGAACTATAACAACACCACTCAGTAAATATGCAGTATCTAATTGGAATGCTTATAAAAGACAGTAAATAAATAGAGAGTACCTGGTCAATGTCTCTTTCCACGAGACTAGGCCTCTGCAAATCAGCCATTCACGTTGCAATGTAACTAGGTGCAACAACCCACCAATTAAACCAAAACCCATTTGAATTATCAAAAAATAATGTTTTCTCCCTCCTATTCTGCTCCATATACAGCAGCCCCAGAACACAAAGATTCAAAATTCAATTTCTTCATCTACCCCATTGCCAAATCACCAAAAGAGGCCCTCAAAATCAAAATCCCCACTTCTTTGCTGAAGAAAAAATGTAGCCCTCTCAAACTTTTATTACGTTCATCAAAGATTCAGTATGTTAGGATCAAGAAAAAGATTTTTCAACCCTGAAACAGCTGCAACACTTGTCAAGATCAAATCTTCAACCCTAAAGAACTATTTTCCTTATTTTAATTTGCAGCCATGCATAAGCATCGGGGAAAAACTAAAGCAACCCTCCGGACACAATGGCCTTAAAAAGAGAATGATTTCATTTACCTATTTTTGTTTAGAAATCAACAAATTCTTGCAAATGGTGATAGACAATAAGAACAAAAAAAAGTGAGTTATTTGTTTTTTCCCGGAGCTCAAAATCTAATCTCGGGCCACAGAAAAAGAAACTATCTTCCAGAAAGGAATTTTTGGTTCTTGAAATCAAAAGGGTTTTTTGTGAAGGAATTATGGGATTTGGAAAGGGTTGAATTTTCAGGGTAAGACTCCTCAAACGTGCATACCTTCTGTAGATATATTCGTGTTTCTTGGTTCCTCTCTCTGCATTTCTATTTCTCAACATTCCTGTTTTTCCGGGAAAATTCCATGTCATCAACTGAAAGTCAGTTTGTATCTGGGACGGGGAGGGCGATTCGATGATTGGGATGGTTTCACTTTTGTCATTTTCGTGAGTCTCTTTATTTGTTTGACAAAATAAAGCCAAAAAGCAACGCATGTGTCCAAAGAGGAAACGGATAATTGGCACTTTGTTCCCACTCCCAAGTCCAACATTTTAAAATTAGATATATATATTTTTTTAAAACCGAGGCTTGAAATATAAAAATCATATACAAATTATTATTTTTTAATTCAAACCCTTGAGAATAAGATTTTAACCCTAACTTCATTATCATCAATTTTAGTTAGTGTTGGTATATATACGTATAAAGGAATTAAACACAAGGCCAAAAGTTAATATTGTCTAATTAACTTTCAAATTCTCATCTAAATTTGGATTTATTAGGAAAAAAATAAAAAAAGTAGGGTGTCTCTAAGCTCTTTTTGCTTTTTTCTTTCTTTTTCACTCCTAGGCATAGTGTTTATAGCTCTACACTTAACTTCTTATACTAAAGTATGTAATTAGAATAACAATTATACTCTTTGTGTTTATAGAGAAATTTTGGTACTTGGAGCATTTTTTATTTATTTTTTTGCTTATAAATTTTCAAATAGATTCTAGTAGATAATGACGATATTTTAATTGTAACATCGTGATAAATTATTGTATATTCTATTTAGGATAAATGATACTTCATTCTCTTAAATTTGACTATTTTAATACATTACCCCAAACTAAATTTTAAATAATTTGCTCCCTCAAAGTTAATTGTTTTAACACTTTATTTCGAAATAAATTTTAAATACTTTGTCCCCTCAATTTATATTGTATTTAATGTATACAATTTATTGTATTTTTACCATTGATAATATTAAAAATTTATTATGATGTATTTTTAAAATTTAAATAAGAAAAAATATATGCGCACGATGAAAATATTCTGATTAATATGAAATTAATATTGAGGGGTAAAGTGTTATAATAAATATAAGTTGAGAGGGCAAAATAGTTAAAACTTACTTTTAGGAGTAAAATGCTAAAATTATTTAAATTTGAAAGAGGCAAAATGCTTAAAATTTATTTTTGGAGTAATGTATAAAAATGGTTAAATTTTGGGGGGTGACGTACCATTTACCCTTCTAATTACATATTGTTCTTATTTTGATAATTATATAACATTTTTTTACTGTATAATTTTTATCTTAAAATGAATCAATTATTTCTTTAAGTGTTATTGTTGTAAAAATCGCTTGGCCCCTCTAATACTTCAATCCTAGTATCCGTTCCTGTCCAAAACGAAATTGATTTTTGAGCTATTCAACTTATTCAATTATAATTTGGTACTGGTTAAAATTATAATTTTACTTTTTGATGGTAGAGTAATATTAATTATAGTCGATTCTTAGTGGAGAGTCCAAATACCTATAAACAAACAAACTAAACGTATGATATGTAGTTATGATGAGTTTTGAGAATTGAAATATATAATTGGCTACAATTGTCTCATTAATGGCTAGCTTTAGATATTGTTGGAATTAAATTAACTATGTCTTTTGTTTTGGTTAATATATCAATATTCCAAGATGTTGATTTTGCTTAATGTTCCATATGGAAGGTCTAATTCTTTTCCTCTTTTTCAAGTTTATGTTGATTTTATTGAACCAAAACTCAAACATCTAAGTCTTGAAGCATCCAAGAATTTGCACAAGAACTAAAAAGGAGCATTAATATTTTCCATCTTATTTCATTCATCATAAATAGATTCACAATTATAAGTCATAGAATTATTAATGAAAATCTTTTTTGACCGTGTTGGATTGTGTTAGGAGCTCCAACTCCTGCTCTTTTACCAAATAAAAAAATAAAAAAATCTTAACTTATTTTTAAGATTATAATAAATTCTTTTATTGTTAATTATCGTAATTACAAAATAAATATTATTAACATATATTTCAAAATTTTATTTTTAAAATAAGATGTAATATTTTATAAACTTAAAACACATCTTATAAAATATAAAAAAATTTGTAAAATATATAAAAGTAAGTTTAGCCAATCACCCTTCCAAACATCCTGTCAACCAACAAGAAATAATACTCTTAATTAATTCCTAGTAACCTGTCAACCAGCACTTTGTCGCACATTAGGGTATTTTATTATAATCACCTATTTTCAATGAGCTTATGATCTGTCTGCCCATGTCCCTCCCTACCCACATCTTAATTCAGATGCGAGAGCAATATTCATTTCTCAGCCCATAATCCCAATTGAAATCTGAAGGGTTCAATTCATCCTTGAGTTCCTAAAGTCCATCCCTCCATTTCCAGACCAACAAAACATCCTTAAAAGCAGGAAATAATGGAAGTAACAAATATTCATACGAAAGTACCATCAAAATTAAACAGTCAGAAAGGCTTAGAAGTTTTTTTTACAGAGATCCATAACAGATAAACAGTAAGTCAAATGTTCATAGCCGCAGAAAAATCTTGAAACTTCAGTATTCATAATCATCATGAAAGATTGTGTAGCTGCTCCTCCTGGTTCTTGACTCTCTATCAGCCTACACACCAAGAAAATAAATAATAATAATTAAAAAAAAATCCATCAATAGTAGACAAAAGGGTAATTTTATACATATAATTTATATTAAATTTAAAATATTTTATGGAGTTGAGGGACGCCTGGCTCGGCTGTCCCTGACAATAACATTATTTCCATCAGTAAATTGATCTGAGTTCTCTAAAAGAGAAGGAAGTTATAGTTACCCTGGCTATGAGTCTTTCAAAGGCTTCTGGTCCATTTTCTTCTATATATTTTTCTGCAGCAGTAAGGATATCATCAGGCTTGCTGAAGATATCCTTCTTACGGGGAACGTACCATAGTTTAACCTGTGGGTTCCTGTAGAAAGGCCTGATGAAATGCTCATAAACATATGCTGCCCCATTGAAATAAGGCAACACCAGCCAGCAGACACCTATCAGCTTCGCGTAAGACCAAATGGGAAACCTGATTATGATCATATTCAAGAAATATAAGGGCCCTTCAAACCTGATGTATTTTTACAAGCTTTTTTCTTCTTCTGTTTTTTAATTTTTAGTTTTACTGTTGATGATCATTTCAGCAAGGATAAATATGGAACAAGCTTAGTAAAATTTACCATTCAAGTACTTTGGCAAATGTGAGCTCAAATAAGGTGATAAGAGAGTAAAGAACCCAATATGTCAGCCATTGCTGATCATCTGCGCGGGACTTAGTCTCTATGGCCTTGATGGAACAATATCTGTAACACATTTGAAAATATAAGTTATCGTGTCCATTTTTTGAATTCCAAGATCATAATAATGCCCATGCAAAAAAAAAAAATTGACTTACAGAGGAAAAACAAGGGAAACCAGAGGCCTGAGAATCAGATTAAGATGTATATAGCATCAGCACAATGCTAAAACTAAACAATGTACAAAACATGGGAAACAAAACATATATAGTGCTTGCTAAGGTGACAATTTATGTTAAATACTTACATTGCAAGAACATCAATGTTCTTTGCCACAACAGAAAAGATGTTATCTCCATTGCCCATCTGAGGTTTCTGTTCTTTTTTTCGTTACTTCTGATGGTTTCTTGCTGAGAGATTGTGGAATTGGTACTAACTACTAAGTGGCTTTGTATATGGGATAGTGAAAAACAAGAAAAGGTGTGTAAAAGCAATGACCTGTGCACGTTTTCTGGCGAAAAAGTGGTGTGTGAAAAAGTGAACTTTGAGAGTACATAAAAGGTGATTTAGAAAGAAATACTGGAGCAGATTTATGGAGAATCTTATGTTTCACCAAGAAAGAGGCACCGAATTTTGACTAATGCATACAAAGCCTGTCAGTGGATTTTTTTTTTTTTTTCTTTTTGAAAAATTTGTAGTTTATTACATCATATGTGGGCACAACTGCAAACAGAAAAAAGAACAATTATATATGTAAAGCAAATTATTTTAGTATATTCAATTGTTGCGTTATTAAAAATCTGAATTTTTAGGTTGGTTTTTAGTTTTTTTTTTTTTTTTACCCTTTATATTTTTGAAAGAGAAGTGATAATTACATAATGCATTAATATATAAAATGAGACAAATATCTACACATGTAATTAATTTAAAATTTTAATTTTAACCGTTTAAATAAGACCTCGTTTGCAAAAACTCTTTTATTTTCCAATTGTAAAAAATATAAAAATGATGGTGATTTGATAGCTATTGACTATGAATCTTGATGCATTACAAAAAAGACCTGTTACAGAACACTTCATGTTAATTTGTCAAAAATTAGACATTGGATTCTTATCACATTGGGCCAAATTTCAAATTACACTCATGTGAAAATGGTAAAGAGCAGTAAAAAAGAAAAAACACGTTACAAGTAACAGGCAAATTACTACCTCATTAACTGACAAAAATGTACTTGTCAAGGGCTTTGATCCTGTCTCTTTTTCTAAAAATAAAAATAAATTTCATACGGGGTAATACGTTAATTTATTAGTTTGTTATATGAATATTTTTTTTAATAATATCGTAATACAAATGAACAATTTATCAACCAAGAATAGTAATAATCTATTTAAGTCACATGAAATCGATCAATTTGTCAATTTTTTTTAACTATAGGTTTAAAGTATTTAATTAATATAGATCAAATATTATGGTGCACAAATACTTTAAAAAATAATCTTGTGCAATTACCTCGATATGGCCTGAATACGTATTGGATATAACTATGGAGTTTTCAAAAATTAAAAAAAAAATGATATTGTATTCTGGTAGTATGAGAATCTGATGTGTTTTGGATATGGTTGATATTCAATAAAAATTTGGAAGTCAAATTAAAAATACAAATAAAATTATAAAAAGCTTTTTAAATCTTTTTAAATTATTTATTCTGATTTTCTATCTTCCTTAGTATCATTATTCTCTCATTTAATTAAAATATGAATCGAACTCATACAAAATAAAATGAGATCATGAGATTAAAACCAATCGAGTTTGAATTATATAACATAATTGGCATTCCAATGTTTGATTTTTTTTATTATATACAATTATTGGTATTTAATAATATAAATGTATTATTTATTATATATGAAAAAAAATATGAGTTTGTAGCAAATAAACAAAAAGATAGAATTTAAAGATGAAGAATTATGAAACTCCAATTTTAGGTATTAGTAACAAATAGTTTGTATTCAGTTTACTTCACATAGCCTTTCTTCGACTGTGTCTATATCGTTACGCGTTTTACATGAATTATAACTTACCCAATAAAGAATTTTGTTATCTTAAGATTGTCATACTTATAAAATATTTCAATCTCAATATACCCTCAATATATATATATATATATATATATAGCCATAGGAGTGAAGGGGGTGGGGAATGTAATTGGAGGGAGGATTAACTAAATGTAGAATATTTGCTTGACTATTATGTGGATAATTGTAGACAGCTTTTTTGTGCTTCCCCTGGAATAAACAATATTGTCCTTATAAAGTAACTGAAATTTTATTGCTGTGTGCCTTAATTAATGCCTCTCTTTTTCTTGATTTTTTTTTTTTTTCTAGAAAATGCACAAATTAAGGGCACTCAGCTCACTTTTCCACAATTTCTGCCCAAACCAAGGCAGTTGGTTTTTCTTCTCCCGACCCAAAAACATGAAATGAAAGCGTAGAAGTAGTTTCTCTCAAATGGAGAAGTTGTAATAACTAGCAACACTCTAGATAGAGAAAACTTGCATTATTGTACATCAACATCATGATCAAGGTAAAGTTGTCAGAATGAAAACCCCCAAAGATGCTATTATTTTCCTCAATCAATAAAGAGATTTGGTCCTATCTAACAATGGATTGAAGTCCTTAGCCCACGGGTGGGGTTTTGGAAGCATCCAAAGCAAGAAATTTCAATAGCAATTATTTTACGGTTACAAAAATAATTAACTCAAATTATTAAATAAATTTATTATACCTACTTATAAACTATTTCAATTTTCTCTCATGAATTACAATTTAAATGTCACTTATAAGCACTTTTGCAGCAATCCCTTAAAAGACATTCAATTTAATTGTCTTTACCCTTTACAAACAACATACCCAATAGCTCAAGTGCCACAAAAAACGACCGTGATTTTTTTTTCATGTGCAGAAATATATATACTCAAAGCAACAATTTCGCCCTTGCTAATTTAGAAGCTTAGACAAACATATTAAATTCAATAAAATCAATTTAGATAGAGTCAAATATACAGCTATCTCAAAAATGATTTGTTATTCATAATAAATTCATTTTTGATTAGATTTTGATTCCCAACATAATCATAATATATAATAAGCTAATGTAAAAGAATATATATATATATATATATTAGGGTGGGAACAATTGAAAGATCAATTAAGACTATTTCTCCTTGGAAAAAACTAACAAAACATGAATTGGAGCAACAGGGAATTTTGGCCTCGAAATATTAAATCCTTTATGAAAAAAAGAGCTCCACCTGCATTATTTCTGTACTACATGTGGACTGAATATCTGATGGATCTTAATTACAGAAAAGAACAGCCACATACATAAAGGAATGACCATGCTGTACTGGATCATTACAGCATAGCCAAAAGCCAGATGTTAACCTTCACTCTAAATATGTCCACAAAAGATGCTCATCTCAACGTCAAGAAAATCATTTCAAGCAGGAAAGAGAAAGAAAACTATATAGTAATATTTTCAAGATTTGATGATAAGCTTCTCAAGAAACAGACCATTTAATGAACGGTCCGGATTTACAGGTGATCAGTAGGGCATGTGTGGTAGGGCCTCACCACCCCCCACCCCCCACCCCCAACCACCACCCACGACCTGACTAACTAAGAGCTGCAGCCTCCTTACATGAGAAAGAGGAGGAACTGTTCCATAGGTACTCAGTAAATATGTATCTCGTTTTGGGGAGTTCTGGGGCAGCAACTAGGGCTCACAGATACCACCTGAGAGCCACCTGATGAAAAGGGAAAAATGTGGGCTCCTTCATGGCTACATGCATTGTACCCTTTTCTCAAGTTTGATGCAACCTTAATCACAGACATATTCAGTACTTCTATGGTTCTTTTGAGAAAATTAGAGTCATCAAGAATCCGAGAATAATGACAATGGACTTTGTTTCAAAACTAGCCTCCTACTACGCACTCTCTACTGGTGAAAAATGTGTAGGAAATATGTGGTTAATTATATTTATTATGTAAATGTGAGATCAAGTTTGATCAAACCCAACTGCATGACAAGTACTATTAAATTATTTTTAAATGTAATAGTACTTGTCGTGCAGTTAGTTGGGTTTGATCAAACTTGATCTAAACAGGAACCTAATCTAAGCAAGATTTTTCCGAAAAAAATTGGGTTAGTTAAAATAAGCCCATCTAGTTAATAGCAATATAAATTTAACAATTAAATCTTGCATGCAAGTTAGTCATATCTTGGAGGTAATACTACAAGAAAGGAGAATGTAAGTATGAAGAAGTCAAGTACAGAATGAAAGTTATCACTAATTATATGTATTAAGTAATAAGAATTTTTATTTTATTATATTAATAATTTTAATAGTAACAAAAATTTAGTAACAGTTATCACTATTAATAATTAATAACAAAAAAATTGTATATGAAGATGACACAATTGATAATTAGTGACAAAAAAATTATGTATAAAATCGTCATTATAGATAATTAGTAATACATGCTCTAACAACCCAGTAATATATAACAATTATAGTTGTCACTATGTTTGTGTTATTACTAATTTATATATATATATATATATATCATTAATTGTTAACATGGGACAACTTAGATAAAAACTTAGCACTATTAAATTTTTAAAAATTATAATATGATAAAATAAAAATTATTATCACTTGATATATATATATATATATATTTTTGGGCAATTTGAACATTGTCACTTAATATTACGCAACTAATTTTATTTTATTTTTTATAGTGTAAACCTTTGGAAAATCAGCCTAAAATAACTTAGGGGTCAATTTCATAGTTCACACTATACCTGTGAAATACCAACATCCAATAAGTCTACAAATGAAGACTTTAATTCCCAAATAGTGGTCAATGTCATATTCTTCATATATTTTTCTCAAAACCCTAAAAAACACTTTTTCAATACTAGCATAAAAAGATAAAAAGATCAAACTCGATATTCACGCAATCAAATTGATAAATCAGAAGATGATTACTCAAGAGTGATCAAACCCTGATAGAACCTAGTGCTGCAACTAATCATTCATATACCATATTACAGATATATATATCTATATCCATATTTCAAGAAATTGATGAAATTCAAGAAGGACACAAATCATGCATACACTGAGAGTGATTATTATAAATCAGGAGTGATTGCTAGTTGCAATATGTCAGTCATCGGCGCCACCTGCGCCGTGGCCACTGGCCTGAGCCTCCGTCCCTCCACCACCAGGGATATGCCTAAATGCATTGAGGGCTGCAAGCATGCCCAAATGCCCGTCGACCACTGCCCCGCCGCCACCGCCGCCTCCACCACCACCACCTCCTCCATTGCCCATAGCTAGTTGCTGCCCCGGCAAGAGCGCCATTGGTGTCGGAAGATTCATAAAATGCAGTCCACTACTAGCCACAGAACTTCCTCTATACATGCTAGAGTTCCCGATTGAAGGAAAAGTCCACAAAGATTCACCACACATATTCACTTGGCTGCTGGGATTTGTCACCATAAGAAATGTTGTAGCTGGAACCTGACCTTGGCTTGCGGGAATAGACCCTGCACTAGACTGCAGCATATAATTCGCCATCTGGGTTTGCACTGCAGGCGGCAGATCTTCCTCAGGCCTCCGCTTCCGCCCTGTACTCGCCTCCCCTTCCGCCGCTGCCACGGCCATCTCAAGACCCGTGTCACGCAGTTCTTGCTTAGCTTGTAACATAGCATTCACATTCACATTTCCACTAAGAAAATTCATTGAATTCTCAGAAGATGATAATCCAACTCCAGGAAACAAAACCCTTCTTTGTGATGAATCCTCAACACTTCTCTCCCACTGATCAGCTCTAATTCTATACTGGGGCGCCCCGAAACTCTGGCTAAAGTAACTATTATTCCTCAAATGTGAGGGAGCTGAGAGGGTTGAACCTGAGCTCCTAACTGATATATTAAGCGAAGTGAAATTAGCTGGGATAGTTCCGGTACCAGTGGCGGCGATCACCGCCGGCTCCGCCTGCTGGAGCAGCCATTCAATGGTTTCACCGTCAGATTTATGGCCTAACTCTCTAGTGAGCTGAAAAACCCTGGCCGCGCAGGTGGCTGGCATCCGGATCCGTCGGCCGCGGCCATCAACCTTAGTATGCCTGTCTTTAGTGGAAGTTCTCTTTGGCTGGGGCTTAGGTTGCTCTTGCTGTGTGCAAGAATTTGATATTTTGAAGGTTGTATCACTGCCTGAAACGGCAAAATTCGAGCTAGAAGTACAAGCTTCTTCATGGTGCTGGTTATGATCTCTTTTCTCCAACAGTTGTAAAGGAAAATTAGGCTTGTGCATAGCATTTCCATTGCCACCATCCATGATCATGTAGCAGCAATATATCTTGGTGGGGGTGGGAGGTGCGCTAGTCTAGTACATCTATCTGTAGATGACCCTCAGTTTCAGTCACTTGTGGGACTCTCTTTTCTCTTTTCTTGCTTTTTATTTATGGGGTTCTTTTTTTTTTTTTTTTTTTTTTTTTTCTGTCCGTCACCCTCTCTCTAAGCTGTTAGCTTCCAATTCCTTTGAGATTGGAGCTGGCAGATGGATTATTATTTTAGGAGAGAGAAAAGAGAGAAGGGGATAAGGGAAGTGAGTGAGTGCAAGCTTTAAGCAACAAACACAATGAGTGGGAATTATATGGGTGGTGGGCTACGGCAAATTAAGCTATCTTTCTTTATGAAAAAAAAAAATTGCTTTTTCTGAGGGTATCAAAGTAATTTCATTTTTTGAAACTTGAATACTACTATTGTCTATCATTTTATCATTTATTTAAACGTAACAGTGTTCTCTTTATCCATGAACGATTGCTTTCAAAATGATTACAATATCTAAAGTTGGAGTTTAAAAGTGAGTTTCGATATCCAAATTTATAGTTTTTACCATAAAAAAAAATGATGTTCAGAAATGCGTTTTCGGTTGCATTATGCAAGCAAAGTGATCAAGCATATACACTTACCCTTAAAGTAAATTATCTGTGCATGGAGCATGCAGTAAAAACTGAATGAAACTTAATTATTTATCTGCAAATTGTACTATCTGTAGTCTGTTAAAATAAAACTCAGAAAAAATTTTGAATTCCAAGTTGTACTTTTGATTTCTGAGGAGCCCTTTTACTGTGGATGGACTGTTTCTTGATTCAGACTCCACGTGCACTGCTTTTATCATTCAATCTATAAAGAGACAGTGGAGGAGCTGAAGGAACTGGACTGGGACCCAACCTCTTAACTCAAAAAAACTGAAAAAGAAAAAAAAAAAAAAAAGGGATGAAAAATCAATCAAGTTGCACACCATCTCATTCATGCAATCATTGTCTGTTTTAACTCTCTGTTATGTATGGTTGAGATGATTTCCAGGGGTTGAATGAACTTGTAGTTAGCCATTAATGACTTTGAAAGTTTAACATTGTTGGCTGAGATGAAATGTTCATCAAGAAACACAGATCATTGTTCTGCTGTCGTGTATTGCAATTATCAATTTGGATCATGTTTTAATTTGGTGTAATTCATATCATTTTTGACATTATAAAATGTATGTTTAATAAATAAAATATTTTTATGAACATATTTTTCGTGCATGTATAATAAATAAATTTATTTAACTTTTATATACTATTTAAAAATATTATTGAATAGACTTGATTTAATAAGGGCCACCACCAATCTAATAATCAAATTAAATTTAAAAAAATTATACCAGGAGTCAAAAATTAAAATTAAGTACGAGATTTATTTTTTATTAAAAACAGTAAATAAAAAGGTATTTTTAACTTTATAGGAATAAAATTTTAAAAATTAAAATAATATATATATATAATTTATATTAATTTAAAAACTTTATAGAATTGAGGAATGGGAACAGCCGCTGCCGCCAGCACCCTAACCCCTAACCCGTAGCTGTGTCCCTGACCATATATCGAACACATACTTCACCATAACTAGTTGAGTTTAATGTCCAGATTATAATGTTTCCACTAATGCATAATGCTAATAGTTAAGAATGCATCACTTTCATCCTTGATCTTGAGAAAAATTTTAGAAGGAAAAATATAAATTATATAATAATACATAATTGTAAAACATGTGTAGTTAAATATACATCTCAAATCAAATATCCCAAAAATTGAAACTCAAGATCTCAATTCTAAATGACCCTTAACCCTCCTTTGTAAATCAAGCAGGGAACTCCTTAGCTTCACCATTTTACCTATTGTCATGTGTATAAGCTCCAAAACTCAAATACCTTTCTCAAAGTATAGCGAAATGGGTAAATTTATGTAATTAATTTGGTTACCCAAGATCGAGCCAACAAATATATTTATGATGTAATGACGTATGTATTTAGGTTGCTATGTACATAGAGAGGAAGCAGATCTTAGCTCTTAGCTTGTCCCATCAAATTCTAGAATCATTTGAAATCAAGATAAGATGTAATCTCCCATATTACAATGGCCGAAGAGTACATTGCATAATTAATCAACGAATATATACACATCTCAACCACCAACATGCTGCCTAATGATGCTAAAATAGCGTCATCAATGGCTTCTAATCTTCTTTCTTTGTGGCCCCTGGAATCTGATTAAGACGATTAATAAGACATTGTTTCGAACATTTAAGGTTGATAGGTTTGTCCTAAACATTGTTTAGATGACAGACAGTCATGATCAAAGTCATACCTCTAAGCATAATAAGCCATACATGGTATGCAATGACCATTAATGGTTGTAGTTAGGAACTCCACCAACTTGTCTAGTTTGATGGTTAACAACAATCTTGCCTTTAATTCCTTTCCTTAATTGGCCTCTTCAAGATAAAACCAAATTAACATTTGGAATTCGAAATATTTGAAAGTACAACATGCAGCGACAAAGTCACGTTTTTTATGAAAACCTAGTGCCAGTGGATGGAAATTGTTGCTCAATTATGTTTTCGCGTACGAATATTATAAGATTTTTCCAGTGCATGTATTGAGCTGTCACGTCACGTGTAAAATCTTGTTTGATCAAAGCTTTCATTTGAACGATTATGTTGATTTTTGAGAAAATATTAAGGTGATGAAGTGTGGGCCATGGAGATTAGGTCAATGATGCTTGTTGGGAGATCACGTGCCGTGACTCTCGTCCTATACTACTGGTGATGAAGATGGCTTACCATCTCACTAATTCATCAATCATGCACAACTATTTGTCGGAATGTTTGCGGTTGTTTAGCTAAGTTTTAAAGTGTGAAACTATTCATTTACTATTATTTTTTGTTTTCAAACTGAATTATCATCTTTCCAAAATTAAAATTTCTTAAATTCCAGGCTAAGGGGCTGATGGCTATGGGGTGAGACCCTATGGACTATGGCCCCTTCCCATCCACAAACACCAGACAATATTGCAGTTTTTATAGGGTTAATCTTGGAACTTTATTCTTGTCCTTCTCCATCTCCACTGGCAACACTGGTGGTTTAGTTGACAGCTCCACCATAGATGATGGCTGACTATATAAAACAAGCTGGGGAAATATATATATATATATATATATGTGTATGTGTGTGTGTGTGTGTGTTGTGTGTTTTGATGAAAATGAAACTGTGCCCCCTTGATTGTTAGTACATTAAAATGAAAAAAAAAACAAAAAATACTAGTACACTGGATAAAGCAATCAACAATTAGATTACTTGGTAGTTTTGCCATAACACGCTTTTAGATCAAAGTCCACATCAGTATCACCATCAAGATATGGCAATAATTTGATGTGAATTGAAAACATTGTGGTATGAAAACATTAAGGCATGTATGGAAAAAAAGATTGGTTTTGGGGTCGTTATTTTCAGCAAAAATGACTGGCACCTAGGTCTTATGATGTTGATGTCTGTGTCTGTCTGTGTGTGTACATATATGTGTGTGTGTGTGTCTATATATATGAAAAATGGTTAGGTTTTGAATTGTGATTTTGACAGGAGTTGATGAGGAATTGAAATTGTCCGCAAACTCCGACAAGATTGCAATGGTGTAACATCTCCGTTGTGAATTTTTAGGTATCCATTTCACACGTCTACCAAAGTTTTTTAAAATTATTTGTATGAAAATCTGTGGAGACATTTTTGCTGACCTATTTTATGGATCCAGACTTGGACTTAGCTCCTAACGAGTTTCTCTTTCCAAAATCCTATCTAATACATCATAAAGAAGATAAATAAAAAACATTATCAAAGATAAATTATGTATAAATCAGTTGATGCAAAACAAAAAATAAAATAAAATGAAATATATGTCAATTGTCAAGCATATTAAATTCTTGAAAGTCCACAAAAAGGGAGATCATGTTAGAATAGCCTTCTTCATGAGTGGATCAGAACCAATAATTGCTTCAAAGCATCAATAATAGTTGAGCAAAATACAATAATATGAGGCCCGGGATAAGTACTCTTAACACCCCAGGAAAAAGATAATTTTCAGAAAAGGACCATCATTTTTTGCTCATTATGCATAACCATAGCCGACGAGCTGTGCAATTTAAGGACCATCATAACACAAATATCCAGTTCATACGCGCATGCACAAGACAAACTGAAATACACTCTTCATTTTTGGCTGAGCTCATAAACCTTTTTGCTCTTCAACAAGTATAACAATAAAAATATTAAATAAAACAAGTGAGCACTTAAATCTTTTTCCTTTTCAGGATAGGCAATCTGATACAACTGAATAACATCGAGAAATATTTCAAGGGACAACAATAAAATATCCTAACCCCCTTCCAATGATTGTAGATAAAACATAAAAACAGCATACACTACTTGGAACAATTTACATCCTGCAACAAAAGCCAACCTCTGTCCTATCAGCACTTACCCCTTAAACCGAGTTTAACCACCCGAAAGAAGACCTTCATTTTCCCTCACAAAATGCAAATTTCACAGCGAGGATTTTACAAAGAATAAACTAGTCACGGATGGGAAACTAAAACCGGCTAATGACACAATAGTAAAATATCTCTGATATGGTTTCCTCCAGAATCAAGCTGCAGCACCGAAAAGGCTCCAGTCATTCACCTTGAAACTAGAGACAGCACTTCTAAAAACCTCCCCCATTGGCATACATCCAGACTGTGCAGCAGGTACGGCTAAACCAGCCCCAACTGTGGCAGCAGTTTCACTCAAAGGACTACAAGAAGAAAAGCAGATAAAACGAGCAAAGTGTGACATACTGACCTTAAAAACATTGGCATTGGCATACTCAGTGTAGAGGGGAAGAAAAGGAAATATTACATAGCAGTTTCTAGCTCAGAGAGGATGCATATGCACGCAGGGTTAAAGAAAGACAAACTTATCCTTGCAACTTACTTTATCAATATAGGCTCATAAGCAGTGATCAGAACATCTGTCGCAACCTCCTTGAGGCGCAAATTAGCTAAATAAACCTGGAAAAACATCCATTGAGATCCAACCAAAGAGCTTAAACTACTAGCCCCAAGGAGAAGAAAAGGCAAGTTTACCTTAACTATGTTCTGAGCGTGCCTTCCCTGTCTTCCCTTAGATATGGCCTATAAATGAAGAGTAAGAACAATTAAGTACAGAAATACAAGAATTATTTGGTCATCAAAGGAACTGACATAGGAAACTTGGGAGAAGATCAAATCCTATAATTTGCTTCATCCACTTACCTATGGTGGCATAACTCTTGATTAAGTTTTTCAAGGCTCAGAACAAGAATGTTTACTTGAGCATACATCTATAAAGCGGAACCATATTTTGATTGGAAGTTTGTGTAAAGGGACACAGAAATCGTCTTTGAGGCCTACACTACTCCTCCACAATACATACAGAAACCAAAATCAGTCATATTTTAATTTTTTATCCATTCATCGTTAATTTTTTCTCACTCCACTATATTTACTGATTTCATCAATTTTTAAGGGAAAATATACTCTCAACATATTGTACTGCAGCTTGTAATTGACCAATCTTGTCCCTTTTGAAACTCTTGAAGTAAATGGTTATACTAATATCAGTTCAATTTTTTCTTGGTGAACTAGATACTTTAGAACAACTATCAGGTTTTAACACTAAATTCAAGGATCTATATCAGCTCAGGAAGGCGCCAACCAGCAGAGGGTGAGCCTATCAATACAAGACTAAGAGAGGGAAAAAAAAAAGATGCCCAATTTGGATAGTTTGTAAGAAATCCAGTACTTGAAATTTACAATAGACATGTTAAAAAACATAGCTAATAAATATCTGTCAAACAAGGAGACAGGATCGTGCAAGAAAAGTAAATGTAAACAGATTATCTGAGATCCCATAGGCGATGAATTTTTCTTTTTTTTTTTAGTAGTATTTTTGTTCTTTTTTTTTTTTTTTTGGTTTGGGTTGTTTGGGGGGGTGTTTGGCCGGGTGAATGGTTGTTCAGTGCTAAAAAAGTTGTTTATGAGGTAAACCAGAGAAATTACATTGTCTAGCCTCCGATATTATACTTCACAATAATGAGGAGGAGAAGGTTGTACACACCATTTGTCCAACTGCAGTTGTTATGATAGCAGGACTGCTTCTAAATCGTAGTTCATCAGCCTCAAATACCCCTGACTGTTCAAGCACCTGAAATTATAAAATAAATGGAACATTGTTATTATTAACAAAACTCAATAATGTCAAGTTTCTTTGTTACACGGCTCACGCACATATTTAACAATAAAAGTTGACACAGCACAGTGAGAGGCAAGAAGCTACGAATCCTCTTCTTCTTCTTCTTTTTTTTTAATTCTTATTTTATTTTATTTATTTATGTATATATTTTTTATGAAAGGGAACAAGAAGCCATGAACCCATCCATGGAAATCTTAATTTTTTTCACATTTATTCGATCAAGAACAAAAGTTGCCTCAACAGAAAGAATATGCATCAATGAGCAAATCACACACTTCGTTACACGAATAGCATTACGAAGACAGGAGTCATAGTGTCATCAACTATAATTCTCATGATTATGCTTAAGAAAATAAAATGAAGATAAGCAAGAAGTACTTCGTATTGTTTAACAGGAAACAAGAGAAATGTAATTGACCAGGCCCCTAGATAAGTAAAACCTCAACCACAAACTAAAGAACAGAGATAATTGTCATCAATAAATGTCTATAATTTCTTAGACTGTTATCAGATTCAATGATAGTTCTGATGCAACCTTAATGAAGCTTGTAAAACTGTTACAACTGTTACAAGCAAGCACCAAAAGCCTTAAAGATCATAAGAAACTTCCTAAAGATACAACTACAACCTCTCACAAAAATCAGATTGGCCCGATAGAGGTCCCATTGGGTGGGGCAAACAACATACTCGTGAAAAGTTTTTTTTCTCAATTTCAGTGTCTTTTTCGGAAGTAAAATTATCTCATAACTTGTTCCCAAACTTTCTATCACCACCATCTAACCCAATACCAGCAGCAGCAGCAGCATTTCCAACCCCACCACAAACACTCAATTATCGTGCTACCACCATCATGACAACAAAGTTCTCTAACACAGTCTTCATTAAAGGTACTCCACATTAAAGGGAGGTGTGTAAGGGTGGTAATTGCCGCTGGTGGTGGATGGACTTGGTAGTACAAATTCAGTAGTGAGCTAAAACACCAGACAATGGACTAAAAACATTAACTTTTCACAAAAATCTCCCACCATCAACAGTATAGACTCTAAAACAAACAGAACTCCACTTCCTGAATTAAGCTAATTTCCTTGAAGTAGCAGTAAATGCAGACAAGTACTCCAATTCAGTAAAGTATGAGGCCCAAACTCAACACTAAAAATAAAGGAAAAACAAATAAAAAATAGAATTCTGATTGTACCATAGTTCCTTCAGCATCTTGCTCCTTAGCGAGGTCTTGAAGAAACCACGTGGCACTTCCATGGTCCGCCACGTCAGTCTTCAAGTCCAGCAGCTCAAATATCAAACTCTCATCGCGCGTTGGATCCACAAACACCTCCTATAACAACAAAATACTTTCATCAACACACCACAACCAAAAAAAAGAAAAAAGAAAAAAGAAAACTAAATAATAATTTATGATTAAGCAAAATCGGGAAAAAAAAATCAAAATATTCACGAAATGGATTACCTGATGATCAGGAAGTTGGCGCATGTTACTTACATCCTAAACATTAAAGTAAACATTAATTGAAACAGCACTAATCCTAATTTAATATCAAAAAACAAAATTAACGTAGCAATAGAAAAATAAACCAAAACAAAAAAAAAAAATGCAAACCTGGAAGCGAAGGGGAAGGTGGAGGCGATAGCGCCGCCGAAGAGAGGGCGTTCAGTGGATAAATCTTCAGGCATTTTTTATTTATTTTTCAAATAATTGAAAAATAGATTACTTGAATTTTTCAGAATTTATAGTGCGAATTTGAAAGAGGGTAGTGGACGAGTCTGGTAGTTGGAGTGCGGAGGGTAATTTATAGGTTGATAAATCATAAAAGTGGGGCTAAACGGTAGCGTTAGCTTGACGATGACGCGGGGTCGGGTGCGGGTTGGATCCGACCCTTGAATGTAATTGGGTAGCAAAAAATCAAAAATGAAAAAGCTAGTGGAATCGGGAAGCTTGCTTCTGAACTATATATCAGTTATCAGAGCCAGGTTTCGATCCTGGGACCTGTGGGTTATGGCCCACCACGCTTCCGCTGCGCCACTCTGATTTGTTGATTATTTTCAGCAATATTAAATATATTATTCAAATTCAAGCTTGTGCTCTCATCAGTTGGTTCTGAGAAACAATGTTTCTGAATTATATTTTTTTAAATTTTTTTGTTTTATTTCTAAATTTAAGATATTCAGTTTGAGTGTCGTTAATTCCATTTTTAAAGCTTAATGTAATGGCTCAAGCAAAGTTGCAAGCTCCATTAATCATCTTGCTTAGCCTAGTCTCCTTAACTTCCATTAATCATCTTTTCATAAATATGACTACTTTAAAGAGATAATAAGTGAGAAAGAGGTTGGAGAGAGAAGGGAGAGAAATATGGGACAAATTAAAAGAGAGAAAGAAAGAAGGAAAAATGGAAAGATAAATTTATTTTAAAAATAAAATAAAATATAATGTATTTGAGACTTATTTAAGTTAATGACAAGATCGATAACGAGCTTCAATTGTAAATTGAGTAGACGGGTGTAGGTATCATGGTTACAATCTTTCAGCATTTTATTTATGTTACTTTCTATCTTTTATATCATAAAAACAAAATTTAGCATTGAACACTTATGTCCTACAAATCTTAGGCACTCCTTTTCTTAAATTTGTACACATTTGTCATAATACAGAAATATCTTGCAAAAATAAATTCTAAAAGTGGATGAAGTTAACTTTAGAGGTCAAATGCACCAACTTTGTTAATCATAGTGTTTATTGGTACAAGAAAAAATTTGGAGGGATAAAGTACAAACTCATGAAAATATATAAGGAATAAATAAAAAAAAATGACCACAAAAAAGGTTATTGTGTGTAGTAAATTATGGTCCATTAGTAGGTATAGCAATTGACCGTACAAACTCGAATTCGTATTAAACTCAACCCACTTAGGTGGGATTTTAAATTTATAAAAAAGTTTGGATGAATCTTGATTTTTTATTTTTAAATTTATCTTATTTAATTTTTTGTTTTATTTTATCTTCTTTTTTATAAATTTGCGTAATATTATTGTTTAAAATTTTTTAGTGATATTATTTAAAAAATATATATTTGTTATAGTTTAAAAATTTTGAATCAGGTATAATTTGGACCTATTGAGTTTGGATCCAAATCCTTAACAATTTTGATGAGCTAAATCTTGAATTTTAGTAAATTCATTCCATTTTCATATATATATAGAGATGAGTTAAAAGCCATTCAAAATCACTTGTAGTAAAAGAATTATGTACCCAAACATGGGTGGGAAAAACATCCTTTTAAAACTCAAAATTGGGGAGAACGGAAGTTTATAAAGTTTTATTTGAATTAATGAATTTGAAATTATAAATTTTAAATTCATAATAATAAATTTATTTAGCTTACTTTGATAATTTTATGGTACAATAGATTTTAAATTATTAAATCTATATTTTAAACTATTTTTTGAATTATAGTGGTGGATTTTAAATCCATCTTATATAAAGTCATTTGAAATTATTCTTTCAAATTCAAATCATTTCATTTAAATTCAACTTAAAAACTCTAATTGCAGCGAAATTAACATGTTTTAGATTGCAATTGGATTTGATGGAATGATTTGAGAAAAATATTTAAACAAACACAATAATTTATTATTTTATATAAAAATATTTAATTTTAAATTCATCAATTTAAATAAAATCTTATAATATTAGTCAATTTACAGATCTCAATTAAATTTATTGTGTACAATATATCAAATAAGATGAAAACTATTATGCAAGAAAATGAAACTCTCATTCAAGAAACGAAAAAAAATATATAAAAAAAAGTGTGAAGTAGAGGAATAACCACATAACCATTAAATGCAAGCGAAACTGAATTTGATTGTAAGATGATTGCAGTATATTAGAAGGATGAGATAAAAACTACATACATGAGAAAAATATATTGATAAATATACGTGTTTATATATTTTTATATCCTTCTATATATAAATAAATATAATTGGTAATGATAAAATCGAACATGATTTGAATATGATTCATTGAAAATATTGGGATTTATTCATTTGGAAGCAAATTAATCAAATATGGTTGCAAATGAACTTCAATTAATCATATACATGGTTAATATTTTGTTACACATTATTCTTTCCAACATAACAAACATTTCTGTCATTGTGCAAGGTTAGTTTCGACTATTCACCCACGCAACCAAACATCCAAAAAACCAAGTATCTTCCCAATTCACTCCCTCCCAAACACACCCCAACGGGAAACCATCAGTTAGCACCAAAACCTTTGAAAACTTGCATCAAAGCACCACCTTTTTTTAATTTTTTTGAAAAAAAGAAAAATCTAGAAAATTAAACAGAAATTATACCTCTGTTCTTTCGATCAATTATCTCAAATTATCTATCAAAACCAAAATCTTGTTACGGTGGATTAGCGTAACCTACAATCCAATTCAATCTTCCTCTACATTCTACGGTTTCCACCTTCAATTTCGAGCCCTAAACCTGGACTCTCTTTTGTCAATCAATTGAAAAACGCCCAAAAATTGCGTTGTCAGATTTTTTTCCTAAAACCTCGGGCTCATAGATTCGTCTATCAATTTGGATTTGGAGGAATAATTTTCCGATTTTTTTCTCTGAGAGGATGAGTGGCGGGCAGAAGAAGAGGAATTTTCAGATTGAAGCGTTTAAACACAAAGTGGTGGTGGATCCTAAGTATGCAGACAAGACTTGGAAGATATTAGAGCATGCAATTCATGAGATTTATAATCACAATGCTAGCGGACTCAGCTTTGAAGAATTATACAGGTTTTTTGCTATTTCTTTTCCCGATTTCTTGAAGCTTATTTTTGGTTTGGTTTGCTACTACTGTTTGTGATATTAATTTTCGTGAAGATATAAGTTGGAATGAGATTTACAGAGTGGTTTAATCGCACAGATGCTAATTATTTATTCTTGAAATTTAAATTGCTTGCTTGCTGTTTGTAGCTGAGTTGATTTTATGCTCTAATACTGTGTACATTTGATGTGGAATTTCGGTTTCATGTCAGTCTTTTTTTTTTTTTTTCTCTCTCTCTCTCTCTTTGGCATTTCCTGTTAAAGATTATCAGCTAATTAATGGTTTGTTGAAGTGGAATTTATTTTTTTCGTGGTAAATAAGGTTTTCTTGAAGTCGAATTTCATTGCTTATAATTTACATGTATCTGAGGTGTAATCATAGGGTCTTTGAATTCTATATTAATTTTTTTCTTAAAGGGTTTATTGCAGTTAATATGCAAATTACTTATATTTTTCTATCCCTCCGCACATGCATATTGCATACTATGGGGTATTCTGCTTACTGATGAGGAGGCGTTGAAATTATAGCTTTTGAGATTTAGCACCTCTTTGTCCCCTTTGTTGAAGAAATTGACTGTAGTGTCATATGTTAACAGTTCCAGGAATTTGAATTGCACATAATCTATGGGATTCTTCTATTGTCTTTTACCGTGCTTATTGACACCATTTTCTGAATTTGGAAAGATTGTTGGCTGCCTCTGATGGATTGGGCTCATCACTTAAATGACTTGGGAATGAGGACGCAGGATCTTGTCGTGTTGTGTGCTTTCTATTGTTTTTCTTTTTGCTACTATGAAGAAAGTATTGTGTGGTTCCATGAAAAAAGGAGGAGAAAAAGACAGAGAGAAAGCAAAAAGAAAATTGTTAACATAAAATGGAAAATACCGAGGTACTTGGTGGAATCAAAAAGCTTGCCTATTCATTTGAAATACTTGATGACTTTGGAGATATTTGTACTGCCATGTAGATTTTACGTTCCCAAATTTGTTAATATGCCAGCTTGAACTCGATTATGTAAAATTCTTGGCAGGAATGATAATAGTTTTTTCACCTTGCTGTCGCATGAGTTTATTGCGATTGCAGATCTGGATCATGCTACAACTAAAATAACACTTGCGAGTTTCCTGATGGTTGTCTTATTAGAGAGGTATAACTTTATGACACATCATGTTTAGCATTCTCCATCCAAATGGCTTCACATGCTTGGATAGATTGGGTACCGTAGCAATATAGTTTTTTTCAAGGACACTGGTGAATTTCACTTACCTGCTTGTATCATGACAGCTTCTCGTAATCTGCTACATACAAACATGTGTCATGATTATAGGAGGCAAATATTCAGGTTGTAATCTCTCTGTTTCTAACATATCAACAAAAGCATAGCTTTTGTGAGGGTATCTGTGAAATGCAACATATTGATTTATGCCAAGACTGGGTGTGTTAAAATTTAGTTTAGGAGACGAAGCTCATAATGAACTCCACACCAATCATACTTGGTTTATGATTCAGCTTTAGCCAAGTTCCCTTGAAGACTTAGGGTAATCTGAAATGAGAAAATGTAAAGGGAGTGGATAAAAAGAATCAATGATGTAATGTAGGTTTCCCTAAAAGTTTGAATAAAAAAGAATCAATTTTCTGTCTCTTTCTTATTTTGTCATTCCCAAAGTCATCTTTTTTACCAAAAAAGAGCATTCTTGTTGAATGGATATGGACTATCTAATTTAGCTATCTATTGATGTGAAGTGTGTTTCAAATGAAGTCAGGAAGTAGGAATAGAGATATGAAATTAAGTCTTTCTGTCTTCCCAAAAGCACATGTGTCTTTCTATAAGGGATTTTGTCTCTGATTTGGAATTTTTTATGCATCCAGAAATGCTTACAATATGGTATTGCATAAATTTGGGGAGAAGCTTTATTCAGGACTTGTGTCAACGATGACATTCCATCTTCAGACGATGTCCAAATCTATAGAGGCTGCCCAAGGTGCTTCCTTCCTGGATGAGCTTAATACAAAATGGAATGATCATAATAAAGCACTGCAGATGATCCGTGACATACTAATGTACATGGACAGAACTTTCATCCCAAGCACCCACAAAACCCCCGTTCATGAGCTTGGGCTAAATCTTTGGAGGGATAATGTAATTCACTCTAGTAAAATCCAGCCACGGCTTCTGAACACACTTCTTGAACTGATACTTAGGGAACGCACAGGTGAAGTTATCAACAGAGGCCTTATGAGAAACATTATCAAAATGCTAATGGATTTGGGATCTTCAGTCTACCAAGAAGATTTTGAGAAACCATTTCTTGAAGTTTCAGCTGATTTCTATAGAGCAGAATCTCAGGAATTTATCGAGTGCAGTGATTGTGGGGACTACCTGAAGAAAGCTGAAAGGCGTCTAAATGAAGAAATAGAGAGGGTGTCACACTACTTGGATGCAAAGAGCGAACCAAAGATCACTAATGTCGTAGAGAAAGAGATGATAGCCAACCACATGCTTAGACTATTTCACATGGAGAATTCAGGATTGGTAAAGATGCTTCTTGATGATAAGTCTGAAGACTTGGGAAGGATGTACAACTTATTCCGCCGGGTTCCTAACGGTCTCTCTACAATTAGAGATGTAATGACGTCTCACATCAGAGATACAGGCAAACAGCTTGTTACTGATCCTGAGAAATCAAAGAATCCAGTGGAGTTCGTTGACACCCTCCTTGGAAAAAGGGATAAGTATGATAAGATCATAAGCTTGGCATTCAGCAATGACAAGACCTTCCAGAATGCCTTGAGTTCTTCTTTTGAATTTTATCAATTTGAACCCTCGTTCTCCAGAGTACATATCATTGTTTGTGGATGATAAGTTGCGCAAAGGACTGAAGGGAGTGAAAGAAGAGGATATTGAGGTTATTCTTGATAAGGTGATGATATTGTTCCGTTACCTCCAGGAGAAAGATGTTTTTGAAAAATACTACAAACAGCATTTGGCAAAGCGACTCTTGTCAGGAAAAACGGTATCTGATGATGCGAGAGAAGTCTGATTGTTAAACTGAAGACTGAATGTGGTTATCAGTTTACTTCTAAATTAGAAGGTATGTTTACAGACATGAAGACCTCTCAGGACACAATGCACGGTTCTATGCAGCCTATGGTGCTGAGCTGGGAAATGGCCCTACATTAGTAGTCCAGGTTTTGACTACTGGATCTTGGCCTACTCAATCCAGCAATACTTGCAACCTGCCGGCTGAATTGTCAGCTCTATGTGAGAAGTTTCGATCATATTACCTCGGGACCCATACTGGTAGGAGATTATCCTGGCAAACAAATATGGGAACTGCTGATCTGAGAGCAACCTTTGGGAATGGCCAGAAATATGAGTTGAATGTTTCAACTTATCAGATGTGTGTCCTAATGCTGTTCAACAATACTGATTGTCTTAGCTATAGGGAGATTGAGCAGGCCACTGAGATTCCCTCTTCTGATTTGAAACGGTGTCTGCAGTCCTTAGCTTGTGTAAAAGGAAAAATGTGCTTCGAAAGGAACCCATGAGCAAGGATATCGGAGAGGACGACGCCTTTTCTGTTAATGACAATTTTACCAGCAAACTTCGGAAGGTGAAAATAGGAACTGTGGTTGCACAAAAGGAATCTGAGCCTGAAAAGCAAGAAACAAGACAGAGGGTGGAGGAGGACAGAAAGCCCCAGATTGAGGCTGCAATAGTCAGAATTATGAAATCCAGGAGGGTATTGGATCACAATAATATCATTGCTGAGGTCACAAAACAATTGCAATCTCGGTTTCTGGCTAACCCTGGGGAAATTAAGAAACGGATTGAATCCCTTATCGAGCGAGATTTCTTGGAGAGAGATAATGCAGATAGACGATTATACCGATATCTTGCCTGAAAAAAATTCCTTCCAGTTACTTGTTTTTCAGGTTAGCTTTTTCCATGGAAGTGTAACTGATTGACAGTTCTAGACATTTTTATGTCCGCAAGATAAATTTGTTTTCTATTGAACTTTCATCGCTTCTGAGTATTGGCCACTGGCTAATTGCACCTCATTTCATTTTCTTTTTGATACAAAACGCACTTTTGCTGATCATATGGAGGCCGAACCTTATTTTGGTCTCTGAATTACTGATAGGAGGTGGTGTTTGACAGTGAGAAAGTTGAATGGTTGCAGTAGATTCAGTAGAGACAAGCTTACGTTAAGCATCTTGCTTGTCATGTGTGACCTATTCTTTTGCTTCAATAATTTTCTCCAGTGGAAAATCATGCATAAGCACGTATATTTTTTCTTCTTGCAGAAGATGGTTTAATCACTGGATAGAATTCGAGCAGGATACCCAAGTGGGGAAAGTTGTCTTCATGGTTCCTGTATTAATTATCCGGAGCATGGCTGTGTGATGTGGCTTCAAATTTTCTATTCCACTTTTTTGTATTATGAGAGCAATTTTATCCAAATATTAAGTTGTACATATTTATCTCATGGATATTATTATGAATCTATTGAGTGGAATACACATAGACAGTGGCACAGAAAAAGTGAAATAGAAGATTTAAAACCTTGTGATGGATATGGAGAGGAGAACATTAAGTGGATATGGTTCTGTTAAACCTATTGCCCACCCTAATCAATCAGCAACCGCTCCCATTCAACCCCTGCAGCGGGATAATAATCACCCAAACGTCCTATTGAAAATCCAGCGCAATAATTGATATTGATATTGATATTGATTTTGATATTGATAATAGACAGAGACAGAGACAGAGACATTTATTATAGAAAATATTGGTGAGTAATAATTTGAACTATGATCTTGAAGTAAAAATTAGATGGATCCCAGCAGTCAATCAAGAATTTAGATGGCTGGCCAACCAAACTAATCTCTCTCACACACAAAACATACAACAATGATAATATCCATGAAAGGGGGTATACATTAATTTGACAGTAGATGCAAACTATCTTCCACCCCCAAGAGGGTAAACTTGATTGCTGGCTGGACATCCCTGTGATGAAACAACGTGTAAATGTTTCACTAAAAAAGCTTTTGTTAGGTGGTCTTCGTGCATCTTTCTAGACTCACAAATGTAAATGTTTCACTGCTTCGGTGGACTTCATGCATCTTTCTAGACTCACAAATGTTGAAAGACAAAAGGGGTACTTAAAATAAAGATATAATACAATCAAGATGGTTAGAAACAATGTTTTCATAACCAATCCATCGATGATCAAATCATACTTATTAACAATTAACGATTCAATTAATTGGACCAATTCAATCGACGGTCGGACCGATTTAATGAAAATTAATTATATTTTTTTTTTATTATATAAAATGATAATATAATATATTAATTGTTATGTAATACATTTTAAATATAAAAATAAATAAATAACTACATAAAAAAACATATAACAAAACACAAAATCAAAATAATCACATAAACATAATAAAATATCAAATTTAAACCTTTATAAAATTAAAAAAAATTGGCCAAATCGATTTTGGCTGATTATGGGCGGTTGTTGACCGGTTCATTGGTTTTGACCGGTCAAACGGTTCTTGAGTTTAATCGAACTGTACAAACCTTTGATTTTCAATTAAATCGATTGATGCAATCCGATTTTGAAAACATTCTTCAGAAACTGTTAACTGGACACCTTCATAAATTCTAACTATTATTCCAAAGCAGCAAATATAGATAATCTTCTTCTGGCTACCTAGTTAAGTTTGCATTCAAGGAATACAAATCTCAAAACACAAAAGGTTGTTTCAAATTGAATAAAATTTTATTTTCTTTTATGTTAATGAAATTTTCTTTTACTTCCATCAGGATATATCATTCATAGACTGTACTCTTTAAGGCTTTCTTTCTTATTAGGTTATTGTGGAAATAAATAACGAAAAATACTAAAAATCGTTAAAAATATCTCCACAGTTTATATGACTTACCACTGCGCATTAGTTATTTTAGCACTTCCATTTTCATACCAAGGATAGTATAAAACCAAACACAATTGAATAATTCAAATTAAATATTTTTCAATGGCTTTTTTCCTTTCTTCATTCTTCATCTTCTCCATATTTTCCCACTCCATAAATTTCACTTCTCTCCCTCCTCTTCTCCTCTCTCTCAGGTGCACTTCATCACCTTCTAACCAAACAAATGCTCATCATAACATTAATCCCGTCGAAACCCTTCTCGATAACCTCACCTCGGAGTCCCCAAAATCCCACTTCACAACCTTAAACACCAGTTTCGGACAGGAAAGGTATACGGGCCTCATGCAATGCCGGCTAGGACTAGGCCCGAAAATGTGCACCATCTGTGCAAGGATAGCCCGCAACACAATCTTAAACCTCTGTCAAAACTCCAAAGCAGTTTCAGCTTGGTTTGATGGTTGCTACGTGCGAATCATCTTGATGAGTTCCTCTGACTATGCATACATGAACATCTCCAACCATTCTTGCTGGAGCCGGGCCAAGAATCAAGACCCGGCTCGGTTTGTACCTGCCCTCGGAACCCTGCTTCTCAAGCTAAGAGCCGACGTTAATATTGCCACTCATCATGGATTTTCACACGGAGAGATCGCGTACGGAAATACTAACCGTAGTGAAAGTAAAATCTACGGGCTTGTGGAATGTGTGAGGTCACTTTCACCCCAAGAATGCGATTCTTGTATAGGGAAAGCCAATGAGAAGCTTCAGTTTTATTGCGGCGGTGAAAATGGAGGTACTGTGGTTTATGGACTGTGCCTTGTTCGTTTCGACAGCAATGAATTTTACCATGGAGAGGTGAATTCAGCAGGAGGTGGTGTGTCAGGTAATTTTACTGTTTGGGAGGGTGAAAATGGTGGGTGCAAGAAAAAGTTTGTCATGGCATATTGGGGTGGTGGAGTTGCTTGTTTTCTAGTGCTTGTTTTGTTGGCTTGGTTACTGAGAAGAACAGTTTTGAACAGAGCAAGAGTGGGGACATTAGTTCTGCAGATCTTGATGAAATAACAGATAAAACTGCTGATTGAATATGAAATTACCAAGGCTTTTCTTGGGGTTTTTCTGTTGTGTGAAATTGAAAGATATTCAATCATATGGTATATTTTCTGATGAGAAACGTAGGAAGACAGTACACACACACACACACACTGGCACTCAAAATTTTGGTATTTGACTAATTTTAATATAAATACTCTCCACCCATAGGTAAAATGTTGGACCGCCACCCAATGGGAATTTAGCGAACTCATCTAATTATCGATTTTTTCCGATGAAATTTGGAATTTGGAATGATTTATGGTGATATGATAATAATAGGATGTAAAAAAAGCCATGTGCAATAATCTTTCTTTTAGCCACATGTAACATTTTTTAAAATCTAAGCTCATTTTAATTAAACCAAGAAATTATATGGTAACTGTTAAGTTTATTTGTTTTGTGATTAATGTATTTTCAATCAAATCCAATTAGACTAGAAATGTTCCCTTTACCACATATTAAAACTAATCTAAGTATTGCAAAATTTTAAATATGGTAAATTAGTTATATGGGGTAGAGTCCATTTCTATTTCTTTAATCTCGTAAAATAAACATAGTTAAAAACCATGCCATTTACCAGACCCCACTTTATTAACCGTTGACAGTTGGCGCCAAACCAAACCTCATTGCCTCCATTTTTCACCGCGCGCCAAAATCCAAATATTTCCAAGAACTCAACACTCGCATTCCCGCCATTAATCTTTCATCAAATAAGATTTCTGACTTCTCAAGACCCATTACTTCCCATTTCTTCTCTCCACCCCCTACAGCCTCCATCTCAAAACCCAGAAAAAGAAAAGAACAAAGAACCATTTAAATTCTTGAAAATGGATATGTCAGAGATAGCCAAGAAACTGGGCCTCTCTGAATCCAAACTACTAATCCGTAAGGCCGCCGAGCTCCGCCGCCTTGCCGACATCCAATTCGATTCCTCCATTATCGGCGTTGTAGGTTTCCTATATTCAGATAAAAAAATCAACCCATTTGAATTTAGTGTTGTATTATCATTTTTGTGATGTCAATTGACTTGCTATAGGTATGTCTATTGATTTTCAGGGTGAGATTTGTAAGGCCATAATTTGCCTAGAGATTGCTGCTTCCAGGTATTTGATCACGCCCACATTTTTTTTTTTTTTGGTCATTGATTTAAGAATGTGTTTGAATTTGTTGTGAAGGAATTTTACTTTCCATTAGGATGGAAGTTATATTTGATAGACAAGCGGCAATAAAGATGAGTGGCTTGTCTGAGAAGGCTTATAATAGATCCTTTAATTCAATGCAGAATGGCATTGGTGTCAAGTCAGTGTTCATTGTCTTTTTAGTGTTTCATGTTGATTATGAATATTTGTAAATTTTCAGGGTATTGATGATATTAGAATTTTCTTTCTTTTGATAATTTTTTTGGGTAGGAACAAGCTTGATATAAGAGAACTGGCTATTCAATTTGGGTGCGTGCGGCTCATCCCTTTTGCACACAAGGGCTTCTCCTTGTAAGTATTGACTTTTCATTTAGATTCTTGGACCATTTTGTATTCATTTTGATGAAATGAGTAGGCTTTAATAATTGATCCCTTTTCTTAACCCTTCATGTGTAAACTAGGTAAGCATGAATTACATGAAATTTGATTGGATACTTGCACAATGATTGTGTGTGAATTAGATTTGATACTTCCACGTACTAATTCACAGTTCGATATGTATTATCCTTTGGCAAGGGCTTCGAATGACAAATTGTTAATTTTCTTTTTTTGGTTCTTGGATTCATAATTTCTAGTAATTACTGTATTTTCAGGTATAAGGAACGGTTTCTTGCTTCATTGCCCCCTTCTCGCAGGGGTAGTACTGATTTCTCTCGGCCTGTTTTTACTGCGGTAGCATTCTACCTTTGTGCCAAAAGACACAAGGTGTGCACAAGCTTCTTGGATGCTTATCACTCTTACATTCACTTGCTCATTCAGTTGAGAGTATGTGTTGCCTATTTTAGTGACTGTTGTATCAAATTTTGCAGCTCAAGGTAGACAAAGTTAAGCTAATTGAACTTGCTGGCACATCAGAATCAGAATTTTCTAGCGTAAGAATCTTTTTCTTGTAGATATTGCAATGGCTTATATGGTTGAGGTATTGGACAGCTCTTTCTAACTCCATATCACTAGTACTCATTTAGTTGTGCAATTTCAGGTATCTACCTCAATGATAGACATATGCTTTGATGTATTTGGGATAACAAAGGAAAAGAAGGATCCTAAAAAAACTAAAGGAAACCGAGGTAATAATTAATATCAATGTTTTTGCATACCTTTTATGCTAGTAGACTTATTCCATGTCATTTGTTTACTCGAGGTTGTAGTTTTGTCTTGTTTCTTTCTTTCTTTTCCTTAGGGTTGGGGGAATTATCTCATACCAAATTATTATGATGGCTTTCATTTATTGTACAGTGCTGTGTTTTACATGCCAATTGCTGTGCATGCAGAAAATTTCACTTTTGCTGCATATAAAAGCTTTAAAAAAATAATGAAAACAAATTGATGAACTTTATGTATTCTTTGCCCCTGTGCATGCAGAGCTTCTAGATGCATTACCTGAAAAAAGGAGGCTTGAAGATGGTAGCTATTCTTCTGGTGGGGATGAGGAGGTAATCATCAGCATGTTATCTTAAAAAAATAGGTTTATATGCTTTGACATTGAAATTTTACTTCTAGAGATATCAATGCAATAGGCCAGTGTTTCTAAATAAATTCATCTTCAGAACCAGGCAATCTTTCTGCAAAGCAAAGCTCAAAATGTATCTTTGTGCAAGAATGGACCCTCTTTTTTTTTTCTCTAAACTTGGTTAACATTAACTGACTGAAATTGTAGTGTTATGTCCAAGAAATGTTCAAGCAACTGGATTTCTGGATGATGCTTGTTTGGTGTTTGTATTCTTCAGTATAGATTATCACTTTATACTGAATTTGGATCTGATGTACTTGCAGCCTTCAGCTTACAAGAAGCGTAAGCAAATGGAGAAACACGATCACGATGAGTGGAAATCTGCTGTTCTGAAGTCTAATAAACTCAGCAAAACTGAAGGTAGTGAATAACCCCCTGCATCGAGGAATTTCACTTTGTTTCATTCATGCTGACAACTGTGATTTTAACACTACAATAGCTCCTGCCAAGCGAACCAAACTCAAACAAGGCACACTTGAATTTCTGAAGAGGGTTCCTCAAACTACAGCAGAGGCCTCGTGAGTGACTTTGTATTCTTGGGATGAACAAGGTGGGCACCATGACTGGCTCCCATTTTGGCCTGCACAGTAATGAAGATATCTGAGGAAAAAACTATGCCTAAATTCGAAATACAGTTAACATTCAATTGATTTTTCTTGGTAGTTTGAATTTTGGTGGTCTAAAGAAACTTTATCACATAGTGCCTCAGTTGCTCAACTGGGAGGAGTGATGCTGTAAATTGGAAAATCTTTACATGAAAAAAGAAAAAAAAAATGTTACCGTTAAATTTATCTCCATGAAAGGGAATTGTGCCATACATAGTTGTCAAATAGATCATATAAATGAAAAAATCAACAACTTATATGGTTGTGTGATTCTTTTGTAGAATACACTTTCACCTGGTTAGCATGAGACATATATAGCCATATCACATTACATGACGGTGGCAACATATTAATTTCTCTTTGATAATTTTGAACTTAATGAAAAAATTTGTACTTTGAAACATCTAAAAATGTATTAAATTATATTATGAATATTAATTAAATAATAAATAATTTAAAATATAAGTTTTAATAATTTTGTGAGATAAATATCTATAAGTTAAAAACAATTACTGCATAATTAGCAATGATTAGAAATATTATATATATATAAATAATGTAAAGATAAGATTTATTTTTATTTTAGTAATTTATTTATTTTTATATTTTATTTTTTAGTTTTTGACTCTATGCATTTGTTTTTGTCTTTGTTTATATAATTGTTTATAAAATCTAAAAGTAATAAAATTAGTATTATTCATAAGACAATTGCAATGCTAGTGTCAAACTGCCAACATCTAAGTTTATTTTGTATTTTTTAAAAATTTACATTAGTGTTTGAATTTAATTTTGATTGATATTTACAAATGATTAGATTACAAGGAAAATGAGAATCAGTCAATATTTTTTTTTTTTAAAAAAAAAGCAAAATAAGGAATTCAACTGACGGCCTACTACTCGAGTCAAGTCTCCTGTCTCCATAACGGACCTATGAAACGGCATCATCAGATGTAGAGTCAACGTCGCTATACTTTTGACCCCTTCCAACGGTGGACTTCCATCCACATCATCATAATTACCTACTACCTAACGTCATAAATATTGATATCTGATTTATTAACATATTTAATCACTTCATTCCGAAAATAAAATATTGCACGATCTGTCTCAATTTAAATATTTGATTTTACATGAATACAGAGTTCTAAAACGGGGTTGAAAAATAAAAAAATTCATAAATATTTTTGTATTTTTATCCTAAAAAATAATATTTAAATATTAATAATATCTTAAAAAAATACAAACATTCAATTTGTGACAACATGGATTATTAAGTTACTTAGGACCAAAAGTTATCGTATTCATAGGTGTTTTTCCATTACATTGGTGTCCCATTTTCAATTGAACTTTATAAGCAAAATGTTGTAATTTTTTTTTATTTTTCTCTTTACCTTTTTGTAGAGTTCATAAAGTATTCTTTAATTCAAATTCTGGCTAAAATTAATCAAGCATAAAGCCAAAAACAATCATTTTTCTTCACATTTACTGTTCTTTTTAAGTTTGGTGGAAATATTTTTGTGGTCTATGTTTCTTGAAAGCCAAAACTTGCAAAAATGAGATCTAATTTTTTAAAGGGATAAAGAGATAATAATAAAGTGTACATGTATCCATTGCAACAATTGTTTTCCTTCTTTACACAAGTTAATTATCTATATATTTATTTTTTAAATAATCAATGATTGTTTTGCTTCACATATCATTCCTATCTATAACTCATGCTACGCTACGAGAATTAACAATATTTAATCAACATATTATGTTTATATTCAATCCAAGATTTTATTTATTTATAAATAATATATATATCTATATGTTTATTTATACTATTAAGAATTGAATAGAGGTGAATAGTTATCTTGAGATAATTTTGGTACGTTAATACAACTGTTTTTTTTTTTTTTTTTCTGATTTCTATCCTCTCTTTTCTCGAACACATTTCCTTTTACCTCTTTCTATTTTTTTTTTTTTTAAAATAACATTTTAATTTAGTTTAATTTTTTTTCATCTCTCTTCTTTTTCCTCACTTTTTATTGAATAGATTTTTATCCAAAAACATTTTATTTATTTTTTGACATGCCGTTAATTAAGTATACAGAATTAGGCCCATAGTATTAGTACTTTCCAAAGCCAAAAACGACAGGCATACGGAGTCTGACAGCGCTGTTGTCAATGCTAAATTATCGGTTTCCACGAACTCACTCCTAACCCCTAAAAAACAACGTTGGATTACTTTTTATATTCATTTTTTCCACGATAATCAATCATTAATATCTCAAGAAACAACACCACTTTGTGTTTCTCACTTTTTTTTCAGGATGCTAAAGAACTATACATCTGAACGAATCCAGATCCAATCCATCTCTTCACTAGGGTTTGTTGTTTAATTCCAAGAACGCAGACCCTAGCTGTTCTTTTTTTTTTTTTAGAAAAAAAAAATTAATTTATTGCAACCCATTTTTGTATTTGGGCAAAGGAAAAAGATTATTGGCAGGGAAATTAGGCATGGGAATAATGGACGGTGGGTTGCAAGTTTCAGATGAATTGTTGGGGACCTTTGCTCCGATAGTTTTGTACTGGGTTTATTCAGGGATCTATGTAATGCTAGGATCAATGGAGAATTACAGGCTGCATACAAAGAAGGATGAAGATGAGAAGAATTTGGTGCCTAAGAAAGATGTGGTGATAGGGGTCCTCCTTCAACAGGCTGTTCAAGCTGTTGTTGCCACCATCCTCTTTGCTGTGAGTGGTTTTTTTCTTTTTCTTTTTGTTCTTGGCCTTTCGTTTTAATCGGTTGTTACTTTTTTTATGCATCAACATTGTATGTTTGCCCTTTTATACTGAGGGCATTCCATACGGATAGTTATTTATTTGGCATTTGGTGCATTGGATGCTTCGACTAGTATAAATAAAATTGTGATTTTTTATGTATTTATGTGTATGCGCTCTACAAATATATGTCGATGAAAAAAAATATTAGTGGTATTTTGTTTTCTGTGATATTTGTACTGAAACTATGAAAGTAACGTTGTGATGACAATCTATAGTTATTCAATTGTTAATTGCTTGTGAAACATTCCTGGGCATGGTTAAGCGGAAAGGCGATTCACAACTGGAATGGGATCACCAGCCTCCGTTTGATGGTTCCGACCTATGACATGGTTGAGTGTAGTTTGGGGTGGGGGGATGGGGGATCAGTGGAGAAACGTGGATTGGCTGCCATTTTGGACTGATGTGGAAGATGTGGCAGATCAGCCCGATAATGGCTCTGCATCTGAGTTTGTGTAGTGTGTTCCGGTGTGGTGTTGGATGTGCACCCACCCCTACGCTGAGGAATTGGCTGCTGCTGAATTCTTATGGAGGTGGTGGTTGTGAGAGAACTCTCGTCTGTATGTGTGTGATGGGGAGAGATTGAAGGTGCTGTGTTGTTTTGTTGGTGGCAACACCTGCGAACCATGTTCCTGGGACATGATTGTGATGGAATTTTTTGTTTCCTTTTGAAAAAATTTTCTTTATTTTAATCCCTTTTCTGTTTCTTTTTACGAGGTTGAGCTTTGTGTCATATAGAATTGGCATTAAAGATTGTATCTTGCCAATTATTCTTTCAACTAAGGTACATACTAGTCTGTTCCATCTTTCTGGGTGTGTTTTTCTGTTTCATGGAGAATAGGGGATTAATGTACGTAATACGTAATAACCAACGTAATCTCTATTTGTGTTCAGTTCCAAAACCTTGTTATTTCCTACCGAAAGATATCATTTACATTGTAGATATTTTCAAAATCTTTGAATTATTTTCAAGCATTTTTGCCAGTGTGGCTTGGAATAGGACTTCAATCCTCATGAACTTGACATTTTTAAGGATACTTAGTCAGAAGTTGATGTTATCAAAAATCTTCTGGCTGCTAACCTTGTTTGACAATCTGATTGGTGTCTTAATCATTCCTCTAGGTGATGGGCAGATGAATATATATCATTTGGTTAGTTTACTCTAGAACACATGGGTACAAGAGTGCTTATGAGCGAGGATAAGCATTTGATAACTTTCTCTTTTTAATAAGGCATTTTGGAAGCCGAAGCTCAAATTTTGTATAAATTTTATGTAACAGCACTTGTGACTTCTACATATTTGAATGTGGTGATGATGGTGGAAAAATAACGATAAGTATGTTACATTATTAATTAATAGAAGCATAATGACGAGCGATATCTGAGTTTGATAATGAGCTACACCTTGATGCTAGGTATTATAATTTTTGTTACTTTTCGGTAAAGATTGATATGTATGATATGATCCAAGAAATCAATCCTTGTCTGTAGCTGTTTGGTCAGAACATTTTTTTATTTTTTTTTGGTTGGGGTGGGGGGGAATCGTTTTTTCAGTTCCATACTGGATGGTACCTTTGAGTCTCTCTGTTCTAAGATTGGACAAACAGATTTTGTCAGTTTGTGGGATAGTGCTTCGAACATAAAGTCTGTCTTGTTGCAATTATTTGTTGTGCTCACAGTGCTTGGGACATGAAAATGCCCCTATCTGTTACTTCATATCTACTGTAATTGACACTATATGTGTGAATGGAAGTAGTAACATAATGTTATTCCCTGATTAAGTTTTGGCTCTGCCATCTCCAGATATCCTCTGAATTCTTAAGAGTTGGATTCTTCTATGCCTAGCGTAATCTATTCCTTGATAGCAAATTAAAATTGGAAGCAGCTGAGTTACTAATTATTCTTTAAAAAAGGTATTTTTATTTGAGAGGTGTCCTGCGGGCTGCATTTGTAATATACTGGTTCAACCATGAGATGAGTTATTAGGAAAACTTGGCAGCTTCTATTTGTAAGTATGTTACTCTTAAGTAATAATATTCATGAAGGCGTGTATTGTTTCTAGGGAATTTGTCTTCCAACTGATTAATAAGTTCTATTCGAGTGAACAGGTTCTGACATGTCATCTTACATCTATTCCAGTGACTTTGCTGTGGCAAATTTTCAAAGAAAATAACTGTCATGTGCTAGTGTTGGGAGATAGGAAATTAAAGATCCATTTTGTACTAAGTTTCAAGAAATCAAAAGAATTGGTTTTATTATCTCTGATTTATTTAGTTGGGATTGAACCGAAGGATTTTTTTATGTTTATAAAAGAAAGTTCAGTTAAATGGATTTAAATCCTTGTTGTAAGTCAAGGGGGAGTTATGCTGTCAAATCTTCACATGTTGCTTTGTTGATGTGTAAACGAACTATATTTGTCATGTAGGTTACTGGAAGTGACAGTGAATCTGCACAAGCTCAGCAAACTTCCCTCGTTGTTCTTGCTAGACAATTCTTCGTTGCAATGATGGTATTAGATACATGGCAATATTTCATGCACCGCTACATGCATCACAACAAGTTCTTGTACAGGCATATCCATTCTCAGCATCACAGGCTCATTGTTCCATATTCTTTTGGAGCTTTGTACAACCATCCCTTGGAGGGTGTGCTGCTTGACACAGTTGGTGGAGCTTTGGCTTTCCTTGCCTCGGGCATGTCTCCTCGAGCCTCCATCTTCTTCTTTTCCTTTGCTACACTAAAAACGGTTGATGATCACTGTGGGCTATGGCTGCCGGGCAACCTTTTCCAGCTTTTCTTTAGGAACAACTCTGCATATCATGATATCCATCATCAGCTTTATGGCAACAAGTATAATTTTTCACAGCCATTCTTTGTGATGTGGGATAGGATTCTTGGTACTTACATGCCTTATAAAATTGAGAAGAGAACTGATGGGGGTCTAGAAGCACGGCCTACTAAAGATTGCAAGGAAAATTGACAAATAATCCACTGCCTGCGACAAGTGTGTATCACTATAGGTTTTTGGTTTACTTTATACCAAATTCAGTGGTTGAGTGGATTTATGACTTGTATATACCTAGATAATTTCTTTTTTGTGGTATATTGTTGTATAATTTGCTCTTTTTTTTTATAGAATTGTTTGAGAGAGAGAGAATGAAAGTGGAAACTTTTTCATCGAGGCACCCAGTGCCCCTTTTTTTTATTATTTACTATTTCTGATCTTATTTTGATCTGGGATAGCTTGTTATATTTAGTTGTGTTGAGGCATTGACTGCAGCGATATTACTTGCATGCAGTTCTTTGGAAAATAAGTATGCTTATAATAATTAGAAATATAGTTGATTGAGTCCCCAAAATAAAGAAGATTCAGGATGCAGAAAATTCATGACATGCAATGGAGTTATCTCTGTCACTTGTCTTGACAGTCTTCAATTTTTCATAAACTTCCCCAGAAAAGTCATTGCAGTGCATTCTCATACTAATTCTCAATCCATCTAATGGGTGCAATCATTGTTGTGCTGTTATTAACTTGAAATTCTTTACTCAAATTCAAATCCTTCAATCTGTATCTATCTAAGATTGGAGTTGTTGATGTGCAGCCCTAAGCTTCAAACTTTTTCCTCGAATCCAAATGTTAATATTTCAATGGAAATGCAACCTGGAAGAAGCATGTTGATTACCTAGCATCACCTTATCTGGGTTGGTATATGGTGTTTTCTGCCATTAAATTTTGTTTCTTTCGGCCTTGCCAGCAACTGGTTAACTGTCAAAATTCCTCAATCCCATTATCCCTTAGTCCCCAACTGCATTAAGAACTAGGTCCAGATTTTCAATCAAGGCCAGTGGACCAGTTCAAATGCACCAATTTTCTAAATGACCAAGACAGAGACCTTAGTTGTTTGGCTAATGAAAATGTTTGCACAAGAAAATGACAGGATTATATAGTCCCTTATGGCCCTCCTTGAAATCATGCACTTCTCTTAATCATCTCTGATTCCACTGAGATCTCCTCCTTGCATTTTATGAGGTAGTTGGTAGTTTAGAATCCTCACTGGGGTATCAAGTATAAATTCTATCAAGTTGCCCGCCACACCTCGTTATCTTTATTTAGTATTGGTTTGCTCGAGAGGAGGGATGCTAGGATTATCTCTATCCAATGATATACGACTGTGATTTTATATCGCTTTATCAAAATCATGAGCTAATATTTTCCTAAAATAATTCTTGAACTGAATGGCTGGACCTAGCAAGTTGTCACATTCGAATTTCTTTTCAAACATAATTCAGCTTTAGAAATTTGTATTCATTTCTTGCATTTATAGGCTAGCTAACATCCGGTGACGGTATCATTTCCTGACCCACCTGGTTTCCCCTGCCTTTATTTACTAACTGTCCCCTTTTTCTGCAATTGAACTTCTGCAGTTGGTAAGTGAAATATATATATCCTGACATTATGTGCTCAATCCAGAATTTAATGACAGTAAAGTTGGTTTGGTCATAAAAGGATGGAAAGGAAGGAAAAGGAAATCAAGAATCACAATCCTAAGGTGTATTTCCTAACTTGTTAGGTCCTAGGTGATCCATCTTTCATACTGAGTGAAATGTCTCTTGAGTAGCTCAATTCTTGTACATGCAAAAATTGAAGAGAAGGAAAGGAAATGGGAGGGATTGGAAAACTTGTTACTGGTGTTTTGTAATTACTAGAAGTAAAGTGAGGGAAAGCAAAAAAAACAGAGAAATTTAGGGGAAGGAATTCGAGTTTTCTTCTTCTCTTCTTCTTACTTTCCTTGCATAATCTTTTCCTTTCCTCACCCTCCAATCCAAACACAGAGTGAAATGTTCATCTGATGTCATGCTAGAATTGAATATCGTGTGGTCTATTACAATTAAACTGCAAGTAGATAAGAGGGGGTCTCAAGGCCATCCTGGTGGTGGCTGTCCCCTTATACGGAGGGGCCCTGCCATTAATATGATGGTTATGGAGTGGGACTGCAGCCAACCTTTCCTCACGCACTCTCTTGTGGCATTCATTAGAAGAGCGTCACCCTGAAAGAGAAAGACATTCCCTGCTAAATAACTCTGAGTTTTCATATGAACCCCAAGTGTGACTTAAAACCAAAAGCTCTCCCCTCTTGACCCCATGGAATAATAGGCAACAAGATTGAGATGTTTAACCTGCATTTGCAACGACTAACTCAACGTAGTAGCATTTGGTTTTTACTAGTTAGGCATGACTGACTCTGGAATTCTTCACACAAAAACTCATAACGAATCAGGAATGCAAACAGGTATATGATTGTTCCTTTTGAGCGCTATGCTCAGATTTTCTTGATACTACAAGTATCAAGAAGCTTAGCAGATGCACTTTCATGTATAACTTCTGGTGTACAATTTCTAACATTAGGTGGTTATAAGAATTGGAACTTTTAAATGCTGATGGTTTTAAAGTATGTGCAAGAGCAAATTGTCAAAGTTTCCCAAGAAATCTGTTATGAAACAACACCCCCCACCCCAACCCCACATTAGATCTAACAGCATAACAGAGAGGCGAAAGTCCAAATAGATCAACATTTAGGTGTAATATTAAGTTGAATCAGACACACAGAAGTGCAGCATGCTCTCCACAGTTGTCTTAATTTTAAACTACTCAATCACGTGATAGATTCAGAAGTAAAGACTTACTTCCAGGAAAATTAGACCAGTGGATTTACTAGTTTTTCCCAATCATAGAAATGTCTGTCAGTTAACTTGGTAAAGACTGACAACATGAACTTCAACAGAACAAAATTTACTAAGTATATAACAGATGTGCAGAACTTCCAGATCGTGATTGAGATAGAACGCGTGCATCAAATGATTGCTGCCTGTTTCTTGCATCAAAGCCCGCCAGCTTACTCTCATCATGAAATCTTGTCATCGGTGTGAAGGATTCCGCCCTGAGGTGCCTGCTTGTATTGGAAAGTCCCTGCTCATTTGCTCTATGTGCATCTCCAGCAACTCTAACAGCTTTGTGACTCTTACAACCTGAAAGAATACTCGGACGCAGTTTAGGAATTTCCTTGAATGAGCCGATTTTAGAATTTAGGCCCACTGTCTTTGGACATGGCATTGTGGTGGTGGAGGTGGATCCTAACTCTTCGCAATCCGATAGGATGGAGAAATCTGCAGCGCTGGCAGTGATGACACTCCACTCTATGCTTGCTTCACTTGGTGCATAACAGGTTGTGGGGGTTATGCAGCCTGACAGGCCATCTGATGCCTGTCTGGAAAGAAAAGGGTTGCCTTTGGACAAGCTCTCGATTTCAAATAAGTCTGAACTTGCATCACTGTCACTATCATTATGCATTTCACTGGAAATTGAAGGGATTTTGATTTCTTCTGCTACTCCTGGAGCAATTGCATCCCAAGCCATCATGGTCAACTTCTTCTCCAGGCTCAAGCAATTCTTCCCATTTTCCAGGATTGGGGAGCCAAATACTTCTAGTGATTTTCTATTTGCAGCATCCTCTTCCTTTTGTAGTTGCATTTTTGCTGCCTGATTTCCAGTCTTAGAATTGAAAACTGGGAGGCTGAAATGGCCCTCGGAGTTTGCTCTGAGTTCTGGTTCATCAAATTTTACACAATTGTAATCTGACTTTGATTTCCTAACCAAATGATCACTGGTTTTATTTCCTTGTTTTAATTTGCCATTAACCAGCCCGTTGCTTGTACTCTTGCTGGAGCAGTTTTCGCCCATATAGTCATCAATGTCTACAGAATTCTTGTCAGTACAAGAACAGTTGCAGCCAATGCTGGCAAGAAAACTCTTCTTGTTTGCTTTTCTGGGCTGCTGGTTTCTTGGAACGGTATGCAATAACGCGCTTCGGCTATTCCAGCTTGATTCAGAACGAATACTTAATTTTGCAATCGGGGGCTGCTCTTTGACTGCAAATATTTCAAGGGGATCATCTTTCTTGTGCTGCTGGCTTGATAAATTCTTAGTACCAACTCTAGGACTACGATTTAACCCCTCGTTGAAATATTTCTCAGCATCAAAGACATCAATTTCTCTGTCATCTGTTTTGTTTTTTCCAAGGAAAATGTGATCATGTGGGGTGGAGATGGAGGAACTGAGGCCCTGAGTACTTGCACCTCCCAATTTAAGTACAAAGGTTTCTTCAGCTCCATCTAAGTATGAGGAAAATGAGGCGTCCCGAATACTTTTGCTGATCTCAGGAGGATGTGAAATACCTGTTTTGGATGCTGAAGTCAGTGTTATTACAGGCATGGACATTTTTGAGTTTTGGATGAAACCAAGCTTAGTGTTCATACGAGAAAAGGTGAAGCAGAAGAGATCATAACAGTTGATATGGAAGAATCTTGAAACTAATCAGCAGAAATCAGTAAATGAACTGGGGAGAGAGCAAAAATATTAGAACCAGATATAGGAAAATATTTTGGGAGGAAGAATGTGGCTCTTTATGATTTCTTGATGTGAAAAAGCTTCAGTTGCTTGTAAGTCCAATAGAGACTTGGAGTGGCTAAGAAGGGTTTTTAATAAGCTAGAGGGAGAGAGGTTACATAGAAGAGGTATAGAATAACCGGAATTTATGAGAGGTCTCAAAGCCAACTTGGCTTAGTGAGAATCACATCCACTCCTACATATCTAAGTAGCCTTATGAGGAGTATGCAAAATGGCGCAGAGTTTTGGCTCATTAAATAATTAATGACTTTGACTAGATTGACTGTTTGCTTGTCATTCTTCTTTTTAACTAGAGAAACTGTTGTGGCTTTTTGCCCTTTTAATCTCTATCTAGGTGTGATGTTGATGGGATTTGGGCCTAACCATATGTAACCTTATTTCCTTCCCTGTTGTTTTCTGCTTTCCTGGACATCAAATTATTGATCCATTAAGGTGCTTGTCATTTGTCTGTTTCACAGATTGACATTGCCAAGGGTGAAACTATTGGCTCTCTTCACAATTCACATGGCCAGACTCCACCACCATAGAATCCCACTAGCACCACTTTCTGCAATACCTGCATGTGATCTGAGTAGGTTATCCATTTTAAGACAAGAAAATGAACCAGCTACAGGATCCCTTTTCTTATACAGTTACACTTAAGGGCCATATGATCACAACACTTTCTAAGGAGAGTTTGGCAATGCATTTGAGCCCAGTATTATGGATCATGTTGATCATGTTTGAGTGTCAAATATTATTTTAAGACGAATTTGCAGTGGCCGATTCATCATTGTTCTAAAGCCTCTTATTATTTTTATCTTGGGGAGAGATAAGACTAATGCCTTAGCATCACACTGTTGATCTCCCTTGATGGCTAATTGAGGTTTACCAATGACTCTTTTTTAGTTCACCCCCAAATTTGCAAAGCACATCATCAGAATGACTTTGGTGCCTAAGCTTAGCTTGATGTAACACTGATATGTTAAAAAAATACATTTCTAAATTTTCTACAATAATTCTCACCAAATAGTTCTTGATTTGATTATTGTCCTTGATATTGTCCACAACTAAGCAAAAAACTCTCTCTCATCGATCTTTTCATAGATACTTTTCCATCTAATACGATAAAAATTCCTTGAATCTGTTCTACATGTTACCTTCCTACTTTGAAGTCTTATGAAGCATTCTATAATGTCTAACTATCCAGGCACCATCTTTACTTCCAGGATTTCCGTTAAGGTAGTTTCATCTAGGGAGCAATACTTCTTATAAAAGATTTCTGTTATCCTCCAAAAGAAATGCATCCTGTCATAATAAATCTTTCAAGAACTTTGCCAAACTCATCCTTGCTTATGTTGACAATCAAAATTAAAACAACAAAATTACCATTAGGCAAATTCTTGGGACCTTTGTAAATTGCACATTTTCTTGCAAGCCAAAGACTTGCTAGTAGATTACAACAGAGAAATGGACTTTTGTACAGAAAAGAACAGATAAATGAGGTCAGGAATGTGTCAAAAACACCACAGTTACCATGATGCATGTGCCCCACAGTAACTTCACTCATTCCAAGCACAAGATGGAACTACCAAGAAATATTTTTTTGTTTTCTTCTGCGTTTTGGTACGGTAATACAGAACAATATTGACAAAAGATTCAGCAGCATTACACCCAAGCCTGGCTGAATTTATGGCATGCTTTAACCTGTTTGGTGCCAATAATGGAGAGACTCATCAGCTCATACCAATTGTCGGGAAATTCAACAGCAGAAATTTACTTTGTGAACAAGAAACGTAATTTCACAATTAAGATTTTGTCTGGTTGGTGAACCCACGTCAAGTAACTTAATTTTTGTCTTGACATATTCAAAATTTTCAGGCCCAGAAAATTTTTCAATCTTCAATTTCTGGGTTGTTTGTTTTTGGTCCTTTTGCCTTGAGTTAGGAATAAGATACTAGCTAAGGTTTAATTGCTGGTAAGCAAAGGCAAAATTCTAGTTTTGTTTTGCTATATCATGAACTCATGACAGTAATTAGATTGCCAGAAAAGCTAGTGTCGGCATAGACCTGAAATCATCAAATATTTTTCTTTTTTGCAATTATTATTCTGGGCTTTTTCATTGATTTGACTTGCTCTCCAGTTTCTTCAATATCTACAAAAGCCCTATAGACCACTTGACAATCTTTGAGTAACAACAAAAGCCCTATAGACTACTTGACAATGTTTGAATAACACATATTTCCATGAATCATGTGGTTTACTGTCGGGCTATCATGTATTAACCTACGCTCTGTTTTCATATTACATAGTAAAGATGATATCATGTTAACAACAAGACTTGATATACTTCTCACCTTTTGATGTTGATGTTGAATACCTGACATAAATGAATATTTTTAGTAGTCTTTGTTAGCACATTTTTATTTTCTTTTGTCCAAGCAAAACATAGTACGGCTTCGTGTAAGTGTGGGTAAATCTTCTTTGATATCTTTAGGATTTCAAATGCCTTGTGATTAGACAAATTTGTCAACTTACACTTACATTCACCTTCACATCCAACTACACATAACATGAAATCATAAAAAACTACGAATTGAGCTTGAATATTATATATTCTGATCTGAATCTGTTTTATCTTGCTTGTATTTTTGCGGGACCGCGTCAATCAGCAATACAGGAACAACTGTGTGTTTATTTTCACTGAATTATGGAATGCATCTCTTCCCCTTATTATGCAACATATGGAGAAGAAAAAGTCACTTAAGCAAAATGTCTGGAATATTCATCTCTATTCAACTTTTTGGAAATTCAATATGAGCATCATTTATCACAAAATAATACTGAACAAATAAATAATTCTGCGAATAGCAATTTTACTTGAATACGATTTCATCAGGCACAACACTTTGAAAAACTAGAGCTAGAAGAATAACAACTGCAAGTGATTGTCTAAAAGGTCAAATTGCTCCTCTTCATATTGTTGGGGGAGATGGGGTTCAAGCTTTTCCAATGGGATCAAAAAATAGCATTAGTGTTACAAGTACAGTACAATCTATAACTTACTGACCTATCCCTGGTTAATATGCAGGATCTAGCCCAACAGCAATGCCCCCTTCCGTGGCAAAATTTTCGACCAGTAAAACTGAAATGGATAGTGAGTCCTTGGAAACTATATAAGAAATCAAAGAATTGCCACTTGAATTCATGCCATCCGGCAGTCAGGAATTTATGTGCTTTCACTCTGCAGAAGTGGAGTTGCCCACCCAATACTGCTTAACTGCAACAAGTACTTTCTCAGGAACAAGGGGACCATCCTCATGATCCATCATTTTAGAATCCCATCTCATACCTCCAATCATCTTCTTCACCTTGACAAGTACATCAACTTCATCCCGGAATATAACTGCACCTTCTGGCCGCAGAATCCGGTCCATCTCTAACAAAATGTCTTCAAAGTCACACCTGTTGTATTCATATGTTAGAAACAACCATAAATTCCAAAAATTCTTTTCCAAGCCAAGTACACATAATTCCGAGTGCAGAAAAAACAGAACCAAAATTGACCACATTCTTTTATCAAGGAACAATGCACAGGATGATATAATTTCCGTAAGCCATAAGAGCATATTTTTTCTTTTAGAAGAAAACCAGATCCGTATCTTAATAAAGGATCCTATATGAACAAAAATGATATATTAGGGCTAATATCAGCCGTCATCAACTGAACAAGAATGGATAACACACTTGATACAATAAATCATAAGTATTTTTATCGTTTAATAATATAAATGTTCCAATTTTTTCATCGAATCATCCTCACATTCAGGCAACCTAAAAACCAAGCAAATCAAAATTTACTTTTAATATAGTGAAACAACTAAATTGAACCAAACTTGAAATACTATTCACCCAAGTTACCTAGGTTCAATATAATCTTAATTTCATGTAGCACTGAAAATGTTCAATACTTTTTTACTGCACATAATACCAATTGAAACACTGCTGGAAGTATGCAAGACCCTAGCTATCGCAATTCCAGCAGTTAGCCCAAATTCATGTTATATATAAAACATTCTGTCCTTTTTTTGAAGATCTATTCCTTTTCCAGTTCTTAACACCCTTGGAGTTCCTCTTTTAGGAAAATCATGCGTCACTCTTTGAAGGGATCCACTCATCTGCTACAGAAAAAAAGAGAAAAAAATGTAGAGCATCCCCACCCCAAACCCATCATTCACCTCACTGGGAGGATATATTGAGAAGCATCATTACGACCATAATCTCTTGTATTTCTAAAATCCCCTTAAAGTAAAGTTGGGAAATTTCTAATTTAGACAAGCCAATTCCTCATATGCTAGGTGGCTAAGTCCATCTCCAAAAGTCCACACTGACCATTGTCTAAATAGAAGGTTGTTTCAAGGCATGAATATCAGAAAATCAAGGGATACCGGATACTTACTTGTCCTTGTACAAGCTAAAAACACCATTAGCATGAATGAGGTCATATGTCCTTGGATATGTAGAGAAGCCTTCACACCTAAACAAGAAAATACAATAAGCAAAAGAGTAATAAAACTAACAAAATTTTGTAACCAAAGAAAATCAATTATTGAACTTAAAGCTAAACCTCAAAGAAACTATAGGCAATTTGTTCAAAGCATATGGTCAAAAGAAAGAGAAGGCAACAAGCAAGAAGGGGAAAAAATCATATCAGAAGAACAGAAAAAAGGTATTTTAACTCTGTTTCCACCATCAAAACCACATATTTATACATGCAAATGTGAGTGTTGATAGCCCCAAAATATGAGCACCAGTTGAGCTGGGCTTTCATGAAGCTTGCACTTTTAGTCATCAATTGTAAGAAGTGAGTCCATAAGTACAGTCAGGGAAGATTTCAGAAAAATGCATAGCCTACTTTCAACTTGATCGGCATAGTATAAAACATCCATCTGAACAGTCAAGTTTGGTCATCTAACTGAGCCATATGATCATCTTAGCAGTATAATTTTTTTCTTTACTTCAGGTATGAAGTATTTAACCTCATCATAAGTTTTCAGAGCACATGCAGCTACATCAAGTTGGCCCCTAAAATGCTCATTCCTACGATTTTGTGAGGCCTAGTGTGAGCTAAATGCAAAAATTCAACTGGAAAAAGAAGTAAAATCAGAATGATAGTAGTCGCACCAAAAAAATTTCAAGTAGTTTCAGGTAGAGTTATAGTGCCAGTTGAGGATAGACAATAAGAACAGCGCAATTGCTTATAAGACACTAAAAACAGTGACAAGAATGTGTACCAGTCATGATATATGCCAATCAACCCTCGTTCATAAATAACAGCAAGGGTATTTTTCTCGGCAATAGTGGGTACAACATTCATAACCCACAATTTGGAAGATTGAAGTGCAGCAGCAAAACCTCCAAATCCGGCATTCATATCCATAATGTTGCGGTACCTTCCAGAGTCAATAATCTGGTTAATCTTTTTATAGGCACTGACATGTTTTTTCCATTGCCTGTTGTCCTCCAGGAATGCCTCAACGGAAACTCCAGAAACTGAGCCACTAGCAATTCTTGGGGGAACTGCATAAAGCCTCTCAGGGAATGGTTTAAGATCCCCACTAGAAACTCCATCGTTAGCATTGCTATATGGAGTAATACATTGCTCCATTTTCTTGTACCTGATATAAAAAAAGAGAAGCATTGAAACAATTTAGATTGCAGCTTCAATTACTACCCAATGTGTGCAACTTCAGCCACTTGTGAACAACTGTATGTGCCACAGTAAATTCATTACACATAAGCACCCACAGAAAGAGGGAAAACAATGAAACTACTAGATTTCTACTATGTACTCTAACAATAAGTTATCCATACCAGACATCATCGGTATCTTCAGATTTACAGAATGTTGCTCCAGAACTTTCTTGTTTGGCACGACAAGAAGCAGAATCCATTGTCTTCTGCCATATAGCAATTTCACCTTTCTCAGACTTCTTCTCCCAGCATAGAAGTTTAGCTACCTCTTCAATCTTTCTTTGTTCTTCTTGAAGTTCTTCCATTGGGCGTTGCCATGCCTTGTAGTTAGTCTTCCAATTGATGGGAGGGCCTGAAAGCACCCAATAGCCACCAGGTCTAAGCACACGATCAACTTCCTTCATATATAGTCCATCTGCATAGAGAAAGTACCAAATTACAATATATCTCCAACAGCTCAATTGCTCAAAGATGGTAAGGAACCTTTTCATGAGAAAGGTGACCAAATCATATCACATTCTGGAACACTATCAAGCCTCAAATAAAGCAATTCAGCTTCAGCTCTGCTTTTCCATATTAATTGTGCAAAGAAATATGCAAGATAACATTTGATTCTTACCATTTATCCCCCACGGTATAAGACAACGGGAACAATGAGCCATGTCAAAAGCTCTCGATGGATATGGCATTTTTATTGTTCCAAGAACACCAATGACAGCAGGTACACCTCTTTCAAGAGCAAACTGAACCTGGGCTTCATGTGAATCTCTTGGTGCAAAAGACATTGCTATAACATTTCTTTTCCATAGATACGCACCCCAACTAGCTACCTAAAACAACATGTACATGGAAAGTTAATCACACAGTTAACCCACATACTGTCAATGAGACAATCTTAATATTAAGGAAAAAAAAAATACACGGGAAAGTCACTCAACATACCCCACAACCAGTATCCAATGCAGTCCTAACAGTTCCATTTGCAATTGGTATAACTGAAGCAAGCTGGTCAATGTACTTATCAGCCCCCTGAGGAAATTGTGTTCCTCCACCAGGGAACCTGAACACATTGCCCTCATACTGGATCCAGTTCTGAATAGCCTTCTCTACTGTCAAGCTTTTATATGGAGCATTGGCATAGGGTACATAATCACGACTCTTTGGCCATGGAAATGGGGTTACATAACCTTCAGGAGCTGGAATGAGGCAATGCAGCTTCTCTCCTTGAGGAGGGCAGTGCCTCTCACGGTAGATCATATTTTCCCTTGGGAAAGTCATTGCTCGTCCTTGATCTTGGCAGGGTGTGTAATCAGTGTACCGAGGATGGCATGGCTTATACACTGTCACTTTTGAATCAGAATCATCAATTATCCCAGCTTCACCACCATGATGGGTTTCAAAATTGAGGTTTGGAAGGATGTTGCAATTTTCTCCACTCTTGGTCATCTCCAATGCTATACTGTCCCCCTTTCCAAACCCACTTCTCTGCCATGCTCCTAGTAGGTAGAAGAAACAGCAAAGACCAGCTACTATAAAAATAGACAAAGAACTCCTGGTCTTACTGTCCCCCGAATTAAACTTGTTCGCCATCACAGGCCTGAAACATTTATTACTCAGATTTAGTAGAGACAATAGAAAGAGTAGCCTGACTTAACAGTCATTCTTTCCTAATTTTTTTAAAAAGAGTCCTATATTAATATACCAAAGGCACGAGTCCAAACAGCATAAATATGCATATTAAGCAATAAAAATAGTTATAGATCACGTCCAAAAGTTCATTTTCTTTTATGTTTAATTCCCTTTGTATCTGAACACTACAAAAATAAGCAGGCAATGATTCTCAAGGGACGAGTACTAGTAAACCACAACCCCACACCAAATTATAAAAACCGAAAAAAGAAAAAAATTCTTCCTGGAAATTTCCTGTCGTGCATCCCCAGAGCAGCTGATAGTGAATGTTATACCTTAAGTTCATAACTTAGATCCACAGCCACATTACCAAGATCCATCTTGAATTTTGACTAATGGAATGTAAGCAGATCTAGATGTTAAAGACATAAAAAACGCATCTTTTTTGCTTCAACTTCAACCAACCGGATAATTTAGTAAAAATATGACCAGGAAATCTATACAATAATCCAAGATTAGATCAATCATCATAACACCAGATGATCACGCAGAAAAAGATTTAAACTTCAATAAGACTCCATATACATGAGATCCCAATTAATAACCAATCAAATCAAGCATACATTTTGCTTTAGGAAAAAAGGAAACATTAAATAATTCATTCATACTCCACAAGAAACAAACATACGCCACTCAAACAGTACTAGAAGTAGCTAACTAGCAAGGGTCCACATAAATTGTGTTCCTTATTGATAATTCAACACAACAATCTCAAATTTTCTTCCAGGCCCTGAAAATAAAACCCAGAAAAAATAACAACAAACACCACATTTTGTGAAGTTCATAAGGGAAAAAAAAAAATATCACCTTACAAAAGATGAGCCATCAAACAAAAAGCTAAATGCAAAACAAAAACAGAACTTTCTTAATTTGGTTCATAAATTACATATGAAGCATCAAATCTCATACCAATTGCATCAGTTGATGCGAATCCTGGTTCAAGATCTAGAAATCTTGTATCTTTATCGGTATTTCTTTCACTCGGAAAATGCTAAAAACAGATCCGATTAACAGCGACTGAAAGGCCTAATTTTGATATTCAGAAAAATATGTCTCAATAATGATTTGATATAGATATTAAATATATATCTTTGTAATATAGATCGAGCATACACGTCTCTCTCTCTCTCTCTCAGACACACACACAAACAGATGTCATACGACAAATAAATCTTGGTTCTTTTTTTCTCTTTGTATTTAATGCGCTAATCATGAAAAGGAAACTCTCAGGTTGGCCCCCGTGTTGGTGTTAATATCATTGAGTGCCGGCATGACTAAATAAATTGACACATTTACCCTCATAAGTTCATTGTGTTGGACATAAATTTTTTGAAATTAATCAAGTAATCAAATTACTAAAGAATTCGACTGAGTATATCTAAATAGATTTAGATATAGATTTTATGATTATTTTTTGTTATAATGAATAGATAAGTTAATATATGCTATTGAAAATTTATTGAGTATTAAAGATAAAGTTATTTTCAATATTAATTAAACTATCTTCAAATTTAAATAGTTGACAAATATTTTTTGTTATCATGTACTTTTCACATGGTAATATTACAGGGATGATGTGTCGATTCAATTCGAATGCCTACCCTATTTTCTAAATCATTTGGTTATTTATTCAAGAGTTTGCCAAATCTATAACAACAATAATTGTATTCTTAAAATATTTATTATAAATCAAAATTAAGCACAACCAAGAATGGAGAGGCAAATTATCATCACCCGTTAGGAAATGTGGTACTTGAATTCATATATTAAAGATGACATCAACGATTTAAATCATATTCATCCCTTCCTTCTCGTGTAAGAGTTTGAATTTAAAAAAAAAAAAAGACTGGAGTGGCAGATTGACAGAAAGCATAAATAAAGGGGTAAAAATGAGAATAAACCATTGATGAGTGAATGTTAAAATCCTGCCCCCTTCAGGATTTTCCTATTTCCAGGGAAGGCATGGTGGGGATGCCATAAAGGTCCTCACCATGTCCGCGTCCGCTACGGGGTGCGCAACGCGCCCCACGGATCTGCCCTGGACCCCACACATGAAACAAAGGCGGAGACGGAGAGAACTGGAGAGCGGGACCCACATTCATGTGGATCTAGTATACGCAGGTCCACTGAACTCTGATTAGGAGTATGGCGAAAAAGTCAGCACAATTAAAGGCTTCGATCGTGGATAATTTATTTGTAGATCTATCTCAGGCCATGGAGGTCAACTGAATCTGAATCAAATTATATCTTTGGAAATTATAAAAAGGGCTTTACTCTTTCATTTATGTATTTTAGATGAATTTTAAGATATTTTTTAGCCCGTGCAATTTATTGAAATCATCAAGGAATAACTAAAATAACAAAATTCATTGCATAATTTGATAATATTTCTTTTCTTCTATAAAACTTAAATTAATAATGAAATGAATTATGAATGGTAATTGAGCGAGTTCAAATAACTCTCACCTCCGCTTTCGATGGATTGTAACATTATAAACGAATTTAATTCAGTCCTGAATTTTTCATTTTCAAATTCGATCGAATCCATTTAATTTTTTATTTTTAAAATTTTTTATTATATATATTTATATTTAAAAAAAATATTATTTTTTATTTAATCCTTTTTTAATTTATAAAAAGGATCTAACGAGGCTAATGGCCTACCTTTGAATTATCCTCATTTCAAATCCCACTCAAAATTTAGTCGTACTTATGTATATATAGAAATTAACCTAATAATACTTAACTTTATTATTTTAATCGTAATCTTTTTGAATGGATCAAGTTCTTTCAAATTTTTAAATCAATTACATAATTAAAATAATTGAAGACGATCTTAATTAAATACAGACTAGAATATGATCTATTGGCAGTCCTCAACGTGATATATTTATTTTACTTCTTTATATCACATTATATTTTAAATAAATTATAGAGAAGTCTAATTATATAGATTTCCAGACATTATGCATATTCCCGATTCTAGAATGGAGGTCCATCATATCAAAATTATCAAATTAGGAAAAAGATTGTATTTTCTCATATTTAAAAATTTATGATAATATTATTTTTTAATATTTTTAAAATTATATAACGAGTGTAACAAGTCTAAAAGTTTATATCCATCATGTATTAGATTCAAAGTATGTCGGATCCTAAATTCATATAAATTTTGATTGATCAAATTTTGAATTTTAATAAATTCATATTAAATTCACCTCATCGTCGTCGCTAAATAATTTAAGAGTACAAGTTTCCCAGCTCAGTTCTCCTCTCCTTTTACTTTGGGAAGCAAAGTAATAATCTTGTAAATCCAAAGTTTTCGATAATTCAAGGATGGAACTTCAAGACAGGAACTGGGAATATCTTTTTGACGACACTAATGGGAGACATCATCCGAGCATGAGCATGCAGTGAAAAAAGCGTCCCACCGATATAGGTAAGGGAAAAAAAAGAACATTTAAAGAAAGTAATATATGTGTAATAATCTTTCTAACACCAATTTTAAACCACTAATCCGTATTATATGCATCTTGTAATTGAGACATAAGAATGTGATTAGTTGTGCGAATGAACCGTCCAAATTGTATAATCAAATATGTGAAAATAGAAAAGATTTTATCTCGTAAAGCATAAAAAAAAAAAAGAATATTTATCAAAAAATTAATCAAGATAAATAAATTTAATATCTAATTGAGGCATAACATGGAATCTGAATTTATTTTACTTGCTTCAAATTTTAAGTTCCCACTGGGGACCGAGCCAAACTTTAATAAGTTGGATCCAAATAAATTGACCCAGGGAATTGAAAATTTCTACTGTGTATGTTGGTTTTAGTGATAAGTTTTACACATTTGACCTTGTAAGAATCTTAAAAAACAAAAAATTAAAAAAAGACTCTGTTTGCTTTATTTTTAGAGAAGATTTAAATTTTTTGTGGAAAAGTATAAAAAAGATGTCATTGTTATATTTTATTTTTGAAATATGTCAAGATCCATGTCTCATTTTAAGTGAGATTAGTGTGACGTCGCTTGTATTGATATTAGTTATATATTTATAGATTAAAAATTAATGAAGATTTGCGAATAAAAATATAAAATAACTATTTATTTATGTCGTAATAATTTATTAACATTATTCAAAAGATAAAATGTGCGCAATACGTAAAAAGCTAATTATGAATAAATTTGGATTTTCATAAAATGAAATGGGATGATTTAAATTTATATCCAAAACATGATATAAACATGGATCAAGTTCAAATTGTGTTCTATAAATGGAGCCAAAATTTAGGGGTTAAAAGGACAACTTTGTTCTAAACAAAAAGTCAAAGGATAATTGAACAATGTAGGAGCTCCATTCCATTGGATGGTGGGGCTAATGTGTGGGACGGCCATTAAATTAAATTAAAGAGTAATTATTGTAAATTAAATAAAACTGTCATTTCATGATGCTTCTTAGTCAATGTGTAGGGTAGAATTGACCAAGAGAATATTATTATATCAATGATTTTAAAATTAAATGAAATTAGTCTTGTTTTTGGAGCTGTCACGCATCTTCCCATGGAAGGTACAATTGTGCATTTATGATTTGTACCTTGTGGAGTGTGTGCATAGACATTTTTAGGGCATGAGACAATCGTGGTGCACAATCAACTTCATAGATTACATTGGGCCCTTTCTCTACCGTCGTGGTGGAATCGGCCCACTCTTTTGTAAGTTTGTTTAATTTTTTTTTTATAATTAAATTAATTTTATTATCAATTAACAATTTAATTAATTAAATCGATTCAGTTGTATAATAAAAATTAATAATATTTTTGTTATATTATATAAAATAATAATATAATAAATTAATTATTATGTAATATATTTTAATAAAAAAAATAATCAACTAAAATAATATCTAATAAAGCCAAATTTTAAATAATTATGTACATATAACAAAATATTAAATTTAATACTTTAACTTTTCTTAAATAAATAAATAAATAAATTTGATCGATTTTTGATCAATTGAACTGCAAAAATGATTATTTAAAATTAATCGAATCGAACCTTCCAGTTCGATCTGATTCCGAAAACACTAATTTATTTTAAAAAATAAAAAATAAAAATAAAGCGATTGAATATATTATTATACCAAAATTTAATTAGCAATAAATTATTAGCAATTTACAAGTATGAACTATCAACAATCATCATAATTGTTATAAAAATAGATGAATGTCTACATATATGTAGTAGGATTCAATCCCAATACATAATAATTTTGAGATCTTAATTTTGCCCGTATATTTTAAACACATCGAAATTTAAGAAAGGGGCAAATGATATTCTCCAATCATAGTTATTTATACTAATAATGAATTTCATCTTTCATGAAATCCAAATGAGTTTTCAGAAACTTATGCGAAGTGGGACATTTTACTTGGTTGAACCATGTACCATTTCTAGTGAATTTAATGCTTTCTGATGTCTAAATCGTATCACAGATATAAGAAATTGATATTCATAACCCAAATATTTCATATAGAATGGTCACACTATTTCACACCAATCTTACTCCCAAATAATTTAACTTCGAGAAATTCAATTTTCTAATTAGCCAACACACACACACACACACACACACACACACACATATATATATATATATACAAACTATACATACATATATATTCAATTATGTTTGTGTGCCTGTACAAACACAGACGCCTACACTACACACATGCATTTGTATCTATAATGATATATGCTTGTGTAGATAACCATGTAATGTATAAGCAGTTCTAATATGTACATCGATATACTATATATATGGATGTACATATGTGCGTGTGCATAGTTATGCAACTGTGTGTATTTGTGTGCATGTATGTGTATTTAATTAGTATTTGTACGTGAAATAAGTTCACTTTAATTTTTAAAATTTATTTGTGCATATTTGCATATATCATGGGTTGATCTTATGCATTCTAAATTCTAATTAAAAAATAGCAAAGTGAGGAGTATAACTATTTCGAACTAATTAGGTACTAACTATTTTCAATATAGTTATATTTAGGCAATACTATGCAATTTTAAAACCTATTTATTGAAGATAGTATGAATGGAATGTAATTTATAAATACAATACTAGTTGGAAGTAATGATACTTAATCTTATTTTTTATAGATGATGTCAGGTTGAATTCGAACCATGCCTTTCTTTTATTTCAGGATTTGAATTTTAATAATAAAAAATAATAGAATGATATGATTTTTAACATGTCTCAAACACAATAATTTTGTATTTGAGCGTCACACATTTTTAACATAAGACCATAAATCCCATCACCAGCTAGCTTTCTTACTATTCTCACCACCTTTAATTTTGTTAAGAATAATTGCAATTAATTTACGTGAAAATGTGAATAATTAGCCGGTAATATATCATTTATTGTTAAAATAACCAAATAATTACATCACATCATGTGCAGCTATAATACAGAATAATTGGACCAAATATTTTATTCAGATTGCATAATATTTTTTTCTCTTGAACTTTATCTCGTATAACACTCTCCCCCTTTCACCTCTTAAAATAAATAATTTATCTCTTAAATTATTCATACCATAACACTTTAGTCCACTCAATTCTTAAAAAACTTGAATTTGTTAAATTTAAAAGCAAAATAGCATAATAACTTGATGTTAAGTCGAGGAGTGACTTACAGCTTAGCAGCTTCTTATGGGCAATCATGTGAAAAAAAAAAAAAAAAAAAAAGATAATTGATTCAAGACCAAAAATGGGAAAAGACGAACAACAATCGACGAGCAAGTCATACTTGGCGAATCCTATGTAGTTCTTCAGTTGGGTCCTTTTCATTTATCAGCTGTTGTTATTGATATGTTCTTTCTTCCTCCCATTACCCTTTGCTACATCACTAATAGCATAACCTTTAGGTAAACTTACATGAGTAGGGTGGAGGAAAATATGTGTATGGTTTCTCTTAAATCCGTATTATTTATGTATTATTTTCATTTTTCTATTTCACAAGCTCATCAAATAATACTCTTAATAATACTGATATAATATCATAATGTTATTTGACCTTAACGAAAGATTGAGAAAGATAAATTATTATCGATGGTCTAGTTCAAAAATTTATGATGCAGCCTAAATCAGATTTATCATTGGGTTTAAGTGTTTGGTCTATAATATGAGTAAGAATAATTTATATACATGAGAAAGATTTGTGGATCGAGATGTTTGATAAATATAATAGGCACAAGACTTCAAATAAAAACGAGCATGTGGGCTGATTTGAATTGTAAATAGTGACTCGATATTTTGATTGAGATATTTATTCTATTAATCGATTGGTATTGTCTGTCTTGTATGAATCTATTTCTACCCAAAATGCATTAAGAAAAAACTTTAGATATTTTCGAAAACCTTATAAAATCTTATTTTAATTGAGTTTTAGATTCTTATTACACTTGATTGTGTCTGAAAGACAATATGCATTGGTATTTATGAGGAAATTAAATTCTAATAGGATTTATCTGCCAATTTAAAATATTTATTTGAAGAATTGAGGGTGACAATTGTTACTTAAAATATAATTCAACGGGCAAAGTATTATTCACCATTTTATTTATCAAATTATCTTATATAAAGTTAACCAAGTTGAATATTTCGGACAAAAAAATAGTCTCAATATCGCCCTCAATAAAGAAACATGTGATGCTTTTAGCTTCTTGTGTACTTCCCTTGTATTCAAATCCCCGGCAATTTTGCGAAATTCTTTTGGACCTTATCTTCAACGATTTTTGCAAGTATATAAATACCCCGTTTACGTCGTAAAACACCCTGAAATCCTTTCTGATCTGTAAAAATGGCAGTACCTTTATACACATCATTCACTCGTTCCTCAATCTCTACTCTGTCTCTTTCACCAAAACTTTGTTCTCCCATTAAAACCCATTTTCGAATATCTCAGGGCCTCCGATTTTCGCCATTAACACCTGCTCTGAAGCTTCATATCACAAGCACGAGAGGACCCTGTACTGTATGCTGTTACAAGAACAATACACCTGAAGAATCTGTGGAAAAAGTAAGTTTTATGCTTTTTACTTTTCTTAGTGGTGTTGAATTTTTTTTTTCTCTGAGAATGTTGTTTTTCTCGATCGTTATTGAATAGCTTTTGTCACCAAAAGACGCCAGTTTGATTAGAACTTTATATTCTACAGTTTCGACTTCATAAGATTGTGGACGGAACAAGTTTTCTTGTTTAATACTCCTATATGTTCTTGGGCTTTTGGGGTGGGGGTGGGTTTTACTGGCATTTATGCTGTAGCAAAAAGATTTTAATTTTAAATGGAACTATTTGGGGGATCTTAAATGACTCTCTGAGAAAAATGTAGTGAAGAACATGTTAATTAGGATTTTGTTTTAAGTATGAATTACTGAGTAAAACTAACTCTAATATGGTTAAGAATTGATTTATTTGATGCTAGTTGATTTGTGATCAAGGATTGGTGCAGTTAAACCCAGCGATAAATCTGAATTTGAATTGAGAAAAATGCTAGATATGGAGAAACTGGGATTGAAGTTGGAAATTTTGGGAAAATCGATTATAGAGGAAGACTCGAAACTGAGAGATCAAAGAAATTAAGTTTATGAAAGCCGTAGACTGGAATTCGATCCATAACTCATTTTGCGTGCCTAGTTCATCCATGGCATTCAGATTCTTTTGCAGGTGACCATACCTTCTCACTGTTCCACCATTCCAACAAATGGTTGATCATCAACGAGTGTTCCTGACGCCTCATATTAGTGCTCCCTATCCTAAATAACTGCATTGCCCTTTTGCTTGTTTTATTTGCTTTTTCACCCTTGATAACCCTTTCCCTATATTGTCATTACCTCATCATCTATTTAATTGCAACCACTCCTATTTTGCTAAGTCTTCCTGCCTTGCTTGTCTATTTCTCATGACTTTATTTCCTTATCTATTTAATTTAGTACATGACACTGCCCTTACCCTACAATCAGCCTCATTCTTATGGATGGCATGCTGAAATTGTGAATATTATGCAACCCTCATATGTAGCTTCTTGAGACATCGAGTTGCTGAAATGTACTAGGGCTTTAGCAACTGTTTAGCTTTCACTCCTTGAATAGTTTTTCACCTATTAATTTGTACACTTGTCTGATGGTGTGCTCTCATGGTACCTTTAAACCACAATTGCTTTGAGATAGTCTCCATATGACTGACAATTACTTCTGTCAGACCATGGAACTAATAGATTTCATAAAGGGAGGCCTTAGCCTATTCCTTCATTGAATTAGGATAATGGGGACAATATAATGACCTCCCAAGAGTTGATGCATGGATAGTTCAAGAATTCTCTCCCTTATGCTCCGCTGCCCAAAAATATTCTGTTCACATACTTCAAAGTTCCACCAAGGTAGTTATTGTCTCCCTGGTTATGTTGAGAAAACAATGATTCTGGTTATTCTGATGGCCATCTTGTCATTATCATAAACAGAATTAATTTCTTTTGAATATCGAGGCATAGTTTGTGTGATATCAAAACAGCTCACTTCCTTCCTCACATTATTCCTCAAATAATCTAGAAAGAGAGCAGCCTTATTTTCTGCTTGTAAATATCCATTATGTACTGGATATTTGGTGAGCCATTTTTTGTGTAGGGTGTTGCTTTTTGAGGAACTTGAGACTTTAGTCATTGGCTTTGATAGTGAACGGTTGACAGTGAGGTAGTCACTCCATTTGGAGATCACCATCATAATAGTCAAGTGCCAACAACATCTTTTCATAGGTTGATGGTGTGTGATTTATCAGCCATAAGGCTAGGCTTAGAAAAGCAGGTGGCCTATGATTTTGCGAGCACACCCTTGATTCCCGTCTGATTAGCATTAGTGTTGGTGACAAAAGGCTGTGAGAAATTAGTTAGAAAAAATACTGGTATCCGCACCATTTTTTAGGGTATCAACAGTTAATTATGTTATCCGGTCCAGTAAAAGTCATTCGTTTTTCATGAATTGGTATTTGCTGGAATTACCATAATCCTTGATAGACCTCTTGTAGTTGCCTGTCTGCCTCAAGATTCCTTTCAAGGCCCTAGCATTTTTAGAAACTAGCTTTTAAGCATAGTACATCAGATAAGGCAAACAATAACTAGCTTTTGAATGAAGGATCGTCTAAACTATATCGTTGATGACAGTGTCGCTAGCTGAAGTTGGGCAAGGGCAGAAAAGTAATCAAGCAAAGGAGCTTTGCATCTCGTTAGGAAAGGAAGCACTAATATAAGATGTTAGGGAAGAACTCTAATGTTGGACTGAGTGGACAAGAGAGAATATTTTATGATGCTTAAATATCTAACCTTTTATTCCCTATTTTTGTTAAAATCTTTCCAGTTTTCAATGCTCCTTTTTGTTTCTCAGAAATTACCATTTCAATCCCAGTTCCTCCATATTCAATATTATTTCAATTCAAATCAAATTTACGTCTGGGTTATTACAGTGCATTATTGTGTTTTTACAGGATAATGGATTAAACTGGCGAATACTGAAACGGTGGGATGTGCCATGGAATTGGCAAACAATCTCTCTGACTTCACTTGCATGCGGATTGAGGTGCATTTACCATACTAGTTTGCCTAGTTTATTCTAAATTTAACAATAGTAGAATGCACTCTGATTAATGATGCCAGGATTGATTAGAGCTGTAACTTCAATCTTCTATAGCTATGTAATAGGAAGTCTTAGTTACCACATATATGAATGGGTGGGTTTCTTAAGCTGTTGAATTATTTTTACTTTAAGCATAATTATTATGATTAAAATAGTCTGGTTATTTGGGAAAAACTAATTAGTTTTTCAGACAGTTTTGTTTTGACAGGACTAATTGAGGCAGCAGCATTACAATATTCAGGGCTTAAAATTGAAGAGTTTAGTTTGGATGAGAAGGCAGAAATTTTGTTTGTGGATCAAGGGTATGAAACATTTTTCAGCTTCCATTTCTTTCTGTTATTTGTTCATAATTTTTGTCCTTTAATTTACTCATTACAAAAGTACCATTTTTTATTTACACAATTCTAATTTTGTTCATTTACTCTATTGTAGCATTGCAACTGTAGTGGTTCTTGCAGTCCTGTATAGTCTGACAAAGTCATTCTCTCCCCTTCCTGATGACATATATCGATATGGTAATTAACACAATTAATATCAAGTAACATGGCCATGCATTGGGAATTTATTTTGCTTTTTTCTTGTCCTGGAAGGCCTCATCCCCCCCCCCCCCCCCCCCCCCTCATGTTTCCATGTACGATTTTTGCGAGAGAGATGCATTGCTTTTTGTTAAACGTTTAGAGGTTAAAACTTACATTGTTGCCTTTGTTATGGCAATGAACAAGTATTTAATGAGTGTAATATCACAAAGAGGTGATCAAAACTACCTGACTTCGTGCTTCAGATTGGAGGGAACCTTTCAATCTTAAGAAAGGTTGGTTGTTATGGGCTGGAATTGGTCTTGGTGGAGCTCTAGCTGCCATTGCTGTGACAGGAGCTGCAATGTCTTTTTTCAATGGCGAGACCCCAGAGAGAGAGGTTAGAATATAATTTGTAGCTTATCTGATGCTTTCTGTGCTTACCTTGTACATGTTAACGCTGCATTTCACACAAAAAGAAAAAAAAAAAAAAAAAGACAAGGCAATAGCTTTTCTAAGTGCAAGAACATTAATCATGTAGTCTTTGACTCTTAATGGTTTGATACACCTTCTTGTTCTGTCAAATGTGAATAAGCCTTAAATAATGAACATTTCATTAGCTTGCTGTGAAAATATTTCAAGTGACTGTTGAGCATTTTTTTCAACATCATACAGAACTTAAACCTGTTATTTTGCCCTTACTTAGTTATTTAATGTGCTCCTTTTTTGGGACACAGTAGTGATCTTGTTTTTGTTCAGTTTTACAAATTATGCTTATATGCACAGCACTTTTTCCTTCCAAGATAATTTGATAACTATCTCTTTCCATTTGATTCAGACTGATGCTCTTGTGCTCTTGCTTCCGTTGATTGGATCTTCAAGTATCAGGTACTTCAAATTTCATGCTGTGTGTTCTTTTAAAACCCTTTCATGTGTTTGTGACATTGTTTTCCCACTTTAGCTATGATACAATGTGGAAGATGAGAAAAGGAACTAATTGTTTTTCTGTTTTAAGTGTAGCACTGCCTGCTTGGTGGGCATCACAGGTGTACTTGCTCCCATTCTTGAGGAGACTGTCTTTAGAGGGTTTTTTATGGTGTCTCTGACCAAATGGTATGCTTTTTGTGCTTTAAATATTGTGCAATTGCATGTCTGAGTAGTGACCGTGCAAGTAATTCATGGTTGAACTAAATCAGTTACCTTTATTAGATTTAGATATAAGACTCAGATGCATTCAACAATGATTTTCTAAAATTAGGCTTTCAGGAAAGAAGAATTCCATACTTCTAGATTGCAATCTTGTTACATGTATATATAGTTCATGCTTTATGAGTCTAGAGTCTGCTGTGTTCATCATACCTAAAATGCTTTTGTGAGGTGTAATTGCTGCATCTATGATAATTTTGACAAATGTGAACCATTCTGTAATGTATATTACACGTATACTGAATGCTGGCTTTTAAGAACATAAAATAGCTTCATACTTGGAGTCTGCAGATAATGCAATCAATTAATGATGTTAACCAGAGTTTAACGCTCATCTTTATGAAATCCACTAACTGAATGAGAAGGCTAAGATGGTGTTTTGATTAAATGATGACTAAAAGGCTGCTCTTGCTCAGCTGCTGAGTTAAGATCTTGATAATCTGTTCTCCTAACCAGGCAATCTAAATGAGTTCATTGTTTTCAAATACTAATGACTCGTGGTGATCCAATAATAAAAAAATAAAAAAAGGGCTCTTGGATGAAGATGTTTTTAATTTGGAAATATGCAGTTGCGCTGAATATTTGTGGAGGCCAAATACATGCATTTTGTTTTCTGATTGGTGCTTTACTAACTTCCCCTGCAGGTTGCCAACACCACTTTCTGTGCTTATCAGTGCTGCCGTATTTGCAGGAGCACATCTCACTCCTGGACAATTTCCTCAGCTGTTTGTTCTTGGTATTTTTCTTGCCTAAAAGAGTACCCCTGTAGTAAAGAAGCTAAAATAAACAGAGAAAAAGTGTAGATAAAAGATGACTACCATCAAACAACGAGCAAAAGTCCACATTATGTAGGGACAAAACTTATCCATGTTATGGCAAAGCTTTTAATACAGAAATGTTAATTTGGCCCCTAATGCACCTCCATTGGATGTGAAAATGTTGCCTTTGTTGAAAAAGTTCTCATCAAACAATGCATTTGTTGCTGCAAATTATGCACCACTGGAGAAATAAGCAGCGCTGGACAAAGAAGCCTATTTCTTGCTAACTGAACAAAGAATAGGATCTGAAAAATGTCTCATAAAACAATGCATTTGTTGCTGCAAATTTTGCACTACTGGAGAAATAAGCAGCATTGGACAAAGAAGCCTATTTCTTGCTAGCTGAACAAAGAATAGGATCGTAAATGTGACTGTGAGTACTCCATCCACATTTCAATGTCGTCGTTTGGATTGACATAGATTTAGATGAGACGTGAAAAGATAAATTTTTTGGTGCATCCCAACAGTTTTTCCCTCAAAACGTAGTGGTTAAAAATTAGCGCCCATCTCGTCATTTACTCTAAGAGTGGATAAGTGAATTGCTATGTGGAGAATGGGACATATTGTGGATATCCTGAAAAGGAAAACTCAAATGTGAGCGCAAACTGTATTACTTATCTTACACTCAGGAGACGTGTAACTATGAGTAAGCTTTCTAGAAGAGCTGAAGTATAATGAATTAATGTACTTGTCGACGATTACAATAGAAAGCAGTATTAGTAAGATTATAATTGCTATATATCTTTTTGGTAAGTAGCCTTGTACTTGCTACACTTGCACAACATTGTGCATAATTCCACGTGCAATTTTGTGTACACAGGTGATGCTCATTTCGTAAGGTGACTACTTTTGTATGTCTGGTATTGGAATCAAAGAAGCAATCCTATTCAGCTGCTTCCCAAATCTTGGGATGCAACAAGTTGTTTTCTGTGCCCAAAAACTGCCGCTTTTTTGGTCTTGATAGTACCCAAACAGTGCCACTTATTTCTTAGTGGAATTTTTATCCAACTCTCGAGGCACCTGCCCATCTCTTCTCCTCAAAGCAAAGCACACAGAACTCTCCTTTTACTGTCTTACTGAAAACTTGTTTGAGGGATATATATACACACATTGAATTATCTTATTTGGTTATAAAATGCATACTATATTATAATTGCTCTGGCAGTTTCTTTGCTAGCTGAAAATCTCTTGTTCAAGTTGTATCAAAATGCTCTTACATTGCTTAGAAATCAATTCATGCATTTAAAATTATATATATGTTAAATCTGTGCAATGTTGTGATCTTTAAGGAACTGCTTTGGGATTTTCTTATGCTCAAACACGTAACCTTCTAACACCAATTGTGGTTCATGCCTTTTGGAACTCCGGAGTCATCTTGCTTCTCACCTTCCTTCAGGTAATTGCTTGTGCAATGATGATATTTGATGATTATGTTTCATCATATTAAGCAGAGGAGTACTGATACTCCTAATCCACTTTCCATTTTCTTTCTTTTTTCCTGTTTCTTTTGTTTTATCTTTTCTTCTTTTTTTCTGTTCATTGTGTTGGTATCCTATGTAGCGATATATTGAGCCTTTCTCTCTCACGTTTGAGAAAATTTTGATCTATTAAGTCTTTCTTAAATTAGTTCTTGCTGGACTAAGTTCCATACTATTTACTTACTGATCGCAGCAAGTGCTAAAAATGTTCCTCCTGGTTGTTCTTGTGTAGCTACAAGGATACGATATCAAGGAATTGTTACAAGCGTATTAATTCAGATGGGTTGCAGTCTCTCTGAACCAGGTAGTATCTATTCATCGGCTTCTTTACTATTATTAACATTGATCTCAGAATTTCTTATGCACTCCATGAATACATGGGAGAAAGACCACTCAGAGCTTGTATTCACTGTGTTAAACCGATTTTGTTGTACTCCAACAATTCGAGAGCCGTACATGTTATAACTGCTGTAGAAACTTATTGTAGACGTACACAAATTTCTTTTCATCCAAGTTCGGTTCTTCACTAGTTAGTGCCATCTTCAATATGCAATACCAACATGCTGATCCAGTCTGATTTGTTGTTAAGTCATTTATATCTGAAATTGTCTGATCGTTTGCGCTGTTGCGTTGGGTATTAAGTTGTTGACCTTTCACTTGTGCTGTGCTAGCTCAATATCTTGCGGCTGTTGCGTGCGGAATTTCCTTATGAATCTCTTAGTCCAAGATGGCCTCAGCCTTTTATCGGGCTAGGGAGGAGCGTTAGCTGAGGTGTGCATATTTTTTCGATTTAATTAGTGTTCTATCAATCAATACTATTTAATAGGTTGTAATCTTCATTTTTCAGTATTGATTATTACAGAATCAGTTGTCGAATTTCATGCATCATCTGATATATCTAAGAATATGGTCGTATATATTTTAAAAAGGTCGTTTTTATCTTCGAATAAACTTTATGGAGAATGTTATCAGAATATTCAAAATTCGTGCAGAATCAAGGGCAATAGAGGCCATTAACTGTATAATTATTGAAGTACAATTGATAAATATACTTTTGGAAGCAAAATTTGGAAAAAAATTGCAAGTGCCAATATTAATTATTTAATTCACTAGGCCTCAAATATTTGTGGCGTTGACTTTCATGCACGGTCAACTTGACCATTTTTGAAAGTAAAACTTGTTTGTAATATTTTTTGGTTTGAAGAAACAACACGTGGAAACTATCCTGTGCTTCGCTATGTATTTTTTTTTTTTTGGTTTTGTCATCCACCATTTCCCAAAATTAGAGAAATAGTCAACTTCTTTTATGGATGCTACTTTAGTAAACTCCTTTGCTAACATACCTAGTGAAAGTTTGAAATTCTATCCATTTCAGAATGATCCCTTGTTCGAAATTAAAAGTACATATAATGAGACATATAGTAAATGGTTTGAGAGATTGATTTATCTCTAATTAAATGCATTCTGTCCTAATAGAGTCAATATTTTTTGGTCTTACCAAATATTGGAATCGACCACAAATTTTGGCTGATGTAATTGAGTTGGGAATCAAGGCTTGACCCTAATAAACTTGATTGCAATATTTTCAAAGTATTTTCAAGAATTTTTTTAACCCGTGTTCGTTGGGGTTAATTGCATTGTCTGGTACTATAACTCTTGCCCAGTTTAAAATTTTGACTAAGTTTCTCTATTTTAATTTAATATTTTATTTTATATGAATCAGTTTAAAATTTGGACTATGTTCCTTTATTTTAATTTAATATTTTATTTTATATTCATATAACAACGTAACAAAATATATGTTAAGTGTATAAAATATTCTTTTAAATATATGTTTAGTATGAATCATATATATATTTGACATGTATTTATAAAATAAAATATGAGATGATATACTAAATTGAAAAAGAAAATCGATAAATGTTGTTTAACTCTTTCATAACTAAGGTTTTTGACTTAAATTCGTGCTTTAAATGGTAACATAGCCCTAGAATGCTTAGGGGTTGATGAGCAAACAATTTGGACACATTTTTTCACATTGCACGATTGGGAACCAAAAACCCACGTCCAAGAACCAAACATCAAAGACTCCAAACGAGGTTTAGGTCTTTGAAGTTTGCTAATTGGTACAAATTGAAGTCTCCAAGTTTGGCATTTGACTCAGTGAAAACTCTCCATTTAATTGAGGGGTTCTCTTCTTGCCATCCTCATTCAAGACATGGAATTGGGAAAAAACTCTGGTACCAGAAAACTAAATTAAAATATTGATCTATAAGTTGAACTTTGAAGGTGGGGGGCTTTTTGGCAAGAAATTCAAACTTTTATGATGTGGGCTTTGAGAAAAGTTTGCATAATTGCTTTCCAAGAAGCAAGAAAGATTGAGGAAATCCATGCCCTGGATTTCAAAAGGGGCTACAATGTCCAAGATAAATTGACTTCTGCTTCCCAAACTATTGAAATATCAACCTCCCCTCTACCTATAATTAATTATTAATTATTTTCAAGAGTCTGATCAAGCAAATGTATGCGGGGATACAAAAATTTTTGGACATAGATAAAATAATTGGTGGTAATTGTGTTTCAACTTAAAAAAACAGCTAATTATGTTTTAATTTTGGTCTTAATGCACATGGGCCAGCTAGAAATTTTAACTCAAGATGGTACCAACTACCCACATTTAGCTTTGAATAATTTATTTAGTACTATATAATGCTTAACACCTCAAAGCAGACATGTTAAGTATGGATTGGTGATTTTCACTTTGGACAGGAATATTGGCATCTTTTACTTCAATAGCCTCTTTCTTCATTTTTATTAACTCAATGACAATTCCTTTTATAATTATAAACCCTTGCTTGCTTAGGCAATAACACTAGAATCATGGAATATTTTTGAAATAATAAGTTGTTCTATAAAATTAAAGAAATCAAACCATTATTGTCCCCAACAAAAGAAATAAGGAGAATTAAAATATTCAATAGCAGGGATCTAGAGTTTAATCTTCATAGAAAATGGCCCTATCTTCAATTCCCATATTTTTTTTTACACAATACTCGAATCTCAAAGGAAAACAATACTTTTCACAATTCATATTTGATATTTTAATATAATGAATTATGTAATTGTTGGTATTTCATGTGTTTGAAATTAGGATATAATAAAGTATTCGACCATTTTCTTAAAAAAAATCCTACGTTTTTGCTTTATTTCCCTTTTTCTTTTCACTTCTTAACATTAAGATATTAGTGAATCTGTTTCTTGAGATAATTCCTTTCCTTTTGTAGCAAATACTCACCCGAAATAAAAAGGTTTCCACACGTTCCCCTTTGTATTTTATAGTTAGTCATAAGCTTTGCCAACAAATCAAAGGAAAAAAAGGCTGAAAAAGAAAAGAAAAATGAAAGCAAACAAAGAACAAGGTTAAGGGTGGTCTCTACCCCTCAGCTGAAAATTAGTGCAAATTTCATGATATGTAATAATGTAACTTTACTTAAAAGTAAATTTTACCTCCATAATTTTCTATTTTATTTGATCATGGCGTATAGTTGTTCTTTCATTTTCCTTGCCCCCAATAAAATTCTTGGTTCCGTCCCCATACATATAAATACAAAACATAAAAAAAAAAATATTTTTCTTACACTGAGCTTGTTTTAAACCGCACACAGAAAATAAAATATTTAACTAATTTATTTATTTCTGAGTTGCAAATAGTTACATCCCCAAGCATTTTAAGGACAATATGAGAAGGGTATATATAATTGCAAAGATTGTTTAAGCCAATTTTGATATTTGAAAGAGAGGTAATTGTGGACCCAAATAATGTCATGACCTAAAAGAAAATGAACCCAAAATGGTCAACTAATTATAAGTTCTTGAAAAAACCCTTTAATTAGGGTTAAATAGGTTTTAAGATCTGTGGTCCACTATATACCCTTTAAGCCTTCTGACTAACCCTATAGCTTAGAGCATCTTTCATAACCTTATTAATCAAAACCTGACAAAGTCAGTGGAATAGAAGCTTGGGATGGAATAGAAGTGGCATTTTTGGATCCTGAGACTTTGACTCCACTAAAATAAACTCTGAGACTATAGTCTTAGGAGAATTTGACAGATGAATATAATTTTGAGTCTTTTGCATTGGGAGTTGGTTTTTGGTCCACATTTTCAAATTACAATTGAAACACCCCTCAATATACAAAACCATGCATTTAGAAGCTTGCTTTGTCTTGACATGAAAGATAATTAATAATATACTTATCTTAAGCTCAATATTAGGCATATGAAAATCACTTATCACTGTTACATCCAAATCTCCATGAAGGCCGATTTGGTGGTCCTTGAGATTCCTCAATTTGGACTTAAACAATCACAATTTGCTTCATGAGTCATTATTACGTAAGGAAATAAGAGTCATTGCAAGGACTCCCCATATATTTATTTTCTTGGCTTGGGGTTTTCTTGGTAGTTGTTTCTTGGAGGGCTTGGCCATCATTAAGCTTTCTCTCCCAGATAACGCGATTTTTGCGAAAACAGGCTCCTTTAAAGTCACCAGAAAAGGCGGCTGATACTTCGGAGGCAGACTCCTCCTCGGGGAGCATGCCATGGCTCCATATTAAGTGAACTTCAGTGATGAAACTTCGTCTCACTCTTTTGAGTTCATCTGCTTGGACTGCATGCTTTTAGGTCAACTTCATAATTCATATTTATAGTCTGGCTTTTCTCTTTAATTTTTAGTGTCCAAGCTCAAGGTTTTCAGGTTCCTGCTTTGTGCAAATTTGTATAGTGTCCTAAAGCATTTTGGGGTAGTATCTATACATAGTGAAAGTTTTATGGTAGTAGGTTGGTTATCAGAACTTCTGCGACTCAACTCAGATTGATATCTTGCCTTCTGTGTTTTGAAGAGAGGCTGATTTCTTGTGAATTATCTTTAAAACCTTGTATTCTTTTCCAATACATCCATAAAAATCTGGTTTGAGAAATAGAAGAGAAGATATGGAGGACAGAAATGAGGCTGATAAAATTGATGAGGTTTTGCTGCCAGGGTTCAGATTTCATCCAACTGATGAAGAACTTGTAGGGTTTTATCTAAGAAGGAAGATTCAGCAGAAACCTCTCTCCATTGAACTCATCAAGCAACTTGACATCTATAAATATGATCCTTGGGATCTTCCAAGTAAGGAAGAAATTTTTTGTCTTAAAGATTTAAAGGTTTTAGAGATCATACACTGAATATTTATCATAAAACAGCCACTCAAAAATATTTATTCTTGTTTCTATGGCATTTCAATCAATAAAAGATGATTTTCAGTTCCATGAATCATTTTCTTTCTTTTCTTGGTTTATTTAGACATCCATTTCTCACTCAGGTGAGTGTAGTACCTATGTTTTTCTGGGCTTCTTCTGAACTGTTTAGAGGCATTTTTTATCTGCATGCATCTCTTCAAAGTAAGAGAACTAACTTCTAGTACTTTGGCCTCAAATGTTTCCTTCAACCAGAGTTGGCAACAAATGGAGAAAATGATTGGTACTTCTACTGTCCAAGGGACCGAAAGTATAGAAACAGCACACGGCCTAACCGAGTAACTGGGGCTGGGTTTTGGAAAGCCACAGGAACTGACAGGCCAATCTACTCTTCTGAAGGTTCAAAATGCATTGGGTTGAAGAAATCGCTCGTTTTCTACAAAGGCAGAGCAGCAAAAGGAATAAAAACAGACTGGATGATGCATGAGTTTAGACTTCCCTCGGTCTCAGACTCAGTTTCTCCTAAGAGATATTTAGAGAAAAATATTCCTCCAAATGTGAGTATACATCGTACCATCTTTATATATGATTACAATGAAAACAAGACATGAATGTTCTTGAACTTTTTTTTTTTTCCAGGAAGCATGGGCAATATGTAGGATTTTCAAGAAAGCTAACTCGAGGACACAGAGGGCTCTCTCTCATTCTTGGATTTCTCCAGTTTTTGATTCTACTAAATCTGATATGATAAACCCTATTACTGCTGTTAACAATATTCAATTCAGTTCTAGCACTACAACAATGGCAAACAAGACAAATTCACCCCTCCAATTCAGTTTTTGCAACGATATAGAACAGTCATCCATTGCAAGTTTCTCTCCCACACATTTTCCTCCCAGCAAACCTATTTATCATATGGAAAACAGACCATGTCCAGTGTCAATTTCAAACGGAGATAACCTAAACCCAAGCTACACATTTTCATCCACTGAAACTTCTGAACCAGCCTCAAAATGTGCCATCAACGATGCTTCTTCCCTGTTGCTAGACATGTCAACTTCCATATTAGGAGATTTTGGAAAGGGCTCTGAGAATGTGGACTTTAGTGTGTTTCAAGAGCAGTGCAACGGCTTCTCAGCCACAGTGCCTGAGGATATGCAAGGAAATCTTGGCCATGGAGAAGAGGCAGTGTTAGTAAAGGGACAGAATGTGGGACAGGTAGATGATCTGTGGGGGACAATAAGGTCTATTGGGCATCCTTATAGTTTTCCATTAAGTTTGCCTGATGAATGGAAGTCAAATTCGCTGTGGGATTCTTCTTCTTGTCCTAGTGAATTGTCCACTAGTTATTCTACTAACAATTGCTATACTTGAGTAGACATACTAATTTTAATTCTATATTCAAGTTTTCTAGTTTTTTTTTTCTTTCTTTAATATTGTTATCTTTGTATTTTCAATAAAAGATATGATCAAATATTGTTGGGTATACAGTAGAAGTAACTAATTTTCGAAATTTAATTTATCAAAAATTCACAAATCATGTCAATTGATACTTAAATCAACAAGTGTTTGATAAGTATAATTCAAAAGTAATGAAAGAATGCAAGAGTGCGTAATGCAAAAACGTATCTCAAGATATAAAAGTAATAAAAATTAAAAAAATAATTGAATAATAATAGGATTCTACTATCTTTTTGAATAGGCAAATCCATGGTGAATAAAGGGGGCAAAATAAGGTTGGATTTTCCTTCCTTATTTAGCGCTTAATGTAATTGGACATGAATCTTTACATAAATGTATTTGTTTTTGCATATCTTGCCAGGTATTAGTTAAGCTCATCAAGTCGGTTCTATCCAGATCAATCAACATAGAACACTTTTGAGCCAAGTAAAACTATCATTCCAGTTCAGAGTCAAGCAGCTAGATTGTTATCTTGATCAGGCTAAAAAGACCCACACCATATTCCTTGGGCATGGGCCCATAAAGAACTCAATGATCCAATTCAGTTACTCACACTCAAGCCCAGGTCAATTGAGCCCATATCATCAATAATTTTAACAACAAAATTTGATAAATAGAAAAAATAAAAACAAATAGATCTACGTAGTTTGGAAAAATCTGTCTACGTCCACTAGAACTTTTATTCTTTTTATGAGAGAAATTTACTAATTTAAAAAAAAAATTAAGTTTGATATTCAAACTCAAAATTACCAAATATTTATGTTGCATTCCATTTTTAAAACAACCTACAGATGGAACTAAAAAAAAAGTAATTAATTGGGTATCAGTTCATCTGGCTAGCTCCATATTCCTAATATCCACCACCTCAAATCAGAAAAGTGCAGTGCATCTGTCAAAGATGGAAAAAAATTGGAAGATACAGTACAAAAGAAATGTTAATATAGTCAAAGGGGCAAAGAATCAAGTCTGAACATCCAGAATCCAAATGAACATTCCAGTTTATTACAAATAAAGAAATATAGGATATTGTCTGGCATTGAGCATCAGGTGAATGCTGTATTCTTTTTTGGATATTTGTAAATCTTTCTACCTACATGTTGCCTCTGCTTTGACCAGAAAGAGACATATTCTGCAATTTCAAATTGCCGAAATCCTGCAACACTCATGAAGCTTCCATTTGGCTCTTAGTTGCTGCTAATCTAAACTATTAAGAAATGAAGTTGATTCGTCGAAACACGATAATTTGTCGACCAAAAATCTTTTATTTTTTTGTAAAAAGCAAATCCTGTCCCATAAAAAAACATTTATATATAATGGCTTTCACAATCAATCTTAAATAAAGACTAACAAGTAAAAGCAGCACGTCTCACCAAATTAGCTGAAGCTAATCCAAGAATTAAACGACGGAAAGGGTCAAACGAAATCTTAAGCTTCAAGATTCTGTTTCTGTATATAAATATAAGGAGAGAAAATGAAGAAAGAGAAGAAGATAAATGGAGCAAAAATGTGATGTGAAGTTGTTGAGGGCATGGTTCAGCTCCTACTGCACGAGAGTTGAAGTGGCTCTCAAATTAAAGGGCATATCCTATGAGTGCATAGAAGAGGACTTAAGAAACAAGAGTGACTTCCTCCTCAAATACAATGATGTTCACAAGAAGGTGCCTGTGTTGCTGCACAATGGCAAACCCGTTGCTGAATCATTGATCATTCTTGAATACATCGACGAGTGCTGGAAAAACACTCCCAAACTGTTGCCTGATGATCCCCACGAGAGAGCTAAAGTTCGTTTCTGGGCTAATTATTATGATCAGAAGGTAATGCTATATATATGTGTGTGTGTGTGTGTGTGCGCGTGTGTGTGTTATGATAATATCATGTTATATACTATAGCCACACAGCTAACTGTCTCTCTGTTTGATACCAGTATATGGCTAGCATGATCAAAATACTAGTGTCTAGCGGCATAAAAAGAGAGAAGGCAATGGAAGAGTTCTCTGAGATGCTGAAGGTATTTGAAGAAGGAACTTCCAGAGATTTTCCTCTAGGGACACCTTTCTATTCCCATAATTCACTTGGATTTCTTGATATTGTGGTGGGATCAACTGGTTGCAACTACAAAGCATTTTTTGAGGCTCTTGGAGTGGATTACCCAGTGGAAAAGAACCAAAACTACTTTTCTTGGATAGATGGCTTGAAAGAGTGCCCTCTGATGAAAGATACACTTCCGCCACACGACAAACTTCTTGCCAAGATCAAGGAAAAGTTCAACTTGAAGTCCGAATCTTGATTCATATGAGATGTACAAGTGTTGACAATGAAAAGAAATATAAGTTGATGCAGAACGCATTTTGTTTGAAAATGATGTCATTTCTTGTGTAAACTTGGGTGGTTACCTGTTTATGCAACTTGCTTAGGTTTTTGTTTCAGTTGTGTTTAGTTAAATACAAGTTTCTTCACTCGTTCAGATACTCACCTCCCTTCGATTAAACTTTAACATGGTTTGTCATTATGAGACCAGAAATCTGAGTGAAATGAAAGCTTATAACACATGGACAATTTGTCTGAATAGAGAGGAAAGGAGAGCATGGATGGGTTCTTTTCTTGCATTCGCATCAATTTATTTTTTTAAAATAAGGCTGATCTAAAGAATCTAAACAACACGCTAAACTTCATGAATGCCACCACCTCCTCCATTAATCACAAAGCAAAATGTGCCCATAGCTTAAATGTAAGTGCAACTTCACATTGTCCTAAAAAATTTAGAACACAATCCTTCAAGTAATCAAACTTGACTAACAACAAAAATGAGGAACCAATTAACACATCAACTGACTTTTCTGCAATGCAGGGGAGCTGACGAATTAGTGAAATAAAACAAAACTTAAACTACATCATACCAATCCAAAATAGGTTTAATTGCCATCAAAAAGGCTGGAGAACCCAAAAACCTAGTCCAGTATACTTTTTGACAAAATGAAGAAAACAATGATTCATATCTCAAAGAATCCCGGGAAATTACAGGTTACAAGCTTTAAAACCTCACAATACAACTCCAAAGTTCCTTGGTAATTGTTTCCAAAACTATTTCAGCACCTGGCTTCACCTCAGCTCTTAGAAGCAGCAAGCTTTTCCTTTGCCTTCTGTATCTTCAAAACCTTCTTCACAATCTTTTGTTCTTCCACCAGGAAAGCTCTAATGATCCTTTAAAACCCATGGAGAAACAATATCACAAACTTGACAAAGCAATACAGAAAACATGCATGAGTGAACGACAGTCGTATGAATGCATTAAGAAACCCACCTTTCCCTCACAGCACCACCAGACAACACTCCACCATAAGGACGGTTGACGGTCCTTCGATTCCTGGATAATCTAGACCTCTTGTACTCAGCAGGTCTCAAATGAGGAATCTGGCCACAGGGAAAAATGTTGAGCACTTGATCACAACAGAAACACCAATATAGAATGGAAGAATCAAATTTAAGAATTATCATGTGAAAAGGACGTGAAGAGTAATGGATGATGAACAATAAATCAATTGCCCCAAAAAATTTGCACATGATAATATATTGTGACATTATCTGTCACCAGTACTCGTAATCAAGTTTATTTTTTTAAATTTGTCTTTAACCCACTAAAAGAACAGCATGCCAAAGTAATGCAACCACAGGGAATAAACTGAATTTATCAGCAGGGACATAGTCTATTAATCAACAAAAGTCTGCCTTTCTGCAATAAATTGTTCAAGAATCATCTCCACACAAATTTAACATCTAGTAACATGAAACAGAGAACTTTTAGGAGTACAACTTATAACATGTTCACAAATTCTTACCATACAGTCTCCACTGAAATCCATTATGCCCCTGTTGCCTAGTTACAAATTAGAGGACATCTGAACATCTTCAAAGTTAATCCCCCTCCATTCCAGAATTACGTAGTGATTGGTTTAGATGAGAGCTTAAAAAATGAGAGTTTTTAGTATCTTTACAATATTGCTCCAAGAGTAGTGGTTGGTTGAGAGTTGGTGGTAGTGAGAGGCTGCTTTTAGGAGGACAAGATTTCCATTTTATAAAATGAAGTCTTATTTTGGGATGTCGCAAAAAAAAAAAAAAAAAAAAACAGGAACAGGAACAGTAAATTTGTCACAGAGCATTTAAACAGAGAGAAAATCATTAAACCAACCTTGAATAGGTGAAATGCAATAAAAAAGTCACTCAATAGTTCATCATAACAAACATAATTTTGCATAAGGAGACAATATTGTATTGCAGCGAAAATGAGATTTGTAAAATGTAAAGACTACAAACAGCTCCAATTTAAACAATCCAATAGGTTACAAAAATATTAGGATAATTAGGTTATTGTCAATGCAGAACCAAAGTTGATCCAAAAACTTCTCAAATAATCATTTGGAGTCGAAGAGAAAAATCTTATACTGGCTAAAATATTACACAACGGACTTCAGAGTAAGCTCCAAAATTCTTAATTTGCATTTTATTCATGGTGCACCCAAACTTATCAAAATATCTTCATATCATCAGATGCTAAAAGACATGTACACTTTACTGCTCTCAATCAAACAAAACTTCCCACAAGATCCAACAGAGTTGTATAAGCGTTAAAAACTCGAATGGGACACAAAAAAGTAGAAGCATATGCTAACGAGGCTGGTCGTAGATTCAACAGTAAATGAGCTTATACAAAAGGCCAGAAAAATTAAACTTTTTGTCACAGGAAAATCTTGAACCACGTCCTTCATACATAATTTTTATCAACATACTCTGAAAATAAAAAAAAATCAATACATTTTACATAGTAATACTAACATAGATAAATAGATTAAGAAAAAAAGGAGCATACCCCTTGGATTCTCTTTCCTGTAACAGGGCACTTGGGACCACTTGCCCTCTTCTTAGTGCTCTGATACACTAGCTTCCCACCTATTTTCACACACGACGCACACCCCATCAATCATATAAAAAAAAAAATCAACCAAAAAAAGAAACTAATTACAGAATAAAAATTCCAAAACAAATTAAACCAGATATAACACCAAATACTATACATATCACCCAAAAATAAAAATAAAAATAAAAAAGGCTTCTGTAAGGGCAATTACCGGGAGTTTTGACAACGCGGTGCTGATTTGATTTAGTGGCATAGCTATGCCGCTTCCTGTATGTTAGCCGCTGCACCATTTTTCCACCTTAATCGGGTGTGTTAGGATTCTCGGTGTTTGGTGGGCTGAGGCAAGAAGAAATTTTTTTATATGAGGACAGAGAGGTAAATAATTGGAGAGAGACTTTTATTCAAGCCCTAGATTGAACGGTTGAGATATTCTCTCTATATGTTCCTTTTTCAAGTTTGATTGAGACTGGACTGTCTTGCCTTCTTTTGTATCCAATGAAATGGTATTGGGCTGGCCCAATAAATTCAGGTCCAGTACTTTTTTAAACCCAACAATTTCCCCTTATTTCTCACCTATTTTTACAAAAGAAATAAATTATAACTGCCCTCTAATGATTTAATTAATTGACATTTCACTGTATCGAAAAGCTTGGAATGAAAAAGGGAAAAGCGTATTTCTTTGCTTGCTTAAATCGACACTAACAAAGGGTGAGTACGAAAGATTAATTGGGTTAAAGATAGTAGGGCAAATAGTGATGAAAACAATTGACTTAAAAATTGTGTCATATATAATAAATAATATGATAAAACAAATTAAAATAACATACAATTAAAAAAACCTATAAAAAATTCCAAGTAGTTGGAATTTATATTATTCCTAATCCAACAAATAAAAAAATTAATACACTTAACATCCTACATTAAAGTTTAAAGATAAACGATAGCATAATCAACAAAAATGTTGAACTATTAAAATCACTAAGTTTTAGTGCCATGGAACTACTCATTCTTAATATGACGTGAATTATTGCAAATCTACATATAGTGGTTGAGCGAACATAATTTTTTTAAAATGACGGCAAACAATGAAAGAGAGGGTAAGAATAGAAATTTATGATATGAATTAATTTAATTTATATGAACTCAAAAATTTATGCATTGCCCCATGTGTACATTTTAAAAAATTGATGGGAATCGCTTCCCATAACCTAAATTAGACTCACCATCTAAATTAATTATATAAATTGATTTACCAATTAAATTAATGAACAATTCAATAGGGTGTATACATTTTAAAAAATCCTATCGCTTCCCATGACCTAAATTGGACTCACCAATTAAATTAATGATATAAATCGATTTACCAATTAAATTAATGAACAATTCAATAGGTTGAACCAGCTCAACTCAAACCGCGTTTCAAAACATTGCTTTTATACCTACATCAATGACCAATGTGTTCTTGAAGACTCGAGCCGTGTTTCAAAACATTGCTTTTATACCTACATCAATGACCAATGCGTTCTTGAAGAAATCTCAGTGTGAAAGGGCTTAATCTCAGCTTCTGGGTAAAATACATCATGGGTAGAAAAGATGATATTATTATTCCCACTCAGGATACAATTCTTTAATAATGAAAAAGATATCACGATGGAGGGTTATCTCAATTCTATTTGAATATTGCTCAATAGACCTCCATATGTAATTGCATATCAAACCACATTTCCAGCTTACCTGTAAGCCAAAATTCAGAGTGGTTCTTAAAAAGTTTAGAAGGCAACCTTAGCAAAGCAATCACATTTGACTAACGAAAATAATGAGGCAAAAAATTCAAGCATCAGCTTAGTTTTCACCAATCGAAGGCACTCTTGAATGGTGAAAGAAAAAACATTAAAATTACATGAAAACAATACATAAATGAGTTTAATTGCCGTTAAAAGGCTCGAGATTCCAAAATCCTAATACAGTAGATTTTCTGATAGAAGATAGCAATGAGTCATGTTTCAATGAATCCCGGAAAAATACAGGTAATGAGCTTTAAAAACCTCACAATACAATTCCTCAATTCCTTGGATAAATTGTTTTCAAAACTATCTCAGCCCCAAGCTTCAATTCAGCTCTTAGAAGCAAGCTTTTCCTTTGCCTTCTGTATCTTCAAAACCTTCTTCACAATCTTTTGTTCTTCCACCAAGAAAGCTCTAATGATCCTTTAAGACACAAGGAGAAAAAATATTTAAAACTAGACAAAAAGAATCCAACAAAACATGTATAAGTGGAAGTCATTTAAGCGAATAAAAAAACAACCTTTCCCTCACAGCACCACCAGATAACACTCCACCATAAGGACGATTTACAGTCCTGCGGTTCCTGGATAATCTAGACCTTTTGTACTCAGCAGGTCTCAGGTGAGGAATCTGCCCATAAGAAACATGTTGAGCACTTGTCCAAAATACAATCATAAATATAGAATGAGAAGTGTCAAATCTGGGAATCATCAAGTGAAAAGGACTTGCAGAAAAATGCACAGCAAAAAGGAATTCAATTGCCACAAACATTTTGCACAAGATACTATCACATGAAATAATCAATCATAATATTATTGCATTCCAGTTTTTTTTAAGTTGTTCTTCAACCCATTAAAAGCGAGCATGTCAAACTCATGCAGCTACAGGGAGAGTTAATTTAATTTAACTGCATGGACGTAACAAATAACCCAATAAAGAAATCTTCTGCAATAAATTGTTCAAAATAATATTTCCTTATAAGGTTTACCATTTACTAACATGAAACAGAGAACCTTAATGAAGAGTTCTGATAAGATGTTTACAAGTTTTTTTGTACCTTCACCACCTTAATCTAGTTATCCCCAGTAGTCCAGATAAAATTATAGGACATCAGTAAATCTTCATATTCAATATTTAAACAGTGTGGGCACCCAAACTTGAATATGTAAGATGCAATAACATTGTCACTTGCCAATTGCAACAAACATTATGTTGCAGACTACAAGCACCAGATATGTAAAATATAAAGACTACAAAATATCCTACAAGCTATCGAAATCGAAAGATGACAATATAGGCAATTGTCAATGAAAAACAGACTAGAACCAGCCCACATTCTCAAACTCAGAGTTGACCAGAAACATTCAAATAATCATTTGGAGTCAAGGACAACAATCTTCTACTGACTAATTTATTATTCACAAACGCTGGCCTTCAGAGTAAGCTCTAAAGCTTCTATTTAGCCTTTGTTATAAGGTTCTTACAAACATATCAAAATATCCTCATATGCTTAACAGATCATAAACACTTCCCTCAATCAATCAAAACTTCCCACAAGATCCAACAAAGTTGCATATGCATTAAAAACTCAAATGGGCCGATAAAAACAAGAAGAAGCATATGCTAAGCTATTGATTCAAGCAACAAATGAAGTTGTATAGGAAACTATAAAATGTTAAAGGAACAATCTTGAATACTACAACTACTACATAATTTGATAACATGATCTGAAAACAAAAAATCACTACATTATATTGTAATACGTTAAAAGAGATACATAAAATTGAAACAGACAAAAAAAATAAAGCATACCCCTTGGATTCTCTTGCCAGTAACAGGGCACTTTGGTCCGCTAGCCCTCTTCTTAGTGGTCTGGTAGACTAGCTTCCCTCCTATTTTCCACACACAACACGCACTCCATCAACCACATAAACAAAATCAACCAATAAAAATAAGTTTATTACAGAATACAAAAGCCCAAAACAAATGAAACCAGATAAAGATCAAATCAAACACATTTCAGTAAACAAACAAAAATCATATACTAGCAAATAAAATGTATTCCAGTAATTTTTTTTTATAAGATCACATTACCTGGAGTTTTGACGACTCGGTGTTGATTGGATTTCGTGGCATAGCTATGCCGCTTCCTGTATGTCAGCCGTTGCACCATTTTCCACTCTAATCGCGTATTCTGGTCCTCGGGTTCAGGGGGCTGAGGCGAACAAAAAACTGTATGAAGCGGGGGGAGAGGTATATAAGTGGAGAGTTTACTGTTATTGTAGCCCTAGATTGTACGGCTGAGATATTCCCTTTTGTTTTCAGTTTGGAATCTGCGGCTGGGATTGGATTCTCCTTCGTTTTTTTATATCCAAATGGAAATGGGATTGGGCTGCTCTCACACTCAGCCCAATACGATATAGGTCCAATTAGTTTTAAACGCAGACAACTTTTTCATCCATTTCGCATATTTTTATTTAAAAGAAATATAGTACATTATGACTACGTTTGAATAGATTTAAGACAATGGACGTTTAATAATGTCAAATGCTTACCCTATGTTTGGATTCATTTTACAAAATATTTTGAGCAAACATGTTGTTAAATGTTTCGATGAGACTTTTATTATTGGGACTATTTGAAAATTAAAATGGATTTGGACAAATGAGTTGCAAATTTTGAATATATTGATTTAAAGTTTCATTTTGGAAAAATATATTTTGTTTTTCTTATTTTGAAATTTAAAATAAAGAGTATTTTTTGAAAAGAAAATTTTTATTTTTATAAAGACGGAATATAGGCTTTTTAAGATTTGAAAATAGGACTTAAAAAATTGGTGCAAATTATATGGATATTTTGTTGAAAATGTTTTTAATAAATAAATGAGCAAAAAAATCAAATCAAGCATATATAGCCTTACTTCTCTATAAAATGGTGGGTAAAAAAAGAAATAGGAAAAGATAAATTCATGATGAATAGTGTGTTCCTTAAGTTAAATTAACATTTGACCTACACTCAAAAAAAAAAAGTTAAATTAACATTTAACCAACATGTAATATCTTGGACAACAATAGATCTTGCAAGGTTGAACCACAAAACTATCTATGATGAGATGGATGGCTGTTTGAAAATTTAATGCCGGAATTTTTTATTTCATAGGCAAAATTGAATATTTTTTTAAGAACAGTGAGTACAAATAATTTTATTATTTTTAAATGGATAAAATTTTAAATTTAAAAATTTATGTTTATATAAACTTAAGGCTGCACCAATGTAAGTCCTAATCCTACACTATTTGACCTTTCTAGTTAATATACAAAGCTCTACAAACTATAGACTACCAACTTCTCCACAAGAAAGTCCTCTACATTGCTGCTTTGTGCAAAACTATGATTTACCAGTGGAAAAGTATAATGCAGTGGAAGAAAGTTGGATTATCTAACAAGGAAAAAGCAAGAAAGATGGCTCCACATGAACCCTCCTGCTCACAAAACTGATGTTTCTGAGTTTCTTCTGGCACCATACTAGTTGATCTGTTGTTAATCTTGATACCAATCTCAACTCCACCTGAGATGTCAAGAGTTTGTGATTCGACCGGCTTTCTTGGTGTTTTTGCAACTTCTTTGCTATGCAATTTTGACTTCTTATTTGTTCTCTGATTTTTCTATCCTTCTGCAGTTTAATTACATGATCACAAATAGTTTTTGTAAAGTTCAAACAATTAACTTCCATCGGTCCATAAGGTGCAAAATACAGCAAGACATCACTTAAAACAGCACAAGAAAACAAACCCTGTGAAGGTTTGTGATGATATCCACTAGAAGCACTGAATATATTGTGTCTTGAAGATCAATCTTAGTTCCCTGAATACCTGTCAAAACAACGTTTGCCGCTGCGCTCCTGTCAGCACCAAGAAATTCCCAGAAAATCAGCATTGATTCCCTGATGATTTGTGCTAACATTTCGAGTAAAAATGTGTCTGTTTCCTGTCTTCTTTCCTTCTTGTCCTTCAAACAATCATCTGCAGGCAATGTTAAGCTTACTCACAACCAGGAGCTAGAAATTTTAATCACGGGGTGAAATTGCAGCAATATAAAGTGCAATTTTGTTGTTTTCAAGTGGGGCGAAATTTTATATTATAATAAATTTATACATAAAATTTATGTTTATATACCTGCTCGAGAGGGGTTACTGCCACCACCAGCCCGTCCCCGTTCACAACTACTCAGAGTCGGAAACATTATTTTTTTCAACTTTTTCCTCCCTTTATCCATTTTAGGTTAAAGTTTTGAGATTTACCTTTGATTGTTGGGACGTGGAGAAGGCTGTGTACCATGCACCGGTTCTTGACATAGTTTAGAATTCTAGGTCCTTGAAATGGCTCATCCTCCATGAATCTTTGCAGGAGTGACGCCCTTGAAATTGTTGAAATTCCACTGCAACTCGGTTATAAGAGTGACGCACTTTAGAATCATATTCCATCAACTCTTGTGCTTTTACATACAGCCAGCAGAGAATTTCCCATGAAAGACAAAGTTGTCCAACATGAACCAATTCCAAGTCTCTGTGCATTTCCATAATCAATTTATGCGTTGGATCAACATAGATTCTCTCAACTTTGCAGGACCAAATCTTCCGTAAATCACAAGGTGCTGAAGCTGATTTTTTCTTGCCTGCAGTAAATACTTTGGAGTCCATCAGCTGGAGGAAACCTACAATTTTCACACAATCGGTACTGTCTATTTGAAAAACTCTTCTATATGAGAAAAAAATATATATAGTAAAAAAAACACCCCTTTTTTTTTTAAACCCTGCCCAGATTAAAAGAATACTTTGTATTAAAAGTCATAAAATATACATTAAAGAACTATAAAATACTAAGTAAAATACTTTGTAAAATTCAACCAAACAAAAAAATCATTAAAAATCACAAAACCACAACAAAAAAAAGTATCAAATAAGTAGTATTTTTTATTTACTATTTCTTTGTTTAATATGTAAAAATCGAAAATAAAACTAGCACTTTCTTTCTATACAAAAAGAATTATTCTCCATCTTATATTTTTGTTCGCTAGTTACAGGAACACATGGAAACGGGGCAAGAAAAAGTCAAACGAAACAAAATATGCATTCACCTTCCTAGTTGATTGCAAATTCTATTGTATCGTGTAATAAGAGTACACGGATAAGAATTGATACAATGCAATATTTCAAATAGAAAATCCTATTCGTCTGAGCTGATTAATGGACTAATTATATAGGCATCGCCAATCTGAAAGTGATTTATCCTTCTAAAGACATGAAACTTAAAATGTTAGTGCTTTGAGTAAGAAAACAAGTAAAAGACTAGAAGAGGTTATTACTGAACTTACTGATTGCATGTAAGGTCTGGTAATTCAAAATGTCCAATTTCCACATTTTTTCTGTGTAGATTTTGTTGAACTTCTGGATTTCTTCCATTATGTCTTTGTACTCAAACTTCTGATCAATTTCCAGAGGTTTTAAATCCTTTAACATCTTAGGTGTCTCATATTCTTCAGATATAGTAGGAAGGCCTCTGATTTTACAATTTTTCAGCTCCATTTTCATCTGTTGAACTAAATGCTGGTTTTCCCACAAGACATCTGACTCATCTTCATCATCAGAATCAGAATCCCATGAATCTTTGTTTTCTTGCAAGCCATCAACAGATGCCATTCCTTCACTATTCGTGCTTTCTGGTTCGTGTAATTTCTCAGCCTTCTTAGCATCCCCACAACAAAAACTTTCTTTGGAAATATCAGTTAAGTTCACCGTCAATGGTTCCAGTTCTAAGTACTCATCATCCAAATCTTCTGCTCTTTCTGTCCTTAACACTGAATCCCTAATAGCTAAGCGCGCGTACGATCATTGTTGCACTCTTCCTTAATATCTTCAGGTCTTCTCAGATCAGTTGCTTCAAGAAAACCACTTTTCCAGTTTATGGTATCATCTACTTCAAGCAATGCTTTATCACTTGAGTCAGTTTTTTCACCAATCAAGATTTCATTTCCAGCAGCAATGGACTCTTGGTTTACATCAGGACGTGAGAATTGGCTCTGCGGAAGCAATTCAACTTCATAAGAAAGAACTTGGTCCTCCAAAACTTCACTTTCCACAGAATCTATCCCTTCAACCCTAAACTTTTTGGAGTCAAAAAAATTCAAGTTTTCATTTTCCTCATATATTTCTTCAGGGCAAGGACTTTTGAAAGGGCTATCAGCCTTTCCTCCGCCAATATTCTCCAGTTCTGAATTCTCTGTACTTGAGTATCTTCATTTATAGAGCAACAAGAATTGACCAATAGTTCAAAGACAACTGAAGAAGACTCTGATTCTTCGTCAAATTCTAGTGAACTTTTATCCAACTTCTGCTCCAAATAGTCTTTTTCTTGGAGAAATTTCACCATCAAGACTTTGATCTCCGCTCTCATCTGATCCCACAAAAATTTCCTGGACCATGAATTTCACAGTTTTTGGCTCTTCTATATATCCATTTACACTTTTACCAGACATAATTTATTCTCACCGGTGTTAGCAACCAATCCACTGTGCAAGAAAACGGAGTCCTCTGCATCTGCAATATGTCCACAGGTATCTTTACCTCTCTGCAACTCTAGACTCTCTTTTTCAGCAAGCCCACTTGACAAAACAACAATGGACTTCTTGGGAACAACTTGATCATCTTTCTCAGAATGATTGGCACAAAAATTTGAACCATTCTCTTCAATAAAAAGCTTTGATCTGCAAAATCCCAAACATGCATAAAATTAAGCTTTTAAAAATGATCTAGCACAATAAATCCCCACAAAAAGAACAAGAAGAAGAGTGTAAATCAAAGGAATACCTGCATACATATTTGGATATGAAACCGAAAAATCTTGAGCTTGAAAGTACACACACAAACCAAGAAAATACTACCAAACCTGAACATTGTTGTGGGCACAAACTCTCGCAGAAACCTTGTATCTACATTAGTAATGTGGCTCTTGAGCTTATAAAATTTCAAAGATCCCATAAATACAATCAACCCAGAAATGATGTCTGGTTCCTAAGCGAACAAATGGTAATAAAGTCTATGAAAATTGTGGACAACATCACTCTCTACATGTTCTAACAATACTCAATATGTTGAAGATTTTTGATTGGAGAAAGTGGAGTAAGCACTAATGGGACACCGAAATTTGTGGAGAAAAATCCAACCATCTGCTACAAGAAGAGGGGATAATTTGTTTTGGGGTGGTAACATGGCTGGCGAGGATTATGGACAGATTTTCAGAGAAATCATGACATGGAAAGCTACGTGTGCAAGAACATTGTTATGGCTATATTATGCTTGGTGTGTAATTTTCTTTTTTTATTATTATTATTATTCTTTTTCAAATTTTCTGTTAAATTGGAGAGATGACTGAGTGGCCCTTCAGATTTCTCAGTTGTTGACTTGGATTTAGATTTTGGAAGTCGAGACCAATTGACAAGTTTCCAATGTGGGACATAGGAAGTCGTGTTGTAATTACAGGGAAAAAGGACCTGTCTGAATGTTTGCTTTTTGGAAGTTTTGATGAAATGCTCATCATCTTTTTCAAGTGAGAACAAAATTTTGCTAATGGTGTGGGGGAGGGGTAATCTAGTAATTATACGACATTAAGCCTCTAAGAATAGGGAAATTTGTGTCACTCGAAATATCTAATTACGATATTTTTATTTATTCATATCACATGGCACTTGAAATTCTATTAATACACGCCAAGACTTTGTTAATGCCATTCTTGCATTGATTATTACCATTAATACTACGACAATTGATCTTGCTTTTGATCGTACTGGCCCAATTTCTAAGTTAGCATAAAGTATGTGATATATTAATTACCAAATGAATTATTTTTTGGTGGATTACCTATTTCATTAGTAATTACACTTATATGATGATCAATTATATGTGTGTATACACACGCATATAAATATAGAAGTGTGTGTGTATAATGATCAATTATATGCGTGTGTGTGTACACACATATGCTGAAGTGTGTGTGTGTGTGTGTGTGTGTGTGTGTGTGTGTGTGTGAGTGCACTGTATGATTTGATCAATTTTGGGTTTTTATTCTTTTGTATTGGAGGATTTGAACTAGGAAGTAAATTCTAAGTATCAGGAAAAGTAATATTTTTTTCATTTCATGATTTTAGGGACCATCAAATTGAAATTTGCTAGATTAATTATCTAAAAATTGATTGTCGGGAATGTTAACATGATATACAACATTGATATTCTCCTATATTGGTAACTTTATAATGAAGATGATAAAAGATTTTATAAATTCAAGATCATGTTTTTATCTTCTTTTTTTCTAGTACTTTATTTGCATATCTATATATGTATGTATGTATATGTACATGATCCACATATTTTAGACATCCTTACTTATAATGTTAAGAATTCTCATCTTGTAATTATAACTCTTAATATTTAAAGTAAAGGTGTCTGAAATATCTTGATCATGTATATACAAATATATACATATATATTCATATAAAGTACTTAATCATGAAAAAGTTTAACTAACATGTAAACTTATATGCACGTAGAGAGGACAGCTCGTTACTAGAAAAAAGAGTTAATTATTGGAATTTATAAATTTTCTTTCCATAAAAGAAAGAGAGAGAAAAGTAGTCATATGGTGCAATATAAGATGTAAAATTAAATAAAAATCAAGGGCCAAACCATAAATGATAGAGTGCTAGGAAGAAAGAGAGAAAAAATTTCACCTATTTTCTCAATTAACTCGAACATATTAATTTATAGTGGTACAAGAAAAAAAATAATATTAGTTACATGTCAAAATTGTCACTAATGATATGTGTTAATTGACAATAATTTTATTTTATTTTATTATGATAATAATTTTCATAAACTAAACCAGGAGAAAAATTGTGTTTGTTATTTTTGAGAATTAGTGACGTATATATAGTCACAAATCATTTTGAGAATTTTTATTGCCTAAGTTGTTAGTATACATGCATTATTATATGTCAATAATCACAATTTATACACTAATATTACTTCTTTTTTTAATAGAATTAGTACTTCATACACAATTCTTGCCACTATTAAATTTGTGACAAATCTTCTTCGATATATATATATATAATTAGTGATAATTTTTACCATTGTTACTTGATATTTTGTTCCTAATATTCTTTTTTCTTATAGTAAGAATATGATGTATTCAATAATAATTAAGATAATCCAATAATCTAAAAGGCTCAATCCAATGAGTCAAAAAATAAAAGAAACTCAATTAGTGCATATACCCACCATACGAAAATATAATTCTTTATTTTATTTGAATACTTATAAATACTTCATTTCCTTTATTTCGAGAATTGTTGAATTCATTACATTTTGCACTATTTTTAGTTATCTATAAATATTCTCTTGTTATGATTCTGATTTGATTGGTAAAGCTTATTATCGGGATACCTAAACACCCCTAAAGATCTATTTATATTATAAGTAGAAATTCATTCATTACTCCACTAGATAGTTAAAAAAGAGTTGATTTTCACTGTTTAGGAGAACTAACTATTTCACCCCTTTAATTGGAGATAAACCACATCAAAACATATATAAATTTTATTTGTCATTCATCAATATCTTGTCATGTAATAAGTACAGATATATAAATATACATAAAAGAATAGAAGAAAAAGACTTCATACGTCCTAAAACTGAAAATGATTGTATTTGTGACATTTAGAGTGATTTTAAAATCGTTTTCATGATTTTCCAACCCCACAATTATAATTAAGAATCTTATCACAAGTATATTAGCATATATTGTAAACAAATATTCCACGAGATAATGATACAAAAAAATCCAAAGCTTGCCGCCATAACAACCAACCAATAATGGTGAGATGGAGGGCCAAAAATCTCTCTCCCATCTTTTCTTACCAAGAAGATAACGTATGCAATTTCTTAACTTGGATGTAGGGTTAAATCTTAATTAGCTGCTCAGTCTGAGTCTATTGGATCAACTGGACACCTAATTTAATTTCCCTTCACATTTTGACCAAAGTGACCCATTGCAAGAAAAAAAATAATGTTAAGTGAGAAAATATTAAGTCATAACTGAAAAGTTGTTAGTAATAATAATTTTATTTTATTATAATAATAATTCTCACATATTTCATGATAATAAGAACTCTGTATTAACCATTAGTTACATATATATTTAGAGATAAAATAAGTTGGGTTTAAATTAGATTTGTCTGGACCTAAGAGTCAACTCGTTAAAATTTTTAAAAACTCAAATTTAGATCAGTCAAAAATTCAAATTCGGTAGGTAGACCAACTAGACCTATTTTATAATTTTGAAAATTATCAAAAATTAATTTTTTTAAAAAATAATAATATTAAAACTTTCTAAAAAATTTATTTTTTTTATAAAAATTATATAAATTTATATAATAAATTTTTTTAAAAAATTAAACAGATGAGTCTTGGTTGAGTTTAAAAATTAAAAACTCAAGATTTGACTCAAACTCATTTATACCGTTAAAACTCACCCCATGTGGAGAGGGTACGGATTTAAACTCGCTCATTGTTATCGCTACGTATATTTGTCTTGACAACTTAATAATAAAAATATTATTGCTGATGACTCACAACAATAATTTTGTTGTTATTATATTTAATAACTTAAATACAATTTGTATCATTTAAATGTTGTGAAAAATTATTATTATTATTATAAATTTGTCCTCATAATGACAATTTTTATATTATGAATTAATATTTTATCACTAATATATATTCATTTTCCTGTTGTGATCCTCAAAATCTCTATGAGTTTTTTGAAAATAGAGATGAAGATTCAACAACATGAATTTTGTAGTTATGAGTTTGAATTTATTTACAATCGTAATTTGTGAACCAATTACTTTTATAATAATTTTTTTTTCACTTTAAGTGGTATATTGGTGAAACTATGATAATTGACATCGATTGTAATTTGTGAATCAATAAATTTTTCGATCCAAAGTGATATTTTGGTGAAACTATGAAGATGGGGCTTGGCCTTTGGCATTTCATAGTCGTGGAGAAACATGTAATTACATGGAAGATTTGTTACGTTGGATGTCCATCTTTTATCTTTTCTTTTACAAAAATAATAATGATAATAATAATAATAATAACATGCAAGAAATGACAGGGATCGTCTTTTTCTTGCATCTGGTGGGATCTTATGGTGCTTTTGAATGTACTTTTGATGTGTCTTAAATTAGTGAAGCAATGATTGGAAGAGAAGAAGAGAGATTTGGAATGTTGGGGGTTTTTTTTTTTTCTCCTTTTTTTTATGTACATTACTTACAAAAAAAGATTGTCAATCTTATGATTGAATCTCAATATTGTTATTCATAAAACCAAAACCAAAAATAAAAAAACAAAACAAAAAAAATCTCAGTATTGTTGAATTTAACACGCACTTGGACAAGAAAAATATTTGAACAACTTAATATTAAGAGCAGAATCTGATGATAAGAATTAATATTTCAGACTCAAGAAATCAAGAGCTTTTATTATTGGGCTTATATTATGAACATACATGCATGTTAATAAAAGAGACTTTAAAACGACATTAGCTTTATAATTAATCTTCAAATAAAGATAAAAAGAAGAATGAATATTTGAATATTGAGACATAATAGCATATATAATATGATGTCTATATTTAATTGCAGTCTTTTTCCAAAAAAAAAAAAACTTAAATTCAGTTCTAAGCTCTACCAACCACACATTAAGTGCATTAACTCCCATTAAGCCAAGTCGACAAAATGTGAGACAGTGGAGATATTATATTGAATGAAAAGAAGACAAAATTGCAGACAACATTTGCTCCAACAAATTCAAGTAAAAATTCAGCTTTGAACAACCAAGTATGGGCTATGCTAACCAAGTCTTAAGCATTTATAATCACAACCACATCCAAGACGCCCAAAATTTGAAATTGTCTACAATTCTAGATTTGCATTACTTGTTATAAAACCACCGATGTTCCCCCGCCCCCCACCCCACCCCCCGCCTACCCCAAAAAAAAGAAAAAAAAAGAAAAAAAAAGAAGAGAAAGCCAAAAAAGGAGAGAGAGAGAAAAGAGGGCATAAAAAAAATCATAGTCAATAAAGAGATGATTTATGTTTTTTATTTTAATTTAAAATTTTAAATTAACGATCCATATAAAATGTATCTTTAAAAGTAGTAAAATTTAGACGTAACTAGATTTTATAACATAAAATATAAATTAAAATAAAATAAAATATCGAGATGATAAACGAAGAGGAAAGAAAGGCCAGATAGTCTTTGCAAATGCAGAAATTAATTAAAAAGAAAAATTTAAAAGTTATCTTTTTGCCAGCTAAAAATATATCAAAATTTATAGAGACGAAAAGCGTCATATTATCATTCAAGGGGTAAAAAAGAAAAAAGATATTAATTAGTTAGTATATATAATTAACGAGTCTGAAGAAAAATTTATGTTTTACTGTTCTCTGCTTCTCCTGCATTAACATGAGTGATTAACATTAATCAACACAAAACAGAGATTAATTACCGGCCCCTAATTAATTTGCCTAAATGACATCATTCAAGATTAAGAACAAGACCCATTATTGGAACCATGAAAATGAACTCTACTGCCACTCTCATTCTGAAAATGACTGCCATTATCAATCTTTCTAATTTCTTCATTTTTGCTGCTCATGTTGCCGCCATTGTTGTCCTCAAAGATGATCAGTCTGCCGTTGATAAAATTTCTGGTGTTGATAGTTTCTTTCTTGCCAAACGTGTTCTTATTGTTGTGCATCCAAACCTTGAGCACCCCTTTCGCAACTCCAACTTCGTGGCAGAATTCTTCCACCGCCGCTTCATCGGACTTATGCATTTTCCACCCGAGCTTTTCGGAAAAAGAAAGCATTTTTTCCTTCTGTTCTTGGCTGAATTTAGTTCTGGAACGCTTTCTGCCAACTGGGTTCTCTGCCGTCGGCGTCACCGGCTCCTGGTGGTGTTCCTCCCCCGGCACCGCAGTGCTGAGGGCGAGCAGCATGTGGGGTGCGTATGGAAATGGTGGAAGCGGCGCAGAGGGTGAAAGAGAAGTTCGTTTGGGTTGAGCAGGGTGGCGGAAATCAAGAAATGGTGGGGTGATGGCGGTGGTGGGGGAGTCGGGCTCACGGCGGTGGAAGTTGCGGTGGCAGCCGCAGGCGGCGCATTTCAGCGAGGTGGGGTCGGTTGGGGCGGCGGAGGGGGACGGCATGAACTCGCCGCAGCCGTCCACCGCGTGGCCACCTAGGGTGGCTGCATGGTTCTTCATGCATTCTTTGTATGCCACCACCACGGGTGGCGGTGGGTGGTGGTTCTTGAGTGCGGCGTTAGTGAAGGATAAGGGGCTGATGAGTTGAGTATGTGTGTGTGGTGGGGTATCAATTTCAGTGTCATCAGGACTTTTGGTGGGGGTGGGGATTAAGTCTAGGTCCATTGCTGGTTTATCTCTCTCTGTTAGATTTCAAGAAAAGCAACAAAACGTTCTTTGGTTTAGAGAAGTTAAGCTTGAAAGGTTTGGCTTTGATTTGATGATTTTCTTGGGCACTGAAAATGGCAAAATATATGTGGATTGCTTGTGGCTGATTAGGGATTTGCAAATTTGAGGGTTTTGCTAAGAGGTGAGGTTGGGGTGTGGGGGTGGGGTAACAAGTGGGGACAAAAGTTCTTTCCAAATAATGTCAACCACTTGTTTTATGGAAAATTGAAGGTTGGATTCATGGGTTGTTGCTGTAATAAGGAAGGGATTAAACTGATGACAACATCTGATCAGAATTCAGACGCTGCGTTAGTTGTGGCCAAATAAATATTGACTGATATCACCACTGGATTACAATTAGTTTAGGTGTGTCCTAATGTGAAAATTAAGGCAAACGTGGTAGATACAGAGCATGTGCGAGTGTACATAAATTGAATGGAGTCCAACTTATTTAAATTCTTATTGAATTTTAAAAATTATATTTAAAATTTAAATAAATTAAATAATTTGATTTTTTAAAAAATATATTATTATTATTTATTAAATAAGTCAAGTTTGAGTTAAGTTTTATATCTTATTAAACGAAAAAATAAGTTTAAACTTGATTTTTATATTTAATGAATAGAGTCAAACAAAGTTTTTAACTTTTTATTTTGAACTATAGGCAATTAGATGTGTAATTCAAGAAATTAGCTTCCTAATATGTATTGGCATCTTGTTAATGATTTCATATAGGTTAGTTTGTTATTAATTATATTTAATTAGTTTTTAATATAGTGATGTAGAAAATATTGTAGCTTTCCTAAAAGAAAAAAAAACTTGAGTGTGACAAATTCGATTAATAGCTTCTTCATTAGTCCTTTAGACCCGGATAAGTAAAATGATGAGATAGAATAAACCAAATGTACTATGTAAGAGGATTTTTGTCTGAATTTATAAGGCTTTTTAAAGATGTTATACAGTTTTTTGGCAAAAATTTAATAGAGAATATTACAAACTCGAAAAATAAGATAAATATAAGATTATAAGGTTCCTTACAATAATAAGGAGCCCTTATTAAAGTTTTTAATAAAGCCCTTTTTATTTAACAATACAAAGTATAAAATTATTATTAATAATATTTTATAATCCAAAAAATACCTTATAAAATATAGTCGATTATTAAATAGTTGAAATAAATTTAACTAAACACCATAATAATAAAATTTTCAAGAACTATTTTCTGCACATAAACAACCAAGGTTGATGTGAAATATTTTAGTCGGTTCACTAATCTTGCGATTGCTAATGCATCATGAATTAGTTGAAATTAACATGTTTGAATTTGTGGTAATCACATTTATATCATGAGTTTGGTCGGCCCTCAAAGTCACAATTTGCTGCTAAAACAATTATTATACCTTCTTAAATGCACAAAATTGAGTGGAGAAATTGACGAATAAAGGACATATAATATATTCTTATCTTCACTTAAAATTAATAAGACAATATTAATTAGGACCAATATATATAGCAAACTCATCAAAATCAATTTTTTCATAATATATTACTAATTATATTTTTAGGAAAAAAACTAAAGATTTTCTAAAATTTATTTAAATCCTTTCATTTTTTGTCTCAGCTAGCATTATTAGAAAACTATAAGAGAAAATGAAAAATGACAAAAAACGCTAATGCCGGGCTTAATCCCATTTACATACTGATTAACATCGTAGTTAGATCGACACATTGTGCGTTTAATAGCGTATTAATTTCATAAGCAATAGGTACTAATTACATATTAATTTCAGTTTAATAATAGAGTGGAATTACTAACTATTCAGCATTATCTATTGAATCTATTATTATATTACATTTATTGTGATCATGCATATATTTTACTAATAAAATTTTACATGTCATATATAATAAATGCTTTTATATTGAATATTGAATGATGTACTAATATTTTATTTTATAATTATTTATATATCTGATATATTGTACATCAAAACGTATCGTCTAAAAATGAATTTCAAGATAGGTCAATTAATCATACAGGGCGAATAATTAATAAAGTTTGAAACCTTTTAGATCCATCTTAAGTAAAGGTTTTTTGACTAATTTAAAACCCAATCACGATTTTTTCATTATTTTATATTCTAAAGAAATGATTAAGAAATTAATAATTAATGGCCTAAATTTGCATCTGAAAACATCAATTAAAAAGTTGGAAAGTGGCTAGAAAAATATACTTATTTCCCCATAGGGTTTTAAAATGACATGCATCATTGTTTGCTTTGGTTAAACAATTAGCTGCACATAAAACTCAGTAAAACCTAATATAAGAATTAAATTTATTACAAGTTTTAATAACTCCATTACGTGTCGTTTTCGATCAATCCAAGCCATAAAAAAAATCCAAGGATTTTAACTAGTTCGACGTGATCTGTATAAAAATCTCATCAAATATTACATAAAGGGCGTATGACCCTCCAATAGTAGTGCTATAAATTCGAAGCATTTAGTGATTTATAGGCTTTATGATGAAATCCTATAAAGTTGGAAATGACATCTAAAGATTTGCATAAATATTGTCAAAAAGCCGTTAAATTTGCTGTAAGAACAGGGAAAAAAGAAAGAAAGAAAGAAACATGACTTTAACACTATAAGCCCATGGTTAGGAATCAATACCTTAATTAGTGGATTAGAACAATGTCAATACGATTTGTGATTGTCAGTCTATCTCAAGCACGCGCAAGTCTACTATTTGCAAATATGACTAGCTAACGATATAAATATGGGGGATACAGACACGGTAGGATTCAAAGAACGGATATGATAATATTTTAAAATAATAATAATAATAATAATAGTAATAGTATAATATAAATAATTATCCATATTAAGAATTAAAACTTTTTAAAGTATATTAAAACTATGTAAATTGGTATTATTTGCCAATGATATGGTATATATGTATATAACAAAATTTCAAACATTTATAAAATTACATATACAACTTGTTTAATTAATTATCTACTTCATCATCTCATTTTACTTTTTATGAATTTGATCATGTTTTAATTGAAAATGAAAGAATAAAAACATTATTGAATATGAGAATTAAAGGAAAATATTAAAAAAAGAGTCAAATAAATTGTATTTTAGATTTCATTTGTCTATTAAAAATGACATCAATTTTTTTTAAAAATATCATGAATATACATTGTCGTATCCAAAATGTATCGAATACTCTTCCAGTCGTATTCATCTTTTATTTTTTTCAATTTTTGAATACTCCAAGGCAGTATTCAATACATATCCATCATCATAGTGACTGTATTGGGGGAGGTGGGGTTCTCTGTTATTTTATTTATTTTTCTTCTATAATTGTGATTATAATTACTATTATTTTGAGTGAGACAATTACATATCATTACATTATGGATATCAATATTTAACAATAAATTAATAATTAAGAATCAATCATTATAATGACCACAATCAACCATTAAAAAATATTATTGTTTGTTAAAGTAAATAAGCACCTGCATGTATATTGAATGTGTATTTTATCATATATTAAATATAACGAATAATCAGATAACAAATTGTTTTAGTAGATATTATATTTAGATATGTATATTAAATGTGTATTTTATCATATATTTTATACATATTTATATGTATATGTATGTAAATATGTGATAAATATCATATTCAATACACATATATAAATATAAAACAAAACATTCTAATATAAAATTCAACAAATAACCAAATTTGAAGTAAAAAATCGAGTTGAAATCCTAGTATCCAACATAAATGCAATCCTTAACTCGACCCAGATTTGCAAGAAGTTGGCGATGCAAAGTAACATAACACAGATGGGTAACAACTAGCACGTACAATTGCATCATTGAAAAATACAGACACTATAAAAACATCATTTATTTATTATAATTGGAAACTAATTTTCTTGAATGAATAGTTTTTGGATTCCAGTAATAACATGCTAGCGTTTAATGTAATGTATATCAAATAATTAAATAATAAATAAATATCTCAATTTATAAGATATAAAATATCATCTACATACCTATTATATTATTTACCGACCGTAACATTTTAAAGACCGAATCCTCCCAGTGGTCAACACCACAACTAACCGGAATTATGTGCAATAATTTAGGGTCTTTTAATGGAATAAAACTGGGGAATGTTTTTTTTTTAAAAAAGAAAATCTTGTGAATGATATTTTTGCTTAATTTCTACATTGGTGTGTTCTTTCTTAAAGTACATTTTATACTATATATATGCACTTTGAGCCTAGACTACTTGATTCATGATCTTGTTCCGTTCGGATCTAGAATTTGACGAAGGAAATTGACAAGAAAAAGCAAAGTTCATGAAAAATAATTTTTTCTGATGAAACAAATAAAAATTACAATAATAGACATGATAAACAAAAAAGAAACAATATCGTACATTAAAACTTTCTCTGGATAATTTTTCAAACAAAATTTTCTTTCGTGATTTTTTATTTTAAACTAACTAAAAAAAGTTATTTTTTTTTTCTAGTGTTTTTCTAGCTAATAAGAGACTCAAATAAGCATGAATATCATTATGCTTTTGCTTTTCTGCAAAAGGTTTAGAAGTAAATCAAAGAGAGTGATCAATGAACAGAACCTGATTCCAATTAAATATTTGTGGGTATCAATCTAAAATTTTGTACAGGGGTCTCATAAATTGTGGATCAAAACTTGAGCATTCAGTGGGTGAAAAAATTGTTCCATTCTTAAACTTTTTGTTTTGTATCAATTTGGACTCTAAACTTTTAAGTCTATTAAATTAAAGACTTAATTTCTTAATATGTAAATTTTTAAGTGTGCCAATTTTTTTTTTCATTTTTTTGTTTCATTTGAACTTTTAGCAAATACCACTCTATTGTAATATTTGATTAAAGATTCTAATAAAATTTAATTAAAAGACCAAAAGGCTCCCATCGCTGTGCTTATGAAAGAAAGAAAAAAACTTTTAGAAAAACTAATAGGAAGTTATTTTCAATAATGCATAATTTTAAAAAATATATATAAATGAGTGCGATTAAATTCTAAATGTTAAGGTCTTTTAAATGATATAAGGGGTATGGATTAATAACATTTTTACATGTGAAAAAATTCCACAATTATAAATATCTTGCAATTTTGCCTATGAAAGACAATTCTGAATCCGTTTTAAAATACATAATTTTAAAAAAAGCAAGCTAAATTTAATTTAAAAAAAAAAGCATCTTTGATCATTAATCAATTGTGTTATAACTTTCAAAAAGTCCAAATAGGAGTTGTTTTCAAATGATAATTTTTTTGGGTACATAAATAACACTACATATTCTAGAATTATGCATTTTAAAATAATATATGTTGCTTAATAATCTCAATATTATATATTTATTATAAACATACGAAAAGTAATATACACTCTTTATTTCTAAGTAAATATGACTTAAACTTTAATTTGATCTTCTACTTAGCTCTAAAATATATAAGAATGTATGTATTCGATATTTTAATAAAATTTTGTTAAAAGTTTTGATGCGAAGTATTTATCAAAAATTCAAAATTTTGTGGAAGTTGATGCTAAAACTAAAACCTTAGTGGAGGTACATGTAAATATCTTCTTTTCTCGGTAGGTGAATTTGTAAAAAATTAAAATATCAAATTGATACACTAAAAATTTTGGGATTAAAAATTAATACAATACAATAAGATTAAAGGTTAAAAAATCCTTTTCTACCAGCATCCAGCCAATTGAGGATTTATGCCCCTTTTTATTCCTAGTGAGGATAAGGTTGGAATAAAGAAAATATCTGTCAAAGCAGCCCAAACTTCAAAATGGATGAGATCTGTGTCTGACTTTATAAGTTCAAAGTTTATCCAAAGTTTATCTTTGTGATTTTTCTTTTTCTCCTATTTTGATTCAAATATCTTTGAATTTTTAAAAGAAAAAAACATGACCACCGTGTTAGTGATCAACGATCGATCAAATATTAGGCATTCTCCAATCCATTGCATCAAATTTGATATAATAATCATAAATTATCTCAAATTCACTATATCAAATTTTACACCAAATATATATTTTATTCTTATTTTTTTATTTTTTAATTATTATTTATTTATTTATTTATAAAATTATTTTTAATTATTTATATTTTATTACTACTAATTCTACTAAATAAAAAATTATATATAATTAATATTATATTTATTGATTATATTATAAAAATAAGCATTATAATTAATATCATAATAAAAAAAATACTACGTTGCACGCCAAGAATTATGTAAAAAAGAGTTCAACAGTATAGTCAATGATCTCAAAGTAACTCTGATTTTTTTCGTTAATATTTTGATGATCTCGAAATGATCTATCGAAAATAATTTATTAAATTATTAAATTATTGTCTTTAATTTTATGTAGTATTTTATTTTTTAAAATTTTAATTTTCTATATTTATGTTGCATTTTTCTTTTGAATTTAATGCAAGTAGTGTTATTTTAATGTATTTATTATTATTATTAATTATTATAATTTATCACAAATGTTAATTATTATAAATATTATTACAAAATAATAACAAAACTAAAATTGAATAAATAAAACTAAATTATAAATTAATTAAACATACAATATAAGATACAAATAAAATTAAAATTTAAAATAGAATAATTTTGGGGGCAAATTGAAAATATATACATTACACCAAATTTGGTGTAATATTAGTGTTTTATTGGAGATGAAATTACATCAAACTTAATATTTTAGTATAGAATTTGGTGTCCTATTGGAAATAATCTTAGTCGAATCGAACAACTCATATAGAGTGTGAAAAGGAGATTACTGTTTAAAAAATATATAGTAATTTTACAATTTTAATACTGAAAATATTGATGTTTTTGTGACGAATAATGAAATATTAATGTACATATAAGTAATTTAAATATTAATAAGATGTTTTATGGTGTATTATTTGTAGCTATGAAAGTAAAAGGAGAAAAAAGTATGTTATAATTAATTAGCTCTTAAATATAGTGTCCGTGACATTTATGAATTTTGTAATTAATTTTGCCGGCAATAATTATTTGTCTTAGCGATTGAACATGGTTAGTAAAAAAACAAAAAAACATGCAATATATGTATGTATTTATAATTCTGATGAATAATTATAGAAATTTTCTGTTTAATACGTGTATTTTGGGAGTTAATTATACAGCTTGTGTGTAGCTCATATTATGCTCGATAAATAATTTTTATTTGAACGAAGAATTTAGTGATTTTATTTTTTATTGAAACCTAATTAACATTTTAGAGGAGGATTATTTTTCTCTTATATTTTTTAAAATAACTTTACATCAACATTTTTTACTCATGTCCTTTTTTTCTTACATAGCGTGATGTGGCCTAGAATTTAAATCGATGTATGCAATTAATTTTTTCAAAATCAAATTTCAAGTTACCTGTTTTACTTAAATTTTTTCATGCAATATTTTGTTAAACTCACGAATCATACTAATTAATTGGGATAAAGAAAAAATTTGGTAATAAATAAGTGTGAAAAATTCATTAAATTATCACCAATTTTGTCTTTGCACCCTCTAATTCATATCCCAATTAGGATCCCATACAAGGCCTAGATATTAATTAATGAAACACTTTTTAGCGAAGTAGTGTATTATACTATTTTCAGATTAAAACATAAAAGAACTAATTAAATAAATTGTTAGATTAAATTAAAGCAAAACATCTTAAAAACCAAAATTATATATTCTCACGTGGATAAGATTTGAAAACAAAAATAAATAGTATTTGAATCTCAATCTAAGTACGTAGGCAACCGTTTCATACTTACCCATATATTATTTTCTCTATTATTTAAATATAAAATATAGAAACTAATTACTACACTAATTAAATGAGTAAATTTTTTTATTATCATTCACATTATCAATATCACATTTTATATCATTAAAACATCACCAACTTCATTGTTTATAATAGATCTTAAATCAATAATTGACATCAAATTTGATATTATTTTTTTAAAAAAATTATTTTTAAAAACAACTTTTTCAAATATATTTTCATTTTTCAATGGAAAATATTTTGTACACATTTTCTTAGTCATTCTTTAAAAACATTTTGACAATTAGAACTACAAGAGCCTATCTTTTCTCTCCACATAAAAAAATCGATTTCAGCACTGCATTTAATTTTCTTTTTCTGGGGAAAGAAGCGGTTCTGAGCACTGGGTATTTACTATTTCGGTTAAGTTTCAGTCTTCTTCTTCTTGTTTATATGCATCTCTCCCTGTAATCTGCTTTTCTTCGTTTGCAAATTTTCATTGCTTTGATCCATGTCAACAGTGCATGTGGGAGATTTCACAGAATACTGTATTTTTCGTGCAATTTTTGTGTTTAATATGGAAAAAAATGTTAAAGAAATAAATAATAATAATAAAAAAAAACAATCAGTGCCAGAAAATGTGGACAATAAAAAAAGAGAACTTGGAAAAACTGTCTTGGGTCTGCTTTGCTATGGCAATTAATTGAAATATAGTATTACCATTTTGTGTTGTACTCCTTCTTTCAAATGTTGTACCTCGGATTTTTGCAGTGCAGAAATGCTCTGTGTTTGCATTTTCAAATTATGGTAGCATTGGTTGCTTTGTGAAATTAGCAATCTTGTTTGTTTTTGTGTTCGTTCTTGAACATACTGTTGCACTTCTTTGATTGACTCTGCTTGGTCTTGCTTGACTTGTTTGTTTTGGCGATTGCACATTTGTAGACGCACATCACAGTTTGAGAAGCTGACTCAAACCAATTTATATTAAGCTTTCAAAAGAAAAAGTAATGAACCAAATACAATAAAAATTTAAAAAAAAGTGCTTAACCAATTCATTGCATTTTACAATTTTGTGAACCAAGATATGTGTTGTTGAGGTTAATAGGACTATAGGACTAAGGTTAAGTTAGCTGTTTAGTTCTAGTATATTAGTCTAGCTGCTTGGGAGAGTCCTGCTGCCTCATCGAGAGCTCTTGCAAAATGAATTTAGCAAAACCTGCTTTACTGCTGAACTTAGAAACCGTTGTAAGCTTAATGTTGTAAAGCTGTAGACTATGTACCATGAATCCTTTTAGTGAGGCTCGACTATATAACTAGGCAAAGTCACGGGCACTCTGCATTTTAGTAGTAAAATGGCAGGTTCTTTGACTACTCGTAAAACTTGCAAGCATGCCCATGTAGGAAACTGTACTAGAGTCCATGTAACATTAGCTGTAGAAACGTTTTAACTAGTTCAGCTTCCTTGGATTTCCTTTGATAGCTTCCACCTTCTTCCTTTCCATTACAGATCCCAACATCGCTTTTCTATGAGTACACCTTGGGATCTGGAAAACTAGTTATGGTTCAACAGCGTAAAAGGTGTTGACGTTGTGTAATTTGAGTTCGTTTCCCTTCCATTCTCTATTACTTCAGTTTCCTGTTCTATTGTAAGACAATCTTCATGAACTTTGATTTTGAACTCAAAGTAAAGTTTAGCTACTTTGTATATGATAAGTCATTTTTTATGACTCGAAATAAAATAGATATAATGCAACTTCTTGTACCGGACAGTGACTTAGTGCGACTTTTTACCATTGTTTCTCATACATAAAATTTTTCTTTATTTCATCTTTTCCTAGTGAAAGGGAGTTTATAAATCTGGAAGATTTGTTGGAAAAGTTGATTTGTCTATCAATTTTAAGTGGCAAATATGGCAATATCTGAGAAGATTGCAATAGTTTGCTTTGGTTAAAAGCCGAAACAAATAACTTTGTAGATAATCATTCAGTGCATAGGATAAAGCATCTGTCTGCCATTTCTTACATGAAGAGAATAAGGTTTTGCTACTGGAAAGGAATATTAAACAAGTTAAATATGTTGAATCCACTTTTCTCAACTTTGATTAACTTTTAAAAAAAATTGATTCTAGTGCTCTTTGAAGTGAAAAGTTGCAGTAATGGTTAGTGTTGCAATGATTTTACAATGAATTAGAAGATGGATACAGATGGAGGTGGTTAACATGCTAACTGGGGGGGGGGAATGGGATGAGGACAGGAGGGCTTCAATAAATGGCTTGCAGTAACTGCTCTGCTTGTTACTATAAATTGCAATTCAATAATAGATGGAATAGAGATGCACTCAGGTACTGCACCTTCAGTGCTAAGAAGTAACACTATCTTTCTGGTTTCTTGAAGAACTCTTGTGATTGATAAAGTATGATTTCAACTCTTGCAAGTTGGACTGAATCAATTTAAAATGATTCAACCTGCACTGAAAGTTCTGTTCCTCTGAAACTAAGATAGTGGATTGAAGAAACTTTTAGTGTATGTGTGTTCTGTGAGTTCTGAACTGATACACAATTGGCAGGTGGAACAGAAGTTCAGAAAATCTTATCAAAACTTAAAGGCATCAAATGTATAATATTGAAGAGACTACCATTTGAATGGGACAAAGAAAAAACAAAATACCGTTACATCTTCGAGAAACCAAGAAATAATGAATCCAAACCGACCAAAACTTCAAAGTGAAAAACCATGCATACTTGGTTTTCACAAGCCGGGCTCCATTGTAATGTACTTCCCCTCAACTTGATGTGCAGTGGAGACATTTGGCTCTGTGGTTGCTTCCAAGGCCAGCTCCTAGCTATTCTACACTATACACATAGCTCTACATCCAAACTCCAAAACAGAAGTGGAAAGACATTCAACCAACCACATAGAAACCTTAGCTAGTGGATATGATCCACCACCTAGGTCTTTTCGGTACAAAGTTCTGTCTCTCTTGCAATATCAATTTCCCTGCTCTTGTATGATTTCTCAGAGATGCCCTGTTTATATCAAGTTCTGTTGTGGATGGGATCTGATCCTCTTCGAACTTTTCTTTTGCTCGATTGGTTTGGATCAAATGTTCTGTTTACAGGGGCTTGTTTCTTGTCTGTATTCAGGCTGTTCGTGTCAACTGCCTTGAGCATGCGATGATTCTTTATCATCAACGGTTGATCTTCTATGCCCCGTCTCAGCAAAAGGCCTGCACTTCTCAAGCCCCAAACATCATGTGGATGAAATGCTAATAATCCTATACATATGAATACCACAAATGACCTGTGGATATGCAGAAACATGGTTTCTTTGTGAAACTAATAGGGATGAGACTGTGCCTCTCTTATGGTGAAGTGGAAGGAGAATATAGGAGCCTGGGATTGTGATCCTTCTGTTCCTATGTTCCGTTGAAACAATAATTCTTATAGAATTTGGAGGGGGGATTTAAAGCATAAAGCAGGGAAGGGCCCAGAATCCATATAAGAGTTTTAGATTCACCCCAATCATAAATCTGCAAATCTTAGCAAATTAAGGCTGTTATTATAAAGAAGAATCTCAATAGGATGAATAAAGGTGATTGTAACACCACCCTCGAGAAGCTAAGTATCTTTTTCATTTGTTTCCCTACATTTCTATCATTTTCTCTGCTTTTGTCTTCTTGAACAAAGAACAATCCAGTCACCTTGGACTCCCAGCCACATCATCCCGTCCTGCTTAGGTGGCATAAAAATCGAATATTGTATCAGTTTCTAAGTATTTGATCATTGGGTTTTGTTTTAAAATAGGGTTCATTGCATACCCCCCATAGGTACTAACCAAGTAGGGTTGTAATCCGTGGATTATACATCATGATGTCATCGTTTCACTTTTGTAAACAGTTTTGTTCTAAATCAGCCTTCCTTAGTCATTAAGAAATAAAGCTTCCTAGTGATTACTTTTGAGCAGCCAAAACACAAGATCTCTATGCAGTCATAAAGCACAATGGTAAGGAAAAGGATTGGGGAATAGACATCTTCCCTTAAAAAACCAAACATCAGCTTTATGCCATTTAGAGATCTCACTTTAGAATTCCAAGCTCTCTTCTCTATGCAGCAAAAATACCAGTCCTGGTTTCTTGTGCTAAATGTGTTTTCTTTATGCTTCTTTTTGCCAGTCTCTTTTGAGTTTTTTTGATTCAAGTCTCTTTCTCTTTATAATCAAAATATTTATTGTTTTTTTTTTTTTTGCCCATTTAACCAGGAAGACCATCTTTTTCTTTATCCACTTTATTTTTATATTAATCAAATACAAAAATCACATGCAACTTGGAACATTCTAAAGCATAGCTTCTGATGCTTTATTTTAAATTTTACTTTTATGAGATGTGATGATGTCTTAAGTCGAAGGGATAATTTTGTATGGTCCAAACTAATACAGCCTGACCTTGAAAGCTCATAAATGGACAGATTCTTTGCTTTTTGATCATCCAATTGGAGTTTGAAAGAAGGATTGAATTTTTGCCAACCAGGCAACTAGTTCTCATCCACCAGGAAGGTACAAGCTTTGTAGCCTGGATGTACACCTGAATTCCATGCTATTCGTGCACAGCAGCCAGATCTATGTATATCATTACAGAAAGATGATATCTACAGTCTTTTCTGCATGTATAATGGGCTGCATATGAAATAAAGAATCCAATCTGCACTGAACCAGAGAACTTTTTACCATAGTTCATGACTCCAAAAGTTTACACTTCATCTATGCATGGATATGTCTTTAGAGCTTAAGAGTTCTAGAATATAGGGTAAATTGTTGTAAGTAATTCGTAATCATCAATTCCATTATTCCTGCAAGGGTATAATTCCGGTGGATACAAGTGGAATTTGATTAGTGTGATGATAAGCTTGCATGTCCATACATGTAGGACACATTCTTGTCAAGATTTTCACTTAAAAAATGAATTTAGGGCGTAAACCAGTCGAGCCCAATTGAACAACACATTGTTAAAGCTCGATTTTCAATTTTTTGACGAGATTAAAATTTGTGTTTGAGCTTATTTTGATTATTAAATAAACTGATGTCAAATGAGCTTTAATTAAGGTGAAGGGTTATTGAGTTTAGAGTCTACAAACTACTAGGCAACCCAGTTCTATAGTTGTACTAATCTGCTGGAGGTCTAATGTATATTGTGAACCAACAAATTCTTGAGTGGGGAAAAATAGAACAAAAACTGAAACTGGAAGAAGGCAATATTCCAAGCTATTACAAATCTTGATGTAGTTGTACTTGGGACCATTCTCTTGCTTTAGGATCCATGCCCTAAAGTGCTACTATTAAAACCTCAAAGGGTTTATTCCATTCCCCTTTTAAAGTGATGGATCGAATTATCTTAGAAAAAGTGAGGATTGCTCTTCAAGAATTAAGTTCCGAAGAATATGCACAAATTCTTGAGTTTAGTGATGCAGTCTCAAAGCAATGGCCTTTTTAAACCTTTTATCAAACATATGGGCTCCATTGAAAAACAAAGAGCCCAAAACATCCCATCTGATCTTTGAACATTTCCATTTTTCAGGTCATTTGAACCATTCCACCCAAGCAGTCACTATTAGTTTTGGCAAAAAATTAAATAGACTCAAGCATACTACTTATAAGTCTCTCATCTTGTAATTGATCACTCGCCCTTCGAATATGAACAAATTCCATTTATAATCAATTTTCTTATGAATAACTCAAGTAAGACCAAGGAAAAATCAGTACAAGTGTGATTGCAAATAATTCTTTATCATATGGTTCGATTAGTCTTTCGCTCCTGTACCCAAGTTCGATGAACGATTTGCACGTTAGTATCGCTGTGGGCCTCCACCAGAGTTTCTCTTGCTTCGCCCAAGGCATATATTGGTTATTAAAGTTTTGCAAATGATAACTTAGGTAAAGTGAGAGAAATAACTAATATAAGTCGAAAATCATTAGGGATAAACCAGTGTCTTTAACTCAATTATTGGCATAATCAAACATGAAAAAACCAAGAGCAAAGGATAATTGATGCTTGTTAGGTATTAAAGTACAGCTCTTTCTCTTTCCTATTTCTTATTCCCAAGGGACAATTAGCCTAACATAGCTTCATGTCCTAAAGGTTATTTTGAAAGACAGAGGGGGACACTGCAAATGGAATGTCTCCCACAAGGCCAAGTCTAATATGCTTTGCTTTGCTTACTTTGAGATCATCCCATCATTTTGATAAACAAAAAAGAAAGGGTGCCCCAAAAGATAAATATTACATCTTTCTTTATAAAGCCACGTTGTATATAAACACCAAATATGATCCATTTGCGCAAATGGGTGGTTCGGATTTGATTCTTGTGGGTATTTCATCTTTTCTTGGGTTCGTTAATTGAAAAGTAGAATCATTATAGGCAGATTAGTAAGACATCATGAATAAAAATAAATGTAAGGTTTTAGTATAATCTAAAACTTGTACAAAATTGAAACTAAATAAAGTAATTTTAAGTTATAGAAGTTGAACATGCAAAATTGAGTAGATAGTGTGAAAATGTTGCCAAACATTCAAGCTCTCAGGAAAAAAATCAAACAAGAGCCGTTTGCTAATATGTAACAGACTCTTCATTTACTTCTGTCTCACTAAAGTAAGTGAAATAGTGAATCAATTGGTAATACTTAGTTATACATTAACAAGGTACATAAAATAAGTACTCTTTTGATTGGTTTTTTCCGATGTTTTTTCTGAGTACGCAACGTCTAACTGGTCGATAATGCTCTCAACCAGTGCATCAAGCTAAGCTCATCGGAGGACCCGAAATTCATATACACATGTAACAGAGAGAAGTCTCATAATGAAAAGAAAGTGAAAGTAAAAGGAAAATTCACTGCAATAATTTGATCTTCATGGCCTCTTCTGCACAATTGCACAGTGAAGTACCAAGCAGAAGACCCCACAAATGTTCGATGGGCAATGCAGGAACTGATGTTTAATCAAACAGGTTCCTGGTGAGGAGCAGCCTGTGAAGGAGTGGCCTGTGGAGTGACTGCTGGTGCAGCTGAGGCTACAAGGAGGCCTCTGCTTTGTGCTGATTGAACCACAATTGCAAATTGTGTTGCTGCCAGTGCTGCAGCCTCCTGTTCCAGCAAATGACGATTACAAAGACAGCTAAATAGAAGCGGCTTACATTCAATGCAAAATTAACTGACTTGCCTATTCAGAAAGTGAAGAGGCAAAATTCCTATTAGAGCAATATTTACCTGTCTTTGCCTCCTGCGTTGCAAGATACTGATGGCCCAGATCATGATGTAGCAAGGCAAAAGAAAGCCAACAGCTCGAAGCAAGAACAGCTGCATTTATTGAGTAGTTAGCATAATTCACAATCACACTAACCATGGTCGAGAGACTTTACCAATATAAAGCAAATAACATAAATATTTCACATCAACTTACAGATAAGAAAGTCGATGCATCTTCGTCTCCATCTCCATCTCCATCATCAGTGATGGACAGTGCATGCCTCAGTAGCAGAAGAGCCATTAACTGCCAATCCAAATGCCAATATTTTTTATATCTGATGGAAAGCAGTATCTAGTGCACTATCATTCAAAAAAATTTAACATACTCAGAAAAGCAAGAAATAAGCTTCTTGCTGGTCTTTTGTACACTAGTTGTCTTCTTTCCACAAGTGGAAGCTATTCTTACTGAAGTGTTTTTTCTCTTGAAGCACTCTTTGAAGTGTCATTTTTTGCATGTTCTTTACCCTGGAAGTTTCTAGGCCAGCCACACATTATTCAGGTTTATAGTAAGAGCCGCTGTTATGACACAAGCTCCTGACCTCCCTTTTGGATGGTTATTCTCACCACTTCCTATTAAAACTTGTATATTGCAGACAACTTTCATATTTGGCATTAAGCAACTTCTCCAATGGATACTCACAATCAACATAACTCCAAAGTTCAAAGTACGATCCATGTATAATGCATGAAGAAAATGCAGTACTGACAGATCTAAAGCTCAACCTTCAGATTACATACAGATCTCCGAATATATTGTCCATGGGTTTAGCCACACAATTCTATCTCAACTGGTTCAAATTCTAATGTAGGCAAGCACTCAGTCGAATAGAGAGGTAGTGAAGATTCAAATCTATGGCTCGCCTTTGAGTGTTCTTAACTTCGACAAAGTCTCTTATAGATCCCCCCTTATGATACAACAAGAAGCTACATCCTAATATCACTATTTCATGACATATATTACAGGTGCTACCACCTCATTCTTTTCTTCTTAGAATAGTGGAATAGTTTTTAAATACATTACTTTTTCAAATCTCATTACCATGTCATTGCTCAAGTTTGATGTCCCTCATGTTTCATAGAGCTTTGTCAAGGTTTCAACTAGCTCCATTTGATCCCTGATAATCATTCTTTTAGTTTCTCCCTGCTGATTTTCTTATTTCCCTAAAGATGATGATCACCACAAATATTCCACCATTATCATCCTCTCTCTCTCTCTCTCTTTATATATAGACACACACACACACACCCCTCTTACAGATTATGCAAAAGTAGATTCATTGTGCTATCCTCAACCATCTCTCCATCATTGCTCTGCTGCAAGGTAACAATTTCTATCATCTCCACAACTAGTCAATTTCTTTAGATCCCAAAAACGGGATTCAAAATTAACTTGAAAGTGATGGCATGGAAATGGGGAAAGCCTTGAACCAACACTCTCATGGCAGAAACGTCAGTTGTGCCTAGGATTTTTATATTTTTATATTTTTATATCTGAATTCAATTTCCCAGGGGAAGGATAAAAACATATCTTTGACATTGTACCAGATGCAACCTAGAAGAGCATTTCATCTAACATCATTTTCTTCTCGAAACTCTCACTCAAAGAAACAGTAATGACTAGCAAATGACGAATTGCAATAATGAATTTGCAGTAGTAAAGGCTTACAATTAGAGCAGCTGAACGGCAAAAGGCAGCGCCACTGCTGTTAGTACCATTATAATCATCATAGTCAGCTTCAAAAAACTGACGTTCAGCCTCAGCAATTGCCAGAAGACGAGGATCATGCATGTCCAGTGGTGTGCCAGAAATTTGCCATACTCCCCTGGAAACAGATATAAAAAACCAAATCATAATCAGATCCATAGTGATGGTCACAGGTATTTCCACGTCAAAATGAAAACGAAAGATGAACAAGGTTTGATCTTTTAAAATTGTCATTGAAACTGTTCTATTTCTTATTCTAAAGCAAGAAAAGTTGCTAGAATTAAAAAATTAACAGACATGATTTTGACTCGTGAAAACAAAAATTTACCCAATATCAATGGTAGTCTCATCGGATGGAGGACGTGGAACAGCAGTATAACCAGGCTGATATGGCTGCACAACAAAGTAAAGAATGTGGGATCGTACTGATAGACAATAACATCAGCAGCATAAATAAATCAATGCACTTCACTAATATCCGATAACACTATCATATGATATGCTTCAAGTATGGAAGTATTTTGTGACCTGGAAAAGATTCTGACTACTCTCTACCTGATTATAAAAGAGAAATTACAATATATGTCTCTATTTGCCTATAATGGACTTATATCCCCATTCCTTAGGTGTACCCATAATCTCCCTATGATTCACATGTATGCCCAATAACTTGAGATTCAAATGATCAAAAGTAGAGGGTGATTTTAGTACTAGAAGTACCGGTATCTTCAGGTTGCCATGATTGATAAACTTATCAAGAAAACACCACTTCTAATGACAACTGTTTGCTGAAAATTGTAATGGGATCAACCAGTTTTCAGGACTAGAAAATTTATAAATAAAAACATTTCCAAATGATCCATGTTTCCTTAAGTTGTACTTGAATACATCGAAGTGTCTTATTGAGAAAAAATTTCATATTTGGAAAGTATCATCATTGCCATAAGAGGTTAAAGTTAAAACATGCTGACAGAATTATCTTATTTGACCCTTGCTGACATCAATAAAAGTTTAAGAAATTGACAAAGGTATAAGGAGCAATCACATACCTGATGACAAATCTCACAAGTAATGTCTCCCTTCTCATTGCACCAGTACTGAACACATTTTCTGTGAGCATACTGCAAAGGAATAGGTCTCAGTAAAATAGAAAACCAGGCCATTTGAACAAATGAATGCCCTGAGCAAAGTGGAGGGTTGGGGTGGGGAGGGAGGAAAAAGGTTAGCCATAAGTAAGACAGGCCAAAAGGATAACTTAAAAATCACATGCTGTTACACAAGTAAGATTCTGAGTTAAAGAGAGGAGGCAATGGGTGGGGAGGGAAAAGCTTTTACACACACCACAGTCCAAAAGGAAGAACTTGATGATCATCAAAAGATAAAGCCCATTAAATAATGGGAAATTCAAGGAATTCTTGTTAAACGTCCGGCATCAAATATTTGAACTTCTATACCCAACTATAGATAATATAATTGTTTTGTAAACATTTGCTTGCACACTTCCAATTTGCATAATTTATACAGCACCAAACATATCTATAGTCTCACACTCTTCCAAATACATGTAATGCTTTTGTTTTACCATTTTAAAGATCAAACCTTTTTTCCATAACACCTAATAAAATTTCATTTTTGGAGAACATGAAAAAACAAGCTTATACATAACAAATTAAACCTCAGTATAAGATAGACAGCACAGATAAATATCAACCAACCCAGACCAAAAGAATGACGGAACAATATAAGCATTCACCTTAAGACTCCCACTGCAAGCACAAGGACTCTCCAAATTGTTGAGAGAATCCTCCTCCTGGCAAATGCGGCACTCACCTATCCCTATCAGCGGTGCCTGCTCATCTGCCTCCTCGTTGTCCACTACCACCACCACCTTATCATCTTCTGCTGCCCTTGATGAAGAGGACCCCACCATTTCAGGCTTCTTTCCATTTGGCCCACATCCCACAGCCTGAGAAACCGGTTGGCTAGGCTCAACCGCCTCAGACTTTGGCAGCTGGTTCACATTCACCACCAAATGCTCACCCATTTACACCTTGTTTACACCACCGCCTCAAGCAACAATAATAAACACAAGAATTCCTGAACGAAACACATCAACATAAATCCCTCAAAATTACAATCTAATAAATGCCCTTTTCTATTTTATTCACAAAAAGTTAAGATCTTTTGACCTCGGAATCACAATCTAAGAAATGACCATTTCTTCTTTATTTACAAAGTTATGATTTTAACCTGTACATTAACAGAAACCACCTGAAAGAAAAATCTTGGAACCAAAATAAAAAACCCATCTCAAGAAAGGCATAGAAACCTGATTTTCCTAACCTAATATTCCAAAATATCACACCTTTCAAAAAAATATATAAACTCTAATCCCTAACAAAATAAATTGAGGAATGAGGGCATCCCAAAAAAAAACATAAAAATATGAAAGAATTCCACTGATCACGCTCGGATATGCAGCGGGATCAGAGAATTTCTTTGGCTTAGGAAGCCAAAGCCAAAGGTCAATATCAAATCAAGAAGAAATGAATTCGAAATGAACAACAAGAAAGAGAATAATACTAGAAACATGAAGAGATAATAGGAAAAAGAAAAGGAAAAAGAGTACCTGAAGGAGGAACAAAGAAATGGAAACGAGATTGAAAAAGAAATCGCGAATTTGTAGCCCAACCAAGAAAAACCTCAAGGTCAATAAATATGTGTAATGGATTGTTAAGACTGTTGACGCGTTTTAGCTTGGCTTTTGGGGGACTTTTTGGCTAATATCGACTTGGCTCCCAAAATTTACTCTTGCTGAGGAGGAGGCTTCCTCTCTTTTTCATAATTTTTTTTTTTTAAAAAAAAACAAATTCTCTTTCTTTTAAAATTAAATAAAAGTAAATAATCCTGTTTCCTCTTGACATGAATAGAGATATAGGGGTGTGTATGTATAGGCAGAGTTAATTAATAAAAAATGCATTGGGTTTGGGGGAGGCTGGTTGTTTTTTAATGAGGTTTGGTAAGAGGTGATGTATTTTTCCGAGTGTCCAACGGTTTGGAATTTAATGGGAAATGGACAAAGTTGTCAATTCCAATATTTTTGCGTGTGTATGTTATTCAACGGTATAATCCGACTTATTATTTGTTGAATTTATTAATTTTGGGCCATCCATCCTTTTTTTTAACGATTGTGAGATTGGTAAATTGTAATATTGTTGTCCAAGAAAAGGGGGAGAAAGGGCTGAGAAGGTCTTAGCCTAACCTTTAAATTGAGGTTTTAAAATTTTGTAAATATGAAATTTTGAGTTTAAATTTCACTAAATCGTGTGATATGTATCTAATTTATGTGAATCTTTTATTTTATTGTTATTATTGATGAATCTGTTGAATTAACTATTATTAATTGATATCTTGATGATGTAATGATATAAACTCTTGAAAGAAAACGAACAGAAAGTGAATAATTGCGATTTATTGTGCTCTTATCCGTAGTTGGATTTATAGTTTACAGTCAGAGATATATTTGGCAAAAATCAAACGTTCCAGAATCTACTAGTAAAAATAAAATAATGTAATTTCTTGATTATACACAATGCGACAGAATATTGGTGCAATTTGTTGATTATTGACAATGTGTTACATTCTGGCTCTGCCTTTTCTTCTTACATCATTAGGTTTAGGATTAATGAAATGGAAGACTTTGACGTTGACCCATAGATTAGGAATGGGATTGGGGTGGGTGGGGGTTTCCAATCACTAAAATACTTGTCAACAAGTTTAAGTACAGTATGTTTTACAGATTCAGATTTCAAGAAAGAAAGAATGGGTAAAAGATTCAGAGTAACTACAACAGTTTGTCATTCTAAATAGTGGGAAAGCAATTTAAGCTTCTTGTTGGGCTCAAGAAAAAGATCAGCAAAACAAGAAATTTCAACAGAAAAGTTAAATGAATTGCAATTTGACATAAAAATTATACATTAATGAACAAACAATGTATTCACCTTCAGAGTTTGTCAGTAAAAACAAACCAAGAAGGGAACAAATTGACAGTTAAAATGATCTAAACACTATTCAGGGAACCAGTCACAACTCACAGAAAGCTCCCTTCTATAATCTCTGGATTCTCTTGTAAACAAAATCCTAATACTGTCTATCGTATGCACAACAAGAACTGTACCAGCCATTACATAATTGAGCTTCTGAGTAATATTCAGACCAACATGTCCATTACTCGGCTGCATGGTCCACCCAACCCCAGCACCAGATCCCCATCTCTTCATCTTGAACAAGGCATTGTGTCAAGAGGCTCACATGGGAACCAAAATTGAGGAAGTGCAGCAACTTTTTGCAAGTGTTTCAGAAACTCAGCAGTTTCCTTGTCTTGGTAAATTCAGGATGCATATTTGAACTCCCTATAAACTACGAGTATCTACTGATGCGTGTAACTATGTACTTTCCTTTCTCTAGATCATAAATAGTCTTCAGCTGAGGTTTTCTCCATTTTGACACAAACCATGATAGAAGTATCAACACGAGGAAAATTCCAAATAGAAGTGGCAATGATGAAGAGTTACCCCCTATTATGGTGGCCATCCAGTCAGAATGCTTTACATCTAACTCAGCTGCACTCTGCAGGATGAAAGCTCCTAACGCCCAATCAAGTGGGATATTGTGCACTTGATTAGCATATCCAATCCTGCCCAAAGATCATTCAAATGATAAAATGAGTTTTAAAAAATTTGGATGCAGAGATAATAACACTCGTATAACTGTCTAGGGATTGCAACGTGAAAGGTTGTCAAACTTGAGACCCGCCTTACCCACTCCTAGGAGGAACTTAGAACCACCCCATCTCCCTTCCAACCTGAGACCCATTTCGTAAATTTTCAAATATATTTTTTTAAAGTATCATTATGACCCTCAAAACTATGACAAAATGATGATTATCAAAAGTATCAATTGTTCAGTAACGTGCATGCTTTGATTTTTGAAAAATTATAGGTTTTGAACATACCTTTTTTTACTTTTGTGTACATTGATATATATAGAGTATTTATTAATTTTTCATTAATATTCTAGTTATGCTTACATTTCATGTGTGTGTGTGTGTGTTTATGTAATATACACATTTTGGCATATGTACAAACATATCACATAAAACACACATATTTCTATTAATATATAGATTATGCGGGGTAGATTTTGGTATAGGGCAAGACCCATAACCCGCCCCAACCCACATGGGTCCAAAATATCAAAAACCGAGATCCTGCTGTAATCCGTTTATGGTGCCAAACCCACCCTGCATGGGGCTAAGTCTGGGACAGATTGCAGGTTAGACCCGCACTATCTCTATTAACCTATCCTTCAATATCTTGCCCATTTTCATATTCCTTTTCTATGCATTAGTATGGGAGAGGCACCATGTTTGAAGTAAAGTTGGGGCTTAGAAGAATATGCACCCTGATAATCACAGAATTTGATACCAAGGCACAGTTCCCAATATACTATTCTAAGTCTTAAGAACAAAAACCCATTGAAAGAAATTGTTTTTTGTTCGGTTTATTAAGTAATACCTCTGATCATTCAAAGCAATTCCAAGACTATCATGAAGCAGGGCCACAATATATGCTGAAGAGAAGCAGTAGCGAAGAAGGTCCTCTTCCTCAAGAGAGTTGTATTTCTGTGTCAACTTTGACCAATCCTCACCACAAAATTGTTGCCCAGCAACCACCAGATCAGCAAGAAAAGCTCTTTGGTCCAACCGAAAGAACTATTTGATGGAAGAGAAAACGAAAAGTTCAGAAGAAATTCTCCAAGCCAACAGATAAGAATAGAAAAAACCAAGGACAGGCAAAACTATATTCAATTTGAAGATCGAAGGTAGAATGACACCTTAGAAGTGTGACAGAAATTTTCTGTTGCCAGAAACTTCCCTTGGAGCTTTGGTATAAATGTTGACCCTATATAGCAGGTCTGATAAGAGCATTTATCTGCATTTCACATAAACAAGGAGTGCTATAAAAAAACGTATAATGGCGAGGAAATGACTTGATTCAAGACTGATATAAAAGGACACAACAATAAAGCATCTGAAGAAATCAAAGAAAATACCTTGGCCTTTCTGCAACAGCTTTAAAGATGCAGATCTGCACTCTGAAAAATTACCACTGGGAAGCAAAGTAGATAGGTACCTATTCTTTTCAATCAAAGATGTAGGAGAGAGTTTCCATGCCTCCTTATCAGGGGCATATCCTCTAGGAGTACAAGGATCCATTGGTTTCCCTCTCTGGAGAGATTCAGTAACTGCATTAACAAACATTTGAATTTATGAACTCCAAAAACTATGACATTCTAGTGCCCAGAGCCCCCAATAGAAATTATATGCAATAAAACCATCAAGTCTAACAGTAATAAATAAGCAGCAACAATTTCCTTGTCCTCATTTATTATGAAAAGTGAAAGGTGTCCACTTGGAAAAACGTTTCTATAAAAGTGTATCCTCCTTTAAGTAACATCCACAGCCAAATATACTTTGCCGAAGGGAATAAAGAATGATGATGGAGGTTGCAAGAAAAAGCAATTGCAATGATATTCAAATAATAAGCGAGTACAGTGTCCCTGCTCCAGTATGTGTAGATGATTCGAAAGCACAGAATCTCACTCTACTTATTTTGCATACAATAAGCAAACTAAGTGATGCCCACATGTTTACAACTGTCACAAATGTTTAGCTAGATTTCATCTAGACCTTATAAAATCCCTTATATACAATAAAGAAAAGGATATATGTTATCAATAATGAAGTTGCAGCATGAATTTAAAGTAACGACCCACTTTGGTCAACGTAATTCACCAAAATGAAAAGGGGGTGGGGGTGCCAGATTACAGAGCTTTATTTGAGAAGCTGTACAAACATAACCAGCAAACGAAAGAACACTTCAGCTTGACGTACCCAATTCTTGGCCTCCTGAAACAAGAGATTCTTTCAACAACTCAAAGGCAACATTCTGCAAAAAATAACACAACTTAAAAAAACCTGGACAAGGTACCAGACCTGATAATTAATATCAAAAATATGTTATAAGCAGCTATCAAGCATTTCCATACACTATATATATACACCAGAATATCAACATGTTTGTATAAGAATAATTACATATACAGTCCCATGTAGTGAAAATTCTAGTCAATGAAACTTATTATAAGAGGCAACAGAAAGGTTTTCGTAGAATCTGCTTTATCAATCTATTGCTTTATCCACATGTATGTATAATATTGGTTAACAATCAAATTGTACGCGAAACAATAACACCCATCAAATTTGCCAAGAAGTAGTAGAGGCCGCACATATTCAGTATAAAATTTGGAGATGTCAAAAAATGGTCTAGGGCTCAGCTACCCATAGAAATGCATAACTTATGCCTAAAAATGTGTCCCTGTTAGAGAAATATACCATATTGACCCATCTCATGAACAGTGAAGGTATACAGTGTTGAACAAGTGCCTATCCCATATTTGAAGGAATCCACTACTACGAGTATCATAAGATATTTAAAACTCCACTGGCCACAGCAAACAAGCTATTACCACTGACACTACGCTAGTGAAATTGCTTAAGAAAGGTTACCTGGCCAAAGTGAAGCAAGCTGTGACTGTATAGATTGTAAGTAAAATTCCCAAATTTAACTTTTCGAGAGAACTCAGGGGGCATGGGCTCATTTGAGACAAATGTAACCTGCACTTATCAAAAAATCAGATTCACAATGAGAACATACGAAACCAATTTGACAGATAACAACAGGAAAAAAAAGTATAACATATAGCAGGCATCACATCAATGACTTAGGAGTTTACTGGTTCATTTTCAGAAATGTATAAAATAACCCAAGAAGCATATAGGCATTATTCATAACTTTTTCCAACAGACTAAATAAACAATCACTGGGAAAACCAGATTTGAACCTGAGCTGAAGCACCCCCAAGTTCAATAATCCCAGTTGTTTGTGCTGGTTCGGCTCCAAGAGTTCCAAGAGCATAGTTAGCCACAACCCAAGCATACAAACCCTCATCAGAACCTAAAAAAATTGAAGAGTTAGTATTTGAATCATCAAACGAGTGTGAACTTGAACTGTTATACATGCCGATTGATATAAATAATGTAGCCAGGAGGGAACAGAGAATTTCCTCATATCTCTAAAAATGATTTAGCAAAAATAGGCAACTGAACAGTTGAAAATGTATGAAGAAAAAGCATGGACAGAATTACACTTAACTTCTTTGTCAAAGGGGTTGGACACGCAAAAGTCTTACAACAACTTAAAATGCCCAGAGCAAGCAATCAGTATGGTAGAACCAAACAAACATATACAACTTAAAGCTCCACTTCATATACAAAGAATAACAAACAAGGAAACTTTACAGTTAACAAACACTAGGCATATTTTACACATCGCTCACCACATGAAACTCCAATTCTGTATTTAGACTCTTCCAGAAGTACCAAGTGAGTGACATCATGACAGACAGTATTAAAAACTCTAGCTACAACAAAAATTCATTAACGTTCCTGAAAAGCTGCAATGAGTTGCTACTTGCTAATAACTTCTTCTGATTCAATTTGATCAACAAGAAGCACATTGCCCAAGAATCGCATTAGGACAAATCACCAGATCACTAAGTTAACCACAGTACAGAATTAGTAAACAAAGAGACAATAATAATAACATACAACATAACCACATCATATATTCCGTACCTGAAATAATAGTGGCCCAATCATCATGAAATCTAAATCCAGACGCCCTCAAAATCCTCCTGCACGCATTCAAGATCCTCTCTTGATCCTCATTCTTCAACAACCTCATACCAGCGGTCGCCATCAAGCGAATCTCGGCCTCTGCCCAGTACTCCCTCGGCACATTCCTCTTTGCAAACTCCACCAGCTCCGCCACCGCAGCACCCGCCCTCTCCGGATCTTCCGCATGAGCTGACAACCCTGGATTCACCCTCATCGACACCAACCCTTTCTCGGAAAAATCAAGAACCAAATTCCCATTCCTAACCTCGTACTTAAACACATGGATTCTAGTCCCTGTGCTCCCCCCATCAATCACCACCCCGTATTTCCTGTTTTCTTGATTTTTATTACCAAAGAACAGAATGTAGCATAATAACACAAGCGCTGCGCAGATTGAAGTGTATATACAAAATCTTGATCTGGGGTTTGAGTGTTTGCCATTGGGGGGTCGAAATCCGGGTCGGGTCGATCGAGATTGAAGCTTAATCGGATCCATATCTTTGTTCTCTTCCAAACTAGGGTTTACTGCGCGGGCATTCGATCGGCGCATCAAAAATAGAAACTTTGTGAACCATAGGACTATATTAATGGATCAACAACGAGAACACGCCTATGGATTCACAAGTTCTTCGAATTAGGTTTTTTTTTGTTTTTTTCTTTTTGGGAGGTTGCGATTGAGAGGGCTCTTTTATAAATTCAGCCCTCTCTGATTTGCGTTTCTTTGCAATGTTTGGGGAAAACGATGATAATGGAATTGTGGGATTTCATTAAATACTTCACACGCTTAAACTTCTTAAAACTATCAGGTTCATAAGACGAAACTACCCTCCAAAATTAATATGAATTTTTTTCATATGAATTTTTTCTCGGGTGTTGACATCTACAGGCCTTCTCGGCAACGGGACACAATATTTTTTCTTATTTTTTAATAATATACATTTCATTAGTCAACTTGGAACAATGAGACAATGTTTATTTAGAAAATTTAAAAAGATTTTACTTTTTTGGGTAGGCTAATAGCTGGACAATGTCGATAGCAATTTTTTGATTACTCACTTGTTTCTATCACTCTTAAATTTATGAGATTATTGGTGGTTTTGTATTGATAAATACCACGCCAACTTCTTATCTCGTGTCTTTATTTTTCTAAACAAAACTTAAAAAGTTGTTTTGGAAATTGAAAATCAATTTTTAAAGTTATTTTTTTTTAGCTTCAAGACTAAAGAAAATTTTAAGGTTTAAGAAGTCTTTCATTGAGTCAAACATGTCATCTCATGTGAGGTTAGAAAAGCAAAATTCTCACCATTGTCTTTAGTCTCCTTCAATTTCTAGTTACGAAATTCCTGGTGTTGAGTCACATGTCAAGTGTCCACCTCAAGAAATTGTTCATGTTGGTGGTGTGTTGTCTATTGTACCTCAAATCTATCTATTTGAGCTTAATTTTTTTATTGATATTCCTCTTATCATTACTACATCTCCTAACTGTCTAATCCGTTGGGACATTGTTCGTTTTCATTATGTATAACCTACTGCCTATTTACTCAATTTTCCTCAATGTATATTTAGATATCAAAACAATTTCTTATTTGAAGGACATATATATTGACGTGGTTTCACCTCAAAAAAATTTTAAATTTTTGAAAATTTTCTCTTTCTATTTGAGAAATTGATATTTGAAAGGATTCTATTTTGCAATACAAATAAATAGTTTGAGGTTCTTGGAGTTAGTTTAAGGATATCCGTTCGCCACTTAAGTTTATAATAAACCTCAAAATAATAGAAAATGAGGATAGTTATAAATGATTATCTGATGGTACATTCCTATATTGTATAGTGCATATGCTAATATGGCTTCATGAGCCTATAGGCTCTAACAAGCCTTGTAAACTTAATCGGTCTCTATTACATTATATTAAATCATTAACCCCCACTCTCAAGCAAGCCTCTTGGTGGGAATTAGCTGAAAGTAGATCCCTTTGTTGCTTGGGCTAGGCCACCTTTTGTGAATATCATAAGGAGAGCAGGAGTAAGGGCTTCAAGAGATTTCATCTTTGGTAGAGTATTTATTTAAGAGACATGTGCTCTCAAAGTAACTTATTTTCTCTTCTTCTTTGATTGTATGTATTTTCTCTAAGAGTGCATGTTTTTCCTCCTAAAGCGTGTGTTTTTCTCATCTTCTTAGATTTTTCCTTAGGGTTTGTGTAAAGGAATTATGTAAGGACATGGCTACAAATGATAGCTTGAGCATTGATGGTAGTATGAATGTGATGCGTGATGCAAACGATGTGGTGAGGAGTGGTCGGCCCTCCGTTGCTTGGTCAAATCTCTATGTCTGCTCAATCGTACGTTGAGGCAAAGATGGCTTGACTTGGTTAGGTCATGTGACGGCAGGTCAAGCTAGCAGCTTGACTTGTGCCCTCGTCTTCAAGTCGTGGCGACATCACCTCTTGTGGGGCGACATCATCGTGGCAAATCGAGGGGGTCCTCCAATTTAGGCTTAAGTCAAGCTATTCATTTTTCCAGTCTAAGTTTGTGTCCTCCGATCCGTTCTATTGATTTTTTGAATCCTAGGGTGATTTCTCATCGTCATGACAATTTACCTAAGTGCCCCAATGAGACAGTTGGGGGTGAAGAGACTTTGGAGTCAAAGGGGAATAGCGTAGATTCTTTTTCTCTGTTATGAGATGAGGTGTTGGGAGTTGATGATGCTCTTCAAGAGAGCTTGTCTAGACGAGTCTGCAGTTGAGCTGTAGATGTTGGTCACTGCAATACCTCATTAACTCATGAGGACTTGATTTTGTGTTGAAAAAGAATTAATTAGTCTTTCTCCTACAAGTTTGTCCTGATGTTTTGTGTTCCTCTTTGATCTTGATGTCATCTACAGAAATTGTTATCAGCAGTTGCTGGGTCGTTGGTATTTCCTTTTATTGCTCTTTTTATCCTTGGTAAGATTACAACAGAATGAATCACAATTTTGTATATGGCTTGGGTAACCTGCATATGAAGTTGGCACTAGAGTTGCCCCCTGCTATATGCAGTTTAATAATCACACTATATTTTCACTATTTGTCGTTCTTTGTAAATTTTTCTAGTTGATTCACTATTTCTCACACCACTACTTGTAGGATGAGGAAGTTAAGACTTCAATTACTTTAACAAGCTTTCAAGCTTTTGTTTGGACTAAGAAGAATACCCCATGAGGCATATTTTTATTTTTATCTTCGAGGAGATGTAAATTCTTAAGAGGGTGTCATGTTTTTAGATTCTTTGGTCCCACATTTAGATGAGAGGGTTGAGGCCATGACTGTGGATGTGCCAACACCCAAAGGAGTTGATGAGAAGCTTGTTCTTGGAGTGGAGCGCCCTAGGTTTCGAAAGCTTAGTTGGCTAGGTTTCTTTGTGCCAGGACTTAGGCATATTATAGACATTTCCTATTTTTTTCTAAATTTTACAGACTTATATGATTTTGATTGTAGCTATATGTTCGCTGTTGTTTTGTAGGCAACTATTTATTTTTTACAAAAGATTTTACTTGCCTATGCTATTATTTTTCACTAGGCTATTAGTTGTATTGCCATTATATGACTTGCGATTTTGTGATATTCGTATTCTTCTCTTCACTGGGGGATCATTAGTTCTTCAAGAATTGCACTTTACAACTTCTTACAAAATGTAATTTTTTTTTATTTTGTCGCCACGAACCTCTTTTGACTTCTTATAGGCATATTTTTTCAACGAGTCACTTCAAATTTTTTACATGTGACCATTGTAATGCTTTTCCAGAGTCTAATAGACTTCTAACATGTGGCACTTGTGATAATCCACATGAGTCTAAGAGTCTTATAAGTAGGTATTGCGACGCTCTACTGTGAACCCTTGGGCTTTTTATAGACATGTTTTGTTATGGTTTCTTGGAGTATGGAGGTAACAAGTTTGTGAGAATGTGTTAAGAATTTGTATGAGATATAGTTTTATTATAGGCTTAAAGAGAGCTTGATAAAGTAAAGTAGAAGTAACCTCAATGTAAAGAAAATAATTATCCCTTTGGGGGTAAACAAAAGCAATTAAGTCATACCTCTCTCCTTACTTGTGGTGCTACCGTGTTAAAGATGGGTGTTGAGCTTTGATTTATAGGAGCATGCTCTGAAAGGAAGCTTTTATCTTCCATGTTGGAGGTGTGTGGCTGTGCTCCGAGGGAAAGTGTTGGTCGTTGCATTAGAGGAGTGCACTCCATAGGGAGGTGCTTATTATCGTACTTGTAGAGTATGCTCCAAGGGCAAGCGTTTGCCGTCATACTGGAAAAGTGCGATCCAGGGAAAGATGCTTAGTGTACCATTTTCTTCTGCGCTCAGATCCTTTTTTTAAAGGACTCGTCTTATTTTTGATTTATTTTTTCAAGGGTTTTTAGCAGCTACAGTTTGCTTTAGGTGCATGAACTAATATGACTTCATTAGTCTATGGGCTCATAACTTTCTAAATAAGAGAAAATAATATTATCAATAATGAACTAATTATTTAACTTATATATACATATTTTAATTTTTAAAAAATTAAAAATTTCAAATATACTAACTATTTATTAATTTTATATTACTATTCTAACTTATACGATTATTATATTTATATTTTATATATGAGTATATATAAGATATATATAGTTTATCATATAAACATATACAAATATACATCACATAAATACATATATAATAATTAAAAAAATATACGCAACATCTTAAGAAATCAAGTCCGGGTCAGATCCAGGGATCCAAGTCTTAAACCTAAAACTTGAGACCCGGTTTGAGACTTATTTTTGGTTTCAAAACCCGTCCCAAGTGAAGAAGTTTGGGACAATCCGAACCCATTGTCATCTCTAATAAAATTAAAAAATACAAAAAGTTATATCATTTTTCTACATTGTCTTTTTCAACTATTTGTGTCAATCCAGTCAACAATAAAAAAGAATATACAATGAATTTATTTATCGGTCTTTTTTTAATAAAAAATTATTTATATCAGTGTAGGATTTTATCTATATTTGTCTATATATATATATGTGTGTGTGTGTGTGTGTGTGTGTGTGTTAACATCGACTAAAATTATAAAAGTCCATGTTTGTAGAATCTATCAAATAATAATTTGGCCGTTAAATTTTTCTACTAAAAGATAATTTAGTTATCAAAAATAATTTTATTTTATTCATATTATTCACTTCTAATTGTCAATCATGGGATTGAAATCAACTTAAGAATGACGATTTTACTCATTCTTCATTTCTTATGCATACCAAGCGTAGAAAATATTATATTCATATCATTCATTTTCTATATCATTCATTTCCTAAATTCATTCAATTCCTGTCTATATTTTATTCCTAAATTCATTCCAATTGCTCCCTTAGGTTAAAAATGTAAACTACCTGTGTTAAAATGTAAAATTTTGTTTTCGGTAGATTTATTATTAGGTTTGCTAGACATGCATAATTTATTATAAGAGTGCACACTAAGCAAGTACAAATAATTTTTATTAGGACTCCAATTATTTTTTATTTTAGGTTAGATCCCAAAATAATTCCATGTATTAATATGGTGAGATTCATGTGAGTTCATCATATGAAAGTTGTTGTAATAGGGGGTTGAACATCCCATATCGATATTAGAATGAGGAGATGATGTGCTTATAAGTTTGATCTAAATCTCACTTTATCAAACGTATTTTAAATCCATGCACTGTAAGATCACGTTAAGTCGTGGCCGGCAGAGCAGACAGTATCTGACAGTGCACTGTCGATGCAGACCGTATCAGTGGCGCCGTCTGTGGAAAACTCATACCGACGCCCCCTTGAACACACCATGTCTCCCCATACCAATTGGGTATGTTGTGGTTGGAGTTGAACATCCCACATCGATGTTGGAATGATGAGATAGTGTGCTTATAAGTTTGAGCTAAGGTTTATCTTGTCTGACGCATTTTAAAGTCGTGCGTTGTAAGATCATAATAAGTCGTGGCTAATAGAATGAATAGTATCTAACAGGATATTGTCGATTTAGACCGCATCAATAATAGTTATGAATATCTTAAATTTAAAATCCAAAACTTTTTTAAAATTTACAAGTTTTTATAGAATTGGAAAGTAATCCGTAATACTTCGGAAATCAAAGCTCTCTTTGCATTCTAAGGGCATTGGATTGTGCAAGTTAACTGCAACTATGCCCACCACCAAAACCACATATATATTCATTATCCATCAAACTTACAAGCATAAAGTAAATAAAAACCATCTGAAATTGTAAATAGTTGATTTTCAGTCGGCAAATACTATTCATATAGGGTCAATTGCAAATTTACCCCAACTGAAGAGAATTTGGGCCATAAAGTTTTAAATTATGTAGGGCTTGACATTATGGACCATTAATCGATTGATGCGTTTGGGTTTAAAAAAAAAAAAAAAAAAAGATATTTGAAATTATCAAGTGCTAGATTAATTGGTTCTGACTTATTTACTTTTCCACAAAAAAGTAATAAATATGAATCTGTTTGTAATATAAGCGAGTCAGCTATTTTTGTAATGGAGGACTTGTATCTGGTGTTTTGGTATCATTAGGATGATATATATTATACACAAATAATTCTCATGTTTAACATGCCCCATGGCCAAGTACAATATTGCTCTTTCTTATTGTTTCACAATTGGAGCTCACGACAATCACAACTTGCATTTTGTGGGATTCATGGGTCTTGCAAATTAATGACTGCAACGAGATATTAAAAAAAAAAATCAATAAAAAAGATCTCTAATAGGATGAGTACTTATGTACCCTATAAATGCTTGTAAGGATATAATAGTCACTTAATATATATAAATTTAAACTATCATTAGAGAATAACTACTTAAATGCGCACACTCTATCTCACAATAGTATAACTCTAATGAACCTTTATAAATACTTCTTCTCTCTCATTCTTGGTAAGTAAACATTCATTTTAAGCATTGGAGATTTGTTTCCTTTGAACATTTTCTTCTTCAAAGTTTGATTTGACGGTTGGAAGACTTTCATTGGGGCTCATTGGATGTTTCAAACAATTTATTTTTTGTCTTAATAAATTGCATTTTATCTGCACTTTATGATATCCAAGAAATTAATGATTGGTACATCAAGTAGTAATTTTAGGAGTATTTTCAATATAACTAAATTTCATAAAAAGAGAATAAATATATTTATCGATAAAAAAAAATAAAAAAGGAATTTGGAATTGCCTTTTGATGATTTGACCTTCCATTTCTTATTTGAGGAAATAAAGAGAAAATGCTTTAATTTGAAATGGTCATGACACCAATCAAGAACCACGAAAATAAAAAGGAAAGGTTGAAATGTGGCCCAACATAGAAAAGTAGATAAAACGACCGAAATTTATGCCTTATGCTGTTATGCACAGATACCCCCCACTCCAAAAAAAAATAAAATAAAATAAAATAAAATTCAATGACTTTTCCCACTCTATCATTCAGCCAATATGGTACTAGTATAGATTTGTGGAATTCCAAAACCTGTCCCCGTATTATTTAAAACGACTCGTTAAGTTTGAGTTAAACATTCATTTTATAAATTTAAGAATATTAAAAAATATATTTTAAAATTAATATTACTAAAATTTTATAAAAAAATATATTATTTAAAAAAATAAAATTATATAATTAAAAAATAAATAGCATAAGACGTGTTTAAAATAAAAAATTAAAATCTATTTTTAACTCATTTATAATTTTAAAAACTCATTCCAAAAAAGTACCCGACGGGTACGACCCTCTCCGTTGCTATCCTAGCTTCAAGGCCAATGATCTTATATGAACAATATTCATTGAATATAATGTTTAGGAACTTGACAAAGATTAAATTTAACATGCTCCATAAATTGCAAGAAAATCGGCCAGCCTCGTTTGGCAATAAAACTTCGTGTTTCCCATTACGCATATGATTAAAAGGAGATTATGAATTAGACTTATTGAATTGTTTCCTCTATATTAAAAAATATGTATATAATAAATAAAAATGAATGCCTTTCATTGGGTAAAGAGCATGTGTCAAATGTGTGCATATGAACCTAATGTAGACTAAGTGCATTCATATTTCGCCACCCCAAAAAGCTTCTTTAACAATGGAAACAACGCATGTTTAATTGTCACAAATTAAAGACCAATGATGGTAATTACTTAATTTGGAAGCTACAATAGTTGCAATAAATTTTTCTTTCTTTCCTTTTTTTTTTTTTTTGTGGTAGGAATGTGAAGCTACAAAAGATTGACCTCATTCAATAATTGAAAAATAATACTAACTATTTGGAAGTTCTAAAACATATTATCCAACACTAACATGATAGCCATGTAACTGTCTCAATCTTCCACAATTTAAGCATCACTTTGCTAAAGCATAGCCTCCCATATGTTACTATTGGAATGTGTATATTTTTCTTTTTTTCATCTTTTATAGACACGGACGTAGTTCTTATCATGTTTTTTGAAAAAAGATTTTGATATAACTCGTAAAGTTAAATTCTCTCAAAATTATTAAATTCTTTTTGTTCTTGTATTGAATATTAATTTACTTGAAACTTTTCAAGGCCAATGCCAACTAAAAAGCCCGACATTGAAAATTTTTCTTTTTAGTTTTTTTCTTTAACATGATATAGTTAATTATTAGTTACATGCATTGAAGAGAATCCTTTTTGGATATTCATGGAATTGTGCATTTTCACTCTTTTTTAAGATGGCTAAAAAAGGTAAATAAAGTAAATGCCCCAAATTTGATAGTGATTTTCTGCAAGACTGAATGGCATATAGTTTTCCAACATGTTAAGTGTTCGGAAAGTAAATCAAAATAAATAACACGAATACAGCGGAAACATGAAAAAAAAAATATTTTCTATCGTATTAAAAATGGGATCAAACCAAGAATTTTAAAAAATAATATAAAAGAGTAAAAATGTGACGTAAGAATTTTTACTTGAAAAACTCAAATCGAAAAAAAATCATGGGACCATAGTCCAAAAAAAAAACTTCTACTATATATATAATAGGCTTACAACAATTTTCCCTAAAGTAGGGGAAACACAAATAATCTCAAGAGAATATCTTTTAGATCACAAATATATCAAGTTTCTTAACTTGAAATACAAAAAAAAAAAAAAAAATTATTTTAAAAGATAATAAAAAATTCCTAAAAATTTTCTCCATATTTATTCTCTCGAAACTCTTTATTTTTCTCTCAATCAACTATCTTATTTTTATTCTTCTTTTTTATTGTGTGTCATTTCTCTAACCAAATATATTTATTTATAGACAAGTTTAGAAATCTTGCAAAAAAGAAAAACAATAATTCGATGAATTTATCAAGGTTAGACCATAAATTATTTTGTTAGGTTAGGCAACTTAATCTTAATAAAATTGCCACCCATATGGGTGGACTTTGTCCAACATTAAGTGTTCTTTTTAATACTATTTTAGACTGTAATAATAAAGGTATTGCCACTTTCCTGGCTAACTATTGGTTATCTCTGAGTTATTACTGAGATATCATGACCACACATGCATAGACAGAGACTCCACATGTAAGTGTCACGATAATGTTCGAAGATTTCATTTTCAAATTTAATTTTTTTTTTAATTTATTTTTTCAAAATACATTTAAAATATATTATATTTTTTAATATATTTTTTTAAAGTATCCAAATAAATTCAAACATTCCCGATGATTTTCTGGGATCCATGAAACTCGAATGCTTGCTCTTTTGTTCTAATGCGACGTTACTACACTGGAAAATTTAAGGCTTGATAGGTTATGTTTTTTCAAAATGAAAATCGTGTTTGAGATTGAAATTACGATTTTGAAAGAATATGTTTTTAATATTTGAAAACACTTATCAATTGTTGTAATAAATATATAATCATATATTATATTATATTTTCATTAATTATAATAAAATAATATTGACAATATATCTACAATAACCACGACAAACAATATTGACAAGACATCTAACACCAAAATAAATTTTAATTATTTTTACCAAATGTAATTAGATTATGATATTATTTTAAAAATATTATTTTATTTAAAATAATGATATGACATCAAATAATTTAATATAAAAACATACAAAAATTTTAAATTTTCGATTATTATCTGCCATTGGGTTTTCATGCTCACGCTTCACAAGGTGCAAATGTGTTATTCATTTTATTCTCGTGAACCCAATTAATATAACACTAAGACGGCTCAATTTATATGACTCAGTTCAACTGAAGATAATAAAATCTAAATTTCTTCATTAATTTCTTGAAACGTAAATTAAAGGAATTAGGAAATAATTAGTACGCCTTTTTGTGTGGCTGAGTGGATAGTGCAAATAATGGGTTTGGTAGACCATAAAATCGGTCATTAAAATTATTGTCCACAGCCACTAAAACAAACAACAGCCCAAAAAAAAAAAACAGGTTTGCTTATTGAAAAGAATTGAGAGCGATATTATATATCATCCGATAATTTTTACCTTTTCTTCACCTCATTTAATTTTGATATAAATAAATATAATGAATCAATGTTTCCCAAAACAAAAAAGAGATGAAAAAGATGACTAAGGATTAGCTGGTGACATATAGTATTTTTCATGGGGAGTTTATATTTTTTCTCATCATCTAAGATTTGCTACAATTATACTTTAATCACGCTCTTATTATGCCGCAGGTCGGCGGATTCACGATCTTGCAGTCCATATCTAGATAATGGGACTAAGTTAACTAATGTAGCCCTTTCTCTTAGTCAGGGAAAATCCTAGTTTAGAGCCGAGCGAGAAATGTCTCTTATTTCGTTTCGTTTTTTTTTTTTGTTCAAATCTATATTGATAATCTACTCATCGTCACAATTCTTTACTTTGAACCAGTTATATTGGGAAAACAGGAAAAGTAGAAATATGAGAGGGGAACACCAACATTATAAATATATCATCTTTTCTCACTTTATATGTGCACCATTGTGGGAAGTCCATTAGAAGAAAAAAAATAAAAAAATGGACTTTCACAACATTGAGAAATTGGAGTCACAAAACCAGCCCCAAGTCCAACAACCACTGCCACAAAACAAAGGCACTACGTTCATCAGAACTTGCTTCAATGGCCTCAATGCTCTAACAGGTCCTTACAAAATTCAGTCATATTTCCAAATTTTATTTTTCATTCAGTTGTTTTATTGGTGTTTTTTTGTTTTTTTGGCAATTCTATTAATGCAATTGTTCTTTTTATAGGCATAGGAATATTATCAATTCCTTATGCACTATCAGAGGGGGGCTGGATATCCTTGATAGCCCTTTTTGGGATAGCCCTTATCTGTTTCTACACAGGTTTACTTCTGAAAAGGTGTATGGATGCAAACCCTCTTATCAAAAGCTATCCTGATATAGGTGCACAAGCATTTGGGAAAAAGGGAAGAGTCATCATATCCATTTTTATGTATCTTGAACTGTTCTTGCTTGCTGTTGAATTTCTTATATTGGAAGGTGATAACTTGCATAAGCTCTTTCCCAATGTCTACGTCCACATTTTTGGGAAAACGATTGGAGGCAAACAGGCCTTTATTATGCTCACCGCGCTTGTCATGCTGCCTACAACGTGGTTAAGGAGTCTATCTATTTTAGCTTATGTTTCCGCAGGTGGGATTTTGGCTTCTATCATCCTTGTTGTCACTGTGTTTTGGATTGGCGCGTTTGAGGGCGTGGGATTTAGTGAAAAGGGAGTTCTTTGGAGGTATAATGGATTGCCAACGGCTATAAGCTTGTACACGTTCTGTTATTGTGGTCACGCAGTTTTCCCTACTCTATGTACTTCAATGAAAGATAAAAACCAATTCCCTAAGGTACTTTTTTTATGTTTTTGTTGTAATTAATCGCTTCACTTAACAATCAACCTGAACTTGCTTATTTAGAGTTTTTCCTTTTTATCTTGTCGCAGGTTTTACTAGTATGCTTTATTCTGAGCACTATCAGCTATGGATCAATGGCAGTCCTAGGATATCTGATGTATGGAGAACATTTGATGTCTCAAGTGACTTTAAATCTTCCCACCAGAAACATAAGCTCAAAAATTGCAATTTACACAACACTTATTAATCCCATCACCAAATATGCCATAATCGTCTCCCCAATCGCGACAGCTCTTGAAGAAACTTTGATCCTGCAGAATAGCAGATCGACGAGCTTAACCATCAGAACAGTTTTAGTCATCAGCACTGTTATCATGGCACTGATCGTCCCGTTTTTTGGGTATGTTATGGCATTCATTGGGGCATTTCTGAGCATCAGTGCCTCAATCTTGTTTCCATGCCTATGCTACCTTAAGATCAACAAAGCATCTCGAAAGTTTGGGGTGGAGTTGATGTTCATTCTGGTTATTCTTGTCTTGGGATTTTTTGTTGCAGTGACAGGGACTTTTATTTCTGTGAGGGACATTGTAAAACATGTTCATACAGAATGAATGAATGTTGTTCATAAGATTATTAAACTAATTGCAGTGCTGCACTAATAAAGGGCATGCATATGTAGAATCTGACTTTGAATCCATTTTGGTGGGATGATGAACTTTTCAAGACTCTTTTGGAAGATTCCATCCACTTTAATTTGTTGCCCTCACATTTAATGTTGACTTATAATCTTAGTTGCTTCTTGTAAGTTTTAATGATGCTTTGATGGTTAAAATTTCAAAAGTTTTCACCCCACTTCTTCTGATAACTAATATTGTTTATATTAAATTGTGTTGATATAATTGATTGCTCATTGAAAGATGCCTAATCCTTCAAAGTGCAATATTTTTTAAATATAATTGAGTGATTGCTAATTCATTGCAAACTGTTCAAGATTTAGTGAGTATGATGTTGTAAAAAAATCAAAATAAATTAGTAAATACAGCAGTATTAGCTTAGTAGTATTGGGCTGTGGCTATGATTAGGAAATATATTTTAAAGGAAAGCTGGATAATGCCCACATTCCACAACACCCCCCCCCCCCCCCCCAACCCCACCCAATCAAACGACAAATGCCTTAATAAGAGGTGAATGTGTGCGTGTGTGTGTGTATATATATATATATATATGTATGTGTATGTATATGCATGTATATTGATGATTAGTTGGAATGAAAGCTTTTGGGAGCCCAAATTGGAAAATAATGGACACACTATAAAATCTACTCTTTTCACCAAAAAGGTTTTTGGTAAAAGTAGAATAGGACAGAAGTTGGATACAATTGGGAAGGCAAAATTGCAATTTTGATATTTAGGAATTTAGTCCTTTATTTTAGGGATGTTACTAATTTCGGTATAGAAGATTTAAGAAATTTGCAATTTCAATAAATTTGGCCGAAGCAGCCTAATTTGACAGTAAAATTAACGAAATGGCTTTAAAATTAGGGTTTTCTATTATGGGGGGAAATTAGATGAAGTGACAGCTTATGTTGGTATTGGGAGGGAAATCCACAATCATACACTTTACTTCAAAAGAAAGTAAAACCATTCCTTAGCATTTTCTCCCAAATAAACAAAATAGCAAAAAGTTCACATAATAATATTTTTTAATTTTGAAAATACAAAATAATTGAAAATTTTACAAAAATATAAAAAAAAAATTCTTTTTCAAAAAAGAATCTTGTTAAATTTCTTTGGCATATTTTTCATTTTTAATAAAACAAATATACATAAATAGAAAATTATAACACTAAAAAAACTGTGATATAATTTAAAATTTTAAATTACTTATCATAAATTTAAATAAGTGTTTAAATATTAATAAAGTTTCGAATTTTAAATTAGTTTTAGGTTTAGAGAACATATTTTAAACTATAGAAGTTATGTCTTATTGGATTTTTTATGGTATCACATCATTGTTTTTAATATTGATATAATAATAAAAGATATATATATATATATATATATAGTAATAATTGGAGTTTTCAGAGAACAATGCATTTTGAGGAAAAAAAATTAATGTTTAATTTTAGTTTTCCAAAACATTAAACATTGCCAAGATAATATACAAGGGGACAGATTAAAATTGTTATATAAGTAATCTTGCCATGTCTGGGCTCTAAAAACAAAATTTAAATGAATAGAACAGAATGATATACTACTATGTTTTACTTCCTTATATTTAAAGTCTAAATTTATTTAGAAGAATGCAACAGAATTATGCATGCCACTAGCCAACTATTTTTTTTTTTTTTTCTTGTGAATAGCTAAAAATCCTTCAACAGCAACTCATTTATATTTTTGGATGAGATGAGGATGTGACAGATATAAAATGTATGATTGGATGAAGGATTATTTCGTTTAAATAATTTCAGGCTTACTTTATTTGATTATTTGAAAGATATAAAAGCATTTTTTCATATAATATTTTTCTTAATGGATTAAAAAAAAATGAGATTGAAAATAAAATTCCCAAAATACCCTTCAATCACAAATTTCTTCTTTTTCCTTTATCTTTTCTCTTTCATTTTTCATTTTTCTTTTCCTTTTCTCTACCTGTTTTCTTCCATACCTTTTTTCAGGCTCCCCCTTGTCAGTTCTGCTTTCCAGATTCTCTTCTTCTTTCTCATTTTTTCTTCCTTAGCTTCTCCTTTCTCTTCTTTTTTCTCTATTTTTCTCCTCTTTGAATTTCTCTCTCCTGCATCGCCAGCCGTCACCACCACCACAACTTTCCTTTTCTTTCTTTTTTTTTTTTTACCTTTCCTTCTCTTTTCTTTCAACACAGAAGTAAACAATTATGCTATCAAAAATGTTTGTAATATGTACCAATACTTTCATATTAAAAATAAATAAAAAACTATTGAAAAATCTATTGCAAATAAAAGAGAAATACACAAAACTAGTGTTATGAAACCTGTTAATACAAAATGTGTAAAACCTGTGGGTGATGTCTGGAAGGGCTCTTCTTCTTCAGAAATGGTTTGGGGAGTAGTGTTCTTGCAAGATCCCATTCTGACGGCTCCATTGATGATAGTAGATTTCTTTTGAGAAGCATCATGGATTATTACATCCCACCTCAGACAAGGGGTGGCTCATCCAATCTTATCAGCCTTTCATGCCGGGCTGGTTCTTACATCATGGGCTGTTAACAAGGAAAGTAAATGCTGTACTGATCTTACTATATCGAACCCAGTGCAGCAAAAGTGAACAGCCCCTAAAAATATAATGAATCTGTTTATTTTGTTTTTAAATATATTTCAAGATTTAATAATCACATGGCTCAGTTCATTTTAAGATAATAAATCTAAATTTCTTCATTAATCTCTTCAAACGTAAATTAATGGTATTAGGAAAATAATTAGTACGTCTGTTTATGTGTGGCTGGGTGGATAATGCATGCATGGTTATGCAAATAATGGAAGAAGGGCGAACGTTTCTTTTCAAGAACTATTAGAAAAAATTAGTTAAACGGGGTTTGGTCGAACATACAGCAACAAAAAAGAAGGTTGATATATTGAAAAGACTGTTGAGAGTGATACTATATAGCTGATAAGGAATCAATGTTGTTAGTTTAATTGGATAAATATAACTGGTAAGGAATCATTGCAATGAATTAAATTGGATAAATTGTAACGAATCGATGTTTCCTAAATCTAAGAGAGATGGAAAGTATTTTCCATTGCTTCATTGGGGATTAATGTCTATGCATCATAGATTTTGCTATGCTTCTTTTTAACCTACATTGGTAATTTATTCACCTCACAATTCTTTACTTGTGAACCAGATATAGGTATATAGAAAAAACAGAAAAAGTAGAAACGTGAGGGGAAAACACCAACACAATAAAGACATGACCTTTTTTCTCTTTACATGTGCAGCATTTTTGGAAATACATTGAGAAAAAGATGCACTTTCACAACATTGAGACATTGGAGTCCCAAAACCAGCCCCAGGTCCAACCACCACAACCACAAAACAAAGGCACTACATTCGTCAGAACTTGCTTCAATGGCATCAATGCTCTATCAGGTCATTTCAGAACTCAAATCATATTTCCATTTTTTTCATTCAGTTGTTCTAGTGGTGTTTCAATGTTCAATTGGCCTTTCTATTAATGCAATTGTACTTTTTTTAGGAATTGGACTATTATCAATTCCTTATGCACTGTCAGAGGGAGGCTGGATATCCTTAATAGCACTCTTTGGGATAGCCCTTCTCTGTTTTTACACTGGTTTACTTCTGAAAAGGTGTATGGACACAAACCCTCTTATCAAAAGCTATCCTGATATTGGTGCACAAGCATTTGGGGAAAAGGGAAGAGCCATCATATCCATTTTCATGTATCTTGAACTGTTCTTGCTTGCAGTTGAATTTCTTATATTGGAAGGTGATAACTTGCATAAGCTCTTTCCAAATGTCTCCGTCCACATCTTTGGAAAAAGGGTTGGAGGCAAACAGGCCTTTATTCTGCTCACCGCGCTTGTCATACTGCCTACAACATGGTTAAGAAGTCTATCTCTTTTAGCTTATGTTTCCGCAGGTGGGATTTTGGCTTCTATCATCCTTATTGTCACTGTGTTTTGGATTGGCGCGTTTGAGGGCGTGGGATTTCATGAGAAGGGAGTTCTTTGGAGGTATAAAGGAATGCCAACCGCTATCAGCTTATTCGCCTTCTGTTATTGTGCTCACCCAGTTTTCCCCACTCTATGTAATTCAATGAAAGACAAAAGCCGATTCCCTAAGGTAATGGTTTTTTGTTGTAATTAATCGCTTCACTTGACAATCAATTTCTTCCAGAACTTGCTTATATATTTACACACACACACACACACACATTTAATCTTGTTGCAGGTTTTATTAGTATGCTTTGTTTTGAGCACTATTGGCTATGGATCAATTGGAGTCCTAGGATATCTAATGTTTGGAGGAAATGTGATGTCTCCAGTGACTTTAAATCTTCCCACCAAACACATAAGCTCAAAAATTGCAATTTACACCACACTTATCAATCCCATCACCAAATATGCCTTAATCATGTCTCCAATCGTGGCAGCTCTTGAAGAAGCATTGATCCTGCAGAACAGGAGGTCGATCAGCTTAATCATGAGAACAGTTCTTGTCATCATCACTGTTATCATAGCAGTGCTCGTTCCATTTTTTGGGAATGTAATGACATTGATTGGGGCATTTCTGAGCATCAATGCCTCAATCTTGTTTCCATGCCTATGCTACCTCAAGATCAACAAAGCATCTCGAAAGTTTGGGGTGGAGTTGGTGTTCATTCTGGTTATTCTTGTCTTGGGATTCTTTATTGCGGTGACGGGGACTTTTATTTCTGTGAGAGACATTGTGAAACATGTTCACACATAATGAAATGTTGTTCATAAGATCATTGAACCAGTTGTTCCACTTTCCACTTTAATTTGCTGCTCTCACTGATATTGAATTATAATTATAATTAATTATTTTATTTTTAATGATGCTTTGATGTTTAAAATTCAAAAAAATTCTCGTGTATGGATGTAATTGATTTCTAATCCTTCAGTACATATATTGCACGTGAATATGAATATGAACGCTTGTTTGAAAATTAAGTTAAGATATATAACCTTAAATACTATATGATCATGTATTTATGTTTTATTTAGGATCATATTGACACAAAAATCAAAAGAAAGTTTTTTATTGAAGGTAATAAATACATCATAAAATCTACTCCTTTCACCCAAAAAGTTTTTGGTAAAATTAGAATAGGATAGAAATTGAAGGTACTTGCTGGTGCAAATTTTCAAGAAATTGATGAAAGGTTGGTGGTGATCAAGATATGAGGGGTGGAGTGGGATACAATTGAGAAACATGGTTGCCCTCTAACAAAAAAAATGCCAAAATTATATACAGGAGTATAACTAGTAGTCAATTTAATGAAGAACTGAACTAAAAAAATAATATTACCACTATAAATTCAAAACTCTTACTATGAGTAGTGCCTAATCCATTCATGGAAGTGTGCACGGAGTCTATACTAAATTCACAATTTTGTACGGCAAACTCAGATTTTCTTAAATTTCAAGGCAAATCTTCAAAAAAACAACGATTGATTTTAAGTATCAAATCTTGTATTTTAGACTATTAAATATAGTAGTATCAAATCAGACGAGTTTGTTTGGACTCAAAATCTGACTTCTTAAATATTTTAAAAATTCAAATTCAAATTTAGATTCGATTAATAAACTCATTAGACCCATTTTATAATTTAAAAAAAAAATAAAAATTATATTTTAAAAAAATAATACTATCAAAACTTTTTTAAAAATTTATTTTTAAAAAAAATATCATATAATTATATATTAATTTTTTTAAAAAATTAAATGAATAAAATTTAAAACTAATAAAACCCATTTTACTTGGACTGACTCTAAATTTTAACTCGTCGTATTCTTCTTTAAAAACACGTCGAATGAGTTTTACAAAATTGACCCTGTGATTATAGAATGACCAGCCCTTGGTTTTTTGAAGACAGCAAAAATTCCCCCCACCCACTTTGGACGTTTGTCACAGCCAGGCAGAGACAAATATGAAATGTCGACAATATATAAAACTGTTTAAAAATCGCTGAATTTCGAGTGAAAACAATTATGGTCCTTGAAATTATGTATGCCACCAGCCGCTTTTCATCTTTGTGGTCCTTGAAATTGATTGTTTGACATTATGATTATCTTGGGATAAATCACGATTTTTCAGAAGCCAAATTAAATTTTACTTTGAATTATTAAATGTGAATGCCAAGCCAAAGCCCTTAAGTTTGAAAATCTTGACCTTTCAGTAAATGGGTTAATCCTAAATAAATATTTGATTATCCAAAGGTTTTGAGTTGTATAAATTTGATTGGCAAGAATTAATCTCACAGTATATGTGAGAAATTCTAATAATTAGTATAAAAAATAAAACAAGAAGTACAAATCAATATTTTTAGAATCGAATTAGTGGATTTGACTGGAAATCGATTATCAGTTTGATTCGATTAGTCCTAAATAATTATTTTTAAATAAATCGATGATTAATTTGATTCGATTAGTTCTAAATAATTATTTTTGTAGTTGAATCAATTAAAATTAATCAAATCAATCAAAACCGGTCAAATTATTTATTATTTATTATTTATTTATTTTTTTAGAAAGTTGAAAGCGTATTTTGTTATAAATTATTTAAATTTTAGGTTTTGTTAAATATTTTATTAGTTGGTTATTTATTTTTATTTTTAAAATATTTTACATAACAAATAATATTACATTACTATTTTACATAATAACAAAAAATATAATTAAATTTTATTAGATCGGTTGGACCAACAGATGATCTGATCCGACTAATTAAATTACAAATCGACAGTAAGATTGATTTGATCATAGAAAACATTACGAGAACAATTGTGCAAAACAGTATAAAATATTTGTGTGCAATAAAATCCTCATTCAGTACATAGGGAGACAACATTTTATTAACTGCGTGAAATCACAAAAAGTAACAGAAACAAGAATTTAAATCATGGGTTGTTCATTGTCACTGAAAATCTGTAATAAAGATGGTTGCCAGATCAACATGGGGAGCTTCAGGCAATCAATTTAATATCCCTTTTTTTGAAGTATTATCAGTCGAATATTTATAGCTTTCACACTCTCAATTATTGAGATTAGTAATTAAAACTCTATCTCTATTTCTAAATTTTCATGGACTCCATGGAATATGCTGCAAATGATCCAATGTATGTACATTTTTCAATTCAACTGTTACACTGTCTCAATCAAAAGAACATATTTATAACAGGACAAGCCAATGATCATCAATCATTTAAGTCTCGATTTCACATTCAAAGAAACGTAGCAGATGGATCATGTTCATATTACAGACATTAACTTTGTTCACATTTCCTCGCCCTGCCTATAAGACTGGCAACATCTGATGAGTTAATCATCCGCAACTGAATTAAGAAATCTGTGGGAAAAATGGACAAGAATTCCGTTCGTTCAATGTTGATGAAACTGTTGCTCTTGCAGTGTTTCTCTGGGCTGTGCGCTGCACAAGATTTTGATTTCTTCTATTTTGTTCAGCAGGTAACTGATTTTTTGCTTCTTTCGTGCTAAAATATTAGTCCGATTCTTGGGTGATGGTTGAACTCAAGCAAGTATAACTTAGCCTACTTTTTGCGTGCTTTGATCCTAAATGCAGTGGCCTGGATCATACTGTGACACAAAACAAAGCTGTTGCTATCCAACGACAGGGAAGCCCCCATCCGATTTTGGCATCCATGGACTTTGGCCGAATTACAAAGATGGCTCTTACCCTTCAAATTGTGATCCCAACAATTCTTATGATCAATCCAAGGTACCCCAAGTAGTACTAACTTTTTCACATATGAACTAAAAGCTTTAGAGATATCGACTTTTTCATGCAAGAAAATGCATGTAATTTTCTTGCAGATATCAGACTTGATAAGCAGAATGCAACAAAATTGGGCTTCTCTTTCCTGCCCTAGCAACAGTGGCTCAACATTTTGGTCACACGAATGGAACAAACATGGAACATGCTCAGAATCTGTGCTAGACCAACATGGCTACTTCAGAGCTGCTCTCAACCTCAAGTCTAAACTTGACCTCCTCCAAATTCTTCAAAGTGCAGGTAACCCTTTGTTCAATGACCTCAGAACAATGTGATATTCCAAGAATTTCTGCTTGCTAACTAGACTAATATTTTGTCGGGATTTACGCTATATGTATCAGGGATCAATCCAGATGGTGGGTTTTACAGCTTGAGCAGCATAAGAAGTACTATTGGAAATGCAATTGGTTACACTCCATGGGTAGAATGCAATGTAGATGAAGATGGGAACAGCCAGTTATACCAGATATATGTTTGTGTGGACACTTCTGGTTCTAACTTTATTCAATGCCCTGTTTTTCCAAATGGGAAATGTGCCTCCAGCATTGAGTTCCCATCATTTTAGACGCTTCCGATGATCAATTTTTCTTTTGTTCACTTATAGTATCGTTGCTGTTGCTATTAAAAATTAATGTGTCTATACTTGTGTATCGACCATTTTAATTGTACTGTCCTGCAATAGATCTTGTAATAAAATACCAACTTCATGGAAAGATTTGTAATTTGTGGTAGAAAAAACACTAAGATGACAAGGCTTTGTTGTTGGATTTGTTAGTGATGACACTCTTTCTACCGAACTGTTGTTTTCAAGTCTCCATGGATTTTCATTAATGGGAGTGCATATATATTAACCTGTAAGGCTTTACACCCTATAATGAAGAAGTGGTGTCATAAGAAAATGTAACTTTAAAACAAAATACTGAGTGGAAAAAATTTATTTTTTTAGTTATTTAACTGCAAAACTTAACTAATCATATAACAAATGTAATAATAATACTCATTCTATAAGTAATCTGAAATCGATAGGGAGAGAAAATGTTATTTTGAGGGTACTTTAGGAAAATCCAGTGAAAACGACATATAGTTATAAACAGGTTCAAATCCCTGCTCGCCCACAACCAGAAAACTTTGTTTAGTAGTCGTAAGTGTAATAAAATTTCTTAGGAAGACAAATTGACTCCTAAACTTTCTTTAAAAAGAAAAAAGATTATTCTTTTCAAATCTCAAGTGACTATCGTGTCCGAAAGAGGACTAGAAGTCAAACAATTACAAGTTCTAGTCCTAATAAATAATTATTGTGCTCCTCTGATAATATATGTGTGAATACTGTGTGGCACTCCAACCCAATGAGTTGGCTAAAAAAACTTCATGAAAAGTTATTACAGCCGTACACGCAGTTGCTGTCTTGTCTTAAAAGATTGGACAAACATATAAAGATCAACCAAATTCACGACTTTTATGTAACTAGCAATAAGGAACAAGACTTGCCTTACACGGAAAATTCATATAAGTCCCTAAAAAATGGCTTATTTGGGAATGCTTCCCAATAAGTCACGTACATGACGTTGCAAATTAAACGTCAATTCTCTGTGACTAAGTTCCAGCAATAAACGCCTTTTTTCTGGTAACAAATTTCCCATCCTTTTCAATTGCTTGGAGTAACCACTATGCCAACTTAATGAGTTTTTTTTTTTAATATTTTTTTTTATAAAAGAAGGATACTAGTTAGTTTATAATTTTATTTTAGGTGGCTCGAATTTATAATTAACAAAATTATAGATGCACTATACTATCAACAAGTTATCTTGACTCATTAAATTAACGAGTTGTTCATACAGTCCATGACTAAGAAGGGGTTAGATGGACAAAAAAAAACATGATAGTTATTTTTTGATTTTTTTTTAGTGAAATGCAATAGTAAAAATATGAAAAGTATATTGCTCATCATTTTTTTTTTATTATTTTATTACAAATTATATTGTATTATCTATCGCATTTAACCATTGCACCTACATTAGTAACTTCTAAGCAAACTATGCTTACTAAACAAGGAATCTATAATGCTTTCAAAAAATTTGATAAAAATGAAATAACAAATTATCGTGAAAGGAACCCAATTACATTTAGCAACTATTATACTTCTGTACGTGTGAAGGGGAATGCAAATATAGTAGGATCATTAAAAATTGAATTGACTAGTTTAGATATAACAGTTTTTGTTTTTTTTTCGGTTTTAAGAGTAATTTTTCATATTTTATTAAAAAAAAAAAACATATATATTAAGACGATAAAATAAAAGAGAAATAAAGAGCAAAAATAAAGCTCCTTCCTATCTTAGAAGTATTCAACACTTAATTATCATATTGATTCTTATTGTTTGTGAGGAGACATTAAACAAATAAATCAACTCTTAGAAGTATCAAGTCCCCATCGACATCAAGTCTTAACAAAAAAAACAAAAAAAGTTGGTCAAGATTTTTAGTAATAAAGAACTTAATACCATCATTAACTTAACAATATCTAATAGAGCAAGCCATATAATTATATTTCAGGGAACAATAACAGGTGCAGATGCTCAACAAGACTTTCCCAAAAGATAACAACAAATACATTAATGCCTTAGACTTGTCTCACACACAAAAACTTGCAATATTTTTATCCTATGTATAATAGGGAGGCATATACTGTTTTGGATATTCCATTCTCCATCCTAAGACCTTTGCTTATAAATACAACTATCCAACTCCAACACCATATTCTTGTCCAAGTCCAAGGAATTGAATATCACAACATTAAAAGTCTAGAGAGATGAGAGTTACGAGTTCGGTAGTGATCAAGCTTTTTGTTTTACAATGTCTATCAATTTTGGGTTCTTCCAAGGATTTTGATTTCTTCTACTTTGTTCAACAGGTTAGCAGCTATTATAACATACGTACTAGTTTAAAAACTTATTACAGGTAGTATAAATCGTGTTGTTGATATGATTGTGATACAGTGGCCTGCTTCTTATTGTGATACGAGACGTAGCTGCTGCTATCCTACTACTGGAAAACCTGATGAAGATTTCAGTATTCATGGGTTGTGGCCGAATTACAATACTGGTAAATGGCCACAAAATTGTGATAGCGAGAGTTCTTTGGAAAGATCAAAGGTAATTGCATGCATCCATCTAACATTTATACCCAGTCATCATCATAGTTTACTTCGAAATAGTGATGAAGTTATCTAGAAACTGGCTTTATTATCACCAACCTTCTTCAATAATTGATGCCGCATGAAATTGAGCTAACCGCTCATTAATTAAGTCTTGTTAATAATTAACTTAGTCGGCGTCATAAATAAATTATTTTGATAATAAAAACAAATATGATGGGGTCATTATGGCCTTCTATAATTGTCCTCATAATGCACTGGACAGGTGTGGATCGATGCAAAGGGTTTTTTGTTTTTTTTACCTAGTAATAGGGCCTTCAATTTTGTAACTTAAGTTTGATCACTCTATCTCATCTGAACGTATTTCGAAGGAGATTTACAATGACATCATGGTTTTCATCAACTTCACTAGTTCATGGAGTACCTTAAAATTTTCCTTTTTTGTGAAGTTATCTCCTTGAATTGCCAATCATATAAGGTAGGTGTAGATGTGGATTGCCTTTACTTCAAGAAAAAGAAAAATGGTATATTCTAAAGTCACATACAATATGATTGATTTTAGCATCAGAACTAGGAAGAGCAATGGTATATATTCAATACCAACGCACACGTTTAATTCTCTTGTTTAGCTTCCTAGATTAAATGACATGATCAATAAAACCTTAAAACATTTCATAATGTGAGTATTTTGTCCTTTTTAAGACACATCTGGTTATGTTGCTTCTTTTTTTTGTATGTGTGTTGGGATATTACTCTATAATATAACATTGGTAACATTAAATGTACAGATCTCAGATCTTATCAGCAGAATGCAGAAGGATTGGCCAACTCTAGCCTGCCCATCTGGGGATGGAATCAAATTCTGGGGTCATGAATGGGAGAAGCATGGAACATGCACATCCCTTGATCAGCACACTTATTTTCAAGCAGCCCTTGACCTCAAGAATAAAGCCAACTTGCTCCAAGTCCTTAGAAACTCAGGTACTTGTATAATTCAAGAATGTATTATGAACATAGCTAATAAACTTCATGATACCAATTCTGTACATTTTTCATCGATGTCTAAATCCAACTGAGGTTAATCACTATTGGGTATCTCGACATTTGTCACTTGAGTTGGTCCTCGTCTTTTATACGTAACCATTGTGACGGTACAAATATATAATGAGGAAAAAACAACGAAAATGTTTTTGCAGGAATTAGTCCCGGAAACTTTTACAGTGTGGAAAGCATAAAGAAAGCAATTGAAGAAGGCGTAGGTTATGAACCCTACATAGATTGCAATGTTGATCAAGCAGGCAATCACCAGCTTTTCCAGGTTTACTTGTGTGTGGATACATCTGCCTCCAACTTCATCCACTGTCCAATTCACCCACATGGAAGATCATGTGGTTCCAGAATTGAGTTCCCTTCCTTCTCTTCTGATTCGAAATCGCATGCCGAACTCTGATTGCCATACCTTGGTTCAGTTTTCTCAATCTATTTGTTAAGACTTTGATCATATATATTTGACCGTTCACACTGGCTAGTGACTAGTTAATTTCCTTTTTACTGGTTTTTTTAGTTGATTATACGTTGCACTCATGTTGATCTAACGTTTATCAGCTTGTTGTAATGACTGATCTCCAACAATAAATTAATGTCAATTTGAATACCATTTTGTTTCCTGACACTACTTGAATAGTTTACTTCTTTTCTATAAATCGTTTTGCTTTGTTATATATACTTTTTTTCATTTACATCCGTGTTAAATATTAATCTCAAATTACGAGTACAAGGAATCTCAATACCATAAGGAATTTGAAGTCTATTTTTTTTTAATAAGTTAATGATAAAAAGTATCCTTAAGATTTCACCTATTTATTAAAATTATTGTCTATATTTTAAAATTATAAAAAAAAAATCCCTTCATGTAATGAAAATCTGAAAAAATTAACAGAAGTGAAAAGTCCTTTTTATCCCTTAACAAAAAGTTGAAGAAAAAAAAAGAGAAATGCTAAAAATAAAAAAATATAAACGAACAACTTTGTCCCTTAGAAAATTTTCATTAAAAAATAAAAAAAAAAAACCAAGAAAGTGGGGGAAGGTGATGGGGTTCAAATCTGGATGGGTAAGGCGGCGCCGAGAATGGGATGGGAGGCACTAGAGACGAGACGTTGGGAGGAGGTGACGGGTACAAGAATGGGTTGGGAATGGATGACAGGAGGCCATGGGTTTGTGCAATGGAGGTTGGCGATGAGAATTGAAAGGAGGGTTAGGTCGCGGGGATGGGCGGTGCGTTTGGGAAGGATAGGCGGTGGATGCGGCTGCGGAGGGTGGGCGGCGCTGGGTCTGCAAAGGATTGGTGGTTGAGGCGGCTGTGAATGGTGGCCTAGGGCATGGGGGTGTAATTGGTTAGGGCTGGGAGGCTCGGCGGGTGATGGGGTGGGCCTAGATGGCCACAATGGTGCTGGTCGCAGTGGTAGTTGGCTCCGTCGGGTCGCGGATGGAGGGTTGAGGGAGGAAGATGATGATATATTTTTTTTCTCTAAAGTTTTTATTTATTTTATTCTTTTGCAGATTAAGAAATTATTCAAATATATTCTATAAACCATTTTTTATTTTATATATTTGTTGAATTAAAATACCTTTTTTTAATTTTTAAATTTAAATTTTATTAATATTTAAATACTATTTAAATACAATAAGTAATTTAAAATTATTGAAAATAGTAAGTTTGTGTTTTAGTGTAATAATTTTCTATTTATTTATGTTTTTTTCTATTTTATTGAAAAAATCATGAAAAATATATCAAAAGAATTTAAACATGCTATTTATTGAAAAAAATAAGTTTTAAAAATATACTTGTGGAAGTTTTGAATAATAAAATAAGTGTATTTTGATGAAAAAAATAAAAAAAAAATAAAAAAAAAGTATGCAAAAGGAATTAAAAAATTGCTCAAACTACAATATTTAATGAATACAAAAATTATAGCCATTACATCCTTACAAAATTAAGAACAATACAATTATCTTAACTACATTTTTATCTCAATAAATTTTGATAACAATACGATAAAATTGAATTTTCATATTATATTTTGATTGACATCAATATTCTTTGTCATGACAATGGGTGACAGATGCAATTCATTAAGAGAAATACAAATGTTAAGAGTGTTTTTTGTAATTTTAAAATTTAAAAGAATAGTTTTTGAAAATAAGACAAATCTCAAGATAGTTTATGTCATTAATCCGTTTTTAATTCCAAAATTTTAAGTGTAAGGTTCCAAAACTAGCGCCAAAAGACAAGAATTTAATTTCAGAAAAAACACACCTTAGGATTTAGTTTTATTTCTTTTAATGTTTATCAAAATTGTGGCAGTGATATTGATGTGAAACTGGTCCAAATTTTTGAGTATGGGCTCTACCAATGCAATCAACTTCTAAGGAGGTTTTTTTCCTTTGAACAATTTTTTTCCTCGTACACTCAGGATGGTTTGTTTCTCAATATGGCGAGTCGACTAACACACCATGCCAAAAGTTGAACAAAATTAGCTACTACTAATAAATTGAAAAAAAAATAATCAATAATTAATCTGTAGACTCATTGCACAAGTTTTTGTAATATTGTAAATCATACGCAAAGAAACTCCCTATGATTCCTTTCCCATAGTAGATCATCAACAAAAAATTGAAATTAATTATAACAAGTTGTTGTGTAGCGTCCACCGTTAATTTATTCTTACAAAAAAAAAGGTGTATTTCCTCATCTCAGGACCCAAAAACTTTAAAGGCCTAAAAACACTCCCGATGCCTAATAGATTCAGATTGTGTGGGAGTGAGTATTTGTGCTTTCATTACCGAAATGTCATTTCAATCAATATAGATATAAATATATATATATATAGTGAGAAAAAATAATTTTAGAGAAAAAAAATAATTTTAGAGATTGTGTTTGGACGTTAGATGAAAATGTAATAATTACAATTAATGTAATTTATCTTATATATTCTTTTAAAAAAAATATATTGAAATATGAAATATTTTTTGGGCTTGTTTGTTTTGTAGGCTTGTTAAGATGTATTTTTCAATCAAGATCTCTTTATATGTGTTTTGGTTATGTTTGGGAGCATTTTTTAAGTGAAATTACTTCTATAAAATAGACTTTTTAATATGTATATTTTAAAAAAGTGCTTATAAATATTATTAAATATTTGGTAAAAATATATTTTAATACCCATTTAGTAGAAGTGTAAGAAAAGAAATTCAAAAACTACAATTTTGCACTTTTTCAAAATGAACTTTTAAAAAATTAACTTATTTTAAAAGTTTATTTAAAAATAATTTCCAAACACATAATATTTTTACAAATGGACTTTTATATCTAAAAACCCATTTGAAATGGGTTTCCAAACAACCTCTTAGTTTTAATATATTCTTATTCCACTGTTTGATTGGCCGCATTGATATTTTTTATAAAGTAACTAATATAAAAATGTCCTTGTATCTTTTAGATTTTTATAAATAAAATCGAGATATTATCCAATTCTTGGATCCCCAAATCATCCACTCCAGATTTCATTCTCAAGTACATATTCAAATATACACTGTATATATATAGATATATGTGAATATATATATGTATGTGTATGTATATATACTTTATTTATATTTATATAAATTTATATCTATTTGTATATAAACTTTAATTATATTTATATAAATATATATATATATGTATATATGTACATGAAATTCATATATATTAACAATCAGAATATATATTCACACATATATATAAATATATTTCAATATTTATAAATTTATATGTTAAAACAATAATATTCATATGCATATATATAATTTATGTAAATTGTATATATATACATATGTATATAAATTATATATTTTTATACTTTTTACAAATATTTATATAAATTATTTGAAATAATTATAAATTAAGTACACTTATATATATACATATTCATATATAAATATATATAATTCGTATTTATATTTAAATACTTAGATAATTTATATATATATATATGAACAAACAATGATATATATTTATATATACACAATTATATATTTATATATAGTTTTTATACAAATATTTATATAAATTATTTAAAATAAAATAAATTAGTCCACTTATGTGTGTGTGTGTGTATCTACATATTTATACATAAATATATACAAATTTATATATAAAAATATTTATGCGTATATGTAATATATTTATATATATATTTTACTTTTCTTTGTATATAATATTTATAAATATATATATGAGCGTGTGTGTGCGCGCGCACGCTTAATTTATATTTTGTTTTAAATAATTATTATATATTGGTCACTTATTTATATGTATTAATTATTACATTTAAATATAATATTTATTGTTTTAGTTATTTTTTTGTTTTATATGATACATATAAATAATTTACTTAATTTATTTGATCAAATTTCTCAAATTTCACAAAATAAATTACTAACGTTCAAGGACAAGTTGATAGTGGATAGGGTTTCAAGGTTGTTCATACATACAAGGGGCTATTTTGACGATCCAAAAGTTAACGTGGTAGTCTTAGGATTAGGTATCACGCCTTCAGGTGTGATCTAGAAGTAAGTAGTACCTTAATTGCACAACGGGCCATGCCATTTTTATGGCCCATAAAATTTGAAGTAAATAATATATTAGATTGATTTATCTATTTATTTATCAAGCTCTTATCAAGCTTAACAAACTTATATAAGTGAGAGATAAAAATATAATCATTGTAGTTGAGGTGATATTTTTTTACGAAAAGATATTTGGATGTGAATATATTTTTAAAAGTGAAAATATATTTTAAAAATCTTTTTTAAAAAGCATTCACAAACAAACACATCTTGGGATGATTTTTTTTAAAATCATCTCATAGTTAATCACAACCTCCATTTTTCATTTTTTTGAGAATTAAAACAAATTAAGTCAGATGCGATAGTACAAGGTGAAGGGCAATAATTAGGATAAATAAAGATCCTTCCTATCTTAGAAGTATTGAACACTTAGTTATCATAGAATAATTAGGTATTGTCGCACGTGAACATGATCCAAATGCTCTGCTGGAGATCATTAAATAAATAAATCTACTCTTAGAAGTATTAAGTCCCGATCCAGATCAAGTCTTAACCAAAAATAAAAAATAAAAAAATGTGGTCAAGATTGCTAATGATAAAAGAAACTAACATGTCGTAAACCTAACAATATCTTGTATAAAAACCACATAATCTAATATTAAAGGGAACAATGACACAAAAAGATCTCCAAAAGATTAACAACAAATATATTAATGCCTTAGACTTGTTTCACACATTTCACACACAAAAACTTGTAATATTTTTATCCTATGTATAATAGGGAGGCATATACTGTTTTGGATATTCCATTCTCCATCCTAAAATCTTTGCTTATAAATTCAACTATCCAACTCCAATACCATATTCTTGTCCAAGTCTGAGGAAACATTAAAAGTGTAGAGATGTGAGTTAAGAGTTCAGTGGTAGTGATCAAGCTATTTGGTTTACAATGTCTATCAATTTTGGGTTCTTCCCAGGATTTTGATTTCTTCTACTTTGTTCAACAGGTTAGCAACTATTACACATACGTACTAGTTTTTAAAAAACTTATTACAGGTAGTATAAATCGTGTCGTTGATATGTACTTACGATGTGATTGTGATACAGTGGCCAGCTTCTTATTGTGACACGAAACGTAGCTGCTGTTATCCCACAACTGGAAAACCTGATGAAGATTTCAGTATTCATGGGTTGTGGCCGAATTACAATACTGGTAAATGGCCACAAAATTGTGATCGCAACAGTTCTTTAGACATATCAAAGGTAGTGACGTGCATCGACCTAACATTTATACCCATTCATTAAGCCATAGTTTTACATCGAAATAGTGGAAATTGGCTTTATTATAATCAACCTTCTTCATTGATGCCACATGAAATTCAGCTAACCAATCGTCAATCATCAAGTCTTGTTAATAATTAGCTTAGCCGGCGTCATTAATTAATTAGTTTGATTACAGTGCCATTACTAGGTTATAGATTTTAATTAATAAAAACAAATATGCTGGGGTGAGTATGGCCATCTATAATTGTCCGCATACTGCAATAAACAGGTGTGGGTCGAACCAAAATTCAAATACGAGGCCCTTGGACTACTGTTAAGGTTTAAATATATATATATGTATATATATTCTTTATGAGATATATATATATATATATATATAATCTCATATGAACATATATATATGTTCAAGGAGATTTACAATGACAGTCATGGTTTTCATCAAATTCACTAGTTCATGGAGCTCCTTAAAATTTTTAGTTTATTAATGAAGTTATCTTCTTGACTTGCCAATCATATAAGGTAAGGTGTAGATGTGGATTGTTTTACGTCAAGAAAAAAACAAGGCTTATTCTAAAGTTACATAGAAGAGCATCAGAACTAGGAAAGAACAATGGTATTCAATACTACCAATGTTTTTAAGCTAAAACACAACATTTTACGATTAAGTCTCTTGTTTATAAGCTTCCTAGATTCAAAAGTCATGAAGAGTAAAACCTTGGAACATTTCAGAATGTCAGTACTTTCCACTTGATAATTTGTTCTTTGTACTTTCTAAAAAATGTCTGGTTATGTTGCTTTTTTTTTTTTCTTTTCTTTTTTTTTTTTTTTTTTTTGCGGGGGGGGGGGGGGGGGGGGGGGGGGTTGTTCTTTTTGGTGTTGGGATATTAATTACTCTAAAATCTAACATAGGTAATGCTCAATGTACAGATTTCAGATCTTATCAGCAGAATGCAGAAGGATTGGCCAACTCTAGCCTGCCCATCTGGGGATGGAATCAAATTCTGGGGTCATGAATGGGAGAAACATGGAACATGCACCTCCCTTGATCAGCACACTTATTTTCAAGCTGCCCTTGACCTCAAACATAAAGCCAACTTGCTCCAACTCCTTACAAATGCAGGTACCTGAGAGCCTTATCAACCTAGCTAAGTAAACTTCACCATATATACAAGCTATAAAGAGAACAATGAAAATGTTGTTTCAGGAATTCGTCCCGGAAACTTTTACAGTGTGGAAAGCATAAAGCAAGCAACTGAAGAAGGGGTAGGCTATGAACCCTTCTTACAGTGCAATGTTGATCCAGCAGGCAATCCCCAGCTTTACCAGGTTTACTTGTGTGTGGACACCTCGGCCTCCAACTTCATCCACTGCCCAGTTTTCCCACATGGAAGACCATGTGGTTCCAGTATTGAGTTCCCTTCCTTCTCTTCTGATTCGGAATCGCAAGCCGTACTCTGAGTGCCATACCTTGCTTTGATCTGTTTTCTCAATCTATAGGTTCAGAGTTTGATCATATATTTGATTATACAGACTGATTTGCTTTATTTTGTGCGTCTTTAGTTGATTATAATGTTTCGTTCTTCAGGCAAATAATGTGTATCCAACTTTCTATCAGCATGTTGTGTGACTCATCTCCAGCAAGAGACAAATGTTGTATCAATTCGAATACCACTTTAATTTTTGTTGTTCAAACCTCTAGTATTGCTTGTTTGCAAAAATGAAAATAATTTTCAGATAATGCTTGTAAAACATCAGTTATGTTTGCTGCATTTTCAAATGGTTTTTCTATCATTTACCAATGCAGTAAATTATTCTAGAAATCATTTGATCTTTCAAACATAAACCACTTGAAGGAATACATGAATAACTAGCACAAAGGAGTGGCACATCAGTCGGTATTGTAACTCAGAGTAATTGCAAACGATTCTTAGATAAGAGCAGTAAGTGAAGTTATAAGGAAACGTAACAAGAAACATACGTTATACAAGCTTGTATCACTATTTTCACTAAAGAACTGCTAATGCTTAAGAATTCAATTATTATCATTCCTTAGACTCATCAAAAAGCAAGTTGGCGTAAAGCCAAGGGAACTATGAAGTAATAACTTCATGTATCATTGTTAACGATTTCATAAGTTTTCTCCATCTTTATTTTTTTTGATAATTCAAGTTTCACGGGTTTTCCCTTAGTTTGGTCTCCGATTAAATACGATTAACGAGTCTATACACATTTGAATTGGATATTCATATCAGTTTTTTCATCTTTCTGAATCCACCTTAAGCGCATCAAAGGACCCTAGGAGGATGGATACAACAACGCGATACTTCTTTCATCAGATAAATTCAAAATCACGATCCTCAAGTTTTATTCCATGTGTCTTACCAATGCGTCGTGCCCGCGGAACAGGTTTTCTCCATTTCCCATTTTAAGGGGGTGGAGGATGCCATGAATGGGTATTTTATCTCTTATACCTCAAATCAATTGCGTCAGTTCACAAGCAAATACATTTCCACTAAATCCAAATTAATGAAGTAAAACTATTTGGTTTGCACTAGAAAGTTTATATAGTTTTTGAGATTACCTTGTGATGTACAACTATCCAATTCATTTCTTCTGAGACAAAAGGAAATCATAGTCAACCATATACTACTAACTCTGAACAACTCTTTAATTGAATGTTAATAAAAAAAAATCAGTCAACAAGAGAATAGGATGAATACCATGAGGTGTCACCTTGAACTACCATCTTTTTCCAAACCAATAACAGATGTTCCTGATTATGGCCACAGAATTCTGGAAGAGAATAAATATTCCCTCTCCTACACCTCATTTATTTAAAAACAAGGCAGAAACAAGGAAAGAATTGCAGTAAAATCGGAAAGACAACTTAGTAAAATCATTAGAAACCACCATTAAATCTAGAATATATGTTTGCTAAAGCAAGAATTTAGAAAGGACTACTTCACCAAATTCTTGAAATTGGGTCCAACTAAAATTCAGCCACAAACTCATTTTGTTCACATATATAAAAAAATTAAACAATCCCACCAAATTCTTACTCATGTATCACCAAGTTAAGAAGATTTTTCTTTTTCTTTTTTTTTTGGAGAGTACATATGCGCCAATTACAATTAAGACTATATGGTAGTTTACACACAAGGACGGAGCCACACATTTCACTTTAAGGGGCGACATTGGTTTATTAAAAATATAAATATCTATTATTTATTTTTTCACAAATGAATTTTTTTTCTTGTTTCAATCTTCTCTCGCAACTTAACTAATTATTAAAGCACAAATACATATGTAAATATAATACGTGATATTTACATAAATTCGTCATATATATCATAATTACATGTGTATTCGAATAAAAAATAACTTTTAAACGAAAATGAGAAGAATTCTAATTCAGAACAAAACAAAACAAAAGTTAACTTATAAAGTTAGACAAATATGACATGAAAATTAGAAAAACTCTCATCATTTTATCGCAATCTTGTGGAACAAAATTAAGTGCTAAAAACTTCACAAATATTATAAAAAAAGAAATTTTTCTTCAAATAAAAATATGATTTATATAAGTAGTTATATATATGTAGAAGATTATATGAGGAAAAGTTGAAACCTACTTTAAACAAAAAATTAAAAAAAAAAAAAAAAAAGAAGAAGAAGAAGAAAATTGTAAGTGTGTTGTGAAATTATGTTCTACATGACCGAAAGAGATGAGAATCTAATTAATTCTCGTTAGGCCAAACAAAATGAAAAATAATTAGAAACAAAGTATAGGACAAAGGAGAACACAATCAAGAAAGCCAAATTGAATAAGTGTGAATGATTTTTTTTTTTTTTTTTTAAAATACTAATGAAGTTTAACTACTTCTATTATGAAAGAGACTCATTGTTCGGAAGAAAAATACTTCTTAACATTAAAAAAAAAAATAATTACCATGTTAAAATAGAATTTTCCAATCAAGTTTGCTGTCAAAAACTAGTACAAGAATTTGATAATTATTTCAAAACTATTAATTTAATATAGTGTCAAATACCTACACCCACAATTTTCTACAAAACAACAAAGAAAGTGGAATTAGATAAATTAACCACTAGAAAATAAAAATTAAAAAAAATAACAATAATGAATATTTGTTGACTAAAATACAGTTTATTTGTAAAAACAAAATCATATAAATTTTTAAAATTAGTACAAATACTTTATTGGACTTGGTATTAATAATAAATTCTACAGGAACTCTTTTTGTTTGAAGAGGAAAGAATAGAGATGACTAAAACATATATGAAATTGAGAAAATTTGGCTAAATTTTTTAAAGAAATGACAATAATAAAATAGATATTTTACCTCAACCGAATGCAATTTAATCATTCAAAGAGGGGGCAAATTTTTTAATTTCATGAAATCTATAAATATATACAAGATGAAATTATAGGCATTTGATGTGGTACGGGTGCCTTGTCAATACTCCGTGGCTCACTGTTTACACATAGTAACATCAAACAACAATATTATAAATATACCCTTATTCGTATAACTCTTTTGAACAATTTTTTTTTTCCTCGTACACTCGGGGATGGTCTACTTCTCAATGTGGTAACTTGACTAACACACTATGCAAAAAGTTGAATATTCCTACAAATAAATTGAAAACAATTTATCCATAGAATCATTGCACAAATTTTGTAATATTGTAGACCAATGACAAAATTTTATTTTCTAAATCACAATCAAGGAATCTCCCTATGATTCCGTTCTCATCATAAATAATCAACAACAACAATCGAAACTAAGTATAACAAGTCGTATGCATTTTTTAGGGAATGTTTGCAAACAAATTCTGGCTAAAAAAATAAAATAATTTTTAGTGTTTTTAAATCTCAACTTCTGCTTTTACGTCAGAATTTGAAAGTAGGGGGTGAGATGTTTTTTTCTACTTCTGATTTTTTTTGTAAATATGTAGAACTTAGTTTGGACATTTTTGCTTGAAAAACATGTTCATATTCTAAATACCCTTACATCTTATATATATACAAATATTTACAATATACATATGTAAATATATAAATATATAAAGAAAAAATGTGTAATATATATACAAATATTTGCATGAAAGTTTATTTATTTATAAACTTATAAATAAATATATATTTGTAGATATGTAAATTACAAATATGAACATATAAGTATTTATCAATAATTATATTTGATTATATAATTAAGAATGTATATTATAAATATATAAATATATAAATATATAAATATATAAAATACAGATATATTTATATATATTGTTATAATGTATATATTGATATATAAATTTTTATATATAAATAAATATATATGAATACTTATATATATTTGTAAATATCTAGAAAAATAAATATATAAACCAACAAATATGAACATACAAAATATTTATAAATAATTACATTTATTCAAATATAATTATATTAAAAAATATATATACACTATAAAAATATAATTGTTTATATATTTATATAAATATATGAATACACAAATATGAACATATAATTTTTTAAAAATAATTATACTGATAGAAACATAAATATAATATAAATATAGATATTTATAAAAATATTAATATATATAAATACATATATTTTTAAAGATATATTAATATTTAACATATATAAATATGTAAATATTTATGTGTATATATATAACTTTTTATATAAATATTAAATGTTGATAAAATTCTATATAAATATTCATATAAATATGCAAGTGTTTATATAAATTTATGCGCATGTATATTTGTTTATGTACACAAATATATTAATAAATATTATTACATCTAATGTAAATATATATTTATAATTACATAATATGATTTTGTGTATTTAGTTGTACTTAATTTATAATTTATTATTAAATTGATCACTTATTTAGATATATTAATATTATACGTAAATATTATATTTGTTATTCTTATAGTTATTATTTTACATATGTAATCCCGGTTCACAATATATCCAGATTGTGTTGTAGTTGGGCCATCGCTGTCTTTCTATTAATTCACTTGGGCTTGGGCCCTGCAAATTAGCCTAAACCAGCCTACTAACCAAAATTATCTCCTGTCACCGGCCGCTACTTGTCCTCTCATCCCTACCGTCTGATCAAATCACAATGATGAACCATATGCTCGAGTTTCACTGTTCCAACTCAGCTTTAAACCCTTGGAACACAAATTCCAGACAAGAAACCATTTTTCTGTAAACAAAAGAAACCCTCTCTCATTTCTCTGCCCTAATCAGTATCCCCTTCTACAAGGTATTAATGTGTATGTATATATGTATGTATTTTCGCGTATATCCGTTGATTATTGACTCATAGAAAATTGTATAATCTTATTGACTTTGGTCCGTGAAGGGTTTATTCAGCTAACAAATCAATCACAATCAGCTTTTACGCATGCATCAGTTTATAATCTATGTAACCCTGTTTTGTCTTTGATTCATTGACTGCAGTAGTGGTCGTGAATGGCGGGAGGTGCTTCAGCTTCTGGTACGGCGGGGAATGCTGTGAGAATCGTGGTTGCAGGCGACGCAAAGACGGGGAAGTCGAGTTTAATAGTTACCGCCGCCGCCGAGAACTTTCCAAGCAATGTCCCTCCGGTGCTGCCGCCCACCAGGCTCCCCGAGGACTTGTACCCGGACCGTGTTCCTGTAACCATTATTGATACTTCCTCGAGGTCCTTGAACAGTTCCTTTATGTCTATACATGGGTTTTGATTGAAATTTGATGAAAAAATAGAAATTGGGTTGTGTTTAGTTATTAGGATTTTGAAAGAGGTATTGAAGTTTGGGCTGCTGCTCGTTTTTGTGTATGGCGTGCCTAGGTTGTACTTGGAGATTGTCAAATTCTGACTCTTTTTTGTTCCTCCAATCTTTGAGCTTTGCATTTGTTCACAGTCAATACATTTATATGCGTGTTTGGATGTTTGTGTGTGTAATTTGGTGTGAAAAACTAAAGTAAGAACATATGTGATCGCATGGTGGAAAAACTAGAATTCTGAAAATATGTAACTAAGTCTGCATATATTGTTAATGATGCACGTGAGTTCAAAATTCACCCTCTTAACATTTATGTATAGCTGAAATCTAAAACTTGTCCTGCTGGTTAAAATAGTTTTTTGATATCCCGCCTTATTAACACATCCATCAAATTAATGTGTATCGTTTTGTGTGGTTATGGATTTACTATTGCATGTGTATATTCTTTTTTGTGGGCTACCTGATACACTGAGTTGAACTAATGAAATGTGATTCACATGCTAGCAAACTGCATGGTTTTACTGTTTGTGTATCTTTGGCTTTTCCGTGGTTACTATGTATATTATTTACAATGTCATCCTTCTGAGTTGAAATTTGATAAAATTTTGTCGATCCATATGAGATGCAGTCCTGAGAATAGAGGCAGGCTTGTTGAAGAACTGACGAGAGCTGATGCTGTCGTTCTTACTTATGCATGTGATAGACCGGAAACTCTTGATAGATTAAGTACTTATTGGCTTCCTGAACTTCGACGATTAGAGGTGTTTACTGAAAACCTTGAACTGTTGATTGGATTGAAGTTCTGTCACTGCTTTCTTGAGCTCATATAATTTACTACTCTAGTTCTTGTAAAATGTTTCAGATTGCCTTTTAAATGCTGGATCCAGTAATCTCTTGGTAGTTATCTTGAAAATTTAGTTTAAGTCATCTTTGTGTGATTTGGCTTATACATGTCTTGGCAGGTTAAAGTGCCTGTTATTGTGGTGGGTTGCATGCTAGATAAGAGAGGTGATCAACAGCCTGTTAGTCTGGAGCAGGTTATGTCACCAATAATGCAACAGTTCCGGGAGATTGAAACTTGTATTGAATGTTCTGCAGTAAATCATATTCAGGTTAAGTCTACTTCATGTTACTAATATGTGAAAATCAGTACAAGGGTCAATTTTTTATTAGGTTTGGTGTTGGCATCTTAGAGACTGTCAAATGCATTGAATTTTCCATGTCTAATGATGATAGCAGTCTTATTCTTTTCTCAAGCAACTTTACTACATATATGGCTCCATTCTTAATATAATTTTATGTCTTCCACTTTTTCCTTGTTGATACAAGGAATTGTTGCTATCTTGAAATGTATTAATAATTGGTTTCATGTCATTTAATAATGTTTATGGCTCTATATGCTAATTATAAATCTGCTTAACATTTGGCTGTTTTAAACACTTATTTTGATTCTTTGTTTCCATGATTTATTGATTAACACAAGTTATTTAACTGGTTGGTGTTTTCTTTTTGCAGATTCCTGAGGTTTTCTACTATGCCCAAAAAGCTGTGCTTCATCCGACTGCTCCACTATTCGATCAGGAGCAACAAGTTCTGAAACCTCGGTGTGTGAGAGCTTTGAAAAGGATCTTTATTCTCTGTGACCATGACAGGGATGGTGCCCTCAGTGACGCAGAGTTGAATGACTTTCAGGTCAATTTCTCCGGGTTCTGCTTAAAACATTTTGCCAATGTCTACATGTATTTTTATGATATAGGATCACTAACTTTACATGTGTCCCGTATTAGCTTCTTCTTTTGATGATAGACTATCTGACATGATTTAGTAATAAATATGCAGGTCAAGTGTTTCAATGCCCCACTGCAACCATCTGAAATAGTGGGTGTTAAAAGGGTTGTGCAAGAGAAATTGCGGGAAGGTGTTGATGATCGTGGTCTTACATTGACAGGCTTTCTGTTTCTCCATGCACTTTTTATTGAGAAAGGGCGTTTGGAGACAACATGGACTGTGCTAAGGAAATTTGGATATAACAATGAAATTAGACTTCGTGATGATCAATTGCCACCACCAATAAAGAGATATCCTGACCAGGTAACTTTTCCTTTGGATAAACAATGAGAATGGACAACTAAAAAGGTTATTGTTTGGATGATCTTTTCCTGATTAGTTTAACCTATTTCAGTTATTCTTATCAAATCTAGTTCGGTTGCTTTGAATGGTGCTTTCTGCTTGCTATTTTTTAACATCATTATGTCAAAAACTATCGTCATATTCCTATTTTTCATGTTGTGTGGACGTCACTTGAACACTGATATCTAGTGTTGATTTTCTTTAAGATGATATGGTTAACTGCAATTACCACCGTTTTCTTCTTCCCTTTAGACACCTGTGATATGCTAGTATTTCTTGGACTTCAATTTTAGGTTTAAGTTGTCTTTTTCGTAGTTTCGAAGCTTATTCTGCTGCAGGAGGAAGCTATAAGGTGCTGTTTAGTAGATAAAATCAATCGAGATATATGTTTATAGGGCCTCATGGAGACTGAGTACTAATTCCTTAAACTGAAATGAGCTGCTAGTATAAAGTGATAATGATCTATCTATAGAAGTAGTTAACTCCTTTACCACAAGTTTAGTGAATTCCAGGCACCTCGATTGAGTTCTAGAGAAATTTTAAAGACCCCTGTGACTTTGTTAGTTGTCTTATTTTTTTATTAATGAAAATTTGTGCCCTTCTTTCAAAGATATTTTTTTTCTCTTTCATTTCTTTTTTCCTTTGACTTCAATTCTCTTTATAAAGATGAATATAGTGCTTGAATTAATTTAAAATAACACAGAGTTCCCAAAAATAAATAAATGTTGAAAGATGTGGACATGTAAGATATGCAACACTTGCAAGAAAAAACAGGTAAGTCTCTTAAGATTTTAATTTAATTTTTCCTAAGAGAGGGAGATAAGGCTAACTGGATCAGACATGTAGCCTGTGTATTAGTTTCTTAAATTATGCCAATGATTACAATATAAGCAACTCAGTTTATTGTGAAAATGGAAACCAATTCACAATTCACACAATGAAGAAGAAATAGTTCAAATTACTTGAAATAAAAGTAATGTATGATACAAAGCTTATTGAGTTTTTTATTTGTATTTTGATTTGTTATGACTTTTTCTTAAACGTGTGAGTATTCTTTGATATATTGAATTTGTGCGTCTGTCCCAAGTTGAGGGGGATGAATGGTGGATTCTGTCCACCACTGGCATTCTTTTCTACGCGAAGTTAGCAAAACTAATCTCTTTTTATTTCCAAAAAATTACACATCATACTTACTCAAAATCTAAGTTGGTGAATTGATTTTGTAAAATTTTATTTTATCCAACCTATTTCGTTATTTTTATATTTAATGTAAAATATACCACATTAGTGAAAGAATAAATAGATGTATAAGTGATGAGAATAATAGATGGATCGGTGATGAGAAGATTGTTATAGTTTATCAAAGTGTTTAGGATCGGTCAAAGAGGCCATTAATACATTTAAAGGAGTGGTTTTTCCCAAACCTTAGGGGTGTATCTGGGACTAAGACAAAATTTTGAGGACTAACTACAAATTAAGTACCTAAAACTTGTTAGGTAAAATAAAAACAAAAAAGAACCTGATTCAACCTTTTATTTTTATTGAAATCTCATCAAGTAATGATAGCAAGATAAAATCTCGGAGCTTGACAGGCTTTTTGAAGAATTTTATTTGGGTTTTTAATCCTTCCGTGCATCAAGTTGTAATCCCACTAAAATGCTTTATTTGTAATCAAATCCTTTTTATTGGTAACACTGATAACTGAAATCTACTTGGTTGTTTCTGCAGCTGTTGAAAACATTAACTTAGAAAAAAAATAATAAACTCTCTCATTAAACGAAAAAACCTGCTTTGCAATGATTCTATTTTGCATATTTTGTAATGTTTGCCAATTCTAAATGACTTTAACTGTGTTTGAGATGTAAAATTTTCTACTTTGGTGATTTATATTGAATACCAGAAATGCAGCATGCTTCTTTGTGCATGATTTGATTGAGGAAACTGTTATTATAAGGTTATGTTATGTTGCCAATTCCTGCTATGTTGTTGGCATAAATTTTCAGGATTTTGCTGCACTGCTACCCTGTGTTGCCATACACTTCCGATGCATTTTCATCGTTTCCTGTTCTTTGTCACGTCATACTTTGTAATATTGTTGCTAGCTCCACTTGCTAATTGACATAATTATGAAACAAGTGGCTGCTCATGAATTGATATCTGGCTTACATTACCCCATGAAGTGTATTTACCTAAACCAGGAGAGCCCGAGTTGAAGTTCATCTTCATGATTCTTCTGATGAGCATTAATGTCCTTCTGATTCCAAGTTTTAGACTCAACTAACAGCGTTTTCATGTTGTATATCAGAGTTCTTTTGTTTCATAATCAGTAATTTTCTGCTCTTGTGAAGGCTCTCTTCTTTATTTAAATTTCTGACACCTAATTCTCAATTGTGCAGAGTGTGGAGCTAACTAATGAAGCTGTGGAGTTTCTCAAAAAAATTTTCATCACGTACGATGTTGATTGTGTACGTAAAGTTTCTTCCTTTAGATTTTGTTATATGTATCTGCATATGTCATCTACTTCCTTTTAGATTCTGTTAGATGTATCTGCGTATGTCATCTTCGTAAAACTTGATACGCTGTTGTTACATCAGTTGATTCCTTTAAGTATCCCCTCATGTGAGCTTTTTTTATTGATTAATAGTTTGAAAATTTTCTGTACTGCATTCTGGTTGTTGGACACTGTTTCATATTGTATAATTACTTAAATTATCTATTCTATCAGTATGGAGTTTCATATGGCCAGGAGATCAAAATGTCTCTGTTGCTAGATTCTCTTAATCGGGAAAATGACCCTGGATTGATTAATACTACTATGAATGTAATATTTAATCAGGTTTCATATATGACCTGTAATTGTTTTCTTAAAAAACAAGAAATAGAACGAACTCTACATATTTATTTTCTTGTACTCTTGCCATGGCTTTTAGTTACATGTGGATTGGCTCGTCTATTCAACAATGTACATTGCATAACCTAAGAACTGCGATCAGACTTGTCAACAGCGTTGAGTAGCTGGAAAACATCCCATGTGCGTATAAATTTTGTAGCATTTTGACTTAGAAATGTTCAAAAACAATGATGCTAAACATTATCTTTACAAAGTAAGCACATGTGAGAAGAAGTTTTGAAGGCAGAGAGATTCAGAGCAGGACTTTATTCACTGAAGAGTCAATTCAGCATTTCAAGTTGCTTGTTAACTGGATTGAAATAATCATAATGATGCTGAATGTGTTTGAAGTCTTATTCATGCATGGTTCTCAGACTTTTTCTGTAGAATAGATGAGGCTGAAGCCAGCATTGTTATCTGGACATATATTCAGTGGCTTAGTGCATCTGTGGACAGAACTTGAGTTGGAATGAAACCTAGTCATTGCATGTACTTTTGTTTCATGGTTATCTTTAGTGGGCTCTAAGTACACATTTTCTCAGTTTCGCTCAAAAACAGTGAAATCCACTTCTTTGTTAAAGAAATAGGTTACGATGCCAAGTAGTTTCATATTTTACGAGTCCTAAGCAAGTGTATTCAAAATCTGTGGAGCATTTGAGTGTGCACTTTAACTGGTAATATTTTCAGCTAATTTAACTCCGCATTTTCCTTTTTTGGTTATTGACCTATATCATATGTTTGATCTGATGATTGTTTTCTTATTGAATTCTTGTCCTATGAAGTTTCAAATTGTTGATTATTGGTTTTGATGCTCTTTAGGATGGGGCTCTTCGATTTGCTGAGCTTGAAGATTTGTTTTCCACAGCACCTGAAAAGTAATATATTTTGCTTTGAGATCTTTACACTGTTCTTTTGTTCAACAAATAGAATCCCTTCTTAATATGAAAAGGTGTTTTGGCAAGTATAATGAATACAACATGTTAATTAATCTTCTGATGGGCATAATGAGCTTCTAGAAAATGGATCTCTTGGTTTTCCAAAGGCATGTTTACAACAGACTGGACAAGAACTCCTGATTACTCTTGAAACATTATACTTATTTTCCATACAGTGCCAATCTTGATCATGTTTTTCAAATTTTTATTTATTTGATTATTTTACTTGTACCAAATTGGTACAACTTTCATTGGTCTCTAAAGAGAATAGGAAATTGCTCATTTACCTTTGTCTAATCATTTTGAAATTCTAGGTCGTGATTGTCATTTTGATAGCTCCATTTTTCTTAAATTAGATGTGTCTTTCCTCATGTTTTGGAAAGCAGATTGTGGTTTACTTTTTGAAGTATTTTTCCTTGTTTTCTCAATATTGTCTTACACCTAACAGAATAATGCATCTTCTTAAGTAGATTATGCTGTATAGTGGATGTAGTGAGAATACTCTAAGGAACTCTTGAAGCCTAGAAGCAAGTAAAAGTAGTTCTAGTATTTTTTTTTGACCCAATTGATATGCATTCAATTTGAGTTTAAAGTTAAGTGTTTGGATGTAGTGAGAATACTCTAAGGAACTCTTGAAGCCTAGAAGCAAGTAAAAGTAGTTCTAGTATTTTTTTTTGACCCAATTGATATGCATTCAATTTGAGTTTAAAGTTAAGTGTTTTCCAAATCGATTGTTTCTTTGTTTTTTGTCTGTAATTTTTCTTTTGTTACTTAAAGAAGTTATCTTTTTGGCTTTTCACTGATGTTGCATAACTTTTTGGAATTTAGTCCTTGGAATGAAGCTCCATATGTGGAAGCCGCGGAAAAGACTGCTCTTGGAGGGCTATCACTTGATGGGTTTTTATCACTGGTATGTGCCGTGTTTGTTCTACCTTTGCAGATGAGGTTCATAATAACTCATGATTCATTAATTCTGGACTATGTATGAGCTGCTTGTTGCTGCCATAAGCATTCTTTCCGTTTTGATCATGTTGGGGAAGTATAAACTATAGATGACTTTCTTAAAATATAATCTGTCTGTTCCTCATTCTTCCTCTCTGTTCCTTGAGTCTCTCAAACTCTACTGAACCTTATCTGCATCTTTAGTTGTGCTCATGAATAAATATTTGAGAACACACACAAATAAATAAATAAAAAGGAGGAAAAGGCCCCTAGAAACATTGAAACTACTTTTGGATTCTTCTAAGAATGAAATGGTAAATGACACCAAGTCCCTTGAAGCTTACTAACATTGGCTCTTTATCCTTTTGGTTTACAAAAAATCCATGACCCAACTGGGATTTATGTGCTGCTTATTCAGCTTATTTGCTCAATTCATTTGCAAAATATGCTTAATCCTCTCCAGCTTTATGTTCAGATTACCCAATCAATTTTGTTGCCTAATGTCACTGATTTACATGGATCTACTAAGGATGACAATATTATTTTTATGGGGTTTGTTGCGAGGGTAGAGAAACTACTTTTGGCTTTATAGTCTTTATTTTGTGTGGATTCTCTTAGTACAGGTAGGGCTGAAAAATAAACCAAGCAATCTCGAGATCGATCGTCAAAAGCTCGTTTGAGCTCAGTTTGTTAACTTAACAAACCAAATTTGAACACATTTTTCTTTGGATAAGATTTAAAGCTCGACTTGATTAGTGCAAAAATGCAAAAATATATATAAAAAGATCAAGCTATTCGAGCTCGATTCGTGTTTGACTCGATTAAAGCTCGTCAAACTAAACTCAAACACAATTTTTGGAGCTCGATAAAAATTCAAACAAGTTTGAACATTAATGTGTTCAGCTCAGTTCGACTCGATTCGTTTACACCCCTAAGTACTAGAGTGAGGTGTTATCAAGGGTTACCCATGGGTAGTTTAATTAATACCAAAAAATTGCATAATACAATCAAAATTAACCTTCTAAGTAATAGACTATATAATATAAAGCGTACTGTTCTGCTCAGGAGCCTTGCTTTTTCCCTTGTTCTTTTTCCCGATAGATGGAATAAAATATGGCCTTATGTTTTGTGTTCCTCTCTGATCTTGATGTCATCTACAGAAATTGTTATCAGCAGTTGCTGGGCCGTTGGTATTTCCTTTTATTGCTCTTTTTATCCTTGGTAAGATTACAACAGAATGAATCACAATTTTGTATATGGCTTGGGTAACCTGCATATGAAGTTGGCACTAGAGTTGCCCCCTGCTATATGCAGTTTAATAATCACACTATATTTTCACTATCTGCTGTTCTTTGTAATTTAACCTGCTATAGCCTGCACAGTTTTTGCATTTGACATATATTCATACTTAAATTTAAGCTTTTTACAACCTAAGACCATGTTTGCCAACTAAATTATCTAGTTGTGCTCATAACTTTTCCTGACAATTAAATGTATTGCAGTGGGCCCTTATGACGCTTCTGGATCCAATTCGTACTGTGGAGACCCTTATATACATAGGTTATGGTGGTGATCCTTCATCTGCTATACGTGTAACTCGGAGAAGACGTTTAGATCGTAAGAAGCAGCAATCAGAAAGAACTGTGTATCAATGTTTTGTTTTTGGACCAAAAGAGTCTGGGAAATCTGCTTTACTGAATTCTTTTATTGGAAGGTATCTTTTGCATCTACACAACAAAAAGCTTTCAAGTGGGATTTGATTTTCTAAAGTTATTTAGATGTTATTCAATTCTTATGAGACTTTGCTCATCCATTTCATAGGCCTTTCCCTGAAGAATATGTTTCCACAACTGCTGACCGATATGCTGTTAATGTCATTGATCAACCCGCTGTAAGTGCTCTCTTTTGATTGCTTTGAGAGGAAGACGTGTCAAGGAATAAACAGGCTAGCTTGCAGGAATATGTGGTCTGTAAGAGTTGATAGACCTGTATATATCAAAACATATGTTTACGGAATTACAATGAAACTAGCTCACATAACTGTGTTAGATGAATTTTACCAATTGTTTTGTGTGTACCTGTACCTGTGGATCTGAAAATGTTCAATCCAAGTCCACTCGAACCGACCACAAGGACTAGATTTGCACTCTGCATTAGGGCGGGGTGGGGTTGGTGTAGTATGGCCCCAAGGGTGGTGCTTATGAAATAATAATGTGTTGTGAATAATTGATAGAGATAGGATAGCCCATTATCTGGTGCCATCATCTTATAGGAGATTAATCAGATGAGATATGAATATCTGAGCAAGTGTAGATAAACAATTGCTGGATGATAAATGCTAGTTTTCACTGAACAGGAAATGACAGAAGAAAAATTAACTGAGGTTTTGAATATTGAGACTGTTTGTTGAAGAAAAGCATTAAAAAGCCCTTGTGTGCAAACTGACTGAATGAAAAGAGGTTTCCTGAAAAAATTATGCTACTTTCCAGATAATTTATGGATTACTTCCTTAGTTGCCATGTGATAAATTGTTTCCTCAAATCCTAAGATGGCATAAGAAAAAGTTTGCTCTTTGCATAATATTTTTTATCATAATTGATATCCTGGGTGTTGCTTTCAACTGAGTCTTATTTGTTTATGGAAGAATGTATTATCTTTATGTTGACAGGGACCTAAAAAGACTATTGTATCAAAGCTGACACTAACATAAGAAAACTTTTAGTATGTGCTCCTAAATGCACGTTGCTTTGATCCCAAATGATGCCCTGAATGTTGCTTAGGACTCTGAGTCCAATTTCTGTTGGTGGAAATACATGGATATTTGACAAAGTATTGTGTGGCATCTTGACAGGGACTTAAGAAGACTCTTGTGTTGCGAGAAATTCCTGAGGAAGGAGTGAAAGAGTTACTATCCAAGAGGGATGCTTTGGCTGCATGTGATGTGGCAGTGTTTGTTCATGACAGGTAGCCGATTTACTTCTTTAGTTATTATCTTAATTGCCTTGAATAGAATGTTATGGATGACTGTTCTTTTGTGTCACTGTAAATACTTCAATTATCCTATTATTAATAATAAAGGCATTGAGGTAGAGTAGAAAATGTGGGTCTAGGACTTAATATGTTAAAAAGACTACAAGTGAGGTTTTCTTTTTTTCTGTTTTTTCTTTTTTTAGGGAGCAATCCGTAAAGCCTGCAGAAAAATTAGGTTTGTTTTGATTCAATTGACCCAATTATGTTGAAACACAGTGTAACCTAATTGACCCAATTAAGTTGACATGTTTGTTGACAAGTAGCCAATTGTGTTGCAACGCTTGTTGACAATTAAGGATTTGGGTCACTGCTAGCCTTGCCAATGGAATTGGCTAGTACCCAATTATGCTGGAGCATTAGAATGTTAAATGATTACCAAATTTTGTCTTGGCTATGGTTTCAGAATATTTTGGCATCTAACTTAGTTTCTAACCTACTCAATGCTCTTCCATTTTTGCTCATATTACCAGCTCAACTTAGTAGACGCCTTTCGCTCCCTTCCAACACAATTAATCACTGAAAAGTTACCAGAACATACATGTGGGTCCCATACCCCTTTTATATAGAAAAAAAAAACAATGCATTTATGCTAAATACACGTCAAAATCAACATTTTCCTGCTCTTTTAAAGCGAAACTAGTCTCCTTCAACAGTCAGCTCTGTGCCTATTGCTTCAGCATGACGATCACCACCGCTACCTCCCCTTTCCTTTTCTACATTTTGGAAAAGTACTCAATGAATAAATATTTGCAAGAATTATTTGGAATCCAAACATTTTAAACACATGATAGAAACTCCACATAAATTATCCTTAAGTTGCAAACAGAGCATACTACAGAATTTCCCTGCAGTTCCCTTGCCAAAATCCTCTGTTTGTCTTGCTATGATTCTCTATCTTATGTGCAAATCTAGATGATTTCATGCATTGTCTTACAAGAATACTCCTGTTGACACTGTTTTATAGAATGAAAAAAACAAAAAGATGGAAGAGAGGTAGTCAGAGTATTCATGAGCAAAATGATTTTTTGCTGCTGTTTTGGTTGCATCATATCGTATCAGTCAGTGTTACACGTTTGGTCTGTTTCCTATATTGTTCGCAATTCTTTATCCTGTGGTGTGTGTGTGTGAGTTTAAAAAAGAAAAAAAAAACACATGAAATTGTTATAGCCATTTATCTTGATTTCTAATTTCTAATTTACATAAATTATTGCTATTCCAGTTCTCGTGAACCTTCCTGGGAGAAAGCGACAGAGATGCTTGTGGATGTTGCGAGTCAAGGAGAAGCTACTGGTTATGAGGTGCCTTGTCTCATTGTTGCTGCTAAAGACGATCTTGACCCTTTTTTGACAGAGATTCAAGATTCAACAAGGGTAAAAATCCTCTATAGTGAGCATGAGTTGAGGATATCATCAGAGTCCTCTGTTTGTGTGTGTGTTTAGTGCTAGTCCTTGTACGCTACGCATGAATTAGGAACTTTGAATGGCTTCAGCTTGTTCAATTTTGAAGCATGCCGAGAAAAAAATGTTGAAGCTTGCACCAATGAAGTCGCAATCACTTCTGTATTAAATTTAATAATCTAGCTTAGGAGTTCATAAAGATGGAAACCCATCTTCAGTCAAAAGCTTAGCCATCATGTGTTAGGTCCACACATTTATAAACTTGTCCATTTTTTTCTTTCAATTGTATTGTGGGTCTGTATATCACATGTGAACCTTTACAATGGATCAACAAAAATGTTGCAGCTACAGAACTTTTGAAGTTCTAGCATTTACTTATGTTGTGTTTGGAATTATTAAGATTGACTATGACCATATGTGTTTGTCCCTCACCTTATAAGTATTGGGTCAACAGTTTCCCTAGAAGTAAGTCTACATTCAACCAAGGGCTATTGAAATACATGACGTTGTATATTTTGTTTCAAACCCCTCTAGTCTCAAACAAACAGCCATATTTGATATCTAGCTGTGGCAGTGCGTTTTATGTGAAAGTAGGAAGATGGTCTGTGCATTTTACACTTCCTTGTTCACAGTAATGAATGTTTAATTTGCTTTTTAGGAAAGTTTCAAAAGCTGATAGTGCTGTAAATTTAACAGGTAAGCCAGGACATGGGGATAGAGGCACCTATACCTCTCAGCACAAAGCTGGGAGATTTCAGTAACATATTTCATAGGATTGTGAGGGCGGCCGAACACCCTCATTTAAGCATTCCTGAGACATCAGCCGGGAAAAGCCGTAAGCAGTATCACCGGCTTATTAATCGCTCCCTTGTGTTTATATCAGGTATCTTGCTGTCTACCATTATGTTTCTTCTGTTCTTTTAATATCACATTGAGATCAAAATTTCTCTGCATTTCAGAAGTCTCTATTATTCTTATAAAAGGTTTTGTGTCATGGTAATGTATATCTGTTACCTGGATTCACATACTTGAGACTAAAAATAACACTGGCTTCAAGCATTCAATGCGTTCTTTCTTAGTTTGTTTTCCAAGGTTGAAATATAGAATGAATGTACCCTGTAGCTTTGATCTAATTTTTATTCTATAGAATTATAATACTACATAGGGCGGACAAAGACCAATGTTATCTTCTTCAGAGGTTATTGCAGCCGCTCAAATTCTTCTGAATTCCTTCTTTGCATGCTTTTTATCTAATGATATCATGGTTTGAAGTAGATGACTCTGGTTAATTATGTCCTCTTCGAACTCCAAAGGTATTAATATCATCACTGGAAAGTTTGATTGGTCTTTTGATGTTTTTCTTTTTGGATTATTTCTTGTTTAATTTTTGAGTCATTGGTTTCTGAAGCTGTATATTATATTAATTTCGATATAGCAGAGGTTGTTTATGCTTATGAATAGTGAGTTTTGGATAGTTCGCTTGTTTTTTGGATGAATCTCTAGTTAACTCAAGAACCATTGTTTATTATTAATCAACTTTTTTTCAAAAGCCATAATGCTTGGATGAAATGCTTATCTTAAATGTACAATTGTACTCATGCATGCCTTCTTCCAATATAATGTCGAATCTGCTATCCATCTTACAGTTGGAGCTGCAGTTGCTGTAGTTGGGTTGGCGGCTTACCGTGTTTATGCCGCAAGAAGGAATTCTTCGAGCTAGGAAGGGGCATCTCCCATTCTCTTCATTTTTTGTAGCCTGATGGGTTTTTATTTCATTTTCTTTTCATTTGTGTGGTGAGTTGGGGGTTGGCACAGAGGTGGTGGTTCTGTTTGCATATGGTGATATTGGCTTTGTAGGGAATATAACATGTGATGTTCTTGGACCTCTTGTGAAAGTTTTCCCATGATCACTCTTCCCCCTGTTGGACAAACTTATAAATGGGGCTGTTTTTGTTGGAAGATTACTGGATGATAGATGCATATGATGATTCCAGTTGCATGATGTAACAAAAATTGTCATTTTCGTATCAGAAAACGCATATGCTTAGTGATGGTGCATTGACCCATCCGCCACATTTTTTCATGTTACATTGATGTCAATGGCTAGTGTCGAATAATCCTATGACCCTTAAGATAGGTATATCGACAGTGTTATCAGCTCTGACATCACGGATGCTTGTGAATATGCTCGCATAATTTCATCACTTATGTGTTCTATTTTTTATCTGCTTTTATAAGTTTCCCAATTGATGCCTGATGGTTCTTTCCTCGTTCTACTTTCGATTTGGTAGACTCGATATGAAAGTTCTGTAGTGGGCTCTCTATATGTCTTTACTTGTAAGAATTTTTTTTTAACAATAGTAGCAATTTCAGGTACAGTGGTGGTGTTATATTGTCTTTATAGTTGCTTTTCTCCTTTTACTTTTTGCTAAACTAATCGTCGTTCCTTACCGCAATTTACGGACCACAATTACAGGTTGCTATTCTTATTTTCCCAGATTTCGGGTGTAAAACAATGGTTATGTGATTCATGCACGCATTTAAAAGAAAAAAAAAAACAAAAGAATTTAAGTTGAGTTTGGATCGGAGAATTTAAGTTTAAAAGAATTATTTCCATGCAACAAGTAATGAGATAATGTTGAGGTCTTAAGATTTTTTAATTAAGAAGAGGTTTTCAATTCGAGGAATGAATTCTCATGATCACTAAGTTGATAATGTGTATGATATTAATTTGAACCTATTCTTTTAAAATTTCATTTCAATACATATAATAAAAACTTAGACATATTTTTAATTATAAAATATATTTAAAAATTTCACTAGTAAAAAAGTTTCATTCGCTTTTGGTATAGTAGCCCCCAAATGGGTAGCAAGGGTTTTCTCATAATTACATTACTCAACATGTGCATAGTTCAATCTCTCATTGGTGCCTAATTCTTAAATGTGAATCATTAGCATGACATACTCGTGTTCAAACCTAGTTCGACAACCAAACCTCTCCTCAAGATACGACTCAAATCGACTTGTCCCATTAGAAAAGATCATGGTATGATAGAAATGACAACATAATCATTGTCTTGGTAGAGAAAGAACTGAAGAAGAGGAAGAGACAACACTCTCTTCTATGTTTTGATCGGTTAGGTTGTGGAATATAATTTAGATTCCATTCATTTGCTTTTTAGAATTATGAACGGATTGAGATAAGTCGAATGAATATATTAATATAAAATTAATTTGAACAATTTATCGAGTTTCAAATTATGATAGAGATTGGTTTGAACTGATTAGTTTTAAATTGTAATGAATATTCAAATAATTTAATATTTTAATGGAGAAGATAAATTTATGTCACTTTCTCAAATTCCTTTTCCTAATTACTCTTTTTATATTTGAAATGTGTAAATAAGCTTTATTTATTAAGTTAGTTAAAGTGGTTGGCACTCCAAGTATTACTAAATGACTAAATAATCTTTATTTAGTACTTTTATAATATATTTCAATTTCCATTTGCATGTTATAATATATGGTAAGTAATATATTCAAGCTTTACCCAATCATTTTAACAGTTAAATAACTAAACATTTTATTTGTTGTATAAAAATAGTTTTTTTTCTTAAAGAAAACTTAAATATCTTCCTTTGTACTTAAATATCTTTTATATTATCATTGGCATTTTTTTCTTTCTAAACTTATCATATTTTTTTGCAATTCTTTATATTTTAAATCCTCTCTTCTTATATTTTTTATATTTTATATTATAAAGACTCTTTAAGTGTAAGTGATCTATAATTAAATAAATATTTTATAAAGTTAGTATATATTTATAAAATAAAATATAAAATTAAAATAAAGAATTCAATCAGCTTCAAACAATTCCATTAGTCTACCAGGATCGAACACCTATACTCTGGATAATCGTACAAATGTGTTAAATGAAATGCACCGAAACCAAAGCAAGTCAATGGGTAGAAATAAATGAATTTAAAAAATCTTGGACAAATCTAAAAAGTGCACGTAGCTCATAACTTTAAAAATAATGATGCAAGTTTAAATTAAAACATTATTTTTTTTGTGTAAATCAAATCAAATAGAAAAGTCGTAATTGACAAACAAAAAGTTGAACCTCAAACGTTGTTCATCACCGGCTGTGGCCTGCCCTTGCTAGGAATATCCCAGTTAAACCCAACCACAAAAATAATCGAAAAACAGAACATTTAAAAACAAGAAATGTGTAAACGTTAAAACGACAGAACATGGTACCTAACAATCGTGACAGCGCAACCACCTCTGTACCTCTCTGACTTCCAGTTCTTTAAGGCATTGTTTGGATGCCCTACTGTTTCTTGATTTCAAAACTTTCTTCCTCAACAGTTGATTTTTTTTTTTTAATTTTTATTTATGCTAACAGTTAGATTATACATAATAATCATTAAAGATAAAACAGTGGAAATTTTATGTTGAAAAGTCTTCATCCGAGGTTTGAAGCTTTCTGTAAAAATTTGCACTATTTCCTTCTATCATGATTCTTGGCCAACTCTTTCTTAAGGCCACTTCCATTGCTGTGAGATCATCTTGTGGGAACCTAAACTCAATAAGTTCAATATCTGAATAATATTTTCTACTCTATCCATAATTGTTTTATAAATTGAGTTTATTTCACATTGCTAAATTGCTAGGCAGATATAACAGCAACATGCTTGTAAGTGATGGTAGATTTGTAACCCACCCATTTGTATGACACGCTGAACATAAGAGATATTAGAAATTGAATTTTTCTTAAATCACTAAATTGTTAGATTATTACAATCGTATATATGTAGATTGAGAATTATCCCACAAATCATATATGGATTGAGAATTTGTTCCACTTCGTCAAATTGTTAGACTATTAGAGTATATATGTATAGATTGAATATCATGTTGAATTTGTCCACGTTGCCCACGGTACGTATATGTGGATTAGAAATGTAGACCATTTCTCCTTTAGCTAGCTTTTGAAATGAGTTTGTATGAGGGTTATTATTATTATTTTTTAGCCACTCAAACCCATCAACCTTGCTAAGTAATATTCAATTATTGTGAGGTTAGAAAATAATATTATTTTATATTATTAATTTTCGACCACATCACTCTATTAAGATTTTTATTTGGATTGATTAATTTAAAATTAATAATTTTAAATTTATAATAATAAATTCATTGATTTATTTTGAATAATCACATTATATAATATATTTTAAATTCTAAAACTCTTATTTTGAATTATTTTTTAAATTATTATGGTGGATTTTAAATTTATCTTATGTGGGGTTATTTGAAATTTTTCATCCAAATCATCAATATGTTTGCATTTGGAGTAAAAGATTTGGATTTGAGGAAGAATTTAAAGAAAAAATTTCAAATGATAACATACAAGATGGATTTAAAATTTATTATAATAATTTAAAATAAGAGTTCGAAAATTTAAAATTTATTATATAATTAAATTATACAAATAAATTGAATAATTTATTATTATAAATTTTAAATTTTTATCTTCAAATCTATTATGAAGCCTTAAATATTTTTATTTTTAATTCTTATCGTTGGAGAAAAGTCGATAACTGCTGAATTTTCCAACCACAAAAACAACCACGACACATGACAAAAAAGTCACACGCTTTCCTTTTTCTACTACTGCTTTTATTTTGTGTCCAATTTCTTTAATTCACACTGTTATTTCCTTTTAAAAACACAGGTTTCTAGTAGCAGCCAGTCAGCCAACAACTGTTCTAGTAAACATACATAAATGCTCTTTAATAAAGCACAAAATTAAAACCTTAAAACACTTGAAATTAACCAACCCAAATATAACTAATCTAAGAAACCACCAAACAGCGTTTTGGCGTAGACTTGAAGTTGAGTTTAAGTCTAAACGACACGATTCAAGAATCATCATCGATTTCTCCTCTGTTTTTCTTCTCCCTCTCGCTCTAAATCAACGCTTCAGATTGTGGTACCACAAGGTACGCCTCGTGTTACGTTTATGTTTGCATTAATGCAGCCGTTTTTGACTTTTTTACGGATTATAATCAAGAATTGTTGGTTTTGTTTTTGGCTGAATGATATACAGCGTAATGCATTCCGATCTGTTTGGTTGTTTTTTTCTGTTCAAGGATGTACAGTATCTACACATATACGAATCTGTAGACGTATACGTGTATTTTTTGGAGTAGATGTTGGGGTAGTTAAGTGCTGCTGGTGTGAGGAGGGAATTATGTGGTCTGAGGTGGGAGTTTCGAGTTGATTTTAACGTTAGTGAGTTGGAAATTTTGAATTATGTGCAGAGTTTGAGTTTGATTGAGTGAGTTTTGTTGGTTTGAAACCATTTTATGAGTTTTTTTTGTAAGGAGGAAATTATGTGCTCGGAATTATTTGATTATTTGAGTTGTTTCAGTGAGTTTTGGTTGTTCGTAGTCATTTTTAGTGATTTTTCGGTGGACTTTGCGGATATGATTCATCAAGTTTGAGACTGAGATCTGCAGTTGGGTTTGACTTGGGGGTTTGACTTGTTAATCTCGTTCCTCTTGGTTCTGATATTCTTGTACTCAAATTGCTGAGCTCATACACTTAAGAACTTCACATTATAACCTCTCTCTTCATGTTCATATTCACTTCGTTTGTTGTTTGCTATTGCAGATCCTATCATGATATCTTGGTCTGTATGAGTGGACACGCGCCATTAATGTGCGGAAAATGAAGAAATGGTATGGTGGTGTTTTAACCACATCTTTCTTGATGTTATTTGTTCTTGGATATTATGTAATTAAAAATCCCATCAATGAAAACTATTTCACAAGTTCTCTGAACTTCAATGGGACAAATCCTCTTGAGTGGATAAATGCTGGTGCTCCACCTGCACTTCCCAATCCAGAAAATACTTCTCAAGTGATTTCTGCTGAAGCTATCGGAGCTGATTTCTTTGCTCAAAGGAACTTGTCAAAAGAGGAACAAAGTTCTTTGCACACGTGGAACCGTTTGAAACACTTGGTTACACATGCTCAGGGCTTACCTAATGCTGTTGAAGCTATTAAGGAAGCTGGTGCTGCATGGAAAAACCTGATTACCTCTGTTGAAGAAGAAAAACTTCAAAGTAATGGAAGTTTACCAAAGAGAGGGAAAGAGAAGCAGTGTCCTCATTTCCTTAGTAAAATGAATGCCTCAGAACTTGAAGATAATGGCTTTAAGTTGCGGGTTCCTTGTGGCTTGACTCAAGGTTCTTCAATCACATTTATCGGCATTCCTAATGGCCTTCTTGGTAATTTCCGAGTTGACCTGACTGGTGAACCACTCCCAGGGGAGCCAGATCCTCCTATTATTTTGCACTATAATGTTAGACTCCATGGCGATAAAATAACTGAGGATCCTGTAATTGTTCAAAATACTTGGACCATTGCACATGACTGGGGTGAAGAGGAGCGCTGTCCATCTCCTGACAAGGAAAAAAATAAAAAAGGTACAGGCCTATCTCTTTTGCCCACCCATTAGAATTTGCAGATTGAATAACGTGCTCTGTATGTTATACGTGAAACATGATCCTAGGTATGTTGGGTTGTCGTGTTATATTTATCTGAACTTTGTGTCGCATGTGCTGCTATAATGTAGATGTGTCTTCTGTCCTTTTTGTAACAACCCCCAATGTGATGTGTCCTTATGACTTTATATGGACTTTTTTAGTTGATGAAAAACTTGGTTTGCCTCTGAATTGGATTCACTTTCACTTTGCTCTAGCCCCGTAACATTTCTTTGCAGAACATCATTTTACCTGGAAATTGTATTTAGCTATGTCCATACATGATGATATTGATCAGGTTTATGTCAAGTAGACGGACAAACATCTGAGCTTTCTTCTTAGGTTCACCAAGGGGATGTTTCATCCAATATGTAGTTATCTGATGGGTTAGTAATTTTTTCTCAAAAACAAAAAAAAACAAAAACAAAAAAAAAAAAAAGGTGTTACTATATCACCTGGAATGCTGTTCCATTTGTTTTTCCTAAACAAGCTGAATTGTTTTACTTACAGCAATCTCTAAGGGTAGGTTATATTGCTGATTTAGTCTTCTTTCTTGAGTTGATTGTTTTTTATTTTGTATTCTTGCTTCATTGATGTTTACTTTTCTTTCTGCATCAATTGTTGTCTGTTATTGCATGTGTTGGGCGATGCTACTTGCTGATATCAGTGGATGAGCTGGATCAGTGCAATGAGCTTTTGGGTAAAGAGAATAACCAGACTGTCAAAGCTAACCCACATGCCAGTGGATCAACAAAGATATCTATGATGCATGATGGGAAACCAAGAAAGTACTTTCCTTTTAAGCAAAATGATTTATTTGTTGCTACACTCAGAGTTGGTTCAGAAGGAATCCAAATGACTGTGGATGGAAAGCACATAACTTCATTTGCTTTCCGTGAAGTAATCTTTCTCTGATCCCTTCTCAACCCCCTTCTACAAAATTTACTGAAATTTTGTGTAGATTTGACTTGTACTAGTCAATTGACGTTGATTTCCATATGTTGACTGTGTGTGCAGACTTTGGAGCCATGGCTTGTAAGTGAAGTAAGGATTTCAGGAGATATAAATTTAATTTCTGTTGTTGCCAGTGGTTTACCAACATCAGAGGACTTAGAACATATAATTGACTTGGAAGCTCTTAAAGCTGTTCCAATACCTCCTCGAAGACAGCTGAATCTCTTTATTGGTATTTTCTCTACCGCCAACAATTTCAAGCGTAGGATGGCAGTTCGAAGATCCTGGATGCAGTATCCTGAAGTACGCTCCGGACAGGTTGCAGTTCGTTTCTTTGTTGGTCTGGTAAGTATTGATGGCAAGATACAATTTCTTGTTAAAGAGCCACGAATTAACACTTTAACATGTTTTCTTGTATTATGATGTAATAACGGGTAGCAGTGTCCTAAGATCTTACTTGCAAAAACCAAAATGACACCATGAAGAATTCTTTATTTGCTTTTCTGTTGGAGAATGTTTCCGACTAAAAAATATCATATTTAGACAGTTGAACATTATAATTAACTCGCTGATTCATTTTGATATTTGAAATACGACCTGTATCTTGTAGCATAAAAACCAGATGGTGAATGAGGAGCTCTGGAATGAGGCACGGACTTATGAAGACATCCAGCTGATGCCTTTTGTTGACTACTACAGTCTCATCACATGGAAGACCATAGCCATCTGCATCTTTGGGGTAAATTTGTCTTACCTTCCTAGCGCATGGATTCCCTCAGTACCTCATTTCCCTAATCTCTTCAACAGACTGAGGTTGTTTCCGCTAAGTTTATTATGAAGACGGATGACGACACATTTGTTCGTGTAGATGAAATCTTGAATTCTTTAGGAAAGACCAATGCGACTCATGGTTTGCTCTACGGCCTCATCAATTCAGATTCACAGCCTCATCGGAATCCAGACAGCAAGTGGTATATTAGTCCTGAGGTATCTCTTCAGCTGATTTTACTATTTCATGAATAGACTCTGAAAATGGTTCAACTTCTTGTTCATTTGTACACAAAATTATATATTCCAAGCAGGAAAAGGGATTGAAGATCAGATTGCCACAGAAGAAAAATTACTATTTGGTCGCATTATCTCACACGGCTCCTAAGTGATAAAAGAAAGAAGAACTCGAGATTAGAACATTTCACTGGGTATTTGATATCCCTTGCCCATAAAACTACCAAATGCACTAGTAAAGCCTCATATTATGATACGACAAAGTAGCGAATAAAGGATGAGGAGGTATTGTACACAAAATGAATATCACGTTATTTATAATTGTCATCCTATGTACTCGATAATAGGCCTGGTAGGACTTCTTGAAGAATTTGGGGTAGGAGGACAGAGAAGGATGGGAATGTCTCAGTTTTATGAAGGTTAAGTACTTAATTATTGTGTGAATTTCATAATTTTTCTAAAATTGTCACCATCTGTACCCAATATAGGCCAGGTTGGGATTTTACTTGAAGAATATGGGGGGTAAGGGGTCGGAAAAGCGATAGAAATAGCTCTGTTTATGAAGATTAAGTACTTAGTGCTGGTTTTGTAAGCCTGTTCATCTTGCTAAATTGCTAGTATTATGTGATTTATAATTTTACCTGTGTAATTGATCTAACTCAGTTATATCGAAATTTGTTTCAAGGAATGGCCAGAGGACAAATATCCACCTTGGGCACATGGTCCTGGTTATGTCGTGTCAAATGATATAGCAAGGACAGTTGCCAAGAAACATAGAAAGGGACGCCTAAAGGTAAGAAACGATTTTGCTAATATTCTCTATTACATTGAGTTCGTACTTGTTGTAGATTGGGTGTTGGCTATTATGATGGTACAAGTACACGGTGCTTCCGATTACTACCAGTAAAGAGGATATACTTGGATATCTCAAGCATTTGAAATAATTATTGCAGATATTCAAGCTAGAAGATGTTGCCATGGGAATCTGGATTGCGGATATGAAGAAGAAGGGATTGGAAGTGAGATACGAAAAGGATGAGAGGATTTTTAATGATGGTTGTAAGGATGGTTATGTTGTCGCCCATTACCAAGGCCCCAGAGAGCTGCTTTGTTTGTGGCAAAAGATTCAAGAGAAAAATCGAGCTTATTGCTGTGGCAATTAACTCATAGGTCTGTTGAAGATGCAAAATGGTTCAGTAATATACTGAAAAAGGGAAAATTTAACAATTGGCTCCAAGGACAACGGCAACTACTCTTGAATGAATGAGCAACGGAAGAGTAAAGAGGAGAAAATTGGAGGAGATTGACTCGTGAGAGGAAAATATTGGTTCCACGCTTGCAGAAGAGTTGACATAGTTGTACAAGTAGGAGATATTAATATGCATATGGGTAGAGTATAGATTTTAGCAAATACTTACTAAGCGTCCAGTTTTGGGCAGCAACAAGGGATTTGTATCATATGTATAGAGGGAGAGAGATGTGAACTGTGGCTTATGAGGAGCACTAAAGAATTCTTATTGATCCTGTCGATTGTCGACCAACAGCAAATGGTTATGATATTTTTTGTGCAGAAAAAGAAAAAATCATTGCTTTTACAATTCATGTGGGCTGTGGAAGTGGAACGAAATTTTCTCCTTGCTTAATCTTGTTATTTGTACTAGAAATGACAACATATTATAATTGCTTTGTACTTCATTCATATTCTCAAATATATGTTCACAGGTTTGGTATGGAATCTAAGTTTGAAGTCAATAAACTTGCAGAGGAACCAGTCATATCTTACATGCTGACTTTTCTCTGACAGATTCTAACTTACAATAGAAACTTAAAACAATAACATAGTATAAGAATGCTTACACAAGAATCCAATGGATGAAATTCTCACACGATACTATTGATCCAACGGAAATGAATTCATGAACCTCCAATGAATCAGGCAGACACACAGCCAATGCCATATCTAGTAGTGGGAAACACAAGAAACAGCCCACTGCAGATGATCCCCACCATTAATGGAAAACTCTGCATCACTTCATCCAACTCCTCTGCATGACCCGGGAACACACAACCCGTAACCCGATTATCCGACAAGGCAATAGCCACAAACACAAGAACAGACATCATGGCATGCACGAAATCACTGAACCCAACCTTAAACTTCTCTTCTTTCGGCACCTCCACCCCAAGCCCCGCCTTGAAAACCGCCAGGCCCTTCGGAGTCACGAACCCGTAGTACACTTTCCCATCGGGGCCCCGGAAAGAATCCGTGAAGTGAAAGAAAAAGCAAGAAAGAGTGCAAAGGCCCAACAAAGAGTAGATCATGTGGGTTGTCACATCGGAGCATTCGCCGTTGGCGTAGACTGATGGGAGGACCATTTCGAAGGTGAGGAGGGTTCCGGTGGGGAGGAAGTTGGCGAGCAACGAGGTTTTCGAGAGGGTTTTTTGCACGCCGCTCGCCATCGCTCGTCTTTTCCGTCCCGTGGTGGTGGGTGGAGGAATGCCTGGGGCAGTAGAGGCCGGTGGCAAGGAGGGGTAAAGCGGTGGTGGGTCGAGTTGGGGGGAGGAGGTGTAGATTTTTATGCCGATTCCTTCCGATGATTTCTCCATTTTTTTTTTCAAGCTCAACGCAATGAAATAATCCAAATTTTCTTGGATAAATTTGATCAAAAGAGGGAGATGAATAATGGATGGAGAAATATTTTGGGTTGATATATAGAGCGGTTTGTAACGAGAAATTTAAAATTTCAACCGTTAAAAGCCGACCGCGCGAAAGGTTGCCACCGATTCCAATGTCTCAAATTTTCAGGGAATATTACAAAAGGGCCCCAAGTTTTCTGATAATTACATATTTCTTCACATTTTAGTATTAAGTTATTTCTTTACCTATGCATGATTCACTAGGGCTCTCTTTATTACAAAATCTCGAGTCTAGATTAAATGTTCATACTATTGCTCGCCCTCCACATCGAATGAAGACAAAAATAAAGTACAAAAATAAATAAAAAATGGAGGAGGACTTTTAAATATAGGAAACTCAAGTTATAACATTCATTCACTTATGAAATTGTTCAATTTTTTTTTTCTTTAATTCTCTGAAGTAGCTGTACATCGAATTACATGACAAATTAGTATTTCTATGCAAATTAGATTGCTAGCTTTTTTATTTCTAGTAGGAGGCATAAGTAATCATAGATTGCAACTGTCATATACACAAGGGTAAATATTTGTAACTGGTGACAATTTACAAAGAGTTCAAAATTTTCAAAATCAACGGTATTTTATTATTGAAAAATCCCTAAACATTGAGATTTTTTTTTCTTCTTCTCTTTTTTGGTTCCCCATTATCAAAATACCCTTATTCTTCTTTACTCCATTTCAGCACGACTCTCCAACATTCAGTTAAAAAGGCGCTCCTACTTTCATATTTTCTCCAGAAAGCCACTATTCATGGTCTGGTATCCAAGCAGAGGCCCTCAGGCTTCATGTTTACATAATCAGTCATAGTATCCACAGAAAAATCTTCAATCAAATGCAACACAGCACCATGCAAGTTTTCAGTACAAGAGAGAACAGGAAAAACATGGTGTTACAGATCAATGATGACGAAGCATATTTTCAGCTTTCAAAATACACATTATTGCTGCTAGACCATCAAATATCAACAGGATTGCATAAAACCTAAAGCAGATCTATCGCGGCAAGAAACCATGGCGACCAATGGCAGTTTCGAAGGCTTGCATTCGTTCTCCTCGAGCCAAGCCATTGCGATCATAAAAGGAAATTTCGTTTATGTTGAGATCTACACAAGTCTTGATGAGTTCTTCCCCAACACTTTCGGCTGCCTCCTAAGTTTAAGAATTTCTACAAACCTTTAGATGGTAGTTCTATTCACTACTTGGGATCAATCCAGAATAAATTAGTAAAGAGCAAAAAACAACAGAAAGTAAAAGCTGAATCCCAATTAGAACATTTATATAGTAAATGGCCTACAACATCAACAGAACAACAATTTTGTGAACCTCTGGGCTCTGGCATTTTCTTGCCATCAAATCTTCATTTTGAATAATCATTTTCGTGAAAACCTCCTAAAAATTGAACAGAATACTTACAACGGTAGTGCAAGACATTTCCTTTCGCATCGATTTCTGCAGAGTGCTTCCATAAAACAAGCACTTCTTCTTCTGGTCATCTACCAACATAGCATACAACTGCTTATCTGAACAGAACACTGAAAGCCTTGGTCTTGTAGCTGTCCCATTGAACTGGCAAAAAGATCACAATGTCAATATCTCAATGCACATACATAAATTCACAACAATCTCTGATAACTCAATGGAACCTCTAATTTTTTCAAAGCTATAACTAGTAAACTATTGTCGAGCATCAGAAAATGATAACCATGTCAACATCTCACTTGGAACTGAACACTAGTCGGGGATACTTGTTAATTTTGCATGAAGTAGGACAATATAATGCAGCATGAGAAAGGGCAATTCCAGTTCGCATCAGGTTTGTAAGTTATAACTCATAAACTATTTTCAAGCATCAGAAAATGATATCATGTCACATATCCTTGGAACTGAACACAGGTCAGAGGAAACTTGCTAATTTTGCATCAAGTAGGACAACACATTGGAGCATGAGAAAGGGCAATTCCAGTTCGCATCAGGTTCCACACCCAAACAAATCACAAGGCAAGTGGACTACAAGAAGAGTGAATTATTACAAGGAAAGTGCAATTGCACTTGTTGTGTAATTAGTTGAGTGTGGCCAAATTGGGTCTAGACTAGAACTTTTCCTCTAGAAAGCACTTCGTTTTGTTTACCTTCTTTCTTAATCTTCTATTCTGAATTTTAGCACTCTCCGTCCGTGTATTGGCTCTTGCTTCAATCACCAATGGCTTCATAACCACATCTGAAGAAAGTTTTTGTCATCAAAACTTGCAAACGAGAATGTCAATCTTAAAGTGTTTAATGCAGAAATTCTTGTTTCTATGCACACCTCACCATCCAGAATAGCAGTAGCAGCAAGCAAAGCATGTTCACCATTCACACACACACACACACACACACACACACAGTCTCATCCTCGCAAAGTGAGAGAATAAAAAAAGAAAAACGCTCCAAGAAAATATAAATAAGTTAATTATATTGCTCACTTGCAGAGTGCAGGGGAAGGATATTCGAGCTATTAAGACCAGTTCCAAAGATCCCACAAGCCTGGAACTTCAGTGCAGCAATGCAAGAACCAATCGCCATGAATTATCCACTCGCCTTCAACCCAGAAGATTACTTTCAGAGAAACTACGAGCTGCGGTCAAATTATGGTTCAAAAATTCGTTGAGGCATTTACTCAAACATAGCAACTGCAAGTATGAGGAAGGTGAAGGAGCAACAGGTGCAAACCACCAACCTTTAAGCCGCCAAATTGAAAAGAATGGGTATATATATCGCTTTCGGATTGATGCAGATAAATAAATGGCTAGAGTGGAATTAAATAAACGGAAAATAATATTATGAGAAATTTCTTTAATACCCTTAATTATTATTTCTCATTTTTCCTTTTTCCCCCCCTTATTTTTCACCTTTTTCTACTTCCTTCCCCACCCTAGCCCACCATCAGTTCCCACTCTTGTCACTTCCAGAAAAATAATCTCTCCCCTAAAAAGAAGGTACAAAATAAAATAAAGATAGTTAAATAGAAAGAAAACATAAATTAAAAATTACTGGAATGGTATTAATTAAAATCACATAATATTATTTTATTGAGAAAATAAATGTTGTATTTTATTTATAACATAATTGAATGGACAAACTGTATTTTAGCCTCAAATAAAGTAGTTACACTTTGAGCTAATAAAGGTTGATTGCATTTCCGTTATGAGGACCTTAATAAAATTATCCGAACAATTTGTTATTTGATTAACAGAAAAGGCCATCTAATCGTTACATATAATGGTTTTCCAGTTTTTATTTCTTCATTTTTCCCCTTTTCCATCAAGCAAGATGAAGAACAGTTACTAGGAACTAGTAATAAATCCATTGGGAATAGTTGGTTAGCAATTAAAATTTATAATTATAGTATTATTTGAGATAATTTGAAAAAAATATTTGATGAAATTTCATTTATATAACAAAATTCATTATTAAAACTCACGATTAACTTTGAAATATATCGATATCTAATTATTTTATAAAAATATTGTATTTATGTGTGAAAATTATTAATATAACTTATATTATCTAGTAAATTTATATATAAATTGAAAAAGAATATAAAATAAATTATCATAATATAATTTTATTAAAATAAAAATAAAAAGTTCGAAAATAAACCATTGCATTAATAAAAAAATTCAAAAAATTTGATCACATCATTACTTGTTATTTATTAAAGATATATACGGTTATTCCATCGTTGTATCATCGAAACAATACTTTTTTATTTGATTTTTTTTAATATTTTTCAATTTTTTTTTACCATGTACAGAACCTCAATTATATGGCTCTATTCTAAAGAGGATGAAATGGAGTTATTCTTATTACTTTTTTGAACGTTTTAAAATAAAATTTTCATTTCATAAAATATAAATTTTTTTTCTCAAATTATTCTTTTAATTTTAAAGTAATTATATGTCATTACTACCTCTGGAACCTTAATTTTTAAGAATAATAATCTAAAAAAATCATGCTTATTAAATTATATTTTATAATTTATAATTTTAAGGTGAAGAAGGTATTATTCAATGTACCCAATGATCATAGTTTGTCTTGACGCCAACTGTCTTAAAAGAAATTGTGTGGATGGGAATATATACTCCACTACTTTTTTGACAATCTGCACTCATATAGGTTGAAATGATCTTGAACAATTATTCTATTCACCCAAAGTCAAGACAACTCTATATGCTTGAAGTCTGATCATCTTTTGATTGCACATGATTTTTTTAAAAATGGCTTTTTATTTCTTGATTTGCTTCACAAAATTGTAAAAATATTTGGACACAAAGTTCTGTGTAACATGTCTTTTAAGGAAAAAGAATTAGAATTCAAAATTAAGATTGATGTAAACGATGCATGATTCAAAATTAAGGTTGATGTAAATGATGCATGTAGAGTCGATTCGCTCTAATAGAAGAATTGTAAAAATTTAATGCGATCACATTTGTATTTAAAATTGATATATTTGACAAACACAATTGTGCATAAATATTATTATGTTGTTTTTCCCCCTCTTTACCAGTGGAAATGACCAATTCGGCGGATGGGTCGGATTAATTCGATGATTTTAGTTGTTCAATCAAAATTTGACATGATCAAAGAGTGATTGAGATGAAACACATACAAATCACGCGGAGTACCCATTATTAATATTTTATTATTATATTTAAGTTTTTTATAGATCTCAATTTTATTATTGTTCATTTAAATTTTGACATCAAAATATTACTAATTTTAATATTGATTAGAGAGTTTTATCCGAAAATCATCTCATCAAATCAAACGTGTATTTATTTTATAGATCTTTTTGAAATATTATCACACTCAAATTTAAATAGTATTAATTGCCTATAAGTGGAATCAAGTTACTTTTAAATGTAATTCTTGAAGAAATTTTTTTCCAAAGAACTTACTTCTTTTAAAATCAAGAATTGAAAGCCAAGCGATTTACCCTTCGTAGGTGATAGAAATATGTATTTAGGAGCTCCAAAATTAATTTGGCGCAAGTTAGGAATCTGAGTTATTAAAAAAAATAAATAAATAAAAATAAATAAAATTGAAAGCCAAGCAAAACTACACTTAATAAGCATCCTAACCATTTTACTCTTCTGATAGACTATGATTGACTAGGATGCTCTATCATCCAAGGCTTTGAAAGTTGAATTTTGATGCTTGATTGTACATTTCAACTAACAAAGAAACCCCACAAGAATTATAGTGAACCCGCATCTACTCATTCCAACCTCTGAGAAAATATCTCCTCTACCTTGGCAACTCTGGAGATAAATAACATAAACAATGTGTCCTTCAACACACACTGTCTGTGTACTTACTTCTGGATCTTTCCACAAACTTCCTGTTGGCGCCCACCTTCTGCTTAAAAAACCCATCTCTTATTTCTTTTCCTGCAACAAAAATTTCTCCATTCATTTTTGCTTTTACAGCTTCCAAACTCTCTCCTCTTTGTTTGTTTCCTGAGGTCTTGAAGTGAAATGGCTTCAGAAGCAGCTTCCTCGGATTCATCATCCTTCATTGAAAACCTGATAAATTCGAGAAACAGAGACATTTCTCTCTTCTTACCCTTCTTCTTAGGCTTTAATCCCACAAGCCCACTTCAAGAAACAGAAAATCAAGGCACCCCACGTGAGTCACCTGACCGGATCATCCTCATCAACCCCTTCACACAAGGCATGGTAGTAATAGAAAGAAGCAGCAGCAATAGCAGTAACAGCTCATCGTTAGGTTTTGATTCTTTGCTTAATGACTTGTTTTCGAGCAAAAGCGGTCAGCCGCCTGCCTCAAAATCATCCATTGATGCTATGGCAAGTGTAGAAATTGTAGGTGGTGAAAATGATGATGAGCAGTGTGTTATTTGCTTGGAGGAGTGGGAGGCTGGTGAAAAGGCTAAGGAAATGCCTTGTAAGCATAGGTTTCATGGAGAGTGTATAGAGAAGTGGTTGAAGATTCATGGGTCATGCCCTGTTTGTAGATATGAAATGCCTGTGGATGAAACTGATGATGAGAAGAAGAGAAGAAGTGGAGAGGGTGATGGGGAAAGGAGGAGAGAGATTTGGGTGAGCTTTACATTTAGTAGTGATAGGAGAAGTGGGGAAAATAACCAGACTATTTCTAGTGAGAGTATTGAGACTAGTGATTCTTTTACAAGTCATCAAGAAATGCAGGGCTAGAAACATATTTGTAAGATTTTTGTATTTCTTTCTTTTTCTCCATCTCCTTATGGTGGGGATGACTTGTATATAATGCCAAGTTTTTGTTAAACATCTCATCTTTCAATGAATAAATTTCTGTCTTCAGGGCAGAACTTTCTGATGCTGCGTCATTTTTTTGATATGTTGTGCCATACTAGTTGGCAGGTGCATTATTGTATTGAATTGTACAATAGATTTCAGTAAGTTAATTTCCTTTCTCCTGCCTGGTGATGCTAGTCATAATCTCTGCTAGCAAGGCAGTTTATATTGAAATATTCTTGATCTCAGATAAAAAATTAATCTTGGCAGTCTTTTGTTAGCTGTCAAGTTCACTAAAATTTCTGGTTCACATTTGAGAATTATCATTTCGACTTTCCTATTCTTGACTGGAGGAAGGGATCGAATTTGGGTAATCTACAATTTCAACTATCTGCCAATACTAATGCTGGAGAAATAATTGGGATCGCTTTGAGCATGCGTATTTTTCTATAGGAGTGTCGTGAAGATCTACTCTTACTTAGATCCCTGTAAGCTATGAAAACTTGAGTGTGCAACTGATGTAGAGAACTTTGTGGAGATTTTATGAGATTATGGATCCATCAAGCATATGAGGAAGCAATTTTGGTTCCATAGTCATAATTATCTGCCTTTGATATGTTTGCTGTAGTGCCTCAAATAAAGTCATCACCATGAGATTGAGGGAATCCAGCTAAATTTGGTTGCTCTTGGCAAACTTAACGGCTTCAAACGAGAGAGATGAGATGGGCAGGCAATGTCTTATGGACAATGTTATCAGTTATCACGATCTTAAGTATTTACAACTTTTGAGTGATTGTGATCTTGTGAAGAACTAAGATTATGGTGTTTGATCCTCAGGTTTAATGAGCTGTGGAAGAAATAAATTCTTTGCATTCATGGACTGCGAGGGGCTTATGCTAACGCGTGAGCCACTGATGTCTGGTTGTTGCAACTAAAGGATGGAAAAACAGACTATAATCTCCCCTGTTTCTTCCTATGAAGTGCCTGCTAAACATATGGAGAAGTGCCTCTGAAGTAAGAGATTGCTTCTTCACGAAAAGGAATTTTGTAGGTTGAGCAAATTTTTCATCTGTGCTGTATATTTGAGCAGCTTCTCCTTACTGGCAGACACTTCCAGCCCACTTATCCACCTTAGGCATGTGAACTGAATTTTCTTTAAATGAAGGAAAAGAAGTGAAACATGTGGTGCTTGATCCAGGCTAGGCTACATGACCTTTTTAGCCTGAGCATTTCCAGTACTCGGAATTATGATATGATTATGTCATTTATTTTCTCAAAAGAAAAAGAAAAAGAAAAAGAAAAATGTCATCTAATTATGGCAAAGATGGCCCTGTTGTGATGCTTAAATAACTGGTTCGGATTCAAGCTATCATGAAGAGCTGCAGTAATGTAGCAAGAATTGGTGGTTTCGTTTGTGTTTGAGTATAATTGATCCATCTATAATCAGAAGTTTATTCTAAAATGCACAAGAGTAGAGAAGCAGAGACAATAGACTGGCCCAAGTAAGGATACTATCCTTTGTTTATTCTATTTGAATACATACATACTCATCTACTGCTTAGTTTAATAGAAAAACAAGTTTCACGATTTTAGATATTGACTCGATCTAACTGATAAGGTAAACTAAAGAAAGCAAATTCGTATAGTATTGCTGTATATTTCCCAAATTGTGACTCTGTTCTATTTCGAACGTTGGGTAGGGTATGAAGTAGATGCCATTGTCTATCAGGAAAGTAATAATATATATGCAACTTTTACTTGAAAAGTAGCTTATGTTTCGTACTTGTCAGCCAATAAATTTACTTCCACATTTTGCTCCAATTTATAGTAGTAATTGTGGTGCTAGCTCAATATAGAATAAACAAAATTCTAAAAATAGAGAAGATAACTAGTAATATGGCATCTAATGATGGCTTCTTAAGTTAGGGTTAAAGATGGCTTTGGATGCTAATTTGGTTGGTCATAAGTTTCTGTTTTGGGCTCCATTCCATACTGCATGCACCACATATTTTTGGTTGGTAATTGCTATGGAGAGATGAAGAATATGCACAAGATTTGGTGTACCTTTTAATTTGGATATACTCCAGAAAGTTCATTATGGTCCATACACAAAACAATATACATAATAGTTACTATAAGCATTCTACTGGCTAGTAGAACCAATTACTTTTTATATTATATATGACTCATAAGAACCCATTAATACTGTTTCTTGACACTAAGATTTGCACTAAAGAGTTCAACCCCATTGCAGTTCAAGTCTATCAGTTTTGGACTTGAATCGAAGTCATTCAGGGTTTACAATTCAAATCAATGTTCTCCAATGATCTGAACCTTTGCACTTGTTCATCACTGTTTTGCACTCTAAACTTTTTACTTGTGGATTGCTCCATGTAATTAACCTCATCAATGGTGCTTTTGCTCTTTTTTCTGTTGCTAGCTTGATTCTCTGATTCACTGTTTTTGGCTGGATGCATTTCCATGAGTGAGAGCACGACAGAATTTCTCTTCCCTATGTTGGTTTCGCTATTGCCATGCTTATAATTGTTTTCAACGTCATGCTTTGTCCTAGTTTCTTCCTTCCTCCCTGAGCTCTCAGATGATGTTAGGGAACTCTCCAGTGAATTTCCATTATGTCCTGATAGTTTGTTTCTCACATCTTTTAACATTGAGCCGTCACTCTCCGTCAACACTGAGAATGAAGAACTTGGACACCCAGAGTCGACCATTGACGCTAATTGAGAAAGTTGAGCTTTTGCATGTTCCACCTCAATGGAGCAAGAGCTATATCCAGAAAGGGTCTCCTGTGCTTTTTTCAAGACTGATTGTAAATACTTTCCCTGAGCTTCGATTCTTAGCTGCAAATGTCTTTGCACCTGAAATAATTGTTGGTATAGAAGTTCCCGATCAATCATCCTATGCTTTGAGTGTAGACTCTCAATGCTTAAGTACTGGATAAGTTTGTATGTTCTATTACCTCAATCTGCTCATGAAGTTTCTTCTGCACCTCCATTTGCATTTGTAAAGCATGAGCGACCTGCAAACTTCTGAAGAAGCACAACCTTAAGTAAAATTCCTTCTATATTTTCGTTTTATTGTTAACTTAATCTAAAGTCATAGGAAGCCATATGTAAAAATTATTACTCTTTAATCTGCTCCTGTGCTCCACCACAAGCCTTGTTGGTCAAGTGACTTCTCTGATTTTCTCCATTATCTGAATTGAAAAAGATGCAGGTTAGTGCCTCACTTGTTCATCTATTTCATGATATCATAGTTTAATACTCTGTTTCTTACCTTCCTGTTTATTTTGGTGGTAGGTTTGAGATTGTTGACTTCTTCCCAGTCTATATTTCTGCAGCAAAATACATCGTCCTATTCAAAAACCTTTCCAAGAGAAACTGAAGAAGAAATCAATGATGTTAATGTAAAAACAATAAAATTGCCTGTAAATGGCTCTTGAGGTGGTACAAAGTGAGTCCATGAATACCCATGACCCTCATCAAAGATTTTGGTGTAGCCTCTGCATTGCAAAATATAATTGTCTGTAAGGATGTGTAGAATCTAATATACACTAATATGGATTAGAAAAGAAAGCTGTATACTCAACTCTCTGCACCCCCAAGCTGGTTAACTGCATTGACAAACCGCTGATGCAGTTCTGGAGTCCATTTCAATCTAGGCTTTGCATCACTGGATAAAACCAAGCTCATTTCTTTATTGTGAACATTCTGAAGAGCCATTTCTGTTTGTGTGAGAAGAATAGGGTGTTTGAAGGCTGGATCATAGGAAAGGATATTTGTTGCTTGTAACTCTGCCTCAGTATGTGGCAGCCAGTAATTCTCTTTATAATTGGGAGGAGTTAGTCTGTCCTATGTTCTCACTCCATATCTGGAAACATAAGTGGGGTTATGCTGGTGGGAATATATGCCATGAGCTGTGGCCCTTCCTTTCTCCCATTTCCCATTTCATATCGAACTTTCTTTATTTCTGTTTCCAGGTTTTTTCTTTCTTCTTTGACTTGAAAGGGTGGAGAGAATCTCTGATGCAGCAAAAACAGAGAAAGCAACATACTTCAATTTGAGTCTCAAAAGGAGAGAAAAGAAAAAAAAAGTGTATGGTTTGTTTTTATCCTGCTGTTTTCCCACCTCTCTCTCTCTGTGTATGTGTGTGTCTGTGTGTGTGTGTGTGATTCCCATATGAGTTAGGCAGTCCCCACCATGATGTATAATGGGTGCAACTTTCATAAAACCCTTAAGAAGCTTTGGTGGAAAAAGAAAATTAATCATGATGATGCTTTAATGGATGTTTCTTTTTAAAGATTGAAAGGGATAACAAAATGAGTAATTCTTTTTCTCAAATTTTAATTTGATTTTTCACTCTTTATTTTCTCAAATTTCCTTTCTGAGGAGGTGTGGATGGATTGGTCGGTTCTTTTTGTTTCTTGTAGGGATAAAGGAATCAAAGAATCTAGCATTAGATTTTAGGATAAACAAGTATTAATGTTATCAAGAAGTACTTTTTTAGAGAGAGAGGTAGTGATAATAAAGGATAAATTATTGACATTATAATACAATTGATATAATGACTTTGGCCAAATCTTCTCCTATGTTTCATCTTGCAAGTGTCAGAACCTATGATCCAAACAAAATGGAAACTGTGCCTGCCTGCCATAGATTACATACACAGAAACAGAAATAATAGCAAGAATGAGTTTCTGTTCTATCAGAAATTTACTCAAGGATAATAATCTATACAGTAAAAGGCAACTTGACTCCTCAAGTTTTACCATTTACAGTGAACTTGTGTGCATAAAAACTTGTATTTGCATAGTCAAACTGATATAAAGAAAACCCATCTTTTTTCGCTTTGCTTAAAGTCCAAGAATTGCATGGATTCTTTTATACAGATTTATATATTATGTATTCAAGTTGATAGAATGAGATTCAAGCCATTGACCTGGTCTTGTGCTTGGAATAAATTTATCGATCTTACCTAGTCCTTTTGGTTTACTGGAAATATAAAGAATGAAGTGTAATCGAATCTCTTTTTTCCCTCAATCACAAACAGAAGGAAATGACAAAAAGATCCATATAATTTATATAGCCCTCTCTCCTTTCATCCACGCAAAAGCAATCCATGAAAAAAGGGAGCACACAATCAAAAGGAGGGAAAAATAAATAAATAAAGATTTTGCAATTACCAAGAAGCCATCCATAAATTACTATGCAATGCATCCAAACACAATTGAATAAGGAAAACTGATTAAGTTTGATTTTAGAAAATTGTAAAGAAAAAGAAAGAAGAAAAGGAAAACAAAAAAGAGAGTCACAATGGCAAACAACAAATCCTAAAAGTCATTTAGATCAGATCAGTCTTTTACATTTCTTGGGTTGCGGGCAAAGAGTTCGATCCCTGGAATCAAAATCCAATGATTGATCTCCAAAGCATTGCCATCTCAGTGCCATACATTCACTTGGTCTGCTACATTGCTAAGTAATCTTTATAGAGAAGATCATTATATTAGATGCAAAGTAGAAAAGATAGCTAGCAAATGAGCTTAGCTTCTAGCTCTTAGTAGCCATAAGATGTCAAGTGGCTGCTACTGCCCACTAGTGTGATAAATTCTGGTTGCTGGTTCAAACTGATGTACAACAGAAACTGGTTTTTTACAAGTTGTTCATGAACTATGTGGACAAATGTAACTGTAATTTACCATTATCATGTTACATACTTGTGTTGCTTACATTTGGGAACATGTCTGACTCATATGAATGTGACAGTATATACATGTCATACGTGTAGCACACAATGCATTCATAATTGACAAGATAATTTATTCTTATGATGGGGAAAAAAAAGGGAATGTAAATTATAGTGAAATGCAGAACATATGTGGCCCAAAAGTTTGAAATGAAGAAAAAAGAAGAGTAAATGAAGTAGCTTTCCCTTTAACCAGCTGCTGTACTTGAAGCTCCTTTCTTGCTTTTATATATTCCATAGCAAGTAAAGGAGATTCTAGGATGATGCGAAACAACCCCTTGGAATTTTAAGGTCAGTTGCAGAAGGTCCAGTGAATCAAAAGTCATCTGAACAAAGTTGCCTCTCATCAATTATTATTCTGTTAGGGACCCCATACGAGGCTTGGAGTGAGATATCACAAATCCAAAAGCATGGAAAGATGATGAGAAGAATATGGCCTCAGGAATCAAGAAAAGGGAAGCAAAAGGAACTTGTCACAATCCCACCAAAGAATAATTGATATTTATCCCAGCAAATTCATGGATAGAACGTAATAGCCCTCTGAAAGTGACGTGAGCATTATGCAACTTATAGGTTTCTTTTTTTTTTTTTTCTCTCTCTGGACTCACTTACAGCGCGACATCTAATGGACGAATATAGACATCATCTGAAGGGAAGAATATAGGCATGAATATAGACATTTGAAGGGACGAATATAGGCTCGCTGTGCCCCTACCCATGATTCTCACTTTTTCTTCCTCTTGTGACCGTCAGCAACTTATGGAAGGATTCGAACTTATGATTCTCGTGGGTAACTTATAAGTTTTCCCCTGATTCGGCCTCCTCGTAAATACAATGGGCGCGCCTATATACGTTTGGGTTGGACATTCATATCAGTTTTTCACTCCTTCTAGACCCACCTTAAGGGCAGCAAAAAATCCCGGAATGATGGATACAGACACGTAATATTAAATAATGGATTCAAGCCCACGAAATATTTTTTCCTTATATCTTACCGCAGCGCCGTGGCCAGGGCAACTTATAGGCTTCTTATCTCTATTATACCTTGTTAGGGAGCATTTCTGGAGTTTAGGACAGTTAAAGGTACATGGATCAAACACAATATCCGAAAAGATAGGCAGGTAAAGTCCTTTGGATAATTGGCGAAAATATGTTGTCTGTTTCATTCTGCACAGTAATATTCAACTGGGATTTTATTTATCATATTTTACTGACTAAAGAAAAAAAAAATTATTCATCTTATTGGAGTTAGACATTTAGACAACAGATTAACAGAATGTTGAAACAAGGATACTGAAGCATTTCTTCACTTTCTTTCCAAGGTAACAAGTGTTATGCTTCCTTTCCATATGTTTCTAATCAATGAATTGAAGCACAACTTTGACTTAGACCCCAGATTTTTTATTAGGAAGACAAAATGAGATCATGAAAAAAATTCTGAAATTTTTTGGTTCTCAGAGAGGGAGCTTCCCATGGAGAGAATGGGGTTGTCTAAAGTTTCATTCTTTTCAACATAAAATTTTAGCCACTCATTTACAAAATAGCATACTCCATTAATTATGTGCAGTCCACTCTGCTTTATTTTTCATCATTAAAGTTAAAGACCTGCTTTGCAATTCTTGTAATAATTTTGAGATAACAACTACAACTTTATGGAAATATTGTGCAAATCATTATAGCATGCATACAGAGAGGGAAGCTGCAAATTCCTGAGAAGGAAAAAAAATAAAACATTTACGGAATTCATCAGGAGCAAATAGTATTCCAGTTTTTTTCTGAACTATAGTACACAGTTGATGCACTTACTATTAAAGGAGCCATGAGCATGTGTTTTCAAAGTAGCCATCACTGCAGTAATCTGAAATTTTTTATCGAGTTTCTTTGTTATCTTAGAAATGCAAGAAATTACCCTCCATTAAAAGATCAAAGACATCAGCACTCTGTTACACACTTAAAGACACTTCTGGTTTTTAAGGTTAAATTACTTAACAATTACTCATCAAAAGGTGATGCTGCAAATTCTTCTCCTAAGTGTTTGGTGAGCCCTATGACTTCAAAGAAATTTCTTTCCTCCCAAATTTATGTTGTTTATCTTTATTCCCACTTTCTCCAATTCTCTGCTTTGCAAAGTGATCTCCTCTTTTAAGTAGAAGACAGCTGGAGAAAGCTGCCTTAGTGGTTTGTATAGGTCTAGAACTCTTATTTCTCCAAGTCTTTTCCGCAAAAAAGACTTGATAGCTCGACTCCTTTTAAATCGAGAACAGATTTCTTGATGAAAGAAAATGGTTCAGTGACCTCAATAGTTCCGATGAGCACCTGCCAATTTCATACTTAATCAGCAATTTGTACTTGCGAACAAGCACTTGCAAATTTGTTTAGATGGAGAGGATCAGAAATTTCAGAATCTCGAGTCTGCTAGCACATGTTACTTGATAGTTGCAGCTGCATTGCTGAATTATTTTCCTAATCTAGCATCCAGGGTTATAGCAAGCATAAAAAAGTGGGTCACGTCTCTGTAGGGAAATAATCATGGGAAGACCAGGCTAAAATATTGCATGACTGTGGTTTAAAAGTGTATTCTTAAAGCCACAAAGCCTAGGCATAAACTTTTGAAGTTGTTATTTGCTTATCTTGGCTGCATGCAGCATTGTTATGGTAAATGCAATACAATCAAGCCAATCCATTAGCTTTTCCAATTCCCTCCAAAACAGCTATTTTGCATGTCAACAGTTGCCATTTACGCGTGCTCCTATTTCTATGTTCTAGAAATATACATTTCAACATATGGCCGAAGACTATATCTTGTTTCCATATACTTGTAAAATTGGTAGGCGGGCTGCAGAGCAGACAACTGAACTCGAATCATTTTTGCAGCAGTAGTTACTTAGATGGAGCTGAAAGATTTCCCTAGTACTGCAGTAGAGTGAAAACACTCACTGCATATATGAAGAGATTGAAGAGATAAAAGAAAAGCTGTATTATTCCATAGATTATGTCAAACTTGAATATATCTACTGTAGGGAGTGACAACCGTTCTAACAATGTGTACTAACCTGTTCCGTAAGGTTTAGAGCATTTACATTTTGTTTAGGTCTTGAAGTAATCGGAGAAATGGTGAGGTATAGGTAATATTGGAGAGAGTTTTTTTATTCTAATTCAGTCAAGGATTTTTAATTTTTCTTCTCCATAGTATTTTCTATGAATAGACAGCCATTGCATTTTGGAATGTTTTATCAGAAAAAGCATCAATTGCAAACGTAGGATCACCAAATAAGGTATCCTAGACTACAATATGCTGCTAGATGATTGGACTAAATATCACAAAGTTGCTTCAAATCTTCATTGGACAATAACAGACTTTGAACTTGTAAGATATGATTCCAATTGACATTTACTCTTCATTTTACATGAGAAGCATTCTTTGTCAGCTCTACTAGTTTATACTTAACAGTTTCTGAGATTTTTAGCCATTTCAAGAAACTGTATATCAGATTAAAAGGAGTTCAACTTTACTTGTGAACCTGAATGCAAGTCCAGGAAATTAGTTCAACATCAATTTTCTTTTACTATTCAAGCTAGTATGATGCATTTGTGTGAGCCTACTGTCCTTTCTTGCACGTCGAAGTCTTTGAAACTTGAAGCAGATTCTGCCAGTGGCTTACAAATGAATAGGAATGCATAGCAAATACTAACTCTTCTCTGTTATTATAACTCACTAGTGCCAGTAAACTAATATTTTTTACCAGAACAAAATTCTTCTCTGTAACTTTGATAGGTGGTAGACATCTCAAAAGGGACCAAATTTTATACCAGGTCAAACTTACAGTTATGAGCTAGTGAATGTTGTCGTGTTCAGAAAAGATAGTGGAACTGACAATTTGTATCCTATCAACTGACTCAGATACTGCTTCAGTTCCTACATTAATTAGTCGATAAACCTAAAAGTAACTGTGCCCATTATCTGGTAATTCCTCCGTCTTGACTTCAAATTTCCATTTACATCCACTTAAAAAACGTCGTCGATTTGCTGACTGTCTACAGTAATCAATCCTTTTTCACATTCAACATTCAGTAGGTATTTCACCTTGTTAAAATTTCTACCATTAGCATGCCAATATTATTCGAACTTAGATGTGGACTTTTTCAAATTTCTCCACAATGCATTCCAAAGGGGAATACTTTCTCAAAGAAGACTGTACAAGGAAGAAAGATAAAAATGATGGTGATATTGGTTATCATTTGTACTATAAGTGGCTGACACCTCACATCCACTTCCTCCACTTAGACATTATTGTCTGTTCTGTTCATCTTTGTGGATAGTTTAGGTGGTTTACATAAGATGTTCCTTTTGAAGCTTTGAATAAATTAAAAGATATTCCAATATCTTAGATGCCCTGATCCTTTTTCCTTTCTTTCTTTCTTCAAAAAGCTAACTTCACATGATAAGAGAGTCGGATTCAAGAGCATGGATTTGCCATACAACTTAGATAATTTCCTCTATGGGTTTTTCTTAACTTTAAGCACTGTATTTGGCTGCTTAGAGACATGTTTATTGCACTTTTGCACACTAAGTACTAGCATACAAAAGGATTAGGTAAAGATGGAGAGAGCCATATGAAAATATTCTCCATCAGAGTTGGCATCGACTCAAAATGAAATACACATTGCCTTCAGTAAAACTGTTACTGTCAAGAATTCTGCTACTTGATTCTAGTTTCTAGAAGCTTTGAGGATGAGTGTGATAAATCATTTTTCTGAGAGTTATCCATTTCAGAAATTGCCTATGTCATGATGAGAATGGTGCAGTAGTACAAGAAAATTTATGAGGAGCTTATACTGAAAAGTCATCATGGTTTTAATATCTTGACTAAGACAATGAATGAAAACTTGTTTTAATGACTCATGGTAGCATTTTATCAAACTTAGGACAAGACAGATTTTAGTCTTCTAAATCAATATCCTGATGCACTCCAATTGGAGTCAAATTCAACGAGCAAACGAAATGAGGAAATCTTCCCTTGGGGACTGGAATGTTTCGTTGTGAAAAAGGATGTTAAATAAATTACTGATTTAACAGCAAGGAAAATTATTATATCTGGAGTCAGTCGACATTCTCTACCTTCGAAGCCATGCATGCTGTTATTTCCTCTTTGAGCTCCTGATTATGTTTTTTGAAGGGAACAGATGGCACACCGCACGCACTTCTAAGTAGTACTGAAAGGCATTGAACTCAAGTTTGGAAGAAAGGAAGGCTTGCTGTTTAGCAGTGGAACTAGTAGGCATGACTATATTGATTGTAGAACGGATAAATTTTATATATACTTACAATATATTTTTCTAGAAACAGTCAGTTGAAGAAGCATGTGCACTTCAATAAATTGTGATCTCATCAAGTCTTGATATCCTTATTATGTTCATGCCATGATAACTTTGAATTAGTAGTATTTAAAAAGAAAAGCACAAAAACTAGTAGAATAATCCTATAGAAGTGAACTCTTTATGTTTCTTTATTCCATACATCATAACACACATTAAACAAGATTTTAGACTTTATTGAAGCTGATATAACAGTCCTCAGACTCTTTTACTGAGCATGTCACATCATATATTGGTTCCCTTCACCTTGGAGCATGAAATTAAGACTAAAATAAAATCAAACTCACAAAAGTAGCAACAAGTGCAGTACGAGGTTTATTAAAAGGTTCAATACATGAGAGCTAGAACTAGATTAGGACCCCAACAGAAGGAGTTCTTAGAAAACTAAAATATGCCATACATATTACAGACAACACACAAGGAGCAGTAGCTGCCCTACGCATAGAAATTAAGGGACTTAGTTTTTAACTGGTGGATTTGGAGTATGACGGTTATTTGCTCCTGATACAATATAGTCCGTGTTGATCTCAAAATCCATTCTGCTATGAGTGAACTCACTTTCTACCATTTCCAGGGATTCTTTCAAATTTTCTGCTTTATTCATCTGTTTTCATCAAGAAAAATGAAAACCCAAATAAATCATTAAAATAATATGAGAATATAGACCTTTTTTTGCCCTTTTTCTGGTTACTATTTGTATTTTATGTAAGGTACCTGTAATGTATCCTCTGGTGGAGGAATAGCTTGACTTTCATGTAACAGGAGTATAGCCCCTGTAATTACAAAAGACAATGATTGTTAAGCAAAACCTGGTTGGTTCAGTACATAAACAAATGACAGACATTCTTTAATCAGCCAAGAGTAGAAGATTTACTTGAAGTTGGGAGATCACTTAAGGAAATCAGGACAGAGATAGCTAGTATGATCACAAGTAGACTAGGGGAGTTGCCTGCCATTTTCGGTAACATTCTTGGTAAGTTAGTGATGTTTTTAATGTATGCCATATCGTGACCGCCACTTCCCCTACTTATATACACGAATGTTTATGATACTTTCTGATGTGTGGGTTGTTGAAACAACAAACACATTATTCTAGTGAAGCCCAAAAGCTGGAAAAGGATCTTTGTTATGAGGTATTCCCAATTTTTTACTCTCTTGGCTTCCTGAAAGAATGTGTATTGTCTGCCTTTTTGGTGCCTATTGTGGGATTTGGCAGGATCCCAAATGAACCTGGTTCAGGTTAAACTATATTTCCAGTTCTATGCACAAAAAACACTTTCTTTCTGTCAATTCTCTAGTTTAATAATATCCTTCCTAGTACTCACCATCCCTTATCTTCACACCCTCCGACATTCTCCTACTTCATCAAAACTATCTAGTACCAATAATTTATAAGCAGCTTAATAATATACTAATGTAGTAATCAAGACACCTTAAATAAACATGAGATTTGTGAACCAGTCTGAGAAGTTGCTTTCATATGTGAGTCAGTTTCAGCTTAATTTTATCCCCTAGTGGTTTTATAAGTTAGTAATTGTACGTACGTCTATAGCGATGACTTGTTGCAAGCAGATGCAGCCACAACTGAGCACTTTGTGGGAATGGTTATTGCATTTTGGTCGGCCAAATTTGAAAAGATGTGGCTACTGTATGACAAGTAGTGAGCAACTGAGGTTGACATATTATTGGGATCATGGCTTCATTCTTTCACCACTTTCAGTTGCCATCCTCACCAGCAACGACATCTTTTTTCCAAGTCTAAGATAACATTGCGCGATGAATTTTTGCATCCAAGGTTAGATAATGCAGTGAAAATGGGGTGCAGAAGCCTATTACTCAGCTTACTTAAAAGAGTTGAAAGTAAAAACCATCTTGCTCTCAGACCTTTGTACTTATTGCCTAATCAATGACCAAACAAGCATGTCTTTTTTAATGATATAATCTAGGAAAAACAATGTTTGGTTAAATAGGCAATAATTTAGTATTTTTAATGGGGAAACATGTTATTAAAGTGAATACCTATGAGAAAGTGCTTACCATACATATGGCTGATTTTGTTCTATATCTGAGATAAGTCTATCTTAATACATCTTATATAGTACTATGTAATATAATTAAACCTATGCTGTGCATTTTGAAATTTTCATCTACTTAATGAATTTTCTCCAAACTCACTTCTTTAGCTTATTCTCATTTTTTTTACTTGAATATAGGATCAAAAAAACAGGCCTTCAAATTTTCGTAATGTTGTCAGAAAACTAGCAGAAAGCATATGTGTTGCACGTGAAAGCATTATGCGGTATGAGATAATAGAAACGATGTAATCTTAAAAATACACTAAAATTAAGGAAACTTATTTGTTATTCATGAATTATGTTGAAAAAAAATTCAAATAAATAAATAGTTTTTTTCTAAAATAACAAAATAATGAATAAAATAGTATTTCCTAAATATCACAAAAGTTGATGTGCCAAAGTTATCCAAGAATTGTAACACAGAAAATAATAATATTCTTAAACTTCGTTTTTCTTGGTCTCCTTTGTCACTCTTTACACACACACACACACATACAACAGAGTTTTTCACTAAATTTTTTTTTTTTCTCTTGGTGATTATGCTCTTCTATCATCATATTTGAATAATTGAATAATGATCCACAAGTCTCATTAATTTGCCACGCACTCCCTTAGTCTTTTTATTTAGTACTATTTTCCTGTAGGACGAAAATATGCCTGCCAAGTTGTTGGTAGCAACAAATTTATGATTTTTTACACTTGATTTTGATGCCAACACACTGGACTACGTATTTCTTTTTTGTTATCATTATAAGTTGGAGTTATTATTTTGTATGTTACTTGATCCATCCCATATTTCTGTATTCACTTAATTTGGCTCTATACAAAAACTTTAGATAATTTTTTTTAAAAAATAAATTTGGTGTATGTACATTATTGTTCTCAAAAATAGTAGTTGAAAATTAGTGATATCACATTATTACTTTATATGAGTAGGTATTTTTCTTGGAAAAAAAAATTATTTTAGAAAATAAAATCTTATTTTGAGGTGTCTTAAAAAGAAAATAGATGTAATAAATTAGGATATAGGGGGTATTTTATTAGGCAATGTGTAGATACTTTTATTATGATTTCAATTTTATGATTTACTGTATAAAATCTATTCAATCTAATTATAAATAAGAAGATACTAAATACAATGTAGAGTCATTGATAATTGTACATTTAATTTACCATTTAAAGAAACAGTAAAGTAAATGCTACCCCAACCCGCATCACCCCAAGTGAATCATATAATGCAGTTTCAATGCTTTTTCGGTCCTATTTAGTTAAATACAGGACAAAAAAAATAATATTTAATACATACAAGTATATTATATATTTTTATCAAAAGTTACAATAAAAAAAAAATCAATCAAAAATACAAAAATAGATAATATATGAATTCATAGACTTATGGGGTAAAATGTGAATGTAAAAGAACTAATTGGATGCAAAAATACAACTTATTTTGATATTATTTTTATAGTGATTATGTTTGCACTTGTTTTTAAATAATACAAAAATTATTTTACATGTATTTCTATGTTATTTAATTTATAATTGACATACCTTAATTATAACTATTTAATAATAATTAGAATATCCACAATCTATTAGGATATCAATTTTTTTTATGATATTTCATTAATACTTATAAATAATTTTTAGATTATATATAAATATTATGAATATTTATTAAAATGAAATATAACTCGTGAAGTATTATAGAAAGTAAGTATATTACGTAAACTAATGTTTCATCTCAAAATTACTGAATATTATTTGACAGTTCATAAGGTATATAGAAAATAAAAATATTTTTTAATTATTTATATATATATATTATATACTAGTATAATATAAAATTTAGAAATCTAATTGAGCTTGGGGCTAAAGTATTTTAGGACCACAAATGTTGGTTTAATCCAAAAAAACTAGGATTTGTTTGAAACCGGTTTATGTGAAACCCAAATTCCAAAATACCAACTAAAGTCGATCAGATCTGATCCAATAATCGTGTTCTTACTTTTCCACACTGAACCCCAAAAGTGCTGATAGCATATGTAAAGTAGAGGATCAGTTTCAAGGAAATAATAATTAATAACTATGAAAATGAAAAGAGGCCACAGAATAAGAGAGAAAAAGATACGGTGTGAACTCAGTCTTATCCCTTAACAAGCAGCCGGACACGTGTCGGAAATTGCAAAAATACGACAGCCACTAGGTAAAGATTCTCAAAAGTAGGCCCCACACGCCCATTCAGTGGGACACGTGTCCCAGTACTATGCGCTGGATCGAAGAGGAACTAAACTGACAGATGGGCTTTTTCACTCACTTTTTGCAGATTGGGGCCCTGAATGCCGGCAAGGTTGTGCCCACGTGGCCCATTCGCCACGTGCAATTCGTTTGTCAAGACTTTTACAGGTTGAAAAATTGTTCTACAAAATATCCTTTTATTTTTCTTTGAATTTTTGGGTTCAAAAAAAGGGGGAAAATAATTTCCCACTAGAAATGTCAACAAATTGAAGCTCTCATAATTTTATTTTAGTCAAAAAATATTTCCCAAGAAAAAGAATATTTTCATAACCTCACACATAAAACTCTATACAAATCCTTACATCCACATGATTTTTAAAGTTTTTAACTTCGTATAAAACATAATTTTAACTAAAAAAACCCATCACCCTTATAATTTTTATTTCATTAATAATTTTTTTAAATAAAATAGAATATTTAAATTATCATTATTTATATATATTTTGATATTGACATTTATTATTCTTTTCATTATATTTTTTTAAGTACCTCACATATATATATACTAGACAAGTTTATGTTACGTTATCTTCAATGATCATATAATCCAGCTCCATGTTTTTATAGATCTAATCCAAAAATACTTGTAGGCTTTTATTATTTGGTATTTATATGGACATAGAGAGAGAATAAAAGAGAGAACGATGCGAAAAGATTAATTTATCATGATATTTCTAAAATTTAGAAAATAATTTTAGACAGTATTTAATTGAATTTTTAGTTTTCCCCCCTATTATCATAAGGTTAAAACTTAGAACAAAATATTTACTCATAGAAAACAATTATGTAATATAGAAAAGATTTTTAATATTCATGTATTTGAGGTAGTTATGTTTTCTTTTTCAAGTTATGTGAATATGAGAAATGTTATATATACTTATGAGACACGTACACAAATAAATTTAAATAGGTAAGAATGGTCCAACTTTCAAATGCTGAATTCTTTGAATAGAATAACAATGAAATATATTAAATAGCTTTACCTAAAAAAACAAATAAAGTGACCTATTTAAGAGCAATCAAATTATATATGATCACGCAAGTAGGTGTTGTCCAAGAAAATAGTGTCACAATTAAATGGATCAACGCACGATTAATCAATTAATTATACCTGGCTTAAAACTCAAAATCAAACATGTAATTGGATTAAATTGACTTTTTGAAAAAAAAATTCTTTAAAAAGACACTCTTATTAATGTTAGCATTAAACTTCAGATTATATCAACTACATTACATGAACTAAAGGTAGGTAGCATAAAAACATGTTTACTCCAAGGGGTTTCTTGGTTGTTTTGGGGGGCCAAAATTTCACAAATAATTAGGTTTGAAATTTGATTTTATTCAGATCTGTGCGATAGGGTTCTTATAATACATTTTTTTTTTCATATTTGTGCTTGGATTACATTGTACAGGAATAGTTCTAAGCCAAAAAAAAAAAAGAAGAAGAAGAAAAGAAAAGCAAATTATTATTATTATTATTATTATTATTATTATTTGATAGGGTTATCGGGTTATAAACTATATTTAATGTATCATTTCTATGAGTTAGGATGAACTACTTTTTAACATGTAAAATTATATTTAAAGCACATAAACTTCTTCTTCTAGAAGTCTATCCTTAACAAGTAACCTTGATTTTAATATATTTTGGTAATAAAATTATATCGTTACAAAACACCTCATTCAATTATCGTTGTCACTTAGAATTATAAATTCGACTTTAAATAGTTTGAAGCAACATATTTACATAAATAATTTCACAAGCAGCATAATAATTTGTCAAAGAGAAATGCTGACAAAAAATAAAGCAAAATTCAAATGTTAAGTTAAGTGTACAAATTGTTATTTGAGGAGCATGAGGAGTTTATTCAAAACTTTTGACAAAAATGTTAGGTTAAGAAATTCAGAATTGACAAATACTCCAATTTCAAGTAGTACAAATTCTTACAAGATGGAGTCAAGAATTGGGAAAGTGAAAGCTGACCTGGACAAAAAGGTTGAGGGGGGGGTGGGGGGGAATCCAAAGCATTTTCTCCAACAGCTGTTGGCATTTGAAGAGAATAAAAAAAATAGATAAATTAAATAAATTAAAAGCAACCCATCAGTGGCAACTCCCTCAAATCCAATAGAAAGATTTTCCTTAAGCCACAAAACAAACTTGTGGCTGTGAATTCATTCCCCAATGCTGACGTGGCGCCCCTGCCCAACTTTCTCTCTCCTACCCTCTTCTCCTTATACACACTGCAAATTCAATTAAAAAAAAAAGAATAAAAAAGAACTGAAATTTTCCAAACATGAATTGAAATAGAAAGTTAGTTGTCAAGAAAGAAAAGAGTACAAGAACAGGAAAAAGGAAGACATTTTTTTCAGTAAAGAGGATTCTTGTTGTGCAGGGAGAGAAACGGAAGCTGCAGCCAAAGAATGTCAGAAGTTATAAAAGATTCTGCGATTAAGCTGTTTGGAAAGACCATAGCTGTGCTGCCTGACAAGGTTGTTTCCAAAATCACAGTGCCTGAACAGAGACAGGGTTCCTCGACAACATCGACTTCACAAGACAGCAAGGTTTGTGATGTGCTATGTAAAAGTACTAATATACATATGTGTGTTTTTTTTACTCTTCTTTTTTTATGAGGATATATATATATATATATATATATCTGATTTATGGCAGTTTTAAGAGGAACCCTTTTCTTTGGAGCTGGAAAGTGATGATGGGTTGGTTTCATTTCTTGTTGAAACGTTGGAATTTTGTGACTTTTTTACAGAATTTGTGATGTTGAGTTCATAAGGTTGGAAAGGGGGCATGGTGTTTATGTGAGGAATGAATGAATTCTGGAATTTGTTATCTGTAGCTGGAATAAGATGTCGTCTTAAGAAATGAGGAAACTAATAGGTTGATCACACTTGTTTTAGCACTTAACTTCAATGTTTCTGGTTTTGAATTGCAAGTGGCCAACCAAGTTTTAACTGGCTTGTGGATGCTACTTTACTTGGTTTTCTGGGACTCAATGCAGATTTCTGGAGTCGTATTCTTTTTTTTATGCAGTATTGTGGATCACCTTTCTTCAATTTGAAATGATTTGTATTCAGACATAGATTTGGGAATAACTATTCCTTTTTGATAGTTTTCTGAGGCTCCTGCTTCAGTTCAGTTGTTCTTGGTTTTAAATAAACAGTTCACTTGGATCCTTCTTTCTGAAACTTCAAGTACTTCAGAGGGCCCCTGAAGTGTGAGCTTATATTGGTATAACTGATTGTATTGACAAACTTTTATAACAAACTCTCTGACGAAGAAAGAAATATGGTGATTTTGCTTCAGCTCTTTGTTAGGTTGTGAATTTGCCACTAAAATACTATAAATTGTAAAACATTGATTGCTCGTAAAACTTGAGATGTTGTATGTGTGTTGATCCAACCGATCTTACTGAATTTTGCTTCAGTGGCTATTTGCCCCTTGATCCGTCATTATTTAGCTATAACACCATGTTACAACAATAAATTCTCAAAATCAAAGTTCCTTTCTAAACATTGCGATGAAATTTTGTATATATATATATATATATATCTCCACAAGATAAGAAAAAGTATATATTACTTCTACGAAGTTCTTCATTTTTCCGATCTTCCCTTTTACTCCTCCCTGTAATTGTGTGAGGAGACAGGAGATAGCCTCCAGCACTCTTCCTTTCTTTGTATAACTTGTTATTTTAATATAAAATTTCTTTTTATTTAATAGGATGCATCAGGAGGAGAGTTCACAGGGAGTAGACATGAATACGAGTCCAATCCAACTGAAGAAACATTGACAGATGCAGCAACATCATCTGAGATCAGTGATGACCCCAATACACCCCGTCTGGAGAAAGACTCCTCGTCCCCAAAGACTCCAAAGGAGGAGGAACCAAGTGAGAGCAGTGCCTCTCAAGAAAAGACACTTAAGAAGCCTGATAAAATACTTCCCTGTCCGCGGTGTAACAGTATGGACACAAAGTTTTGTTACTACAACAACTACAACGTCAACCAGCCCCGTCATTTTTGCAAAAACTGTCAAAGATATTGGACATCTGGAGGAACAATGAGAAATGTGCCAGTTGGATCAGGTCGCCGCAAAAATAAAAATGTTGTGGTTCCAAATTATCGTCATATAATGGTTTCAGATACCCTCCAAGAGACTCGAGCGGATGCCATAAATGGGATTCATCTATCCTCCTTGAAACCAAATGGCTTCCTTATTTTTGGCTCAGATAGGTCACTTTGTGAATCCATGAACTCTACCTTGAATCTAGCAGAAAGATCACAAAATTGTGTCCCAAATGAATTTTATGAACACTCAAGTAAATCTTCTAGTGCACCTTCAAATTCAACGGAAAAGGGAGGCCATGCTGCTGCGCAAGAATCAGGTTTACAAAATTTTAAGGACATGCCATCCCAAGTACCATGCTTCCCTCAGCCTCCTTGGTCTTGTCCATGGAACTCTGTGAAGTGGAGGTCTCCAAACCCGCCACCTGCTTTTGGTCCTTCGGGCTTTCCTGTCACCTTCTACCCAGCAACACCATATTGGGGATCTTCTATACCAAGTCCTTGGAATGTGTCATGGGTTTCCTCAACATCTTCTTCTGGTCCCTCAACCATGAGCACAAGTCCTACCTCTTCTACTCTGGGGAAACATTCAAGGGAAGGAACCATGGTTGGACCATCAAACTTTGGGGAAGAAAATCTCTCCAAGAAAAGAAGTGCAGAGAGATCTGTGTTGATTCCTAAGACCTTAAGGATTGATGATCCAAATGAAGCTGCAAATAGTTCTATATGGTCCACACTGGGAATCAAGAACGAGAAAATTGGTTCAACTAATAAGACAAGTCTCTTTAAGGCCTTTGAATCAAAGGGGGACAGGCATAGCAGCATTGATAATACCATGATGGTATTACAAGCTAATCCAGCAGCCTTTTCCCGGTCACTTAACTTCCATGAGAGTGCCTAACGAGGCATTAATTTGTTATCGGGCATAAGTATCGGAGCTTGAATGAAACAGAGAAAGGATGTTCAAATCTACGTCCTCTTTTTTCATCATATAGGTAAATTTACCTGTCTAACAGTCTAGTGATGAAGTTTATGTGACTTTAAATAAAGGAAGGCAATGAGCTTGCTGAGGAGCTGTTACTGACTGCTTCCATTTTCAACTGCTTGAACACTTTGTTCTAACGGTATAAAGTGATACACTACGGTCTAGCTGTTTTCTGCGAGTGTGTCCTTTTTGTGAATCTTTGTAAAAAAATGAAAATAGATATTAAATATGTTATTATACTGAATGTAATACAGCAGAGTTTTTGTTGACTATATCAGCAAATGTAAATAAGAATTAGCTTTTATTCTGCTGGCTATAAGCCATTCACAATTTTATATCCAGACTCTGAGCCACAAGATAGTTTGCTATTTCTGTTCTACACTAAAGAATCTGATTGTTCCATTTCACTTATTTGTGGCAAAAACTAAGCTCTACTCTGTATACATCAAAAGCTGATATCTCCTGATCAGCAGCAGTTTTGGAAGAGATACAAACTCAAGTAATGCTCTACACAAAAATCTTGTGCGAATTTCGATTGTGGTGAGAGAGAGAGGCAAGAACATGCAACAGTTACTAGAACCAAATGTTGACACATAAAAAAAAGAATGTCTCAGACTATTCATCTGGCAATATCAGCTTGTGAAGGATTCTTCATGCAGCTTTGGAGGAATGAAGATGGAAAATACAAATGAAAGTGGGGCATTTTCAAGATCAACAAAAGCCTTTATTTGGTCCCCAGTTTGTGGGATAAAGTTGAATTGAATATGACAAAAGGCCAAAACCCTTTCCTCCTCAGGGGAAAAAGGATCCAATCTAGTGATGCCAAAAGTTGCAAATGTAAGGATAGATCCTCCTTTTATTCTTCAATTTTCCCCTCCTTTTTATCCATACCTCCCACAATATTATAACCCAAGAATATATTCATAACCAAACATATCTAGCAAAAAACAACTGGCAACATGGTCTACATCTTTAAATAAGTTGGATTTGGTGATTTATTTATTTATTTTTCTTCTTGGATGTATTTCAGGATTATAAAAAATCTATGCAATGTGTGTCTCTAAGTGATAAGACCAGGGTGAGACAGAAGAGATATTTCAATGTTGTTATCAGCAATTCAAGGCCACATATTTTGAGCAGAAAACTGAGTTGGAATGGGACCTCAGGCATGTGATGTTGTAACAACTTTTATTATCCTTTTATGTTGTTCCTTTGTTTCCTTTTTTTCTTTTTCTTTTTTTCATTGTTCCTTCTTCTTTTTGTACTTTTCCTATTCAAGAAACAAAGAGCGTTTAGTGGATAGTGATATTTCAACATCTCATCACCTGTTGGTACTATAATTTGTCATTTGATATGAAGTTGTGTGGCCGGCAGCATACTGGTTCGATTCCAACCTCATAAATTGCCACTCTTGAGTATATTAAATTGGAAATTTTAGTTTAGAGCATAGAGATTATGGTTAGTGTGATTCTTAAGATTTGATCTAGGAAAATGGAAGAAAAAGGAGTTGAGAGGAAAATAATTTTATTCATGTTTTGGGTTCATTAAATAATAATATATGAAGAAATTTTTAAAAGAGGAACGACCAATATAGACTATAGTAATTATCTAAAAACGAGCTCGTAACTAAAGTTCCACAAAAATATCAAATGAACTCATTATCTCAGCCATATATTTTCCAACTAGACTAAATTACCTTATTATAATCTATTCATCGTGATTAATTAAAGGACTACTACTGTAAACGGATTTAAATATTGATCTTTTTATGAAAAGTAATGGACCAAATCGATTGAGCTACCTCAAACATATATAATGTTAAATGAAGATAATATTACATACTAATTTTATATTTTTGCCTCAATTAGGTTTGTAAATCTATAGAATCATTGTTAAACACATACTAAACAAATGATCAAAATTTTGGCACAACATTTTACACGCTTTTGTGTTGTAATAACAAAATATGGTTTACTTCGAAAAAAGCTAGCTGAATTAGTTTCTGAAATGAGGAATTGATAGCTCCAATAACAGGGGCTGCTGGGAGATAACGAAAGAAGAATATAAATAATATTTTATCCTTATTAATGAGCCCAAATTACAAAGATAAGAAGACCTATTAAAGGAATTTGAATGGGTACCCAACCCAGATTTGATCCGAATTCACTTTTAAAGTGCCCATCTTATATGATTGAGATTAGTCGTGCGTACTGAATTGTGTCTATAAATAATCTCATTTAATTCCAGTAGAAATGTATCACATTTATTACTGTTACCAAATTATATTCTTATATTTTCTCTTACTTTCTCTTTAGTTCTGAGTATTACTTTGATATCGAAGAGCTATAGTTGAGAATTACCTAATAAATCTGATGAATTTTTTGAATTCTTGAAATAAAAATAAGATCTCTATTCAACTCTAGGATCCAATTCGAGTTTTGCAATCGTTAAGACGGAGCTCATTGTCATGGCCCAGATTAGCATAGACCCACCATAGCAAAACTCTGAACACAATGAACAAAAACTAAATAGATAAGTTTTTGGTCCAATCCAGCTCAGTTGTCGCACAAAATAAAGTGGGCTTAATTTCCACCACAATCAATCTCGTGGGCTGATCCTTGGGCCTATTGGATCGATTTGTATCCAAAGCAATTGGTAAACTGTGATAAAAATTGGAGAAATTACTAAAAACTCCTTGAAATCAAATTTTACATATAAAAAATGTATCAAAATATAATTCAATTGCAAAAACACAAAGGTTAATTTTTAAATAAATTGACCTCGACTTCGGTTGTTCAAATTGATGTAACAATGATGATTTTAATTTCAATAAATTAAATTTTTGGAGTAAATATCTTTTTGCATTTTTAGATATATAAATTACAGTAGAGACAATTTCAATTTTTAAAATTGAACGAACTAAAGAAAAAGAATCAATAAATTTCAAAGTTCATAAATTAAGTATTGTAAAAAGTTTTTACACGAATACAATTAAAAGAAAACAAATCTTAAAATTGAATATCAACAAATAAAAAATTCTTTATGTAAGAAGTACAAAGGTATTTTCGTCCAAAAATAGAGTAAAATTTCATGGTTTGGATTTTTGGAATGATAGTTGCCGGAATGGGTTTTTTTTGGACTAAAAAATAATTTAATGAGTTTTTAAATTTAAAATTTATTTTAAAGATTTTTCATTAATATTTTTGAAAAATTTTGAATAAAAAATTAGTAAAAAGTTAAGTAGATGGAGTGTTTTAAAAGAATCTGAAATATTCTAGTTGCGATAGCCCACAGAATATCAAAATGAATGAAGAAAAGAAACCCAACTCCAGGACTTTTTTCTTGATTAGTTAAAACTCAAAATCCAAACCAGCTATATTATTTATTCCCAAGAAAAAGTGAAAGGAAAAGTTGAATTAGTGCAACACTTACAAAAGTAAAAGTCAGATTTGCTGATGTTACTACATGCATCTCATCAATTTTCAACTTTAAAAACCAGACTTATAAGTCAAAGGAATTAAAAAAAGTAATGAAAACATCAAAACTTGGATTATTAAATCATAAATTAAGAAGTAATTAACAACCCAACCCCCCACCCCACCCCAACCCCCAAGAATAAATAAATAAATCGCCGACTAAAATATAGTAATTAATTTGATGTCATTGTCATATCTTACCAAAACCAATAATATCAATTTATTATGCACAACTAGTATTACATAATATACTAATACCACAAAATTAATCCAAACCCGATTTAATCAAACCTAATTTACCTAAAAAAAATTCTTGACATAGGGCAATGTAAACATTGACAATGAAAAGTGACTTCTGACTAGACTTACACTTTAAAATGAAACTATTCTTTGAAACGTTGCGTGGGATTAAAGCATTAGAAGTTTCATGGAAACCTAGGTATTCATTAATAATGTTCCAAGAAATTTCATAACATTTTCCATCTCCTTTCATATAATTACTACCCCTCTTTTTTTAGGCTGCCCAGCCCATTTTCACACTGACAGAATTTCTTAGCAACAAAAATATAATTCTTGATTGTTGCAATACATAAATTTCCTGGAAAAATTGCAGAATCAAATCCTGAGTTTCCTATGTACCATATATGACAACATTGACACGCATCACAAACAGAAATCCTTTGTTATAAATAGCATCATGGCTTAGATGATCATATGTAGGAAACAAACATAAACACCCCACCCCACCCCACCAAGAAAAGAAGAAGAAGAAGAAGAAGAAAAAAGAAAACAAAAACCAGTACTGTTCATTTTCCAAAAAATGGAGTTGGCAGTAGCAAACACTATTTCAAAGTTGCTGATTTTGCTATTCAAATCTCTTTATGGGGACACTCAGAAATTTTATTCAAGTGTTCAATTTTTCCTACAAACTTTTCCAAAGCTTTTTCCAACCAAATGGAATCACCTTTGGAGGAAAATGCAAATCTCCAATACTTGTGATCAGCCACTCCTCCACCAAGTGCCATGCAGTAGTGAGACTTCTGAGGGTGAAGAAAGAATATGCATTGCAGAAATGAATGTGATGATGAATAGACTGGGAATGGTGTGTGGATTGGAGGGCATTAATGGCAATACAAGTTTTGGAGCAGAAGATTTTTTGTCATTGTTTGAGGAGGAAGAGCCTAGTTTAGATGAAATTAAGGAAACTTTTGGGGTGTTTGATGTAAATAATGATGGGTTCATAGATGCTAGTGAGTTGCATAGAGTTGTTCGTAACTTAGGGTTGAAGGAAAGGTGTGAGTTGGAGGAGTGTGAGAGGATGATCAAAGCCTTTGATGGTAATGGAGATGGGCTAGTTGATTTTCAAGAGTTTGTGAAATTCATGGAGAAATGTCTTTGGTGAGGGCTTATCTATGTACTCGTCATGGTTATGCGGATGACTATTATCCGTAATTCAAATTCAAATAATTTAATAATATGTTGAACGAGATATTTGAGTTGTTCATTGCGACCATGTAAGAAGATTTATTTAATTTTAAAAATGGATTATGAGAAATTTATCAAAAAAGATGATGTGTTTAATTGTAATTAAGTGAGCCTTTTTTGTGTTTTCATTTTACAAAGCTAAATGCTAATTATGATCTCATGTTGTGTTTGGAGTGAAATAAGGGCTTGTTGAATTGAAATTCACTCAAATAAATTCAAAATTTGGAGAGGCTCTATGCTTCAGTTTTATGCTACCAAAGTCTCTCCGAAGTTGCAAACCTTTTCAACTAAAGAAACCAAGTTACTTTTTGATTAAGTTAAGGGTGTTCAAACCGTTAGATCGCCAACTGGTCAATTCAATCAAACTGCACCATAATTGGCGAGTTAAAAATTAAATGGGTTGGTCTCAATTAACTCCAAGAAAAGAAAAGTACAATTTTGCAATCGAGTTTGTTTTTGTATTTAATGAACCGCATCCAACCACAATATAAATATAAATATATATATATAGGAATATTTTAGTAATAGTAATTTTTTTTACTAATAGTAACATAATATCAGAGGTCTTATGTAAAAAAATATAATTTATTGGCCTTATCTACTAATGACTTGTTAGTGGATAGTGGATAGTGGATAGTGGAAAATGATTTACCAATAGGCCACTAGTGGATAAAATAAAAATAGATGGTTGAGGCTTTAATAGTGCCATCTATTATTTATTTAATTGGTCATTATTCGACTTATTGAGAGGAAAATTATCGAATTAGTCAATATACTTCTTTAAAAAAATATTTTATTCTAATTAAATGAACAAAATACTTTGTAAATAAACATTTTACACCTACAAGCTCATTAGTTATACAATTTGAGTCATCTAGAATAGATGTTAAGAATTAGTTAATATTATCTTTTTTTTTTAAATATTCCATTCTAATTATCATTTTATTTCTCATAAAGATGTTCATATTTCCAAAAGATGTTCATTCTAGAGGCACAAATTTTAAAATTTTAAGTTAAACTAGAGATCAAACATTGCATACGCGTTATGTCATGGGGCTCATATATATTGTTATAAACAAAGTTGCGTAAAAGTGAGAGCATGAGTGATAGTGCAATAGCATCAAAATCCTAAAATACTTAAGAGTGACGCGACTTAAAACATCAATTAAAATATTGAAAATTAAAATAAATATTATAATATATGTTAATTAATTAAATGTTGCATTCTAAATAATATTTTCGATATTATTTGACATAACAATCCAAGCTAAAACTAGTTTAATGATGTGATTTTGTGACTCTATAAGGCCATCTCCAACCCACAACTTTATTTTATAGCAACTTTTATGCTAAAATAACATCAAATTTAGAATGTATCCCCAACTCATTTACTTCAAATTTTATTCTAAAAAGAATATTTATTATTATTTTATTTATAATAACTATTTTATTTCATCAAATATATATTAATATATTAATTTATTACATATTCAATTTTTATTTTACGTCTAGTTAACTAAATAATATACTTTTTTAATATAATATAATTGATAGTAAATTAAATAATATACATAAAAAATAAAATAATTAAGAATAAAATTTAAGTAGAAAAGTAAAAATATTAAATTAAAGTAGATTAAAAATAATACAAATAAAATAACTAAATTTTATTAAAAATATTTATGTATTAAAAATAATTTTATTGAAAAATATATAATTTAAGATAAAATATGAATTTTTGAAATATTTTTAAACATAACAAAGAAATATAAAATTTATTAAACAAAAAAAACCATACAAATACATTAATTAAAATTTTATTAGAAATATTTATGTATGTATAAAACTCAAAAAAATATTGAAAATATACAATTAGGATAAAAATGAATTTTTAAAATATTTTAAAACTTAATATAAAATATAAAATTTATTTAAAAAAAAAAAAAAGATAGCGCCAAGAATGGTACTGCAATGGTTTTATGTATTTATTTATTATTTTTTTATATTTTAGCACCCAACCCTCTATTTGACGCAGGGTTGGGTTTGCCCTAAATTCTTCTTTTTCGTCATTTCTGTTTTCTTTTTGAACTTAGCAATTTCTCATACATCATTTGTCTCATCTTTCTTCATTATCTCTTTTCGCTTACGTAATATCCCCAATAATGAAGTTTTTCCACAAAATCTGCCTTCCATGACATCAATGAATGAAGTCTTATCGATCATTCTTTTAAGTATGATTTATTTGACTTTTATGGTCATACTATAGTATTATTTACTTAAATTTACTTTGACACATATATATTTTTTTTTCATCTTATTTCACGTATTTGAGACAATTAAAAATCAAAAAAGTATTTAATAGCACCTTTGAAATGAGTTTTGGATAATTTTGATTCTTTCTAAAAAATTTTAAAAACTATTTGAGAGGTAGGCTCAACTGTGTTGTTGTTTTATGCAAGAATTACATATCAAATTGACAATCCAAGTATATACATTATAGATACCAAATGATCGATTTTACCAGATAGATATTTTTGAAAGATGAGCATTTATTTCAACATTTAATCGTGTACGTAAATCTCAAATAACTAAGTATAAAAAAAAGTTGCTAAACACAACAAAACTGCCTTAACCCAACTAGACCGCAACGTTCAGTTTCAATGCTCGTCGGTCTGGGCATGGGCTTGGGCTAAGGATTTCAAATCGCAAGCATCATATTAACTTAAAAAATCTGCAAAATCCACTAAATCTCCACTGGGTGCACCTCTAGATTAAGTTAAATGGGCACTATATTGGGTAATCTGCAAGCCAACCCCAGCCCATTATCCACCAGAGCCATGTGAAGGCTTTACAGTCCTTAAGAGAAACAGCCCAATTTTCTATTTCACATGTAAATATATAAGAGAAACTGGCTTACTAGTCACTTTTTTCAATTGATTTAGTGGCTTCAACAGGAATTCAAATACTACAAATAAGTTCCACCACATGAATACTTGTGTTTGTATCAAGATTCGAACCCAACTTACCATTAGCTCAATTGAGTTCACGTTGTTATGATGCAATAATTGCATTTTTCAAAAGCATATTATTACTTCAAGTTATAAGACATATAGGTACGTTTAATAATACTTCATATGTTGGAGTCGCACAAGAAAATGAACAGAATTGAGTGAAACTAACTACATTTTTAGCACCATCCCAACATAAGAGGAACAAAGGTACAAGAATGTATCCACTCATTCAACTGGTTACAGTTTGTTTAGTTTTCTCAGACCTCGTGCACGTGTGTGTGTGTGTGTGTACATTTTATCTTGTTGGTTGCTGTTATATTTGGTTTGGGGGTTGGGGGGAGGAGGTGTATGAGGTTCATGTTATCATCATCCCATGTGGGTAGCATCACCTCTCAGCAGAAGAATCTGCTGAGTCAAAAGATTGGTAAAACAGTTACCATATTGAATGCAATGTAAAAGAGGGTTTTGAGTTCAGGACCAGAATTTGGTGCCTGATTCTTGCAGGCCCGTGAGAAAAGGATGTAAGGATGTCTACGTATTTGCCACTCTATTCTTCGCCTTTTCCATTCTTCACGATATTTTTGCTCCCAAAGAATCACACTCTCATATACTCCCTTTCCTTTTTTGGTCACAAACAGAACATTTATCACAGGAATATGGGTAAAAATAAGCCACTTAACACTTTTCCATGTAATTGACACACAACATTGTAAGCATATATAGTTGTAATTACCTGTTCTCAGTTTTATATGTATAATGTAATAACAGATAGAGAGAGAGAGGATGTGACAAGACCTTATTGACATTGTTAACACATTTTGGAACAGTTCCATCTGATGATAGTGAAGTTACAAGGAAAAAGAAAGTTAGGGATAAAACTTCATCTTTCATGGAACCCAAATGAAAGAATTCCTACTGCTTTTATCTTTTGACAGTCAACAAAATGGCTGTCCCTCTCCACAAGTTAGGACGAAAACATAGTGGCATTGGAGTTATTAACTAATGGATTCAAAGATTGAGACCCTTTTCTGCTAATTCCATGGGCACCCTTTAAACTTCAAATTTCACAAGGCGCCAACTCCAAGAAAGTCTATAAATGGTGGGGCAATTGTTTCCTCTTCAGTTGGCTCAATGGCTGAAACTTCTTGGGGAGATGCTGTGAATTCTGAAGGGAAATTATAGTGTGGCTGTTGGATTGCTGTCATTTGGGAAGGGTAATGGGGATAGGGGTAGGAATAATTGGTTTCACCCCAAGGGTTGTTGTGGTTGAAAATGCTCATCATCTCACTGGTACTGGGGCCTGTGTAAAACAAGCAACAAACAACCAAAAATGATGAGCTAAAAAGATACTCTTTTTTTATATTTCAAGTGAAAAAAAAGATTTTTTGAAGTGTATGTCTTTTGAGAAAATAATGATAGTACTAAAGAAATAGACAGTTGAGGAAACAAGGGTTGCATCAATCTCTCTCTGTTTTGTTTTTCTTTTATGTTTTTTGGGGATCAGCCAATAGCTTGTTACTGTCTTACATCCAACTTGATCATGTTTAAATCAACAAAATTTACATATTAGAATCCCAATAAGTTCAACAAAATTTTATAGAGTAGGAACTTAGGGTGGGGAAAGTATGACATTGCAAGGGAAAAACCAAAAGGAACATTAGGAAGGGGGACAAGAAAGTGAAACAGGCACAGAAATTCATATGCAAAAACTGCATGTCGCTAAAAAGCCAGTAGAATGAAAGCAAATTATCATAAAGCACACCTGGAAAGAAACCAAGAGATGTTTGTGGTGCCCAAAATCCATTGCTGTTTGGGGTTGCCCCTCCACTGCCAGCCATGTGGGCTGAACCAATTGAGCCACAGAAAATCCCACCACCACCACCGATGGAATTGTGCATCATAGCACCACCAAAATTTGGCAATGCTGGCTCTTTTTTGATGGCTGCAGTTCCATTCACGAGGGGAAGATCATCATCCTCCATTCTCTTGAAAACAAATTGGCCCATCTTCCTCCTCCTATATGCACTGGATTGCTCTCTGTACTTTCTTGCCATTATAACATGCCAATGGTTCTTCACTGCATTGTCTGTTCTCCCAGGAAACAGCCTTGCTATCATTGCCCACTTGTTACCGTACAATCTGTGAGCAGCCATTAGCCTCTCTTCTTCTTCCTCAGTGAAAGCCCTTCTGTTGATCCTTGGATCCAGCTGATTAAACCATCTCAACCTACAGCTTTTACCTTCCCATAATAACACAAAAAAAAAACCATAATAAGAGAAAAAAAAAAAAAAAAAAACTTGAACAGAAGAAAAGAGTACAAAGCTACAGTTCTTTTCCTCATATTCATTCATTTATTCTTACCTGACCTTCCTTCCAACTTTTCTGCAATAAGGTTCCAGTTCTGAGGGCCATAAAGAGCTACAAGTTCCTTGAGCTTTGCGTCTTCTGCAGGCCTCCAGTGCCCTCTGGCACAAAGCTTTGATTGCCCACTTGCATTATTGGAGTCCTTGCAGCCACTCCTCAATCCATGCATGTTAGACTCTTGATCTTCCTCATTCAAGCTTGCATTTAGATCAATCATCTCATTGTTTTCTCCGGACCCATCAATGGAATCATAACCTTTTCCCTCGCTATTGTGTGTTTCCTCCAAGCAAGGAAAAGCCCAGTCATCTTTGCTCTGGCAGAAAGAAGAGTTTTGATTTTCCTGTGAGGAAAAATCGAAGTTTGGGTTTATGGAGAGAAAGCTCAAATCTGCGTACATCATTCCCACCATTGAAGAACCTAAACAAGAGGAAGAAGCTGTGTAGCAATTGAGCTTGCCATTTGTGCTGTTTGGTGGATATATAATACACTTGTTGCTGGCCATGCTTCTCCTTGTCTTTTCCTCCCTGAATTCATTCTTTTTGCTATTTTCTTCTTTTCTGACAAATGTTGCTGCTATAATACTGTTACACCATCATCTTTGATGATCAGACGATAAAAATGAACAAGGAAAGTAGAAGATTTTTGGGAAGAAAGGATGAGAATCCGACAGAAATTTGTGACGGGAGAAAGGAAAGAAAAAATGAGTTTCCGTTGTGGGATTGAGTAATCTTGGGAGCAGAAGATAACAGCAGAAAGTATTTGTAACAGAGAGCTCTACATAGATAGGTTGCTGAAGTGCTGCTGATGATCTTCTCAGTTCTCTCTCGCCATTGGGAAGGCAGTGTGTTTCAGTGGATAAATATTTAAGACCACCCCCGCACCCCACCCCCTACCTTCGACTGACTGAACGCTCGTGCTGACCTAAAATTTACTCCACCTTTCAAAATTTATCCCTCCATACGTAATTTTCAATTTTTAAATAAATGTTTCTAAAAATTGCAAAGAAAAATGTGAGTTGAGATTGAAAATATGTTTGAAAGAATTTTTTTTTAAAAATAAATTTTGATTGATTATATTTTTAAATAATATTAAATTTGACATTATGCCTTACTTCAAGTGGGGTGAGATGTGATGTTGACACAAATCATGAAATTGGTTATGTTTTAAAAAGCTACTAAATCTTAATAAAGTAGTATCACACAAAGCCTTAAGTTATGAAAATATATTAATTTTTTTTATCCAATAATTAATTTGTACAAAAAAAATTACAATAAAAATGTTTAAAGTAAAAATGTCAAGTATTTGTTTCAAGATTATCCAATAAAGTGCGTCTAGTTAACGAGACTTTGTTCGAATGGAAGAGACCGATGCCCAAACATCCGTAATCATTATAATAATTTTTATTTTAATTTATTATTTATTTTATATTATATATTATAAATACATGTTAAATATATAAAGTATTTTCTTATATAAATATTAAGAACGAATCATACAAACCAATTTCATATAAAAGTATACAAGAACAAAGTTGAAACAAAAATAACCACACGCACAAGTTTCTAGATATTAGACTAAAATTGAAATCTCAAATTTTCTGATTATCAAACTGTAAAAAAAAAAAAAAAAATCTAATTCAAATTTAATGTAGTGAACCCAATAGTACTTAGATATTAATTACATAATAATTGTAAATCCACTTACCCAATCACTAAATTGTATTCGTCCAAAATGAAAATGTATTGAAATTTTCCAACGCTGAGTGAGTGAAACCGTACGTGAAACCCTTGCGTTTAATCTCTCCACCAAATCCTTTTTAAGAGACAGAGAGTAGTAGGGTTTTTAGGGCTTTAGGCTGTCTCTCTCAACAATGACAAGAAAGACTCCAAACGTGATGTCTGCTTCTTTGCTTCATGAGAATTTTACACACACTACACACACCTCAATCTTTTCAAACTCCCCACACAACCAACCTTTGTCAATCTAAATAAATACATTGCATAAATGTGCCCCCTCTATACCCCATCAATCTTTCATATGATCCTTTCACAAGAATTTAATTCTAACTTCCCAATTCTGTACTATTCCTAAGTGATTTTGACTGCATTAGCTAGTATTTTTGCACTAAAATAGAGTGCACAAAAGATTTCACCCCCACTCAAAAATGATAATAGTAGAAACAAAAAAGAATCACACCAAAAAAAAAAAGGTGCGAACGGTTAAGTTCTTGAACTTATGGGGGGAAAAGAGAGAGAGTATTTTGACTCAAATAATATTCAATTAAAAAAAATTCCGAATGCCATTATCACATTTATAGTTATAAAACTAAAATCAATATATTTAAATCAAAGTTTACCACATACTGCCTCATCCTTTTCCCCATGTACCTCGTTCTTTGATACCCCATAAACCATGATGAAATGTCATAGCAAGCATGGCCTCAGTCCACATCCAGACATCCTAGTACATCATAGGTTATCAAGAAAAATGTAATTGATGTATCAAATCAAATATTCTACATAGAAAACTCTTCATAGCTTTTTATATGTGTTTTACTAAAATAAATGAATCAATCTGCAACAAATTTATTTAACTTTATTTATTAAAAATTTCCCTACATCTCACGCCATGGACAGAATTCTGCATGATGGTATTAGGAATGAAGTGGGCTGGGATGGATTTAGTCAAATTCAAAATTCGTTTCATTAAAAAATAAAATGAACTCAATCTCCCATCACGTCCCATTGTAGACCTAAAACTCAACAGATCAAATTCGTATGGACCTGTTGATCCACTAAAAGATTTTTTTTTACCACTTTGGCCTTGTATAGTTATTTTTATTTTTGTATAACTATTGAGTTTTGAGTTTTGATATTTTTTACTTAGTACTAATAATAAAATGTTAATTGATTTTAATTATATTTTTTTAATTACTAAATATAATTATAGAATTGATGTATAAAAACTAAACATAATTAAATTATGTATTTTATTATTTTAGAATGTTTTATATAGCATGTCTATACACGGTTGTTTTAATTTTAATATAGTTTATTCATAATACATATTTGTATTGGATCGTATATAAACTAATTATAATATTTTAGAATTAAAGCTGATGTCTTGAAATAGTTTTGAAATAATTTTTGTGTTGATCTTATAATATTGCACTGTACACAGTCACTCAATTTAAAAATCAATAAAACTAAATTAGATAATAATTTATAAAATATATTTTATATTAAAAATAATAACAAAATAGAACGGATACACTAAAACACATTACCAGCCCCAAACCTAAATAGATTTTAAAAAAATTCATATCAAGATCCGTTTAGTCGAATTAGGACTACCCGCAAATTCATTACGGGATTGAGTTTGACCCGCCTTATTACCATCTCTATATATCATTCATTTTTTATAGTATAGTATGTACCAAGATAAATAAACAAATAAATTATTTGTACTTTACATTAGTCAAATGTCATTTACCCTAATATAAAAGGAAAAGATCATCCTAATTTTACTCCTTGTGCAAATATAAAAGATTATAATTAAAACAAGAGGCAGTAAAATCAAGAGAAACTGTAAAAAAGTAATCAAAGTAGTAATTATTTAATTATAATCAGATTTTTCAGCAGTCACTAGAACCGAAGCCAAGCCCAATTGCAGACGTTTTCATTTATTGGTGGCGGATCAGAAGAGTGGCAGAAAATGTACTACATTTTCAGTGGAACTCTTTGGCCTTTGTATCCTGTTATTTTGGGGAAAATTTTATTTTCTTTCTAAATAAAAACCACGTTTTTTTCAATTAATTATTATTTTAATTAAATAAATAATTTTAATTAAATAAATAATATTGAACCGTCTCCACTGACCACAACAAATAATATTAACAAAATATGTACAATTAAAAATATCTTCCAAATAGTATCATGTTATTTTTTTCTAACGAAATATTCAAATACATTTTCGCATATTTTATAATTCCACTATTCAAAATATATATTTTTATTTTTTAAATATAATTTCTTCAAAATACAGAAAATAACACGGAAGAGAGCCAAATATTTTTTTGACAAACACTATTGAAACTTAAACCTTATACTGGAACCATACCAACTGGGTTTTGCCCCAACAATTCAAAAAGCTGTTGAGAAGAAAAGCCATAAATGGGTTTGACCCAATTCTTGTTACTTCCCAACTTCATAACCTATTTCTCACCATTATTGGGTCCCAAAAACCATGGGAGGAATGCATCTTTTCCATGATTTGTAAATTCAATGGTTGGTGAAATTCTTGGTCAGATGGATCAGATGTAATATTTTCAATTATTTAAAAATATTATATCCAAGGTGGGTGGCGATAAACGCCAATTTACCCATCCAATTTATTGTAGAATAACCCGAATATTTATATGTATAAATATATGTATATGTGTGTATGTGTGTGTGTTTGTGGACAACATGCTTTATATGGATGGCAGTAAATTTTCTTATTTAGGATCTACAGAGGAATATATCCAAGAATTGCACTTTTACTGCTTAAGGAAAATATCGTATAGACTAAACAGTTCTATTTTTCTTGTATCAATATCGTTTACAGATCTATTTTACTGTTTAAAGTATAAGTAGTACGATATTTTACAGTGAGGCAAACACGGTATAGAACACCAAGTCAATATTAGCATTCTTTTTGCTGGCTCATTATTATTTTGACTTAATGTTATTATCATCATGCATGGAAAATTACGAGCAGAACTTCAAATAAATGCTTAGGCTTTGTTTGGAGACACTTTAAAAATAAAAATAAAGAATATGACCATATGGGCACATTATTTCTAGATAATAGGTTCAATTCCTTACAAATAAATGGTAATAAATTTAAAAAAAAACAAAAAAGATTCGAAACGTAGATGATGAGGTAGATTTTAGTTATGGGTGAGGACAAGATATTGGCGTTGGGAGCACCGCCAAAGGGCCATACGTGTGTGTATGATTTGAGTGTGTTTCCAGACAAGGACAATCAACTATCTGGTCTGCAACTTTTCGGACCATAAGATACCATTATTGTAAGAGAAAAAAAGTTAAAACTTCTCATCAGTGTGTGTCTGTGTGTGTGTGTACAGGCAAAAATTTGAGAAGTTGTGCGCAGTCCACGCCAAGAGAATATATATATGTATGTGTATTGATTGATTTTGCTATCATCCATATATTGCAAAACAAAATAATCTCATATGGAAAAAATTAATATACTTTAATTTTAATTTGAGTCGAATTGACATGGAATTGAGATATTCAAATTTAAAAAGATTTGCAACATTAATATATATATTAGGTCATCTAAAAAATTTCAATAATTAAGTCAGTTCAAATCAATACGAACTAGCAAATAATATAAGAGCGATGCTAGAAAAGTATTTTATTACAGTTAAATATCGATGTATTTATATAGATAAGTCCACATAGATCATACATAATAGGATTCAGGTATTTCAATCGATCTTTCAATCTCATTATCTTCATGTATCAACAGTCGATATTTTGGATCAACCCAATTCAAAATTTAAGTCGGACCGAAATGCATGTAAAAAAACACAAATCTTTGAGTAATTTAAATATTTTAATAACTTTATATGAATAAATTGGTAATTTCAATGTTTCTCATATCACTATTCTTTTTCACACTTAGTGGTTGAATTTCTATGTTTAGTTTGATATGAATAAAATATTCAAATCAAAATAAAAAAAAATATGGATGCAACAAGAATATATATTTGATTATTATTTTCTTTCTTCCACAACACTTTTTGGTACTTAAACAAGTTTGGAGATTTTAAAATTTAAATTTCAGACAATTACAACTAAATATATTTTTTATAATATATAAATATCCATGATCGTTTGAAACTTCATATAATTCGAAACTGGGTAAAAATTTCAAAACTAATGGTGATTTTCTTGCAGCTTCCCTTGCCCACCCAGTCCCACGTGTGGCTTCCTTCTGATGAGCAACAGGAGCCGCACGTGTGAAAGCCTCCCCACCTTTTGACACTTTTGATTGACTACAAAGTCTACAACAATAATAATTGATGGCAATGAGGTCATGCATAGACTAACAATGAAAGTCCATGCTTTGTCCAAGTTTAGAAATAAATATATAAAAAAAATAACCACAAATATTTACTCTTGAAATCTCTATTTTAGTCGTGACTTCTTAAAATATATAGTTTAATTAATTTTAATTCATTTCACCATCACATTAGTGATTGTTATATATTGATGAGAATTGACCTCTCTAAAAGAATATAATTTCAAAATAAGAACAGAAAAAAATTTGCTTTCGCATCGCATAAATTACAGAAGAAATGCACATAAAACTTGCCGCAGGTACAATACTCTAGCTAATTAGACATCGAGATAAGTTGGAGCCTAGTTTTACTGCACTTTTAGTATTTCTTGGTGAATTTGGTTAGTTACAAAATTCAATATACACATTTGATATGGATTAATTGTGTATTATCATACTAAATATTATAAAGGTGTGTTGTTTATAAGTATAATTCGCTATATTTTGTGATTATTTAGAAATTGAAGTTCTTGGACCTTGTAAGAATAATCTTAACATATGCATTTTAGATGCATATATATACCTAGGAAAACAAAGAAGAGATGTATATCCACTTAGGAGTGTCTATAAGATGTTCTCCTAGCTAGCACTTACATGTGAACAAGGAAAATACGTTAATAAAACTTGGACCTACATGGAAAATGAAATATAATCGTCGAAAATACAAAAACTATTGGAAAGTCTTTTTACGCTCGACCCGTTTCAAGACATGAACTTTAGATTGTCGCGAGTTTTCTTAACATAACTATTTTTTCAAGCATTTAATTGAATGGCGACCCTTTTTATTTCGAGAGGATAAAAAAAAAAAAAAAAAACAACCACATCTACATGTGTACAATTATTAGGATGAGCTAAATGAATGTCCAAAGAGATTAATTGGGCACATAAAGTACTGTTCATGAAAGAAAAGGGTGATGAGAGGAGATAATGGAAATGACCCACCATATAAAAGTAGGACTGCTGCCATGAGATTCTGTTGGGTGTGTTTCCTTGGAACTACATGGAAAGAAAAGAAAAATGCATGATGGTTACTGCTTCCACCACCAAAGAACACTCAACAACAAGACAAAATCTAACCAGTAACATGGGATTGCAATCAGCAATGCCATACAGAGAGAGAGAGAGAGAACAAGAAAACATCATTAAATTCTAGTACAAAATCAAACAACAATGTTAAAGTTAGATATCAACCATGAAAATCAGTTAACTTTGTCCAAAAGGCAACAGGGCCCAAGTGGGCAAGTGTTCTTGTCACCTTGTAATACTAGGGTAATTAAACAGCAAATTAAGTTGTAAATTAACCCAACCTTAGGTATAATATTACAGATGATTTGGAGTGAACTTCCATATACTTCTATTCATTTTCAAAAAAAAAAAAGCTGGCTATTTTCTGTTTCCTGTTCTTTGGGTGGGTAATGGGTTGGGAGGAGATAGGTTTATTTTCCCAATTATCAGATAACAATAGTGCAAAGGAACGACGAGATGAAGCCATTAAATGTTGGACAAGAATTATTGCAATCCCAAATTAAATTTTTCTGTAATTTATTGCTATATTTGAAAAAGGGAACAGTTTTTTTTTTAGTCAAAAACAGTAACCTGGCAAAACTAGTTAGGAAGAGACAGAATTCATAAAGGAAAAAGAAGTAATACTCCAGATTAAATTTCTTGGTAGGGTTTATTCCATGAAAGCCTAACAGGTATATAGTTGCTAACATCTTATCAAAGGACATGTTTCATTCATGTCCATGCCCATTCTCCAACTACCTCCTTCCAATGCTTTGACAATATGCCTCTATTTTTCTTTCTTTCTTTTTTTTTGGGGGGGGTTGGGAGTGGGAGTGGGGGTTGGGGTTTGTTCAAGTCCAGTCTCATCAATTACAAGTCATTATGGTTATGGACCATGAAATGCAACCACAAATTAAACCTTGTCCAAACAAATAGTATGTACTCATTCATGTTAAATTCGTTTGTCAAATAGTGCTATGTAATTAGTTTAATGTGCCTTGTAAAGAAACGCAACCTAGTTGGCTTCGCTTTCTGAAAAAAAAAAACTATTTTTAGAATCTTGATTCGATATCAACTTGACATATATGGGTGTTGGAAAAGAAAGCTAGCTCAAAAGTTGGACAATGAAAATTTATTGGAATGCAACATTTCAAATTTTGTGAAAGAATCCAAAGCTTTGATAATAATTTGATTTTATTTAATGCAGCAAAATTGCATTTTGTGTCTTGCAAATTAAGGACGCTGTCATTCTCAGGACATCCAATTATCGAGGTGGCAGCTTCACACCACCATATTTTACATTTTGCGTGATTTCAATTCGCTACTTATAAAAGAAATTCATAAATTTAACGCATGTGACTGAAAATAAGGGATTATGCCATTTTGGATGAAAAATAGGCATGCGTTTTTGCAAGTGAGGATCAATATTGCCATCGCTTTTAATTTATAGGACTAAAAGTGTAATTTTATCACAATACAAACACAAACTCTAATCAGTATAACTTATAAATATGATGTTTTGGACAAAAAAAAAATATGTTCAATCTTATTTATTAAGACAAAGACAGAATCAAAAGACACATTCGCCTTAATTCCTTCATTTCAATTTTCAGAACCAAAATTCCAAAATTTCAATTTTGTCATCTCATTTCATCATCTTCTTCTTTAGGTAATTAGGCCTCACTTGCCAAGGCCTCCGACGACATGGCTATCACCCACCTTCCCTCTCCATAATGGGAAACCCAATCCCAAATCCACATTGTCCAGAACCCCTACTCCCTATCTGCAAGCATGTTTTCATGTGTAATGTATTTCTCATTATGTATCCACACACACACATAGCACATATATATATATAACATATATATATATATATAGAGAGAGAGAGAGAGAGAGAGAGGATTTGGATAATTGGTAAGGAGTTTTGGCCTAGTGTTAATATAGCTTTTCACTCTATAATCTAACTCAAAAATTAAATGGTTAGCAATGGGAGTGGGTGGATTTATCAAAATTTGAGATCCAATCAAACGTTTTAAGGATTCAGACTTGCCCTGCTCCAAACCCGTTGAATTCGGGTTAGACTTGCTTTATAATTTTAAAAAAATATATTTTTTAAAATAACACAATTAATTAATTTTTTAAATAAATATAGTTTTTAAAATATAATTATAAAAATAAATACAAAAACTAAACGCAGCGAATTTGAAAATGAAAAATCAAAATCTACCTCAAACCTATTTATAACTTTGAAAATTCCCTCCATTGTCATCTTTATAAATAACTACTAGTTTGTCCAAACGTTCCCCTTGATATTGGTTATCAATCAAATATGGGATTAAATGATGAATCTATAATTCATTCGAAAAAAAAATTACAACCAAACTCACTCCAATTAGAATTTTTTTGGCTAGTATATATATATACATGGTAAGCTATTAAATTATGGCCGACGTGCTGATAATTATTGTACTTATTTTGATTATGCATTCCAATGTTATGGTTTAATTTCAGATTAGTTTGAATTTTTTGGTTTTGAAAATTTAGAGATTAGGAAACGTATTGCGTTTTTTAGTGTGTTTTGGTATATAGAAGCCAAAAGATTAAAATTGGAGTTTATGCGGTGGCGAAATTGCAATGTTAGATGCAAATTATGAGGGAATGGCACTTTTAATGCCGTAAATTAGGAGGAAGTGACAAGCCCACGCAAAAGAAAAACATTGCTTATTTTTCCTCAAAATTCAAAAATTTCCAATTTAAAAGTTACGGATGGTTACTTGACTTTTATCGATAAAATTTAATATTTCTGACATCCGTTGTCCTTAAATCGTGCCAAATTGCGACATTAATAATTGGATGTCCTAAGAATGCCACCCCTAATTTACCGGACCAAATTTATAATTTTTCCTATTTAATCAACTTGTTACATAAACATATTTCCCTTGTCTTACTTGTCATACACCGGTATTTATTCAAATCAACCAACTACTATTGCAATATATCAAAAACTTTTATGTTTGGTTTCATCTTGAAAAAAGCATTTCTATCTTTTGGCAACAAATATATGTTTGGTAAATATATATTCAGGAATGATATTTTTATTCCTCTAAAACATTCCCAAAAATAAATTTTTATTTTCACAAAATCCTTATCTCATTTTTATGGATCTTCCAATCCCTTTCTCATTACATCAAGTACATCAATTCAAACATGTATATTCACATATATCTCAACCATTAAAGAGTAAATTATATATATTCATAATATTTCAATCATTATCTTGACATAAAATACTATAAAACGTTAATATCACACTACTATCCGAGCAAAAACCTATAGGAAAAGATACCATTCACAATAGAAAATGTCAATTCGAAAATAGTTCATCTAAATATGTATTTGTAAAAATATATCATATAATTATTTTCTAACAATTTGTTTAAACACATTTTCATTCCCCACATATTATCTAATTCCGTTCCCATAATACATTTCCCCAAAATTCCAAAAACAACCAAAATAACACCGTATAATCAACTTAAAAATTATAAAATGCTATCAAACGAAATATAAACATTTTTTTTTTCTTTTTCTTTTAACAAGGAGATTAAGTCAATTTTGGTTGTACAACATAGCCATAACTCTCCACGGATAGTCTGCAGAGGCAGCTGACATAATGTAGTAGTGGTTGTGTGTAGACAAGCAAAGCAGGGAGAAAGAGTAGAAAAGATGACATGAATCATTATTACAGACTCCTGTCAAGTATCCAAAGGAGGATTCACCAAAAAAGAAAAAATTAATAAATAAATACCCAAAGGAGATTGGATTTCACTGCCATCTAATACCAAATATAGAGAGTATTCTTTTAACAGTCAATGTTTTGTAACTAAAATTGATGCAAAAAGATACACTCAAACAAACATACATTTCAATGTTCCAAATTTTACTATCTCTATTCCTTTTTCTTGGAACTTTTTAAAAATAAGAATTTCTTTTTTAAAATATTTTTTTTCCCGAAAGCACTCTCCCACATGAAATGAAATAATAATGTGATACTGATAATTCACAACAGTTATTTTTATTTTTTAATTCATATAAAATTTCATATCGAATGAAATACAAATGCATTTGCTTAAAGAAAGATTACATGATTGAAATTCTTGATACACTAGAAGTGGTAAGTAAAGGAATTGGTTTTCCACAGTTTCCCATGATTTGGTAGAGATGTTAACAAGTCAGAGCATGGGTAGTGTGTGAATAGGTGATGTGAGGGTAAATGAGCCCCTTAGTTTTGGCAGGTTTTTGTTACCATACAGAAAGTGAGAAGACTAGTGTGAAATTGTACTGTGACCCCACTGCTCTCTTCCCTAGTTATCAAATGATCTTTTCTGTTTTGGATAGTTGAAATAAACTGTACTCTTCTACTTGGGTACAACTCCCCTATCACAGACTGATACACTATTAGGTTAAAGCCAATACGGTAGGGGTAGCTTTGGAAATTTAGAGATGTTTGGTACAATTATGTAAAGATGTAACAGGTATAATATGGTGGGGCTGGATACATTATATATATATATATGTATATATGTATATATCATAACTAAATTCCAATTAATCCAGTGGTACACATTCGACCTTACTCACTTTTCATCCAACTATCATCAATAACGATCATCAATAAACCAGTATATCACACTCAATCTTATGTAGAAAATGATGTATTGTTCATGAAAAAAGTTCACATTTATGTTTGTCACATTCACACAGACATAAAAAAGAAGGTGAAAAAAAAAAATCTTTTTAATTGTTCATGACCAACCCTTTTGCAGGAGTAATTACAAGCAAATTCCAGTTGTTCATTTCAAGAATGAGAAGTGTAGCATTATTTAATCATCTCACCAGTGTCAGATTGTTCAAGTAAGCATTGCATCACAGGATCAGGATATCAGATCTTAAGCCCCAACTGAATTAAGGGTTTGTCCTTTGTTGCAATTGGAGGGACAGATTTAAGGCACCCATTTCAGCATTCGTACAAGTCATGCAATGCACAGAAAGTCTACTACTGCCCTAGCTAGAGCTCTGATCTTGGTGTAGCCAATGCCTGAAAGCATTGTCACTGAGACATGTATCTGTATAATTTAATCACCTTTGACTGCAGGATCCCAGATGTGCAACTGCACAGCATAAATTATAAGAGTTAAATAAAAAAAGATCAGATGACGTTGAATTAATGCATTCAGTTTTTGGAAATTTTCATGTGGCCATTGATATTCTGGGTTTTTGTCAGCAATTACTTGAAACAATACCCTTTTCCAGGTCTTTGTTGAAGGACAATTTTGGCTTCTGTCAGTTTCCTTTTCCTTTCACCTTACATCCCTCATATTCTTTGTAATTAGAGTTCTTAAACATCCAGGGAGAAACCAATAAAATGGCTCACGATTTCAGAGGAAATCAACAGGGAGAGTTCATGAACCAAAATTTTCACCAGATATTCCAGTAATATATAAGCTAGAGAAGACTATCTCAAGTGATATTACATGCATATCAGCAATCTAGTTTGCATTGGTGCATGACAGGCTGGTACAAACTGATCAAAACTGCAATACTCAACCAAAACCTTTAAGTTAGCATGCTATTATTGAAGTTGATCAGTGTATCAGAAAGTAATTAGTATTTTATGCTGCTCCTCAAATAAGGAGACATAAAAGAACCCATTAAGCTATGATAAGGAAAGAAGTGGATAATTAAGTAATTACATAATCAAGAGTTTCAAGCATAATCAACTACTCTCTGATACACAAAAGGACTAGCATGGCTGAATTCTATTAACCGATTGTAGTTATTTGTAAAGTCAGTCGAGAAAATTAGCGAAAGCATAAATCAAGATTCATGAACTGGGGATAATAACTCAGGATTCATTCTTTTATTTCATACTTACCAAATGCTTTTAGTTGATTTCTTTTCTCAGGAAAGTAAATTGTTAAAAATCCCACTCCGCATATCCAGAAACCCCAGTTATACATTATCCTACATAAATTTGTCTGAATTTATTGTTTGTATAACATGGTGAAGTCTACTTTATTGCACTCCCAACTTTATACTTACAAGTCAACATATGCATGTGAGATTTGATTAATTAATCCCTAAGGAGAGAATTGTAGTGAGAGCACCAATTCTAGTACTCAAGCTCAGTATCCTTGTTAGACTGCTCCATTGCAATTTCCTAGCTGCTAAGGCTTTGCCGAATGAATTCGAAGCAGAAATAGGAATGTTAAGGATTTGAATAGACATTTCCAATGGCACTTGTTTCCTTGTGGTATGTGCATTGGATTTTTGTGCCCCTAAAGGCAAAAGCTAAAATTGACTTCCATGAAATTCATCTGTAGGAAAATCTCCTATCCAACTTCTATCTAAGTCAAGTGCAACAGAGATAATATCACAATTCAAAAAAATTCTATAGTTGTTTCTGTGTCTTTGTTAAACAAGTTGGTTGCTTGGTATAAAAAACAGCAAAATCAAGCAAAATGCGCAGATGAAGTTCACTAAGTTTGAACATTTGGCTACTGAATGATATTTTTGAGTCATGGAATCTTAATTAATCTTATTTTTGAATGTTTGACAAAGGAATTATTATTCATAACTTACTAAGTAAAGCTTTTTTGCAAGTTCAGCTGTTGCCTAAGGCCTCGTTTACTAATGGAGATGGGATGGTTGATGATTGATGAAATGTGTGATTACATAGGGGATGTTGATTATTTTATCCACACATCTCTTGTTTACCTCATAGGGTTATTTGAGTGACATATTAGGACATATTCCAATCTAGTGGTTACTTTGTTTGATTATTATATGTGATAAGGGTCATATGACTAAAATACCCTTATTAAAACTGATGAAGTTAATAATAAATATCATTCTGGCCGCTCATACACTTTCAAGGCCTTCCCAAATTTGAAAGTCTACAAAATCCATTGTCTTGGAGTGAATCGTACTAAATTTGAAATCCTAAAAGGTATGGTAGTTCTTTCATTCCATACGTGCAAAGGGGTTTAGATAAATATTGTTGGACTTAAGAGTACCATAGACTATAATAGAGCTACCCAGGAGGTTGAAGATGTTCCCTCCCTACTGACATGATTCAGACAATTCACCTTCCAAAATTACCTCATACATTGCCATCTGTGGTTAGATGTAGCTATTGCGTGATTTCACAATCTATTAACCATGTGAAGTTTAGGAAGAAATTGAGAGGGAATTTAAAGTATTGATCGCAGAAAAAACATCAAGTAATAGCCTTCTAACCAGCACCAACGCTAGAATGAAAATGGATTGACAACAATAATGGAGGTGTCTTCGACCTTAATTTGGTTTTTGGCTATGGGGGTCGATATCAGATGGTTAAGGGGGAAAGGGTTTCTAACTTTTTATCAGATCCCTTTTCTCTTTTTTCTTTTTTTGGGTTCTATAGATTTTGGTAAGGGGCACAAGAGTAATATTCCACATCAATATGAGGGACTTCTTTGTGATTTTGATCTGGGCTAATGCAAGCCAACATGGTTGGATTACTGATAGACGTTGGCTCTGGGATGCCTCATTCGAAAAACATGAGAAATCATGCCGGGCTTCTAAATAGTAATGGGCCAGCATCTACAAAGGTAAATATGTAATTTGGTGTGATATTTTAATACATCCCACCTAAACGAACCAAGTACACAGGGCTTAAAAGAAACATTCTAAAGATAGTTATAACCAATGCTAGCAATTCTCTCAGCAACTTGAAATTTGATCTACATTATTATTGGCTTTTTGAACCTGTCCGAGTAACTTTTGGAGCCTGACAATAGTTTAATAGCATTTGTGGTAGTCTGATGCTATGAGATACATTATTTTACATATTATGCATGTAGAGGTTTACACCAACACTCTTTATCCTTCATTTATAAAATGAGAAGCAACTTGAATTCCTAGTCACAAGAAAAGAGAGGATATGTGCCTTACTCCAGTAAGAACTCAAAGGCAGCAAAGCTTTCAAGAATAAACTACCATGAGTCAGTCTAATCAATTCTCCTTTTTTTACTTGCATGCGGGTTTTACTCCAATAAGAACTTTGATTTAAAACATTTTCTTCCCTAGAGTGGAAGGTGGAGGCTTGACTCCGAGGAAGTGGTGGATGGATGTTAATGGAAGCGAGTTCTTATAGAAAAGTGTCTGCTTATCATTCTTTGTTTGGGCAGTGCTGGTGATACAGGAAGTATAGTGGCTTTGGACAAAAGGATTGGGTGTTCGGTACACAGGTTCTATAGTTTGCGATGGGATCTGCTATCTGTTTTTTCAAGTAGAAAAGATCGCACGTTCCAAATTCCGCATCCTTCTTTATATGTTACCACACGAATTTGTAGAATGCCTATACTCCAAACTGTATGCTAAGAGCAAATCTCTCTCTGTTTTTAATTTTATTTTTCTTCCAGGGGGATGGGAAGGGCTGGGGAGCAATCAAAGAATGTAACAATAATAAAGAACATTTTTGATATTTGGATAACATAGAAAAACGAGAGCTCCACAGGGAATTAGCCAGCAGAATGGCTCTCAAAAACACCCGCTAGAGCTATTAACTATCAGTATTACAGAAGAAGCTACGAAGATAGCAATTCAAGCTAACTTAATTAAGAACACAGTTAATTAATATTTTTGTAATTGTGAACACATTGAATGACAGAAAAACTCTTGTATTTCGATGAAACATGTACATTTTGAAAAAATCTAAAAATTTACAACTCCATGTATAGGCACTCCAATTATTACCCCAAACAATGTTATGCCAATGTTAACAAGGGCAACTTACATAAAGCTACTACGGCTTCTCCTCCACCATCCGCAGACGCTTCTCAATCAACCGCGCATTGAACACTCCATCACTAACCTTCAACATATCCGACAATGGCATTGAAAATCCATGCTCCATCAAAAGCCTATGACGGGGCTTAATCTTCCTCTCCAAACTAAAGGAAAAATACTGCGGAAAACTCTTAATTTCCTCCAAACTCCCATTCATTTCCTTCAAGAAATACTCCACCTTCGGCCTGTAATTATTCTCCACACTTAATGTCAACAACCCCGGCGACCTCAACACCATATTCCTCACCTCATCATACTCCAACCCCAACCCCACCAAATACTCAATCTTTGGAATTAGCGTAAACTCAACGCTTGAAACCAACAACAATGCGGTTTGAGAGGTTAATCTACACGGGCCCGAAAAGCCCAATTGAGTCAAGAACTCAAATGAGGGCTTCAATTGGGCTTCCGGGTCGGAAACAAGAAGCCGGGGGCACCGAATTATCGATTTGCGGATATCGGGAAATGGGATTTCGACAGTGTTGAGCAAAAAATCGAAAATTGGGTATACGTCTGCATAAGGGTCGGAGGTGAGGAGCTGAGGGTACATGTCGAGAATGCGGCCGACGGCAGAGGGTTCGAGGCCCATTGATGAGAGGCATTGGGTGATGGAGTGGAGGGTGGAGAGAGGGGCAGAGCGGAGATTTGGATTTTTATTGAGGGCTTTTGTGGGGTTTACTTTGAGGGACTGGAGGTAGAGTAGTTTCTGGCGGAATTTGAGGCCGGAGTCTGCAGTGGTGGTGGAGAGGAGGGTGTTTTGGGTATTAGGTGGGGTGGGGATTTGCAGTCGGAGGATCATCTCCGCAGCAGGAGAGTTGGGGAATTTCGTGTGGCGAAGGGGAAATAAGTTTGTTAGAAAATCGTTTTTGAGGACTGATTGGACCCAATTACCCTTGAAGAAATTGCCATTACACTGCTCTATTTTATAATAAAAATAAAAACGTGAGACTATTTTTTTTTGGATAAAGTAATATATGATCATAATTAGCCAAATTAAAAATTATAAAATGATATTCATCACTTGATCAAAATGGGATCCCAAATTGCATGAGCAATTTTACATGTAAAGGATCGTGTACCAATAATTCAAAAATCCCTGGCCAACATGGAAAAATCGTGTAAGGTGAAGTAAGAAAGCGTTTTCAAGTGTGTTCTTGTCCTATTTGATATGGAGTCATCTTTGTTTGAGTTTTTTTGAAATTCTTACATCTTATTAATGTTATGTCTACCAAAATCAAATTGTGTGTCGTCCGATTTGCAACCCCTATTAAATTTATTATTTTGGATATAGTATACTTTTTTATTTTTTAATTATATAAAATTCATATTTTGACACTTAAAATTTTGTAACGACTAAATACTTTCATAGGAACATATGATTACATACGTTACATTAATTTTAATTTAAGTTATTTTTAAAAATATTAGGCAATTAAAAAAGAATCCCTATCTAATATGGAGCTAACTTTTTTTGAAAATCCTAGGCAATTCAAAAAGAATTATATAAGAAAAACTAATTGAACTAAAATAAAATTTAAGCCCTATTTATCATTATTAAACGAGTTGAAGCAAAGGAAATAAAAGTCTAGTTTGAGCATGTTATAAAACACTTTCCTGAGGGCTAATGGACTTTTTGGGCATCAATCGTCAAATACACATTTTTTTTATCAGGTCCATATATTTTGGGCCCATAAAGTGGCTGCCCAATCACAACAATTAATACGGCTGGAAGCATTCAACGTATTTACATTTCAGGCCCATGCAAAAATTAAGCCCAAAGATAGTATTGAACGAACTAATTATAAAATTTATGAGCAAAGATTAGTGCATATATTTATGTACAAATGAAATCTTACATTAAAGAAAAGACATATGGAGGTGCCCTGATTTAAGCATGGCATAACCCTCTTGCATGTATTTATATATATTTAAAAATAATATGTATAATGTTTAATGCAAAGTTGGAATTTATCGAGAAAAATGTTAAATAAAATATTTTCTTTCTTTTCATTTAAGAGAAATATATGAACGTATGAGAGTATTTATTGATTTATGAATTAGTTTCATTTGTTTTTTATATTCTTCAATTGCGTTCAAGAAAACGTGTAATATTCACATTTTATCTTTTTTCAAAAAAAAAATTTTAATTTTTTTTTAATATTCCTCATTAAAATTTTAAATCCGAACATACAAGGTAAGCAGTAAAAGAAAAAAGATAGACACAAGTAACTATAGTACTAATCTGAGACTAATAAAGAATTGCTCCTCAAGAAAATCAAAAGCATTTATTTTTATTGTTTGAAATTGTAGCTAACATATCTGATGTTTGTGCAATAATTAAATTGCGCACTATTCAAAGGTTGATATTATAAAAATAGATTCCATCCTAACACCACCAACTTGGATTTTATCACACCCACAAATGTTAAGTGGCCTTCCAATTATAATTAGGTCCTGAGATTTTTTATTATAAATAATTAGAGTTGTTCTAAATTTTTCACTTTCATTTTTTGATAGGATGTTCTAAATAAGACTCAATTTAATTAAATAAAAATTTATTATTCAAAAACAAAATTAATGAATTGAAAAACAAATCAAATTATTCAATATTCAACTAGATTGATCGATAAAAACTTGATTCATTAAACATTATAAATCAATCTTGAAAAATTATTTTTTTATTCGATCAAATTTCAAGTTTGGCTCGAACTCGACTCGACTGATAAAAAATAATAAAAAATTAAGTTACTCAAATTCAAATATTGTTTGATTTCATTAAAACTCGTTTAAATTTGATTCGATTAACAGTTAAAATAAATTCAAATGTAATTTTTGAAACTTGATAATAATTAAAACAAACTTAAATAGTAACATATTCCATTCGAAGCATTTATTTATATCCCTAAATATCACTAACTTTCAATTACTATAAGAATATACAAAACTTATAATTTTCGATACTCTCATTTAAAATTCTATTGATCAAAATAAACCTAGAATTATAGTAATATTAAAAATCGAAATATTAAAGTACAGGATATAAAATAGAAAAAAAAAATTGTTGTTTATTATCAGTGTAATAATCTATATTTTGATGAATGGTGTCTGTTTGTCAAAATGACAGGGTTATTACTTATGAGAGACACGGGGCTCGAGACTCGATAGAGACAGAGTCATGTTCATTGTTGAGGCCAATGCAGTGAAATCGAGACAGGCCTCAGCTTTGACCCATCAGTCTCACACACTCATACCACAGTATCGAAGACTACGCCTCTATTCAAAATTTAAATGGGGTTCAGTTCAATTGATTTGTTGTTTTTTTTTTAAATGGATTTGAAGGAGTTTAACGAAAAAAAAAAAAACAATTTTTTAGATTTTTTTTTTAAATTAATTCATAATAATAAATTATTTAAACTTAATTTGTTACACTTAATAAATTATGCTTAATCATCTTCTATCATTTAACAAGTTATGGACTCGATATGATTATAATAAAATGAATAACATACACTATATACAAATATATTGAAATAATGGAATTTTATTCGTGTTGCATTGGATGAAAAATTATTTAAAATTTGAATAATTACTGGTTTTGTATATAAACATCAAGGCCATCTTTAATCCGAGGTAAATAAAAAAAGTAAAAAGCCTTTGGGTTTCTGATATGCCATGAATTTAAAATAGTCCAATAAACTAATTTTAATGAATTCAAAATAAATAAAATTAGCTATGATGTTATAGCTAAGTGCATAGATACAAAATTTAAACACACAGGTCCATGAAAATCAAGTGATTTATGCATGCTATATACCCTTCTGACAATTATAAATAATTCATTTTAATTCATTATGAGGTATATTAAATAAATGTTAAATATTTTTTTTTTTGACTTCTATGATTAATTTGAGTATTAGAGGAGTATTCACGGGTGTATTTCAAAGATCCCTAACTATTTGTGTGTGTTGCAGGTAGAGATTTATTTAATAAATCATTACGATAAAAAAAGTCGACACTTAAATATGTGGAATAATATCACGTTAGTTTTATTTTCACTATAATAAAAAGGAGTTGAAAATTGAAAATTTGAAGTGATACCACATCAATTTTATTTCCACAACGTATTTTTTTATTTTTTATTATTTGAAACTCCAAAATTGCATTTATTTTCTTTATTTTCAATAAATATATAATTTATTTTTATTTTCAAACTTACTAATATTTCACTTATTTTTATGCACTTACTAAATTTATTTTCAAACCCATTACTATTTTAAATTTTTTTATGCAAAAAATTATAAAATAAATATATTTTTATTTTTAAACTTATATAATTTATATAAAAACATACCAAATTCAAATATATTTTTATTTTTATACGAAAATCTAATAAAAATATTTTCACCCTAAAATCAGTAAAAACATAAAAAAAAAAAAAATCAAATCAAGACTCAAAGATTTTGTAATGATATATAATGTATGAACAAGAGAACTTAGGAGAGAGATCAACTGTTGCTTGGTTTTATTTATTTATTTTGTTTATCTTCTCCAAGAATTGAGGAGCCTAACACATTTCCCAAGGTTCAAATCAAATTGGCAAAAAAATTGACTTCTAATTCTCCTCATTTTAAAAGGATTCATTAATTCCATTTGCCAAGTCATGTGTTTGATAGGAGTGTTGAATCAATTCCAAAATAGGGTTGTTCTAAATATTAAATATATGAGAACATGTTCCTTAAATAAAAAGATAAGAAGAGTAAAAAAATATATAATTTGCCCCCTAAACTATGGGTGAAATAACAATTTACCTTCTAAACAATTAAATAAACACTTATCTATTTCAAGTAATGAGATGTGACACTTAACTCCTCAACATAATATGAATTTTCTTAATACCCTTAATTATTAAATTGTATTTTTTTTTCTTTTTTTTTTTCCCTTTCTTTTTCTCTATTTTATTCTTCCTTCTCCACCTCAGTCCTACACCACCGACCTTAGACCCACCAGCCCAGTTCCCACAAGCTTAACTAAAGTCTTCATTTCTCTTGCAAGTTTTTGAGTATTTAGATATATGATTTAACTTGTTAATTCAGTGATAGCTTTTGTTGGAGTACTTTTGTGACTTAAATATTTTGAATTATGCTTTTATTTATTTGTGAACCTTATGTAAAAAATTGAATAGTTGAGATGAATGTTGCTTGAAACGACCTATTCAATTTTATTTCACAAATATGACAATTTGAATTTTTTTTCTCACAAATTGCACATAACAATTCAATTTTAACTTAATAAAAAAAAATTAAAATTGCACCGCGATCACCCCAACCAGCACCTGCTCAATTCCCATCACCTCAAGAAAAATAAAAGATAAAATTACACCTCCTAAGAAAGGGTAAAACAAATGGTGAAAAAGAAGGGGAAAAAAAGAAAAAAATAGAAAGAAAAGGAAAAGGTAGGAAGGTTATTAATCAAAATTATATTATATTGAGAGAGTAAGTTTTACATTTCATTATTTAGAATGGATAAATATTATATTTTTTTCATTCAGAATGTTAAATATTACCTAACCAGTAAATTAAAGGGGCCAAGTGCATTTTACCTAGTTTTACCCTGGTGTATTGAAAGAGTTTCAAAACTTGATGAACCACATATAGTTGATTGTTTTGTTTTCTCTTTTTACACTACTAAATAATATGTATCAGTAATTACCTCATTACCCAACAGTAAAAAATAATTAAAACCAAATAGTTAAACTAAGATAAAGAAACTAGAATCATTACTTCCTCTTTATTCATGTTCTGAATTAAATAAAGCAAATATAACATTGATATGATATTTAGTCAGGCCTAGAAATGTCTTCAACTGAACTATGGTAATAATCCATAAATAACATTAAAAAGGACAAAAATCTGACGACAGTATGAACCATTGAAAAGAAAAATCAAACTTTTTTCTGATGTTACAGGTGAGGACTTGTCAAAACATCTCATTTCTTGGAACAAAACAATGCACCTATGAATTGTACAACACTTGGAAAACAAGACAAAAGACAAGAAAAGAAAGATGAAAAAACAGGCAAAAATGTGAATGCTCTAACCTCATTGTCATTCTTGTGACACTTTTTTTTGTCAAAATATTGTCTAAACTTTATCTCATATTTTGTATGCAAGGCAATGTTCGTTATGCTAAGTGAGAGTCCCAAATGCAATGAATTAGCCATAATGGGAGGGTCATTACTTAAGCAAACTAAAATTGCTAATTATGTTGCGGTAATCAAGAATTATGTTAAATCCCAACAAATAAACGATGACAAATGGGGAAGGAGGGAGAAATCTCATCATTTGTTACTCATAAACTACTTTTGATCATAGATTAAGAAATTGTAGTATTACTCCATTTTATAGAGGAAAAGGTGAAATAAAATTTATATATATTTAACTATAAGATATGTTATTTGTTAATTTATACATTTCAAAAAAATTAAAAGCTATTTTGTAAAATTACAAAACTAGGAGAAAAATTTATATTTACTATTGGCCCCCTAGTTTATGTCGAAATGGAAAGTTGAGAGAAAAAAAAAAAAGAGGAAAAGAAATGAAAGAGAAAGTAGCACTGTGCGTGCTTTTTTCATCTGGGCAAGTTGGGCTGAGCTTTAATTTTCTGTTGTGTCAATCCAGGCCCAAAATTCCTTGTACATAAATATTGAGAAAAGGTTTCTGTCTATGCATTGAGCTTTATTTATTTTTAAATAATTCTATTCTTTGAGCTTTAACCCACTTACTTACATGGACATTATTATATGGGATAACAAGATTGGGGGAAAAAAATAAAACAAGAAACCATTAGAAAATGTACTAAGTAGAAACAAGCCATTTCATTACTATTCAAAAAATTGCAATTACTTACATTTTGCTTTTCTTACAAACCCAATAAAAACACCAGGGGGACACACATCCAGCCCACCCAAAAAAAACATAAAAAAAATTTCAAAAAAGAGTAATATAAATAATTACGAGTATTACTAATCCTTAAATAGAAAGCGGGTGGTAATAAATCCACCTCAGCCCAAAAACAATAGCGTCAAGAGCTAGGAGAAACCCACCCCAATAAATTGAGTGCCCTCCTTTCAAACTCAAAAGAGAAGGACCATTTAAAATTAGCCCCCCTCATTTGGACCCTAAGAGACCAACTTTTCTAGTAGCATAAAGCCACACTAGTGACCCATATTAGTAAAATGGAAAGACCTAACTTGGTGCACTTAAATATAACTTTTAGTAAGAAAAAAAGAGTAAATATATTCTTAGATAGATTCCAGATTATTTTTTTTATCTGATTCAACGGAATTGAGCTCCGGCGAAGGTCTGGCCGAAGGACCAGCCAGCTGGGGCCACGTTGTAGGAGACGACGGTGCGGCCATCGCTGGTGGTGACCTTAAATGAGAGGCTTTGGCCGTTGAGATAGTTATTGCTCTGCCAATTTTGGCCCCAGTTTCTTGACATGGGCTGCCACCCAGTCCTGGAACCCTTGATGGAAACTGCGTGTACATCACCAGCACCACCAACATTGGTTATGAGTACTAGGTTGAAGTAGGAGTGGCCATTAATGGTGAACCTAATCCCCCCCTTCTCCTGCAGGCTATCCTACAAATATTGAAGCCACAACAGTGAAAACAGTTAGTAAAATTATAAAGGGTTTTAAGAAAACATAAATACAGTAACATGGGGCATTAAAATTTGTAGTGATTAGCATTGACAGAGTAACCAGTAACAAGTCCAGGTAGAAAGAGCCAAGAGGGAAACTTTTGGGGGTAAATTTGCATTTGTATATAGTTGAGGGGCCACATGCACAAACTTAAGGGGTTACTTCTATAGTTTCAGGCTTTCGGAAGGGCCTTGTTGAAATAATCAAATAAATGAATAGCCGAAAAGGAGCCACACACACAAGACTTTGGTGCGCTTGTGTGGAAGAAAGTAATATGCAATTCTTATTTACCGTATTCTTTATATTACAGCTTGAGAGAGTAGGACTAGGAGGATAGGGGGTCAAAAAGTGAAGGGGCAGAACTGTCCAGAAGAATTTTAGTGATTTAATGACCACAACCAGACAATTAAAGATGTGAAGATGAGTCAAGAAAACAACAACCAAGCCATTAAAGAGGTTTCTTCTATAGTTAGGACAAAAATTAATGTGGGATTGCAACAATTAATGCTAAAAAAAGACATTAACTAACTAGATTTATATAAATTAATTTACCTTCTGTAAGCAACAGGGACAATTCCAGCTTTATACTGAGCAATGTGTTGGAAGACAGGCTGAGACAAGTCAAAGTGGTGGAGGGGAGGGTTGCACCACCCCCCTGCATTGTTTGGTAAGGCGTTGTTTGGGGGGCAGAAATTGGTGGCAGTCACCAGAATGGACCCTGGCAAGCACCACCGCCCGTCGTTCACACACCTAATCTCATAGCATGAGCCACAGCTCAGCCCATTGTTGAACAGGGCTGTACTCAACGCTGCAGTGTTTGTACCATACCCCTGGCTGTACAGATTTCCATACCCACAAGCCCCACCTGTTTAAGAATTTTGGGCAGTAGAAAGGGTTAGCACAGACATGCATTTATAGAGAGTTAGAATGGGTGAAAAATGGTAAAGATTGAATTTTTTTTCTTATTTTTTTTGGCATACCCATTGTTCCAGAGGCATCATTCCCTCCATAGAAGGTTGCATGAGCATTAATCCAACCTCCACCATAGCCGCGAACATGTGACACCATTGCAAGAAAACCAGCCAAGAAAAGTCCAAGAAAAGCCATTTTTCCCTGCAGAAGAAAATAAAACAGGCATCTTTTCAGCATTTTCCAAGTAAATTCAAGAAACACTAGCCTAATGTTGCAACATTTTGTTTCTTTAATTGTTCAGTAGACCAAGAAAAACCAAAAAAATATGGAGAGGGAAAGAAATGAAATGTTAGTTAATTACTTTTGAGCTCCAACTAGAAAAGCAAATGCTAGAGCTAGACAGAGAATATGAGAAGTAGAGCTGAAGGAAGTTGAATGAGGAGAATGTGAAGGAGTGTTGTGATATAAATAGGGGTTTGCGGTCGTGGGGGGTGGGGGTTAAGGCTCCTTTATCTACAGTCAGTAGTAACACAACTACCTCAAATTTTTAAGGCTGCTGCTGTTGGGGACCATAAACTGCTGCGGTTTAAACCACCAAACAGGTTTTGGTGGTGCCTAAAAAGGTAAATTCATGACATTGGAGAGTGGTTTTCTGGTGAATTTGGCCTTAATCCAAGTGGGGTTCAACTGTCTTTTTCTAATTTTTTTTCTTCTTCTTTGTTTTTTTCTCTAGGGTTAAAATCTATCAATTCCTAGCATGTGCAAAGCAAAGCCCATTTGCCGCAAAGACCCTTTTCCCTTTTTCCTTTTTTTCTTTTTTTTTTTCCTGCTATTTACAATTTCTTGATTTTCTGCGAACAGGAATTTTGTCTGATTTTTTTTATTTTTTAATTTTTTGCATTGGTAGAATTTGAAATACTAGGAGGTGGTGCAGGTTTGATTCCTTACAAGAGCCCCGTTTACTTTTACCACCCATACATATATTTCTTCTCTTCGTGGTTTTCTTCGATATTTTCTATACTACACCCTATAAAATGTATTGAATGTAGTATTTATTCTTACCTATATACATAAATATTCCTATTCATGTAGACGTGTGTGGACGAAAAATAGATATTCGTCTGCATTTGACTAGTTCTCCTGTCCCATGTTTAATATAGTACTTTGTTAGCATATTATTTCGGCCCCTTTCCTAGACCACATGTGTATGGCATTTGCAGTTGCAGTTGAGATTTGGGCTTAAAGTCAATTCATTCTTCCAAGATTCTGAAATTTGATACAATTTGTCCCTTGAAATATAGAAAGTTGATTAATTGCTCGACCATAATCAGTGGCATCATGAAGGGCTGCTGGTATCAGAAGACCATTTTTGTAAGAGAAATGCTATTCACTTTCACTATTTTTCTTACCTCCAATTAATTTAAAAAGTATTAATTTATTAAATTTGTTCAAGTAAATTAATTGCAATATATTTTTATGTCAAAAACAGGGGAAGTGAAGAAAAGATAAACATCAAACGGTGATATAGTAGGTATTGGGTAGGATACAAGTGATTACCAATTTTCCTACCCTTTATTTAGTTGAAATTTTAGATTCGATTGATATTTAGTATGTTATTTAGAGGAATGAAATTTAAAAATAATATATTTCAAGAGATGTTACATTACTTAAGAGGAAATTATGAGACTTACATAGAAAAGTAATAAATATGTGAAAGTTCTTTTCGTTCAAACAAATGTGAACTCAAAAATACAAGCTTGACTCATTCTTAGATGGCTAATTTGCACATTGCTGGTCCAAGTTAAGTTTGTTTACATTTTTAAAGATATTTTTTTCATTTTTAACTATTTGAAATTACGAAAATACATTTATTTTATTCTTTCCACAAAAATACAATTTATTTTTATTTTTTAAATTTATTTTCAAACTTACTAGTATTTTACATTTTTCGTATACCTATTAAATTTATTTTCAAATTTACTCACATATCACATCTTTTAATAAAAAAACTATAAAATAAATTTATTTAAAAATCTAGTAAAAATATTTTTAATCATTGTAAACATAAAAAAAGAGTTTGAAAATGAAACCAACGGCCACTAATTTTTTTAGAAGTGAGAATGTTATTATTTTCTCTTTTTCTTTTTAAATCCATTTACAAATAAAATAGTAGTTAGTCTGTGATTCCGCATAACTAATTAATTATGTCTTTTACTTGTAACTTTTAACCTTATGGGGCAACTTGAAATACTCAACTCCTAAATTGCGTTCGAATCTTCATTACTTTGATCATTATTCATACGGCTCGTAAAATTGCAGTAATAAAGTTATTAGGCAGTAGCCATAATTAAGAGCTCCCATTTCAAGATTAGCGATTAATTAATTGCTAATACTGCATTAGAATTTATATTATTGGCGTAGGGATTGAATTAATCCTAGTAATTGCGGTCTGTTCTCCACGAGCTAGGCTAAGAAAGTATTATAATTATTTTTGATTTAAACTAAATTATAGTCGCTAATTTCGTTGGCAATGTGACTCCACTTAAGGTTATCTTTTCTGATTTAATTTTTTCTTTTTCTATATTTAAAAATAAATCATTTACTGTTAGATAAATCATTTAATCGATAAATATAAACATGGTATAGATGTGTGTAAAAAAATATCAAAATGTTTGAATTTGATAAGGGCGTCTACACTCGGCATGCCATAAGAGACACAAGCCAACAATTCAAAGATCAAGACTTCGTTTGATGTTATTTTTAGGATTTTGGAAAAATTATTTTTAAAAAATATATTTTGAATTATTGAATTAAAAAATATGTAAATAATGAGAATGTGTTTGGATGTTTTGTTAATAAAACAATGATATGAAGTATTTTAAATATATTTTTAATTGTATATATTTTGTTAATATTATTATTGTAGTTATTTTTAACAGTAAATATTTTATCAATGTTGTTTTGTTGTAGTTCGTCGAAATATAATATGATATACGATTATTTTTTTAAATTTATAATTGATAAATAACTTGAGAAAATAAAAATATATTTCTCCAAAATATTAATTTAAATACATTTTTTATTTTGGGAAAAAGAAAATATTTCCCTCAAATGACACCAAACAAGGCCCAAATGTTCCTCAAAATTAAATTATTCTCCACCATCTAATATAGTTTAAATCAAGTACAAGAAGCCAAAATGTTGTATTTCATTTGACCATGTTTAATTTATTTGTTGGTTCCAAAGTTAAATACATATTAACTCTAATATAAATTCACAAAGCCTAATGGGGACAAATTCTGTATCCCACTAACCTTTGGCGGCTCATTTCAGCCGTTCTTTTGAGCGAGTTAAATGAAAAATCCTTTTTGTAATAGAATTAAATAGAGGTGACCTTGTTTATAGTATCCTTTTTTAAATAAATCAGAATATTATCGTTACACTACGAATATTATTTATTAAAAATATTAATTAATTTTTAATAATTAATAATCTATTATTGTTACCTAATAATTGTTATAAAAAATAAACAAATAATTAAATACAAAGAATATGTGCACAATAAAAGCACAAGACAACTAACCCTTTTTCTCTTGTTCAACTATTTAATTTTGTGTGAGGAAAAGCAGTACGATTCCTGCACATGGGTGTGAGAAGGCTCATAACTAATGAAGCATTTAATATCATTAAATACCGACTGAAACTTTTATTAAATTTTGCAATATCATAATAAAGCCAAAAAAATATTTGACAATAAATATCTCAATATTTGAAGAAGATTTACTAGGTACGGAACTTGAATAATTTTCATTTTAAATTGAGATATCTCAATATGACGTGTTGATTATTGAAATATTAACATGTCTTATACGATTTGATTGGAATAAGATTACAATATCTGCATGGAAAATGAAATGTGATTACTGACATAATTAGCGAAGTAATAGGATCAAGATTCTCCGTATTAAAATTTTCAAGTAGTGATTATTTGTATTATTATGTTGTAAAAAAAAATTAATATTTTTTCACGTTGAGGATCTAACAACTCTTAAAATCTCATTAATTGTACTTATCTAATTACGGTACTCTAATTCGCTTAAAACTATATATAATTAAGTTCTAGTTGCTATATAATTACCACGAAATTTCTGAAACACAAATATTTATTACAACCCACACGAGCAATTTGCTTAAACAACTTGGAGTTTGCTCTTTGTACTTTAATGTGCTTCAAATCCAAGATTAATTTACCCTGCCAAACGGGGAAGGTATCTTTAAATAAGTGGACTACTACTAGCTAAAGGTTGCTAGGTTAGTGTCCGTTATTAGCTATTAGCTGCAACCATTGATTTTGAACAAATTTTTAATATTTTAAAAGTTGAATTGAAATGGTTCGTTCGATTGATTCAGTCGTATGAAACAGTGGTCGATTAAAAAATAAAAAATTTGATCAAATCAATTATAAATTAATTGAACTGATCCAAAAATCAGTTAAATTTCTTTTTTGTATATTTTTTTAAAAAGCATAAATTTGATATTTAATTATATGTATGTGATTATTTTAATTTTAAATTTTATTAAATAAATTTTTAGTTGATTATTTTTTTTTTACTTTATACATAACAATTAGTCTATTATATTACCATTTTATATAATATGATAAAAAATATAATCAATTTTTATTAAACCGGTCAAATCGGTTGTTGAATCGGTCCGACCGATTAAATTACTAATTAGCAATAAAATTAATTTGATTATCGATCCGATTACAAAAATACAATAAAATCTTTATTTAACTAAATAATAATAGAAGTTGAGTTTAAACCTCAAATGATACGGTGACTTTTTTCTTTTTCTTTTATTGATCTCATACCATGTCTTTATCAATTCACATATAGCTAAATTAATCCGTCGTTTGATTAATTTAAAGACATATAGACTAAAAAATTTACATGTAAATTTATTGCAGCCTTGATCCAAGAAGTTGCCAAAGTTGGGAATTTGATGAATTCTTTGCTAACCTTAGCAATTAAATGTACCCAAAAAAAAATTAAAAAAGCAAAGTAGTTTGTAGTAACTAATAAGCAATTTTTTTTATTTTTTATTTTTAATTTCCCCCTTTTTTCTCCCTCTTTTTTTCACCTTCTAATATTCCTCTTGCTAGACTATTTCCGTTCAAGGTTGAATGACTTGGTAAAGAAAGGAATGTGACATTCCCATAAGCAACAAATATATTTTTTTTTGTCTTGTTATACACAAAAGATGAATTAAAAAGAAATTAAAAAATCAAATTAAGCTTTTTCCAGGATAAATCTCCTGACTGCTGCTGCGGCTGCCGCAGTTTTTTTTTTTTGTTACCATACATATATTTCTATATTAGTCTAACGAGATGATCTGATTCTCCATACATCTTTTTTTTAGTATTTTATTAATATATATATATATATATATATTTATTTATTTATTTATTTTTTGTACATGCCCATGAAGGTTCAGAGCATCAAGACATATATATTTTTTTTTGGTTACAGGACAAACATAAAAGAACACAAAGAGTACCAGATAAGAGTTCATATGAACACAAGTGTACCTGTGAAAGCGATTATAAAGAGCTTTAACGGTGGAGATGGAGCAGTTGCGCATGCGCAAATCTGTGGGCACATGCTTGCCCTCTGTTTGGCTCTTAGTTTTCGTAATCAAATTTGATTTTGCCTTTTTAATTTTGTTTGGACTTTTTGAATTTTCGTTTTCGTTTTCCTTTTCATTTTTCCTGGGATTTTAGCATAGGATGCCTGTAAAAAGGAGGCAAAATATCAAGAGAAAAGGAGTATTGGAATATCAGCGAGTCAATTAAATTGATTGTTTTTGTACTTTTGTAAGATTATTTATCTTCAATCCATCAATATATTAGATATTTTTTATTTTATTTGTTTTTATTAATTTCATATGAAGTCTATTAATCAGGGGATATAATTGTAGATATGATGATAATACTAAAGTATAATTCTATGACTTTGATTTTAAATAATTTTTGATACGAAATTTAATAAGACATATAAGATGCATGCTCATAAGAGAATGTCTATTTTTATTTATATAGGTGTATTTGATCTCCAGCCAAAACACATGGAAAATCAATTTAAAAGTGACAATCAGACTTTTGAGAGAAAAAATATCTTAAAAAACTTATATAATATTTAATTTAATTTATGAGAAATAAATCAATTCTATAAAATAAAACCTTGCTAAAAATTTCGTTATCTTGACAGACCATGTTGTATCGCTTTCCATTGGGCCCATTTAGATCATGCTGAGAATGAAAAAAGATCTGCTTTGTGACTTCGTCTTTAAATTACAATTTGACCCTCTCACAATTGGTTTTATCGATCTGAAATTTCGAGGAAAAAGAGAGAGAAGGAAAAAAGGTGGGGTAATGATAATTACATTTGAAATCTTTATTTATTTATGCACAGGAATAAAGAATTTAATTTTGGTTTATATTTGATTTATTACCACTAAAATGACAAATGAACGAAAAGTAAGCTTGTGATATATTAATAGCACTTAAGGAACCAACAGAAAAATTATGGTGATTTATTTGCTTAATTTGTTTTTAGCACTTATGAATGTATTTACTAGTGTATAAGATGTAAATTAATAAATTATAACTTAGATCTGTTTATTATGCAATTTGTGTAATTATTAATCTTATGTTTGCTCTTTTTTACAAGAACAAACTTGAATAAATTAGCTTTTATAGATCTATGCCAGCTCCATGCAGAGACGGTGGGAGCCCAGGTGGGCGGACGGCGGCGGCCACCCTCTGCAGTAGAATTTTTAAATTAATATAAATTTTATTTTTAAAAAAAATTAAAAATATCTTTTTATTTATTTTTTAAAAATAAATTTCATCATTTCAATCTCCAATTTCTAACCCGCCCTGATTGCAGAACACTCGACCTATCACACAATTGACACTATTATCATCCTCAATTCACATAATGATGAAATAATAAGGATTAAAAATTTATGTAAGAAGACATCGAGATGAGAACTCCTTGTGCCACTCCAACTAAGCAAGCTATTTGTCTATTTTTTCATAACATCTGTCTCACCTAAGTCGATTTGAACTATAATTACTAACAAAATGATAGGTAGATGTTACATTCATTTCACTTCAATTAAAATAACATTTAATATACAATTCAAATTGCGTTTTTTCAGTAGAACATAAATACTCCATTGGTACAAAGGATACATGTATTGCAAATATCAAATCATAGAAAAACTGATAGTTTAAAAGTAGACTAAAACAGTACACATTTGACAAGACTCAAATGAAAATATCATACTAAAAAAACATTAGCGCTTTAGAAGGTATTTTGTTAAGTTTATTTAATTTTTTTTATAAATTCTTACATTTTATAAGATATTATAATTTATTTTAAAAATTATTATAACTTTTAAAATATTACTAATGATAATTTTATAATTAAAATTATCAAAATTTAAAAAAAATATTAAAATTTTAAAAATAAGTTAGAAACTTCTTACTCTTTTAAAAAAAATTATAAGACCTTAATATTTTATTTTGAGAGCTTGTATAAATATTTTCCTGAAAATTTTATAAAATACTTTATAATATTTTATGTGATATTTTAAGGAATTTATAAACGCAACCAAACGCCGTAGTATCATCAATTTGAGTTGAATTTCATTGACATTTGGGTTCCATTACTTCCTCTCATCCTATCTCGAGGAGAATTTTGTCATTTCAACAAGAAGGAATATTTGTTATGATCTTCTATGTCTTATAACTGTCAATAACCGTCTTATCTTCTGTTAATGGTCCAAACAACAGAGATTTCCTTTCAGCAATTCTCATCTGACTACTTTTCCTGGGATGCTCTGGATGCAAAATTGGATAATCTGGGCCGTCTATCTCTAATATCTTTGTAAACCGATTTTCTTATCTCTGCTCAAATCTATCTTTTCACCATCACATTTGCTGCACTGAAAATTCTTGATAAAACGACAAGAGAAAAAATGAAATAATTAGCAATATTGACTTACAAAAGAATGACATTTTTTGTAAGAAGAATCACAAAAGTAGATTTGGTAGTTCTGCAATCTATGTTGATCAAATGGGCTCCAAGAATCTAGCTTTGCCACAAATTCAAGCATTAACATATTAGTATAAATCAATATTTTATAAGTACAATAGATGCTACGTGGATATTATCCCACCACATATTTATATATATATATATATATATATATATATATATTTATGTATATAAATGTATGTAAATATATGGCAGTATGCATATTCAGTATATATCACTAGGTATACTAGGTCTTATAAAATCGTATATTATTTTACGGTATTTAATAATCAGTGTTCTATTTGCTCGTAGCTTTCATTTGATACCAAATAAAGCAAATTTTGATTTTTCTTGTAACGAACATGAAAGAGGGGGTTATAGAAAATAATATACATACATATTATTTTTTTTATGGTAGTATCCCAAATTTATGGGAGAATTATGATATAAGATATGAAATGACACGTATTTGTATTTGATAGGGGCAAAAATAATAGGTTGTCACCTCTTTTTTTATATCACTTAGTGACCTTAATGCAAAACAGCGTTTCTTCTTGGTTGGATTACACTAATTATAGTTGCGTATGGATAATACATAAGCTTTCAAACAGCTAATTAAATAGAAGATTATCAAGTAGAAGCATCCAATCAGAAAGCAATAATTCCAGTTGCTGTTAAACCACAGAATTATTGATTTTGACAGATGGAATAAAGGTTAAGATTTCTTAATTTGAAAAGATATTCCCCTTACCAAAACTTTTGACCCACTGCCTCTCAGGAGGGTGGCGCTCAATCTACAAAAGATTTTTTCTTGAGTAATTGGGCATTATAAATTTTTATTAAATAATTAGTTGAGCTTAATTCTTTGAAAGATTACTAAGAATTGGCCAAAAAAATAATAAATCTAGTAGTGACACTAAAATTTATTTTTTAACTATAGTACAATGAGAATATACTTGTTTTCTTTTGATATTGCAATATAAAGTAAAATTCTAGATTCCCTTCATCAGAATCATATAATGGGGAGGGATCTAAGATTGACATATCGTGACCCAATTTAGCTATTATTTATGACAAAATTTGAACAATTTTACAAGGACAAATTTTAATCAATTTTAGTTTAGATGAACAAATAAAGGTACCTAAAAGTATAACCAAAATTTTGCTTTTAGTAAAAACTTATGTTAACTTTTAAATTATTTCCATAATCATTTTAAAAATATATTAGAATGGTGTAGGACATTGTTTCGTAATTCATCTATGGTGAATTTTGTTCAAAAAAAATTCTGTTAGTATAAGTTATCGATCCTAGCTTAGGATGAACACATGCAAGTCGGATAGGAAATGGTATTTTCAGTGGCAGACGGGTGAGTAACATATAAAAACATGTCATTGGAAAGGGAACAACAGGTGGAAACGGCTACTAATACCCCGTAGGCTGAAGAGTAAAAGGAGGAATTCGTCCGAGAAGGGGCTTACATCTGATTAACTAGTTGGTGAGGTAATAACTTATCAATGCGATGATTAGTAACTGGTTCGAGAGTATAATTAGTCATACTGAAATTAATACATGACCCAAACTACTACGAAATACAGTGATGGGGAATTTTCCGCAATGGGCGAAAGACTGACAAAGTAATACCGCGTGGAGGTAGAAGAAGTAATGACGATATTTGATGAATAAGCATCTATTAACTTTGTACCAGCAGGCGCGGTAAGATAAATAATGTAAACATTATCTGAAAGTGAAGTATATGGAGATGGCTTTTTAAGTCCGCCGTTAAACCAATAAACTAATTTGCAGGGTCAATCTTTGATTACTCTTCTTTAGTTGCATAAGGAACCGCACAAGTAAACAACTTTTGTTCTTTTCTTCACAATTTATTTATTAACTTAAGGTGAATTTTATAGGAGTAAGAGAGCATAAAAAAATATAATATATATATATATACACACACTCATTGTATTGTAGATTGAAGAAATTTAAAATTTTATAGGCGTATTATTTATTGTATATACCAAGCTTTTAACTATCATAAAGGGCATTAAATTTTGAAAAATCATTAGAGCTTTAAAAAATTGAAAATTAATATAATTGAATTGGAGGGCCAAACTGTAATGGAATTGAGGGATTTTTTGCAATTTGAAGGGATCAAAATGAGATATTTTACATTTGATGGGGACAAAAATTATTTCGCTCTCATATAGTTTGTGGAGATTTAATGATTATTACCCTAGACCAAAATTAACCCCTATGATTCATGATAGATAAAATTAACAAAGTTTAATGTCTGCGGAGAAGTTTAATTTTAGCTATCCAAGTAAGGTTATAAATATAATATGTACATATACAGTAGTATAAAACAAAAATATTAATATCAATATATACATGTCCTCACAATGTTCAACACTAATTTATGAGAATAATATTGTGTTAGGACAGAATAATTTTAATTATTGGGATTATATTATCCACATTTTTAGATATAAAAATAAACTAAAAAATAAATTAAAATTACTTGATACTCAATTCGAGATTAATGTTTAAAAGTTCGTTTGAACTTGATTTGTTAATATAACAAATTAAAGTTAAATATATTTTTTTTTGTTTTATAAAATTTTAAATTCGACCTGATAAATAAAAAATAATAAAAAATATATATAAAAATAAACTAATTGAGTTCATTTCATATTGAATTTGTTTAAATTTAATTTAATTAATAATAAAATAAATTAAAATATAAGTTTTAAAATTTAAAATAAATTTAAATAATATTATATTCGATTGGACACCATCTCTTTATATTCTTATATGAAAATATCTCATTTCACTCTGTTGACGTACAGTCCATTCGCTGGAGGGAAACGTGGGCATGAAAAGACTGAAAAGTGAAGCCCCGCCCCTGCGCCGCGATCAGTGGAAATTTTGCTTTAAAAAAAAAAGTGCAGAGAATAATTTACAATTATTTGTATATTATAGATTTGGGGGCTCTTTTTTCAGGAAAAAAAAAGAAGAAAGACTCTTAATTTAACTACCAAATCATGGCTGACCTAACACACACACATGAGCCGTTGGATGCTTTTTACTTCTCCACATTGTTAAAATCCTAACTTTACCAATCTTGTTATTAAAAATCATTTCCACCTACCATTTGGGATTTTTTAAGATTTGCAGGGATGTATTTCAAGCTATATACACATTTATTTTGCAAGTGAATTAGGTTTATATTCTATTTAGTTTGATTTTAATGAAGTAATGGCTGTTAGTATTAATTACTATTTTTTTCTTTTTTCTTTTTTTTTTAAATTGTTTTCATTTTTTTTGTGTGACTGGGTTCGGAGGAAAAACGAGAATCTTGAATATGTTTAATTTATGAAATTAATTCATGTTTCTTGTTAAATGGGAAAAAAAGAGCTGAGAAATGTTTTAGGAGTGAATTTTATCTTCCAACAAGAAAAAAAAATAATGGAATTTTTTTCTCTAAATACAAGTTGATAGCATCTTATACATTGCAATAGTTGCCCTTATTAAACAAGGTTCACTAGATCTTTAACTTCAGAAAAATTAAAGTGAGCCTATTGTGCTACAAAATATTTGGCTAGCTTCATGTAGCAACAACTAGATTCTTGGGAAAAACTATGTGATACACCATTTATAAATGCACCAATATATTTGTACATTTTTTTTACTATGAAAATTTACATCTAAAGTTTAACTTACATTTTTTTTTTACTTTTTTTTATTCGATATTCTTGTGATTGACTGTTAAAACTCGTTTGGACTTGATTCATTAAACATAAAAAATTAAATCTTGAATATAAGATCTGAAACTCTATTTGAGATAAATTCGATTAATCAAAAAATAATAAAATATATGTAAAAATATCAACTTTGATCCATATTTGACTCGATTAAAATTCGTTCAAATTCAATTCGATTAACAATCAAACTAAATTTAAATATAAATTTTGAAACTCATAATATTTAAATAAATTTAAACAGTAATACGTTCGATTCAAGTCAATTCATTTATATTTCTACATTTCTCTACTTGACATTCACCCACCCAAAAAATCTTCAAAATAAGAAAGAGAAATGTACAGTGACCGTGAAAAACTATTTTTTCTATTTCCCCAAGTTAGCAAACATAATCTTTCTTTGAATCATTTATTCGATATGATATTTCATTTTATATTTCAATATTATTCATACACATTAAATATATTGAATGATGTAAAATATACACTTTATATGTATTGATATTATTAAAATTGAAAATAAATTAACATTTGTAATAAAGTAATAGAGTATCAACACAAAATAACAAAGTGTGTACGATTATTCAAATGATTAATTGTCCGCTAATTAAGGACAATTTACTTTCAGTTATGATTAATAACACATTCTTTCCACTCACCGACACTAACGCTTCCAGACAACTTTTCATTATTACGGGATCATTTGTTAATTATTGTTGCTTTTTAGATTTTACCATAGATTAATTAGTGAATGATTTGAAAAGCTTGGTTGAATCCCTAATTAAATTTGCAGACAATTCTTGTTTGTTTGTCGCTTGATTTACAAGTACTAGAATCAGAAAGTTAGAAGCATTTTAATTTAATTTAAATAAGTAAAATTTATATTTAAATATTTTTTCTTGAGAAAAATTGACTAGTTAATAGTAGCAAGTTAAATTTTCGTATATCTACTATTTTTTCTTGATTATGATGAAGTCGTCCATTACGATTATTATATCCTAAAGTTTCATATATGTTTAAGCTTACATTTCTAGTGATTGAACTAATCACTATCGTTGTACTAATGGATCATATGATTTTGTGATAAAATTTATGGGTTAAAACTCCTTTTAATTTATAAGTTCATACTATATAATTACTCAATAATTTATTGAGTTGCACTAAAAGAAAATGCATTTCTTATGACAAAATAAAATTGTAACGAAGGCATATTTTCTCACAAAACCTAGTTTTATTGTAACGAAGTATAGTAATTATTACAAAAAAAATTATTTTGTAATAAATGCATTAATTCATTATTAGGTTGAAAAGCAAACTAAATTCATCGATACGAGTATCGAGATTGATTACTAAAAACTTATTCGAATTCGATTTATTAAACATAATAAATTAAATTTGGACATATTATTTCGTTTGATAAGATTTGAAATTCGATTCGACCTTGATTCCTTAATAAAAATAAAATAAAATATACGTAAAAAAATTAAGTTACTTGAATTCAATTTGTGTTCGACTCAATTAAAATTCAATTCGATTAAAAATTAAATATAAAATTTAAAATTTGATAAAAGTCAAACAAATTTAGACAATAGACGTGTTTTTCAACTCAGAATTAATTCATTTACAACCATATTCGTTACAAAAACTCTAATGTTGTCATAAAAGAGTTCCTTCTTTCTTAACGAAAGAAAAAAACTCGTTAGGCAGAGTAAAACTTATTACCAAAATATTCCAGGCTTATATTTCCTAAACCCCCTTTTCAAACGACAAAGATCAAACTTGAATTTTTTCCTTGTCTGCCATAATTGTCTGAACAATCGTCTTCTGTTACAGAGCATAATAACTACCTGATTTCATATATATATATATATATATATATATATATATGTAAGAAAAAAGAGACAACTAATCATTTGGCCTAAGACTGTCCATTGGATTTGCACGTGAAACCGATTCACGGTCACCATTACTTACTTTTTCTTCTATAATACTTTTTTTGTTGACTAATTTTAAATGACAGTTGGAAAATAAAAGTTTTTTTTTTTTAAAAATTTGCTCTTACAAGTTATGATTGAAAATTAATATCACATTATTTTTTTAAGTGATAGGGTATTTTTTTTAAAAAATAATTTTAAAAATAAAATTTTATTTTAGAACATCACACAAAAAAAACACAAACTATAAATTTGAGACAGATGGGGTATTATATACATGCATTTTTTTAAAAAAAAAATCATTAAAAATGTATGTTTGCAATTTGAGAAAACATTACAACATAGCATGTGCATGAACAAAAAGTGTGCAATATGATGATGTATATATATATATATTAGTTGTTTGCAATCATGAGTTAACAGCACAAATAGATGAGGAAAAAAATAATGGATATGGGAGCTGGCAAAGATTGGATAATGTGTAGCACATCAATAACTATATATTATTTCTATTATTGATGGATAGAGTAAGGGGTGAACGAAGGCATTTTCTTCTGTCTACTGAAAAATAAGTGTAAATTAAATTTCAAGTGTATTTTTCTTTAAAACACAATTTTTTCTTCACTTAGTTATCTACTTGTTTGGGTATTAAATGTAGTGTTATTTATCAATAATTTTCTATTCCCAATTTTTTTTATAATCCTAGTTTTGTCCCTTATTTCTTTGTAGTACATGTATCCAACCACACGGGAACACAATCCTCATATATAAATACCATCTCTTCATTTATTTTGAGATACGTTGAGTTTATTTAGCATTTTATTATTTTCAATTGATTTGCTAAATATTCCCAAGATATAACTTTTAAACATTACTGGTCGAATTAAAGAACATTTGTTCGAGTAATTCTATAGTGTACGTGGTGTATTATTGTCCTTAGTTCATTGGAGGATAAGGGATTTTACAGTCCATCATTCTTGATTTAAAGATCATGGATGAATCGAGAACGACACATATTATTCTTGTTTTCTAGTCATTATTAGTTGTTGTTGGGATGGGGAAAATGAAAAGAAAAAAAGGAGGAGAAAAAATTGATTTACATTAGTCAAGCAGGCTGATAAAGAAGGGATTCTTTTTCTTCCACAGGTGGGCAACAACTGGCCTTTGCAACCTAGTCTATTAAATGTGACAACAACTCAATAGTTAGTGAAAGAAGATGAAATGTCAAACCAGCACATGGCCTCACTGGCCACATATGGTAGATGTTTGCAGGGGTTTAGGACACTTTATCATAGAAATTGATTTTTAAATTATAAATGCAACTCCCTCTTAAATATATTCGATTTAGCATGGGTAAGTTATTATAAATTTGTATTTGATATGCATCTCATTATATATTTATATATATTTATATATAAATATATGTAAATATATTATAAAATAAAGACTCAATACACACCTCTTGGTGTAGACTATTTTAGCATCCTGCAATGCGAGGAAGTATCAAAATGTATTTCAAATACCTTATGAAAATGACAGAATTTGAAGTGTGGGTTGATTTTGTTTGGGGTGATATGTGGCTTATAAGTAAGGGGTTATATCCTATTTCTCACATACGACGCCAAAATGATATTGTACGAAGTGGGCAAACGTCCGTTTAAAAGGTATTATCCGCTTTGACCGGAGCATAATGGTTTTGTTGTGAAAGAATCTCTTTTTTCAGTACATAACCGTAAGACTCTCGTCAAAATGGATAATACTTTGGGACGAAGGCTTTCCCACTTCATGCCACGTCTCTATAGATTAGAATTATAAATTTTCAGCAATCCCCCAATTTGTCAAAATGAAAAAGCTCTTCCTTTCGAGAAGAAAGGATTAGGAAATCCATTTCACTTCATTCTTGGGAAACGTACTCTCCAGACGGATACTCAACGCGCTAATGGCAAAGAGTATTTAGAGTAGTATAATTGTGGATATGCATGCATATTGAATAGGCAAGAATGACAGATAGAGTATATGAAACCATCAGCATCCGGATCTAAAGGAGTTTTTCCTCTACGTGGAACCCATCGCTTGCGTTCACCTGTAAGCCCACCTTCTGCAATGTACCTGTTGTCAATCTAAGTCAATCATAGTGCTTACAGTAGTTAAAACTGAATGACAGTTTCTTTTATTTTACTTCTTCATAATGATGTCCACAACTAGATGTACCAGGAATCCGAGAAAAAACAAGCTTAGAGTATTTAAGTGAGTGCTTCAGAAAAACATAGAAAACCCTCAGTGACACAATGCATCAGTAATCACCTAAACCAAATTAAGGCGTGATGAGGTAGATAACATTAACAAAAAATAAAAGCAATCCCATTTCCTTTAACCAACTGAGTAGGCACTTTTTAGGTGTTAGTGTTTTCACCATTAACTAAGAATATATTCAGACAACTCATATGAATGGAGGAGTGACCTTTACGAAAAACAGAGGATAATTGCTAAAGTCTAAAGATGAAATGCTTACATGGGAACAGTGTCATATGTAGGGGACAGCATGTTTTTGAGTACATGAGGAAGTCAAATTCAGTACAATGTTCCTGTTATGTTGTTTTAGATATGGATTGAACCCATTATATTCATGGACCCAGTGTCACATGCTCACATGAATCACTAGGTTTTTCTTTTTTTTTCTTTTTTTAATTTCATTACTCTTGAGTAGTAGTATTTTGTCCCGCATCGGTTGTGGAAGAATAATAGGACTGGTTATTAAGGAGTTTTGGATCTCTTATTCTAGTTTTATATTTCTGTCTTAGTTCTTTTGTTTGAGTTTTCTCAACACGTCTCTTCTAGTTAAGTATTTTTCGACTTGCATTGAACGTACAATGTTAATGTAATTACCTTGTAAAGTTGCGATTGTTTGGATTTTAAATTGCTGCTTAATTTTAGTATTATACTTTACAAATGCACGTTGCAAATGTTTGCAAGTGTATATTTTTCTATTTCATTCATTCGCTCGTTTTCTTACTTCATAGGCATGTATATATAAATATGTTTTGCTTCTCCATACAGTTGAATATAATAATAATTATAAGCTAAAAAAGAGCATATATTAAAAGTTTTTATTTAGTGGAAAAGGAGAGGAAAATGAAAATTTACTATACTATGGATGCTAAATTTAAAGAAAAAGGCTAGCTAGGATATATTGATGGCTAACCCTCACCTAGACCACAAAAAATTCTTCAGTATATTCATTTTCTACTAAATAAAGTCCTATATTTTATCAAACAAGAAATTTTAATTATGTGATAGAAAAATCCAATAACCAGATTTGTCATCGCCCTAAAATTATCTTCTTTTTTTTTTTTTGGTTTGGGTGGTGGAGGGGGGGGGGGTGTGTGGAGGAGAGGAATAAATCATATGGACAAAGAAAATACCTTATTTTAATTGGTTGAGGAGAAGAAAATTGCAGGAAAATGACAAAATCATTAAACATGGATAGTGAAGATCAATATTGTTGTATTGGTGAATAGAAGCAAAAGTTTTAGGCACATGAAAAAAGATCCAATTTGTGTCAATTTTTCAATTAGAGTGTGCAATTTGCCACATGCTATTCAAACACTACCACATGAATTTAGGCAAAAGTTTGATGGTCCCCTTCTATTTTTTGGTGGCCAAAAAGCAAATATATAGGGATTAAAAATTGGTCCTTGAGCCTTATCCATAAGAAGATGAATAGTCAATCAAAAAGAATATAAGGGTAAATGGGCCGTGGGCTTTTTCAAATGAAGCGTTGTAATTGTTGGGCCCTTATGGCATGATGTGAACATACTGGCCCATAAATTGAATTGCTCTTTTTATTGGCCCAGAAAGTGGATCTTGGGCATATGTGCCGTATGCAGTTTTTCGAAAACTTTTGAAGTTAAATGGGTCTGGACTAGTCCCAGCATCGCCCACTTTCATGCCCTCTCAGGAGCTTGGACTTGAGGAAAACCTTAAAAAAATGGCCCTTTTTTTTGGTTTGATTTTAGAAAAATAAAATAAAATTAAAGACTTATAAAATAATCAAAATAAATATTTACTAATACCTAAATTCATTCATTTCTTTCTTGAAATTAAATGGAACTTATTTTAATTTTTTTCAAATTAATTTACACCAATTTTTCTTTTCCTTTTCATTTTCTCAAAGAATCTTAGATCCAAATGAGGTATCGATGATAATGGTCTGCCAATTATTATAAAGTTATAGAGATTCTTTTCTTTTCATTTCTTTCTCTCTCTCACAACATTGGCATCACGCCTCTTCTGTCGTACGATACTTGTGAGGAATAAGAACTTAATTCTCGCGCTTTCCATTTTACTTCAGACAAACCACAGTGAATCATCCAATTATTCATTACAGGGATGGAAATTTCTGTTTACGACAATGCCTTACTGTACTTTACTTGGAAGACTTCTGTCACCAAAATTCCCATATCTTTTCGTTAAAGAAAATAATACACGCAATTCCTGGTAATGAAAATGGTGATGAGCAAATAACATTGCCGTCTGAGTGCTGGCTGCTTCATTTGGTGATTAAGAAAATCAGCAAGCATGTGTCATTAGCAGGATTAACATTCTTCGATTAAGGGGTTTTTAACTTTTTATACAAAAGGAAATGCTGGAAACAACATATGATCCTTACAATTACGCCTGAATACGATATACTACCACAAACAACAGTCTTAAACCATAATCCGATTCCACGCCTGGGACCCAAAATCAATAACAGCAGGCAAGACTCTCATCCCCACCCAAAAAGATAATCCCAGTCTATACAGAACTGGAGCATCACTTCAAACTTGAACCCCCTGTTGTTTTGGAGGAACCAGCAGCACCATGTTCGACGGATCCTATAAGTAGCTGGGGAGAAAAAGAGCCACTTTTCCTCAACTTTCCTGGAAATTCTCGGCCTGGATTGCCCTTCAAGGAAAGATTTTTCCTGAACCGGCTCCTGTTAAGGGACAGCAATGTGTTCCGAGTAGGTGTGTGCAATGCCCCTTCAACACAGTCTCCTGCCTGCACACAGCCCCATGGCTTGGATGGTGCATCCTCACAAAAAGGTTTAAGCCGAGGGAAACTACTCCTCAACTTGGAAAAGACTCGCTGGTCGGGGGAGTTTTCTTCTTCAATTTTGACACAAATGGGACATGGAGGGTCATTCTTACGAGCTTTAGGCGTTGTCTGTTCCAAGCACTCTGCATGGAAGACGTGACGACAGGAAAGGACTCCAGCAACTGGCATATCTCCGCTTTTGACAATCCTACGAGAACTCCAAGGCGATCTTTGTGAAAGGAACCTCTCACACAAACCACATCTGAAACAATCTGCAGGACTGCGAGACCTGCTAAAAAGATCATATTCAAATGGCTCAGGTACTTCAGTGAGATCAACACTACCACTAGCACTGCTCAAATGATGTCTGTCTCTTTGTGGAGTGATAGCATCAAAATCTGGCAGCCCAGCAGGGGCAATACCATTACTTTCTCTAGTGGGTGTTTCTGATGGAAATGACAAAGGGTGAATTGCTTTAGACATAAAGCAACGACGATTACGATGAGAGGAATGTGACTTGACCATGGACTCATAATCACAACTACTGTCTGATCGGGATGATGTAGATCCTCCACTATCCCTAGCTGCCGATGTTCCCTATAAAAGTTTCAGTTTGGTAAACATGACATTTGAGCAAAATAATTACTGTCAGAATATGAATGCAAAAACAGTCATGGTACCTCCATTGTCGGTGAAAAGGATAATGGCCTCAAAACTACATCTGCAAAGGAGTATAAAAGTAAGGAATATTAGCACCCGGTAAATGAAAAAGAAGAGATCAAATACTCAGATTAGCTGTCAAATACATACAACTTAATTACATAAAAATGCAGTATTAAAATATCTAAAACCAGTTCAGAGCCATTCTTGTCTAACCATACCAATGGAAAAGGTCTCATTCCATCCAATCGAACATGTCATTCAGTATTAAAGCTCCTTCAATAGCTAAACCAGTTAGCACCACTTAACGAGGAAATAACAAAGCAATGCATGAATAAAACTAGGAACGCAATAAAGATGGAAGCTCCTTCCAGATGTAATCTCACTATTTTTGTTCTTTTCTCAAAGCGAAGTTGCCGAGGGCAGAGCGCATGCGCACAGGTGGGGGAGCGGGGTACCCAAAAAAAAAAATGAAAACCCAAGGCACAAGATGGTACCATGACACTTTAGAAATCAATATTTGGGATACAATGTCCTAGGCTTCTGGCATACCACAGAAAAAAATTGAATGATTGCATTAGAGCTATATGTTTGCTACATTAACACCATTTGCATTAGTCCTTCAACAAAGATGAAAAACCGAAACTGAATGATTGCATCCCCCAATATATCCAGAAACTAGTACATATAATAATGACAATGACCAAAAAACTGAACATTGGGTTGCCAAAAGTTATAGCAATAACAACATTAATTGTAGTTGTAGAAGCAGTAGCATCAATAGATATCTCCACCAAAGTTTAGCTCATGTAGCATTGGTAAAGTCCTACATGGATCTTCTTGTAACCAAGCTGATCAGAAGGCCAATTTTAGGCAAAATAAGTTAGAAAAATTGTCACAGAAACACAGAACTCAGGGTTGAACTCTTTTCTGTTCTTTGATAGTTTCTTTTGAGAAGGAAGAGGACTCATGTTTGATAAAAACTAGTGGTGCCAAGATGTGAACTTATGATGTTGTTACAAGATACACACGGTCACAGCTCAAATGATCTACAACAACTTGAGTAAGGTACAAAAATGTGGAACAAAGAGTCCATATAGAAAACTGAATTGCAAAAAAAGCCCCCAGATCGAACAAATGTTAAAGCAAACTATGAGTTTCTACTGTTACGAGCACATGCTTACAAAATCAAAAGGAAGGGAGAGAAGTAGATAAGAGACTTATCCAGAAGATATAAATTTCCCCATCTTGTGCCAAGATTGAAAATAAAAGGATATAAAAGGGAAAAGAAAGATGTAGAAGCAGCAACTCAAAGGCAAAATATAATTCATGGAATGAAAACCACAATTGTGCAGGGGCAACATGAAGAAATTCATTTTTAATACCTCTCCTTGAAGTACCATAATAATCAGCGCTGATTTCTTGTATTGCTGGGGGATTCCATTGCTGGGTAGGAGATATGTCAGCTGGACTGCTTGAATATGGACCAATGCCATCAGATACCAGAAATTGATGATTAGTCGGATTGTTTCCTCTCACCCAACTTCTACTTTCTCTGCTGTTTGACGATGCAGAAGACCCATACAATTGAATGCCATCGTGGGAACCAAATGACAGTGCTTCAGGTTGGAATTGAAAGTCCCATCTTGATGGTGGAGGAGAAAAGCTTGTATTAGTTCTCCAGTAGGGTTCATGTGGCCCCACAGACCAGTCCCTGCTGGTTGCATTGGATCCATGTGGCCTTGCAGCCACACAACAAAGGGACCCCGTTTTAGCTATCTTTCACAACACACCAGAAATCTTTTAGTGCACCAAAAATCTTCCCCAGCTCAGCTCCCAGAAACTTGGTAAAGTCAAACTTTTGACAATACATAAATATTGATCATTGCGCTGAGCATGATCCAAAAAAGAAAAATTGGGCCTTGAAAATCTACTCTTCACTATGATTGACACTGAAGAAAAGCTTAGGCATATATTACACGCCTGCTTCAAAACAAACAACAAAGGCAACAAGCAGAATGCACGATCTCATTTCACCAGAATAACAATAGCCATCACTCACTATCATAAAGATTGCATATTCTCTCCCTGACTGAGAGTAGTTCAATTGCTCAAAAACTGCACAACTGAGACCTAAGAAGAATAAAGTTAATTTAATTCAAATACTGGCAATATTACATACATAAGATGAAATCAACGAACTTTAACCAAAAGAATATCCCTCCGAATGGAACAAGAAAATATCGCTGACAACTTAAAGGAGCATGAAAAATACTAGACAAATAACCAAAAAAAATATTCCACTTAACATATTTAAGTTCACCCAGAAATTATCTTCTAAAACTTAAATTCTTAAAATTTAAAGACCTAAATTTTCTCCTCAAATATAAAATTTTCATAAAGAAATACTGAAAAAAACTTTTAAAAGCAAACTTGAGCTACATATGAGGCAATTTACAGGAATAACAGAATTTCTATTTTTTTTTGAAGTCAACCACAATAATGGTCTTTTATGAAATTTAAATAGAAGGCATTCAATAATTTCCAATTATTGCAGCTCATAATTAAAGCATACCCCCCCAAAACCCAACTTTCTGAAAACACTAAAAGAGTCCCAAACAAGAAAAAAGAAAAAGAAAAACTGCCACCGAAACAGGGCAATTAAAAGAATGAGAAAGAAATGCAAAAAATGCACCCAGCCCAAGAAATGAAACTCAAAAACCTTAACAACCATACAAAACAGGTATACGAATACCCACATATACATACATATATAGCCATAACAGTAGAGAGAGAAAGAAAGCTTACAATTGGGTGAAGAGACTGAGCTGAAGAGAATGAAGATAAAAAGAGTCTGCGTTTGTGAAATATAAGAACCCTAATTTGACGGAGAGAAGCGCGATTCATTAAGTTGTTAGTTTGCACTTTTGCCCCTAATCTATATAGTATTTATATTTTTCATCCCAGGATTTTTATTTACATTTGAACCTCCTATTTTTCTTTCTTTCGGTTTGTGTGGGGGAAGAAATGATGTATAATCCATGAGGTTGCGGACAAATATAATTTCGCATTTGTAAAAAAGAAAAAAAAAATTATGGCACCGATTCCTTTTTTGTTCTTTTATTTTTGTGTTTGTTCTTATTTTTGTCCTGTTTTAGGTTTAACAAAATTTTATCAGAATAAAATAGAAATAAAAACACAAAAGAGAGCATTATCCAACTAAAAATTAATGGTTAAAAAAAAATCAAAGAAATAGCTAAGGACACAATAGTAATTCTTTTAAAAAAATCTTTTTTTTCTTGGAGTTTTCCATTTAGTTTTTTGGGTTGCCTTAATCTCTTTTAGTTAAAACTCATTTTATACTTAACTAATTTTATACTTGTGTAATATAATATGTACTAATAATCCATACACATTTTGAACTAATCGAATAATACTCATATTTTTGAATTCAAACATTAAGTACACGTGTATAAAGTAAAATATTTGATGAATAATACTACATTTAAAGTGATTTTATTATCCTTTCCATCTTTTAAATACAAAACTAAATACAAAATGTTTCTTTTTAACTCAATTATATTACCTTCCTTTGAAAATAAATAACTACAATTTACTCAGATCTTCACTTGTACTTTTGCTTTGCCTTGCCTTCTCCTCAACAGTGGTTGAGTGCAAAACTTCAAATTAGTATTATGTAATAGTGCTTAATAGTCACAATATGTTAGCAATTGTACCACATTGTCTTTGGCTCTTCACCACTACATTAGTTCCACTTTCGCAGCAATCAAATCTTAAGTTCTTGTCCTTAAGCAATCATTCAGACTAAAAAAAAGGAAATGAATTAGACTAAAAAGATAAACAAAGGCAGCAATATTCCCCAAATAATTGAGCTTAATATTCATCATGGTCCACATTCTTAGCTGGTATCTCCAATCATTAATCTGCAGGTGAAATGTTAGGATTGCCAGACTAGAAATATTCTATTTTTCAGATCCTTTAAAAGGATTCCTAGAGTTCCAAAACCAACAAACTGACACATACAGAAAATCCCATTATTGTCAACAGAAATGGCACCAACAAACATGGGAAGCTAGGACAAGAAGTTTTAGGATACATTTGAAAGGCCAAGAAAGTAGTTCAGAGAAACATGCACATCAATAATCAATCCAACCACTGCCTGATCCTACTTACCATGTTCCCTTTAGACTTTTATGGGTCTAAGAAATCTTGACATGAGCAAAGTAAACATACATCAGGGGTCCTATAATTGGGATACATTCCCATGCCACATAGTATGCCTAACAATTTTCAGTTGCAAGTCTCATCAAGCATAAACACCAAGGCCATAATCTTTGCTTAGATATCACTATGACAGAAGAAATCTTGACAGCAAATTCTCATCTCCATAGTATTGATCAGCTGATATAGCTAAATATTCTACTTAGTCTCTTGGCAGTACCCAACTTGTGTTTTCAGTATATAAAAACTTTTCAGTATATAAAAACTGTTTGGTTCAACGAATTGTGAAATACAAGGAAGCAGTCTTAGCAACAAAAATAAGAAGATTAGTAAACAAATTTTCATCCAAGGCATCCCTATTTGGTTTGAAACCCGCAAAAGGCATATCTGAAGAACTTCAATATTGGCACTTAGTATATTTTTCTCAAAATTGTATAATTGACTATTTGTTCTATACCATATAGAAGGTATAATGAGAAGAAGGTAGATAGCCCCCAACTTCAAATGTAACTGAGCTTCCCCCATCCACCCCACACCGGGCAGGGAATCAACACCAATAGAAGGGAGAAGAGATGATAATTAGTATAAGCATGAACGCTCTGTAGAATGACCTCCATTTCTTAATGTATTGACAAGAAATTTTCCAGCATTTAAGTAATTTAGTCTGACCTAACTAATATTTCTACAATTACAACTTACATGATGACGCACTTGTCATAACAAATACTGCTAGAATGTGAAAACTAAGTGGATCACACGGATGTGTACTTTGCTTTCAAGCTTTCAGACAGAAGCTTCAACAAACTTCCATATAATGTTGTAAATTTGAATCTATCTGTAAGCTATTCCATAGACATGGGGATTTATGAGTGAGGCGGTGGATAAAACAGCCTGATTAACATCAAGACCTGCAAAACCTGCTCCAGCAATATTAGCTGCAGTATTCCTGGTCAGATGACACCCGTCGGCTACAGTTTGCTGCAATGGATCAAGAATCCCCTGCACAAATCTAAGAATTGTTCCATCTGCAAGTAACAAGGATATAAACCTTAAACTTTGATATTAAATAACTCAACTAGAGGACAGGGTAATCAATAATGTGACCTAGTTAAGTAACCTCTCGCTTTCTGTTGTATACATGAAATTATAGATCTGATTCTTTACCTTTTGCTGCCACATGTTCCACAAATATGTAAAACCCTCCAGGCTTGAGCACCCTCCTTACCTCTGTAGGAGAAATCCATAAATTAGCCTTCATGATCAGAAGACTTTGAAATACCTCATATCAAATTGAGCTTAAAGTAGCATCTATGATTTCTTCATTTATTTTTTTCTTTTCACTTTAGAGGAAAATAATCGCAGGTCACCCTCTTCTCGTTCAAAGTTCCTAATTGATAGTCTCAATTATCAAGGCAGACTCTATGCTTAAAAAATATAAATGAAAAAAGATTCATGGAGCAAGATGAGGTCTGACTGCGACACAACTAATGAAATCCAGCAAGAATAGTACTTGAAGTAAAACGAAAATCCAATTACTGGTCGCATTAGGTAAATTTTGGTTCCTAATTGCAACATAAGATATAAAATGCTTGGCTTATGTCCAGAGAACATAACTTCAGAATCAATCCATCCTTAATGATACTCAGCCAAAGATAATTGCCTTTTAATAAGGAAATGCTGTAGTCTAGTTATTCCACGATGAAACTTGAAACAGAAAATCATGCACGCAAGGAAATGCTGCAGTCTAGTTATTCCACGATGAAACTTGAAACAGAAAATCATGCACGGTAAGGAAATGTGATAGTCTAGTTATTCCACAATGAAACTTGAAACACAAAATCATGCATGGTAAGGAGATGCTGTAGTCTAGTTATTCCACGATGAAACTTGAGACAGAAAATCATGCATGGGCTTGGAAGATTGAACCACCAAAAGTTTATATACCTTGCAATGCCTGATCAACATCTTTTACAGAACATAGGACGAGTGTCCCAACAACAGCATCAACAGAAGCATCATTTAATGGCAAAGCCTCTGCAACCTGCATAAAAGTTGAGCAACACCAGCTAAAATTCGTTTAATAACCATGTCTCATAACATAGATCAGCAGATTTGCTAATGGACCGGTATTTTATTTTCGTTAGTACAATGGACGAGTTGAGTTGCAGCTCACAAACACTTGATCCATTTTAATGCAAGAAATAGAAGCAAACATACTACTCATGGTGGATAAACTTGTTGAAAAATACTCATATTACCCTTACAAACTGGAAATTTGAGAATAAACATGTAAGAAAAACAGGTTTTGCCACCTCTCATCTTCCTCTTAAAATAAATGAAAGATCGAAATTCTACAGCCCACTGCAGAGTATACCTATTACACATTAGTTCCTTTAAGCTCAGATACCAACAGTTTATCCCATTGGTAAATACTTTCTGATACTCACACAATTTTGGCTTTTGAAGTAGATACTTTAAACAAAGATAAGAAGAAGTTATATAAAGCAGTTATTTCAAAGCTCCCTTCAGGCACAAAAAAACAAAATGAAAGTATGACACCAAAGATGTGCACAAGCAGAGCTTTTTTGAACAGTTTCAACCAAATAATTGAGCAAAAATTTGCTGAAACAGCACCAAATGATTCAGCAAAGACATCATCTTCCTTAACCAAACAACAATTAATTTGGGAAATTTGAATTATGTCTATAGAACTAGTAAAAAAATAAAAAAGAACTTGATACCCTAATATAGGCAGAATTTTTAGCACATGTCCTCATTACTTTCCAACTGTAACATGCTAACAAACCTTGCTTACTGTACAGGGATCAGCTGATCCCACATTAGACAGCTGCACCCTACAAGTATGAGACACTAATGCTAGTTCTAAGGATTCTAGATTACATTCTAAAGTCTAACAAGCACTAACACTAAGAATGGACAACATTTGAAGAAACTGACACATATATAACTGAAATTAAGAAATCTTAACACGGTTATAGCATGTCGAATAGATACATACTGCTTGCATAAACCTAAAATTTGATGGTGGGAGTCCTGCAGCCTCTGCTGCTGCCTGTGCATATTTCTCCATCTTCATATTTGGATCAACTCCAAAAACATTGATACCTGGATAATCTGCATAGTATTTAAGATTAGGACCAGTCCCAACGCCAAGCTCCAAAATCTGGTCTGCCTTTCCTCTCAAATTAGCAAAAAGCTGTGACTTGTAACCTGCAATCTTGCCACACACAGGCACGATTTGGAAAGGACTTTAGCTGTTATATTCAGAACTATTCAATAAAACAAATATTATAGCTCAGATGGCTCTCAAAAAAGTCACTAACCTCTGCTTCATAAGATTTCATTGTTTTGTCCATAGCTGATGCATAAAACTCCTCATACCAATCTGGCCTTGGAGGATGAATCCTATTCATCGCTGCCTGAATTGAATGCAGCAAAATTATAATCATCTATTTCTCAATTCTATTATTATGCAAGACTCAAAATTTTCTCAATTTGAAATCCAAAAATGAAGTGAATAATTTCGCACAGATAAAGGGTCACAAAACTTGCAACATTCTGACTAGCCAACATCCAACTAATTTACAATGGTAGACTACTTCTTCCAAAAATTAAAAAAAAGAAAATGGGTTCATCAAGCTAGTTTTATTTTGCCTAATCAGCCCAGGTGAGTTTGAACTGTCTCATAGGTACACTAAAATGTTACCATAGCAGAACATTACAGTTGAACTTATTGCACCATACCATGTTTAGCACTGAATTGAAGAAACAATCAAAACTTTTTACAAGAGAGTTAAGATGTAAGTTATTTCCCAAGCTTACAGTTTTACTATTCTTTACAAATTCTATACGAAGAATAGAAATAAGAATCATACCATAGGATCTTGGGGAGTGGAGTCTTCATCAGAGGCAAATGAAGGGAGAACTGGCAATAAACCTGTTCCTAACACTGCTCCAAGAAAATGTCTTCTGGGACAACATGAGCAGTATCTGCTGCTGCCGTTGTTTCCCAGCAAATCTTGGATGCTTTCCTTTGATTTATTTGGAGCATTGCATGTTAATGAGGAGCTTGGGCTGCTCACCGTTTTTAAGGTTAAGTTTACAGTTTTTCTTGTGGAAGTAATTGTTGGTGTTGTCTGATGGTGGTATTGGAGTGGAACCATGAGGACAGATTGGGTGAACGAAGTGTCATTCCAAAGGTTAGCTAGCTATTTGAGCTTCTGGGCTACTGTGTGTACTGTGTACGGATTGGGCGACATCTTTATTATGCATTTTATTCGAGTATCCAAGATTTGGGACTTTTTTTTCAACTGATTTTTGACTTTTATTACTCTAGTAATTTCTAAAATTCTACACATTTGTTTGTTCAGATAATCTCGTTAAGTTTGTTTTGTATATTCTTTTATCTAATTCTTTAGAAAATAAAATGAGAAATTAATTTTAAAATTGTGAACTTCCTATTAAACATTTAAACTAATAACATTATAACAAAACAAGAAGCCGACCTATTCTTATAATTTTCCAACGCTCGGAATATAATATGAAAAGCCCGTTTGTTTTCTATTTTTTACTATTTAAAACTTCAAAAATACTTTTATTTTATTAATTTTTATTAAAAATACTATTTAATTTCAACGAGCATCCTTTATATCAAATGGTATTCCATTTTCTATTCTATATTATCAATACAGGTTGGAATATGAGAGGAAATGACATTTGGAATAGAAGATTCAATTTACTTAATTTCAAAACTTATTGTTAAACCTACTAACATGACGTATGCATCTACCAAACTTATTTATTTCACATCTTTCATATATTTATTAAACTCATTTTTAGACATATTAATATTTAATGTATTTTAATGCAAAAAATATCATAAAATAAATATAATTTTATTTCTAAATTTATATAGTTATAAATAAAATATAATTTATTTAAATATATTTTTATTTTTACACAAAAAATTAATAAAAATATTTTTAACTTTAAAAATACTATAAATGTGAAAATGAGATTGAAAATGAAATCAAATGACTCAAAATCTTGATATTCATATAATGTTCCAATTCAACTCATTCATTTAATAATTATGATTATGACTCAAAAGACAAACTAATTAGAGATCCAACCATCGAATCAACCATATTTCTCCTACCTTTTGTTGGTGTGTTTATTGATTTATTTCTTGAAGTTTCATATTGATAATTTGGAAAGAAAAGTTATCCAATCAATAAGATATTCTAGAGTTGGATATTTTAGTAAATTCCTCCACCCCTCTTGTTTTATTCTTTATTTTTTTAGTTACCCTAAAATTCCATTAACCAACTATTCCCTAGATATTTTTTGAATTTTTCTAAATTGCCCTTCAACATTTTCAGAAGCGGTTATACCCAACACACACTGGAACATAGTTCAACATTTGCGCTTCCGAAGAAATTGAACGACGAAAGCTTCCTCGTTTTCTCTCCGTAAGTGCATTCACCGTTAAATCTCAACTGTAAATCTCCACCCTGCATTCTTTATAATCTTCGTAGATCAATTTTTACAATTCTTACATTTCATGGCTTGGAATATTGAATTTGAAACTGATATTTGTTGGCATAAAGGTGCAATCTTCCGGTTATGTTCGTGTAGTCATTTAATCCTTTTTATGATTTTGTGTTGAAATTAGCATTTTTACTTTAATGGGTTCATCTTTGTTTGAAACATTCTATGCTAAAAAACTGAAAATAGAAATTAATTCTTTAGCTTGTGTACTCTGGCCTGAGCATTCATATTTTCTTTATTTACGTATCTGATTTGTCGTTTCTTTCTATTATTTTTGTTTGGTTTATGTGTTTCTGGCGGTTCATGTCTAACGTGGAAAGATTTGTGTATCTACAATTTGCATTTTCATTTGAATTGGATTCTTGATTTTTTGTCACCTTGTATAACGGATATAGATTGTATGTGTTGTAGTAAGGTGACCAAACCCTGATATAAATGGGCCAGCGAAGTGATTATGGAAAAGGCTCTCACATGCTATCTGATTATTCTGGAAATGAAGGAGGGAAAAGAAGAAATGGGAGTGATGAAAAAGAACAAAATTCGATTGGACTGGATCACACAGTTTATCGTTATTTGTGCCCTTTGAGAAAAATTGGGAGCATTATTGGTATTGGTGGGGATATTGCTAAGCAATTGAGGGCCCAGACTCATGCAAGGATTAGGATTAGTGAAACTATTCCAGGGTGTGATGAACGTGTTGTCACCATTTATAGCGCAAGTGATGAAACCAACAGTTATGGAAATGAACGTATTTCCCCTGCGCAGGATGCGCTGTTTAGGGTGCATGATAGGGTGGTGGCCGAGGAATCGCCTGTGAATGGTCCGTTCGAGGAACCTATGCAAGTCACCGCGCGCTTGCTCGTGCCGTCAGATCAGATAGGTTGTGTGATCGGTAAAGGGGGGCAAATAATTCAGAACATACGTAATGAGACTCATGCTCAGATCAGAATTTTGGGCAGTGAGCATTTGCCACCTTGTGCTCTGAGTTCTGATGAGCTTATCCAGGTACTTTTAGCTTTTTAGTTTCTGTTTTATACTATGTTTCCCAAAATTTATGAACTGATCTACCTCTCTCTATTTAGTAATTAGTTGCACTAATTCTGCACTATAAATATAGTTTCAAATTGAGCAAGTATGTATTTTCGTTGTTCATGGTTTTGTGGAAGTAGAACATAAGTGTGCAAGATTCCTAGTATAAACCCTTCGAAAACAGACTGGGCGTTCTTACATAATAGGTACCCATTTAATGTGCACAATACTCATAAGCCCTCTCCTGATTTCTTGAAATGGTTAGTTTGGTTATGAATGTCAATCTTATCTCTTGTACTTTGAATTATATACTTTCAGTAACTAGTTGTTGTCGAATATTAGCTTTCATTATTAGTTGAAAGAATTTGATTGGTGATTCTTTTACATGATTAAATATCAGATAAATGGGGAAGCAACTATTGTGAAGAAAGCTCTTTACCAAGTGGCATTTCGTCTTCATGATAACCCCTCGCGGTCACAGCAATCACTGTTGAGTTCGCCAAGCATTTATAGATCTGGAATTGCATTTAATAATCCACATGTTGGTGGCGCACCCGTGGGTGTGACCTCATTAATGGGTCCTTATGGGAATTACAAAAACGATAGCAGAGATTGGTCTTCTATGACAAAGGAATTCACACTTCGTTTAGTTTGTCCAACTGAAAATCTTGGTGCCGTGATTGGCAAAGGTGGTGCCATTATTAAACAAATAAGACAAGAATCAGGTGCATTTATTGTAGTTGATAGTTCTGGTGCCGATGGAGATGACTGTATTATATCCGTTTCTGCTAAGGAGGTGAGCATAACTGTACATAATTCTGCTCATATAGTAACACTGAACAAGGTGTAATCAATTTTTGTTCTAAATACATTTCTGATATTAGATGTTTGAAGCTCCTTCTCGGACTATTGATGCGATAATGCGGTTGCAACCACGGTGCAGTGAGAAAATGGAAAGAGATTCAGGTGATCCTGTGATCACAACTCGTTTACTAGTCTCGAGCTCAAGAATTGGATGTATCATTGGTAAAGGTGGGGCTATCATTAAAGAGATGAGAAGTACCTCTAGAGCAAACATTCGTATTTTTTCTGATGAAAATATTCCCAAAGTTGCATCTGAAGATGACGAGATGGTTCAGGTGAATTAATATGTGCCCGTGCATTTTGGCATTGGCTTTTCATGTTGTGTCTTTCTACCAGCGTTTGTTTACCTTTCCGTGCATTTCCCATCATAGTTCTGTAGTATTTCATTCCCTGTACTACCCATTGAGGACATGAATATCAGATGATAGTCCTTAAATCATTCATATAATGCTATCCAGATAACTGGAGACCTGAATGCTGCTAAAAATGCATTATTACAAGTAATGCAGCGCTTGAGAGCCAACATATTTGAGACTGATGGAAGTTCATCAGCATTCCCTATACCTGCTCCATCCCTTGCAACATCGACGGAGGCATTTGATGGGCAAAAATATGTGAATCGTGATAATAGAACGCGCAATCCAGGATATTCAACCTACTCTGGTGGCTACAGCTCTAAAAACTTGCCTCCAACTGACAGTTATGGGAGTTATGACGAGTCACAGGTAGCCTTGACTTTGAATTAATTGAACTGAATTAGTTGTCTAATACGTGTCATTCATTTTGGAACATGATCTACAAACATTTCCATCTATGGAGTGCAATTATTGCATCAAATATTTTTGCTTTAGTATCTGATTTGTTTACTGTGCTATTCCTCCTTTTCCGCAACTGATCCAAGGTCAATGATTCAGATTGTCAGTGGAAGTGGTTACGGAGCCTATGCTGTTTATTCAGCTGGTCACTCTGCTGGTGCCAGGTAAAAGTTTTCTCTCTCTTGAACTTCGTAGGTCTTCCTCACCTTTCCCCACTCTCCCACAAATTAAAAGAACGAGTAGTAAACAGCCTCTTTGCTGCTTACAATTGCTTGCTTCTGTTTGCTTCTAATTCTTTGTTTGAGAGATTTTTGAAGGTTAGCTTCTATTTCATCCTAACTTGTAGTTCTCATCTTTCTTACTAGCTTATCTAACAAGAACCCTGTATCTTCTGGGAGATTTCACAGTTATTATAACGCTTTTGGCTGTATCTGATAATGGTTGGACCATGGCGCCTTTTTCTTTGTCCAGTTTTAATGTATTAGTCAATGCAGTTTTTCCTTCAAACTGACCTGTAAGTTGTTATTCCTGTCCTACAGTAGCCTGTATTCTAATACACTTATTTCCATGTTTTTTCCCCCTCCCTCTGATGCTAAAACAGCTATGGTGCATGATGCCTGAAGCAACTGTATTACCCCATTTGGTGATGCCTGCAGCATAAGATAAGAGAAGAGAACCAGATGGACAGGAGATGATAAAATTACTCTCTATTTTGGCCCTGAAAGTACTTAAGTCTAATGAAACTTGTTAGCTGGATATGGTCTTGTACCATGGACATCTTCAATTGTTATGCTTTCATGAAGTAATATAATGACAGAAGTTCGTTTCAGTTCATTACAATCTTGTGGATTGAGTCCAGATTTTGTTTAACCTTTCTGTTTGTATAGGATTTTGCTGAAGATTTATCTTTATGCCCTTGGCTATATATTTATGTTATCTAGGAAAACTACGTTGCTGCTTTTTCAAGGTTTAAAGCATGATCCTAATTTTCTCTGGCAACAGCTTGTCTTGTTTCTCATTGGATAATATCTTACGTCCATGGATCACAATGATGGTTGACTTAAAACTTTCTGATTCCCAATTTGGTATTGCATCTGTATGCATGGTTTCATACTCCAGTTACAGGCTTTGTTTCTCCTGAAATCTCTTTTTTTGAAATGTTGCTTGCAAGGTTTCTATAGTTTGCAAATGATTCGTATATTTGGGAACAGTGCTGACATCTATTTACTAGATTGTATTGTCTACACAAATCCATTCACTTTTGACACATTACATTCCAAGAATTCGATACTTACAAGAACGACTTCAACTGGCCAAGATACTAATATAGCATGATCCTCCCCCCTCCCCCATTTCCACCCTGGAGTTCAATTGTGTTTGCAAGGTCAAGTTATGGTTATGTTGGGTTCATTAGGCCTTAGTCGCCCTGCCTGTTGACGGATCGATCTTAAGTGCATTCAGAGATGTATCATTTAATCAGTTTATGTGTATGCATGGGTGTCCAGCCCTATCTGGGCATTTTTGTTTGGCAGGACAGTACTATGTTATTGGTTGGGGGGGTGGGGGGTGGGGGAGGGGAGGGCATTGAATACTTCAGAAGTATTAATGTCTTCCCGTACTATACGACCATCTGTGGCAACCTATTTCAGAGTCGAAACTTGGCTCCCACCACATGCTATGAGTGAGTACTAAGTTCAGCATATGGTGTGATGATTGTAGCCACCAACTACTGAGTGTTATTTTACCTTTTTAAGTGCTTCTTAATTTTTTTGATTAAATTCAAAATGTTAATTAAACAGTCCTTCTAATCCATAGGTTGTTCAAATGAGTATTAAAACATTGTTATGAAAAATGCTTATTGTTTTGAAAGTAGTTTATTCTAGAAAATCATTGACAAATAGAAGAGCAACGAGACATCAAAATTTTCACCAAAATGTATTCTGGCGAGTGAAAATAGGAATAGCTTTTACAAATTATGATCTGTATTTATCTTTCCATGTTTATAAATATCCCACAATTAGTTGTTTCGAAATTATGAAAAAAAAGTGTGGCCAAAAAAAAAAAAATCAATATCAGATTAAAATTTTGAAATTATTATAACCAGAAGAGTAATTTGATATTTTTTTTCTTTTTCTCCCAAGGAATATGTCTCTTTTACTTTGCTAGGAAGCAATCATAACTCATAGGCTCCCTAGAGAAAGAGGATAGGGACATAGGTGCTCCTAGAAGTGATCATTTTCAGTCCCTTATCCATAATTCTAATTTGTTAAAACAGTGATAAGATGTCAATCTTGTCAGAACCCAACAAGAGATAATACCTAAAATCTGGCTACTGTCAACAGTACAGAAATGCTGACCCTTGGCATAATTTTACTCTTTAAATATCACATCAAAGAGAAAATTACTTGATTCTTGTGATATATTTAAAAAAAAAACTCTAGTCTCTTTTCCAAATGTCATTTTTTTATGCTTGTATGTCTCAAGAAAAATGCATTCATCTTAAGTTTTGCTTCAACCATCTATTTCTATCCTTAAGGCCCTGTCATGATTTGGAAACAAAATCGAAGATTTCCTCTAGTTATAATCTTATATGATGGAGACACAGAGCAGGTAGGAGTTCAAGAATATAATTAGTTGGTATACTTGAGCTAGAGGAATCAAAATATAATTAGTGTATTTTAGCTAGCTAGAGGAAGCATGACAATTACAGCATAAACTAATCACAAACCCTGTTTAATTTGATGAGGGAAGCAAAGTAGATACTTACAAGTCTGCTAAACCTAACATCCACATTGGTTTTCTTCCATTGGTGGATTATATAGGAACATCCAAACTTGCTTTTGTAAGCTAATTTGTGCAAGTCCAAGAATGTTTTTCAAGTTTCAGCAGCTGCCTGAATTCTACTTAATACAGATACAGCTGAAGTAAACATTGAAGCACAGAAAAATGAAGCCAGAAGGGCCACTTGAAGAATCCAAAGAATTAGGGGTGAGCAGAGGAATTTCCATACTAGACCTTGTTCTCAGAGTTGTTGCAATTGTTGGGACATTAGGAAGTGCTGTGGCAATGGGGACAACAGATGAGACACTCCCCTTCTCCACACAAGCTGTGATATTCCAGGCTCAATATGATGATATCCCAGCCTTTAGGTTTGTAATAAAAAAACCTTCACATGTTAATGCTGTCATATATGAATCCTTTCATTACATTATGGGTAAAAATTAAAGCGTAACGTTGTGTTTTCTTATTGTTTCTTTCATGAAAGGTTCTTTGTGATCGCGAACGCAGCAGTATGTGGATATCTTGCAATTTCTCTACCAATGGCCATATATCATATTATCAGGACCACAGCAGCAAAGAGTAGGGCGTTGCTGATTTTCTTGGACACGGTGATAAATCTCCTTCTTTCTGTATCACTTACTCAATGGCTTAGAAACCCGAAAAGGGAATGAAAAATCATCATTAAAGTACTTTATATGTTTACCTTAGGACTTCAAATAGGCCAAAAGCCACTGTGTGGTAAGCATGCATTGCTTCATATGTGTGTATAAAGATAGTTCCAAATCCTGTGAAACTTCAAATTTCACAGGCTTTCAAGATTAAGAGCCTAAATACATTTTTAGATATCTTTAGCTTCACCGTTGAATTAGTCTAAAATCCTGGTTCACAGTACAATTGCATGCATAACTAATACCTTAATGCAGATCACTACTACATAATTCAGTCAAATAATCCTTTTATCACCCTTTATTCTAAGACCAAAGAATTTTGTGCAGACGATGCTAGCTGTACTCACTGCAGGAGCCTCAGCAGCAGCAGCTGTTGTGTATTTAGCACACAAAGGGAATACTTCAGCAAATTGGCTTGCTATATGTCAACAGTACCAAAATTTCTGCGAGCGCATCACAGGATCTTTAATCGGCTCTTTTGGTGCAGTTTTTATCTTGATTCTGTTGATCCCTTTGTCAGGCTTAATATTATCTAGGCAACGGTGATTACCAAGAGTGATATGGAAATCAAACGATGTTGCTTGTATGGACACTAATAGAAAAAGCTATGATATATAACCCTATATGATCCTGCTACAATTTTAATAAAGTAAATGACAGTTTCTGCAGTAATCTTTAAAAATGAGATGCCCCATCTTAAAAAACTCACTATACATTAGTATCAGGCTGACTCCTTAGTAGTAGTCCCCTTCAAGAAGTCATTTGTATCAATTATTGTGAAAGGGAATTGACATTAGCGCTCCAAATTACACGATCAGTGCTCCATTAACTACTTTAGAAAATCAATGAACTTGAAGCGCCTTTAATGATTTTTGGAGTGTCAATTTCAATTCCAAAATTGTGAAGAGTCAGGTCTGATCCCGAGATATTGGGTACTTAACATCTGAATATTGTACTTGATATGTTGTGCCATCTGAAACAATGCAATGCATCAAAATATATATGCTTCTGTTTTTCTTGACAAATTAAGATGAATAATAATTGTAAATTTTCTCGAGTAATTTCTCTTCTGTCATTGTCACATTGCAAATGCAATAACTGTACAGACAATAAGATGAACTTTTACAACTCAACTTCTCATAAGCTGATTCCTTATACTTTGTAGCAGCAACATTAACAGACTCAAATTTATCTGCTAAACAGGTTCAGCTTCTTCATTATGCTAATAATGCCACAAGATCATCCATTGATTTCTTCTTCGAATAGTATAAGTATGATTAGTAAACCTTTGGCGTCCAAACTTAATAATCAAACTGTTACAATATGTTAACTTATGAAAGAAGTATCCAAACTAGTGACATACCTCAGCCATGTTGTCAACCTACTCTTTGCAGCTTGAAAATCGGATTTGCTCCTGCTTTCGGGCACCATGGTTATGGCAGTTTTCATGTCCTGTGTCAGGTAGGCTTGTTTTAGGCATATGTAAAAATATGACATACGTACATGACATGGTTTCTAGCATGCCTCTAAGGTCATGAATCCCTTCGGCCGTCTGTCTGATTCGTGCCATCGCATCTTCGGGTGACAATCCCGCTCAAAGAACCTCTCCCTCAAAAATGAACGTGCGCCTCAATTTTGAGCTAGTGTTAGTGGGGTGGCTTTAGTGCTAGAGCATGAAGTGGTTAAATAATTGGTTATGATTTCTTGTCGTGTGGGATTGGATTTTCTTGATCAGATAATGTTGCTTGGATTCTTGGAAATAATAGGTGGTGGTGGTGATTTAAATATAGTAATATATAATTTGATCAATTATTTTCAATCTAATTGAACAATATTACAATAACATATACTAATAAGGTTTGGCGTTATTGGAATAATAGAATCATTAAAAATTCTTTACGATAAATTAGTTTTAGAGGTTTGATTGTATATGAAACAATAATTTTGAAACAGAGGAAGTATGAGTTTACACTGCTGTTGTACAGAAAGTACAGAACAAAAAATACTAATCAAGAATGAAACACATAAAAGTACTTATCAGAGGTATAATAATATGCATAAACATGTCTTGCTTTTCTGTACGTCATTCATGTATGGACTCATTTTCTGCAATATACAAGAAACTCCCTAGATAACTTGTATAAACTAGCATTTTCAAACTGTGACTGTCCAGAATTCATGCACATTTCCAGGTTTTGTAGTTTTAGCTTCATGGAAAACTCACTCCTTCATGGCTTTTCTTGTTTCTTGTGTGCAAATGAAGAAGCCAGACCTAACTCACTAGTATCAACATGAAAATGTTGAGCTTTTCTGTCAGCTTTCAATATATGCATCTACTAAGAAAGTTACGGGCGTTTTGAAACTGTGAGTTTCAGGCCATTTGCCATAGACAGAATTGTCATCATCCTGTACTTAACTGGATGCCCTGGCACCAATTTGAATTCATAGAATCTGCATAGAATGGCAAGTGCCATCTTCATCTGCAGATATGCAGAATCCTTCCCCAGGCATATCCTTGGTCCTGCCTGCAGACAGATCAGTTTATGTTGTCAGGATTCTCCGATCTAAATGGTCTCAGGAACAGTCGAGTGAATTTTGTTTCGTCTTAGGAATCCTTATTTTTGATCTCTCATCTAAATGTACCTGGAATGCTGTGAATTTAAATGGAGATGCATTTTGGAAGATTCCGTCTTTGAGCCATCTCTCCGGTTTGAATGAAGCTGCATCTGGACCCCAATTGTACTCCATTCTTCCCATAGAGTACGGAACGTACGTCACCATGCCACCAGCCTTTACTTTGGTTCCATCTGGCAAAATGTCGTCCTTTAAGATGCCTTTGGGATCCTGCAAATTAGATACCATTACGTTCTTATTTCTGATCACTTCCTGTCATTGTCTTGCAGTAAAGCAATTGAGAAACCGCTAACCTGAGGAACAGCAGGGTACAATCGAAGTGTTTCTGTTATCACAGCATGCAAGTAATATAGTTTCCCTAATGAATCATAACTCAAAAGTCCTGCAAATTGCATTGCTCTCTGATCAAATGATTCTTGATCCTCCTTGTGATGCTTGTTTAATGAGACACCCTCTTCCTCCGCACGATCTTCTTCAAAGTTTTTTAGTTCCAAGTAGAGTTTCTCTTCTACATCTTCATGACTCATTATCATGTAGATAGCCCACGCAAGGGTCGTTGCAGTTGTGTCACGACCAGCAATTACAAAGTTCAGAACCACATCTCTGAGGCCTTTGTCGGTCATGTTGCTGTCGGGATCTTTGCTTAGCTCAATGAATCTCGACAATATGTCATGCTTGATCTGATATATGTTTGGTCAGAGTAATGTAGCAAGATATTTAAGAAAACAAGAATGTACTATTTGACAGGGTAATAAGAAGCTGAAGTTTAGTCACCTTTTCATCTTTGCTAATTCCTCTGCTTTCTTCTATCTCTGCTTTCCTCCTTTTGATGACAGAGTATGTAAAGTCATCAATGGTTTTAATATTTTGATCAAGCACAGCCTCTGATCCCACATTAAAGAATTTCTTTACTTTCCAAAGAGGGTCAATAAATCTAAGAGTCACCGTCATGTTTGCAGTATCAAAGGCCTTTGCAAATTCATTATCTGGCAAATTGGGAGCCAATGTTCCTATTTCCACACCAAATCCCACCTTACATATTGAGTCAAGAGTCATCCTCATCAAAAGCTCCTGGAAAATTAACAAACATGCAATGTGGGATCATCTAAATAAGCTGAAAACAACCGTCATTGGATCACACTTCATGGATCAAATCTTCTTTAATAATTAATTTTTATAGAGTTTTTATCCAAAAATCATGTTGCCTCTAATATTTGTTCATCACCACATAAAATCTTGACAAAGTAAGTGTTTATTATTATTATTATTTTTCTTCATTGATTTCGTAGTGCGTTCAAGATCTCCAAGCGCGATTAGCATTACCTGCATATCTACTTCCTGATTATTATAAGATGCTTGACTCAGAATTGCAGAAAGTTTAAGGCTATATTCTCTGAAAACCACAGTACTGAAATCCCTCAAGTTCTTGGAAGCAAACTCAAAGCTAGCTGTCTTTCTTTGCTTCCTCCAAAGCTCCCCATCCACATTGAAAATACCATCTCCAAGCAAGACTTCCATATATGAATGATACACTTCACCCTTCAAACAAGAAAGATAAACTTATTTAAGATCCAAGAATTAGAACAAATCTAGAGATATACTAGTATCCTTAAGATAAGGCTCATGTAGACATCAGCAAAAAGGCCGTAAAACTCTATCCCACAATTCAAGACATGTAAAATAGTTCCAGAAAATTGGACCAATGATTGATGTGGTGCTATTTGGTCAAATTTTACAACCATCAAGTTTTAAGACATCATATACTATGTGGGTCAATAGTAAGCGCATATAATATATGGTTGAGATGTTCCCAAATCCACAAATTTTGAAACTGGCCAAGATTTACGCATACAAATATATCCAAGAATATTTAAAGCATTTAAAAAAAAAGTTAAAGTATTTTCACATCAATAGATTAAGATGATAAGTGATCACACGCCACACTTTGATACAACGTGACATTACTTTGTGACAGTTTAGTATGGAACACCTTGTAATAAAGTGTTAAACGATATGATGAACGCATATATTCTTTCTTCACCTTTGGATAATTACTGAAGTTTGTTTTCAGCACATGCTCTACGTTAGATGAATCTGCGATGTAAGTATAAGTCGTGAACGGCATTGGCACGACTACGGTTCTTGACTGGGATAAATACTTGAGGATCCAATCGTGCATCGTGTCGTAATTCATCAGCTGTTCCATAGCAGCCCCAAGAAACGGCCAAGTTTTGGGTCCTTTGCTGTTCCTCTGCTTCAATCTGTGAATGAAAATCCATGAAAATAGCATGCAGAGAAGCACTGTTATTATTTGCATTTTTAGATGATGAAATGATTATGAGAAATGGGCCCCTCTCTTTTTATTTATCATTTTTGTTTATATATATAGGATATTTAGCTATGTAAGTGGGGTAAAATTAGGTGGGACAAAGTGGTTCTTGAAGAAGTTGGTAAATGTTTAGTCAACAATCTTGGCATGCTTTTTTGGTTGGAAAATCACTTCATATTCTTGGTGCCTTCAACCTAATTTTAAGTGATGGTGAAAAAGAAAGGGAAGAAATATTTATTTTTAATTGTCTTGAACTCAACTAGAAGAGTGTGTGTGTGTGTGTCATTAAAATTGTTAATTGGCAAATTTTTATATTCTTTATTTTAGGCAATTTTCGCTTTCAAATATAACGTACTTTGTGCATTACTTAATGATTATTTTGCTAAAACTTTGAATTGTTAAAGGAAATTTTTTTTTTACCAATTGGTTGTTAATTTCAAATAGCCCTATTTCGTGCCGGTTGAATTCTTTTTTTCAGCACAAAAATATGGATTTACAGAAATAGGTAGGTATAGAATTTAATCCAAAGTAGTTTATTTGATAGATACCATATTAATTTTTTTATCTTTGATAATTTAAAATTTTAAATGAAGTCGTTATTTAATACAAATAAACTCAACCAATTCAAGGTGGTTTCCATTTTTTTCTCATCTAATTAGTTTAGCATCGACTAGCACCTAACTTGTAAAGTAACCAAATTCTCACACAATTGTCAGCTATAAAAATCTCTTTAATTAGATAGAATCTGAAATACTCATCAACACCAAAAAAAAAAAAAAGAAGAATAAATTAAATAAATGGAAAGCTACTTAACCTTATAGCTGGACCAATCAACCAAGGAGATTAAACTTGTTCTCCAAAGTGATTTATTAAATTCCGTATTGACCAGCTTAAAACAATTGATTCATCCTAAGCCATTAAGACAATAACATGTCAATCTTAAATAAATTCGTTCTGATCCAAAAAGGAAGCCCTAAAATGTCAATGTCATTCAAATGATGCTAATACACTGCATGCAATGCACCTACTCCACCTACAGACATAAAGTATATATACCATGTTAATATTCTTATCCTTACAGTCATAAAAGTTTTAAAGGAAAATCATTAATTATTTTTGACTAGCCAGTGTTAATCTTCTTGCTAAATTATATTGCTAAATTAATTGATTTAGGCAGTTACTAAACCACCACTTGGATGGTGACCATTTTTTTTTTTTTTTATGCACATATATTTGGTCAAGGAAATCTTTTTCACAATTTTCAAGGCTAATTAAAGACAACCAGCCATACTAAGCTACTGTAAATAATAAAAGGGTTCTAGGGTACAATTTTTCTAAAAGGACTTGGTTAGCTTGATTTATTCTTAATGCAACTTGGATCCATATGTAGTTAGAAGTGGTTTATTTTTTCAAATGGCGGCGCAAGTTGGTTTTTAACTTATTCAACTTTTTGTATGCTCAGCAGTCTTTGTTTGCTATTTTAGATAAGATAGGAATATTATTAGTTGTATACTTACGTAATATATATGTATATATATATATATATATATTTATATGCAATTTAATTGGCACAAAGAAGTATCTTTATATCATTTCAAAACCAGATAGCTATAAATAATAAATGTACAAGCTGCTTTAGCTTTAATCTGTGTACTAACACCCCTAGATTGGATAATCATGCAGTATAACATATGGTTTTTTTTCTACGTACAAACATATCAGATAACACTTGTAAGATATTTCTGTATTGACAATGACAAATTTGCCAGGTTTTTGTACAGTTAGCTGCCTCTGATCCTCATCCCTTTTCCTTTAGTATAGGTGCATGCGTTCTCACTGCAATTCAAACACTGGATTCACAAAGATCGGCTGATTCACTTGGAACTTCATAGCATCTGTACATGGTTGCTGCACTAGTTGCCCTAACTGATGCTTGTCGCCGGCCCGCGAAAAACTCCCATTGTTGCATAGTACTGTTTCTTGATTATTGAAGGGCACATTGTATGAAGTGTCATTCAGAAGTTGGGAGATTGAGCCCATGTAACCAAACTCCCATAGATGAGTTAGGGAACAAGTTCTTGGGAATTTGAATGGTTGTGGTTCACTAGCATGATCGTTTTCAATCGTCACAATTTGAGCCAATGAGTCTTCAACTCTTTGTTGATCAGTAGTTCTTCCCAAATTCTTTTTCTTGTAGATTCTACAAAGCACCCAATCGTCCAGCTGATTGATATACATCAAACACAAAGTTAAAAGTCATTAATTAGAGTTATGTGTTATCTTATTCGACGAAGAGGCCATGATTGCGCCTAGTCATAAACTCATGTACACGTATATATATATATATATCTGTAATACGAAATATAAATTACAGCATAAAATTAGAATATAAAGTTTAAAGTGAGTTGATGTAAGAATTTCAAATACTTATACCAGGTCCAAGTGTAAGAATTGTAAAAAATTACCTCAACTTTACGTACGAGAGAGAAACAGACATCCACTAAGACTATTAAAACCAACCAATATTACGTAGAATTAGATAAAAAGGGAACAACTTTTCATACGTGTAAGAAAAGAAATGTCGAACAGAAAACTCCGAAAAAACCTTCCGTCTTATCAAAACACTAAATAAGAGATTAGGCTTATACCCTCATGGAGCCATTTTGCTTGTAGGGTTGTGATCTTGATTCACTCAGTCGATATTCATGCATGATCCAATCAGTCTTGATGCCCTTTGGTGGCCTGCCCTTGTAGAAAACAAGGGCTTTCTTGACACCCACATACTTTGATCCACTATAGATGGCTTTGTCTGTGCCTGTGGCTTTCCAATACCCTGAGACGGCTGCTCTATTGGGGCGCACCCCATTTGGGTACTTCCTATCTCGAGGGGTAAAGAAGTACCATTCATTTTCTCCAAATTCAGCTTTGTCTGAACTCAAACCAATCACATGCAACAAAATCATCGACGATTAGCAACACACAGATTACTTTACATATATAATATTTTTAAATTATGCTTTGTGAATAAAGGGTCTTATGAATTATGTGTACATATACTAACCAGGCAACTCCCAAGGATCAAATTTGTAGATATCGACTTCGGGGATAATGGAAACAGGGCACGGCCTTGATGTCGCCTGGTTTCGAAGATAGCACATTATTAGTTCCTCATCAGTGGGATGAAATCTAAAACCAGGTGGAAGGCCAGAGCTGTTTCTTCCTACCATTTTTTGTGAATGAATTTGGTAAGAACACCACAAGAAAAGGTATTAGTGTGTGTGACAAAGTATATGGTTCCAAAAGAATGGAGTCTTTGTCTTTGTTTGAGGGTGGGGTGTGGGGTGGGGGTGGGTATTGGCTAGCTATTGGAGAGAATTATATGATGAGAAAAGAAAAGAGAGAGTTTGAAATGTTTGCAAGGAGATGGCTAGCCATTTTATATTAGAGGGTTTTTTGTCATCTTATGGATTACATCATAGTATTTGATTAGGTTGTTTTTTGACTTTCACTTTCATACCTTCTTAGTATGTAATGGATGAGCCAATACAGCAAGCCAGCCATACTTGCGGGGATTAGGTAATATGCTTTACTCTCCCTATTATTCTATTCTTTTCATTCTCTTTTTTTTTTTGGGATGACACTTGGATATATATATATATATATATTATGTATATAAATATGACAATGGACGAGATTTGGCGAATTTGTCAAACTTAACAGGACTCAAAGGTTGGATTTATTATATAATTTTAAAAATATTAAAAAATATATTTTTTAAAGACAATATTTTTAAAACTATCAAATTTTCTTAAAATTATATCACATAAATACGTATATAATAATTTAAAAAAATAATAAAAAATTAAATGAAATAGGTTCAATGTAGGTTTGAAAACAAACAATCAAAATTCGCTTCAAACCCATTTATAATTTTAAAAATTCATTTCGCTTGATTTGGATCCATAGATACATATTTATATTTATATATTCCTATATATAGAAATATATATATATATATACACACACACACACACACTCGTTGTAGAACTTCTTTGTTTCTTTATGGTATTTTAACAAACTTGGGTTCCTATAAAGACTTTTTCAAGTTCTCTAATTTTTGCAGTCAAGAACAATTTGATATGACCAAGAGATTTTTCGTTTTTGGACTTTTTGGTGCTATTCGGTTCAGGTCTTTCTGTAGAAAAAAAACGTGCTAATATGTTCTTCTTTTTATGGTTTCTTCTGAGGAAAGTAAAGAAATTAGCTCAACTGCTCTATGCGACTTATAATGCACGCAAAACCAGTTCATATTTGTTCACACAAATTCAGTGCAAAAATAGAAAAATTGCATTGTCAAATAGCCTAAACTGCTGGCCTTTAATATCTTTTTTCTTTTTTTTGGCATTTGATATTAAAACTTGAATACTTATGGAAAACTTCCCTTGCGTTGAGTTTATATTTTCATAAAAAGGGATTGTGTTGCCACCTAAAATTCAAATTCAAATTCCCTTGCCTTGTTGATATTTTCTTAAAATCTACTGCTACATTTCTAGCAATGATCTATTCTTAAATAAATTATAATTCTTGGCAAATTTTATTTTTTTATTTTTTTAAAAGGAAATATCAACTGATTCTCCAATTATTGACAGATTAATAATATATGAATCATGATTTTTAAAGTTTAAGGACTTCCACATCGTTAAATGTATTAGAATTAAATATATGTACGTGACTCCTACACGTGACATCAGAATAAAAACACTTAAATCATAAACTTCAATTAACCTAAAATTATTCTTGTTATTTTCGAAATAGATTATTTTTATAAGAACAAATTAAAATAATTTATTGATAAATATTTACTTTCTTTAAAAAAAAAAGATTTGTTACTTTTTTAGATAATAGCTTTGCTTTCTCATTATATTATTATTATTATTATTATTATTATTATTATTATTTTCTCAATAATACATTAGGCGTTTGGGTCAATAACGTGAAGAGAGAAGATTGCTTTTTCCTAGTCGAGCAAGTTCGGCTGTCTAATAACTTCTCAACCTAGTATTTAGACAACAAATTAATTAAAATATTAAAAAAATTCAAAAAAGTTTTTTGGTGAATCATCATCGTCCAAGAGTAGCTATCGAAACCCACTTAAAAAAAGGACACCTGTCCTTAATTTCCTAGAAGGGATGGGGGGACAAAGATAAGCATTTGAAAAAGATAGTATAGGACAAAATTATGGGTGGTTTTTAACTTGTAGCCACTTCACGTGTAGGGTTTTTATTGGACCAGATCAGCTTCTTGATTTTGAAACATGGGGGAGATCGATTTATTTTAATTAATTAAGTAATCGTGGTTAAGTCTTAATTAATTAATGTCACGTGTTGGGGGCGTGATCATTTGGATTAACATCATCTGGTCAACACGTGGCGTGGTTGAATTGTGCTCTAACTAGAGGAAAAAGATATTAAAATTGGTCCAAGATAAAATCAAGAATATTCTTGTGAATCTCATGAGCCAATTTATTGGCTCTTTATTTTATTTTATTTTTTTAAAATTTTTAAATATAGTTTTTTTTTTATTTGATTTTTATTTGTTGGTATTGCAATGCGTGGTTGTTAGTGGGCTTGTCTTTATTGACCCCTTTTATGGAATTATTGAATAAAGTGGCAAAGGACTTGTGGTAATCCATGCATGTTTCCAACTTAGAAAACAAAATAAAATAAAAGGGATTTAATGTAAGTTGAAATTAGGAAAAATAGATGATGTAATTTGAAGATTTGTATATTTAGGAAGAAGTAAAAATATAAAAATTTCAGCACAAATTTCAATAAAATAGACGACAAATCATGATTTGTTTAATACGCTTGATATGCTCTTCACCACAATTAGTAGGTGTGTTTTAAATTTTAAAAAATTGAGTTTAAACACAATTTCAACTCATAAGTTCAACGTTCTTGATTCTTTACAGCTACTGATGTGTGTGAGGTACAATAAAAAGTTACATAACTATATAGGTAATTGAATATTTTATTTAGAATTATGCATGATTCAAAACTCGAACTTTTAAGTTGCATACTCTCTATATGCTCGTTGCATTAAATCTTGCTCCATGAATTGATTACCAAGGTCAGATAAAAAAAGATGTAATGATTTTATTTTATTTTATTTTATTTTATTTTTTAGATGAATAAGCATGTAATGAATTTAAACAATTTGTGCATTTTATATAAGACCAACTTGGATTGTGGCAGCCAAGAGACTAGGTAACATACCATCCATCATTATTATCATATAAATAAATAACATGTGCACTAGAGTATGATATATATTAAACTTAATAATGTTGATGCCCATAAAAATTATTAATTTAAAAAAGAAAAGGTGTTGATGGGGTAAGTTGTAGATAAGGCTAAGGGCTGCGGTTATGATCATGACAAAAATGGGTCCTATTCTTTTTGTGAGCTAGTGGTTTATCAAATATTTTTTTTCCATTTTTTTTTTTTTGGAATTTAAAGGCAAAAATAGAAATTTTGTTGCGATTATCTTAGATTTTTAAATTGCATGATGATTGCAATAGTTTCACAGTTCACATGATAAATTCGAACTACATATTTTTAATTATAATAGTATTTTAAATCTTCTAATTCAGTTTAATATTTTATTTTATACTTTATATTTATGAATCTATGACAAATAAATATTAAAGGAAGATTAATTATATAACGTGGAATATAAGATAAAATTTTAATTTAAAATATTAAAAGATCCAAGCTTTGTGTGTCAATTAGAATATTCTATTCTAAACCCCATTTTTTTGGGTTTATAAACATCATGTAAAGTTCATGCATTTTAATTCTTGTCACTCAACCTTCTTATCCCATCATGGTCATATTTCAAACCAACCATGGTTAAAACCTCTTTGCAATCCAAAAAAGGAGGAAATAGAAATAAAGTTAAGACAATTTTTTTTTTTTTTTTTAAAAAGAAAATTCCATTGACTTGGGATTGCTTAGAGATCAACATTAAGCATCCAAACTGATTGGAGAGCTTTTTTCTTTTTTTCTTTTTTCTTTGAGCTTATCTTCAAAAAGAACCACACCATCAGTTGTTTTTTTTATTTTCTCTTTTTGTATGTGGTGGTGTCTTCCTATTGGTTGAAGAGAACTAGAGATATTTCCATGACTTCTTTGTCAATATCTGAATCTTGGGACATTTTGCATTATTTTTTTAATGATTGAGCATAGCGATGTCGATATGTCGGTCCAAAACTCGTACCCATCTCATTTGGTGATTTTTAGCCGTGTAAATAGATTTAAGTTTTGGGTTTTAAAATTTTTATTATTAAATTCGATCTATTTATTTATTTTTAAATATTATATATATTTATATGATATTTAAAAAATAAAATTTTTAAAAAATTTCAATAATATTATTCTAAAAAATATAAATTTTAATATTTTTTAAATTATAGAAATGAATCTACTTGATTCAAAAACTCTACCAACATGAATATGAGACTAAATCTGAATTCCTTATAAATCTTAACAGATTGGATTTTAAGTACAGATAAATTTGATTTTAACTCGATTTATTATCATTTTTAATTGAACACATTGTGGATAATTTAACAATAAAGTGTAATTAATTATTTGATATTTTAGTGACTTTCTTTTTTTTGCACGAATGTTTCTTGCAAAATTAATATTGTACTTTTGAAGAATACATTATTGTGTATGTATACAAGAAAACTGAAAAGGCAGAAGTATATGACTTGCACAAATGCACTTACTAATATTACATTCACATGGGCATTTGCGCAGCCCATGTTCTTGTAAGAAGCCCATTATGAATATAATATCAAGATTAGGTCTTTTTTTTTTTTTTATATGAATTTTATGTCGATCCATAATTTGACCAAACTCGATGTATGTATATTTGTGTTGTGTTTTGTTCTGTATTTTAAGGAAAATGGGTATATTAACAGTGTGTTGACGGCGTGTAAGTTAGACTAGGTCATTGCGTTTGACAGCATACTTCTTTTTCTTTTCCTTTTTAAAAATAAGACAAATAATAATTTTTTAAACGTGATTATAAGAGTTTCATATCCTCGTAAAATGTCTAATGTCTAGTACGTGTTATAATTACTATCTATTCATGTTTAATCACATGTCACCAAGATGTCATTTAAAAATAACACTTAGCCGTAAAATCAAATGGATTATATATTACTACAATTAATAAACTCAAATTGATAACTTTTTTGGTCCCAAAATGGTTATTGTCCATTCAGTTCATCAACCCCCTAAGAGCCATTTAATTTTTACCATTCCAGATAAGAATTTAGGGAAAAAACTCCAATTGTTTCACAAATTTATCCTGTTTGCCTTTGAAATTACTAGGGATGGCAAATAGTTGGGTTTTGGGGTGGATTTGTTAGAATACTAAATTCGATTTGGAACCAAACAATTGTTGGATAGGAACCCTTAAATTTATTTTACAATTTAAAATAGGATTAAATACACTTTTTCCATTGTACAATTAATTTTGTATCAAATACTTTTTTCTATTAATAAAACTTCAAATACCTCCCTAAATCAATAAAAGATTAAATAAAAGATTAAATTCACTTTATTCCTTTATTATAAACTATGTAATTTTTATTCTCTGTATAATTAAATATCAATCAATTTGATTCCAAAGTTTATTCAATATTAATTTTTTAAAATAAAATAATATTTAATTAAATATAAAATAATTAAATAGCCAAATACAACTTTAATATTATAGAGAAAATACAATAAATTTAAAATATATATATATATATATCACATAAATTTCTAATACTATCATTTTAGATATATAACTTTTATAAGTAAGTGTTAAATTTAGATTCAATTAAACTAATATTATTTAATAGTATAAATAATTTTATTATGTAAATTGTGCATGTGTAACTCAAATATATTAACGAATTTAATTTTAATATGTAGTTTTTTATATGTGAAAGAGAAATGAAAATTAGAAAATAATTTTTTTTTATAAAGTATATTAATGTAATTAAAAACTTTCGAGTGAAAAAATAAAAATAAAAATCTAATAGATGCTTTCTAAAATAATATATATAAGATGAGGGTAATATTAATTTATGTGAGATATTTTTTTAATTTAATATATCTTTTCTATATTATTAAAATCATATTTTGTTATTTATTTAATTAAAGATTAATTTATTTATTAAAATTAGCGTTAAATAAAACTTGGAATCGAATTAATTGACATTTGACAAATAAATCACTACAACTTGAAATTTAATTATAGGTTTATTTATTTAATAAAATTAGAGTTAAGTAAAATATGGGATCAAAATAATTGACATTTAATTTTAAAAGGGGTAAAATGAGATTTATATTTTATTTAGTTCAAGGATAATTTTATCCATCTATATATTTTTATTAATTTAAGGGAGTATTTGAAGGTTTTATTAGTATAGGGGGGTATTTGATGCAAAATCATTAATACAGGTGGGTAAAGTGTATTTAACCCTTTAAAATATATTAAATTTTTATTAAAATTATCATAGCTTTTAGATGTGAGAAAAAAATTCTAACTAACTACTTGTGAACTTTAGTGTGCATGTTTTATATATCGAAAACTATATTTTTAAACATACTTTTAACTTCTATAAATAACCAAAGTATAAACTATTTACCAATTTCACATTCTTACTTGTAACAGGAATTTTGTAAATTGTAACAGAGGATTTAACAAAAAGAAATAAACAGGAATAATAACCAACCACAAGTACTCTTACCAGATAATTCTCACTTCAATTTGTCCTTTTTCTTTCCATTCTCTTGTTTGCTTAGCGCCTTTGTTGTTGCCTAAAACTTGTGCATTATTACAATCTTTAACACATGAAGCATAAACCCATGAAGATTTCTTATCATTGTACGTGTACAAATGATTTTATTTTTGGAAAAGAATGAACCATAAATGGAGTGGTTAGTGATGAAGATGACTTGATCATACAATGGCTAATACTTGATTAGACACTAAAACCAGAAACCTCAAGAAAATTATCAGCTTCTACCAGACAACAAATAGCTATTATTAGCCTTTTCAAGCCTTATTCTTGAGTACCACCAAACTGAAGCAATGTCCTCATTGCCTGTTTTTTCATTACCTTTCCATAAATCCCTCTTCCTAACTTCATTGACTTCTCCATTTCCACCACCCCACCATTAATCCCACCTCTCTTTAATCCCTCCAGAAACACTTTCACAATCCTCTCATCACTTCCCACTGCATCCACCACACTATCCACCAGAGTCTCAGCTGCTGGAACCTTCCTCCCCCATTTTCTCATCAGCTTTTCTGACCCAAAAACTTTTGAATAAGCTTCCCAAAATGAGGCCCTCAAATAGCCTTTCCCTTTTCCCCTAACCATCCACCTCCTCATGCCTTCCTCCAATCTATACACAACACCCCCCATGTCCACTTGCCCTTTTCCTACAACAATTTCAATCTCTCTCAATTCTTGTTTGTAGCACACCTTATCTTCGAATTTGCACCTCTTGCATCTACATGCAAACCCCCAATTCTGCGCCATTTCTTTGCGCTTGTTCAGAGGTGAAAGCACGTCAAAATAGGCGAACGTAAGCTCTTCCCCTGCCTTCACATCTCTTGCAGCGTGAACCACGACATAATCACCAATGTGCAAGCGCCTCACATTAGGATCACAAGAATGGTTAATAAAAGAAGCCAAAATCCACAAGCCAACACCTTGGTAATCAGCATTTTTCCCCAATACCTTGGCGGAAATCGCATCCTCAAGAATGGAATTCACATCCAAAATGCTTAACATTCTGCCCATATCTAGCTTCTCACCAGAAATGCCGCTATTCACCTCTGCTTCAGGCCTAAAAATTCCAATTTCAGGAACTTCCATACTGTCCTCATCTTCACCTGCGGATAGATTCGATATCAAACTGTTGACTCCGCTGCATTTTGAGGCTGACTCCACAACTTTATCAATGAAGTTCTTCCATATAACTAAGTGAGCATTTTCCCCTGAATCTTGAGGCATTATGGCCCTATCAACAGCAACAGCTTTAGTCACCAGTAGCAATGTCCCACTTTCTACATTCTTGGTTGCAAATAGGCCACGCCCACTAATTTCAGACTTTTTGATCTCCACTGCACCAATATACTCTGCAAGTTCGGGTATTTTCCCCCGAAATCCACTCAGAACCCAGTCAGAAACATCAAATGCCCCACTTCTTGATAGAAACTCAAGCTTCTTGCATTTCTCCAAGAACCCATTTGCCACATTAGAATTCTCATTAGCCTGTGGATCAAGATTTGCTGCCTTGAAGCAGTCCAAGGCCACATTATACCTATTCAAACTCAATAAAATTTTACCCTTGCAAAGAAGAGTCTTAAAATGGGATTTCTCAATTCTCAGTGCCTCCTCACAATCTTTCAATGCTTCAGAAAACTCCAATAGTCGGGCCCTGGCTTCGGCCCGGTTGGAGAATGCCAAGCAGAGGGTTTTTTGGAGCTTGGTGAGGTGTGCTGCGTCTGGGTTTTTCTTGGAAATGCAGTCTTGGCAGAGAGAAATGATTTGGGAGTATGCTTGAATGGAGTCTTTATATTCTTCTCTTAGGAGAAGTTCTGTGGCTTTGGATCTCAGATTTTGCACTCTCTCTTCTTCTTCCATTTCCATTTCTTCCACTTGCAGTGCTTCTATTTCTCTCATCTTCTTCTTGCTGGTTGATTATTTGATGCTACCACCTTTTCTGGTTCCTTGATGATTTTTCACTCTTTTTACTTTCACTTTCTGGCGTGGAAAAATTGTGTGAAAAATTTTGAATCTGAGGAAATGTAACGGTCGAATTGCACAGTAACTACCCTTTTTAATTCTGGCCGTCACATGGGTAACGTCTACAACCTTTCTAAAATACGGCGACTATTTGGGGTCCGTTTCACTTTCGATTATTGCGTTTCTTCCTCTATATTTTACTATTATTTCTTTTTGGTATGCCCTTTTGTTGGAATATATTTGTGGGTCATAAATCACATAAAAGAAATTTAATCGTTCAGATTTACCATTTTAACTTTTTACTTCATTTCTTACTCCACTAAAACCAGGATAATTGATGGTCGAAGAATGTACAGTTTCACAGCAAAATTACAGGATATCACTAGGTCAATTTAGCCAAGTTAATTCTTTCTTATTACAATTTTTTTAAATTCTAAATATGGTTGAATGACTGCATTATAATGGTAATACTTTGTCTCACTTTCTATAAATTAAGTCAAGAGTTCGAATTCTACCCTTTCCTACTTCCCCATGTTTTAGGGCTCAATTTTTTTTTTTTTAAATAGGCATTGACAACATCAACCTCTTATATAACTTTACATAAATTTTGCACTAATACAACAGCACAAGTAAGCTTGCTTCACACCTTGATTGAAATTACGTTTGCTTGAAAATAAGGAACCTCCGCAATTTAGGCTCTTTGCCAACCAAAACTTGTGCTTCCCTTCAATTTCCTCATGGACCAAAGAAAGAGCTGTTCACGAGTTTCAGCACAAAGGATAAATAAGATGGTAACTCATGGACCTATTACTTCTTTAAGAAATACATTCCATCTCTAAGTTCAAGCTTCTCTTCTGCAACTAGGCCAGACAAAAAGCTTTGCAACTGTTGGAGTGATTTATCATAAGGAGGATCACCTATGCAAAACATCTGTGATGAACATTGTGTTATTTGATTAGACAGTCGTGCCATCACGTTAATGTAGGTATAACAATCCTCAGCATTTGCCAAAACTCAGGATTACCTTGAGAGTATTGTGAATCCGGTCCAATGCCATGCTGCCAAAATTGGTAAGCATCCCAGTGATAAATTTCTGCAACAATTTTTTGAAAAAAAAAAAAAGTTTGTCAACTTAGTAGTAAGTGACTCTTTTTTATACAGTATAAAGAAGACAAGAATAACAAGAAATATAATTCTAAGAGTCATTGCAGTTACGAGATTCATATCTGTCACATTGGCAGGCATCAAACTGTTATCCATAGTAAAGCAAGATTCTGTTCATTGCACTGGAGGCAGGATTAAAGGAAAAACAAAAAACACTAGGAAGAATAAATCGGTCCATCATATAATTCACTGAAAAAGTGATGACTTTATGTAGCATGTGTTCTTGGAAACAATGATTGCATGCTGTAGTTGAGAGAGATCTTTGAGAATAGATAATACTCATAGGCACAATGGTAACAGAAATAACAGGTTTTAACTTAAACGTTCGTCTCTATGACAGTAGAATAAAAACACACTGCAATACCAATAAAAAGAGACAAGATATTGAAGATGATGAGATAATGCTATAAATATTTCACATATTTGCAACACTCACTCTCTCAAATTGCCTGCACTCCTATCCTCCCTTCACAAATTTATACAAGCTAGACGAAAAAATGATCAATCTCAAACTGAATAAACCTTAAGAAAACTTGATGGAGATCATAGTATCTAAATTTGGAATTCAAATCTCTATGAAAACTTTTGGGTTTTATCTTTTGGTAAGTTCTTGAGCCAGTCCACATATATCTATCTCTGGGGAAACATAAATTGGGATTTTGCCCAATCACTTATGAAGAGGCCATTTTGGCTATGATGACATACTTTAGATATGGCTGTCAATATGTTAAAGTTGTCTAGCAGAAAAAGAAATTGCTCATGCAGTATTGGTACTCTTCTAATGAAATGGTACAGCATCTGGCAAACTCATTGCTTTCAACATGACATGAAGAGGAAGGAGTATAACTCAAACTTGAAAGAAGGAAAAGAAACATAATTCAAAAATGATGCTGTAAGCTCCAAAAATTTACAGAATCTATGATGCGCATATCAGAAGTGCAGATATGAATTTTCCAACCATATACCTCATAAACAGTCATTTCTTTACGCAGTTGATCCTCAACAGATGCTACTGATCTCTCTCCATCCTCATCACCCACTAGAAGCTCTTCACAGCTACCACTGTTAGCTCCAGTCTTTCCACTCTCAACCAAGGCTTCCACCAAAGTAAATTTATGGTCACCAGACTCCAGTACTGATTCTGCTAGGATTCCCTAAATTAACCCAAGAAATAAGGGATTGAAATACATAGAATGTCATCAGTACAAACCCTTGGATTTCATGAGCTTCAAACAATAGCAAAAGTTAACAGACCTCGAAAGGCAAATGCCACATGTCCTATGGCAATGCCTCTTGTAAGATTGAGAAGTATACAAAGAAAAACTGAAACAAACAAAATTGCATATGGCATGGAATTTTAGTAAGGTCTAAAAGCACTTTTTCATTACTCAAGAAACTAAAATCAGACACCATGCTGATCAAATTTAAACGCCTAAGTTTAAAATAACTGGAAGTGCAGAGGTTCTAAGAGATAATCATAAGACATGTAACCTTGTTTATCCAAAAATATATTCTTCTATTCAAGACATCCACAGGTACACCAACAGCAGCAGCAAGATTCTTGGAGATCCAACTGAAAGCACAAAACACATTATCATAGAATAATGAATGCATCTCTATAATAAAAATGATAAATTGACAAATATCATCCCTCAGGTTACCTTGTTTGATCCTCAAATTGACTGATGATGGAAGCATGAAGGGGGGTGACGGTAAACGACAGCATTCTATCTTCAAATTGCAGCTCCAACTGGACAAAATGGCAACACATAGTACTTAATGTTGTTTAAACAAGGTAAGAGAGCACATAGAGGAGAGAAAGATGTCAATGCATATTCCACATAGATAGTGTTATATCAGCTGCTGTGGTGCATGAGTACGAGTTTTTATTATTCTCTGACAATTTTTGAAGCGGTTGATTTTTCTCAGCATTTACAGTTATCATATTAACCATGATGTTTCCAAGTTAAGTGAGACTACGAATCCCCTAAAACTACTATTATCTTGATCCAACAAGACTCTTTTTTAGCTTTATTTAGGAAAATACTATCATTCTTTCTGGAGTTTGGAATTTCACAAGTAAAATGGGCTCCAGCATAGCATGTTCTTAGATTTTTACAGACAAAAGTACTTCAAATTTTACGTATAAAACAAGTGTGAGTGACTTCAAAATTCCAACTAAAATAATATATTTTAAAGCAAATGCTGCATCCATTTAACTTGGAAGCAACTGACCTTTACAGTACCAAGATTTTTCTTCCAGAGGAGCTTACGCGGGGTCTTGATTTCGTTAAACCTTTTAGCATAATCACTTAGAAGCTGGTCCACTGGTCCAGGTATATTAAGCTCCTCATCCTGAAAAAGAAACATAATTCACTGGGTGAAAAGATATTCTTCAGTGAACTTCAAACAGAATACATACCAACATAATAAAATCCTAAAAGCACATGTATATTACCCCAGTAAAGTAAATTACACAGCACTTAAGTCATAGCAGAAAATACACTCTCTCTATACATCTTCAATTTTATGGAAGCCACCAATTACAAAATTAATATCTTTTCTTTTCACAGAAGCTGCAGGACGTGTGAGCCAATAAAGTTAAGAAGTGATATGCATACCTGGATAGGTGGCCAGAAATTTGATGATATAATGGTAGCATTAAGGTTATCTAGAGACAACTCATGCTCTCCTACGTCAGCAACTGCATTTTATTCGCACACACAAATGAACCAAACTTTGTTAGCATATAGCATTAATTCATAAAACTAATCTGGCCAATGATCTGCGTGAGGAAGCATTGTGATTCCCGCATATCCAGAAAATTGAAAATATAATGGCAAATGAGACCTGGCTGAGGTTGTTGTTTGATGGTTGCTTTTATATTCGTATTAGTCCTTTTGGAACCAATTAGATCATTGAGCATTATTTCACACTTCTGCATGCTGCTCTCACCAAAATGAATCTGCAATGGACAACACCAAAAGAAAGGAGTTATATTAGCTAAAAGGGTAGTAGACTAAAAGAATTTCAAGTTGCAGAAGCATTAATTATCTTCATGAACAACCTTCAGGAGTTCCAGTGTACGTATCTCTGAGTCAATGTCATAATCGGATTTATTCAGAAGCTTTTCAGCCAGCATAACACGATACTCATTCACCAGCTGATCCTTTGAACCAATTATGCCAACAATCATACCAAGAATGTCAACCTTCCTCCGATACCTACCACCCTTTAAGGGATCTGCCTCCACTGGATCAGGCTCCCAACTTAAAGAGTGAATATCATCATTGTATGTCAACAGTTCAAAATTTAGAAGAAACAGTGCACCTATTTATCTTATCCAGGAACCTAATAAATTATTCATTTGATATTTTGTATAAAGGGGTATACATACAATCAATCTTTGTAAATGTTTCTCTTTAAAGTTAAGTAGCTTACCTTTGGGCATTAATCCATGCTTGCTTGTCATCGGTGTTGACATCTTCATCAAGGCTAGAATTCTCTTGATTTTCTTCATCTCTATTTAATTCCTCAAGAAGGCTGTCCCCAGTTGTTCCTGGTCCACTAGGATTCCCACCAGCCCCATCAGTGAGCATAGTGACGATGCATTTAATGGTATCCTTCCTTCCCCTCAAGTATTCTCTTATTGGTTCACCAACAGCTTCAAGGAATACCCCAGCTGGGTCTATTGTTCGAAGGGCTTTAATAGTTGAAACATATTGGTGCAATATGTCATTGGTAGAGGCACCAGCTGTCAGTAAGCGATATTTTAAAGCAGCTATGAAAGAATCAACAAGCTTTGAGTGCTGCCCGGTATATTCAAGACATTGTTTCAAGTCTTCAATAGCAGGGGAACTGAATATAAAGAAAACAATAGAACACCTCAGAAAATAAGCATCAAAAGTACACTTAAAGACCAGAAAAATAACTTTCTTCTGTAATGCAAAAACAGCTCTCTTTCCCTCTTACTCATTTTCGAAGTTTTATTTACAGCTCGACGAAATCAACTGAACTGACAAAGCCTTATCCCATGGTTTAACTGCTATCTCAAAAAAGGAAGAAAAGCTACATGCAGAATTCAACAACTAAATAATTCCACAAAAACTTAAAAGAATACTTCCTATAATAATGCACTTTGATATAGGATTATGGAGACTAAAGATTCAGACAGAGGTCCTGGCTCAACTCAAGCATGCAAGTCTCACTGGCCCGAGTCATAGATTCCTCCCAAAAAATTAGAAAACACGTAATTAGCTGTTTGACAGGAAAGAAAGAGAGTATCAAACAAATTAAACTAAGGTTCTTCAAGGTGACATGGAAAGGAAACATAGTAGCATTGGTCAAGCCAAAACTATAGAAACTACAAAGGCTGAAGTACGATGGAAGTACTCAATCAGGTCATAAACAGTTTTATATATTATCATCACATGCTTGGATCTGGAAGAAAAAACTCTCTATACTCTTCTGAGTGTTGCCTTCCAAGACAAAAATCTACCCTCTCCAGCTTTGTAGCAAAAATCTCCATAGACAAATTATAAGAGCATGAAACTCGAATTTGAATTGACCAACCAACCAAAGCTTCATACTTTGCTCCGATAACTAAATGTAGGCAAAAGAGTCGTACGAAATAAAATTTTAATAAGGACCATAGGTAAAACAATGAAATATTATTTCTAACTTCTCTGTTTTCTGTATTCAAAAGCATTCCACTGTCTCCTACAATCAACACCATCTGATACAATTAATAAACCATAATCAACCTCCTCCATGACCAAATCTGGCTACTTGATCTCCAACCTTACTCAAATCAATAGTGATGACTCTCTGTTGAATTTTAGGAGATCGAGTATAACAGATTAATGGAAACTTTACAAAGTTTACAATCTAGGTTCTCAGCTCATATTTCTAATTGTGATGTCAGAAACATAGAAATTAACTTGATTATATTTGGAAGGGAGGTTTTAATTAACTCAAGTTTAAAAGATTCAGCTTGAAGCTTCCTAGTTTTTCTGATAACAAAAATGAGTGAACAAGGAAGCTTCATTCAGGAGTCTGCCTTTTGTTCATCAAGTGACATATATTAGGCTATTAACCGATCTGAGGTAACTCGACCAATTAAATTCAAGCCATATTCAGTTATTTATTTAAACAATGTGTACAAAACAGATTACTTGGGACTCCTCACACTCTCCTCCTCTCCAATAGCACTATGCTAATTTTATTACCATATAGTGCTATAAATGATGGCACTGTAACTGGTTCAATACATTTTCGTCAAATGCATGTGAGAAATGTGGTTCACTACCAGCAGACATGGTAGAAACAATTAAGCAATGAACCAGTTTAACAATACTCATTAATTCAGATAGCTATTTAAACTTTAGAAATGCTAACTTTATGAGAAATGGATGCATTTTTTCAAACTAAAAGACAATCTCCGAGATCATTATGGCACAACCCATTAATGGCTGAATCATTGCTCTACTATGCTTGTTTAGTATCTTGTGAATCTGATTTAGTGTGCAAAAGTAACAAAGTTACCTGTCCGGATAATCCACAATAATTTCAAAAAGCTTGGCTATTCTTAGATCTTGTAATGTTTCATAAGCAAAATACTCTAAGCGCAACTGCCATCGAACGAGTCCCTCAGAAGGAATTCCAGTTCCATAATATCTAAAAGAAGGATGAGATGCCAACGGGGATTTCAGACCAGAAGAAGGGCTTTCATAACTTTTACAATCGCCCAGGTAAGCAAGAAGGGCATGTAAAAATTGAAGAGGCACAGCCTGCAAAATATAACTCCCTGTTTTAGAGGTCATATGTCAAACCACGATCATGTCCTTTATCACCTCACAACATATTGCAGGAACTCGGACTCACTGGAAAATAATGAAAATTCAACAGCACAAAAAAATGAAAGGAAACGTCGCTATGCTCCTTGATTCTAAGGGGAACTATAAGAACTGAAGCAATATCATTCTACATGAATTACCTGTATCCACCCTTTAATGGACTCTAATACTGAAAACCTAAATTCATCACCAGCCAGCTCATGTACTTTAGCCTGTCAAGACAACAAAAGTTGAAAAAATAAATTATTACATAATGAATAAAACTTATAAGCACAAACATAGGGAACCTGATAGCTTACATTGAGGTGATATCTTTCAAAAGTCCCAAATCATAATATATATTAGTGAATAAAAGTATATTAGATGTCACAAAATCAGTAAAGAGTAACATCACTTCTTTGAAACGAATCAAACTATTAGAACATGAGGCAATTGATCTTGCTGATTAACAGTATTTAACATATACAACCTTCAATAGAAGAAATATAGCAGACGCGTAGGCATCTTCAGCCATTGAGGTAAATCCAAGATTCCTAAGATCACGCACGACCTCTCCAATGTTCCTTACTAATTTGTTGTTTCCCAAGATGGTTCTCTGGTGATGAGTTCCATCAATATCCATTTCCCCTGTTTTGCAATCCAGGTCCATTCCATCATCTACATGTAACTCTTTATCATACTCACAGCCTGTAGCCATCATTGCACTTAACTCCTCCAACCGTCTCTTGAAGTACCAGTGAAGTACATCTAAGCATTTTATGAAACAGAAATAAAAACAGTTAAGAAGTTAATATATGTTAGAGTTGTAAGAATATCATGAGATATGAAGCTTCCTCTGTCTCCCCTTAACCCCTCAACTTGCAGGATGAGGGTGGGCAGGAATACAATGCATAATAGAAAGAGTGACACTGAGAAATCGATATGACCAAATACTGTACCAAGACCCAAAAAGGATAAATGGAAAATGATATGATTATAACTTTAACCCTAAATGATAAATATGCAGCAGATATGATGCCAATCAGTTGCACTTCATCATATGAAATAAATTCTTGATTTGGAGCAGAGACCATTAAGCTCACATTTATCTTAAGAGCAAGATAACTAAAGTGACAAATAAAGGGAATCAATAACTTCATCTGTCATAAGGATCTGACATTTTCAGACTATGATGACAAATCCTTGGACAATCAACATGGACAGAATTGCCAAAGAAAGCAATGAAACTCTTGTGTTGCATTGATCTAATATTATGACGCACATGACCACTCACTGACCATACACATCATAGTATTTAGTGGACATCAACCCAGAGAGCTATTACATGAGCATGTGAGCTACATGTATAAGGAAAAAAAAGTACCTGGAAAATGTCGAGGTAGACTGGCCATGAGGACTGAAGATACTGTTAACTGACATTTTGAGATTAGATAGTTACGCTTTGCATCTGAATATGTTTGTTCCTTTGGCTTGCTCTCTCTGCACATCTCAAAAGCATGAACCAACATTAACAGGCACTTCTCCTGGTATCGTTTTTCAGATGATATCTCTTCCAAGGCTTTATGTAGTACATCCTGCATCTCGCCTTGTTGATCCTGTTTCAAATTCTTTCAAATCAGAATGCCGACTATACTGATAAAGCAGTGCATATCTCATTTGCTTCAATCTAAACCTTCCGCAAACCAAGTGCCAAAATTGTTTCTGTCTATTTCCATCCACAGCACCTAAAAGCTACCTTTACCAATAGATTTACCAGGAAAATGATTTTTCAAACATTCAGAATTAGCTTGCTAGTTTATTGAAGATGAAAGGAAAATCGGAAAGACTAAGAGCAGATGGTAAATCAGCAAGGGATACTATTATATTCAGCTCCAAGGTTCCTTCTCTACATACTTCTTCTTTTTCTTTTATTTCTCTTTTTACATGGCTCGTATACTTTGAAGAGCAGAAAAACTAAACTTTCCAATATACCTAACTTTTCAGTATTTTAAGAGCAACTATATTCTAAAGAGAACATTTTTCTTGCGAGGGATAAAATTAGAAGAATTCCTCTAAATGAATTTTCCATTTTTGCATCATAACAAAGAGAATCTCCATTAATCATCACATCAGTATAGTACCATCTTTGCATAGGACAAGACTTGATGTTGATATATCTTTTACCAATTCTAGCAGCTGACAGGAAACTGGCTTAACTTTCTTGATACCGTATCATCACCATCCTGCTTGTTAGCAGGGTATATTCCCAAATAATATATCAAACGAGTTTCTGGTAAACTTTTACTAGACAGAACAAAGGCACTTAGTTAAAATTGCTTGGGGCGAGATGTGAAAATTAGAAAAAAATGAACAACACATCACCTTAATAAATAATTCCTACTTTAAAATTTTAGCAAGTGGGGAGAAGGTTCACCGGACAAACCAAATTTATTCAACTTATAAAGGTCACACTGCAACTTTACATAGTCTTTTCTCCTTCCTTTTCTTTATCTTCTGAAATTACTCGACAATCTAATACGCTCTTAGCATGCAGAAAAACAAAATGCGTGCTAATACATCACATGTGTACATACCGGGTCTTCCATATCTAGAACTGCAGAATTACTGTAGGCATCAAAATGCTTCCAAAACCTTGGTGCCCCATTTTTCTCAAATATTTCCTGTAGCAACACAAATAACCAAGGAGTTTTTGAATATATGAAGATAGTTTATAGACAAAGAGACATATCATAAGGTAAAGTATGGACCATTCTCCAGAATGGTAGTCAACCATTACACACTCCATGTACCCTCATATAATTGGATACCATTACATTATAATCTTCCTTAATCTCCCACCATTGTATCAATCTGATTCCTTTTTGAAGGTCAAATAATTGCAGAGAGTGATCGAGTTAAACAGACTTTCAATATAAATCAAACAACAATAAGTAGAGAAAAAGGTGGAAATTTTAGATCTTCAAATTGATTTTGCGCTCATTTAAGTCTGAATAAAAACAAGATTTCTATTTCACTCACAATTTTAAAAAGAAAATATGATGACACAAAAGAAAGTGATGCCTCAAAGATATTACACTGATGAGTCCCAAAAAATCAAGCAAAACAGCTCATCTAAATTTAGTTCTTACAGCTTTTTATATTTCCACTATCTAATAGCCAATTGAATTAAATATAAAGGTTCAATTCTACTCTCAGATTCACAAATGGAATAAACTAAATACTGACGCAATGCAGAGCAATAAACAAAATAATCTCAACAAATATAACAAAAGAAAACTTAAACTGTACAAAAAAATAAAATTCCCCTTTGAAAATAATAATAAACTCAAAAAGATATATTCCAGAGCAAGTGAAAGTAGAATAGTGCCTCCACAGAGCGAAGGAAGTGTTCGACAATTAGCGACTGGAGTCCGCGACTGCAGAGATTTCGCACGTGCGACACGAAATCGGAAGCGAACGATAAATCGTCGTCTCCTAATAGTCCTTCTGTTGCTACACAAAAAGAGTTCCAGCTATCCGCCACTTCTCCAATTGAATTTTCACTCAGAGAGTCCAGAATCGCCAAATTACACATCGGCGACGACGATGAACCCTCCGTGGCAGCCATTTTCATGAAATCGGAAAAAAAAAAAAGGTAGAATTTTTCAGTTCGTACTATGAATCAAAACCCTAACTGAGGCGATACATAAATACAATTATCACTTCGATATGCCGAATTAAATAGGTAATTATGTGAAAGAGAGCTTCTGGAGAGTGTGCTTCTGCAGTACATGAATTCTCTCGTTATAATTTGCCGCCATTTTTAACCTTTGAACAGTGTGTAACGAAGCGCAGAGAAAGGGGGTTCATGACCCGCACTCAGAGGGTCTTGGGCCGGGTCTAAGTAGGGTCGGATAAGAAATCAAGCCCGATAGTAAAACGAATATAGCCCCTCGATATGGGTCATTAGAAGTTTATTTGGGCCCAATTTTGCATACATAACAACTTTATTTTTATCACTTTCTAGTATTTGATAAATTGTCAACACTTGATTCAAATTTCAAACTGCATTTAATAAGTTAAGAAATTAAATATATTCATGTATTTTTTAAACTTTATTTATTTGAGTTTGAGAACGATAATAAAATTCATTTGAACTTGACTCGTTAAATAATTAATTAAATTAAAATATCATTTTAAATTAAGTTAAAGGTAACCTTAGTGGTCTCCAAATATAATATTATATTAAGAGCTGATTAACTATTCTTCGGCAAGAAAAAAAAAAGAAGAAGATTCAAATATATTTTTAAAGAGCTATACTAATTCTTTTATTTTTTTATCATGTAAATTAAAATATTTTTATTACTTACTAATTATAATTTCAACAGTCGCTCGGCACTAGCTTATTGCTATATAAATAAATTGAGATTTATTACAATTTATGATACCTTATCCAATTTTAGGCTTATAAATGAGAGACATATCCTACTTTATCCAACATATGACTTGGGAAATGGGAGACTCAAAATTTGGATTGTGCGATTTAAAGTATGGATTGACCTAGAAAGATGAGATAGCAATCCAAAATATGACGACAAAATGGTTCCAAAAAATTAAATCAAATAAAGCCGAAAAAACTTCTTTATTTTTTTATCATTTAAATAAAATATTGATATTACTTGTTAAAAACAATTCATAAGCTCTTTGGAGTTTATTTATCCAAATAAATAGATCTCAATTAAAATCTAAATCTTACAAGTTAAAAAATGATAAATAAAGCTCTTTAAATATAAATATGTTGGTAATATAATTAATTACCCTTAATTAATCAGTTGAATTCTTTATAAGTGACGTTAGATTTTTTTCGAAATATCAATCTCAAAAACCCAACATAAAAATAAATTAAAACAAAGTTTCCATAATTGAGTTGGAAGTATTTATGGTCAATCTATATGTTGTATAATTGGTGAAGAACGATTATGGAAAATGAATGCTTAGCATATGGGGAAGGTCATGGCATAATGGGTTCAGTTGAAGCTAGTACCTCAATAATGAAAATGCCCCCAATATAATACACATTCATTTCATTTATGAGCTCAATTATGAAATTTTGCCCTCAATAATACACATTCTTTCGTTTGCCTCAAAATATAAATTTTAATATCTCAATTTTTTTGAAAATTAGTTTTCATTATCGATGAGGGCTTGTCAAGCTGTTGACGCTGATGTCACAAATTATAAATGCTTCGATTCAAGCTCCACAAAACGAGTGTGTATTTGTCTCATTTTATATTGATACCAGTATGATTATTGCATTATTTAATATAATTAATTGGTTATTAACGATTGTATTGAACTAAATATTAGTTTATATATAATTATGGTTTCTCTAAAAAAAATTCTCATTTAACTTTTAGAAACTATGTTTTTTTTTTTATTATTATTTTTTTACATTTATCTATTGGAATTTGCAATGAAGTTGTGTCTATTTCCATTATTACAGACAACTATGCTCTCAACTCACTATGGCATGGAACAGTGCAGCTCTCTGTCTTCTGTTTGTATAGCAAATTCTTGTTGAAAAGAAGAATGTTGGTCAAGTTTGATTATTTTTCTCAGAAACCTCTTTTAGTATATCAAGAAACAAAGTCAACCTTTTTATTTTTTTTATTCATAATGATATTCACTTTTGATTATTCAAATTAAAATGAAAACACACATATTTGCTTGATGCCTCTTCTAATCGACATCTGAAATTGGGACCAAATCTAAAAATAGTAAAATAATAAAAAAACAAAAACAAAATATGTGATGTATACAAGAAAAAAAATATTGACGTATAAAATAGCCTAGTAAAATAAGATGGTCGTAGTCATATTCATGCAAATCGACAAGTAAATAAAATAATAAAAAGATAATAATTGATAAAGTAAATGGTGCCTCAAGAGATTATAACAAGCGAATTAATAATTATCAAATGGGGACTGAGTTTGAGAAAATAAAAATTAAACAATTGAATTTGGAATTAAAGATTTAAAATTATAAGTGAAAACTTAGGTAGTGTAGTAGGCTTATTTATAATAAATCGAAACACTATAAAATTGTGTTCTTTTCACTGCTTTTTGTTCTTCATCTCTATATTACTTTGCATCTCCACTTTCCCTATAATTAAAATAATTCTAAGCTTATTTTTAATTAAATTGTTTGATAATTCACCACAAAATAATAAAAAAAATAGAGTAAAAAATAGGGGATGTGAAATGAAAGCCCCCAACCCCATTTTTGAATATTTTGCAAGGTACCAAACAATTATCCCCTCATCTTGCCTATAAAAAGGTTTGAGGAGGAGTTGCAAAAAATACCAAACAAATACAACAATCCAAAATAAATAGCTTTAATACAAAATAGAGAGAAAAAATAGAGAGAAAGTGTAGACATTTAGGGAGAATAATTTGTAAAAGTCAAATTGTGATAGGTGTGGGAAAACACTTGACGTTTTTTCTCTCTTGGGGGGCAATATAAAGAGATTGAAAAAGTATTTTTGGTAACTATTAGAATGGTTGTATAAGAGTCTTATTTTCTTAAGTTTGGTCATAAAACTCAATGGTGTATTTTTTTTGTATCGAAAAATTCTCTATTAGTGAAAAATGGAAACTCTCGTGGACATAGGCGGATTTGACGAATCACGTTAATTTCTGAGCAATTTTATATTCCGTCGGTATTATTTTTTTATCGTCATCCTATTAGAGTGATTTCTCGGATATTCCTAATAAATCAAATCTCGAATTTCTAATTGCTTCCACTGTGCCCAACAAGTGGTATTAGAGCCATTTGGTTGAGTCTAATATTGAGATTTGATTTATTTGAATGGACGGTGTGTCAATATCAAATCCATTCAAGGTGTAATTCTTTGGCAAAGAAGGGTGAAGGATCTCCTAATTCAACAGGGCCTAACATAGGCATTAAAGGGAAATGAAGGAAAACCAGAAGGTATGAAAGATGCACAATGGGAAGATTTGGAATCGCGCTGTGTCAGTACGATTCGACTTTGTATTGAGGACAACATTATCAATAATATTGTAGATAATGATTCTGAAGATTCGGCACCAAAGTTGTGGGCAAAATTGGAGAACTTGTATTTCAGGAAAAAATTGTTTATAAAGTTGTTTCTAAAGCGATAATTCTATAGGGTGAAGATGTTGGAGGGTGAGAGTCTTATGGATCACATGAACCAGCTTTAACGAACTGATGGATCAACTGCGAAAAGTTGATGTGAAGATTGAGGAAGAAGATAAAGCCATTTTAGTTCTTACCTCACTTCCGGATTCATTTGATGGTCTAATGACGACATTGTTGTACGAAAAAGATACACTAGATCTGGAGTATGTAAAAGCATCATTGTTGTTCCATGAAAAACAAAAGAAGGCAAACCAGAATGTGGGACAAGAATCTACTTTGGTTGCTCAAGGCATGAATCGGAATGAGAGAAAATCTGGTGGTGGATCAGTGAATAACAGGTCAGGTTCAAAGACCAGGAAAAAGGGCAAGGTCTGCTTTGAATACCAAGAGGAGGGCCACTTCAAGAGAAATTGTCCTTCAGAAGGAAAAATAGAGATGGTGAAGGTGGCAACAGTAATTTGGCAATAATAGAGATATACGATGGAGATATTCTCACAGTCTCCATATATATGGATACTTCTTCTCAAAATGAATGGATTTTAGATTCGGGATGCGTAATGCATGTGTGCTCCAAAAAAGATTATTTTGATTCACTTCAATTGAAGAGGGCAGGTACTTTGTCCTTGGGTGATGGTTCTACTTGTAGAGTCATAGGATTTGGAGTGGTGAAAATCAAAATGATTGATGAAGTGAATCGTACTTTGGGTGGTGTGGCATATGTCCCAAAAATGGGAAAGAATCTAATTTCTAGAGGCTATGAGTATTCAGCTGGAGGTGGAGTCCTAAAAATCACACGTGGTGGAAGGTCCTAATAATAGAAGAGAAGTATGAAAATTTGTATCGTCTGCTGACCTCAATGGATGATTGGAAGTGGAATGCGCCATAAAGCTTCTAGGGAGCAGACGAATGTGAGGAAAATTTTGTTAGACGAGAGCATGGATTGAGATCGTTCCTCTCGGCAGTCAACTAGTAGTATTGACTAGGCTGCACATGTGCATTGACCAACTTAAATCAATTGGAGTTAGAACCTTACTGATTCGATATGTGCAGTGGATTGATTGAAGGGCAATAATGTTTAATATTCTGATTTGTAGACAAAATTATTTTGTGGTGCAGGTGTATATTTGTTAGGTAATCCCCGCAAAGTAATAAAGAGGAAAATAGAGTAAAAAATAGGGGATGTGAAATGAAAACCCATCAACCCCATTTTTGAATATTTGGCAAGGTACCAAACAATTGTCCCATCATATTGCCTATAAAAAGGCTTGAGGAGGAGTTGCAAAAAATACCAAACAAATACAACAATCCAAGATAAATAGCCTTAATACAAGATAGAGAGAAAAAACAGAGAGAAAGTGTAGACATTTAGGGAGAATAATTTGTGAGAGTCAAATTGTGATAGGTGTGGAAAAATATTTGGGGTTTTTTTCTCTTGACACAATACAAAGGGATTGAGAGACTGTTTTTGGTAACTATTAGAGTGGTTGTACAAGAGTCTTCTTTTCTTGAGTTTGAACATAAAACTCAAGGGTATATTTTTCTTGTATCGAAAAATTCTCTATTAATAAAAAACGAAAACTCTCGTGGATGTGGATGTAGGCTGATTTGCCAAACCAAAAAATATCCGTACAATTTTTCATCATTATTCTATTGAAGTGATTTCTCTTATATTCCTAATAAATCAAATTTCAGATTCCTAATTACTTCGCTGTGCCCAATAGAAATAACTTACTGCATTATTCAAATTAATTTATTATCTGCATATAATTGCATTGGTTGTTTTTAATTATCCTTCTGCATTCTCAAAAGTAATGTACATCACCCAAACAAAAGCTGTACCATGTTTTTGAACTACAGAAAGTTCATTGGCCACACCTTCTGCTTGCAGTACATTAATTTAGTTCCTTTTGTTTTTACCCAACTTAATTTAATTACATTATAGTTTTTTACAAATGTGGTCCAGTCATCATTGATCAACCAAGCCTTAATTCCCTTTTGCAATAGCACCTATCAGAAGTACCAAGGGAGGTGTGACCCCCATGCTAGCTCAATGGTCTCAATAGCCTTAAATTTTCATGCAGAAATCCTTACTGTACTATATATGTATATGGGGGTGTTTAATTTGAATTCATGTGGTTTAATTGCATCCCCACTGATCATCTCTGGGGACAAATTCATGATTTGGGGCCATGCAATATTCATTTTTAGAGGAAAAAGTTCATTTTATAAACTCTTTTGACCCCATAACAAGACAAAGGAGAATTCAGGATCCCATTTATTTGATTTAACTTACTTTGTAGTTATGTGTTCAAAAGAATTATTTTAAGAAAGGGCTTTTTTCTATGTATTAATTGATAGGGTTCAAGTTGTTATCAGGGCCAAGATGGGGCTTGACTTCTTAAGTGCTTTGGACTTTCTTAATCACAGTGGGTGGAGTAGCCCCCACACATAATAAGCTGCTTTAAAAGCTTAGAGGGTGGTTAAATTTATTTAAAATATATTATAAGATTTTTTAAAATTCATAAGATGTTATAAAAAATTTAAATATTTAGATAAAATAAAATTATAATTTTTTTATAATAAAATAATTTATGTGACTATATACAAAAGGAGTTCATTAAAATCAAAATTTAAACTAATAAGTCCTTATTTTTTCTAAAGGAACATATTATTTTAGGATCTTATAAAAATTCTTGTAAATTTTTTATCAAACACTCTACACCATTTTATAAACTTTAAAACATTTTCATAAGAAATTCATAAACTCACCCAAATGCCTCTTAATCATATGGGGATGATATCGTCCCTTTTCTATTTCCCTATAGCGCTACATCTCTCTTTATATATTTTCTAACACCTTCCCACAGATAACCTAAGGTATAGAGTTAATTACTCGTGGACATTTTCTAGATTAGTCAGAGGAGAAGAGGATTAAACTTGCTCGACGTGCTACTTTTGTAATAGAGAAAGGAGCTTGGAACATTTCAAACAAAAACAACCAAAATATTTACGATTGATCTTAACTAATTATGTAATAAATAAACTTAATCAGCAGCGATTGACTCTTATATCATATTAGAATATCGAATCTTTAGAATCAAAAGAAAAGCAATACAACCATAGATTTTTCAATGTATATACATTAAGATCTCATTAGAATTATTATTTTTTAAAACTATTCTCATCATCCATGATAGTACGACAAATAAAAAACAAAAAACAAAAAAAAAAAATCAGGAAAAATAAAATGATGAATAGGATTAGGTGCCTCATCTTTAATGTAGAGTTGATTAGATAATCTGTTGTTGAACAGTATTTGAGCAGGGTTGTAATTTGCAAGTTTTTCAGAGCACTGATGAGTCTATTTTCAAGTTGAAGTAGCAGAAGCTGTTGCTCATCACTGATAAATAATAATTGCATGGCAGAAGGGAAGGTAGAAAAGGATTGTAACTTTAATACTTTGATATGACTAAGCCATACCCTACATGTTACATCATCCATATCTCACACAACCCATATCCTGTCCTTTTTTCTTCCTTCTTATTAATTACAAAACATAATGTCTAATAGACTACTTCACTTAAAAATAATAAATAATTCAAATAATAGCAATAATTCAAGAAAATGAAAAAAAGAAATATAAATAAGACAATAAAGACAAAAGGGTGCCAATAATTTTTTATTTTTTTTTTGCCTAAATGGAAAATGTGATTTTTTATTTTTTATTTTTATTAATGACTTGTCTATCAAGTAGTAATGAAATATGCAAATTTTTAATTGACCAGACAGGAAAGGGTCTTTGCCTTGGCTTTTTTTATAGTCAAAGCCACTAATAAGTTGAAAATTCTAAGAGAAAAGCTTGAAAGGACGCATATAACATGTTTATTTTAGGAGGTATTTTGAAGAAATGATGTTTTTTTTTTAAAAAAATAATCATGTAAAGTTCTTTTAAATATTTCGATTATTTTAAAATAATTATTCACTTTAATATAGTACAAAGTCAAACTATTTAATATTCAAATTTTCTTAAAATCTTAATATTTGCTGTACTATTTAATGTTTTCAATTATATTGATGGAAAATAATAACTCATATGGCCAACATCACGTCAGGCCTATAGTTTTAAGACGAGAGGAGTAACATTATTAATTTAAAAATAAATAATTTATTTTTAAATTAAGATTTAATTTTTCAAAAACAAAAAATAATATAAATTTGGAACTAAACTTAGGCAGATACCCCTAATTAATTCAAAAAAGACATTGCAAGAGGCAGTAGTACAAATTGGAAACGTATTAAAAGCCCTGTTTCCCCCATAATGTATGTATTGTCTTGAATAAGCATGGAGAATAGAATCCAACCCCACAACAGCCCCACAAACACCCCCACCCCCGACAGTTGTCAATTATTTATTGCCTAAGTTGTCATCCGGACGTCATCGTTCTGAAAAGTACGTTTTATCTATTTATTGTTATTGTGAAGTCAGATTCATATATGCAACTATTCATGAAGAAACAAGCAGAAGAATATATATATATTTATATATGTATATGTAATAGTGCTTTCAAAAGAATGTTTTTTTTTTTTTTTTAAATAAAAAAAGAGAAGAAAAATTACCACTCATTGTTTACTCAGAGAATACACTCAGTGGTGAAGGGATAATGGTTCCAGAAATAAATGTACTTGTTTTACTCTGCATTTTTATTTACTGATCTGTCTCAGTAAGTACTTTATATATGTATATATATAATATATTTTTTTTCTTTTTTTTTTTTGGTGATTGGTGGTGTGGGTGAAAATGAAGGGACTTAATTACCAGATAGTGATAGAAATCAGTGCAGGTGAATTTAAGAGCATTGCAGCAGTAGAAGAAGGAAAATTAAGAAATTAAGATTAGTGTAATTTGATTTATTTGATTTTTTCAAATATTTAGTTACTTACTTTTGATAGTTTGTGGTAAAAAGAAGTGGTGATTTGAAATAAATGAGTAACTCGGTTGTACTGTGGTAATTACTTATGCTTCAAAATTTCATGAAAAGTTCTGGGAAGAATTAATTGCACATGGTAAATAAAATCTTATACTAGTTTTACCATTTTTCAAGGGAAAATATATAAATAAAATATCTTTATTACTTTTAAAACTCTTTTGTAATTTTACTTATATTCTTAAAAATTTAAATATCTTAGTTTAGTATAGAAGCGTTGTGGTTGATAAAAAAGCTACCTTACCACCCCTTCACCCACAAAAAAGAAAAGAAACAATAAATGTAGTAGTAGAAAAAAAAAGAAATAATAAATGTAGCAGTAGAAAAAAAAAGAAAAAGGAATTGTTTATTTAACTGGTAGATAGACTTTAAATTCAACAGTGCCTGTAAATCGTGTCCAGGTTTGAACCACTTATATTTATAATCGCTTTTCCCTTTTGTTTATTTATTTATATATTAGAGGTAGCCAGGTTTGACCTTGAAACCTCATTAATTTATTAGTAAACAAATAAGCTTGATTGACTCAACTAATTAAGCTCATGAATGTATGATTCTTGTTAAATGATGGCCTTTCTTATGATTAAAAGTTTTAATAGAGAATTAACATTAGTGCAGTATTTGAATTTTGGATTTTGGTATAAAAAAATAAAAAATTATACTATCATTTCAAGCGAAAAAAATATTTTTTTATTAAAATTCAAGTAACAAAGAAAAGATAGCCTTATTTCCTGTTTGGAGAACTATTTGGACAGCTCAATATTTTCTTTTGAACGATTGAACCTCCAATATGAGTAATTGTGCAAATCAATAAACAAGAGTCTGCATTTTTTTACACGAAGAGAAGAATGTGACGATGTATAAAATCTAGGGATAATTACCTACATATCTCTTGAGATTTAGTTAAAAATATACACCATATACACCAAAAATTCTCTATTTTTTGTAATTATATTAACACTCTCCATTAGTTTTTGTTGCCAAAAAACCATCCAAACAGCAAAATATCATTTGTGTACCTCCGTTAAATAGGCAAAAGAAAAAAAAAACGAAAATTCAATCAAAAATAAAAACTTATGAGCCAAAATTACTTCTCTATTTTAAATTTTTAAATTTAATTTTTTTCATATTTTCTCTGTCTAAAATATCTCTCTTATTTCTCCTATCTGTCTATGTACATTGCACACACACACACACACATCTATCCATATAAGTAATACTATATATGCATATAGTATATATACCTATTAATAATTAAAAATACTTTCGTTTCAGTATACATCCCAAACTTATCGAATTATATTTATAATTTTAAGGTGAAATATTGAGTACATGTATTATATTTAATTTATATAATTATCGAATAATACTCTATTTTAATAAATAATTTATAATATTTAACTAAAAAATAAAAAAAATATTTAAAATTATTATTTGAATATCTTACAAAAAATATTAATTATTGTTAAATAGTTATCATACCTACAAATTAAATAATATAAAAATACATATAAAATAATTTTTTTATATAAATTAAAAATAAGTACAAATACAATGCATATAGCAATAGTGTATAAATAAATTATATTTTTTGCTTTAAATAAATATTTTATATTTGAAATTTATCGTCTGTAAATTTATAAAAATTTATAATATATCCATATGCATTAAATATCGAATCTTTTCCGTTTCATATGTAATTAAAAAGATATATAAACACTCATATATATATATATAACACATATATCTATGTATGCATACAGGTAATACTTATATGTATATACTTATAGATATATACATAAATATATAAATCTATGTTTATTTGGGGTTGGGGTGGGATGGCCCTTGGGCGGGTTCACGAGGGCTGTGGTGGCGGGGGTATGGGAGTGGGGTTAAGGGTGGTAGATCATGGTGGGGCTGGGGAGGGGTTCGCAGCGGCCGACGGCTGGGGAGAGGGTTGTGGCGAGGGATATGTTAAGGTGGCTGGAGGTTTGAGGTGTGGGGTGATTGGGTGGATGGTGTTGGGGGTGGGAATGGCGGAGGAGGAAGAAGAGGAGGAACAACAAGAAGAAGAAAAAAAATAAATAGAAAAAATAAAAGCAAGAAAATAAAAAATAAAAAGGATAAATTAGAAAATAGGAAAATGAAGGAAAAAATAATAAAAAAATGAAAGGAAAACATATTTCATATTTAATTCAAATTATTAAGTATTTAATCTATGAAAAGTTTCTCACTTCATTTCTGAATAATAGTTCAATTGTTACGATAAACTAATTAATTTGAGCAATTTTCTAAGTGCTATAATGAGTAATTTAATTAATTTATTTTTAAAAATTTAATACTCTATTTGCATAATAAATACTAAGATTCAAATATTCATTAAAAGATTAAAGACGTAGACTTCATACTAGAATAATATGAGAAAAAGAACTGGAAATCTAAAGGAAAGATAATACATGAAAATAAAATAATAAAAAAAAGAAGATAACCTGAAAATAAAATAATATTACACTGACATCATCATGAGATATATGGTCAGTATAAAGGGCATTTTTATCCATATTTTGTTAAAATAAAGTTCAAATATTCCTATTTTCAGAAAAGCACAATATTCCTTCACTAGCGTCATTAAATTTCGTGCTAAAAAGACTTAAGCAGGAATCTATAATAAATATATGATTGACAAGAGATGTTAGTATAATTAGAAAACAAAAATGTCTTTTTTTCCAACAATATGACCAGAGCTCAAAGGATATCTAATTTCAGAAAAAAGGCATGTTTCCAATATATAATAAAATGACATATTTTTTAAAACAACATGATATATTGTTAAAAATAAGTTTTGGTGATATTTTTCAATAATTATTTGCATATCAAAATTAAATTTGATTAAAGTCTACAATTATAAAAATTGTTCCCAATTTTCTCCATGGCAATACCAATTTTGCGACTTCGGTACCATTCTTCTTACCATGTAAGTATGCTCATTCATGTGGTGCAAATATTCATTCAAAAGGTATTATTTATTTTAATTAGTTTCATGATTTTGTTTTAAGGAGGGGTTGACCTCTTACTTATAAGTCATACGCCGTTTGTATACTCATTTAATGTGGGATAATCCCTCCCCAATATAAGCCTTTAGCAGGTAGGTGGATTGGATGCGTGTGGAGCCGATACGAGATTCCCACAGACGGCGCTAAATTAATGTGGCACGAGATAGTAAACGTCCATTTAAGAGATATTATCCACTTTAGCTGATTTCATGATTTTTTGTTGAGAATGGATTCATCTCACATTGAATAAGCACGCGATTGGCTTGTGACTTATAAGTAATGTATTATCCTTTCTATCCCAAGAGACATTTTTTAAGATAAAATTGTGAGACTCTAATCAAAGTGGATAATACCTTTTGGTAAACACCTGCCAACTCCGTACCACATCAGTTTGACGCAATCTATGGGAATGCAACATTAGCTTAGCGTGCACATAATCCATGCATCCACCTACTATGGAAAGGAATTCATCCCACATCGAATAAGGACATGGGTGATCTATTTGCTTATAAACAAGGGTCAACCCCTCTCTTTCAAAAAGTGTCTTTTCAGGATAAAATTGTGAGGTTCTAGCTAAATTAGACAATAATTCTTGCACGGGCATTTGTCATTCTATGCCACATCAATTTGGCATTGTCTGTGAGATTCCTACACTAGCTCCATGCAGATACAGTCTACCCATTTGTTGGAGGCTTACGGTAGAAAGAGATTCATTGTACATTGAATGAGCATGTGGGTGACCTTTGTCATATAAACAAGGGGTCAACTTCTCTCTCCTAAAAAAAATCTTTTAAAATAAAATCATGAAATTTTAATCAAAATGAACAATATCTCTTGAACCAATGCTTGTCAACCCATGGATCATCAGTTTGGTGTAGTTTATAGAAATCCTGCACAACACACAATCCACCCATTTGTTAGGGGGCTTATGTTGAAAAATAATTTATCCTACATTAAATGAGCATGCGGGTGATTGTAACTTATAAATAAAGGATCAATCCCTCTTACTCAAGAGATGTTTATTACTGAACAAAAGCATAAAATTAGACAAAATGAACAATACTTCTTGGACGGACGTTTTTCATTCCATACTACATGACTCGTATGCATGCATAAGCAAGTAAACATAAGACTATAAAAATAAAAACTTTTCATTTACCGCATAATTTATTTATTTATAACACTCAAATTTTCATATATCCTACAAATACAAATCCAAGTTTCAAATATTCACTAATGTAATTTTCTAGTCATAATCATATCTTGAAGTCTTTTTAGTCATGGGAATATTATAATTTAGCAGACAAAGTTGGAGCAAATCAATTTATGATTCGAGCTTTTTGTACTTGCACATTTATATCTCAACTGCTGCGCCCGCCGGGGCTCTGTTCCCAGTTCCCACTCAAAACCAGAAACCGTGTTTTATCATTTATGTGCCGTTCCATATATTTTTTCCCAAAAAAACAGACATAATTGTGTTCTGATGTCCTACATGAGAATCCACTCCATAATGTTGTATACAAGAACCGTTAAAGAACTGAATGCATGGCATTTAGAGAAGAAGAAAAGCCTCTCATGATGGCCTTTTTTCTTTTCTCGAAAGAGGGGTTACAATTCCATGCAAAATTTATTCTGTTCTAATCAGAAACCCTGAAGAGTGGTTGATGCCATTTATAGCCCCAACATGAATTGGCCCTTTGAGGTCGAGTCCATTGGAGACAATGATTTTCTTGCAATAAATAGGGTGTGGGGGCGGGGGGCTGTCTTAAGCCTGACAAAAATTAGTACACGAGGGGAGTCCAGTGTAAATTGAGTTTGCGGGAGATGTGTATCCTTAAAGTTACTATGTGAGTCCATGTATGCATGAAAAAACGTTCGAGTTGGTACTGTTTACAGTGTAATAAGGATGAAAAAGTAGATACATATATAAATTTGTTAATCTTACTAACCCAGAGGATAATAGAATGGCCTATTGTGGTAGACACCCGTTCATACTGACATCGCGTGAAAAGCATTCAAGCCGGCCCCTCAACCCCCCCCCCCCCCACTCCTCCATCCCGCCGCCCCTTAAAGAAGAAGGTGAAAATATATAGTAGAAAATCAGGGTTTTTGCATGGCTAATACAGTAGGTCGCAATGGTGGCACACACACACAAACACGTGTGTGTCTGTGTGTAGTATTAGTAAAGAGGAACTTATTGGAGAACATTTCTTGGAAAGTTTTGTGAAATAAGTGGGTGAGGAAGCATTAAGTTCGTGATATTAAGGCCACGATGGAGTAGCTTCATAACTTTATAGCTTCATAACTTTATAAGCTATATATATATATATATATATAATATATATATATATATATATATATATATATATATATATGTATATGTATGTATGTGTGTGTGTGTGTGTGTGTGTGTGTGTGTGCTAAAAGCTTGTAATTTGGCCTTTTACAATATGGGAAAACATCTTTATATTTCTCTATAACCCCTCTAACACATGTAGTGTAGTATTCAAGATTAACTTGTGGAGAATTAACAAATTATATAATTGTGAATAGAGAATGGACAATGGAGAATAGAGAACTAACTGGCTCAATAACATTTCTTTTTTCCTTTTTTTTGAGTTAGAGGAAAGAATCCAATGGCAAAATAAAAATAGAAGTGAAAAACTTGAGAGAATTAGCTCAATGGCCCTTGTTATATAATGAAGGAGAAGTGTTGAAAGTGGATATAAGATAAATTTTTTGGATTGGGAGAGAAAAGAAATAACCTATATATTTAAATATATAGTATTTATATATATATAATATGGTACCACATTTATTTTAAGCTTGTTGGAAGAAATGAGTGTAATGATTAAAAATACTAGCATTAAAGTTGAATATGTGATCCCTTTCAGTGGTCCAGCAAAAATACATGTAATCGTGCTTATTATTGCTGGGAACAAGTAGCATCAATTGTGTAGTTCTCGATTCAAGGATAAATCAAAATAAAAAATCTATTCTAATTTTATATTATATTTTGTATTATATATACGAATTATATTATATGTACATAATTAATTTCAAATATATATTTGAAAAAATAATATATTATATATAAATGAAAATAACAAATCAATTAATGTCCTTTAGCAACCTAATATGCAACAATTTCACAATTTTAATATTTTTAGTATCTAACAACTGGCTATATATATATATATATAATAAGACATTGCCCCGAATCCAACTACAAAATCTGGAGTGGCCCAAGTTTTAAATAACCAAAAAGGACAGGTGCACGCAATTATTAATTAAGTCCTAAAATTCACTGGTGGGGAGGCTGTCCTAATACTGACGTCATACCCCCATTAAATTGCCCGACAGTATTATGCGATGCTTGTTTAAAGTCGCATTAAATTTTTTTTTTCTCCCTTTTCGCACATACTCGAAGGCAAAAAAATAAAATAAAAATAAATTCTTAGATGGAATAATGATTCAATAACTCTATTAGCAGCATGCAGGTAGTTTTCCTCATAAATCTCTTAGGTAAGAAATTTATAGTATGCCCACATAATACTATATACTTGGGAGTTTATTATTTCTTCTTACTTTATCTATAGGCATGATATATATAGCCACCCACATATCCTCCAAACCATCCCACAAATTCTCCAACACTTTTTTACACCTTTTGTGTGTGTGTGTGTGCATATATACTTTGAAAACGTAACAACCCTCAAATGGGAAGGCCAAACTGCCATGCCAAGGTGGAGTTGAAGAAAGGACCATGGACTAGAGAGGAAGATCAAAAGCTGCTGGCTTACATTGATGAACATGGCCATGGGAGCTGGCGTTCCCTCCCCGCAAAAGCAGGTAATTTTTATTATGATATATGGCTATATTGGTTGTCCCTCTCCTTTCCTTTTTATCGACAGCAATATATATATATATATATATATACATGCACTTTGGGTCTTTAGTAGAGCAGCAAATGATTCTATAGAATCCAAGAAGTTCGTTCATGGGTCTTCAGTCGCCCTTTAAGTATATACAAATTTATCAAAATTTAAATTTTTACTCCTTAAAATGTTAAAATTGTTCTTTATATAGCTAAATTATCTTTATCTTTAAGAAAATATTCAATCTCGTGCAGTGCTGCATTGAATCATTTTTCATTAGTTCATTAAAAAAAGTGAATTTTTTTGTAGGGCTTCAAAGGTGCGGGAAGAGCTGCAGACTGAGATGGACAAACTATCTAAGACCTGATATTAAGAGAGGAAAGTTCAGCACGCACGAAGAGAAGACCATTATTCGACTCCATGCTCTTTTAGGCAACAGGTAAAAATAAATGTGATAATGCCTTTCTTTTTAATATTTACATGCTTTTGTACCATTTTTAGCTTCTACAATGCACATTAGAAAAGTTAATTCCACCCTTTTCTTCTAATTTTGCTGTAGCAATTTAGTTTTCTCTTAGAGTTTCTGTCTAATTTTGTTGAATAAGTTTATAAATATCAACACACTTATGATAACTAATTGTTTTTCTTTACCTACAATTATATAATAGTCTCTTTATATATATATATATATATATATCTTTTTTTTAAACTACCCTTTAAATTAATTAACGTGACACCACTACTTTTATGGGTGATATTATAAAAGTATATAAAAATTTTAACTTATTATTTCTCATCTAAAATTCTAGGTAAAATAGGAGGAGTACAAAGTATTTACATATTTTCCACCATATATTAATATTATATTGAACACATCATATACTTAGTTTCCTGCTTATGTTTATTTATTAATTTGGGTTAGTCTTAGGTGGTCAGCAATTGCAGCTCACTTACCAAAGAGAACTGATAATGAGATCAAGAACTACTGGAATACCCGCCTCAAGAAACGGTTAACCCGAATGGGAATCGACCCGGTGACCCACAAGCCGAAGAACAACCCCGGCGGCTCTGCTCAGTCCAGACATGCCGCCAACCTCAGCCACATGGCTCAATGGGAAACAGCTCGGCTTGAAGCCGAAGCCAGGCTCGCTCGTGAGTCCAAACTTCAGTCCAATCTCCAGCTCCTCCGCAAAGTCACCGCCCCAAGACTACCTCCGCCCCCGCAGCTGGCAGCGCCGCCGTGTTTAGACGTGCTCAAAGTCTGGCAAGCCACCACCGTTCCCAACTGCTTTTTCGGCTCACCCGGAAGCCTTGAGTCACCTACTTCTACCCTAAACTTCTCCTGTAACAGTCTTACAGTTTCTACAGTTAGTTCAATTATGGCAGACGACGTCATACCCATGAACAACTACGGTGCATGTGGAGTGGGAAAAGTAATTAACAGCTACACAGAGGTGAAGGACAGAATGGAGAATTCATTACAGCTCCATGACGATAATCTTGCGTATCCTGTGGATTACAGTTATGATATGGCGGGTTCAATGGACCTTGCCTCAGTTGATCATAATTCAGAGGGCTACAACATGGCTGGTGCCATTGTCGGAGAGTTCGAAGATACTAAGAATTATTGGAATGACTTACTAAATTTGGTGAGCTCGCCTATGGAGTCTCCTGGGTTGTAGGGGTAATTAGGGAAATGACTATGATTTATTAGCTAGCGTGGTCTTGTAATATGTATCAAATGTGACAATAAAATGTCACTAATTATAAGATTATGTTTTAGGATTGATGCGCTCACTATAAAAATAGCTCTGATGAGTTAGTGTGATTCCCCATGTATCCAATGTGACAATAAAGTGTAACAAGGTTAGGGTTTTTCCTAGAAAGAACTAGTTTGCAAAAATAATTTAGTTTATGTTGATCTTGAAAATTAATGCTAAAAGATTGAGTTTATTTTATTGTTCATGTACGGGAGGAATTATCAGTGCAGTAAAACCCTTGTTGAGTACTTTTGCCAACGACTTGAGTTTACCTTAAAAGTTTAAGATATATATATATATATATATTTTGTGTTATTATCTTGTCTAATTCGTATATTAAATAACATAGGATGAAAAAAGGTTCGATATGCGATGCGATGTCATTTTGTCACCAACCTTGACTCAACCTGAATTAAGGCATATGTTTATTTTGTTAGAGCACGTCGTCTTCATCTAAAAACCTTTCAAATCAACCAAAACTCTTCAATATAATATATGCTGTGTTTTGAATTTGTAGTACAACAGATGTGTATTAAATGACTTATCATTCAAGGTTATAATATGAAGTACTTATAATAGGCATGTCACGTTGATCACAAGCTAGAGTCAAAATGACGTGACCCCTCTCGCAAATTTTGAAGGATGGTTAGAGCATGGGCGGATCCAACTGGTTGAATGAATGATTTAATTCAACTTACTTGGGTGGATCGAAACTGGTTGAATGAATGAGCTAATTCAATTTACATGAAAAGTTTTAAAATTTTGCGTCCCCAGGCATTTTCATCTTTTAATAAGTACAGTAGGCAAAATTGGAGTTTTGACACAACTACACATATTTATATGCATATCTATATATATAAAGATTTTTGAGATTTTTTTAGTGAGAATAAATCATGAAACTCCCGTAAATATCAATTAGGACTCTAAAACTAATAGGCTTTCCAATGGGCCCAAAAGTGGAAGGGATGTTGTCGGTGTGTCAGAATATGACCCCTTTTGAGCATCTATACATATCCATTTCCATTCATGTTATAGTGCGTTCAAATTTATTTATCTTTTGCACATTTATGCCTTTAGATATCTTCATATATTTTTTTTTACTCGAATACTGACTTGATTGTCGGATTTTTTTTTTTCCAAAACTCTTTAGTATCAAATAATTTATTTGTATTGGAGGCAGAAATCCATCATTCAATCGAGTACTTGAAAGGAATTGAACATTAAATCCTCTCAATCAAAAAACATGGCCATCTTTTTGTATTGTTGTGTGTATTTCATATAAATTGGCATGGGCCATATGTAAAAGAGTACTGAGAATCTTGGGCCTGAATCCCAATCAAGAACAATACTACTATGGGCCTACCCATTTGACTAGCCCACACAGTTCCTGTACTTCAAGTAACTTGGCCTGATTTTCTGAAAAAGGCCAATTTAAAATATCACAATCGAGTAAAAAGTTGTTCAAATTCCAAACATTCGTGTTGAACGGCAACCGACTTGGCCACCGTCGAAAGATGAACGCCGGCGACCGTGACGTTAAGAAAATCATGCTGACGTCACTCGCCGCAATAGTGTCGGAGACGGCGACGTTCCCCATCGACCTTCTCAAAACTCGGCTCCAACTCCACGGCGAGTCAATGCAGTCAGTCCGCGCAGCCTCCGCGTATAAAATGGCCTTCCAAATCTCTCAGAACGACGGCGTTTTGGGGATGTACAAAGGCCTATCCCCCGCTATTTCCCGGCACATGTTCTACACTCCGATTCGAATTGTTGGCTACGAGAATTTGCGCAACTTTTTTGTACAATCCTCCGATCATTCTCTATCCTTTTACAGCAAAGCATTAGTTGGTGGATTCTCTGGCGCTATTGCTCAGGTATTTATCTATGACTCACTTAATTTAGCTTTTGCAATTGAACAGAAATGTTTGTTTGTTTGTTTGTTTGTTTTTTATCTCTTTTGTGCTTTTTATGTTCGTATTTTTTCCAATTCTTCGACTCGAGACTTATATTATATTTGTTGATTTTTGATTAGTGGTTAGTCAAGATAGTGTACTGATAATCTCACAGAAATTTGCTTGAAAATGTGAGCGTATAACAAAGAACTCAAACATTACAGTTCTTATGAACTCAAACCACCTTTTGCACCATCACTTTCAGCAATTTGCATCCATGATTCTGATATTTTCATGGCATAACTTTGCTTTTCTTCCTGGAAGGAAATAGAATAAGAAATTACCAAATTAGTGAATACTTAGCATTGTGCTTTTAGACGAAAGAACTTGAAGAACTCATGCCCTTTTAGGTTTCGAAGTTGATTCATTAGAAAAATGAATATTCTTAGGTGAGGAGATGCATGACTAAGATCTTTTTTAAATATTTAACCTTTGAAAATGGAAAGGAAATGATATACTTGAAAAACTTTGAATAATTGATTGCTACCCTATGTCCCTATCTTAGTGGCAAGTTAACACAAAACTTTGTTCACTTGGAAGCAAAGAATTAGAGGACAACGCAATTTCTTTTTTTTGGCCAATTAGTAGGCAGCTTAATTATATCTTGCATTGGCTTGCCCTGACATAGTATTTGTAGGCAGTGTTATTGCTGTTATACGCAAAAGAGAAAGAAGACTCATTAGTAGATGATAAGGCTAACCATTATTATGGTGTCTGTTACAGGAAAGGTGAAAATTATGAATTTTTTTTGTTGTTGCGATGCTAACTGTGCTTGTGATATGATACACGTCAGTCAACTATTTCTATGTATTCAGAGGTAATTCTGGATTGGTTCAGTATTAGAAGGCAACGGATTGTATAACTATAAGTACTGAAGTAGAACATAGAGCAGCAATGATGGCAGTGGCATGTAATTGGCTGATTCAACTTTGGAAAGTTCTAATCATCTTATTAATTGTCCATTACACCTTTTTTATGATGATCAATTCGCTATTGGCTAAAGCTCCAAGGATAATATAGAAATAAAGGCAATCAACATTAAAAATGAACATTTCTACATAACATCCCCCCTCCCCACCCCCCTTCTCTTTCAATATCTCACAATCGACCAATCCAGAAAAACATTAAAGATCAATTTGCTTATACAATCACAAAAAGCCTAACTCATGAAAATTAGTGGACTTTCAGAAATTGCATCAAAGAAAGGTTGAGAAGAGTTGATGGTAAGAGGATTGGTAGAAAATTCTAACATGATCTCCTATCGTCAAATTCAATGTTGTTTACTCTGAGTCATCACAACTGTTGTCTTTGTCATTGTTTATATCCAGGAATGAACATCCCAAATGTTCTGGCTGTCATTGTCCGAATTGAAGTTTAGTTAGATAACTTGTAAATTATGGCTCTTGTAGGTCTCTCTTTTGAGGTACTTTTTAAATTATGGCTCTTGTACATATCGGAGTCCATAATCTTCCATAATGCATTGTTTAGTTTTTCTAAAGTGATTTACTTTGTCTCATGGTGATCTGATTTTTTAAAGTCCTGTTAGACCTTATTTGAGATATATGTAACACTTGTTTATTAATTTTCATGCTCATGAAGGGGTGTTAGAGTGAGTTGATCAACTCTCATTTTGTTTGATATTTTCCCCAGTATGGTATTTTTAAAGACCTTTTACATTAACTCAAGGATTGTATGAGTATGGGTTCTGGTAGGTTGTAGTCAGGAATGTGAATATATTTGGTCCAAGACCAATTTTAGTTGATCGAGTACTAAGTATGACCAACTTCCTCATGAAGGCAGACCTAAGAGAGAGTTTTCATCTGATTGGTTATGCTCAATCACTCTCCTCCTAGTCTAATTTCGATATGAACCTGCAAAATATTTTCTTTAATTTGTTGAAAATTTGAAATTACATCTAATATATGTATTGATCCCAAATATGTCTTGAACATTTCTTCTCTCATACAATACCCTTTTTGTCAGCATATATTTACCATTTTCTAGGTGCATCTTAACTTAAACATATGAAATATGTTTGGCACATCAATGCGATTCTGACCATATCTTACTGTCTTTGTCTGGTGTACTATGGTTTTTGACCTTCAGCCCTGGAGCAGTTTTTCTTGCTTCATAATTAGCTGGTAAGTAAGTTGTCTGTCTTTGCCATTGTTGCTTAACATGGTTATGAATGTTAAAGGAGATCTCCTTCAGACATGGATTTTGTCAATATGATATGTCCACAATTATTTATGTTCATCTTGGAGTATCCATGTTGATGCAAAGGTTCCACCTTGGGGCTGGAAAAATGCCATGTGACTGGGAAGTTAGTTCAACATAGTCCTCGGCATTTTTCTCTTTTCAAAACCAAGTCACTTGAAATTTATCTTTTCCCAAACTAAATTTTCATTCTTTTGAAGTTCATAAAATTGAGTGGTATTAAGCAATTTGCTGAATCAATCTGATAGCTTCATGGCTAATTTTATAGCAAACATTATTGACTGCTATGACATTTAGCTAATCCTGTTCAAAATTGAATTTCATAGTTTAAATAGTCCTATGTTTAAGTGAGGAGGAAACATGTTATTTAAAAGGTTACCAGAGTATATTGTCAATGTATAAAAGAGAAGAAACGAAAGAGTTCTTTTTTGAGAAAGAACAAAGGATTTGAGCTGCAACACTTTTTGGGCAGTACCTGCACTTGTTGCAATTTAATTTGGAAGCATCTAGGTCAGCTTGGTAGGGTAAGTCTTTTTACATGGAGTTTTAGCATAAGTTTTTCATGACTGAAGTAGTGTAATTGTTTGGAGTTGTGGGCAGATAGCTGGAGAGTTGTACTGTAAATCATGACATGAACTTAAGATAGCATGTGTGTCTTGCGTGTTTCTGCTCTTTGTTTCTCTCTTCCTTTTCTTTGTGGTTGTGCTGGGTGGCATGGGACTTGGAAGTCGCAGGGGTATTTCTCCTGATAGAAGTAGATATATGTTGCTCTTGTGCTATTCTGGATTCGCACAAATTCACATTCTTCCCTTAACCCAATTTTCCCAGACCACAAGAATGATCACAGTTCCTGCGTTGCTACTCATTTGAATGCAAATAGTTGAGGCCATCCTTTGCAGGATAAATGAATTAATTTACAGTTTCTTGTCTATATGATGATCTAGGATCATAGGATCTCCATTCTAACAAAACTTGACATGTGATCTGATATCTCATAAAGGTAACTTAAAGGCTTTACATGATGATTAGTTTTAGAATGGAAAATCAAAGGGATTGGAGAATATAATATATCGGAAAATAGATATGCGCCCAAAGTTAAAATTTGAACTTTATCTTTCTGATAGAGTCAAATAATCTTTCCTCCAACGCTTAGAGGTTTGAAGTTTCTTAATTGAATGTTCAGAAATAGTGTCAATATGTGTGAAGGTGGAAAGTGATCCCTCGATTCAAAAGCATGACCACTGGTGTTGGCTTCTAATTTTAGAAGTAGTGGTTCTTATATATGTTGTCGCGAAACTTGGCTCTATGCCTTTGGAGTATTCATTGTTGGGCTCCTCTTCACTAATATCAACTGCAAACATCGCATTATTTTAATGCCATCCTGTTAACTTTTTCATACAGAAATCTTAACCTGCCTTGAACCCCTCAAATTAATTTAAGATGTAATTTCACATTCTTTCCTATTTTCAACATATGCTACCTTATCAGGAATCAAGCAATTTTACCCCCACTTATTTTGTTGCTGTAATGCCTCTGCTTATCAGTATCTTCTAGAAATTAATGTTTATTTGCTACCATGATTTCCGAAATCCAATATCTGGTGCTCTTAAGTTAGATTAGTTAAATAATAATTTCTTAACTTTATACCTTTACTGCAGTGCTTTTTCAAACAAATTATTGTTAATCATGTATGGAATATTTCAGAAATATCAATAATTCATTTTCCATTGATGTCAAAATACTGATGGCCGTATGTCAAATTTTGCTCTTGTTTCTGTTCTCTAGTTGTTACTTTGCGTTATACTTAATTTTGCTTTTCAGCATAGGTAATTGCTAGCCCTGCTGATCTCATCAAAGTAAGGATGCAAGCAGATGGTCTTATGGTGAGCCAAGGTCTCCAGCCTCGATACTCTGGGCTGTTTGATGCCCTAAACAAGATTATTCATGCTGAAGGATTTTTAGGCCTTTGGAAAGGTGTTTCTGCAAATGTCCAAAGAGCATTTTTGGTAAACATGGGAGAATTAGCTTGCTATGATCATGCCAAACGATTTATAATCGAAAATCAGATTTGTAATGACAATATTTATGCCCACACTCTATCTTCCTTCATGTCCGGTCTTTCAGCTACTGCTCTGAGCTGTCCGGCTGATGTAGTTAAGACTAGAATGATGAATCAGGCTGCTGGGGAGGAAACCAAGATTAAATATAGAAACTCCTATGATTGCCTTGTGAAAACTGTCAGGATTGAGGGATTGAGGGCACTGTGGAAGGGATTCCTTCCTACTTGGGCTAGGCTTGGTCCTTGGCAGTTTGTGTTCTGGGTCTCCTATGAGAAATTCCGACAGATTGCTGGCCTACAATCCTTCTAATAAGTCCTCTAGAGGATTTCATGAACATGTGTACCCCTGTCCTCTTTCTTTGAGTTACTACTAAGATGCAATATTTGCAGTAGAGAGTAAACTGCTGCGTCCCGTTTTGTAGTTTGGTGTTCTGAAACTGGTCTCTCTTGTCCTAAAAGCTCTGAATTCTCTCATTCTAGCCAAATAACCACAACACTTAATCTTCTGGGTTAAGAAAATGTGCAGAAAGCTGACATTGTTAGGAAGACTGATACAAGAGACCGTATATCAGTCAAAGTGCATTTCTTATTATCTTCATTCTTTTCTGGAACTGTCTGTATTCTTGCTCTATCTTTCAATCTGAAACGCCGCACATGTTGGCCATATTAGGAAATAAGTTGCCATGTTTACGGTTGATTTGAGTTGTGATATGATGCTGGAAATTTTTTTCTTGTACAATTCATTTTACCTGTCATTGCTGAGCACTAACTCGACAGATAGAAGCCGCTGAACCCTTTATGGCTAACTTTATGTACAGCCTTAAAGTGAGCATGGCCCAAAACAACACAACGCTTTCTGTTATGCAGTAAACTTTACTGGTGGGTATTGATAGCAACAGTATGCAGAATAACTGTGCTTCTTGTTCTGGTTGATTTTAAAGCTCTTTATTCAGCTGGCTCTTTTAGGTCAACGGAATATGCGGCTTCTCCAGTCTGCATTTAGAAGGCCTAAGGGTCAGGTAATATTTGGAGCATACAATTGCCAGGTTCATATGCGCTCGAGCCACACACCACGGGGTCCTTCACCCATGAGGCGTGTGCAATTCTAACCACGTGGTGTGGTTGAGTCACGTCGATTCAAAGTTCAAACTAGCAAAAGAATATTCGGTCATGGAACAGCAACAGTTCTTGAATGACCAAAAGTTTTGCTCTTAAATCACCAAAGGATGTGACAGAAAGCACGGTTTGCCAAGGGTACCCTATACCAAAAGATGCAACACAAAAAATACAATTCCTGGTGTCTTTTAAGTATAGAATTTGAAAAAAATAAATATTCATCCGTACAAGTACGAACACAGAAACCATTAATCTCTATAAACCGCGTAAACATTTAGGCATGTATCTAGTTGGTGAAGAATGAAGGGGATTGGGAAATGCTGATCACCAACCATGTTTAAGGAGAGTGCTTAACATCTTCCAACTTCCCCTGACCTCAGCATTATCTCACTGTAGTTAAGACTCTTGAGTTGTATATTTCTTATGGTGTAAGCCTTTGGTGCCCATAAATGCGACTATTGATGGCTGTGTGCCCGTGCAATGGCCACCCGTGTTAGTGCACTCATTGTGAATACACTGTGCATATGACTTCATATGCAACAACACAACTGCCCTAAGCATATTTTTAGCCATTCTTTTGATTGTTGTTTCCAAAACTCGCTGGCGGTTTTTCCTTTTCGGTTTAGTTGGTTTTACTATCCTAGGTAATGTACATTCTTCTCCAAGCATGTTGTGTGGTATCTTGTTTGACATAGCATGTGAATGAAGATACCGACCAACGTATAAGCATCGGTTAAAGAACTCAGCTCGACCATCAGATATTTTTTTTTCTTTTTTTTGGCGAGTAGTTTGGAGCCCATTTAAGAGTTGCACTTGGTGGGTTGTGGAGGAAATTTTGGCATTTAACTGGCCTGTAGATTTAGAACGGTCATTTACTTCTCTTAGTTAGGTCGATGAATGATTGATGAAAAATGTAATGAGATGTGAGATTGAGATTAAACCATCTAACAGAATTCATGTGTACTTGATATGATTATTTTCTAATTAGACGTATACTTTGATGGAGTGCATTGTTGTATTTTTAACTAATTCATCCTTACTAAAGTAATATATTTTTTTAAAATTATGGTTGTTATGGTTTAATTACATTCAAGATATTTTAGGGGGAGAATATGAGATGAGATTAATTATTCAGCCAAAATAGTGATTTAAACTGTGTTTCAATTTTTGTTATGAGTTATCATCACCAAAAGTAAACGTTGTATTAGGTTGGATATTTTTGTCTATCCAACCTACTCACATGAAATAAATAGGCTCTAATAATATTTGTTCATCTATTTAACATTCAAATCTTTGAGCAGTTAAAAGAAAAATTGTAGAAATATAGGAAACCATCTTTTTTTTTTCCTTGGAAAATCTCTCTCATTTCCTGTAGCAAGCCTTTAACCATCTCTTTTGCACAAAAAAAAAAAAAAAAAAAACAAATAAATAAATAAAAACAAAAAGTTATGTATAAATAAAATTAAGAACCTTATAATATTTTTGTTTTATTTTTATCAAATCTGATTATCCTCTTTTGCTATGTTAAACCAGTTCATGACTTGTGCACAACGTGGACACAGTCGGATCACGTGCATCGACATAAAATACATTGAATTTGTGGATTTACTTTGTGTAGTTTGAGAAGTGAATAGTAGTAAGTGCAGAATCGGATGTTTATACTCGTTTTTTTTTCTTTTCAAAACATGATCGTTTCGTTAACTTACACTAATAAATATGGCACTGAATTTTAGTACTACTCTGAACTGGAAAATAATTATTCCGCAACTGCCAAAAACAATACATTTACTGTTTTTCAATTTTAAATAATTATATATTTTGATACGCGTAAAGAACAATAAAACTATTAAATATTCATTTCGTCAATCAAATAGGCATGAAATCAATCACTGCCATTTTAACACTTGGAGCTCATGCTTAATGTGGGAAATTTTTTATATGCACTAACAGTGAAAATATCAAGCAGTGTTGCACTGTGATCTACGTAGTTTGATGTTATGCATATTAAAAAATTTCATCAATACGACCGTTTTCATTTCATTAAAAAAAATAAAAAAAATAGATAAAAATGGGTATTGATATCATCAAAAATATAAGGACGTCTTATATTATTGTGAATATTTGATTAAATTATTGAGATTAGTATAATAAGTGTGTTCACAAATCAATTCATACACACATAATATTGGACGAATCTTCTCCACATCAACTACACCTCCTAGGAGATATGCACTGTGCTCAAGTAGAAACCGCGAAAATTCCCACTAACAGCGTCTTAACGACTTGTGTGTGTCGCAAACAATAACCCACCTAACAATTCAAAGTTTACGAGGAATTGACGTTTGAAAATTTGAATCCATATAACACAAAATAAGAAAATAAAAGAGTAAAGAGATTAATATATATGTTAGAAACGCTAATTATTAAGAAAAAAATTGCCAAAATTTAATTTAAGAAAACCACTCCACCAAAGTAGAGAGGAATTAGATCATCTACTTTGTATTTTATGGATGATGACAAGCAATTTAAGGTTGTTAGGGCATCATGGATTTTGGCATTGGTTGTGTAAGCTTTGATGCTTTGCGTAATTTTAAGTTATTTAAACAATCAATTAAAGGCATAAGCTTAGCTAATATTTTGATGGTTTAGCAAAAGTATCGGATTATCTACCCTGCTACATCCGGGACTCGTTTTGCACAGCATTAACGTACTTTTCATCGTTGTAAATCCTTAAATTAGTCCTTAATTTTTCATATATCATATATATATATATATAGCAACTTTATTTCCACAAAATAATTTAAAAAATTTGATGAAAAGAATGTGTCAACTGTAAGATACTTTTAGCCATATCATAACCAGATTATACTAATATGACATGAAATTTTTTGTCTGAAATTTGTGCCCTAGATTCTATAGAATATAAGATATTTTGAGTTCATGTCCCTGTAGTGTGGGTTCAAATATATTTACATAATAGTTTCTTTTGTGTATTTATCTATGAAATTTTCTTGGGATTGAAGCATTTTTTTGGGAAAGGAAGTTGAAAATTTTAAGCACAAAGACAAATAAATAAGTAAACAAAATTAAATAAACAAAAACTCTAAGCATTTGGATTAAATTTATATAAAATTTAGGGTATTAAAAATCATTCTATATTGACAATTATATGGGAAAGCCTATGTAAAAATGTTATTTCTTAACATATTTGACATGAGTGGATACATCAAACCAAATTCTCATTTTTTTTCTTTCAAATGTACCCTTTTCTAACATTAATGTTTCTTCCCCACATTTACAAGATAATCAATACGCAAACATTAGTTTCCAACAGATATCTACTTTTATAATAAATGTTGTATTTATTATAATATAAGTTTCTGGTTAAAACAATCACTCCAATTTAAATCATATGTCTCTAATCTTACACATATTTCAACCCAATAAATAACTACTAATACTTGTCCTCATCTGATCATATTCATGGCATTCATAACTACCATTTTTAATTTGTTCATGTGGCTATAAACATACTTTTCATCTCATTCTTCAATTTATATGGAACTCTAGTTGTCCCTTCTGTTATTTTAACATAAATATGTCACATCTATCAAAGATAAATAAGTTGTTGCCCAAAAATTTACATACAGAAAAAATGAATTCTAAATCAACTACAACGTGTGTGGATGTAAGAAATTAATATCTCTGAATTACAAATTTATTGAACTTTTATATGGATAGTGTTGAGTCGTTATATATTTGGAATCCTGTGAAAATTCTTTTGGCTGTTTTTTAAGTGATGAAGTTGATCCAAAATTATCTAAAATCCTTTATTTCCGCTACATAACTTTTGAATCTTTTAAATTTATGAATTTCAAATCATTAATTAGTCGAATTATTTTGAAAGAAATCAAAAATTTTGAATACTTTCTCAAAAGAAATCAAATTTCTCAAATAAATTCCCTTCGACTTTTTTATATCAAAATTAAAAAAAAAAAAACATGTTTGGATTAGTAGTTACAAAGTTAGACTAATTAAGTTAACATGTTGGTTTGACCTACGAAAAAATTATTTTTTTCAATTCGTGATAGAAATTTTATTTTATTTTATTTTATTTTTTTTGTGAAAAAGGAACACATAAGTTTTCTGAAAATGGAGTTTAGGTTTTCTACTAAAGGGTATAACTTTTGAAATAAAGTTGAAATTAGTATTGAATTTTTGGAAACAGACTCAATATATGATATGAAAACAAACTCATTTTTCACATTTTTTGGTTGTTGAAACATAAAATATTTAAAATATTTATTTTAATCTTTAAAATATAGCTTAAATTGTTTGGGCTTTTGTGCTGGTGTTTTAAGAGTGATAAATCAAGAAACTTTGGGACCTTCTGTAATTTATTTTGACAGCACTATTAATTACTTGGGCCATACTCTCATAAACAAATGACCACCTAACCGAATTTACTGTAGTACTAGAAAAACTCTTACAACTTAATATCATCAATATAACTCAACAATAACACTGACAAAAAAAAAAAAAAACTAAATCTACATAAAAGGTAAAATATCTAAGGTATATAAGACTACTAATGTATGCTTGATAATATGTAAATCTAAAACATAGAACTCAAGTACTTGTTTATTTATGTAAATACAAAAGAATTTAATAATTAAGATTTTAAGTATAACGTACATACGTAGTTCATCCGTATCAAAATCTTTTTTAATGTACTTAAGTTTATTAGCTCATCCGTATCAATTTTTTTTTTAATGTACTTAAGTTTATGTTTGGATTCAGATTTTTAGTGAGAAAAAGAGAAGGAAAAAAAAGCATTCAAAAATAAAAATTATCAGCATTATATCATTTATGATTAAAAAAATATTTTTTTTAACGGTTTTCTCACGAAAACACCAATATAGGTTAAGTAATTACGTCATCGTTTCTCCTTAGCTAATACGAGGAAAAAAAGAGAGAAGACTATTTAAGTATAGTTTCTTCCTCTTTACAACTTAATGATTCTTTCCTGTCAAATTTTATAATTAATTTAAAATTATTTTCGATATAGAGCTATTTATTTGGAGACTTATGATAATGAAAGTATAAATATAACAACGACGCCATGTACTCTTGAATAGTAAACTAAGGTCCTCTAGTCTCAAGACGTTGAAGGCTAAGCTTGGTAATTAATAATTAAACTTTCCATATACGCTACTAAATAAATAAAATCCACAATAAAAGAAGGGTATGAACTTTAATTAATAATTAAACTTTCCATATACGCTACTATATAAATAAAATCCACAATGAAAGAAGGGTATACACTTTATCTCCGTCTAACCACATACAACTTTAATAAAAAAAATTAAAAGAATAAAAGGAATATATTATATTAATTTCCAAAATTAATCAACTAACTGACAACTTAATACACCAGATTAGTAGTTATATATTATATATATATTTTATAAAAAACGAGATTAACTAGTTCACCAGGTGACTTAAATCCATGACTAAAAAATCATAATTTGATCAAAAAAATCATAAATAAACGTGCTTACTCTACTTTCTTAGTTTTAATTGATGTAATTTTCGGGTATCAATGTTAAGAGTAATAAAATAAATAAAATATTAATGATAAGAATATGATAATGTTAAGTTGTAGTACCGATTATAATTTTTACAAACTCAACAATGACAAACATACTTTTTAAGTTATCATCGTTGACAATTTGACATATGTATTATGTATATGACATCTTATTAATATTGTTATTGAACATGTATAATTAATTATCAGTAGTTATAATTTTTGTATAATTTTTATATCATTAATTATTAATAGTGATAATTTATACACACAGCTTGTTATTTTTTAAACATGAAAATAAAAATTACTGTTACTTTATATATATAATTGGTGACTTTAATATTGTCAATCCATATGTTATCACTAATATTTATTTTCTTGTAGTGTGATGACAAGATCTTTACTCCAATGAAATCATTATCAATTTAGTATTTGGCAATGATATATGAATCATTCATCCTAATTATATTAATTTTGTGGTGGATATTCTTCGAAGGTTACAAAAATATAAACAAATTATTGTATTGTTAAAGAAAACAAATCTACACATCTATTATGTATGGTTAGAAAATACTGAATGCCTATCAAATCTTCAAATATATGATCTTATCTTATGTTTACATATTTAGAGATTAAAGTCATTTAATATAAATATTTAAAAAATGGCTCGTCGAGGTTTATTTATATTATATATTTTGTAAATATTAGATCAAATATATGATCTTATCTTATTTTTACATATTTATAGATTAAAGTCATTTAATATAAATATTTTGAAAATAGCTCATCAAGGTTTATCCATATCAGATATTTTCTAAATATTAGATCAAAATGGCAGGTCAATTTTTTTTATTATAAATTAATTTTTATTTTATATTTTATAACACTGCAAGGCAAGCGGAGTGTATATTCTCTAATTCCATCACATTTGCTCATTCTTTTAAATATACATTTAGTATGAATTTATAAATGTAAAATATAAAATGAAACATCATTCTATAAAATATACAAAATAATCAAAATGGGTTGTGAATTAGATTGACCATTCACATATGTTTACAAGGCAAATTACGAAAATAGGGGGAAAAAAAGTGGTATATTTTCTTCTTTTGTATGGAAGGAAAGAAGAATTTTTTATTACACGGTAGGATGCAATAAAATTTATAATAAAATATTATATTTGTTCTATGTCAGTTTTTCGAATTGATCGCTCAAAATAGCTCCTTAGCCTATTGGCAGACTTGAGCAACAACTATGTGATCAGACAATTGATTTTATGGCAAATTGATGTGGTACTGAGTAATTATAGCTACCCCATAAGTAGCTGGTCCCAAAACTCATTCCAGTCGAAAGTAAATGACATTGTCCGAAAATCATCGTAAAAATGCATTAATAAAAAAATATAACAACCCCAAAAGGAATTTAAGAATAACTGGTCCCAAAATTCATTCCATTTCAAGCCAAGAAATGGTCCTAACTTGCTGATAGAAAATTATATTTTAACTGAAATGAAATGAGGTAAGTATAAAATTAATCTTTTTAAAATAGATTTTGTTGCTTATATATGTAATAGAAACTTTCACGTCTGTCTCTTAAAATACAATATTTCTTTTCTAAAATTATTACAACATTATATTAATTTTATAACGAACCAAAAACTCATTTGTATACTTTTCAAAAGGAAATAAAAATATTAAAATATCAAAATATATTTTAGTAGGAGAGAGAATAAAGAAATCAATTGAATTTGAATTAATTTGGTGTAAATTGTAATGAATGGGGTCCTATTTATACAATTTCGTGTAGCCCTTAAATTATAATTTTATATATGCAAGTTAAATTTATTTTATTTTTTCAATATGCGATACAATCTACATCTACAGTAGGATAATTTTTTTAAAACTTGAAAACTCTTTACATTAACATCAAGGTTTCAAGTCTGGGTTCCAAAAATATATTCTTTTGCCTTTTCCTGGACAAGCAAACGAGGCAAATTTGAATTGAAAATATCAAGATAAAATTCTTAAACCTCAGTCACTTTTTCTCATATTCTTGAAAAAAAAAAGATTTCTTGGCCATTATCAGTACTTTGAATGACAGAAGGAAAAAAAAAAAAAAAGGTAGACTGCATAATGTAATTAAGTACTTCAGTACAAATATTTAATACCCGAAAAATTGCAAGAGATATCAACTAATAACTAACATTAATCTACTACTAATAATATCGACAACCAATTAGTATAGAAATAGATTACAATATATGGTAGGATTAAGCACAAGAACTCGGAATCTCGCGCTCTAACTTTTGCCCTGTCTGAGCTAGGCTTCATTATTTGCTCAGCCCTTTGTTTTTTGGTAAGTAAATTAAAACTAGTTGTAATAACCATATCATTACCAAATCCTATATACAACTGCATTAAATTGTTGATCCTTATATATATTCTAGGACCGCATAGACTTTCTGCACACAACATTTAGCTCCCTAGCAACCCCACCCCACCCCACCCCACCCCACCTGCTCTTTGTAATCTGTGAGCTAGCTAGCTAGCTTAGATCATTTGTAGGTAGAGTGAAAATGGGCAGGTCCCCTTGCTGTGATAAGGTGGGCTTGAAGAAAGGGCCATGGACACCTGAGGAAGACCAAAAGCTATTGGCTTATATACAAGAACATGGCCATGGAAGCTGGAGAGCCCTCCCTCCTAAAGCTGGTAACTATTAATAATCTGTTACAATTAATGTTATATTATTGCATGCAACCTCAACGTGTTAGCTTAATGATTATTATCAGTATATGGAACTAAAGTTTATGTTTGTCTGAAACTGAGCTTATTTTGATCATGGGTTTGGGGTGTAGGGCTTCAGAGATGTGGGAAAAGCTGCAGATTAAGGTGGACAAATTATTTGAGGCCAGACATTAAGAGGGGAAAGTTCAGCTTACAAGAAGAGCAGACCATCATTCAGCTTCATGCCCTTCTTGGAAACAGGTGCTTAATTAAGTTAATCAAGCATAAATAATCTGATTATTTTGCTGCATTCATCAGGTTCACTTCATGTAATAATCCTAGCTGAAAAAACTGATTTTAAAACTTTTTTTTCTTTTCTATCTTAGCTGAGGTGCATTTTACACCAAAATGTGGTGAACGGAATCCAAATAATGTGATTAAGTTGGAAGACAAAAAACAGTTGTAACTAGTGAATTAGGGCTGGTTGGGACCAAACGTACAACAAATTAATCCCAACCACTGCTTAGTTATGTAATGTACCATGTGAAAGGCATTCCATGTGAGAATTAAATTGCCATGGTACAACAATTTTCAGCTTGCCCATGTCACCATCAACATATATACCATTAGTGGAATCATCATCGAATGGATTAGTATTTATGAGATGTCTTTTCTAAGGGTAACCCTCAATTTTGGGGTATATATATAATTGTTTTGCAAGTATTAATCTTACCTTAAACTCCTAAATTATTTGATTCGTTCCTTATTTTATAGATGGTCAGCCATTGCAAATCACTTGCCAAAGAGGACTGATAATGAGATCAAGAATTATTGGAACACCCATTTAAAGAAGAGATTGGCTAAGATGGGAATCGATCCAACGACTCATAAACCCAAGAGCCATGCCCTTGGCTGCGGCCAGCCCAAGGACATCGCCAACCTTAGCCACATGGCGCAATGGGAGAGCGCTCGGCTTGAAGCCGAAGCCAGGATTGTCCGTGAATCCAAGCTGGTGTCCAACTCTTACCACTCTCAGTTAATCAACAAAGCCTCAGCCGCAGCTCCACCACCGCCGCCACCACCACCACCACCACCACCACCACCACGGCCACCCTGTTTAGACATACTAAAAGTATGGCTAGGGACGTGGACAAAGCCTAGAAATGACATTACAACCACGATAGTTAACAGCTTTTTCGCCTCCAACGGAAGCCTCGAGTCCCCAACATCCATACTAAACTTCTCAAACAACACTCTCACCATCCCCAACGTTGGATTAATCCATGATAATGCATTTGTGACAGACATCAATTACGTTGGAAACCCTGGTGCATGCACCATTGCCAAAACTATTGACAACTATCAAGATGAACAGGTCGAGGGCATAATGGAGAATTCAGTGCAGCTTCATGATATTACAGACCCTACTGGTTCTACCTATGTTGCTGATTCGTTAAGGTTTCCAAGCTTCTTGGAGGGCTACACAGATCTCCCACCTAGTACTATTGCTTGCGCCACTGCCACTGGACCTGCTGATAACGTTGTCTTTTTAGAAGATAACAAGATTAATTACTGGACTAATATTCTAAACGTGGTGAATTCGCCAATGGATTCGCCGTTGTTCTAAGGAAAAACACGTGCTGCATTATGTGTAATCTAATGACTTATATGATACGTGCTTGTCCAATGGGCGCCATGGAATTTCAGACATTGGAAATTTGTTGCGTACTGAGATATTCCAAGTGATTAACAAAGTTTGAGTAGGTTTCTGTTAAGTACCTAGTATATTGTTTCTTAGTGCATCAAATGTAACAATAATTATGGTATTATGTCTCATAATGTTTAGTGGTATTGGTTAACAGTAATATGTATCTTTTGTCAGACCATCACCTTTTAGATTTGTGCCCTCATTAATTTTTGCCAGATTCGTGGTCCATTGTACGTCTAGATCAATCAAATAAGACATCAGCACCCCCTTTTTTTTTTTTATAGAAAAAAGAGCAGAGACAGCTTTATTTTAATATAGAAAGACTTAACAAGAGGAATGGACAAAAGCATCCAGTGCCAAGACTAAAAATAAAGTGGGCTACCAAAAAATAAATATATAATAAATAAATAAAAAGTAGTAACAATATAAGAATATCAATGAACTCCCGACTTTTCAAGATTGTCTGCAACAACATTTGCTTCATGGTTTTGATGGAAGAAGATAACAAGTTTCAAATACAACAAATAGTCAGGATGGAGCTAGAAAATTCAGGTTCGGAAGCCAGATTGATTTTTTTTTTTTACACTTTCAAGAATAATAGAAAATTAGATTTTTTAAAAAAAATTTTGAAGATAAAATTTTAAAATTTAATAATTTTACATATAATATTTATTCTAATTTAAATTTTTTATAGAGTTAAGGGGGACAAGTGCCCTTGCCAGCCATCCATGCGTTTGTCCTTGGCAGCAATAGTTTTTCGATGTTGTTCAATTTCTAATAAAGTTTTCATAGTCTGTTCAAGTTGACAAAAAGATGAAGCTAATTCATGATATCAATATTTCAAAGCCATTAATTCCTGAGATGTATATTCAAGTTTAAAGAGATTAGGAAAAAAAAAACCAAGAATTCATTTCTCCTTTTTGAAGAACAAATAAGAAAAGATCCCCCAAATTTTTCATCACAGAAAACTGCAATCTTTCTACAATTTTTTTGGCCAATCCAATCTACTACAGATAAAAAAATAAAAAAATGAAGTCTAATAAATGTACCCTATACACTACTATTTCTCAACTCATGGTTTGCTTTCATGCATACAAACGGAAATCAACGTTTCAGCATTAGATACGGCATAGTACTGGTCAGGGTTTTCAGTAATAGTATTACTTTTGTAAGACCAGTAAAAATATGTAGTAGACTGTAAAAACATTGATGGGTATATATATATATATATATATATATATATATATATTTATATATCCGTATTGGGTGCAGATCCTTATTTTAGTATACTATTCGCATATGCATTCTTTTAAATTTATTTTCAGAAAATTGAAAAAAGAATCACAATATGATCACTTGCAAATGTAAAAATGCATTTTTGGTTATATAAGTTGGCTGATTGTAAAGTTTCATCCTTTATTTATTGCAGTTTTAGTCCGAGTAGCTATTTTAGTTTAATTTTGACAAAGGTTCTGAAACTTGGCTGGAAATTTCAAATATTGGCTTGAAAATGGCCGCAAATTTAATTTTTTTGTGAATTCTTTTGGAGGGTAAATTGCATAAATTCGTATATATTTTTGCAGAATTTGAAAAAAATATCTATGTGTTAAAAATATAGCAAAAAGCCAACTTCAACCACTGCTGCTGGAGCACCATTGAGGTGGACTTTTTAACTATTTTTTTTAATACACAAAATTTTTTAACAACTTTGACAGGATATATGGGGGTTTTATTCAATTTATCCCCAAAAATCCCAAAAGTTATTAAAAGAGCTTTCCAACCAATTGATGAATAGTCAAACTAAACTGAAATTGCCACTAAATCAATAGACGATGGACTATAATTACAAAAAAGAATAAATACAGATGAAATTTAAAAATAGGCCAACTTATGGGAATAAAAATACGTTTTTGCCATGCATGGTATCAGAGCATGTTAATATAGCTTAATGAGGAATGAATTATGGCTATTTTTACTTGGTCAGATTTATGCTAATTTTAGAACTTTCTTACATCACAGATCGGATTCTTATTCTTTCTTTGCTAAGCATTATATGCAAATGAAAACCAACAGTAGTACTAAGCACCACGCGAACTTGTCAATGAGTACTGAGTTGTCCAAGATTAATTAGGAGTAGGTAGTATTGGCTTCAATGACACTCTCACAAATATCTCACAATTTTTTTCTTTTTAAATCGTCTATGTCTAGAAGAGGGTTTTATAGAAACCTCTATCTTTTTATGTGTGTGTGTGTGTGTGTGTGTGTGTATCTATATATATATAAATATATATATATACATATATAGGAAAAAAAGTAGCAGAAGACATGTTTTACAATAAAAAAACATTAAAAAAAAAAAAAAAAAAGAGTACTAGTTTCTTTCTTACAGAAACTGTGTAAAATGATTGTCGATTCTAATGATGCCAATCATTTGTCCTTGTAGATGATTTTTGCTAAAGATTAGGCTTTAATTTATCATCAAACATTTTATCCATCGAAGACCTTATGCCAATAAGGCTTAATTCGGAGGGACCAATTCATCTTGCTTCACAGAGGGTCCTCAAAACTTTTTCTTCAAGAATTCATGCCTCCAGAACCCACTTACATTACATCATGTGACCAGTTTTGCCACAAAAGTTCAGAACCATTTGTTTCGACTAAGTTTGGGAAGCATATAAATACGAGGATAAAACCAAGTTAATCTAAAATAAACTACGCAATTAATTAAATTTTGAAATTACTCAAGCGTACATGGATTTCTCTTACTCAACCGTACATGGACCAAATCACATTTACTTCGGACACCCCCCACCCCCCCGGCACCTTCGGACGTGAGTTTTGAGGAATCATCAGCTGCAGGTTCGTCTCCCCATGTTTTGGGTTACGCACATGGATACGTACCTGCGCCTGATGATTAGTTAAACTCTTTCACTGCAATCTGCTCCATTATCATCAACCTCGTCTCATGATTTTACACTGACTGTCAGCACAGGATCCAATGTTTTCCAACCATTTTTTTCCTTGATGACTCTCTTGCACATTTTCCAACCATTTTTTTCTGTGTATTCTACAAACCAGAAACCTAACTTACTCTGACAACTTAGTTTTTCCCAGAAAAGAATGAAGATGAAAGGAGGGCTGGCAGGAAAATTGAAGACTGTACGTCTTGAGAAATGGAGACAGTTTTTTTGAGCTAGTCTGTTTTCATTTTTGGGAATTCTTTTTTATTTTTTACTATATAAAACTTTAAAAATATATTTATTTTATTTATTTTTATGAAAAATATAATTAATTTATTTCACATTTTACTGTACATCTACCAAAATTTATTTCAAACGTACTAACATTTTACATATTTTTATATATATTTTAATTTTCAAACATATATAGTCAACGTAAAATCATAATTAATCTAAATATATTTTTTATTTTTAAACGAAACTAAATGTTTGCAGTGAGAATAATTTTAACTACGTATAATATACTTTGTATTGTAACCAAAAGTCTTTTCAGGTACTGAACTGATATCCATTCCTGGTGTGTGCTACTTTATTGATCTTGTTTGGCTTAATACAGTGGAAATATACACTGTTGGGAAAGCTGGAAACCAGGCCCGAACAACTGTTTATTGGGAAAGCTGGAAACCAGGCCCGAACAACTGTTTATCCCTGTTGTACAATTTGAATTTAGTGGAGTACTGCGAAAGTACATGCATTCCCCAAAACGGCTTGAGAAATCGATTTCCTTTTTGTAAAACCAATCTACTTATCTTTACAGTTTAATGAGTATAGATTAATATTGAGTTCAGTATTATATATGTATGTATACACATTGACTACACTTACCTAAGAAAATCTTTTCTAGTTTAGGATAGATATATCGCTGCTCTTACTCTCTCTGTTGAGATTTCTAATCCATCAGTACTAGTGCCCCTTTGGTTTAGTTGGTAGGGGGTTTGCTTTTAGGGTATACGGTTGCCTATGTTTGATCGGTGCATTCTTAAAGTTGTAAGATCGCATACGAGGTTAAAGCTTGCCTAATCTCAGGTTAAAAATTGGTGGTTTGCCATGCATTCTTAAAGTTTAGGTTAATCCTTTCACATCACTTCTTCATTTCCAAAAGATAGTTCCAGGCACACTTGTCTAATTATGATTTTAATTATTTAAGGATTATTTAAATAAATAAGAATAAACAAGAGATGCAAATGTCAAGTTTTTATATGATCTTCGCGTGCTTAATGGTTGCCTTTATTGCCTAAGAATTAATTGAATTTGAATCAACTTTTATACCTTTAAATTGCTCCCAATAATTTAAAACTTTAAAAAAATAATAGTGTATGTTTTGAAGGAGGGGAAAAAAAGATTGATGTACAATCGGACGTGTTTTATCATTTTACCCTCTATATTTAATTTTATTTACTTAACAAAACAAAATATGCGTACTTGCTAATAAGGTCAGGACCAAACCCGATCTTAAAATACGGATCGACTCGATCAATCATCATTGATTGTGTGACACATATCTGATAATAAATAGTTAAAATGTTGTTATATGTCCAAGACTCACTCACGTGCTTTATATATAATCAACGCTAATAAATAATCCCAACTGTTACAGTAGAAAGGTAATGTAATTTTTAATCTTTCATTTATATTTTAAGTATTTTAGTTTTTTATCATTTTTCGAACTCAATTTAGCTTAAATATTGAAGAGTTTTAATTGAGTGCCATTTCAGCAAGCTAAACGCATATTGAGTGTAGGTTGATCCAAGCTTATATTTGTTAAACTAGACTTGTCGTGGAGCTCAAGTAAGATTTCTAACACGAACTACATCACAAGCACACAATGTAAATGTTCTTTTTCAGAATTGCAGCATGCTTATAAAAATCTATGAAATTCGACATGTGGTGTATAATATCGTTCTAATCTTAATACATGTTGTAATATTTTTCTGATTTTTTTTTTGTCAAAAACCTTTTAGTAGTATAACTAACAAAAAGTGTTGAAAAATTGATGTCATTACGAGATAGTACATGTGAAGTAGATAGAATTGGTAGCTCCACCAAAACGACAACCGCGACCATATCTATGCAAGATCACATGAAATGGTGACTGGACGGGCACACGAATTGTTTCCACGAAAAACAGGACCCTTCTCAATTTTCTCTGTCATAAGATGCAAGTAGTGATTTATAGTGTGACAGTGACACCACGGTTGAATTGGCATGTAAAAAGGTACAATTATTTGTAGGGGTTTGCTGAAATAGTTTTGTTGCATTAAGGGAAAGAAAAATATACAAATCTCTGGTAAAGCTTAAATGATTTGATATTGATAAGTTAAAATTATTAAATATGTTGTTGACAGAATGAGTAGTCATAGAACTGTTTATATCTAAAATACAAATATTGAAATAGAAGATATTAATAGATAATCTTCTCTTATGTCTGTTTGCTAAACAATTGACATGTTGAGTTTATAACAGTTTCCCTTACGTTTTATATGCAAATTTGGTTTTTAGTGTGGGAAAGTACCCCACATGAAAAAAAAAAAAAAAAAAAAAGTAAACTTTACTTGGTTGTAAATGGCACATGAGATAATAGGAATATTGTAGAACTCTTCACATGGTGCACTCCACTGTACCTGGTCTCAAGGGCTAGGTGAGTGGTATTAGGGGGCATTTTGCATGTAAGCGTTGTCATTAAGGAACTTTAAATTTTTCAGAAATGGAATTTGGGTGCAGTGGAGTGGCTTGGTGACACGCATATCGACGGCAATGACGCGGTGAACATATTTAGGTGGTGCGTGCATGACATGCCAAAATATATAGTGTTAAGTGGAAGTTGAGGAGCCTTGTATTTTTTTGAAATGGAATTGGGGTGCGGTGAAGTGACTTGGTGACGGGTACCTTGACATGGCATGTGGTAAACATGTCTAGGTGGTGTGCACGTGGCATGCCACAATGCTATATGGTGCTAGGTGGACGTGAGCAGTCTTACGAGTGCTGATGAGGCACAAGTTAAGGACCATAATTGATCGTCGATGATTGGATATATCCATTTGGGTGTGAGGGGTACATGCCAAGAGTCAATAATGCATTCTGAACCATTAGATCACGTCAATCCTTAAGAGATGCAATCTAACAGTTTAGATTGATCCCATCAAGAGACATGTCCATATACAATCGAACAGTTAAAAGTCTACAAATAAAGATCCCCTAATTCATTTCAATCATCCTAATCAATTTAAGATAATTGATTTCTTTCCTTTCCTCCTCAAATTCATTATTTCATTTAAAAAAAAATACAATCAAGTGTTAATTTATCTAATAAAATTAATATAATAATATTAAAAAACAGACGCTTACGTTCCTGTTAACACCTACTTCAAAAAAATAAAAACTCCACGTGCCTCAATTCATTCCAATCTTTTTCCGAGAACAACATAAAATATCCATCCCCACCTTACCGACTAATACAATTCTGACTCGACTCTTTTTAAAATCTTAACATGGAAGCTCGAGATTCTTGCTTCTTGTCCTAAATTCATATGACAGAGATAATAAAATACATGGCCCATTTATATGAAAATATGGCCCACCAAGGATTCTAAACAATGATATGGTTGATTTTTTAGCAACTAGGTACACCCTTACGAATCATGTACATTGATAGTGTGGGGCCAAATTTCCATTCACAATGTATTTAAGTTGTCGTTGTGATACAGTAAAATACCTGTTGACAAAAAACTTGAAAAAAATAACCGATAAAAACATATATATGTTTCTATTTAAATTTTCAATTTATTTCGGAATAGTCTTAATTTTTGTTTCCAATGCATAATTTATTTTAAAATAGTAAATATAATATTGTCATGCCGACTAAATAAATTAAACTAGTAACATAGGGCCATTAGTTCTATATGTTGAATCATGTTTTAATTATAGAAAAAAATGTTATATATCACGCTAATTTTTCACCATTTTTTTTCACTTCCTCTTGATTTGTCATATATCGATTGAATAAATTCTTTCGTAATTGCCAAAAATTTTAATTTAAATTAGAGGAGATGAAAAAAATATGAAGATTATCTGGTGATATATAAATAACTTAATTCCAAACCGATTAATGCAATAAATATAAATAAAGAACCAGGATCCCCTAGGAAAGAAAAAATGAGAGACTAAAAATGAAAAAAATTAGAATGGAATTTCAACTCAACACCTTTTGATAGTGTTCGGCTTTATTGAAATATTTCATATTTCAAACGAACAACAAGACATAAATAACAAGACTAAGAAGAACTCAATATCTATGCACAATCCAAGCATCCAAATAATCAATAGATGCAAGCTAATATATAACAAAGAATATGTCTCCACCATTTTGTTATGAGCTTAACTCGGTAAGAAAAGAAGGTAATAAGTCGCCTATCCCATAAGATCTGTGTCATTGAAAGTATTGATACTCCCTTTCTACAAAACTCAACATGAAAGGATCATCTCGTACTCCACTCCCCTGAGTGAAGATACTTAAGTAGAGCACAGAGCATTTTCAACACGAATAATGGAAGAAGGGTTTGATTTTAAGCTTTTAGAGTTAAGGGTATAATCTACAAAGTTAGATATAATATAGGTGGAAAATATTAAGACTTATTTGGTGTTATTTCTACAGAAGTTGGATAGTCTTTGGGAAAACTTTCCCCCAAAGTCACTAGTAAAAAGGAGTATGAAGTTAATGTTATCCTATACATGTTAGAGAAAAAAAGGGCATGAAATTCTAAATTCTCAAAAGGGTCTAGGGTTCATCATATCATCCCTCCAATCCAGGTTGTTGGGATGAGAAGTTGATGAAGATAAAGTAGCCATAATAAATGATGTCTTTGATTAGTGGCAAACATAGTAGTGTGTTCCACATAGACATGGTCCATATGAAAAAATGGTGCATTGAAAACCCAACATTTAACAGCTGGGCATCTGAAAAGGTGTAAAGACAATGAGTAAAGTTGGTGAGCCATATGGCATTGAAGTTGAAGGGATTCCAAACTTTAGATCTTGAAGGTTGTCATGTTGTGTGGCAAGGTCTTGATTGGTACAAATTTTAGTTTTAAAACCTTTGTGTGTGATTATTTATTTATTTTATAATGGTGATTATTGAAAGTTGATATTTGTAAAAATTATTGATTAATAATTGATAATTCATTTTTTATTTATATATGATCATTGTAAGAAAAAAATAATATTAGTTACAAAGTGTTAATTGATAATGTCAAATTTAGCACTAAATATATATGATATGTATTAAATGACAACAATTTCTATTTTAACACAATATGATTTTATAAACTTAATAATAACAAAAAATGTATCTAAGTTCTCATTTTAATAATTAGTGGTATATGAATAGTGACAACACTAACACCATTTATATATATATATATATATATATTGCTATTGAGTTGTCACCATATATTTGTCACTAATTGTCTATATTAACAACTTTATGCATAACTTTTTTTTTTTTACTAATTATCAATATAGAAATTATTATTGTGATAAAATAAAATTATTTATCACTTCAATCATATAATTAGTTACCATTTTGGTATTATTGTTTGACTTCTTGTCACTAATATATATATATATATTATAATCGATATAATGATATATTAATTCATTTTACTAAAAAATGAAAAAAAACAAAAATGAATGGAAGGAAGAAGTTGATATTAGAGTAGTATGCCCTACGCCCCAACTAAATTGAGTGTATTATATTATTTTGCTTTTATAAAGATAATTTTATTGAAAATTATATTAATATAAATACATTTTTTTTATCTTATAATTTGCATCTTTTATTTCTGCACATTAAATAAAATCCTTAGACCAAATTTAGCTACGGAGCATGGTCGCGCATATGATGGCGGTTATGGAACATGCCTCTAAGGTTTTGATTTTAAATAAGTTTCGAGTTGATAACTTTTTGAAATGAGACATTAAATAACTCAATAAAACTCGCACATATGATGCATGCTCATGAGACGATGATGTCACATTCCATTGGCATTAGCGTAGAGACGTAAATGCATGTATGTAGCTGCTTGTTAGGAAACAAGTACACCGCACATGACCTGCAAAAAAATTTTGGTTGGAGGTTTTGCCTGTCAAAATAAAATTTTCTGTTTTGTGATAGTATACGACTAGTTTTCAAATTTGAGTAACAATAGTAGTCTTGTATATATATATATGTATGTATGTACGTAGGTATATGTATGCATATAATTATAAATGATATTCCACAATATGGTGCCAGGAAGGCGTCAATTTTTCCTTTCAACGATCCATAGCAATACTGTTCTTAAAAAGCAACGGTTTAAAAAATATTTCTATAATATTTTTAATAAATATTCTATTTGTTAATTTGAGGCTAAAACTACTAAATACATATTTCTTAGACGTCCCTTGACAGCTTTTATTTGGTGGCAGCTGAAATAAAATTCAAAAATTAGCTCATTTTGTACATTGGTCTATTTTTTATTGGATTCAATTTTTCCTCACAGCAATCCAGAATTTCTTTATTTCATGTGAGGAGCAAAAATAATTCCTCGTTTTCTCTGTGCGGGCGATGGATTGAATCTGATTTTGGCGGAACAAATACGATCATGAAAAAATTAAAATTAATTACCTCAAGTTTTGTCACACAATTGAAAAAATTACTTCAGAATATTGAAAAGCCTCTCTGCAATGTCAAGAACAATCTTTTTCATGAATCCTCCCAGATCTTGATTGGATTAAGGTAAAATTTGATACATCTTTTTAAAAAGGATGGAGTGAAGTGGCTCTTGTTTGTGAAAATAATAGAGGAGGAATTTTTTTATGCTTGGTCAGTTGGTCTACAGGAGGCTGGAAACTTAAATGCAAATGTTACAGAAGCTGCGTTGAAGAGTTATTGTGGAATATTCTCCCAAGTTAGTAGATAAAGAGGTATGTTCATTTAGTTAGGAAGTTGATGGTTAGAACATGATTTGTGACAATTAATAAAAAAATGTAATGGTTTGCCTCATAATATTGGTCTGGGAAAACCTTAATAGATGATATGACCTTTTTTTTTTTTTTTGAGAATTTTCCTTATGATTTATAACGTGATCGGCCTCCATATTTTGTAAAATATAGTACTGAATTTGATTTTACTTACAAAAAAAATAGCATTTCTTCGAAATATATTGTTTTAAAATTTTATTTGGAACTTGAAATTTTTCCTACATTATAGAAAATCTCTAATCAAATTCGGATTGAACCTGGAACATTCAATTTATAAACCAAATCCAGATCTGTAAGACGGCGTTTTATCCACATTGAATCACTTAAATGGCCCAAAAAAATAAAAATAAAAATAAATATGGCATAAAGGGGCATAACACGTCTCTTTCGACATGCGACGAAAAGCATGATGATAGAAGTCTTTCCTAATTACCCTAACCACGTTCTAAATTCTAACAAAAGCTGACTTCTCTAGCATTAAAACTTAAATAAAGCTAAAAGCCAAGAACTTATTGATAAAATGGACAATTTGATTATAAGTCAATAGCATTAGAAGTTCATGAGGTTGTATCCCTTCAGAAATCAATAGCTACTTCTCCATTTTATTCTATAAATTTTTTTGGTTGTAATTTATTTGATTTTCACGACATTTTAAATGAGAGGTAAATCACATCTGGAGATATGTACCATTGATGACTTGAGTCTGCTAACATTCATGTTCATTTTCAGCCTTGCTCATTAGCAAGAAAAAGCCAATCTTAAAGTGTAAGCAACTACAATATGACTCGGAGTTAAACTATGCAGAGCTAAAATTTTGAATTCATTTATTGTGAGAAACTTTAGGAAATTACATTTTAGCCCCAAGAAAAAGGGGAAGTGTTGCTTCTAGCGAAAGTAGTGATCGATGAAGGAGAGTCCCACCTATTTTGAAGTGCAAATTCTTGCCTGAAAAGGCATAAAAATGCATCATGACTTGAGTGAAGTTGTGACAAGATAATTGTATTAGAAATTGTGGCTAGATTATCTCCTTCTCATGTTTATTGAGCATTTTGATTTACTCTACTAAAATAATCTCAAGAGGAGGGTGAAGAGGTAATTCCTCCTCTCCAACATCTCCACCCCCACAAAAAAGAGGCATGGAAGTCAATGACTTCATCTACATTATATGAGATTCACAAGAATTTTTTTTTATGATTTGACACCAATTGTGATAGTATTTGAATGTGTAG